>OZ007555.1:99231777-100651777 GCA_963931855.1 Philhelius festivus
ATGATTGTACACCTGCAGCACAGGAACGAACAGCTTTTATGCAGTTCATTGACGGCTTATCTGGTCGCATGTTTCAAGATGTAGTACGTATGCCTGATCCTGGAATTATGGTTGATGCGGTGACAAAAGCTTCCTCTGTATTTGCTTCGCACTCTGGTAGTTATTCCCGTTTTGTAGAAATCGAAAATGTAAACGAAAACGATGAAATTAATCAACGTCGCAAGTAAACGAGAAGACAAAATACATGACAGAGGGCAGAATCATCTGGCCAGTCTTCTTTATCGGTACTACGTACCCTATGGGTAACTCAGTCTTTTACACCTGTTAAAACACGCTTATTACTTGTAAAGACCTTAATAATACCAATCTTAATCTACGGTTGTGAAATTTATTGTAACTGCAATTATGTTAGCAAACGAAAGCTCAATGTCGCGTTTAATAGTGCAGTACGTTACGTCTATGGCCTACGAAGATACGACAGATTGTCTGGCTTCTCTAGTTGGGTGCTGGGTATGCCTTTTGAAAATTATCTGAAGTTTCGTACTTTAATTTTGCTCTCTGATATATTAATTACACACCAACCACAATACTGTTTTGATAGAATTAGAACTGCAACCTCGCATCGATCTCATCAACTGATTCATCCCCGATGTTCATTCTTAACATCTGAGGGTCAATATTTTGTAAACTCTGTTTACTCTTTACCAAGTTCTATTAAAGAAATACAAAACACAGCTAGATTTAAAAAGGATATAAAGGAATATTATTCAGGAAATTTGTGAATTTAATAATCTAAACTGAATTTTAAGATTTAATTGTTTTCTCTTCTTTTTTTTTAATTGATTTAATAATAAGTATTAATTTATTGTTATTTTTTCTTTTGCTCTCTTTATAAAATTAGCTTGTAACTAAATTATAAGATATTGTATCTTACTGTTATTAAGCATTCACGAAATAAAATAAATAAATAAATAAATAAATTATGATTCTGATATGTGTTTATTTCCAGAGCATTCGTCAGCGATACTGAGTGCAGAATCACATTTAACAGACTTCGAAATGAACTTAGACAAGGTTATTTTTACAAAGTTCTCTCATGTGCTTTAATCAACCCCTAAGGAATTGGGTAGGAGAAATGTGACAAAATATGGAACAAAGACAGACAGCGCGAAACGTCCGAAAACTCTTGGGCATCACCGATCGTCATGGTGAAGAACAAAGGTTTCTTGTTTCTGTTTGTATAATCGACGATAAAACGAAGTAACTGTCAAAGATTCTTTTCATTTCCCTATCATCGATGACACCTTGGACACCTTGGCTAGTAGAACTACATCTGGACGAAAAGGAAAAATCGGCGTTTGTGACTCGAGATGGATTATACAAATTTACTGTTATGAGTTTTGGGCTATCGAATGCACTCCCCACCTTTTAGCGTTTGATGTCATCTTTCCTCAGAGGACTGCCAATGGAAACTTGTCTAATATACCTGGATGACATTTTTCGAGTTTTTTGTCATATATCATAACGAAATTCATTTTTAGTTATCCGCAAATTTTTTTTTTTTTTTTTTTTATTCTGTACACATTCAAAATCAAACAAATTCAAAAAAAATTGAAAACTTAAACCCTCAAAGAACAGGAAAACCCTTTTTATTCAGAAGACAAATAATAGAAAACGCAATTTTTTATATGTTTTTCTTCTTTTTTAATTTCGTGTTCTTTAAAAATTATAACATTATACTCTCGTCTGAATATCCAAAAGTTTCCATTAAACAGGATAAATCTTCTTTATCAAAATCCTCACTTGTGCTTACTTGGGTGTTTCTTGATTCTTCTTTAGCATCAGTTTCCTCACTATCATTTTGGATATTAGAGTCTATAAAATTGAGAAATAATTTCAAAAAAAAGTATAAAATGAAGGAGTAATTTTTGTAATTACCTGCATAACTGATTTTCGAAAGATCTTCGAATACAACTTCGCTGACTGAAGTTGGTAATTGATCACCTTCAAACCATCGAAAGTCCAGTTTGTTTTAGGTTTCTTGCCATCCGCATTCCGTAGGAGACAGAAAGGTGGGGATTTGAACATATGCGTTGCACCATATCTTTGAGATGTAAGCACATCTCAAAATTTGCTGCCGAAGCTCCGACTTGCTGGGTGGTAATATTGAGCCGTCGAAGTTCTTTGTTTTGATTTTAAATTGCTCCTCAATATCATTGCATTTGAAGGATTTTGTAAAAATTGACATTCGGGCTTCATTCACGTCGCTAAGCTGTTTGTAGCCGTACATACAGCAAACAAATTTCTCCAACGTTTGGAATACATCTGCTTAAACATCTGGATTATTTTGTAGTCTTGAGAAATCTTGGAAGAGCTTCACATAAATGTTGACCTAGTGCATCGTAGAGTTTTGTCACATTGAAAATGCGCTCGATGTTCGTTTCCTCAGCTGAATCTTCACAAATGTCTTCTAATGCGTCGACCTCCTTAGAAACAACACCGTAAATAACCTCTGGTACAACCAGACATCCTCGGATTCTTCTAGGGTTTGCTCGGATAATTCAGTTATTTCAATGTTTTCACTTTAAAATATGAAAATTTGTACGTTAATAGAATTTTAGTATAAACACTTTTCATTTAGATTCGAAACTATTGTTATTGCACGGTTTTGTGAAAATAGATAAATAATAATTTAGAAATTATTTAGGTACACTTACTTTGTGATCACAGATGTTGCAAGTACCGATATATTAGATTCACTTCTGGGTTCATTATCACATTGTTTATATTTTTTCCTTACTGCATTAAACTTGCTCAAACACTTTGAATGGTAACCTTCACTTTTGATTAAAATTGGTTGCAATTTAATGTCGCGTCCGGTCAAGTTATTTTCTTAACGAATTTTCAAACTTACAAGACATTTATCTAAACGTTCTTGAGTGAATAAAATAATTTTATCTTTTTTATTTCCACAAAAAACACAAACTGGTCGAGAATTAGCCATCGCACAAACTGATTACTCTTTACTGTCTTTATCTAAGAGAAAAAGAATTGTACTGAAAAGTTAAATATTTCGTGGTACTTCGTTAACTTCTTCTATGCATAATTAGAAACAGAATATGGCACAGATAGGAACTTATACTTCAAAAAACGGTATGTTGTTCTTTGAGGGATTAAGCTGACCTGCAAGTCGCGACGGGAAAATTTTAGGTAATTAGTACCTAATTAGAAACAGGATTAAAACGGATAGGAACGTACACTAGGAAAAAATGTTAGCTAGGTAGATATATTGGTTTGTGAATATTCTTATCTTTTTAATTCTGTTTTCGATTTGTTTTGAATTTGTTTGATTTTGAATGTGTACAGAATAAACCTCATTAGCGGATTACTAAAAATGAATTTCGTTATGATATATGACAAAAAACTCGAAAAATGTATTCCCCTCCCCAAGCACCCTCCTTATTTTATATATGTATAATAAAATATGTATGAATTTGTGAATAAAAAAACCTCAGAAGAAGAAAGTCTTCAAAATACATTTTTTTTTTGAGATGCGTAAAAAGGGAACATTTAACCCCGGCACCCCCCATTTTTTTCTATAATTTTATCATTTGGTCTATGTTTGCATGAAATCTAAAATTTCTTTATCAGATTCATCAAAATGCATGTAGTTCTTGAGATTTAAAAAAAAAACTTTCAAAAGAGTGTTTTTCCCCCCTTTTGCCCCTTTTTTATGGTAAAAGATGACCTTTTAAAGCACGTGCTATTTTTCCCGTGATCTTTGTCTAATTATCTATGAAATTCAATCAAAAAAAAATTTGTTCTACAAGATTTTAAGGCCAGGAAAAAATTATTAGGTTACAGTGCACTACGAGGGGGCCCAACTTCCCTTAACTGGCAGCGGTACTTTCCACCACCCCCCAGGTGTAAGCACAAGTTTTTTCATCGTTTTAAATGTTAATGTCACTGGTTTCATGAGTACGCATTTTAGACAAATTTTCAGTTTTTTTTGCAACTTCAAAAATTCACAGTAAATCAACCCACCGCTATCCAGGTGGCAGCAGTCGATTTTCGTCGTCACCTACCTTAGAACTACAAGAAAAAAAATATTTCATGAGTACGCATCTTAGACAATGAAAAGTGTTGCCAGCTCCCGGACTATTAGGCTTTGTACCTACTACCATCAATTTGTGCCTCACTTTTCCGACGTTGCTCGCCCACTTCCCCGATTGACTGAAAATTATGTTAAATTTGCGGCGCCCGATGAATGTCAACAATTATTTAATTCACTGAAACAATGTTTGACTTCACCGCCAATTCTAGGTCATCCACGTTCTGACTGCGGCTTCCTTCTGGATACCGACGCTAGTTACTTTGGGTTTGGGACGGCGAACAGTGGTGCAAAATTGTCAATTCTATGATACGAGTATATATTATTTTATAATGTAGAGATGTTGCTATGAGTGTGTGTTCATACCGATAGTAATAGTTTATCAAAACTTGTCGTACAGTTTGACATTTTAGGAATGTATAACGAAACTTGGAATCGCTTATTTAAAAATATTCTTAGATATTAAAATATGGAAAATTAAAAGCAAATATTCTTTGATTCTTTTGTCGTTTAAATTTTGGGATAATTTTTGTAGTCAAAATTCGTAATGAGATATCTTAAAGCACTTAAATGTAGTTTGTCTGGCGGTTTCAAAATTCAATTAATATTCTCTGAATGAATATTCGTTTTTTTAAAGACCATTCCAAGTTCATTGAAAAAAATCTATATCCGTATGAAATAAAGAATTAGAGCAATGTGTCTTGCACTTTTAGATAAGTATAATTCGAGATTCGAATTGGTATTAAAGACAACGAAGCTACGAGCTATGTACGTATGTAAAACTAGTGTTGTCAATTGACAATTCATATGTAGGATTATGAATAGAGTTTAACAATATTTTATGAATATTAGAATAGTTTGGCGTTAGTAAAAGGAATTATTCCTTTTAATACGCATGATACTTTGAACGAAAATGCTATCATGGTCAACGGTCAGGGAATCGAACAGGTTTGAATGATGAGTTACTATTTTTTCCGTTGTATGATCCAAGAGACCAAATAAGGTTCTTGTTTTTAACCGGATGCTCGTAACCTCAGTTAAGCTTCAAGAACAAATCCAGGTGTTGGAATATTCGTTTGTTCTGCTCACTATTATTGGCAAAATCAAGTGCAGGGCGTCCAGCGGATGAAGTATATTGTATACTTTTTTCAGAAGACAAGAAAACGTTTTTTCATTCAGTGTGAACGAACCCATTTTGTACTGAACTGGGATATAAAGTTTAATTTTTTTATGTAGGATTGAATATCTAAGAACTTTCGGTAAATATTTGTTTTTATGCTTCAGAAATAAATAAATTTCGACCAATTTCATTCGTGAGAATTGAAAATTTGGGCCTTCAGAATCTAAAAACAAGTTGCAAAGTGCCAAATAAGAAATAGTTTTCAAAAAGTTAAAGGACAATCAAGATTACGAGTTATTTCTAGAGTGATGTTAATTTATAATCTCACTTTTTTTAAGCTAGTGGATATAGCATAATATTTTATTAGTAATACAAATTTTGTAAGCTCTTGCTTGAATATCATGGCATAATACTCGTAGAAAACTCAATTTAAAAGCTAGTAAGTATTAATGTTCAACGAAAAAAATTAAAAACGATTTTATTATAAAAATTAGCTATTATTAGAAATTTATTAAACTTCATCGATCGGCTGTCCAACCTTCACTAAGACATAAATAACAATCACACCTAATTTTAAAAACAGATAACTTTAAAATAGCAAACTTTACTATCCGGTTGCTTTAATTTATCATATCGGATAAACAGATAACTTTAAAATAGCAAACTTTATTATCCGGTTGCTTTAATTTATCAAGGTGACATTTTTATTAACGCCATATATGGAGCTGTCCCACTGTGTGGCGTTATGACATATTTAAGATGGTAAGGAAGTTGTTATAGTCTAAGAGCCCGTGAACGCCAGACCTTCGTCATTTTATAAAAGCTGAAAGTTTGTCAGTGCATGCTCCCAACAAAGGTAAGAACGATGGACCATTATGAAGTTTGGGTCATAGTGGCTTTGGCAAACGGTACTAAAGGTGTGAAAAATACCGATCTACTTTCGTTAAATTATAAGCATAAAGGCTGATTTTTTGGTATTATACGTATTCAGAATGTTATTAAAAATCTCGTTGTTCATTGCCATTGCGTAGTGAAACCCCTTGCCAGACACCATTAATGTTCATGAAAAAATAATTCTACTTACGTTATAGTATAAAAGCTGATTTTTATATACAGGGTGTCCCACAGTCACCGCCCCAAATGAAAACCATGGATTCCTGAGGTAATTTTAAGTCGAAAAACTTAAGAGGTATTTTTCTCGTTTTCGTCCCGTTTCCGAGTTATAACGGTTTTTATGATTTTTGCTCTCTTTTCCCTTAACTGGACTACGTCCGATTCGTAAGATTTTTTTTATAACCAATCAAGAATTTATTACAGTTTTAGTTTGTCCCAAAACTTTTTTTTCTGCAGACAATGGTTTCTCCGCAATTTTACATCAAACCCAATGTTTTTCGTTTTTTAAGTTGTTTTTTCACTTTGATATCATTTTATTCAAAAAAAAAACACGTTAATGAGTATTAATTTTTTCGCTTATTATTAAAGCCCAGTTTATTTTTTTTAAAAAAAGATATTTTATTTTATACTAGCTTAAATACACCCGCTTCGCCGGGTGCTATAAAATAAAATAACTAATTCAATACAACATACAAAAAAAATTATTTGCATTGTGTTCAATTTTTAATACATTTTATTCTAGTGCTTTTTGATATACTATATTTTTCGTTTTTCCATCTGTTAAAATTATTAAGGCAGATGGCTTGCCTGCACGTGAAGATGCAACATATAGTTGCCCATGCGCAAATACTGGAACATCTAAGTTAATACCGCATATTCCCAAAGATTGGCATTATGCCTTATTAATCGTAATGGCAAAAGCAAGTCGTATAGGAAACTGCAGACGTTTGAAATCGAATGATAAATAAGTTGGAATCATTGGAATTCTCGGAATTAAGACAACTTCACCTTTGTATTTCCCTTTTAAAATTGTTGCTTCGATCACATTGTTAAACCACCTTTTTACTGCAAGTCTTGTACTCGTATCATTGCAAAGCCGAGATTGATTAATATTGCGTAGCATTATTATCGGCGCGCCAACTTTTAATGGTAGATAATGTGGTGGCAAACCAGGCAAATCAAGAGAATTTAAAAATTAAGTGGGATAATTCACAACATCATCTTGATTCATAACTGTGTCGATGGACTTGTATGTATTTTATTGTATTTATTTATTGTTGGTATTTTATTCAGAATGTCTGCATTGATATTATTTACGTCTTTATTTTTTCCAGCCAAAATTGCCCTTTCCCTCAAACAATTATGATTATGGAGTTGTTGTGCTATATTCGGAAATACACTATTAATCAATTCTTGTTTTGATTGAGTCATTCGACAGAAATTGGTTGGTAGTGTTACTAAGCCAGTTGGATTACGAGTATCAACATGTAATTTTCCATCTCCAATATCCAATAACTGTTTTCGGCTGCTGTTTGATCATTCTCTAATTCAACGCGAATATTTTTAGTTAGGGTTAGTTTTTTTACATGCCTCCACAAATACGATGATTTCAAACACGCTTTCAATTCATCAGCAGCTGTAGATCGAGGAATAACAGACAATGTTTGGCGAAAACCACCTGCTAACAATATCAAGGCACCACCAAAAATCCGTTGATTCCCGCGTAAATCTTGCAACGTTCTATCTAACGCTTCCAAAGACTTTTTGTGAGCCATCGTACATTTATCCCAAATGATTATACTACATTTCTGCAAAACGTTTGCCATGCCTGAATTCTTAGAAATTTTACATGTAGGTGTTTCAGTAGCATGCATGTTCAATGGCAATTTAAGTGCAGAATGTGCAGTTCGACCGCCTTTCAATAAAGGTGCTGCAATTCCAGAAGAAGCGAGTGCCAATCCAATTTGGGATACTGATCGTATGGACGCTAGAAGTAATGAAATCAAAAAATGTTTTTCCAGTTCCATCAGGTACATCTAAAAAAACATTGCACCTCTTTCATTACGAACAGCATGCAAGATTGTATCATATACATACACGTTTCTGTTCAATATTTAATTTTGGAACATTTGAACGCACAAATGCCTCAAATTCAACACAATCATAACATAATTCACGCCGCATTTCCATGTTGAATAAATCTTGCGCCGAACGATTAGGTGCTATGATTCCCAACTGAGATAAAGCTTTATTTGCAATAATTGACATACAAATATCTTCAATCAAAATAAGAGCTTCGTTGTGGATTTCCGTATTAATTAGCAAATTTGGATTTGAATTAAAGGTACGTAATCTACGTAAAATATCATCTGACAATTCATCTTGATGGTTGTGCCATAATTCAAGCGAATTTCAAGGTGAAAATGTTGAAATTATTATTGTGAGAGCCAATGATCGATTTGATGATGGATCCTTTAAAAGAGAAGCACTGACATTTGAATATGGTTCATTTGACAAATCTGCAAATGAAATACATCGAATTCAAAGAATAATGTAATCGATCGAATCATTTAAGTTAAACATTAATTGTACCTATAGAAATAGAACTTGTGTCTTTGATTTTGTTAAATTACGAAACAGAAGCATTCTTCTCTTTCTCATTTTTTTTAAGTCATATTTTCCAGACATAAGTTAATCAGATATCAAACTTAAATCCAAATTATCTTCATCGCAATCTATACATTGAAAAACTCCCGTCAAATTGTTTAAATCACTGGCATATAAAATATATATATATACCAAGCACAGCTGTGTCACTTTTTACTTGCGATATAGGTACTATAGGGCAAGTTCTGCATTTGGAAAAAAAATCGAACTCGAGATTTTGATTTTGACATTACGATGATAGCGAAGACGAAAAAAGTGGGTCCGGCAATTCCGTCTGTCTGTCTGTCTGTATGTCTGTATGTCTGCACCTCGAACTACAACCTAAACTACTGAAGGTATTTTTTTCAAACTCGGTAGTTAAGGGTTTTCGGTGATTCCCTAGAGGTGAAATTGAAATTTTTTTTTAGCTCCAAAACTAACTAACATACACCCGTAATGCAAAATCTTTTTTATCTCGAAAACGGCTCTAACGATTTTGATAAAAAAAATTAGGTGTGATATTATAGACATGGACTACATTTTGGTCAACAAAAATTGTGGGGCAAAATGTTATTAACGGTACCTGTCATAGAACCGTTTTTTTTATTTTCGACTTTCTCATTAACGGCTCTAAAGATTTTAACCAAAAATTTTCACCAGGAGCTCCCTTAAGTTCAAAATAATATTGTATATAAAAATATTCGAAAAATTATTTGTTGGGTTTTTTTGAAAAATTTTTTTTTTTTTTTAAATCAATGTCTTCAAAACCTATGAACGATTATTTTTTGAAATTATTTCCTAAAATCAATATTATTAAATACCTAAAATTCGCATCCCACATTTTTTTCTTGAAAAATTCTAAAGAAATTTCTTATATAAAAAATTTATTTAATAATAAATCGATTTTTTAAAGTTTGTTTGCATAAATTCATACTTTTCTAGAAATCAGACGGCAATTTTATACATTTGAACATTATTATCTCATTAAATCCATGTTTTATATATATAAAATGTATCTTAAATTCCAAAGTGCTTTTACATAAGAGCAAGTTCGTGCGATCCAGTCGTGCATTTTATTTTTATTTGCGAAGATGTTTTGATTGATGTCCTAGAAGCAGTTTCAAGGCCAACAATTTTAAAAATTTCACTTATGGGCATTTCTTCACGATCAACATCAACTTTCTTAAATTGACCTTTAGATGTAGATGGTTTATCAGTTGAAGGCAGTACACTACCACCATCCTTTGATTTAATATTTTTTTTTTCAAAACATCCCTCTCTTTAACTAACTTTACAAGAATTTCTGTAATATGGTCTTCCATCCTTTTTTCGATTGTTTCAAGTATTTTTCTTGTTCTATGTGATGCTTCTCGAACTGTTCCTTTTGGTCCTTTATTTCTTTTTTAAGCTGTTCTTTTAATAACTTTTTTTGCCTTCCATTCTTCGCTATACTAAATCAAATACATATTAAATTATTGGATATATCTACACAACTTAAAAAATAAATGCAATAACCTACTCAAGAAAAATTCACAATCCACGATTTTTAAAAATAATTTAGAAAACCATTTTACGAGTACTTACCTTAAACAAATCTAATTAAGCTGAAAATTGAAACTTAAAAAAACTTAACGAAAAAAACACTTGCTGCTAGAACGTTGCACCAATTAAAAAGAAAGTTTTTTCCTAGCCTCACTTTCACGAAAGAAAAACAAATTACAAACAGACATATGCCTTAAAAAAAAATTATAATTAAATAATTTTTTCCACTGTCAAAGTGTCGAAAAATCAATTCGAAAGTCTTATATATTTAATTTATTTTATAGTGTGGGTTGTGTTGGTGTATTTTGATAGAGTTTCGCTCATTTTACAAAACTTCGGCTGGACCAATTTTCAAGAAGTTTGTTTCTAAACCATCTCCAAATAGTCCCCTTTCATTTAAAAAAAAATTATAAAAATCCATCCAGCCGTATTCTAGTTATAAGGTCACACACAAAAGTTAAACTCGTTTTTATATATATAGAAGAGAAGATTTATATTTACATATCTAACGAATTGGACGTAGTTTTGCAAAGATAAAGCCAGTTAAGGGAAAAGAGAGCAGAAATCAAAAAAACCGTTATAACTAGAAAACGGGACGAAAACGATTAAATTACCTCTTAAGTTTTTCGACTTAAAATGACCTCAGGAATCCATGGTTTTCATTTGGGGCGGTGACTGTGGGACACCCTGTATATAAAAATCAGCTTTTATACTATAACGTAAGTAGAATTATTTTTTCATGAACATTAATGGTGTCTGGCAAGGGGTTTCACTACGCAATGGCAATGAATAACGAGATTTTTAATAACATTCTGAATACTCGTATAATACCAAAAAATCAGCCTTTATGATTTGACGAAAGTAGATCGGTATTTTTCACACCTTTAGTACCGTTTTACTGCCAAAGCCACTATGACCCAAACTTCATAATGGTCCATCGTTCTTACCTTTGTTGGGAGCATGCACTGACAAACTTTCAGCTTTTATAAAATGTCGAAGGTCTGGCGTTCACGGGCTCTTGCTCAATTATCTTTTACTTCAGCAAAACAATGAAGAGCGGAAAGAAATTACTGCACAACACGTAAAGATTTTTTTGCAATGATTAAGGCAGTCGAAAAACTTCAAGTTTACTTATATGTGCGTGAGTTTGAAATCAGAAAGGGCCATGCCGCACTGATTTGGCTGCTAACATTCAAAGACCTGGAGGGCCAACTTGCTCGCTAGCTCGAGAGGTTACAACAATACAATTTTAAAGTACAGCACAGAGCATTTATGCGGATGCATTAAAGCTGGATGTCGATATTGTGAAACGAAGGAGAAGATGAACAAAGAAAATTCCTGTTACGAAACGAATGCTGTTATCGAAATTGAGAGTGACATCACCCAGGATCGATTGAAAATTCTCCAATTAAATGATGACGTTCTTTCTACAGTGATACAGTGGATTAAAAAAAGCAACAGACCTCCTTGGCAGAGTATTTCGGGTGAGTCCAATATTTTAAAAACGTATTGGCTTCAGTATGCTGTGATGGAATTACATAATGGCATCCTTTGCAAGAGGTGGATTCCTGCAAAATAAAGGGAACTGAGCGCCTTCTCCCAATCGTTCCAAATACATTGAAAGCAGAAGTTTTATCTATGTTTCATGATTCTCCGTTTGGTTTCCATTAAGAAGTCGGTTTTATTGGATCGGTGTGAAAAAAGATGTTGAAATATACTGCACCGAATGAGACACCTGTTTTAAAAAAGGGTCCGAAAAATAAAACTAAAGGCAATCCTTCACAATCTATTGAAATTTATCAACGATGATCGGGATAATCTGTTACCATTATTTGCTATGGCTTATCGTGCTGCTGAACAGGATTCCATCAATGAATCGACTTACTCCATGCTTTTTGGAAGAGAAACGGAGCTCGCTCCTGATCTCCTTTTTGGTTGCTGGTCTGAAAAGGAGTGCGACGTAACTGGCTTAAGAGCTGCGGTGAAATCTATTTATCATTCCTTAAAACGCAAGAGAACAGATGTATAAAGCTGCAGCTAGAATAAAAATGAGGTATGATCTTTCATCAAATTTTGCTATTTTTCAAGCGGTTCAGTTAGTCTAGTTCAATAATCCGAAACACAAGGTTTGACACTTCCCAAATTAGAATCAGCTTGGGATGTTCCTTACCGAATAATGCAGATCATAATTGATGTTAGATCTAAGATTAAGAAGACACCTGTGTCACCAATGCCGATCTCTCTCCCATCGAGTGCACTTGTGTTTTGTGAACGTCAGTCTGTGCGTGTGCTATAGAAAAAAATGTTGGTCTCGTTGTTCTTGTTTCTAATTCTAACTTACAAAAAAAAAAATAAATAAATGTCCCTAACTATTAAAAAAAATAAGATAAAATAATACCCACTTGCGTCGAATCCAAACCTATTCAGTTCAATAATACAACAACAATAATAATACAAAAAACAACAAATTCATAATTAACCGCAGCCAAAAAGAAAAACAAAAGAAATAGAAATACAAAAAAACACAGTGCAACGAGTGGTAAATCCCTCCCACATCACTTCACACAGTTGAGTTGGCTTGATCGTTGTATGTACTGTGTGTGGTGCTCCGCACACAGAGCATTACATAGTTTAAGCTAGCCTGGCGTAAGATAGATAGCTGTGTTTTTTCTAGTTAACCAGGGGCGGCTCGGTTCAATTCTGTCACTAAGGCATAACACTAGTGGCAGGTTATTACTGAAAAGTTCAAATTGGGATCTAGAATAAATATTCAACTTAGTTGCTTGTCTGACTTGATTTTCGCAATTTTTGAATATTTTAAATGGTTTTTAAATTTAGTGTTGATTTTAGCAACATTCATGGGCTTAGAAAGAATTTCTATGCGGCATATGTCCATACTGCAAAGAATAGGCCAGCTGTTTTGGCGCTAAGTGAAACTCAGAAACGTGAAAAATCTGATCATTCGGAATTTAATCAATTTGGGTACAACTTGGTGCCATTATTCTTTCCCCACCATGGTTTAGCCGTCTACATATGAAATAATGTTGCGTACTAACTTCAACCTCAATATGGTTTGTGTTCTAACAAAAACTTTAATTTCAGGTGGTTAAAATTTACGGTAAATAAGCACATCCTACACACATGTTTCATTTATCGACTTGGACAGAAATTCAACTTTTAACGAGTTTGATGCTCTGTCCGTCTCCATGTCCATTCAAATAATTGTTGCTCATTACCCTCACACTGAAATCGTCATTGCGGGCGATTTCAATGTACACAATTCTAGTTGGCTTCGCTTTTCGGGTCAGACAACACCCGAAGGAAGGTATGTTGAGCTCACCTGACTCAGCTTGTTGACGACCCAACTCGAAATCGGACGTTACATGTCAATCTGCCAACACACTTGACTTGTTTCTAACCTCTGACCCTGGCAAATACACCATTAGTGTATTATCGCCTCTAGGCACATCAGACCATTGTGTCGTATCTGCAAATTTCTCATGCCAGCAAGAGAGAAAAAACTTCCAAGAGAACCGTCTGGCAATATAAGAATGCTATGCTATGCTTTCTCGATAGTGACGTAGACGTCACTAGGCTTTCTCAATAGTGACGTAGACGCCAGTGCAGATTTAATCACAAATTTAATTCTTTGTGGAATGAGAAATTTTATCCCGAATAGGGTAAAATTTATCAAACCCAAAGAAAACTCATGGTTTGATTCGAGCTGTAAAGAGGTTATTAGAGTCAGAGAAGTAAGTTTCCGTAGTCACAAGGCCAACCCTACAGAGGAAAACCGGAAGAGCTTTCAACAAGCCAGGAAGACCTGTTACGTTCATATTCGAAGAACCAAATTTTTGCATGACTAAAAATTAAGGCAAAAAATACTACAATGTCCCAATAGTAGCAAACATTTTTGGTCAGTTGCAAAAAACATACGAAATGCTACTTCGTCGTCGGTTCATACCCTTGTCTTCAATGACACCCCTTTTGTCACGTTGCAAAAAGCCAATTTGCTTTCAGCACAGTTTGCTGTTAATTCAACGCTGCCAGAAAGTGTTATGAATCCTCCTGTCCTTGAGAGCGCAAACGATTTTATAGGACGAATCTTCTCTCGCACTCGTGCAGTTGCCAAAGTTCTAAAAGATCTTGATATACACAAATCTGCGGGCCCGGATAGTATCCCTCCTATTGTTCTGAAAAGGTGTTCTTCAACGCTGGAAGAACCACTGCGTAAGCTTTTCCATCTGTCCTACTTTACAGGTCTCTTTCCGAGTGGATGGAAAACAGGATTTGTCCAGCCTGTCCCTAAAAAAGGCGTATCTGCTTCAACCTCTAACTATCGACCAATTGCACTTACTTCCCTTCTTTTCAAGGTCATGGAAAAGCTGATTAATTTCCAGTTCAAGAAATATTTTGAAGAACAAAAGCTTCTTAATGACCGGCAGTACGGCTTTCGCAGCAATAGGTCCACTGGTGATCTGATGGTTTATCTCACAGAACAGTGGCACAAATCTTTACATCGTTTTGGAGAAATTTAGATTATTGCACTTGACATTTCAAAAGCGTTTGATGAAGTTTGGCATCAAGCTCTCTTATCGAAAATGAGTGCTTTTGGTATAGATGAATCTCTTCTTCGTTGGATTAGAAACTACCTTTCGGACCGTTCAACACAAGTTGTATTGGACGGTTTCGAGTCTGAAATTCACAAAATAAATGCTGCTGTTCCCCGTTCTCTGTTTTGTCTTCGACTCTCTTCCTTATATTCATAAATGATCTTTTGTCTGAAACTTCTAATCCAATAAACTGTTTCGCTGACCACAGTACCCTCAGCTTCTCATATTCGTTGACCACAGTACCCTCAGCTTCTCATATTCGTTTTCAGATTCACAGCTTGAACGGCAGCGTATGATAAGCTCATTGAATTGTGATCTTGACAGCAGTGTCCAATGGGGAATCAAAAACCGTGAAGAATTTAATGCTTCCAAAGCTCAATACTGTTTTCTGTCTTTAAAACAAAACCCACCCCCCATG
Organism: Philhelius festivus; assembly: GCA_963931855.1. Taxonomy (NCBI): domain Eukaryota; kingdom Metazoa; phylum Arthropoda; class Insecta; order Diptera; family Syrphidae; genus Philhelius; species Philhelius festivus. The sequence continues at coordinate 99,247,122 of OZ007555.1, forward strand.
CCACTAACCATGAGTGGCATTTGCATTGAGGAAACCGAAAAGCTTTCAGTACTCGGTATGTGTATCACAGACCACCTTTTGTGCAACGATCACATATTTGATGTCGCCAAAAATGCTTTTAAGTGTTTAGGTTTCCTTCGGCAAATCAAGACATTTTTCATTCCCTTTGATCTGGCTGTTATATATAAAGTCTTTATTTGTCCAAAGCTCGAGTACAATTCTCATGTTTGGGCAGGTGCTCCAATAACCCACTTCAGTCTTTTGGATAGTATACAGAGAAGAGCAATGAAAATAATAGGTGACAGAAATTTAACGGAAGCATTTGCAACTCTCGAGCACCGCCGCAATGTTTCATGTCTTTCGTTGTTTTACCGATATTTTCACAAACAATGCTCTACTGAAATAGCCAGTTGCATTCCTCCCCAAAAAGAGTTAAACCGTAATACTCGTACTTCTAGGAATGCACGTCAGTTTACTGTCAAATATAGAGATTATTTTTTAGCCGAACTACCCGAATGTGGAATGCTTTATCCGGCTCTATTTTTCCCTTCCATTTTGATATTCAGAGATTCAAAACCAATGTGCATCGGCTTCTCCTCTTTAATCCTTCCCTGTTTTGTTAACGCTCGCACTGTGTTTAATTTAACAATTTAAGGGTATTACAAACCCCTTGAGTTCATTAAAAAAAAAAAAATATTCTCTTGTAACAGTAGAAAGCGAACATGGATTTATTCATTCTTTCTTTAATATTAAGCTCCAGTTCAATTTCTTATCCAGCATCACGCCAAGATACTTCGCGTGATCGGAGATTTGATTTCCGTGTTGATTTGTCTGAAATGCAAGTTGTGGGTTGTAATTCACGTTAGGGATGCAAGCGGAGAGTGAACGTTTACCAGGAGTTCCAGCGTTTCGCTACACGATTTTGTGGATTGGGTGGAAAGTATTTTCTTGAGTCTTGCTGATTCGTTGGCACTCTCAACTTGACTGCAGAATTTTCCCCAAGAGCTACGTTTGGCTCTTTGTGTTTCCATCTTGAAATTCTTTTGACTAGATTTATACGTTTCCCAGTCAATTTCTGTTCTAGTATGCTTAGCAACATTAAAAAAAAACTCCTTCTTTCTTTCCTGAGTTCAAGTTCAAGTTCAATTGTCCACCAGAGTGGGTTCTTTTTACTCTGTCCCCATGGTTTTATTGGACATCCTTTTTAAAATGCGTTACCGAAAATCTCAGTGAAGCTATCAGTAACTTTGTCTATAATCTCGGATACTAATTAGTACTCAGCTTTTGCATTTCGGTCTCTAGTTCCCTATTAAAAATATCCCAACGTTTTTCGGAGATTTTTAAATGGTTTACGAGAATCTACACCCAGCGACAAAAAACCTTCGCAGTTGATCTGCTGAATAAAACCTCGCCTGTTTTCATAATTCTTAAAATATATTTCATTTTCTTTTGTTTAATTTTTTAATTTTATACTCGTATATTTTAAATTAAGAAAACTGCTTTTTTGTTTTTAAAATGTATTTATCTTTCAAACATCCATAAAAGTAAGAAATTCGTCATATTTTTTAGTTATGGAAAATTTTAACAGTTATTTTTTTAGAGATTACGTACAAAAATAAAGAAAAAAAAAATTACTTTTTCGTCGTTCCGCCCCTTTTTTTCCATAACCTCACGCATCCGGTTTGACATCGATTTAAACAACTTTTTCAAATAATTTGCATTTATTTCCTTATACCAAGCTTCTTCCATTTCTTATTTTATGTCAATATTTTTTTTAGATATTTTTCTCTAATTTTTTTTCTCTATTTGCTGCCAATAGTTCTCAATTCCATTCAGGTCCGCACTGTTTCCTGGCCATGAAAGTGACGAAATCCCAAGAGAATATTTGTGATTTTTACTTGAATATGAAGAATTCATCAATTTTTCTAAAAAGGTCTATACTCTGTCCAACAAAAATTGTCAGTACACGTCTTATGGGAGAGCTTTTTTCTTGCAAATGGTGCCAGTCAGTGGTTTTATTCCCTATTAACCTACTGAAAAAGAAAATTCAACCACTGACTTACACATAAATTGTTGTTGTAATAACGCTTCGACGAGCGTACATCCCCGTGACCTGCACCATGCGCAGCCTAAGCCACACTGATAATGTGTTGGTGTTCAGAAACAAGAAACAACCCTCTTCGTATGTATTGAAAATAAGCACATTGTTATCAGAGTTACCATTTCCACGTTAATGCAAATCATGGTGGATTTTTCTTTGGATTTTGTTTGGGAGCTTTCAGAATGTGTGCTTTTTTAAAAGCTTTTGAGAACAAATATGGGAATAGTGTTGTCACTTGCTGTTTTTCGGTAAGTGAAGTTTATTTATTATTCTTCGTAAGTTAAGTGAGTTTACGAGTAAGTGAAAATTATTTATAATACATGGTGTAATTATATACATGGTGCAAAATAGTGATTTTGTTTATAAAAAAAAAATATTCTTTGAAAAAGTGTTTATTTATACGGTGTTTTATAATCAGTGCCAAAAAAAAAGAAGTGCTTTTATTAAATTATAAATCTATGCTGTGTTGTTTATAAATTGTGTATTTGTGAATATTGTGTGATACAGTAACGAAAATGGCGTCAAGTTCTTCTAAGGATTTTAGTGCGAAAAAAAAAGAAATTGTTAAAGCCACCAATAAATTTTACGCTCATTTGAAAAACAAGACAGAATCCGTAAAACAAGTTTCGGAAATTTTTTCTGTAACAGAGCGAACTGTCTACAGACTAATAAATAAAAAAATAAGACGAAAGGCCACAACTCACCATCAAAAAAGAAAAAAAGTTCTGGTCTCAGAAGCAAGGCCGATGACTTCGACAAATGTGCAATCAGACAAATTGTTCATCATTTTTTTCTAACAACGAACTTCCAACGCTGAAAACATCACAAAAATAGGCAGATCAACTCTTCATACCATGTTAAGAAAAGATCTTGGCTTTAAGTTCACCAAACGCCAGCGGAAGATCGTTTTAATAGAATGAAATGACATAATAACATGAAGAAGATACGAGTACTTGCGCGAAGTAAAGAAACTCCGAGAACGAAATAAAAAAATATATTTCACTGATGAGACATGGTTGAATGAGGGACACACTCGTGATAAAACTTGGATAGATCCAGCGGTAACAACACCCCGCCAAGCGTTCAACGAAGGTCTATCAAGAGGACTGCGTTCACCATCCGGGAAAGGAAAAAGGCTCATCATTACGCACATTGGCAGTTCTACAGGATTTGTAGATGACGGGCTATTAAGCAGCAGGACATCAAGTGCTTCGATTGCCACCTTACCATTGTGATCTCAATCCAATCGAATTGGTTTGGGCGCAAGTGAAGGGTTTTGTGGCAAGAGAAAATAAATCTTTTAAAATCCGAAATCAATGATCTTTTGGCAACAGGAATTTTAAACGTCGATGCTAAGAAATGGCATCGTTGTGTGCAACACGTGGAGCTGGTAATTGAACCAAAGATGTGGGAGATGGATGTTTTTTCAGAAGATGCAGTGAAAAGTTTGATAATAAATTTAAATGACGAAAGTAGCAGCAGTTACTCTTCGTCAGACTAAGGCATTATGTGTTTTTTTATATTGAATTTCTTTTAAGTTACTTTTATTTATTCTTATTGTGATTTTTTCTTTGTTATACTGAATTAATTTTATTTTATATTCCTTATGCTTGTGTGATATCTTTATAATTTAGTATTAATTTATATTATGCTAAATAAAACTGAATTCATGTTTACGTTGATTGTGTGGATAAAAATAATTATTTCGTTCAACATAACTTTTTTTACTCAAAACCTCGAACAAAAAAACCTTGAATTTCTGAGTATTTTCATTATTTTTTCATAATTGAATTTATGTTACTCTTAGTTTTCACAAAGAGGTTTTTGAATTCGGGATTATGCACATAGTTTGGAAATTTTCTTAAACGGAATTTTGATACTAACACATTTTTAACTTTTAAATTAAAATCAAAAGCTGGTAACCCCTTTAATATTTATCAGAGCTTTTTCGAAATCTATAATGGGCACTACGGAAACCCTGTAATATTTTCTCTCTCTCACAGCTTAACGAGATTTCACTGCAGTCAGATTGAAAGGTAAACGTCCTATCTTTTCTGTACTGATAATTTTTGTTGGACAGAGTATAAAACAACGCATTAAATTAAGTCCGAAAGTACCGTTTTCGATAGGTATCATGGAACTCAGTCGTCTTGGAAAATTAAATTCCCACAGTGCTCGGAAAATTGTTCTAATGTTGGCAAAACACTTTCATTTATGATTTTAATGTATTTAGCATTAACAGTACCTTCCAGCATAATAATGGCCCCAACACCAAACACTGTAATAGCTCCCCATACCATCACATAAGGAGAATGTTTTACAGTAGAGAGCACACATTCATCTGAATACTTTTCTTCTATTTTGCGATGGACTATCGCATTGCCATTGGGTCCGAACAAATTAAATTTGGATTCATTCCAAAAAACAACTTGTCCCTAATCATTTCCAGTCGAATCTTTATAAGTATTGGTCCATGGCAACATTTGTTTCTTCATTCTGCAAGTAAGCAAAGGCTTTTTTGCAGTTCGCCCTGCATTCAAACCCACATTATTAAGCAGTCTTTGCATAGTTCTGTAACTATTTTGTTTTTGTTTTTTCAGTTTGAGACCGAAAATTTCTATTGGTGTTCCCAGCATGTTAAAATCGATTGCGAATTGAAAGTCGGGAAATAAGACGATATTCTCTTGAAGTTGACGATTTAGGCTTTCCACTTCCAATTTTTCGCGAAATTGAACCACTGGTTTGGTAATTCTTGAGAACATTACGTACACTCCACTCATACAGTGAATCACAAAAGTAAGTAAGCACTCATTGCTGTCGCATAGAAATGTTAAAATACGAATATTACGAATATTAGGAAAAATGCATTCTTAGTTATGGTTAGCATGTGAACATCATGTGGTAGGCAAATGTTACCGTTTAACATTTGGTTTATTTACAGAACATCACTGTTTGTTCAGTTGATCGCATTTTATATCTATGCCACAAAAGCCAGTAAGCACCTGCAGCATTTCAAGGTTAAACATTTAATGGTGTAGTTAAATTCGACTTTATTTTAGTTTTTGCTTCCTTATCTCTCTTATCTATCTTTTCTATAATTTTTTTTTTCAGTTTAAGATTAATTAATAATAAAAGGAAATGGCTCCAAAAGGTAATCAACTTAGCTTAAATAAAAAAAAAAATTATAATCAAACACTCTTTGGAAAATAAATCGGACCGCGAGATTGGTAAAAAGTAAGTAAAAAATATTAACCAAATATAATAACATTGGAAGTTTGGAAAATGACCCTCAATCTGGACGTTCTCGCAAGCTTACTCAACAGGAATGCCATATTATTGTTAGGAAAGTGAAGAGGAATCCCAAAGTAGAAATAACCAAAGAAACAGGTAAGTCATGTAACCAACAAACTATTCGACGAGTGCTCTACTAATTTTTTTATCATGGTCGAAACATTAGAAATAAACCTTACATAAGTAAAATAAATCGCCAAAAGCGGCTCTTCTTTGCCACGGAAAAGTTTGGAGAAAAAAACACAGAGCTTGAATCATCGAACATGTCAGGAACCGTGAAGCTCGGCAGTGGAAACGTTGTGGTGTGGGGGTGTATGGCAGCATCTGGTGTCGGCAATTTAGTGTTTAAAGGGTCTTTCCTGAATAGATTCGACTATTTGAATATTTTAAATAACAACCTTCAGAAAAGTGCCAATAAGATGGGTATGGATAGGTCATTTGTCTTCCAGCAATACAATGATCCTAAACATATCTCACATGTTGTCAAAGAATGGTTGCTTTATAACGTCCGAATCCAGCTCAAATCACCACCACAGTCGCCCGAATTAAATGTCATTGAACATTTATGGGAACATTCTGACCGACAAGTAAGAAAACGTGAAATCAGGACGAAAGCTGATTTAAAGCGTGTTCTTCAGGATAAATGGTCTAAAATTGGACAAGACGTTACGAAAAAATAGGTTAACTCAATGCTTCGACATATGAAAGTACTCGTAGTTATATAAGCCAAAGGGTAATTAACGAAGCACTAAATGGGTAGGATTTACAAAATAACTGTAATAAATTCAAGGTTTATTTGAACTGCTTACTTACTTTTGTGATATAAATTTGTTAATTTTTTTAGTTTAAGTCGAATATTTCTTAAGTTTTCTTTAAATTTTTATTTGAAATGTTATTTTTTAGTTCGAAATACATATCAATTACAGACAAAAATATAATTTTTTTTTAACATTACTATCGATTGTTTGGAGGAAATGATCTTTAAACTAAGAGGTGCTAACTATCTTTTGTGATTCACTGTAGGTACCAACCCGACGTGCTATTTTCCTAGTGGAAAAAATTTTTTCATGTAAGGCTACAATTTGAGCCTTTTCTACTTAAGATAAAACCATAACCAAATAAAGCAAACAGACAAAACTATAAAATTTTAAAATTTTCTTTTCGCGGACATTGATCATTGTAATATTTTAGATTTTTTCGGAAACTTACCGCGTTATTTATTAGAAATATTTGTTTATTTCTTCTTCCCGACGCACACTGGGACCCATTGTATGGACAGCGTGCTCAAAATGCAAAATTGAGATTAGCGGTTTCTTTCAAAAATAATATTTTGTTACAAATAGTCCAGTCAAAGCGTCATGAAAAAGGGCCTGACCTTGCGCGCAGAGGCATGGTCATTTTTTTTTCATGGATCGATAGGTGCTTATGAGAAAAGCTTAAAACCAAATTTGCACCACATGACAACTTTTTTTACCAAAGTTATTGGTAAAAATGTGTTTTGTGTCATTTTTTGGTCATTTGCGAATATCTCGGCTCCATTATGTTGTACAAACAAAAATTAAACATGTATTTATTCCTTATAACATTATCTATTATGTTCTAAAAAAACATTTGTTTAAACAAATGAAAAAAAAGTTATAGTAAGTTAAACAAATTTTTTGTTGTTTAAAAATCACTTTTTCGTGATTATTAAGAAAAAAGCTCATTTAACGATGAAATTTTTATTTTTTATTATTAAAGTTCTTGTAATTCCCTACAATTTAAAAAAAAATCAACACTCTACGATGAACGAAAGCCGAGTAATAAATTATTGAACATGGGTAAGTCAGCGCACCCACGCATTTTATGATTTTATGTTTTAATTAATATCTCAGCCCCAGTATGTCGCAAAGTGAAAATAAAAAACTGTATTGGTAATAACAATATTTTCTATCAACTTGCATTTAATTTAATATGTTTGAGCAAAAATATAAAAAGTTACCGTTGGTTTCAACGTTTTTTTTCTTGTTTTTAATACCTTTTTTTCATAGTTATTGAGAAAAAAACTGTATTTCACGATAAATACTTTTGAGTTTTGGATTTTCGTTTTATAGTCCTTCTAATTTTCTTCAAATTAAAAAAAAAATTAGTCCGTTACGACAAACGGGAGCCAAGATATTCATGATTTAAAAACTTAGGAAAGCTTACAATTTAGTATTTTAACCTTGTAGCTTGAAATTTTGTTGTCGCCAGCAAAACGAAGTTTTATATTATTTAGTTTCAAAAGCCTCTGTTGCAAATTGGAAAAAAATGTGTTTAAACATTTTATACGGATTTTTTCACATTTTTGCTTATATTTCCGTGAGTTTTATTTTTGATGCTGATAAAAATACGTTTTTATTATCTACTGACATTTATTAATCGATAAAATATTGTTACTTTGTGGAATTCACGGCGAAAATTTTCTTTTTCTACTTTAAATTGACCAACCAAATCACAACAGAAACTCCTATTTACGTAAAACACAACTTTTACCACTTATTTTCTTTTAAGCTACAGCCTCTTCGACCTTCTAAATTTTAACAGTTGACAGACAATTATGTCAACTTTGCAACAAAATATTATTTTTTTAAAGAAACCGTTAATCTCAATTTTGCATTTTGAGCACGCTCTTCATACAATGGGTCCCAGTGTGCGACGTTTCGATGAAATTACACTCTTCGTGATCACGGGATTAGACTGACGTTCGGTTGATGTTGTTGGTTACTCTTTTTCAACGGGAATTAAATAAAATGCACGACTGGATCGCACGAACTTGCTCTTATATAAAAGTACTTTGGAATTTAAAATAAATTTTATAAATATAAAACATGGATTTAATGAGATAAAAATGTTCAAATGCATGGAACTGCCGTCTGATTTCCAGAAAAATATGAATTTATGCAAACAAAGTTTTAAAATGGTTTAATTAAAGCAATTTATATAACAAATTTCTTTAAAAAATTTTTAGAACAAAATTTGGGATGCCAATTTTAAGTGCTTAGTTATATATATTTTAGGAAATATTTTCAAAAATTAATCGGTTACACGTTTTCAAGATATTGATTTTTCAAAAAATAAAAAAAATCCAAATTTTAAGCTTAAGGGAGCTCCTGGTGAAATTTTTTAGTTCAAATCGTTAGAGCCGTTGATAAGAAATTCGAAAATCAAAAAAACCGTTCTATGACAGGTACCGTTTATAGCATTTTGCCCCAATTTTTTTTTTTTTTTTTTTAAATGTAGTCCATGTCCATAATATCACACTTAATTTTTTTTATCAAAATCGTTAGAGCTGTTTTCGAGATAAATAAGATTTTGCAATACGGGTGTATGGAGCGTACCGTTAGTTTTGGAGCTAAAAAAAAATTCAATTTCTCCTCTATGGAATCACCGAAGACTCTTAACTACCGGGATTGAAGAACATAGGTCTAGTGGTTTAGGCTGTAGTTCGAGGCACAGACCTACAGACACACTGAAACATGTTTTTTGTGTACTAAATTTTCTTTAAAATTTTTATAAAAAAAAATTGATATGCAAATTATTAGTATTCAATAAAATACATTTTATACGTAATTTAAAAATTTATTCGTGTATCCGTTTTCAAGATATTGAATTTTCAAAAAAAAAACTTGTATTATTTTTTTAAAAATCCAAAAAATATTTTTTCGAAAAAATTTTCAGTTTATATTTTTTCAAATGCAAAGCAGCACCAATATAAAAATGTTGGTTAAAATCGTTAGAGCCGTTGGTGAGAAATTCAAAAATCAAAAAAACGGTTCTATGACAGGTACCCCTAATTACATTTTGCCCAAAATTTTGTTTTGACCAAAATATAGTACATGTCCATAAAATCACACTTAATTTTTGTTATCAAAATCGTTAGAGCCGTTTTTGAGATATATAAGATTATGCATTATGGGTGTATGGGGGGTTCCGTTTGTTTTAGAGCAAAAAAAATTTCAATTTCTCCTCTAGGGAATCTAGTACCGAGATTAAAGAAAATACCCCCAGTAGTTTAGGCTTTAGTTCAAGGTACAGCCATACAGACAGACAGACAGAATTGCCGGACCCACTTTTTTCGTCTTCGCTATCATCGTAATGTCAACTTTGATCAAAATCTCGAGTTCGATTTTTTTTCCAAATGCAGAACTTGCACTATAGTACCTATATCGCAAGTAAAAAAAATATCTATACATAAATTTGCCAAATATATTGCTCACTTTCTCAACGTGTTCGACACAACATTTTTAAACGTCAACCTTCATAAGTCATAATAAAAACTCATAAAAGGAAAACTTAAAACAAAAAAATATGAAAACAAGAAAACACTGAGCGTCAACACCCTTTTTCTCTTAAGTAGAAATTTTTGCTACCAAAAGCTCTAAAAAGCTTAAATCCTGAAAGTTACATAGCAAAAATCTAAGATCCTATATGAATTTCCTTCAACTGGGCATTGGTAACTCCCAATTTAAAATGGGAGTTTACTCTAAATATTATTTTTAAAACGAGGATAGACTTTTTGTTAATTTTAACGTTCTCGTCTAACTTTAACAGTAGCAAATAGCTACTTTATCCATATTGGCAATGGTCATTTTATAACAAAGTAAATCGAAGTAAAAATGTTTACTGATGTTTTATTTGATTTATGCTTTGTAAATAGACTGAATGTTATAAATATGAAACAACTGTACAAAAGTGCTCGACGATCTTTAATTCTGCAATATTAAGGTACTAGTACGGTCTGAATGCCGAAAAAACGCATGATTTTTGGGAATTTTTTTCTCTGAAACTTTATTAGGTAATAACATAATTTTTTTTTAAATAATGAATACATGCGTCAAGAGTACAAACAAAATTTGTTTGTCGAATTTTGGCCGGATTAGAGGGCGCCAACGTCGACTCATCAAAAAACACATTGTCCCATTGCGAACAGTTAATCTCCGGATCTACTGAACCGATTTTCAAAAAACTTGTTGCAACTTGATTGTTTTTATGTTTTCTAAGACAATTTACCAGAATTTGACAAAAAAGTTATGAACAAAAAAAAAAGGCTGGCCAAACAAATCTGTACCTAGAAATGTATGCGATGTAGCGATATATACTTTATTTCCATCTAAATTAATGTAAATAAGGAATAAACAATCAAAAGTAAGTAATTTACAAAATGCACTTTTTCTCGGCGAAAAATTATTTGGTTTGAAGTTGTTTGTGTTCTTTTAAATTTTTGTGAAACCCACATAAGTTAGAAAAGTTAGACAAAGTCTCCAAACTAATCGAATGTGTTAAGTAGAGCCGGTTTTATTCCTTAAACGAGCAACGTTTAAAATTTTGCGCCAATGTCAATAAGGGTTAATTGCAAATTGGCGATCAGTTTCCTTTCACCCGGAGAGCAGATAGGTCATCGTGGGATGTACGTGAGCTCAAAGAAAATTACTCAAACAATTTAAATGTAACTCAGTGATTCTTTTTTCTTATTTCAGTGGAAATTTCTTAACTTAAGGTGCCGTGCAAGCAGCAGCAGGCACCAATGTTTCTGAAAAAGCTCTCCCATAAGGTCTGTACTGCAAATAAAAATTGATCTAGATTTAACCAAAAAAGTCATAGAAAATTGGACATTCAAAATATTACCAACAAAGGCCTGGCAACGCTTTGAATGATAATATATTCCATACTTAATATGACTTGGTATCTCAAACAAATGTAAGTTGTTTAATTTTGTACACTTGAAAAACCATTTAATTAACAAGTTTCCTGTGCGGAAAATAAAATACAATGCAAATATTACGCCAAATCTACAAAGGTGATATTTGTCTATGGTTATTTCTAGAGTTAAAAAATTATTTTCATTTACTCATACAAATTCGACCGGTATTTTATGTGTTGCTACGTTCTTGCACGTATCATGCTCCAAAATAAAGTGTGGTGAATATTGCATAAAAAAATGATCGGACATAATTAAGCTTTATAAATGTTGCTTATGCCAAGGTATTTTTCGTAGGATATTGTACGGAATCTGCTAACAATTGTTTTGAACATTGCATTTTGCCGCGAACTGTAAATTAGACTTAGCACTTGTTAGATGAATGAACTCAATATTTCTACAATCATATGCTCAATTTTTTTTAAAATTGAAAATTGAAAATTGAAAATTAACTAGATTTAAAAAGAATTCTTCTTTTATCAAAAAACTAACAGTATCTACGATACAAATGTTAAAAAACGGTTTTTGTAAATCGTGTTTTTCTAGAAAGCTGCTCATAGAATTTTGAAAAAAAAACTTTTTCTGTTTTGCTTAATACTTAAGATCTATCATGCAATGAAAAATATTTTAAAATTAAAACATCACTAACCATTTAAGCCCAGGATAGATGTTTGACGTTCTCTGCATAAAGGATTTTAATTAATTTTTTTATACGGGAGCTTCTAAAAAGTCTAAAAATATTGCTTATCAAAACATGAAGAAAAAAATATTTTCCATATCTCAAAAACAGATCAAAGCAAAGCCAAGAAAAAAAAAAACTTGCCAGACTTTTGTATTCAATATCATAACGTCAATATCATAACGTCATATTTTCTGTATACCTGCAAACCAAAAATTTGCTATCCGCTCTAAGGCTAAAAACTGGTGTATCAAAATTAATTTCAAAAAATGTTTTAAAAATCAGTTTTTTTTTTAATCTGCTATAACGATTTAAAATTTTTATTCATGCATAAGCTCATATTTGCTTAAGAAATTACATGACATTCTGTTTTTAGCTCCAAAACTAACGGTACCCCCCATACACCCGTAATGCAAAATCTTATTTATCTCGAAAACGGCTCTAACGATTTTGATAAAAAAAAATAGGTGTGATTTTATGGACATGGAATACATTTTGGTGAAAAAAATTTTGGGGCAAAATGTTATTAACGGAACCTGACCGTTTTTTTTTAATTTCGACTCTCTCACTAACGGCTCTAACGATTTTAACTAAAAATTTTCACCAGGAACCCCGTACGTTTAAAATAATATTGTATATAAAAATATTGGAAAAAAATCATAATACTGTATTTAAAATACTGTATCTCAAAATACTGTATTTCAAAATACTGTACGAGTATGTACAAAATACTGTATGATCAAAATACTGATCAAAATACTGATCAAAATACTGATCAAAATACTGTAAGTCAAAATTTTGTGTTTCAAAATTTTGGGTGGTCAAAATTCTGTATTTCAAAATGCTGTAAAAAGAGTGAAAAATAAAAATCGTTTTGATAAAGTGCGCATTTTACAGCATTTTGAAATACAGAACACTTTTCTTAAGAATATATCATAATAATTTTGTATTAGCATAAAATTCTAATATATTTCCTTTGAACAATAACATGTACTATGATTATTCATGTCTTTGAATTAATTAAAAAAAAAATTTAAAAAAATTAAATAAAAAAATGGTATCTTTTTCTTATTTTCTCTTTTTCATTTTCTTCTTCTTAAATGTTTGTATCTCTCTCAAATTTTAGACAGATTGTCCAGCAATCTGTGTTTAATATTTTATCTTGCAGTCTGGATTATTTGCCATCAAAACAAGCCCAAAATCAAAAAATTCAAAAAGTGATGAAATCTGTTCCAATGGCAAAAGAACCTGAAACTTTGGAAGACATAGACATCCTTCTAAGTCTATGTACGAGTATATGTTCTTGAAGAGGAATTATTTTTCAGTCGGAGAAATTTGTTGACGATGAACAAATTTTAATTTTTGTGAGAAAATCGTCATTGCAATTGTTGCATGACAGTGATTGTTGGGTCATGGATGGAAGTTTTGAAGTAGTTCCAACCATAATGAGACAGAGTTTTCTACTTGATGACAAAAAAAAAACTTTGAAGAAAAGTTTTGCTTTTTTTCCAGCTGATAAGGTCACGCAATATTACGGTTCGTTACGTAGTCAGTTTGAAGATGACGTAATTTTGAAACTTTCAACCTGGTTTGAGAAAAACTACATAAAAGGGAGGTTTTGGTTCATTTTTGATAGTACAAAAACAAATACGGTAGTATTTCCGAGGACCCAGAACAATTTTGAGGCCTGGCATCGCCGGTTGAAAAGTTTGGTTGGAAAAAGAAAAACAGGATTATATAAGCTTATCACTGACCTGAAAAACGAGCTTTTATTTGCAAAATCGCAAGTGAAAAGGGTTCAAAATGGTGAACATATTCGTAAAAAGAAGAAAACTCTTCTTAGAAATAAAAAAAAAATGCACGTGTAATAAGAAAGATTAATAATTTAAACCATATTGGTAACTTAAAAGAATAGCAAAAAATATGGTTTTATATTAAAATTTTGCTTATAATCTTAAGTTCATCTATTCGGTATCATTAATGTATAAGTAATTTTGTGATTTCGATTTTTTTGTAATTTTTCGTTAGTTTTTTTTTTTTTGTTAATAATTTATACATACAATAAGTAGATAGTTACTTATAAATAATATTGCTTATTATCTATTTACTTATTTATGAGTGATTAATGTATTCTGGTTTTACATTTGTTTGGATTTTTATTAAATGATATAAACATAAATCAAGTACTGCTTTTTGTTTTTCTTTATAATGGAAGTTTAAGAACGCAATTATGCAAAAATACAGTATTTTTAGATACAGAATTTTGAGATACAGTGTTTTACAACATTTTTAAATGAAAAATTTTGAGATACAGTATTATGAGATACAGTATTTTGCTAATACAGCATTTTGAGTATTTTAAATTTACAGTATTTTGAAATACAGAATTTTAACCATAGTGAGTGGTATGCAGAAAGCTTTATCTCAGTCTCAAATCTCACTTTTTTGAGCAATTGCTAGCTTTCGTATGCAGAATAATTCTGAGACAAGAATTATTCTTCATAGAAAGCTAGCAATTGCTCAAAAAAGTGAGATTTGAGACTGAGATAAAGCTTTCTCCATACCACCCAGTATCACACAGAATTTTGACCATACAGTATTTTAAAATACAGCATTTCGAAAACCGGGTAGGTACTTATTATAAATTCTGAGACAATAATTATTCTTCATACGAAAGTTAGCAATTGCTCAAAAAAGTGAGATTTGAGACTGAGATAAAGCTTTCTGCATACCACCCAGTATCACACAGAATTTTGACTATACAGTATTTTAAAATACAGCATTTGGAAAACCGGCTAGCTACTTATTTTATATTTTATCAATAAGATAACTATACAAACATATCGCCGGTTTATTGCAAAGTTTCTTAGTACTATTTGATGAACTTAAATCTAATAATGTATAGTTGTGAATTTTGATTATATTTAAATGGTTCATTAAAAGCATCAAAATGATGCAATGTGCACAATGTTGTGATTGAATGGAAGGAAAAATGATGCAAAGTGCACAATTTTGTGATTGAATGGAAGGAAAAATGGTGAAACTCGATCATGTAAAATTAATTAAAATGTTACTTTCACAATAAACCGACGGTACATAGATAAATATTGATTGTATAGAACCTGTCTATGTAAATATGTATGTTTTGCATTCAGTTATTTGAACTGGAATGACCCAAATCAATTTCGTCTACATGTTATTAGAATTGGTCCATCACCCACTCTTATCATATTTGACTAGTTCAAATTTGATTTGTGCGAAACAGCTTTTTTTTAATGTACATATATATAAATTTGAAAACAAAATTTGCTTGTGTTAATGCTTTGTCCGATATTGTGAAGATTTTTAACGTAGGTACCGTTTATCAAACTTTTAATTGAAAAGGAAACAAAATAATTTACCTTCTTTTTTAACGCACTGAATTTTGAAAGGTTTTGATGTTGAGTATGCCGCAGC
Organism: Philhelius festivus; assembly: GCA_963931855.1. Lineage (NCBI taxonomy): Eukaryota > Metazoa > Arthropoda > Insecta > Diptera > Syrphidae > Philhelius > Philhelius festivus. The sequence goes on from OZ007555.1 coordinate 99,262,368, forward strand.
CGTTTTTTTAGTTATTTTAGAAATAAATGTTCTGCAAAATTCACATGCTATTATGCCGTATTTTCGACTCTGCTGAATATTTTTGTAATTCACTGGTGTACTGCAAACTCCACAAACTGAATTGTTGCCTGTAAATGATAGTAACTCAATTCAGTATTTAATATTTTTTAAATTATTTATAAAAATATATTAAAATATTTCATTTGATTGTTTATTATTTTGAATGCACATATGTAAGAAACATTTTGACAAAAACTAGCGTGTTCATGAAATAATGGAAGAACAGTACAGCTTCAAATTATGCTTTTAAGAAGAACGCCCTTTCAAATTATGTTTCGCAGAAAAACAAATCGTTTTTTTATACATACATTTTTATATACAAAAAGATCTTTGTTTTTCATCTATCTCCAATGTTATACTGTTCTTTCATTTACTGCTCTAATTGTATGTGAGCAATTTGTAATACTTAACGCAACTTAAGAGGATATCTATTGTTTTGTTTATATAATATTTAAGTAGGTTCTTTACTATGTTAAAGAGAATTTTTACAATTAAATAAATGATTGATGTGTACAATGTCCATAAATAAATTAAATAATTTGTTAGGAAAAAAATAACCTTTAACATTTTGTAAGAAACCTAAAAAATTACTTAAAACCATGTATCTTTTTAAAATATGCATACATTACTTACACAATTTTGTAGCTGAAAAATTATGTTCCGCCACATCGTTTGACAAATTTTGCTCCGATTTTGCTGAAATGTCATCTTGAGTTTCAAATAGTAAACGCGGTTGTCTTAAAATAATTTGACTTTGAGTCGGGGTATCCTTTTTTTTTGAAGACTGTTTGGCATTTTCATCTTAAAATAACGTAAAAAAACAATAAAAAAATATTAAAGAATTTTTAAATTTTAGTTTGTGTGAGAATTCAGAATATCTTACTAACATTTTGACTATGAATATAAATTGTAATGAATCTAGTTATTTATTATGAAATGTACCTAAATGAGAAGAAATGGCGGGCATGATCAATCATCCAAATGATTTTATAAGAGCGGAAGGGCCGACCGCTTTCGCTCTAATATTAATAATTTAATATCATTACTGGATCAAAAATAGAGTGAAATATGATTTATTGAACAAGAGATCCGTGAACACGATTTTCAAATTCTTAATTCCGTTTTATTGAATATTGCCATTCATAATTTGCTCGACAGTAATTCTTATTTGCAAATACAGTCGAAACTCGATTATCCGGGATTCGATTAACCGGGACGCTCTATTATCCGTGATGAAAATATTTGACATAAAAAACTCGAATATCCGTACAAAACTCTATTATCCGTAAAAGAAACAAATCTATGTAGGTATAAACAAAAATATGTACTGAATTGACTGAATTGTTTTATGGAATAATTTAATGTTTTTTTTTTTGTTGTTTTTTTTTTTAATAAAAAAAAAAATTAAATATCAATTTCTTTTTATTTATTTTTCTTTTTTTTTTTTGAGAAAAAAAAAAAGTTCTTTTATCCGGGATTTTCGATTATTCGTGATGAGCTCGGCCCCGACCATCCCGGTTAATCGAGTTTCAACTGTAATTAAAATATACGTATGTACATTTAATTCGAAAACAAAAGAAATAATAAATGATTATTAAATTTTTGAAATCGGTATATTTGTTCGTCCTCGGATCGGATCGGCCACTCTTTCGAATTCTAGAAAAAATTAAATTAAATACAGCTGATGGTTATAACATCAGCGACGAAGATAAGTAGACGGACTTTTTTAAATAACGTTATCCTGCCTCTTAACAAGTGAAGTATTCATCTTTGAAACCCCATTTTTACTGCTGGTTCGGATGGAAAAGGATCTGGGATCTAAGTTTATGCAAAAAATTTAAGCCACAACGAGGATCGAAGATGAACCAATCAGCATCAACTATACAGTTTCTAGCATCATCCATTTATCCTGTCCATGCTAATTTTTTGATAAAGGGCTCAATTTTCTCCAAAAAACTGCGTAATAAACATATGTACATATGTACTATAGTTAATTGTAATTATTATTTTTGTTCTTCGATATGAGACCAATTAATAATAACCTTAAAATTAGAACCTGGACCTAGTGACTTACAGCTCTCAACCATTACTGTGTGTATGTTACCAGGAACGGAGGAAATCTACAGTTTTCTGTCGATTCCGAACGGTTAATGAGCATTATGACAAGAGATACTCTTAAAGGACTTGTCCATGTCCATTCCTCGCAAGAGGCAGTACACCCCTGAAAAACATTTTATACAGCGGCTAAGAATCGAACCCAAGACCTTCTGCATGGCAGTCCAAGGGGTCTAATAATTAAAGTCAATATACGTTACCTTATATGTATATTTACATATGTTATGTACAATGTACATACATAAAGTATTGAAATTTCTATCGTTACATAATAACCTGGCTAGGGAGAGGTATACGCCTTCTCAGGGGGTGTTCCTTTCCTTTACCTCCACTTGAGCAATCATCCCCCACCAGGCCCGTAGGAGCATGTGGCTCCTTGCAACGTGTGGTAGATGAGTTTTATATGTCAGTGTTTGGTGTATATGTTCGTTTGTTTAGTCGTTAGTTAAGTCGAAGCCCCATCAACCCACTAATGCTCGTGTACAACGTAGGAGTAGCAATCGCAGGTGTATAAGCGAGGTGCCCATTCTCCGTTGGTGCTGCTCCTACAAGGAACACGTGCGTCGTTATGTCGTTTTCGTTCGTACTACACTATCGTACTGTAATTGAAGGCGGTTTTCAGAGTTTAGAAATTCTCAAGCCATTTGGTATCGTTAACGAATTTTAACAAAATTTTGCTTGTATTGCCGCTTGGCTATCAATGAAAAAGGTGATATCAACTTGTGGTATTGTTATCATTGAGACTTGTCTAGCAGCTTTCGTCACTGACAGGACCTCAGCTTGAAAGGCACTGCTATAATGAGGAAGTGTGAATGAGCTGGATAGTCCAAGGGTTTTTTTTTTATATATTATACGCGCACTTAAGGGGTTATGAATACCCTTATAATGTTAAATACACAGTGCGAGCAATTAGGAAATTATTATAGGATTAGAAAGGAGATATCGATGCACATTGGTTTTGAATGTCTGCACATTGAAATGAGTGGGAAATACTGAGCCAGGTAAAGTATTCCACATTCGTGTAGTGCGACTAAAAAAAGAATCTCTGTATTTGACAGTACGTCCGAAGTTGGGCTCAAGGGTAAACTGATGGGCATTCCTAGAAGTACGGGTATTACGGTTGAATTGTTTAAGGGGAGGAATGCAACTGGCTATTTCACTAGAGCACTGTTTATGAAAATACCGATAAAATAATGATAGGCATGAAACATTGCGGCGATGCTCGAGAGATTCAAATGTTTCAGTTAGACAAGGGTCACCTATCATTATTATAGCTCTCTTTTGAATTTTGTCCAAGAGACTCAAGTAGGTTTTTGGAGCACCTGCCCAGATATGGGAATTGTACTCAAGCTTTGGACGAATATAGACCTTATAGATTACAGCCAGATCAGAAGGGGTAAAAAACTTCTTGCATCGGCGGAGAAAACCTAAACACTTAGCAGCGTTTTTGAAAGGAATCCTGCACCAACACCAGTTTCCATCTTGGAACCGTCGGTATATGATTAAATCCAGCGTACTTTAGGATTTTATGTCACTAGCAGATATAAAAATATAGTTCATTAAAATAGTTGTTATAGCTGTAATTTTTTAAATAGGACTTAAATACAAAAGATGATCTATATGTATATTTGAACACAAAATGTTTTAATTTTGAATATACAGCTATTTTCTTACGTGAAAACAACGAAATTTAATAATTTAATTTGTCTATTTCAATGTTTTTTTATTTCAAAACTTTGTAACTTTTTGATGCAATGTTTGATCCACCTGAAAATTGAAATAATTATTGTAATTACTTCACTAAGTATAATCTATGTTGATATTTGGGTATGCCACTAATAATATTGAAATGGTGAACTAAGAAAAACACGTCCCTCGCTCTTTTTGAAAATTAGATCGTTACACTTTTCTTTTCATAACTTTTTGATGCATTTATATATCGTAATAAAATTTTTTGTGCATATTCTATATAAAAAAAACGAAGAAATTCAGCCCAGAAAAGTTAATGTGTCTCAAAAATTTACAAACTGATCGAGGAATTAAAAAAATGTTCCACAGCGTAATTTTTATTTTAGATGTAGAAAATTAAAGAGCACACTCAAAAAAAGCTTAGAAATGCCTAGAAACCTGAAGTTATCCAGAGAGTGAGTGCTGAAAGTATTAAGTATCATTTTTTATTCCACTAAATAGATTATTTAAAATGAATATTTTAAACGAAAATTGATAAAAAAATTTTAACTATTTCATGTACGTCTCTCAGACTTTTATTTTATAATTTTAAACACAAAATTCATGTATAAGTTATAAAATAAGGGCATATAGCAAAAAGTAAGTGATACTTTACTCTCTGACATACATGCATGAGGAAATTCACAAAACAAATCGGACGACCCATGCATTTATGCCTCCGTAATGTGACCTGGACGCCTGAATTCAACAGCCTTATATACAAACTTTGTGTCAAAAGCAAAAATGTATTGATTTCTTGCGTGTTTACAATTGAAATATCATGTAATTAGTATTTAAAATACATATTGACTTAAGGAAAGTAAAAAAATAACTTAAATATACAAAATAGTGAACAGTTCCGAAAAAAAATGGTCGATGAACTTATCGTAAGTTTTTTACGATTTGAAAAAAACTGGAGGGTGGTGGACCAATTCTAACTTGAAATTCAAATTCAGCGCGTCAAAATACGTAAGGATATGTAGGTTCGGTTTTTGAAATTAACTACTTTTTTATTTTTTTGTGCACCTGTGTAGAAACTCGACATATTTTTATCAATTAATTTTTGATGCATTGATGAATTTTAGTAACGCGACTTGATTTACATTTCTGACGTTAATTAAAATATTTTAAGAAAAGACCGTTCCACTGCACCTTCATACGAAAAGGCATTAACGAAAAGAACTAGGGGGTGGCCGTGGCGCGATGGTTGTGTGCTCGCCTGTCAACCTCATTATCACAGGTTCGATCCCTGCCGTCGCACATAGGAGTATTTCGATCAAAAACCTGGACAAAAGTCGATTTTCTAAAAAGTAACATTCTGAAGTAAATGCAATGCGAAGCGGACGGTAAATATACATGGGTTCATATGATGCACTTCTTTTTTTTGTTGTAAAGTGTGTGGCGTGACAAAACAAGTTCAAAGTCAACTGTTTATTTAGTTGCATTTTTTTGGTAATTTGCGGTTATTTGGTGAGTATTGTTTAGAGATTGATTGTGAGTGGGTGTGCTTTTCAACATAAAATTTTTAAATGGAAAATTCAATTGCAGGTATTAAATAATAATTAAACAGTAGTTCCAGAAATATAAAATTTTTTTTGTTTGTTTAAATGACAGTAAGAAAATACTCTGCCACATGTGGATATTTTTAACGTTTTGCTTTTAAAGCCTAAGTGTTTTGTTATAGTATACCCTGCCATTCTTCTTTGAAATATAGGTTTTTGTTAAATTTGACTATTGTTTTAATCTAATTCGAAAAATTTGCGTGCGATCTTGTGCGATTTACAAAATTATTTGAGAATGAAATTTTCACTATGAGAAAAAAACACTCATACGCCATACGTTTTTTTTTTAAATTATGATGTGTTTTATGTTATTGAATTGTTTTAAGTGAATTTTTTTTGTGTGATTTGGAGAGCAGTTTTCTTGTTACTGTCAAAATACACCGTGAGTGCTTAATTTTTTGTGCAATAAGTCAATAATAGGAGTTAAAAAACCTTAGACAAACAATTTTTTTCTATTAGCTTCATCAGGTTCAAGAATTGTGACCAAAAACTATCAATTCAATATTATGGAAGAAAATTGTAACGGCAATATAAATGAAAAAGTTAACTATCTTAAGAGCTTTTTACTTTCTGGTCGTTTTACGCAAGAACAACTTAAAAATTATAAGCTAAAGTTTCTAAACTTTTATATGATTTTAAACAAAAATGGGTTGAATCCAGTCGCAGAAAAGTTACATTCTTAGAAATTATTTAATCGTGGCTAGAAGGGATCTTCACAATTCACATGTCTTGTGCCAAACTTGGGCGACCCGAAAAATCTTTTGAAGATTTATGTGACAGGAGTAAAAGAAAAAAAACGGAAACAATTAGAGAAACTGCTCAAACTGAGGAACTGGCTTATGCAGCTCTAATGAAATTGAGAGAATCGGGGAAAAACTACGGCATCAAAAGTTTTGACGAAAATCTTGAAAACTCCTCAAAGAGCGATGAAATATAAAAAAGCTTATAGCGTTTCTCTCAAAACAAAAAACGAAAAACTTCCCATACTTGAAGCACTTTCCATGTTTGTGGAAGCAAAACAATATGAAATTATTGCAGCAACTAGTAAAAAATTTTGTTATCCAGTTGAAGAGTCATTTTCAGGATTTAATGGACCACACCACTCATCGATTGCTAATAAGTTTGCAGGAGGTAAGGGAACACAAACTTTAAATGAAACCGAGCGACAATCCCTTGAGCTAATTGCTAAATGGGGGTGTGATGGGTCCCAACAAGTCCAATAGAAACAAAAATTCGAAGATAGTTCTGATTCAGATGCTTCCATTTTCCAAAGTTCACTTGTGCCTTTGCGCTTGGTTTGTGGCCCAAAAATCATTTGACAAAATCCAACTCCATCTTCTCCTCGATTCTGAAAAAAATTTGTTAAAGAAACCACAGATATTACTAGAAGTGAAGTGAATTACATTAAAACAAGATTGGTTTATTGAACAAAACAGTTTTTTCTAGTATTGAGGTAAAATATAAATTGCTTTTCACTATGGAAGATGGAAAAATATGTAATGCCATAACTGAAACTACATCAACTCAAAAGTGCTACATATGCAGATTGACTTCAAAAGATTTTAATAATTTAAGCATGGAAAGAAATGAAATTTATGTAACAGCTCTTGAGTTTGGACTTTCAATTCTACATGCTCGTATTAGATTTTTTGAGAGCCTTTTACATATTTCCTACAAACTGCCTTTGAAAAAATGGCAAATAAGATCAGAGGATGACAAAAATGTATATAAAATACGAAAAATTCAAAGATAATTTAGAGATAGGCTTGGTCTTATTGTTGATTTCCCACGAGCTGGTTTTGGAAACACCAATGACGGCAATACGAGCAGAAATTTTTTTGAAAACCCTGAAGTTGCCTCTGAAATAACGGTAATTGAATTTAATATTTCGTTTTTAAATAATTTTGGAAAGTTTTTCAAGTGGATACAAAATTTAATGTATTGAAGTTTGAGTCGTTTGCAATGGATACTGCAAGACTTTATGTGGAGTTGTACTCATGGTATCCAATGACTCCTACATTGCATAAAATATTAGTTCATGCAAGTGTCATAATTGAAAACGCTCTGCTTCCAATTGGGCAGCTATCTGAAGAAGCAGCAGAAGCTAGAAATAAACATTTTAGGTTTGTGTATATTCACCTTTTCTTTTTCAATCTTAAAATGTTGTGATTTTTACTAAATATATTACAAACTTTGAAATACAGACTCTACCGGCTAAACTATGCAAGGCAGTTCTCAAGGAGAGACTGCAACCTCGATATACTCAATAGGTTTCTTTTTGAGTTCTAATCCACTTTAAAGTTGCCTCAGAAAATCGTCTTCAAAGCCGAAAGAAAAGTTATCAAAGGAAACTATAGAAATGCTTCTTCCCAGAGCACAGTGAAGACAATGAAGATGAAGAGTCGGAAAAAAGCATTTAATTAATTTCATTATTTTTTCAATTTATTTATATACCGTATGAAATATATCTGAAATTTGTCTTACATTGCATAAATAATCATTTCTAACAAAAATAAAATGTTTTACTTCAAAAAATAATTTTGTCCAGGTTTTTTATCGAAATACTCCTATGTGCGTCGTCTATGTCTTCTTTAATTCCATTAAAACCTTCTAAAATTGTCATCAATGGGTTGCTGTTTACTCATTAAATGTTGTTTAGGCATAACACTAACAACATGTGATTGAGTTAAACTAGTATGCCCAACAAGGATGAATACGAATAAAAAAAATAATGCGAATTATAAGGGACATAGAAATAAGACACGGCAGTTCTCCGCTTTAGTTCAGCCGCCACCCCTGGAGATAAAAAATCTGAGACAACCACCTTCAGTCTCAACATCGTGCCACACATCTTTCCTATCCTTCTTTCTCTTCCGTAACTTCACGCCCGCGCTGTGTTGAAACATTTAAAGGGTAATCATAATCCCTTGAGCGCGAGTAAATTATAAAAAAAAAAAAAAAAAAAAAAAACTAATCTATAATATTGATGTGCGCGCCTAAAATGAAAAGCAACTAAACGTGTTCTTTCGTCATCAATTTATTCCTTTTTTAATTTAAACTCAGTTTAATTGCACATTTGACTTAATTTTGCCCTCGCATCTCACTTTATCTCTTCAAAGTTCAACATTTGTATTTTTTTTTTAAATACATATTCATTAGTTTAAATTTTCTTTTTTTTATCGTGATGCCCTAGAAGATTGCCTAAATATCCGAATAAAAGAAAAATGATTTTCGAACAACAACTACAAAGCGCATACATACATATGTCAAACGGCTTGAGCTTGTCGTTGATCCAACTGGAGAGAGAAAATTTCTTATGATGCTGTAGCCCCAAAAACAAACAACATTCTCCCGTCAACTCGAGCATCATGCTCAAAACTTGTAGACAAGCGTGAGAAAGAACAATTAATGCTAGCTGCAGCGAGTTTCGCAACAAAAAAAAAGCCCCGTTTGGTATCGACGAAACCCTTATTCCTTGGATTAGAAATTGTCTTCTAGATCGTTTAACACATGTTGTATAAGGTGGTTTCAAGTTTGATCTTTTAAACATAATTGCTGGTATTCCCCAGCGCTCCAACTCTCTTCCTAATTTTTATAAATGGTCTCTTGTCTCAAACTTCTAATCCACTTCATTGTTTTGCCGACGACTCATGCCTCAGCTTCCCATACTCTTTCCCAAATGTACGTCAATCTCTTTCGGAAGTGGAATTGCAACGGTATCGTATGATTAGCTCATCTTTAGAGCATTGTTAAATGGGGTATACAAAATTACATTACATTGCATTAAACTGGCAACTGAGGCCATCGGCTTAGACAATACAACAGAGAGAGACACATAGAAAGAAAGGACAACAGAAGAAACACATGTCAACAGCACATGATTGGTATTTGAACGGTACTAAATACTAACCACGCACAATGAAGCTTGATTTCGCTGATCGATGGGAAGCGATGCTTTCATCAAAGCCAAGGCCTTTGACTATACAAAATTGTGTGTATTTTAATGCTTCGAATACTCAATGTTGCCTATTGTCGTTGAAGAAAAATGTACCTCTTATGGCATTTTCCTTGAATATCACATGCATTGAAGAAGCCGAAAAGCTCTCAGTGCGTAAACGATAATATTAGTTGGAATGACCACATTTTCGAAACCACCAAAAATGCTGTTAAATGCTTAAGATTTCTTTATCGATGTAAGATATTTTTCAACCCTTCTGATCTGACTACCATTTATAAGTCTTTAATAAGCGAAAACTCGAGTATTACTCTACAAGTTACATCGTTTGAGCTTAATGTTATTTGAATGTTCTTTAACAGCTCTGGGAGGGTTAAATGCAAGGCCCTAGCTCTATTTCAAAACTAATAGCAGAATTTAAAATTATATCTCTATAATGAAGTTTCTTAACAATATTTGACTCTGTTACGTTTAAATGCTTTCTGCTCGTTAAATATGCTCCATAATCATATAATAAAACGGCAAACATGTTTTTTGTGGTACACTTTTCTCCAAAAGTATTTAACCGATTTCGATAAATTTTATATGGTTGGAAAGCCACAGTTACAGAGATGTGCAGAATATACTTGAGACACGCATTTACACACTGTGCGTCATTTTTGTTTTTGCACTGTCGAAGACTTTGCATATTACATAAAATAAAATTTAATTTAATAAATTTGTTTGAAAACACTGCCAATAATATAAATAATAAATAAATTGGCACTCGAATTTCGAGAGCTGGGCCGGCTAGTATTTTTTTAATCAGCTTTCAGAAAGCATAACAGCAAAAGATTTTCTTAAGATATTCTTAAAGAACCATAAGCTATATATTCATGCATGTTTAAACAAAAATGGTGAATTTTAAGAATTTTTGTAAAACAGAAAAAGTAAAACTATTTACAATACTGTGACTGTATTTTCAAAAGAATCAAGAAAAACACAGAAGCTTTATCAAAAAAAGTACACGAGAAAAATAAATATTTTTTTCTCAGGTTCAAAATTAAAATAAAAAAAAATTATTATCAACTTAAAACAAATTATATCAGAATAGTGTTGTAAAATGTAATATTTCGAAGTACAATATCAACATTTCAGATACTCGTAAAATGAAATCACATTTAAAAATCACCCCACGTTGAACGTAGTATAGCTTTTAATTATTACGGCTACGCATTGTACATAAAAAATGAGTACATGTGTTAAGAAAATGAAAAAAAAAGGATAGAATTTTATGTTTTTTATAACCAATTGAAATAAATTATTTTTATTATGAAAGTTAAGTATATAATTGAAAAAAAAAACCAAAAAAAAATACTTTGTTTATTTTCTGTTTCCTCGAAAATAACATATTGTGGCAGGAAAATGCACAGTTTTCAAAGTTTTATGCCATTGAATTAGTGCTTAAAAAATAAATATTCACTGTTTTACAAAAAAGAAATATAAAAAAAATTTGTAGTTAACGTAGAAAAAAGCATAATTTCTCTGCTTGAAGAAGGACTATCTTAAAGAAAAATTGCTGAGAGGATAGAAATCTGCCAACGCACTGTCCTTTTGGTAAAAAAAAAAAGAAAAATGTGCTTTGCACCAGCATTCAACCAGTCAGATCGAGAATGCTTACTGATGGTGATGCACGAATACATAAGAGTATAAAAGACTGCAAGACGCGGAAATCAGCGAAATCAGAATTAATAAGAACGTGAGTGAATGGACAGCTAGGAGAACTCTACAAAAGATTGGTTTAGTAGCAGCTTTTAAACAGAAAAAATCAGCACTGTCTTCCAAAAATGTTGAAGCACATCTAAAATTCTGCAAACACAAAAAATGGGGTGTTGGAGATCGGAAATGGGTAGTTTGGTCGTACGAGACTAAAATAAATCGACCAATGTTCATCGGCACCTCCTATCTCCAGCCCTAATTTCCTAATCCCCTGTGCTATTTTTAAAATTATAACCAATTCGTGTTTCATGTGGGCAATATAGAATATTGGCGACGAGGATATAAAGAGCAAAAGTCTGATACAAATTAAAACAAAAAATTCTAGATAAAAATACCGAAGGAAAGAAAATGGCTTCAAAAGATTAACAATTAGACGACAAAAAACTAGACGACCGACATACTACAATACATGCAAGCACAAAAAGTACAAAACCAAGTGATCGGAAACATCTCGACCTTTGTGCCTGGGAATGCGCTTAAAAATGTTCAATAAGGTTAACAAGATTCACAAGGAAGATCAAGTAAGTGTGCTCAATGATGAAGTGGTTGAAAAATCAATGAACATGGTCTCTTCTGGGAGCAATCCAGAAGACCAAAGCTTGGAAGGCCTTTTAGAATTGTTGAAAAAACATTATTCACCAACGGGAAATGTTATAGCGGAACGATTTAAGTTTTATAACATGGGGCAATTTTTTGGAGAAAAAATTTGTGATTACGTTGTGCGACTTAATTTGTTGGCTCAAAAATGTGATTTTCCATCAACTATTCTCAGTGAAACTCTTAGAAACATATTCATAGAGGGTCGCCCAAACAGAGAATGGCAACGTAAGTTGATCGAAATTGAAAAAAAATATTAAAGTTCGATGGCGCAGTTAGCAAAACTATACAACGAGCTTACGGAACACGAAACACATGGCACGTGTAATCCATTCAATGTAAACGTCACAAAAAAGACTGGAATTTCCGCCTAGAATGAGCAATTCTTATCATAAAAATGCAGATCAACTGCGTAGATCATTTCAGCAAAATGAAGATCACCAATGAGGCTTTCAAAGCAATCGTCAGCAAAACAAAGGATAAGCATTACAATCCAGGGGTTCTTCTAGTAAAACGGAGTGCCAGAGATGTGGCAATCGATTAAGAACTGTAAATGGGAACTGCCTAGCGATAGATTTGTCTTGCTATCGTTGCAAGAAGAAAGGTCTAATTTCTGCAAAATGTCGAGCAAGAAGCGTAATACATTATGTTGATGACGATGAAGAATACGAAGATGCGAAGGCTGAAGGTTAATCATCATATGTAGTGGAGCCAACAAACAAGTATGAGTGTCACTAGATATTAAACATCTGCAACGAATGGCTTGAAACCACTTCCAAGCCATTCTATATTTTTTCAAATACACTATTTGCTGCTTTCACTTCTTCTAAAACAAAACAAATGAATTATAACCACATACCAATACAATAAAATCGTGTATTTTTTCGAAACGAGTACATTTGATTTGTTTTCTCAAGCAAGTTTATATCGAATACACCAAATAATACACTAAACACACCGAGTACACCAAGAGAACTGAGAACTTTCAATTTCTAAAGAATGTAAGGGTGAGCAAATAGAAAAGTTGTTCATCACTAATTTAACTTTTAACTTTTAATCAAATTATCCGATCATCAAGGTGAAGATCAATAAAGAAAGTAGAAGTGGACCATATTTAAAAGAATGAGTGAAGTTCTTTTAATTTCAATTTTTGTTTTGAAAAATTCAGAAGTTGATGAAAAATTGAATAATTTTAAGAACCTTAAGATGCAAATTTACTATCGTAACGATTGTCTATAAATGTTTCATAAGCAATATCTTGATGAATGCATCGGGAAACGAGGTAGAGGAACTTTGTTTAATTTCTCACCAAAATTAAAAATTAAAATCGTGAAAAAATGCCGATTTTACTGTATCGATTCTAACTTGAGTAGGAGTCTTTGTGATTGAGGTCAATAGTTCAATGAAATATGGTCATCTTTATTTTTGTTTGAATTTTTTTCCAAACTGACACCAAAATTAATACTAAAAAGCTGTGTGAAGCAAAACTGGGATAAGTTCTTATAATTAAAAATTCAAAAGTTAATGAAAAATTTCTGAATATAGAACAAAAATTAAAACTCATTCACTGCCCCAACCCTGCTCTAAGATAATGCCAAACAATATTTTACGATCAATTCAACCAGTTAGACACTAAAATTGGTCATAAGGATTTGGAAAAAAAAATCAATTTTCATAAAACAATTCAAACGAGATGGTTCATAAATTAGTTTCTAACTTCCGAAATCGTCAACAGATCTTTAAAATTAAGGTCTGAGAATACTGTCATTAAAGCAAAGCATTGACTAAAAATGTAAAATCTATATACAAAATTAAAAATAGAGAAAATAAGTATTTTTATATTATTGACTTGCATATTCTTTAAATATACATATTATGTAAAAGATTGCAAAACCTTAAATCTATCAGGAAAGCTGATATAAAAGTATTTTGAATTAAGTTTTTTAGACTTGGTTTTTTGACTCATTGCTTGTTCCAGTATATATCACTCATTAGTTTTGACATTATTAACGCATTTTGACAAATTATCTTATCTACAAATAAGCTCTTATTCAAATATATAAAACATAACCATGAATGACATAGAAACTGTATTATAATGTTCTATAAAAATTGCAAAAAAAAAAGTTTTAGTACATATTTCATTTTTAAGGAAGATGTAATTAAAATTTGTAAATTATTATCGATTTTGCTATACAAAATTGCATATAATTCCAGAAATACTTAGGAGAGACACCAAACAGTGTATTCGTTTTTATACTCGCTGCGTTCACTTTATTCGGTGTGTTTATAACTGTTAGGCTTGATCTGTTCTATTTGGTTGAAGCATTCAATCCTAGGAGAGAAACCAAACAGTGAATTCGTTTTATTATAAAGGGATCGAATTGTGTGCAGTGTTTGGTTTTTAGAATAGTATATTCATTTTCAGTGTACACTTCTTTCTATGCATGCAACAAACAGAATACAACGAAATACTGTGCTTGCTCAGAGAAGGTAAATGAATGTATTCATGCAGACCTTTAATACACATATGTACATAGGTGCATGTATACAATTTCCTCTTTCTATAAAATTCTCTCTATTTTTCGTTATCAGATACACCAACCTAGTGCACATAAATAGTGGGCTAGTAATGTTTGTAAGATCTAGATGCGGCCCCAATTATTTATCTTCTTAATAGTACTATAGATTTTATATACAAAGCAGAAACACAATAAAACGAAAATTAAAAAAAAAAAAAATGGATACAAATTGTACAAAATATAATCAGAACATTTACCTCGAAATTCCAAATTTTCTGAATGAGGTCCCATTTTCTGCATATTCCATTTACCCATTAATTGATCATATCGATTCTCATTAGTCAGTTTTTCACAGTTTTTGACATTTTCATTTTGATCTTTCAAATTTAGTTCGGTTTGTTTTGCTTCGTCACCCGTTAGAAATATTTTGCATGCCGAACTGTAATTATCTTCTTCTTCGTCTAGTTGATTTTTGTAATCATGCGACGTTGGCAAATGAACAGAACGGAAACTTAAAAACTTAGTTTTATCAATATTTGCATTATTTTTAAGAATCTTTGTGAGTCGAGAAGGACGAACAATTCTATCTTTTCGAGGTAAACACAGCTGTGATTTGATGCAATCTTTTTTCATTATAGAAACTAATGGACCTTTGTTCTGAGGATTATGTATGCTTCTAGATATTAATACATCATCACTGGTTTCGAGAATATTTTTGAATGTTACACTTTTCTTTTTTGAATAGTTGCTTTTTTCTAAAGCAAACGGTTTGATATTTCCGTTTAATGTTGGACTCGATGTTAAGGTATCACAACAATTTTCTTAAAAAAAAAAATATATAGGGATCGTATTTAGATATTAACTATTTTAAATTACCTGCAAAAGACATCCTTTCTTCCTGGTTTTGTTCAAGTTCACTCGAACAGTTCTGAAATGAAAGATTTTGATTAACAAAATTTAATACTTTAAATAATAATGCTTGAAGTTCATAGAACAAAAAATCTTAGATACTATAAGGATTTTAATAAAAAAAAAAACCGTTGTCAGTTTGTAAAAACAATATATACCCAGTTCAGATAATGATATATTCAAAGAAACAACTATATTTGTTTTATCTTTTAACTGGCTATTTATTCAAATTCATATTTTGAATGTTCTTGATTTTCAACAGTTCTTCCAAATTTCGAATAAAAATGCTATAAGTTTATAAAAAGTTAGTAAAGAAAACGCCGCACAGTGGCGAATGTAGACTTTTTTGAAGATATCAATTTTAAGTGATAAGTTTCACAGGGTGTTTCAGATTTTACAATTGAAATAAGAAGGTTTAGTTTAGGTGATAAAAATAATTGGTATTTATTTAACAAAAGTCAAAAGTCAATTCCTGAAGTAATCTGAGTGTAATTAAAGTGAAACTGATATAATTTACATTGTATTCATGCTGTAAATTTTGTATTGTGTTGATAACCATCGACTAATATTTTGCGCCTTAGAAGGGTACGGCAGCATCTAACTGATGAGCCCAACTGTCGTACCTGGGCGAAACGCATTTGGACTAAAGGTCGCAAAAAAAATTTCAATTGATTTAATCAATACAGTCCACAAAAACTTATTTTTCGTTTTTCCTTCTTCTTTAATCAGCCAGACCACGGGCGTCATTTTCTAGGTTTCTGAATTTGACCAAATTCCCCTAGAATAATATAATTTACATTGTATTCATGCTGTAAATTTTATATTGTGTTGATAACCATCGACTAATATTTTGCGTCTTAGAAGGGTACGGCAGCATCTAACTGATGAGCCCAACTGTCGTACCTGGGCGAAACGCATTTGGACTAAAGGTCCCAAAAAAGCTTTCAATTGATTTAATCAATACAGTCCACAAAAACAAAAACTTATTTTTCGTTTTTCCTTCTTCTTTAAAATGTAGATGTTAAAGAAAACAAACTTATTTCACTGAAACAGTAGGGAACAAATATTTTGCTTGTTTATTCAGTGATTTTTTTTACTTTTTGGTATACAGTCGTACATTAATAATATTTATGTCAATGATAGATTTCATCAGAGCTGTGTTTGATAGCTTCAAGGCAAGATGCGGTGGTGATTTCAGTCACTATATCTTCGTCAGTAAATACTGCTTAAACACGTCTACAATTCCCTGTGCTTCGGTGACTAGGTTCCCTTCGCTGTTTCGAAGAGCTCGCGTAAACTGTAAAGGACTATTCACATGAGAGCGAGAGAGTAGCAATCATATTGCAATTCGCGACGACCAATTTATTTTCTCAAATTTCTCTCATTTTAGGAATTACAACGCAAATTTTAATAAATTAACATTAAATTAAACTAGATTGCTACCCTTTTGTAAAGTTTTTGTGAAGAATTTAGGCTTAGATATGTTTTAAATTCCATTTGTTTTTTTATTCGTTGGTCGCTCTCATGTGAATAGTTCATTAAACTGTTAGTAAGCTACGTTGAATTGTATCAAGTAAATTCATATTTGTACGCGACAAAACAATTTCAACGAAAGAGCAGATTAACCGTTACACGCTTTTGTTTTCCAGTTTTTGATTGTGTGACGTGAATTTTCAGTTCCATAAATATTTTTATTGAGAGCAGATCTCCGGTTATACTGATCTCAAAAAAAAAAAATAAATTTGGTGAAGCCGTAAGACTTCGTATTTTAGACGATTTTATTTCGGGGATGTTACAAAAAGATATTTCCGCTAAATATTAAGTAAGTAAATCGTCGGTTCCACGATTTATAGATTTTTATCGTTAAACAAAAGAAGTAGCTATTTTGCATCGCGGCGGTCGACCACGTAAAACAAGTTCTCGAATAGACGCTATGTAAGCAAGAAAAGTTAAAAGAAGCCCTTCACATCTCTAACCAAAATTAGTCAAAGAGTTCCAAACAACAGTAAGTGCTATTACGGTATCCCGTTAGCTGGCGGTCACCGATTTGTGTTCTTATCGTCCTGCTAAAAAACAGTTAGTTTATAACCTAATATAAAATATAATAACCCGAAACCGGATAAAAGGACCAAAGGACCAACTCTCTTGGAGCAAACAGAAATGGAGTGAAGTCCTTTTTAGTTATGAATCGAAATTCAATATCATGGGTAGTGATGGAATACATATCTTACGTTAGAAGACTTCTTGGTGGAGGGAATGTGATGGTGTGAGTTTGTTTTTCTGCAGCTGGTATGAGGCTATTGCATCGCAAGGAATAATAGACCAACATGCATAAAAAAGTATCTCAGAGGATGTTATGTTGACATATGCAGATTGGAAGGCTATTGCGTTGGGTCTTCCAGCAGGAAAATGACCCAAAGTTCACGCCCAAACTAGCCGAAACGTGGTTCAATGATCATATGATCAAAGTTAGAAATTGTCCGCCGTCGTCAAAAGACTTGAACCCCATAGAAAATCTTTGGGAGATCGTAAAACGCAAAATAAATCGGGAAAATGTTAGAAATACGGGCGATTATTTTGCACGAATAGAGACCGCTGGGAATATAAGTCCATTAAACATAATATCAATTGAATTGAATCAATGTCAAGAAGGTGCAATAAATATAATGGCTTTGTCACTAAATATTGATTATTTTTTATTTTGTTTGTATATTTCAATTTAAAGTTGCAATTGTTTTGTCGAATTTAAATTTTCAATTCAATTCAATTTTAGATAGCTAAAAGTTTATTAGGATTTTGAAAATTATATTTTTTTATTTATTTTAAGAAGTAGCTCTTGTAATTCATAAATATATGTGGATTGTTATGTTTTTGCATAAAACCTTTATAGATTTGAAGAAATTGCTTGGTTTAACTTCTAATTGCGAATGTTAAAATCACTAAACTCATCATAAAAGTCCATCAGAAAAATTGGAAAAATCTAAATCTGAAACATTTTTCTGATGGCCGGTTATAGCTACCAATAATTTTACGTCAGAAAACAAACAATTTTTTCCTGTCATATCATCAGAAAAAATTTTTATCATCAGAAAAAAATTTTCTGATGCATTCGGAACAGAAAAAAATCGGAACACAAAAGAAAAACGAAATGGAATATATTTTGAGTTTTGGCAATCAGCTGTTCAGAAAAATTAAATTCCATCAGAAAAAATATTTAAAACCATTTTCTGATTAAATTTAGCAACAAAATGTTGTAATTCTTTTTGTAAAAATTAGTCCAAGCAAGTATTTATCTAATTGCATTAAGATTTTACTCAAAATCGAGTTGTAATATGGTCAAATTTGGAAGACCAAATTTTTTCTGATGAGCTATAACTGGCCCCTAAATAACTTAATTTCTAGAACAATTATTGAATTTTATTTAATTAAAATGTTAATTTTTGTTTTTTTTTTTTTATTTTTAATGGCCAAATAAATATTTAAATAACTAAACAGTTGTGCGAATAAGTTTAAAGAGAAGAATGGAGTAGCATTCTTATCTGTGACAAAGTCGTTTGGAATTAACGAAAAAAATTGCTGAACGGTACAACGACGAGTTATACAATCTAAAGAAAAGAAAGAAAAGAAGATGGAAGATATTGAAAGAATAAATTCTTAAAACAGAAAAAAAATGATATATGTATCAGAACTTAAAATTCCTAATAGTTGCCTCAAGACTGAAAATGAAATGTCAACTTGTTAAACTCATACTTTGTAAGTAATGTTTAGTAAATTAATTCTAGTATAATTCCAAATCCTTACTCAGGTAACATTACTCATTTGAATAGATTAATTAAATTTGAGTAAGTGAATCTGCACGAATTCAAAGATACGATAAAATAAATTAACAAGAAAAAGGATTTTTTTGAGCTAAATTGCAATATAATTCTCGATTGCAAGTGAGAAATTTGTCCAATCTCGTTAAAAATAGTAAACGTAAACAAACGATTTTTGGAAAGTTGCAAAAAAATTTCTTGCTAAGAGGATTTGTCCTACTTGTTGACGGATAAAATTAAAACTAGTTCATGAATTAATCATGAATACTAGTATTCTTAAAGTATGATAAACTATTCATGAGATCTGAGGCATGCAAAAGCCTGTATCTGTACGTAACTCAATTTTGACCTATCTCCTAATTAGTCAGTATTCCATTAAGCATACGACGTTTCTCTTATGTGGGTGATTCTACAAACGATGGAATTTTCGGCGGCCCAAGAGATATTTTAAAATCCGTTCAATTTTTTAATCTAATTTTTTTTATAAAATTAAATCTGATTGATATCTACCTGGCCTAACAATATTATTAGGGTGACCTTATATTATTTTGCTCAAAAAATTCTTCAAAGTGTCTGATTCTCAGTCCCCTGACGTGTCCCCAGAGTGTTATCGTAAAGAAAAATTATTACCGTTCTCTTATTTCAGGTCTCATACTGAAATGAATCCCACCGAAGTTACGCCAAAAAATACATCTTTGCTACGAAATAGACAAATATTTTTTAGTAATTGATTTTATTACAAAAAAAAAAAAACTTAATTAAACTTTGTCCCCCGCATTTCATATCAGTCCCCTGGAATATTGAAACATTCGAAAAAATCAAAAACTAGGATATCGATCGAGTTTCCAGTACTGGCAATTTGAAGTACCAAGTCTCCTTACAATAAAATCGTGGTGCAATTCGATTCTGTTTCTTATGTTAGTATTGTGAAAAAGACATTTGTGCAAGAAGTCGTGGATTGTCCGTTTAGTTTATCAGTTCTCTGGTGAGGTTTTACAAAACAAATTTGTATGTAAGTAGGCATATTTGTTAGCAGTTTAGTATAGGTTTAATAAAACTGTAATATTATATATATATATTTGTTTTTTTTAAGTAAAGCCTTAATGTCTTTTTTGCGCAAAAACCATTAAAAACCTCAGTCCCCTAGCCTTAGCCCCCTGCCTTATAAATGAAGAAATGATCTTTTATTCAGAAACCTGAGAAATTTTTAGTTATGTTGAACTTCGAACTTCATTGCGAAATATTATGCTAAGTTATATGTATTAACCATGAATTTGTATGTTTATGAATTTAATTTATATATATATTATGATTTTTTGTTTTGCTGAATTAACTTTTATTAATTAATCAAATGAAGAAAAACAAAAGGTAAAATAAAATTAATTTATATATTTCAATATGTACCCAAGAGAAAATACAAAAACAAAATTAAGATTTATTGAGTCCCCTTAAAAAAAAACTCACAGTCCCCTGAAAATCCTTTTTCAAAAAATGTCCTTAAAATCTTCATTTTTTATTTTTTTGACTGGCCGCTTTCAACAATGCAGAGATACGTTCTAATGATCAACTAGAACAACTTTTACGTCTTTTGGCTTCCAAAAATGTCGTGCCGAAATTTGTAACATTTTATTCCATTGTTTGTAGAATCACCCATATAAATGTCGTGTTACCTTAAAGCTGGAAAAAAATAGTGGTTGTACCTATTAAGAAATCTCTACGTATGAGATGATCCTGGAGGAAATAGTGTGCAAATAGCTTACCACTTTTTTGAAAAAGAGAACATCTTGTGATTTCAATAATCTGGCTTTAGAAAAAACACTCTTGCGAAACCTCTATATGTTGTTTCATAATTGAATAGAAGAAAAAAAATTTAAAAGGGAAATTATATTCTTACACGTTTTTTTTTACTTAATATGCAATTGAAAGGATACACAGCACAAAACTATACAGATATAGTATTCGACAAGTTGAGCTAAATTGGTTTGAAAGTTATCTATCGGAAAGAGTTAAAGTAGACGAAACTTATTCAAATATATAAAGCGTCGATTTAGGTGTTCCTCGAAATTGGATGTGTTCCTTTTTCTTATATATATTAAGGATACAGTAAAGACAATTTCAGATATACAGATTTGAATATTTTGCATTTACACCCAGCGACAAAAAAACCCTCGCATTGATCTATTTTCCTACTTTTGTGTTTTAATGGTAAAATCCTATCTTTCATCCAATTTTTGTCTCTTCTTTTATTATTTTGTCATTTGTTTGAGTTTTTAACAAGATCCAATATAAAAAGTCATAGTTTTGTCTGTTTACTTTATTTATCTTAAGTAGAAAAGTCTCAAATTGTAGCCTCACATGAGGAAATTTTTTCCAATAGAAAAATAGCACGTCGGGTTTTTACCTATGAGTGGAGTGTACGTAATGTTCTCAAGAATTACCAAACCAGTGGTTCAATTTCGCGAAAAATTGGAAGTGGAAGGCCTAAATCGTCAACTTCAAGAGAATAGCGTCTTATTTCCCAACTTTCAATTCGCAATCGATTTCAACATGCTGGGGACACCAGTAGAAATTTTCTGTCTCAAACTGAAAAAAAATTTAGTTAGAGAACTATGCAAAGACTTAATAATGTGGGTTTGAATGCAGGTCGAACTGCAAAAAAGCCTTTGCTTACTTGCAGAATGAAGAAACAAAGGTTGCCATGGGCCAAAACTTATAAAGATTCGACTGGAAATGATTAGGGACAAGTTGTTTTTTTGGGATGAATCCAAATTTAATTTGTTCGGACCCAATGGCAATGCGATAGTCCACCGCATAAAAGGAGAAAAGTATTCGGATGAGTGTGTTTTCTCTACTGTAAAACATTCTCCTTATTGTGATGCTATGGGGAGCTATTACAATGTTTGGTGTAGGGGCCATTATTATGCTGGAAGGTACTGTTAATGCTGCATAATACATTCAAATAATAAATGAAAGTGTTTTGCAAACATTAGAGCAATTTTCCGAGCACTGTGGAAATTTAATTTTCCAAAATGACTCAGTTCCATGACACCTAGCGAAAACGGTACGTTAAGACTAAATCTAATGCGCTGTTT
Organism: Philhelius festivus; assembly: GCA_963931855.1. Lineage (NCBI taxonomy): Eukaryota > Metazoa > Arthropoda > Insecta > Diptera > Syrphidae > Philhelius > Philhelius festivus. The sequence continues at coordinate 99,284,481 of OZ007555.1, forward strand.
TAGACATTTTTAGAAACATGGCGGAATTCTTTATATTCAGGTAAAATATCACACAGATTCTCTTGGGATTTCGTCACTTCCATCGCCAGGAAACAGTGCGGACCTGAATGGAATTGAAAACTATTGGCAGCAAATAGAGACCAAAATAAGAGAAAGTTTAAAAAAGTTTATTTGGCTCAATGGCCATTAAAATTTACAAAATATTTACATTTTAAGTTTAAGTTAAATTTACATTCAAACATTTTTTTTAGGAATTAAAATTAATAAAAGTCTTTGCATATAGACATATTTGGTTTTTGAATTGACATAAGTTATTTATATTTCTTATACTGGAAGGCAGATTGTTAAATGCATGAAGTCCCTTATAGTTTCGTCGGATCGACGAAAAATTAATTTTTTTTTCTATATTTCTGAACGTACAGTACTTCGCCATATTATTAGGCTCAAGCGAAAAAAAATAATTAAACGGAAAAATAGCTCAATAATTTTACTTTATAGTTTAAAGTGTTATTACTCTTTATTGTAAAGACTATTTTTTAATTGTTAAATAAGTTTCATGCTTTAAAGCTTACACCAAATGCAACATTTTGTGGGGAAGTTTATAGGAAAATTTAATAGACCGATTTAATTTTTAAGTTGTTTTATAGTACAATTTCTACAAATTTATGGTAAGTATGAGTGCTAAATCTTTTGTACTTTATGTTTATTTAAATTTAAAACAAAAAAAAAAAACCTATTTATTGTTTAAAGCTGGGAAGAGCGTCTGACCTCTCTCCAAAGAATGTTTGGCAAGTAGCTAGACTTTTAAAAGCTACTAATCTATCCCAATATGAAATTGCGGAGTCGGAGTTTCGAGAAGTTCTGTTAAAAATTACAAACAAAAAAGATAGACCTATTCATGACCTTAAGTCCCCAAAGAAAAGGTTGCTGTGGTCGACCACGACACACATTTCAAAGAACAGATCGCAAAATTAGGGTTGTTTGCCTTAAAAACAGAAAATTTACAGTGCGTTTGCTCACGAAAATAACCAAAGATGGAGGAGTCAAAATATCGCAACGCAAAGTTCAAAGACGCTCGGCAGAAATGAAGTTTATCGCAATGAAACCTGCTTGAAAGCCAAGACTAACGCCTGCAATGAGTTAGAAGGTGCTGGAATGGGCTCATAAGTACACACATTCAACTGTAGAAGATTGGAATAAGCTATTGTTATTAACCTTTTGTTTTGTTTCAAATAATACAACAAAAAAAATCAATCAAAATGCATTTTCCCAGGTTTGTTTTCGGATGAATCGTTTGTCCAAGTTTTGACTGAAAAGACAAAATTTGTGCTTAGAAGACCTGGCGAGCAGAACAAACCAGAGCACATTATTCCTACAATCAAGCACCCTCTATCCATAATTGTTAAGGAAAGGAGTAGGTCTTCTTTAAGTTGTGGAAAATACCATGAGGCAGGACCAGTACAAGAAAGTGCTTAAAACCGTTTTGTTGCCACAAATTTGGAAGTGGTCTTTTAGCCATGAAGGTCGAATATTCATGCACGACGGTGCTTCTTGTAATAAGGCAAAGAGTGTTACGGCTTTTCTCAATTAAAAAAAATTAAATATTGGGCTGGCCTGGATATTCTCCGGATATGAATCCCATAGAAAATGCTGGGAGCTTCTTAAGCTCAAAGTTGCAAAAACCACTGAGTTTGTGGAAAAACTTAATTCTAAGTGGCAGAATAATAGCACGCTCAAAATTACAATTCAAGCGTGTATTAACAATATGAACCGAAGAAGAAAAGGCGCTTGTTTCAGCAAAAGGTCAACACAAAATATTATAATACAGATGGTTTCTCTTAATCTATGTTTTTTGTAATCAAAAATTGTATTGATTTTTATTTTTATTTTATTTCAGCAATAATTATATATGCTAATAATATGAATAAACAAATATGTGCAAAATATTTAAGCTATTTAAAAAAAAAACATTAAAAATAAAACAAAGTAAACAAAAATGTTGCATTTTTTCGCTTGGGCCTAATAATATGGCCTAAAAAAAATAACTGTTAAAATAATTTAAGTTACAAAAAAAATTAAATATATCTCAAGAATTATGCAAAAAGCTGTCCTAAAGATTTGTTCAAGGCGGTTTTGGAACGATGAAACTAAGCTGTTTTTGATATCCATGTGTTTGGTCATTTTAGATTGATGCATACCAAGATATTTATAAACATCGCCTTCTTCCATGGAATGAATAGTCTCATTATTGGAGGTGGTATATTCGAGACCTTTGGACATCTTGCCTCTAACGATGTTGACTGTCTTACATTTGTCTATTCCAAACTCCATTTGAATGTCGATTGAGAATTTTTCAACTATTTGAAGTAACTGTTCTAGACTACTAGACGTACTGGCATAGAGTTTGATGTCATCCATGTACATTAGGTGAGTTAATCTCTCATTTTGTACATTATTCCTTACTTCAAATCCATGTTTACTTTTGTTAAGCAACGAGGATAATGGGTTTAACGCAAGACGAAACCATAGTGGGCTCAGATTGTCACCTTGAAATATTCCTCTAGCGATTGTTATATTACGAGATGTTATCGTACCTATGCGTAGTTTTGTGCTCCAATTTGACATTATAGTCTCGCAGAAGCGTACTAAGTGCTCGTTTATTTTGTATATCTTTAAGATACTTAACAGCCAGCTGTGTGGGACCATGTCAAATGCTTTTTTGTAGTCGATATACGCTGCATATACATTTCTTTGCTTGGTGATTGCTTGATTGGTGACTACTGCGTCTATAGTCAGTTGTTCTTTGCATCCTAACGAGCCCTTCCTGCAACCTTTTTGTTGTTCGGCAAGAATATTATTGTTATTGCAGTGTTTAGTAATTATTTCAGCTACGCATGATGTTGACAACTTATAAAGGGTGTTGAGACAAGTTATAGGTCTGAAATTAGCTGGATCTTGGGTGTTGTCCTCTTTAGGGATAAGATATGTAACTCCCTCACATAAGTATCTTGGCATCTTCGTTGGGTCCTGTATGAAACTGTTAATTTGATGTCTCATAACCTCATGAAGTGCGACTAATGCCTTAAGCCAATAATTATGTAACCCGTCTGTACCAGCAGCCTTCCAATTGTGCAGTCTCTTAAGGACTGTATGAAAGTCATCAGCAGAGATGTTGCAGTTTTCCATAGGGCTGATATCTGCTGTTGTAGCGATGTTCTGCTTAATGCGTTATGTTGCGTATTATTATTATTATTATTATTATTATTATTATTATTATTGTTATTATTATTATTATTATTATTATTATTAGGCATCATAAAAAGCAGTAATGTTCTTAAAATATTTCAAGCCTTCTAACCTGCCGATCGCGGCGGCTGTTTAGTTCTAAGAGCCACCTTAACTGACTGGCCCGGCTCTATTGCTAATAACTTTTTGAGAGCGTTCTTTATGACTCGTATTCGACTACAGTCGTATGTTGTAATCCAGGAGTCGAACATGCGACTTCACTTGTACGAATATTGCGAAACGCACAACATCGCATACGACTGTTCCTAGGACTGTAGTCGAATACGAGTCATAAATACGAGTTTCAGAATATGGGTGAATGATGCAAGAAATGTATTAAAAATCGTAAGGATTTTACTTTTCTTGTTTTTGGCGTTGATTTTGGGATACCATGCCCAGAAGTTGAACTTAACTTAAAACTCTTTTCGGAATGGTCAGAATTAGTGACACGAATGGTCCATTCTATATTAAACCAGCAAAATCTACGAAAGACAAACAAGTTATCATTCATTGTAAGACATATGGCAAACTTATTACGACGCTCAATAATTCTTTTGTGGGGGTCGTCGGCAGGATTGGAGGGGTCAACAATTTTCTGACGAGTCCAAACGTCTAAGGTGAGAGGCTTTGTCACTTTCTCACAAAATGCAGCAGCTCTGAAAAAAAAATTTTTAGTTTTTGGCGGCATAGGCTGAAAACCGACCGTCAAAACTTTTTCGTGACATAATTACAACATATTAACCATTAAACTATTGAAATTTTAATTTTAAAATTGTATAAATTTTAGATTTAAGAACATGTTTGCTTTAATTGCGCACAAGGATAACTTTTTTTGTTTTACCTTCTTAACATGGTTGATTTTGACATCACTTTTTTCTTTTAAGTTTTCAACTGCAATTCCTTGTTCAGAATTCGAATAACTGCTAGCATTGAATCGATCTTGAACAAAATTCTCACCGTCCAAGTTTACGTCTTTTAAAGATTGTTTTTTTTGGATGTTCGTATTAGAATCCACTACGTTATTACACGAAGCGCAGTCTTCACTATTCCTTTTACTATTTAGTTTCCAGTCGCCTTCGTTTTTGTTCAGTACGCGAATTCGGTCTTTCATAACCGACCTGCTCGGCTTTCCCGGGAATTTAGACCTTCCCATCTTACTTCTCTTTACATTTTAGAATTATATTCACATAGTGCATAGGCATGAATTAACACTAAATAAGTTTCATAGGTTTTTTTTAATTAAATAAAGGTTCACGTAAATCTGCGCGTTCGGTAAGCCATTTTAGTTATTTTTTTTAATTTCAAAACTATAATCATATAGTGCATAGAAATGGATTTGTAATAAATTATTTCCATAAAATTTTTGATTAATTAGAAAATCATTTTTGTAAAGCAACGCGTTCGGCAATCCAAAAATATAGTATAATTATGAGATTTTATATGAAATCATTCACAAATATCCAGCCAGGATATGAACAACGCACAAGATAGTTAAACGGAAACAATAAGCACGATTTAATTTATAAAGATTCAAAATTTTAATTGTTTAAACAAATGTTTGGAAAAACAACAACATTATCATTTGTCACTTTTGGACTCTGGTCTCCAAAAAAATCTTTATTCGTATTTCTTACTTGCAAGTAGTTTATGCCATATATACTCTATTAAAAGGAAGCCAAACCACGGTTGTCAGCTGTCATTCGAGTTTGGCTGTACAATTGTATATGAAGCCCTTAAGGTTTATATGCAATATCGAAAGATCGAGTTGGATTAGGGTCGGATTTTCGTCAGCAAGTTTTTCGTCATTTGAACATTGTATATATAAACTATAGTACTCTCATGAAGAGGAACGAACGACGCGGTGCCATACGAGCGTATTCCATAACTTTTTACGTAGAGTTGTGGAGAGTAAGGACAGACGATAATCAGGAAGGGGTGATAATATTTTCGGTAAAAGCCTTTGAGGCTCGTATTCACCGAGCGCTCCTAAACGGCTCTTAACTTTACGAGGCTCTTAACTTGAAATTTCTGTGGGGTATTCACCAACCACTCGCAAGTGTTTTTCGAAGTTCGAAAATGAGAGCCACTCTCTTTTGTTCAGGCATACCCAAACTGTGAAATGTTGTGGAATGTTGGTCTTGACAGCAAATGGATACTCTTCTACTTGGCATTGCTCACATGGATTCGAGTCAAATGCGTGCGTGGCACACGCGCAAGCAAACAAACTTTAGAAAAGAGCGCTCGTAGATCTTCACTAATATTGCTTGGTGAATAGGTTTATGAGCTTCTTAAGTTATGAGCGCTCGGTGAATACCGGCCTGAGTATATAAAATATGGAGGGCTCGTTTCTATTCCAAATGCGTGACTATCATAGGGGGCGCTACTCAAATTTGTGTAAGACAAAGTTATTGCCGAGTGCTTCATATTACATGTGACGGAGAACTATATGCGAGGAGAAGGTAAGCACAAATCGGAGGATACGGCTGTATCCTTGACTAACAGAAAGTGAGACAGCGACCCCTATCACAACTTCAAGTACTACAGTGCATTAGGGATAGGAACGAGCCCTCCATATTATATATACTCAAAGGTAAAAGCATTGTATATATAAACTATAGTACTCTCATGGAACAGAAAAAAGTGTTATGGAATACACTCTACCGAGAGCGCTGTCGTAGGAAAATATTGTCGAGGAGACTTTTGATTTAGGGTGGGGTAGTAATTGAGGAAGAGCGAGAAAATTTTATCAGCTCTGGCAATGAGAAAGACGAGAAAGAGAAAATAAAATTTGTTTTGTATCATTTTCCTTTTGAGGGATCTTCTGTGTGTTTTGTTGTTATATTTTTTTGTCAAGAATATTTGTCTTGTTTTTGCTATTTCATACGCAACAAAGCAACGTTGTTCAATTTCGGCATATCTAACCAAAATACAACGTTGCTTTTAGTCCGGTCAAATTAGCTTCAAAAATAGGGGTAAGGTTACATAAATTCGCATAAAGCTGAAAATTGGCATGAATGTTGGGAACACTATTACAAACAATTTGTCAAAAGTCCCCATCGATCCGACGTGTGCAAAAAAAATTATTCAGGGTCAAATGTTGCAAAAACCGGTTTTTTGCATTTTTCAGCTAAACGGCAAGTTTTATCATAAAAATAGGTGATACAAAAATTATTCATCATGCAATTATCTATAAAAATTGTTCAAACACTTTTTTTTCCAAAGAATCACCATTCCGGAGATATAGCGATGCAAAAAGTTGAAAAAGTTGTGTTCTTCATAATATGTAGGTATGTCAATTACCCTTAAATACAATACATAACGGTACAAGTAAAAATATTTGTTTTCGTGGCGTCCTTCATTTTATGTGACCGTACGGCCTTGAGCAGCATCTGTCTGCTATTCAATTGTCCGTGTGGCGACGCTCGTATACATGCTTCGTTTCTAAGGCCAAGCGCTCACATTCAATTTTTAGTTTCGCAAATGTTTAATTGCTAAAATGCAACATTTATGGGCTTATATGAGACACCGCGCACTTAGAGCAACTAAAAAGTTTGTGTTTTGACACAAACTTAACGATTAAATTATTTGATTTCGATCGCAGTTGCCAGTGCGCGATTAGCCTAAGGGCCCAACAAAAATAGTATTAATCTCGAGCGTTCCTTCGTAGTAAGAACACAAAGTTATAGCTTTACTTCCAAACAGAATTTGTGCAGTTTCTTGTTTAAAAAAAAAATGTCTCAATTTTGCTTTATCTGTAGTAAAAATTTGGCCGAAAGTGAAATTGTTCCTGTTGAGCGTGGTCTAAAGACGTTAATTGATGCAAGTGTTGAAAGAGGTGACGAATTTTCGGAATACTTGAAAGATCAGACTTCTGTGACAATTCATGTGCAGTGTCGGAAAAACTACACTCGGAAGAGTACCATTACCGTAGTTAAAGACATCACGAACAAGAACAAGCTGGTACATCAATAATTAGTCCTCCTCGTACTAGAGCACGCGTAAATGAATCAGTTTTTTGTTTAAAAGAGTGCTGTTTATTCTGTGGCAATGAATTGAACGAAGCGTTTGAAGTGAAAAAAGCACTGAAATATCGGCGTCAAATTTGTAATGTAAGTACACTTTCATTCAAAGAATCAATTGTGAATATAGCCCAGACTCGTTCCGGCGATGTAGCAAAAGCTATTATTACTCGAATTGAGTTCGAACATGATTTAGTTGCTGCCGAAGCTAAATATCATAAAGACTGTTATTGTTCCTTCTTGAGACCGACTACGGGGGGTAAAATCGGTCGTCCGCAAGTTGAAACTACAAATCTTGCAATGGAAGAAATATTTGCATATATTGAAAATAGTGATGATTGTCAATTTACATTAAACGAATTGAAAAATATTTGCAAAAATTCTGTAGATAATAGAACCATTAAGTTACGATTAAAGTTGAAGTATGGCGATAAAATTATCATAACAGAAAAGTCAGGAACATCAACATTCATTTGTTTTATTGATAATCACTATGATATTTTAAATCGAGCTTGCTACGAAAAGAAAAAAACAAATGAAAACGAAGAGCGATTTAGAATTCTGAAAGATGCGGCAGCGATCATTCGAGAAGATATTCAATCTGCAGTATTCGATAATTCTAATTACCCCCCGCCAGGTCGTATGTTTGAAGATATTAACAATCAAATTCCAGAGTCAATGACTTATTTTTTGGAGAAACTTATTCTAAAAAATAAACGATTAAACTTAGAACATTTAAAATTAGTATGCACAAATATTAGCCATAGTATTATGACTGCTGTTCGGCCAAGGTCCTTCAAATCAAAATTACAATTGGGTCTCTCTATTTTTTTTCATCGGCGATTTGGGTCAAAACGTCTTATACAAATTTTTTCGTCTTTCGGTTTGTGCGCATCATAAATAATGATACTATATTGTACGAGGCAGCAGCAGTTTTTCACCATCCACCTCACATTTTACCACCAGAAACTGGTACATTTGTTCAGTATGTTGCAGACAATGCTGATATAAATGTAAATACGCTGGACGGTCATAACACGCTTCACATAATGGATATCATTCAAATTGTTACGCCAAAAAGTTCAGTTTTACTAGAAGAGCCGATAGAACGAATAAAAGAAACTCCTCCAGCAAAAGACTTCGCGGCAATAGCTCATGTGCCAATACAGATCTACCAAAATGATGGTGTAGTAGGCTATAGTAAAATAAATGTTCAAGATTTTACTTATGAAAGTGAAGTAACAGTATCTTTACTCAAAAAAGTCGATGCGATATGGTTCTATGGCAAATGGAAACATTTTTCAATACCCGGTTGGAATGGTTTTATTGAACATTTAACAATTAATCTTTCGAATTTTTCAAAATCTAAAATTTTATTTTTACCATTTATTCACCAACCAGCTAGTGATTACAATACTATATACACGACTTTACTCTGTGCATTACAGAATGCAAAACGTTATGGTCATGATGTATGCATTGTTACTTTTGATCAGCCTCTGTATGCAAAAGCTCGAGAAATCGTATCAGCCGCACCTGAAGGGTCTGAATTATCGACGATCATAATTAGGCTCGGAGGATTTCATTTACTCATGTCGTTTCTCGGTGGAATTGGTTACATTATGCAAGGAAGCGGCATGAAAGAAATACTTTCTTTGATTTATGCGCCTGGGTCATTAGAAAAAATACTCAATGGTCATGCTTATGCGAGAGCTGTTCGAGCTCATACATTACTTCAGTTAACTTTAGCAATAATAATATTAAAAGAGCTTGTTATTGATGACGTCATGGATGCAAATTTAATCATCACTGCTGAAAACATAATAGACAACACTATTTCATATAATGATGTTGAAAATGACGACGAAACATCTGGGGCATTACTTAATCAGTTCAATGAAAGACTAAGAAAATATGAAGAACGTGGACCTACCGCAAAACTGTGGATTCAATATTTTTATATGGTATCAATTGTAAAAGAGTTTATTAGGGCTGAGCGTATGGGAGATTGGCAAGCTCATTTGAACAGCGTTAAAGAAATGCTTCCTTACTTCCACGCATCGGGACATTTTCCTTATGCTAGGTCTGCACACTTATAACTATTTACAAGATATGTTACAATTACAGAACTGTATGAATCCTAGTGTTTACCAACAGTTTACAGAAGGATGTTTCACTGTTCGACGTTCAGATAAATTAAGTTGCGGAACTTCAACAGATATGGTGATCGAGCAGTCAATGATGAAAGCTATGAAGACAGACGGAGGTATTGCTCGAGGGAGAAGTACAAAAGACAGTGTAATAAGTAAATGGGTTTATAGTATGCATGCAATGAATACTGTTTGTGAAGGATTGGAAGATCTCGCTAATGTTAGAATGGATACAACAGATCAGCATGTTGATGCAAGTGATTCACGAGTAACGAGAGATTCTAAAGACATACAAAACCTGCTGCAGTGGTTTTCATTGCATTATCCGTTTCCGGAGGTTAACAAAATTGTATCTATTGCCAATGGAGTCGTTGGTGATGATAAAATTAACTGTCATAGAGCTCGTGAAGTCGGGATTGCCTCCATGTCAAAAATGACAGGATTGACGTTTAATAACATTAAATTAAAACGCGCTGATAAAGTAGTACCTCTCTTAGCTATGAGTAGCACCGTAAAAGTTCACGATGAGAAAGTTCCTGTCGATCTTGTATTATTATTTCAACGTATGAGTATTACTAGTGATTTCGAAGATGAAATTGAAAAATATTTCGAATATGAATTGGCTCCGTATCCGTTGTCACTGTTCGATGATGCTGGAATGCGTAAAACACAAAAGTCAGCCATTTACGATTGTTTTCAAACAGTAAACATAGATATTGACAACATAAATGCTACGTACATCATCGACGGAGGATATCTATTACACCGTGTAGTGTGGGATCGCGAAGAAACATTCAATAATATTTTAGATAAATACGTGCGGTATGTACATAGACATTTTGACCATAGAGTGACTGTTGTATTTGATGGCTATACTGATTGTACGAAAAATATTAAAGCCGCAGAACAAAGTCGTCGAGCTACAACATCTTCATCTTCTGATGTCATTTTTGATGAATTTATGACAGTTCCCACAAGCCAACAGACATTTCTTGCGAATACACACAACAAGTCTCGGCTCATTTCAATGTTGAAAGAAAAATTTACTACTGAAAATATTTCTGTAAAACAAGCTGACAATGACGCTGATGTCCTGATGGTTGAAACAGCGATAGAACAATTTAACTCGACAAATCCAACATTTGTTGTTGGTGAAGATGTTGATTTATTGGTATTACTTACTGCTCGAACTCCAACCGAAAAAATTATTTATTTTCTAAAACCTGGGAAGGCTCAACAGCAATCGAAAATATATTCATCCAAAAGTTTATCTGCTTTTTCAAAATGCCAAAATCACATACTATTTTTACATGCAATAACTGGCTGCGACACGACATCAGCATTTTTCAGGAGGGGTAAAACAACAGTTTTAAAATTGTTTGAGAAACAAGATTTAGTTGATTGTGCTGACGTTTTTAAAGAAAGTACCTCTACCGCACAAGCTGTAATCACTAACGGAATTCGCCTCCTCCTTTCTGTATACGGCGGAGCTCCAAAAAAAATTACGTGCTTAGATAAGTTTCGATACTTATGTTTTGTAAAAAATACTCATAACAAAAAACGAGTACAATTAGCTTGTCTTCCTCCTACCTCTGCTTCTGCTCATCAACATCTATTTCGGGTATATTATCAAGTTCAAGTGTGGCTTGGTAATAAACTCGACCCAGAAGGCTGGGGTTGGAAGTTAATTGACAATACATTAGAACCAGTTCAGACTTTACTCCCACCTGCACCGGAAAAACTCCTCAATACAATTTTTTGCAATTGCAAAACAGGGTGTAGTGCTAAATGCGGCTGCAAAAAAGTTGGATTATTTTGTTCATTAGCATGTATCAGTTGTCGAGGCCAATCGTGCTCCAATGTTGAATCTTGAATCGCCACTAGAAGAGGATAATTACGATATATGCGAGGAGACATCTGACGCATCGCTCTTTGAACAATTTAATTGTACCCAGCAGAAAGAAGAAGAAGACAGTATAGGTGAAGTTCCATTAGATGATTATCAATCAGACGAATAATTTTCCTAAATTACTCATTACTTGAACCACTTTCGTCATTTCTAATAATAGTATCTTTCAATAAGATACAAAATTCGTAACTCAATAGGACCACAATAGATCGTGGAATAGGCCTACCGGGGAAACCACGTTAAAAAAACGCGCCAAGTGCACTACCTCAGGGGTGGCGCGGAAACGTGTGCATATTATGAAGAACACAACTTTTTCAACTTTTTGCTTCGCTATATCTCCAAAATGGTGATTCTTAGGAGAAAAAGTGTTAAGACAATTTCTATAGATAATTGCATGATGAATAATTTTTGTCTCACCTATCTTATGATAAAACTTGCCGTTCAGCTGAAAAATGCAAAAAACCGATATTTGCAACATTTGACCTTGAATAATTTGTTTTCAACTTTTTGCTTCGCTATATCTCCAAAATGGTGATTCTTAGGAGAAAAAGTGTTAAGACAATTTCTATAGATAATTGCATGATGAATAATTTTTGTCTCACCTATCTTATGATAAAACTTGCCGTTCAGCTGAAAAATGCAAAAAACCGATTTTTGCAACATTTGACCTTGAATAATTTTTTTTCCACACGTCGGATCGATGGGGACTTTTGACAAATTGTTTGTAATAGTGTTCTCAACATTCATGCCAATTTTCAGCTTTATGCGAATTAATGTAACCTTGAATGTCTATTTTGACCGGGCTATTTTTATTTGTATGGACTAGCGTTGCCAGACGTCCCGGTTTACCCGGGACATCCCGGATTTCAGACATAAATTCATCTGTCCCGCCGGGACAGCTTTTTTCCTGGGTTGGGACTCAAACTCAAAAAATAATGCCTAATGTGCCTAAATATCTTTCAGTGATAAGGAACAATCACTTTAACTTTAAGAAATTACTTTTAAAATTTCAATCAAACAAACCTAAATTAACGAAAAATTTATTTTTGTAAACTGACATCTGTCATTAAAGTTGACAAAAGAAAAATATTTGCGACTTATAGGTATTATAAGGCAAGTTATGCACTCGTAAAAAAATCGACCTCGAGATTTTGATCAAAGTTGACATTACGATGATAGCGAAGATGAAAAAGTGGGTCTCACAATTCTGTCTGTCTGTCTGTTCGACTACATCCTAAACGGCTCGGCTGATTTTCGTTAAACTTGCGATATCTACCAAGTTTAACGAAAAATTTGTCCCCCAATTGTTTTTTTCTTTTTTTTTGAAGACCAAAAATAACGGAAAATTTATAAATATTTTTTTTTCTCAAATTTCATTACCTAAAAATCATTTAGGTAATGGTTAATGGTAATGGTACGACCGATTTTGATCATTTTTTTTTTTATGTTAAAGCTCCCCAGCAGTTTCAATATTATTGTTTATTCCAATTCTATAATTTATACATATAAGAATTCTATAATTTAATAAAAAAAAATTGAAATAAAGACCCAGTGGTGCATTTTATTTATTTTGTCCCGGGCAATATGATGAAATCCCGGGATTTTTCATTATTTAAGCCACTTGTCCCGCCGAGGTGCAAGAAAAATCTGGCAACCCTAGTATGGACACACATACCTATTTGAATAGATTTAAGTAGGAATAATTTTGAAAATTGATTCTTGATAGGATTAGGCTTTTTTGAATTTTAGTATATCTACATAGGAACTTTATCTTAATATATTAGGTAACTTATCTATGTTGATTGCAATTATTATTATTTTTGTTATTCAAAAGTATAATAATTGAAGTAATTTTGAAGAACAAAAATAATAATTGCAATCAACTAGTTTAACTGCCTACATTAGATGCAGTGGGTGGTTAGGTTGTGGAAATTGTTTTTTTTTGCAATTAAAATAATTATGTACATATATAGGTATAAAACTATTTCTTTAATCAAATCTAATAGGTACGTATACCTTTATTTGTATTAAAGAAAACAGCTTTTACATATGTACATACCTATATAAAATATGGTATGGTAGAAAATAATTTTGATTACAAAAAAAAAATATTTTTATGCGTTCATAGGTATTTATATAATTAAAAATAAAAAAAAGAAATTTGATATAGGTATAGACCAGTTCTTAAAATTTATTCATATAAACTTTGTTTGCAAAAAATATAGAAAATTTTTAATACTTTTTATGTGTGTATCAACAATTTCAAAAATGTATAAATATTCACATAAAGCAATTGTGAAAAAAATTAAATAAGTTTTTCTAGAAAAAAATAATTTCAGAAAACTTAAATTAATTAAAAAAAAATTAAAATAAATAGAATAAAATTATTATTGACATAATAGGTATTTTAAAAAAATCAGATAGCTTTTTTGGAAAAAATATTTTGTATGCATTTACATATTGCTCATAAGCAATTTTAGAAAAATTAAAAAAAAAAGAAATTTGGTGTCAATTTTAAAAAATTATTGATGCACCCCACATGAAAAACTTTGAAAATAAAAATAAACATTTTTTTATAAAAAATAGTTTTTATCCATATAGGTATTTTGTAAAAAAATAAGAATTTTGAACAAACAAATATTTATTTTAATGTTTGTCTACGAATTTTCATCAAATTTGGAAATTATTAATTCATTAAAATAAAACTTTTGTTTTTTTTTTTGTATTTTGTTAATATAAATATAAAAGGTACGAATTTATGCAAACAAAGTTTAATAAAGCTTTTATTATTAAACTAATTTTAAATATAAGAAATTTCTTTAAAATTGTTCTAGAAAAAAATTTGGGATATTAAAAAAAAAATTTGGGATATTAATTTGAAGTACTTAAAAATAAAGATTCTAAGAAATATTTTCAAAAATTAATCGCTCAAACTTTTTTAAGACATTGATTTTTCAAAAAAAAAAAATTTAGATAAAAAAAATTTTCCGTTTTGTCTATCATCGTAAAGTCAACTTTGATCAAAATCTAGCGTTAAATTTTTTCCCCATACAAAACTTGCAATTATGTACATAATTTTGTAAGTGAAAATAGAATACAAAAAAATTTGGTACACCAACCTTAAGTTTTTATTATTGTACGAATGGAAATTAGGTTTCGAAATAAAATATTGAGCCGTTTTTGAGATATCGAATTTTCCAAGAAAAAAAATTACTTCTTTCCAAAAATTAAAAAAATATTTTTTTTCAAAGCTTTGAGACGCAATGTTTTTAAACTTTTTGGAAGCATCTATATAAAAAATTTCCGTAATGAGAAAATTGTCAAATGTCAAAATTTGGAAAAATGGTTCTATGGTAGGTACAAGCTGTAATATCTTAATTTCAAAATTTGTTTTATTAAATTAAAGATCATACAAAAAAAAAATTATCAAAATTCCAAGCGCCGTTTTCGAGAAAAATACGATTTTTAAAACCATTTTTATTTTTTTTTTTACATTTGTATGGTAGGTACCTTTATTTCTAGGAAAAAAAAAATTTTGTCTCACATCTTGTAGATTATATTGATAAACTTTTATTTATCAAGTTTAAAATAAATCCAGCATGGGGTTTTCGAAATATTGAGTTTTGAAATATTTATTTTAAAAATTGAAGAAATTTTGATTTTTCATACATTGTTTACATTGGCGCCTGCCAATGACTTAACATACCCTAAGCGGAGCGATGGAGTCGCGTGAAAGGGTGTGTCCCCGAAAAAGGGACTTAAAATTCTTAAGTCCTGCAGAGCGGGCCACCCAATGTACTTTTAAATATGATTTCTGGCTAAACTAGGCATCTCAGCGAGTTAAAAATTGCATATTCATGATCTAGGGAGTGCCACGTATCTCATGTAACGAAAAACAAATGTTTATCTTTAAATGCGATTTGCGACTAAACGGAGCTCCGTAGACCCCCCAAAGTTGACTTTTTCAAACGTGATTTCTGGCTAAACTAGGCATCTTAGCGAGTTAAAAATTGCATACTCGTGATGTAGGGAGTGATGTATCACATGATTTATTTTTTTGTTATTTTACATTTCAAAATTCTACTTCTCAAAATTTTGAATTTCAAGATTCTAATTGATAAAATTTTAGTTTTCAATATACTACTTGTAAATATTAAAGTTTTCAAAATTCTGCATTTTAAAACTCTACTTCTCAAAATTGTGCATTTCAAAATTCTACTTCTCAAAATTCTGCATTTCCAAATTTTACTTACTAAGTTTTGTGCATATTAAAATTTCCCAAAATATGGCATTTCAAAGTTTTACTTCTCAAAATTTCTTTTTCAAAATTCTGCTTTTCAAATTTTACTTATTAAGTTTTCTGTATTTCAGAATTCTACTGCTCAAAGTACATTTTTCAAAATTATATTTCCCAAAATTTTGCATTTCAAAATTTTATTTCCTAAAATTCTGCATTTCAAAATTTTATTTTCTACATTTCTGAATTTCAAAGTTTTGCTTTTTAAAATTTTACTTAGGTGCTAAGCTTTCTGCATTTCAAAATTCCTTTTTCAAACTTCTGTTGTTCAAAATTTTACTTATTAAGTTTTATGCATTTCAAAATTTCATTTCCCAAAAATTTGCATTCCAAAATTCTACTCTTCAAAATTTAAGCTTTCAATATAATTTTTCTGTACCTATTTCAGAACTCTAATACTCTAATTCTCGAAATTCTGCATTTTAAAAATCTGCTTACAAAAATAATTATCTAACTACCTATACAAAAAAATTGTTCTGAGTGGTAATCGTGTATTTGAATTAAAATCCTCTACTCGTACCTACATACATATATGTATTTATTTGCTCCAACATACATAGATACAACACAGCGAACGAAAAAAATAAAACCTTCATTCCAACAATATACCGTTTTTCTCTATGCGTGAAGCAAAAAATGCCACATCATACTTATTTGTATAGAAAATGAATAAAAACAAAACAAAAAATAGCTTTCTTGTTGTCGCTTTGTTCTGCACCTTCGGTTTGCTTTTACCGAAAATATTATCACCCCTTCCTGATTATCGTCTGTCCTTACTCTCCACAACTCTACGTAAAAAGTTATGGAATACGCTCGTATGGCGCCGCGTTGTTCGTTCTTCTTCATGAGAGTACTATAGTTTATTTATATACAATGGTAAAAGCAGTTCACAGTTGACATTCATCGAGTACACAAGTGCGCGGAGAAAAGTAGTGAAAATAAAAACTAAAATCTACCTAACGGTAATAAAATAATATATTTCAGTGAAAAAAGTGATTAGCAAAGGTTCACCTACGCTACCTGCTAAAATTAATCTAGTTAATTACAAGAAGGGTTTTTCCGAATGTGGATTATCCTTCTTGTTAATTGCAATTTTTAATCTTAATCCTTTAAGTAATTAAAAAAAAACAATAAATCTATTTTCTGGAAATCCCAGTTAAAAATGGGAAAAGCCGAAAGAAGGAAGAGTGACGTAAATTTAGCATACGAGGCACTCAAGACTCACATCAAAGAAGGCATGAGAACGCATGGAAAAGAGTTCCTGGTAAACATTCACGCCAAGCTCGGTGATATAGACCAGCTTTACGAAGATGACAAGGATGAAGTAATGGATGCGCAACAAATTATGGATCCAATTACAGAACAACAAATCGAAGAAGAAGTTGTAGGACAGGAAAACTTTAACGTGCAACCTGCAGAAGAAGAACCTTCAGAGATGTTGCAAACCGAAGAAATGGTGAATTTAGACTCTGATTTTGAGGTGGTACAAACTAAAAGATCAAAAAGAAAGCCTACAGAGTCACCAATAACATCACCAAAGAAGACAAAAAAGCCTGCGATGGATAATGAAGCTTCTACCACCAACGCAGAGGAAATAAACCCAATAAAACAACAAAGCCTCGAGAAACCCAACAAGGAACCCCGGTCCACACTAATGCCACCAATTGTGTGCTTCAAGCTAAACGTGGCGGAAATCAGTAAACATTTGAAAACTCAAGGTGTAGTATTCAAAGTTCACAATATCAATAGTGAAAAATCTGTTATCACAACAAAGACCAAAGAGGAACACCAGAAGATCCGAGATTTTTTGAAGGTGAAGAAGACAGAATTCAACACCTATACCGCCAAAGAAGACAAGAAGACATTGCTGGTCCTTAAAGGAATTCATCAAACTTACGAAGCCACTGAAGTTAAGGAGGAGCTCATTGCGGAAGGCATCGCAGTCTTAGCAGTAAGTCCCTACAAGACCCGATCAGACAGGAAGTACAATAGCTTCGTCGTTGAAGTTTCCAAAACATCTGATATCCCAGCAATTTACGGAAAAACGCTTCTTATGCACCAAAAAGTCCATTGGGAGAAGTTTAAATCCACCACCATTACACAGTGTAAGAATTGCCAAAAGTTTGGACATGTTGCTAGTAACTGTGGCATGAAATACCGTTGTGTAAAATGCAAGGATGATCATATTCCAGGAAACTGCTCTAGGACCCTCAACAAAGTCAGTGACGATATGGTATTCTGCGTTAACTGCCAACAGACTGGGCACCCTGCCAGCTACAGTGGATGCCCTGCAAGGAAGAAGAAACTGGCCGAAAAAACGAAGACAGCAACACAGAAGCGTGAAAATCACCAATTTGCTGTAACATCAGCAAAAAAAGCGATTGTGAATGGCTTATCATACGCTAGCGTTGCAGCCACATCTGGAGCAGCTTCAAAACCTTTAGGAGGCCCATTTAAGAAGGCAGGGATTAAGCCAGCTCCACCAGCACCAGCTACAACGCCATTTGCCAAACCAGTAGTCCAGAAGAGGACTGCACCATCCAACACATCAAGCCAAAAAGGACAATCACAGTCTTTCAACATATTTGATGATACCGAAAGACTGTTTGGAACAGATCTCCTTTCTCTTCTCCAAAAGGCAAAGGAGGTAGTTCCAAGCAATTACGGTAGTCTCAATGATAAAGAAAAAACAGTTATATTGGGTAAACTTATTTGCTCATTATGTATATAAGAAACTACCTATCCTTCATTACATATAACGTTAATTCTATTTATTCTACAGCCAGACGTATTTCACTAAACTTTTTTTTAAAATCAAAGAAACCCGATATTATCTTTTTACAGGAAACAAACATCACAGCAAGAAACACCCTTAAACCGGAAGGCTACACATCCTACAGACAGGACAAGACATCTGAAGGCAGAGGAACTGCCATCCTCTTAAAATCGGACCTCAAAAGCGAGTACATTACGGTACCTGTTCTGCGCTGCATGGAGACTACAGCCGTTGCGATCAATATGTCGGATAATGAGACGCTGCTTCTTGTCTCAGTATACAACAAGTGTAACGCAACAAGATGTGACATCATACATGACCTCAACGCCATCAACAATCTGGCTAGCCAACATACGTACTGTGTACTTGGAGGTGACTTCAATGCACGACACCCACTCTGGCTGGACACCAGGGAATCTACACAAGGAAAAGCAATTGTGGACTGGCTGGAAGACAACCCCGAGCTTCACTCATTGGTGGTTATATCGCAACATAGGCCCACATTTCCAAGAACTCCGTCGCTGCTAGACTTCTTTTTAGTGACGTCCAATTTTACGAACATCCTTCCTGAGTTCCAAAACTTCACTTGTGTTGCACACGATAGTGACTCGGACCATCTGGCGGTTGAGATGAGAGTCAGATTGAATTACAGGATTACAACTGAACGTCGTATTCCCGAATTCCAAATCCAATACGAAAAACTGAACTGGATAAGATTCCGTTCAGAAGTTGAAGAACGCCTACCAGAAGTCTCCAGCGTCAACAATCTCAACAACAATGAGATCGATAACACCATTGCTCAATTTGAAACAGTGGTCAACAATGCTTTGGACAGGCAGAAAACACCCCGCACCAGCAGAGATAAATATGCAAACTTACCCCAAAATATACAATTAATATATGCTCACCGGCAAAGACTTCGCAAAAGCCTCCAAAGAATATTCCACAGGACCTTTAACAGGGAAAGTGTCGAATACCGTCGGCTACACTCAGAACTTCAGTGCACTAACACAATGTTCAACCAGGCAATAAAACATCACCAGGAAAAGGATTTCAGGAAGAGACTCGAAGATATCAAACCTGGACCTGACACGTTTAAAAAGATCAATCTGATTGTTGGAAGACCAAACTCAATTCCAGACACCATCCTTTATGGACAAGAAGTATCAACAACTTCTGCAGAGAAAGCTGAAGCGTTTGCAAATCATTTTCACGATAGTTTCAAAGACCGCCCTCCCGTACACCTTCCTGACTTTATCGAAGACGTTGAAACTCGCTTTCAAGAGATATCAGCGACCACCGAAACCGTGACCCTGTTCAACGAGGAAAACCCATCATCGGAGCCGACGCTGACAGATGTTTTCACTTCCCCTGAAGAAGTAGCTGACATTATCTTCACTGGAAACTCCAAAAAATCAGCAGGAAGCGACAAGATTTCTAATTACGTACTCAAAAGGTTACCAAATCTTGCTGTTCTCCTGTTGACTATAATCTTCAATAACTGCCTGAACAACAGCTATTTCCCTGCAGCCTGGAAAACCGCAAAAGTGGTACCTGTCCCGAAGAAGAACAACCGCGCAAATGTGGAAGGATATCGGCCAATTTCTTTGCTCAGCAGCATGAGTAAGATACTGGAGGCGTTGATATTGAAGAAACTCAACGTTTTCTGCAGAGAAAGAGATGTCATACCGGAGTTTCAGTATGGCTTTCGAAATAAACACTCTACCCTACATCCATTACTGGGACTCCATACTGATGTTACAATTGGACTCAACAAAAAGGAAACAACTGTAGCGTGTTTGCTGGACATCGAAAAAGCTTTCGACAGCGTTTGGATAAAAGGATTGCTATTCAAACTCTCGGAACTTGGACTTCCTAATTACTTAGTAAGAATAATCAAAAATTTCCTAACCCATAGACTTTTTTATGTACAGGTAAAAAAACATGTGTCATCAACCAAAGGAATTAACGCTGGAGTTCCTCAAGGATCAAAACTTGGACCGCTGCTGTTCAACATTTACACTGCTGATCAACCAGCCAACTTACCAGGTACAAAGACGAAGCTTTATGCAGACGACTCAATCACATACGCTACCGCTTTTTCACCAGAAATTGCTGCCAGGAGAGTGCAAGAGCACATTAAAAACCTATGGGAATACTATGTCAAATGGGGACTGAGGATAAACAGCGAAAAGACTGAACTCATCTGCTTCAGAACACCAGTGACTGTCATTCGAAGACGAGCGTTTGCAACACGCTGTGATGCAATCAAAATAAAGCTTCCAGACAACTCTGAAGTGACTGTCAAATCATCAACGAAATACTTGGGAATCAACTTTTCCAACAAATTCAAATTCAAAAGGCATGCAGACTTGATGTTAAAGAGAGCCAACTATTCTCTGCACTTGGTCCATCCGCTTCTCAGGAGGCGAAATGGACTAAGTAAGAAAACCAAGCTGCTTGTGTACAAACAACTTATTCGACCCGTTCTGACCTACGCCTTTCCCATCTGGTTTACTATTTCACCTACAGCAATGAAAAAGATGAAGCTTTTTGAAAGAAAGATGCTCCGCATTTGCACTGGACTGTACCGTAACCCACTGACGAAGAAATATATACCAACAAGGAATCTGTATAAAGAAGCAAAATTAATACCACTAGACGAGTATCTACTGCAGCTCTCCGGAAAAATCATCAGGAACCTGGAAGATCATCCCAACACAGAAGTGCAACAACTTCTCCAGCATGAACTAGAGCCTCGTGACAAGTATCTATACACCCGAGCCATCACTGACGATCAATTTGAAGACATCATCCATAACGACAACGCACCCTTTTACGAGAAGAACAACAATCAATACTATAGGGGTTAAAACACCCACTCATCAAAAATTATTATTTAGTTAATATTAAAAAATCATGAATTAGATTAAGAAAACATTAATATGATATTGTAAGCAAATAGCATTATGTAAAGCCAAATGAAGAACGTTGGGCCCCTATTGTTGAGCCAACATGATTTAATTTAGTAATAAGTTAGTTTTAAGTCAAATTGTATATAAAACAAATTGAAAAATAAAATTCTTAATCTAAAAAAAGGTTTTATTTTTTTCGTTCGCTGTGTTGTATCTATGTTGGAGCAAATAAATATATGTATGTAGGTACGAGTATAGGATTTTAATTCAAATACACGATTACCACTCAGAACAATTTTTTTGTATAGGTAGTTAGATAATTATTTGTGTACGCAGATTTTTAAAATGCAGAATTTCGAGAATTAGAGTATGAGAGTTCTGAAATAGGTACAGAAAAATTATAATGAAAGCTAAAATTTTGAAGAGTAGAATTTTGGAATGCAGATTTTTGGGAAATGAAATTTTGAAATGCATAAAACTCAATAAGTAAAATTTTGAACAACAGAAGTTTGAAAAAGGAATTTTGAAATGCAGAAAGCTTAGCACCCAAGTAAAATTTTAAAAAGCAAAACTTTGAAATTCAGAAATTTAGAAAATTAAATTTTGAAATGCAGAATTTTAGGAAATAAAATTTTAAAATGCAAAATATTGGGAAATATAATTTTGAAAAATGTACTTTGAGCAGTAGAATTCTGAAATGCAGAATAAAATAATAAAATAACAAAAAAAACATGTGATACATCACTCCCTACATCACGAGTATGCAATTTTTAACTCGATAAGATGCCTAGTTTAGCCAGAAATCACGTTTGAAAAAGTCAACTTTGGGGGGTCTACGGAGCGCCGTTTAGTCGCAAATCGCATTTAAAGATAAACATTTGTTTTTCGTTACATGCGATACGTGGATTGAAAGGTGTCACTCCCTAGATCCTGAATATGCAATTTTTAACTCGCTGAGATGCCTAGTTTAGCCAGAAATCATATTTAAAAGTACATTGGGTGGCCCGCTCTGCAGGACTTAAGAATTTTAAGTCCCTTTTTCGGGGACACATCCTTTAACGCGACTCCATCGCTCCGCTTAGGGTATGTTAAGTCACCTGTCAGGCGCCAATGTAAACAATGTATGAAAAATCAAAATTTCTTCAATTTTTAAAATAAATATTTCAAAACTCAATATTTCGAAAACCCCATGCTAGATTTATTTTAAACTTGATAAATAAAAGTTTATCAATATAATCTACAAGATGTGAGAAAAAAAAATTATTTTACCTAAAAATAAAAGTACCATCCATACAAATGTAAAAAAAAAATTAAAAATGGTTTTAGAAATCGTATTTTTCTCGAAAACGGCGCCTGGAATTTTGATAATTTTTTTTGTATGATCTTTAATTTAATAAAACAAATTTTGAAATTAAGATATTACAGCTTGTACCTACCATAGAACCATTTTTCCAAATTTTGACATTTGACAATTTTATCATTATGGAAATTTTTTATATAGATGCTTCCAAAAAGTTTAAAAACATTGCGTCTCAAAGCTTTGAAAAAAAATATTTTTTTAATTTTTGGAAAGAAGTAATTTTTTTCTTGGAAAATTCGATATCTCAAAAACGGCTCAATATTTTATTTCGAAACCTAATTTCCATTCGTACAATAATAAAAACTTAAGGTTGGTGTACCAAATTTTTTTTTATTTTATTTTCACTTACAAAATTATGTACATAATTGCAAGTTTTGTATGTGGAACAAATTTTACGCTAGATTTTGATCAAAGTTGACTTTACGATGATAGACAAAACGGAAAAATATTTTTTTATCTAAAAATTTTTTTTTTGAAAAATCAATGTCTTAAAAAAGTTTGAGCGATTAATTTTTGAAAATATTTCTCAGAATCTTTATTTTTAAATACTTCAAATTAATATCCCAAATTTTTGTCTAGAACAATTTTAAAGAAATTTCTTAGATATATTTAAAATTAGTTTAATAATAAAAGGTTTATTAAACTTTGTTTCCATAAATTCGTACCTTTTATATTTATATTAACAAAATACATTTTAATGAATTAATAATTTCCAAATTTGATGAAAATTCGTAAACAAACATTAAAAGAAATATTTGTTTGTTCAAAATTCGCTGGGCAAATATCTTATTTTTTTACAAAATATATGGATAAAAACAATTTTTTATAAAAAAATGTATATTTTTATTTTCAAAGTTTTTCATGTGGGGTGCATCAATAATTTTTTAAAATTGACACCAAATTTCTTTTTTTTTTTAATTTTTCTAAAATTGCTTATGAGCATATGTAAATGCATACAAAATATTTTTTCCAAAAAAGCTATCTGATTTTTTAAACATATTATGTCAATAATAATTTTATTCTATTTATTTTAATTTTTTTTTAATTAATTTAAGTTTTCTGAAATTATTTTTTTCTAGAAAAACTTATTTAATTTTTTTCACAATTGCTTTATGTGAATATTTATACATTTTTGAAATTGTTGATACACACATAAAAAGTATTAAAAATTTTCTATATTTTTTGCAAACAAAGTTTATATGAATAAATTTTAAGAACTGGTCTATACCTATATCAAATTTCTTTTTTTTATTTTTAATTATATAAATACCTATGAACGCATAAAAATATTTTTTTTTTGTAATCAAAATTATTTTCTACCATACCATATTTTATATAGGTATGTACATATGTAAAAGCTGTTTTCTTTAATACAAATAAAGGTATACGTACCTATTAGATTTGATTAAAGAAATAGTTTTATACCTATATATGTACATAATTATTTTAATTGCAAAAAAAAACAATTTCCACAACCTAACCACCCACTGCATCTAATGTAGGCAGTTAAACTAGTTGATTGCAATTATTATTTTTGTTCTTCAAAATTACTTCAATTATTATACTTTTGAATAACAAAAATAATAATAATTGCAATCAACATAGATAAGTTACCTAATATATTAAGATAAAGTTCCTATGTAGATATACTAAAATTCAAAAAAGCCTAATCCTATCAAGAATCAATTTTCAAAATTATTCCTACTTAAATCTATTCAAATAGGTATGTGTGTCCATACAAATAAAAAGCAACGTTGTATTTTGGTTAGATATGCCGAAATTGAACAACGTTGCTTTGTTGCGTATGAAATAGCAAAAACAAGACAAATATTCTTGACACAAAAATATAACAACAAAACACACAGAAGATCCCTCAAAAGGAAAATGATACAAAACAAATTTTATTTTCTCTTTCTCGTCTTTCTCATTGCCAGAGCTGATAAAATTTTCTCGCTCTTCCTCAATTACCACCCCACCCTAAATCAAAAGTCTCCACGACAATATTTTCCTACGACAGCGCCCTTGGTAGAGTGTATTCCATAACACTTTTTTCTGTTCCATGAGAGTACTATAGTTTATATATACAATGGCTGAACTATTGGATTGTGGAAAGTGTAATTAAAGAAGTGTGATTTAAGTTTGAATAAAAGTATTGGAGTTGATTATAAATTGAGATTTATTGTTTTGATTTGAAAAGTGTAAATAAAGAAGAAATTCTAAAAGGAGTAATAAGTTTTATTTAAAGAACCTTGGAAAAATATTACATTGGTGTCAGAAAAGTGGAATAAAACTTATTGTGCAGTGAAGTGTGCGAAAAAAAAATAATAATAAAAATGAGCAAGTTATTGAAAGAGCTCAACTGTAATGAGCTGAAAAGTGAATTAGGCAAGCGAGAACTTTCTAGAGCAGGATCGAAAAATGAGCTTGTTCCGCGTTTGGCCGAATATTTGAAACAACAAAATGAAGACCCGGACATTTTCATCTTTGAAGCTGACGCTGAGGAAGCAGACGTAAGTAAAAATGTAGATGTTTCAAATATGATTAGTCTTCTGCTTCAACGTTTCGAAGAGCAACGAAATGAACAAAACGAACGTTTCGATGAACAGAAAAACGAACAAAAGAATATTCTCGAACGTTTTGAAGAGCAACAGAAGAATGTTCTCGAATGCCTGGAGAAACAACATAGCGAACAAAAAGACCTTCTCGAAGAGCAGAGAAACATGCTAGAAGGCAAGCTTGTTAACATCGAGAATAATAGGTGCGTTTTATTATCCACAAATCTATCTGGATTCGGATCGGGATCTTGCCTTGAAAATAAAACGATACGGATCTTACTGACAGCAGTGTTATAAGTCCGTCTCTTTTTATCCTTGGGTTTGCAAATTTTCAATTATTTCTTGTCTTTTTTCTTTACACAATAGCTCACACTACCTTATCATAAAAGCCATCTACTCGCCAGTGTAATAACTAATTTTTGGATCTTTGAAATAGATCCCGATAGAAAACAGGATCCCAAATTGTTTTTGTAATACATGTTAAAACTTAATCCAGATCCGGATCCAGATAGATTTGTGAATAATAAAACGCACCTAATGTATCTGTACTTGATGGACGTGTGTTTCATTGCTGGAGAGTCAAGTAGACAACAAAATGGAGACGTTTTCAAAAGTGTTAGATGAACGTGTTTCATTGTTAGTCGACAACAAAATGGAGACGTTTTCAAAAGAGTTAGACCGTGTTCGAAACATAAAGATTCGGGAAAGCTCTGGGGAAACTTTGAGAAAAAAAGAGATGCCACCTCCAACCTTTGATGGACAAACTTCTTGGTCTATATACAAGAAGCAATTCGAGGCAGCTTCCACAACAAATGGCTGGGATGAGGCTGACAAGTATATAGCCTTAACTTGCTCTTAGAGGAGCAGCTGCTGAGTTGTTGCAAACCATACCAGCAGATAAGAGCGGCGACTTCAATTCCTTGGTTTTGGC
Source organism: Philhelius festivus (assembly GCA_963931855.1). Classification (NCBI taxonomy): domain Eukaryota; kingdom Metazoa; phylum Arthropoda; class Insecta; order Diptera; family Syrphidae; genus Philhelius; species Philhelius festivus. The sequence continues at coordinate 99,310,678 of OZ007555.1, forward strand.
TATAGACAAACGCTTTAGTAACAGCCACATGAAAGAAGTCTTCAAAGTGCAACTCAATTCCAGAGTTCAGAAGAGGGGCGAAACTCTACAACAACTGCAAGCGGACATTGAAAGGCTTGATCATCTTGCATATCCAGATGTTGGAGAAGAAATCCGTAACCAGTTTGCAGTCGAGGTATTTGTTCGCACCATTTCCGACATACATCTTCAAAGGGCCGTTCGAACTGCTAGAAAACGAACGCTTTCTGAAGCATTAGCGTTTGCCTTGACAATGGAAGCAGCTGAGCAAGCTTCTCACGGAGTACATCGACTTAGAGAAGCCATCGTCGAAGAATGCTCATTCCAAAGAACTGATGTCCAAAGGAACCAACGAAACGGACTTGCAAAGTCCTGAAATTGCAACAAGACCGGAAATTTACAGCGTCAATGTCGATTACCACCAAGAAGAGCTTGTCAACATTGTGGACACGGAGTTTCAAACCCAGAACAAGGTAACAATATAACATCAGTTTCCCAACAGATTTGAAAATGGTTATCAGAACCATTTTGGGGAATCAAATCAACACTCAATGAAGCAACTACTTCAGAAATGACTGCTTGGTCTATCTACCATTTTCAAGAATTTCATGAAAAATCATGTGATTTTCTTGAAAGTGGTCGATAAATGATGTTGTCATTTCTAAACTAGTTGCTTCATTTGGTGATTGAAACGGTTCTGAGTGTGGATTGAAGTCCTCTAGGTGATTGTGAAAACCGTTTTTAAATCTGATAAGAATATCGAAAAAAGTTCATGCCAGAGACGTTTCAACATTTACATATTCATATTGAACTTGTTAAAACGTTCCCAATATGAAAATTTTTCGAAGTTTTTGTTAAAATTAAAATTAGTTTTTGGAATCACCTAGAGGATTAAAAACAACACTCAAACCGTTTCAACCATCCAAATGAAGCAAGTAGTTCGGAAATGTCGACATGGTTTATTGATCACTTTTAAGAAAATGATATAATTTTTCATGAAATTCTTGAAAATGGTAGATAAACCATCCTGTCATTTCCAAACTACTTGCTCCATTCGGATGATTTAAACGGTTTCGAGTGTTGATTTAAGTCCTCTAGGTGGTTCTAAGAACCATTTTTTAATCAGGCAAGAAATTCGAAAAAATTTCATACAAAAGACGTTTTAAAATTTTCATATTCGTATTGAATTTGTGAAAACGTTTCTCATATGAAAATTTTTCGAAGTTTTTGTTAAAATTGAAATTTGTTTTCAGAACCACTTAGAAGACTAGAATCAACACTCGCAACCGTTTTAATCATCTAAATGAAGCAACTAGTTCAGAAATGAGAGCATGGTTTATCTAACATTTTCGAGAATTTCATGAAAAATCATATGAAATTCTCGAAAATGATCGATAAACCAAGCTGTCAATTCTAAACTATTTGCTTCATTCTATTGATTGAAATGGTTTCGAGTAATGTCTTGAGTCCTCTAAGTGGTTCTGAAAACCAATTTTAATTATAACAAAAACTTCGAAAAATTTTCGTATGAGGCACGTTTCAACATTTTCATATTCATATTGAAATTGTGAAAACGGTCCTCATATGCAAATTTTTTCGACGTTTTTCTTAAAATTAAAATTGGTTTTCAGATGTATAATTAAATGAACTAACGTTCAATTATACTTTTCCACACTTCCTTTATGGTTATTAACCAATATTTCACTACTTTGGTGATAGCTTTTTTCGGGACTCGTAGAAATCTCCGATTACAATGGAATTGGTGATAAGACTGATAATTAATAGAACAATCGTTTTCAAATGTTCATTAAGTAAGCAGAAAGTTTTTGAAATTTCTTTTAATAATTTTAATTCTTATGATTTAGCATGTTAATTTTTAAACCTATTTGTATATAATAATTCAATAAACTCATGTTTCAATGAACAGTAAGTAACTTGGTTTTGAAAAAGAAATTTATTAGTAGTAGAACATTTTATAAAATCTTATTTCATTACATTTTAATAACATATAAGTTATGCATTATACCTACGAACTTAAAAATAAAATGAAAAATTGTCAAATTAGAATGCGCCAGCCCTCATATTATGAGAAAATATATAATGTCACGATATGATGAATCAATGGAAACTTAAAACAAAAAATATAACAACAAACCCATACTGTAGTGAGACAACAATGCATATACTGAGGTTGACATTGGTTTATTGACACTTTTTTTTATGTTTATGTACTAACTACATATTTTATGCTTTTTTTAACTTTGCTGAACCTAGAGCCGGCGGTCAGCCATCAGACGAATAGGGGGAATAACATGTAGCATACGAAAACATGCACGTGCCGTAACTATTCGGGACTGGTGGAAGTCTGATCATAGCCTCTCCGTGGCGGCCGCTAGAAACAAGCCTTTAAAAAGGTTTGGCTAATATGATCAGGCTGGTTCCTCAGGTTGGCGACAGGTTAATTCCCTGTCCCGTAAAACTTAATGAATTACGAGACCGACAACAAGCCTCGGAAACGGACTGATCTCGCGACGACAACCCACGCAAAGAAAAAGGAAAAACGATTTACGAATTTTCTTATGGAACGTACGATCGCTCTATAGAGCTCGAGCTGCTCAGCAGCTAGCCGATGCCTTGTCAAAATATAAAGCTGACATAACCGCTCTTCAAGAAATCAGATGGATAGGGAATGGTGTTCTACAGAAGAAAGAATATGACATATACTACAGCTGTCATACAAAACACCATGTGCTCGGGGTAGGCTTCCTAGTCAGCGAAAAAATGAAGTCTACCATCATCGGCTTTAACGCTATAAGCGAAAGGCTATGCACCCTTCGCGTGCGAGGCAAATTTACGAACATCAGCCTCATTAACGTTCACGGACCTACGGAGGTCGAGAGGGCCCTCAATGCCTGCCCGAGGTATGATGTTAAAATCATCCTTGGGGATTTGAACGTAAAAATAGGTCGGGAGCCGGTATTCAGGCATTACGCAGGCACCCATAGTTTGCATGAGAACACTAATGACAATGGACTTCGAGTCTTAGAATTGGCAGCATCGAAAAACATGGTCGTTGCGAGTACCAGGTTCCCGCGTAAAGATATCTACAAAGCCACCTGGGTATCACCTGATGGAGTCACTCGTAACCAAATAGACCACGTGTTGATAGACCGTCGCCACTACTCGAACTTGATGACGGTACGAACGTACCGAGGTGCCAATATCGACTCGGATCACTATCTTGTTGGTATGGTTTTCCGAGGGCGGATTGCCTTGCGAAGACGCATTGCATCCGCCGATCAGGTCCGAATCAACACGGCTGCCCTGCGCAATGAAAACACCAGTAACACCTTTGGTAATGCATTAGGACTCGCCCTAGAATCACTTGATTTAGGGAGAGTAAGTCCTGGAGCCAGTATGCTGGGCGTAAATGAGAACTGGACACGCCTTAAGAATATTGTCATTAGTACTGCCAACTCCATCTTAGGCAGCAGTCGTAAAAATCGGAACGACTGGTTTGATGATGAATGTAAGCTAGCGACTGAACGTAAGAATGTTGCGTACCGAGCAATGCAACAATCTCATAGAACGCGGGCACGCGAAGAGGAATATAAAGAGCTCATAAGAATAGAAAAACGGCTACACAGACAAAAAAAATCAGCCTGGGAGAAGAACCTAATCTGTAAAATAGAAAATAGCCGAGAGCGAGGTCCGCACCAGGCGCGGAAGTTCTACCAATCCGTCCGAAACATGACGCAGTACACACCACGCTGCACATACTGCAAGGACGAAGAGAGGGAAATCTGATCACCGATCCTGAAAGCATACTGGAGCGATGGGAAGTGTACTTTAATGAATTGCTAAATGGTCAGCTCACTACAGAGTGGAGTGGAGGCTCCACTACTTCAAGAAGAATACCCTATGTTGCCGCCACCAAGCATAAAAGAGTATGAGAAGGCTATAGGCCGGCTTAAACAGAACAAATCCCCGGGAGCCGATGGCATACCAGCCGAATTATTTCATCACGGCGGGCCAGCCTTACGTCAAGCAATTCATGATATTATAGTGCACGTATGGGAGCAGGAAGAAATGCCAGAAGACTGGCGAAAAGGCATAATATGCCCCATACATAAGAAGGGAGATGTCACAACGTGCAGCAATTATAGAGGTATCACGTTGTTGAGTACCGCCTATAAGATATTCTCCTCTATCCTACAAGACCGGATAACCCCATACGCTAAAACCGTCATCGGACAATATCAGTGTGGTTTCATTCCAGGCAAATCAACAACTGATCAGATCTTTACCCTTAGGCAGGCGATGGAAAAATGTCTAGAATTTAACATCCCAACATACCATCTGTTTATAGACTTTAAGGCCGCCTATGATAGCATAGCCAGGGTAGAACTTTACAAAGCCATGAGAGAGTTCGGCATCCCAAACAAATTGACACGACTATGTAGGTTGACCATAACCAACGTAACAAGCCAAGTAAAAATAGCCGGATTGCTATCCAGACCAATCAACATCTTTATTGGACTCCGACAAGGGGACGGTTTGGCTTGCCTCCTCTTCAACCTGGCGTTGGAGAAAGCAATCCATGACTCTGGCACGGCAACAAGAGGGACCATCGTCAACAGGTCCAGCCAGTTACTGGCTTACGCAGACGACATTGACATCATCGGAAGAACCGAACAAGCTGTACACGATTCCTTCATCCAGATCGAGCAGGCGGCACAAAATCTGGGGCTGCACATTAGTGAAGGTAAAACAAAGTACATGGTGGCGTCGAATGCGAGAGGAACAGTTGGTGAAACAATCAAGGTAGCGGAGCACGAATTTGAAGTGGTGCAATCCTTTAAATACCTTGGGTCAATAGTAGCAGCCGATAACAATATAGAAGAAGAAATACGCGGGCGGCTTCTCAAATCCAACAGAGCCTACTACAGTCTGTCAAAGCTCTTCAAATCCAGAAATCTCACCATAACTTCAAAACTGCTGCTGTACAGGACCATGGTCCTGCCAGTACTCACATATGGATCCGAGACTTGGGTGCTTAGCAAAAGGCCCTCCGACCTCTTAGCTGCGTTCGAGAGAAAAGTCTTAAGGAGAATTGTTGGCCCCATATGTGAGGAAGGACGATTCCGGAGACGGTACAATCATGAACTGTACGCAATCTACCTAGAAGCAGATATCGTGACAAAAATTAATCTCGGTAGACTCCGGTGGACAGGGCACCTAGCTCGCATGAGCGAAGAGGAACCTGCTCGGAAAGTTCTTTGTGGTACATTCTATGGTAGACGACAGCGTGGTAGACCATGCTTGCGCTGGAGAGATGGCGTAGACCAGGACGCCCGAAGCCTTGGGGTGCGCAACTAGATGGCGTCGGCTAGAGACCGGGATAGGTGGAGAGACTTGTTGAAAGAAGCCAGGACCGGAACCCGGTTGTCGAGCCGATGATGATGATGATGAACCTAGAACCAATTTATATTTTCTACATTTTCTTGTAAACATATATCTATCAATAATGTTTTATTTACAAATTGTGGAAGGCATAACGTCTAGAGGTTCTATGTTTTACTTTGATAACTTTGCCCTTCTTGTTGTTCTTATCCTTTTTCTTCTTCTTTTTGTTTCCAATTAACGAAACATTACTTTCATCAATTAATGACTGAAGGTTTGTAAATGCTTTTTTTTAATGTCTTGGAATCCTTTTGATATGGGCATGACATATCCTACTTCATTCCCAGAATTATTTTGATTGATGATTGCCAAAAAAAGTCCCTTTGACGAGTTCAAGGACTTCATGTCATTACGAAAGGTGTGTATGTACGTGCTTAAGTTGATAACATTACTTCGAATTTTGTCCAAATTTAAAAGGTTTCTCTAATCCCAGGTAAATGTCCGATGCAACAAACCTGCCGAATAAAAACTTTTAATAATTACAACCTGTATAAGCAGAAACTTAAATTGTTCATTACTTGAATGCGTCTTCTTTAACGAGTTCCCAATAAATACATTTTGCATCATCGCCATACTTTGAATTGTCCAAACTAAAAACGAATTCTTTTAATTTCTTCCAGGCACTTATGTCCAGGTCAATTTTGTGGAACCGATCTGTAAGTTGTTTGAAGTAAATTGCATAGAGCAGGAATAATGCTCCCAATTTGTGCAGTGTACTTTTACGTTTTGCATAATGAATGCAGACATTTGTGGACTGAATAATTTCCACAGAATGAGATTGTCCACTGAAATATTAAGAAAAAGTAATTGTAAGGAATCTTTAGAGCAATAGATCTTACTCCTTACGAATAAATACTCTGGAACAATGTCGACTTCCATTGATAGACGAATGATTCAAATCTAGGATTTTCGTTTGCAATGAAGCTCTCGATTATATCTTCGCAATACTTTTGAAATTATACTTTTTCACACTTCCTTTATGGTTATTAACCAATATTTCACTACTTCCATTGACACTTGTGAAATTTTGCACACACAGTAAAAAAAAACGAATATGTAGAGAAAAACTTGTGTGCGGGGAAAAAACACCTTCGGTATTTTGCAATCAAAATTTACGCGATCAATTTATGATTTGCACACGAAATTTTATCGGGTATCGACGGGGAAACTTTGATGTGCATTTTTATGAGCAATTTATTTGATTTAATTGAGAAAATTACACTAAAATCGGTGAAATACTTGTTTACTAATTAGAAGCATTGACCCGCACTTTTGTTTTTTTATGATATTTGTTTTTTTTTTATCGATTTGTTTACTTGTCAACATTTTCAACTTTGGGCTAAAATGTCTATATTCCGTGGTCAACGTTGGGCACTATACGCATTGAATTTCTAGGGTGCGCTTCTACTTTTGCTTGGAATTTCTTAGTTCTTAACAGAAATATACATAAATATTAAGGAATTTGTATCCGAAAAGCAATAAAATTAATATTTAATATAGTTTTTATTGATAAACAGATAAAAAAAGCAAAATTACAAAATTAATAAAAAAATATTTGTATTTTAAAATTTTTGAATTTAACGGATTCCTTTTTTGAATATTCAAACGCACTTATTCAACTTTTTTGCGCATTGAGCAAAAACCCACAAAATTTGAACAAAGCTGTGTTTGTTCCCATTTAAAATGCATGGGGCAACTAACACATCTTTGGACTGTGGGTATGCTCTCTTTAACCCTACCAGCTGAATTGAGAGGAAAAAACCCACAGTCCAAAGAAGTCGTGATATATAATATATTTCCTCTATGATTAAGAGCTCGATTTATACTACCTACGTTTCCATTTCCACTAAACGATAATCTAGATTATTTTCCAGTTTGATTTAAAATAATCTAGTAGTGTTTCCACTGGACTTGTTAGATTTATTTTGACATCTAAAATCTTAATTACAAGCAGTGTCAGTTATTAAAATGTTTTTTTTTTATTCAGTTTGTCAAACAGATTTGTCAGATTCATTGGAAATGGAAAAATGAATCCGTTCAGTACTGTAGATTTCAAGTAGATTTATTTGAAATCTCGAATCGAGATGATTAATTTTTGTATGGTAAATCTAGTGATTTCAAGAAGATTTCAAGTAGATTTGAGTAAATCTCAGATTATCGTTCAGTGGAGACGCAGTATTACTGCATAAAAGATTTCAAACGAGAAACATGTGGGAAAGAAAGTTATCAGTAATTGTAGTTTTTTTATTAACATACATAAATAAATTGCATATTTGTTAAATCCATTCTTTTATCTTTCAAAGCCTCGAAGAAGTACTTTTTGGGAAGAAGACATCTGCCCAGGCCTCCACCAACAGTGCTTCCTCTTTCTTCGACCATAACGTCCTTCTCTTTGATTTTCTTTTCTTTTCCTTGGAAATACAAATATTTAAAATCTTTTTTTCAACTAAAATACAATCGTATTTACCATTACGCTCCAGACAAAATTAAAACAATTATTCATAACAAGAAGAAATTAATAACAACAAAATAAACCTCTGAAATTCTTCCACAAAAGTCTGCGTACAGCTGTAACAGAAATTGAAAAAAGTTAGTTAATATAGACAAATAATAATTTTTTTGTACTACTTTCGCTGTTAATATTTTGTCGGATACCCTTTTAGCCTTATAACTTCTTTCAAACGGTTTTGCATTGACCCTACCAGTTTTTCTGTATAAGAACTATTGATCTTACTCCATTCAAGCAACAAGGCTTCTTTTAACTGCGCCTTTCTGCGGATATCGTGGGTTCGGATCTTTTTTTTCCAATTCATCCCAGCTGTGCTCGATAGGGTTAATATCTGGACTCTGTGGTGGGGTTCTTAGCAGGTGGGGAGAGTTATATGCGAGCCACATGCGCGATTATGGGCGGTAGGTTTGGGGTCATTATCTTGCTAGAAGTAATAGTCATTGGATATACCCAGAATTTCAGTACTTGTTTTCAAATTTCTTTTGAGGATAACGATGTATACATATTGATCCATTGATCCTTCTATTACTTCCAGCTTACTGACTTTTGAAGACGCCATACAGTCCCAAACCATAACACCTCCACCACCATGCTTGGCAGTCTTAATTGTGCATCTGGTATTAGGAGCATCGTTTGGTCGTCCACACCCTCAAAAGACCGTCAGAACCAAAAATGTTGTATTTTTTTTTTTTTTTTTTATAATTTGCGCGCACTAAAGGGATTATGACTACCCTTAAAATGTTTTAGCACAGTGCGAGCGTTTTAGGAAATTGGGAGAGGATTTAAGAGGAGATACCGATGCACATTGGTTTTGAATGTCTGAATATTACAATGGGAGGGAAACATAGAGTCGGGTAAAGCATTCCACATTCGTGTGGTGCGGCTGAAGAAAGAATCTCTGAATTTAACTGTACGTCCGAAATTGGGCTCAAGGGTAAACTGATGGGCATTCCTTGAAGCGCGTGTATTACGGTTAAATAGTTTAAGGGGAGCAATGCAGCTGGCTATTTCACTAGAACAGTGTTTATAAAAATAGCGGTAAAATAGTGAAAGACAAGAAACATTGCGACGGTGTTCGAGAGTTTCAAATATTTCTGTTATATTTGTATCACCTATCATTTTTAAAGCTCTTTTTTGAATTCTATCCAAGAGACTCAAGTGAGTTATTGGAGCACCTGCCCAAATATGGGAATTATACTCGAGTTTTGGACGAATATAGGCCTTATAGATGACAGCCAGATCAGAAGGGGTAAAAAATTTCTTGCAACGTCGAAGGAAACCTAAGCACTTAGCAGCATTTTTGGCGACGTCGAATATGTGGTCATTCCACACAAGGTGGTCTGTGATACACATACCGAGAACTGAGAGCTGTTTGGTTTCCTCAATGCAAGTACCACTCATGGATAGCGGCATAGGGGGTGGGTTCTGCTTTAACGACAGGAGACAGCATTGAGTTTTTGAAGCATTAAATTCTACACGGTTTTTCATTCCCCATTTGACAATGCTATCAAGATCAGAATTTAGTGAGCTTATCATACGCTGCCGTTCCAGATTCACATCCGAAGAACAAGGACATGTATCTGGAAACGAATATGAGAAGCTGAGGGTACTGTCATCAGCAAAACAATTTAATGGATTAGAAGTTTCAGACAAAAGATCGTTGATGAATATCAGAAAGAGAGTCGGAGACAAAACGGAGCCCTGTGGCACACCAGCATTTATTTTATGGACTTTAGATTTAAAACCGTCCAATACAACTTGTATTGAGCGGTTTGAAAGGTAGTGTCTAATCCATCGAACAAGAGATTCATCAATACCAAATGCACGCATTTTCGATAAAAGAGCTTGATGCCAAACTCTATCAAATGCTTTTGAAATATCCAGTGCAATAATCTTACTTTCTCCAAAACGATGTAAAGATTTGTGCCACTGTTCGGTGAGATATACCATCAAATCACCAGTGGACCTATTGCTACGAAAGCCATACTGCCGGTTATTAAGAAGCTTTCGTTCTTCAAGATATTTCTTGAGCTGATAGTTTATCAGCATTTCCATGACCTTAGAAAGAAGGGATGTAAGTGCAATTGGACGATAGTTGGAGGGGGAAGAAGATTCGCCTTTTTTAGGGACAGGCTGGACAAATGCTGTTTTCCATCCACTCGGAAAGAGACCAGAAGAGTAGGACAGATAGAAAAGCTTACGCAATGGTTTTGCCAGCGTTAAAAAACACCTCTTCAGAACAATTGGGGCGATACTATCCGGGCCAGCGGATTTATGTATATCGAGATCTTTAAGTACTCTTGCAACTGAACGAGTGCGAAAGAAGACTTGTCCCATAGAATCATTAACGCTCGCAATTACAGGAGGAGTCATGGCACTCTCTGGTAGCGTCGAATTGACAGCAAATTGTGCTGTAAGCAAATTGGCTATTTCTTGAGAGCTGACATAAGGAGTGTCATTGAAAACGAGCGTAGGAACCGAAGACGAAGTAGTATTTCGTACATTTTTTACAAAACCAAAAATTTTTACTCTCTTTGGGACATTGAAGTATTTTTTGCCGTAATTTTTTATCATGTAAGAATTTGGTTCTTTGAATATGATCATTACAGGTCTTTCTGGCTTGCTTAAATTTTTTCCGATTTTCCTCAGTAGGGTTGGCTTTATAATATCGGAAACTTACTTCTCTAACCCTAATAACCTCTTTACAGCTCGAATCAAACCATGAGTTCTCTTTCGGTTTGATTGATTTTTCCCTATTCGGGATAAACTTTCTCATTCCGAAAAGAATAAAATTTGTAACCATTTCTGCACTGGAGTCCACGTCACTATCGAGGAAGCATAGTGACCAATTAAACTTCCTGAAGAAATCATTGAGACCGTCCCAGTTGGCTTTCTCGTATTGCCAAACGGTTCTCTTAGGAATTATTTCTCTAACTGGGTTTTGTTGGCATGAGAAATTCGCAGATATGATACAATGGTCGGATGTGCCTAGAGGTGATAAAACATTTATAGTATATTTGTCAGGGTCGGAAGTAAGAAATAAGTCTAGTGTATTAGCGGATTGACCTGCAACGTCAGGAATTCGAGTAGGCTCGTGAACGAGTTGAGTCAAGCTGTTTAACTCAGAAAAGATCTCGATATACCTTCCTTCGGGTGTTGTCTGACCAGAATAGCACAGCCACGAAGAATTGTGTACATTGAAATCGCCCGTAATAACGATTTCACTGTGCGGAAAATGAGAAACAATTCTTTGGATAGAGTCAGATAGCGCATCGAATTCATTAGAAGTTGAGTTGCTATCCAAACTTGGGCTTCGATAAATAAAGCATGTATGAATGATGCGCTTATGGATTGTAAATTTAAACCACATAAAATTAAAATTTGTATTTAAACATGGGCCATATTGTGGTTGAAGCTGATAAGCGACATCGTTCCGTACATATATAGCGAGACCATGGTGAGGGAAAAATAGAGGCACTAAGCTATAACCAGGCAGGTTGAATTCTGTGTGATCAGAATTTTCACCCACCTGGGTTTCGCTAAGTGCCAAAACTGCTGGCCTGTTTTTCGCAGTATGGACATAAACAGCACAGAAATTCTTTCTAAGCCCCCGAATGTTGCTACAGTCAACTCTAAATTCACCCAACATTACAAAAAACAAACATAAAAAAACCAAATCAGACAATTAACTATGCTGATATCGAGTTTAGATCCCAAAATAACTTCACAATACAATTTACTATTAGTGTTATGCCTTAATAGTAAATGTATTGATCCGCCCCTGGACTCTAAAATAAATAACAGCAATCTATGTGATGTTTCTTTAGTTCAATCAGTTACACACAATTATGGCGTGACCCACAATGTATGTGCAACGACGAAACCAAAGTAAACTGTGGGTGATGGGTGAAGGAGAAAGAAGGAATTTACCGCTCACTGTGGTAGACACTTTTTGTGTATTGCGTGGGTGCACATTTTTTGTTCCTGTTGTCGCACTACACAGTTCAAATTGTCACACGCGCCGCGAGGGGTTTTCCTTTTTTTTTTTTCTTTTCTTTTTCTTTCCTTCGACGCAACACAACCGATCACGTACAGATCTATATCAGTACTTCGCTGGAGAATATTACCTTACGACAGAAGTCCTGAGGCTTGTAAACATACTCTTTTGCAAATGCTAGCCGTTTCTTTCTCTTTATTTTACTGACGAATGGTTTTTTCCTGGGTGTGCGTGACTTAAACCCCACTTGAACAATAGCTCTTCTTACCGTTTCTGGATGCACTGTATTGTTGTTATATATTTCGAGCCGTGTGCTTATCGTCTTAGCCGTTATAAAGTGATCTTGCTCCACCATTCGCTTGATCACACGCTTATCCCTTTCGGAGAGCTTCGAAGGTCGGCCTTATCTTATCTCCGATTTAATCTGTACTGCGTTTCTAAAGCGATCTACCGTTCTCTGTATCGTTGACCGAGCTCTTCAGGTTACTTTTGATATTTCACCATACGACTTTTTTTGTTTAACGTAAAGATTAATAAATCAACTGCCGCTCACTCAAACTTAACTCTTTATTTGCCATTTTTTGCTTTACAAACAAAAAAAAAAACCAAAGGCAATGATTTGCAATACGCGTTTAGAACGATTAAAAATAAACAAACAATCATATTATGCAAAAACAAATTTATCGATACTTAAGGAGAGTGTAATGCAAGAAATATTCACCTGTACGCAGACTTTTGTGGATTTTGTTTTTATTAATTTTTTGTGATACGAATATTGTTTTTTATTTTTTTTTTTGTTGAAAATAAAAACGTTGTAAATTTCTTTTAATGAAAAATACCTTTTTTTAAAATAATTCACTTTACATTTATGAATAACAGCAATTTTTAAAAAATATCTTCCTTGTACGCAGACTTTTGTGGATCACTGTATATTGATCAGACTTAATTAATTTGGAATACTGTAATATTTGTGATCTAATAAAAGTAAAACTAAAAATCTTTTTCTACAAAATCTGAATTTCATTTTATATTGCACGACGCAATAGTGCTACAAAATTCTTTTTAAAATCTAAAATTTGATAAATTAAAGTAAATGTGGAAGATCAACTCAACCCTCAAGGGCAAAGTTCCCAGCGTGAGGCACTGGTAGCTCATCAAATAAATCCTGCCCGCTGTGCTCTGAACCAGACAATGAAGAGATGGTGTCATGTGATGTCTGTTACATATGGTTCCACTTTTCATGCACTGGAACAACAGCAGATATCGCCAATGAAGATTGGTCATGTCAAAAATGCACTACAGAGAAATCACGAGCAGCAGATGAAGAACACCAACAAAAAGTCAAAGCTGATAATCTGTCCAAGTGGAAGGCAATCCAACTTCAATTATTGGAAGAAGAAATGACGCTAATGGCAAAGAGAGACGCTGAATACCTATGCAGAAAATTTGAGCTGTTGATGGATGAAAGTAATGAATCTAAAGATGTTTGCAATAATAACGACCATCAGAATTCATCAACAGCCACACCTGACGTCCAGCCAAAATCAGTAGCCATATTTGCAGAAAATCCCGGTGCTGTCTATTTGCAACACAACGACAATAATTATGGTGCAACATCCAGATCTCTTTCCTCATCAGCACTCGGTTCAGTTCCAATACCGACAAAGGTGGTATATTATCACCAACAAGTGACTGCAAATTTACAAACAGACAATGATCTGAGAGTAGAACAGAATGAAGACTTACTTGGTTTACCCACTAGTCGACAACTTGCAACGGGACATTCTTTGTCCAGATGAGTGGCCGCTGTTTATCAGCAGTTTTGAAGGAAGCACAAGACTGTGCGGATTTAACAACCAAGAAAACTTAATGCGGTTACAAAAGGTGCCTTAAAGGACGTGCAATGGAAGCCGTAAAAAGTAGAATGCTTTAACCATCAAACGTTCCGCGCATCATACAAACACTGCGTATGCTTTATGGACGTCGGGAAATAATAATCCACTCTTTGATGGACGCAACGAACCTGCACCCCATCCTGACAAGCTGCACACGATAATCACATATGCCCTAGCTATTGAAAACATGTATGCAACTATGGAAGCATCGGGTCTCGAGGACCACCTAGCTCATCCAGTACTTCTTCAAGAGATCGTGGAGAAACTTCCAGTAAAGTTCAAGGTGGACTGGGTCCTCCATAGACGGTCACTTCCAATTGTCAACCTGTCCTCATTTAGTAACTAGCTGTTTGAATCAGCTGAAATGATAAGTGACGTTGCATTAACACCTTCCTATTGCCTTTAGAACAAAGGTAATAGACGATCAACAAGAGGCAGCGGTCGCATCAACACACATGCAGAAGGTGCAGAAGCCAGCCAACAGAATAACAGCAAGGTGAATACACGTAACTGCAAAGTGTGTAATCAGTAGTGCAGCCAAATAGGAAGCTGTGTTAAATTTGCAAATCTGAGCTTGAACAAGAAATGAGAAACGGTGAAGCGGTGAATCGGCTAGGGCTGTGTCGCACTTGCTTGGTGTCACACTTCAATAATTCACGATGCCGCTCCAGTAAAATATGCAGAATCAACGGATGCACCCAAAGACATCACTCAATGCTGCATAAAATTTCAGATGACGCACTCCAGTCACCGCACACAACAGCACTCGTTCTATTTAACTGCAACCAACACAGATCAGCCCACCAATCAGTGCTTTTCTGAATCATCCCCTTTGTACTGTACGGAATCAACAGAAAAGTAAATACCTGGATGAAGAATCTTCATTGACTCTCATGGACAACTCACTAGCCGATGAACTCAACCTCACTGGTCCAAAAGAACAATTCTGTCTCAAGTGGACGGGCCAAACTCATCGAGTCGAAAATAATTCAAAAATTGTTTCGGCCGACATATCTGCCTCAAACAATGGAATCAAATATGCACTACGGAATATAAGAACTGTAAAAAGTCTTACTACAGGAATCTCTCCATCTTAGTGATTTGAAAGAAAGACACTTACACTTGCGAAGCATTCCAATTCAATCTTACGAACATGTTATTCCGCGGATTTTGATTGGATAGGGCAATTGGAAACTCAGCTTCCCCCTCAAAGCAAGTGAAGGTCAAGAAAAAGAACCCGCTGCGACGAAAACACCACTAGGATGGGTTGTGTTTGGCGGAAACGACCAAACCCCAAAAGATGTTCGTCATTATCACATCTGCGAGTGCGAAAGAAATGATGAGTCTCTCCACAACATGATGAAGGTGTACTTTTCACTCGACAGTTTGGGAGTTTCAACGCCAGTCACAGTCAGATCTGCTGAGAAGGAACGCGCAATCCAAATGCTTGAGTCCCAGACCATCAGAAAATGAGATCGATTTAAAATGCCATTGCTCTGGAAGTATGATGATGCTCAGTTGCCGAATAGTAATCCAATGGCAATGAGACGTTACGAGTGCCTACGGAAAAAACTATGCAAAGATTCCACGCTCGCTGATAACATCAATCTTCAAATAAAGACGTATTTGGAAAAGGGATACATACGCTTTCTGATGTCGAGTTAAGAAAAGAGTATAACCGAATATGGTACTTACGTATCTTCTCAGTCGTAAACATAAATAAACCTGGAAAGCTACGTGTGGGATGCAGCCGCAACGGTCCAAGGGATATCACTTAATTCAATGCTATCGCAAGGACCCGATGAACTTTCTTCGTTACTATCGGTCTTGTTTAAATTCCGTGAAATGCGAATTGGAATTTGTGGTGACATTCGAGAAATGTTTCACCAGGTGGTATGACAGGATGATCAACATGTGCAACGCTTTCTGTGGAGTGAAGATGGGTTCGACCGTAAACCTGACGTTTACGTTATGTAAGGTTTAAGCTTCGGAGCAACGTGCTCTCCAAGCTGTGCACAATTCGCAAAAAATAAAAACGCACAAGAGTTCGAGCAAAAGTTTCCGCGAGCAGTTAAGTCCATACTAGAAAATCATTATGTAGATGATTTGTTGGACAGTGTCGATACGGAGACCGAAGCAATACAGCTAGCGAAAGAAATGAACCAGTGGAGGTACCTTCCATCAAAGGAAAACGTAGCAGATGATGCTACTAAATGGAGTGGAACTTCAGATTTCGGATCGTCTAGTCGGTGGTCCATCGATCTTGAAAGAAGATGAACACAAGTGGCCAAGAATTATTTCTAACAAACTTACAACTGAGGATCTTAGGGCACATGTTCTCCATCACACTTAGGTGCAACAAAATAAATTCCAAGTCGAAAGATTCTCCAGTTGGTGGAAGTTGTTATGAGTTTTGGCTATGGTTTACAGATTTCTTTGGAATGCGCATTGGGCAAAGAAAAAGAGTGCTGCGAAGAGAACCGGATTTATTGAAAAATGCGAATATTTGAAAGCTGAAAATTGTTTATTTCGACAGGCACAATCAAGCTACTACTGCGATGAAATTTCAATATTTCAAAACAACAAGTGTTTGCCTATCGGCAGTAAAGTATGCTTAGATAAATCTAGCCCTTTGTATAAGATGTCACCGTATCTTGATGAGGAAGGAGTTCTACGCAGCCATGGTCGTATAGATGCAGCGATTGGTATCAACAGTAGTGTAAAACGTCCAATACTACTACCGAAAGACCATTACATCACACGTCTTATAGTAAATTTCTATCATCTTCGTTTCCATCATCAAAATAATGAAACAGTAATTAACAAACTGCGGCAACGATTTGTTATCCCTAGATTAAGAGTTTTTGTAAAAATCATCAAACGAGACTGCCAAGCATGCAAGAATCAAAGAGCTAAGCCAAGACCACCAGAGATGGCGCAACTGCCACAAGCCAGACTTGATTCATTTACGCGACCATTCACATATGTAGGACTGGACTACTTTGGACGTATGACAGTTACCATGGGTCGGAAAACGGAGAAACGTTGGGGCGTCTTGTTGACTTGTTTAACAACCCGAGTTATTCATATTGAGGTTGCAGGCTCCTTGTCATCGGATTCCTGCATTCTTGCAATAAAGAGATTCATCGCTAGGCGTGGAATTCCAAATGAGATACGTTGCGACAATGGGACTAATTTCCACAGAGCTGAACGTGAGTTACGCGAAGTGACTGAAAAGCAAAATAAACAATTAGCTGATGAATTTTCCAGCTTAGTCACTAACAGCCTTATTTATTATTTTTCACTAATACTGGGTTCAACCTCGGAATAGTTAAACCGCGCCGAAGGACTTACTTCGAGTTTACGCTGTTGTATTAAGATGAAAGACAAGTTTATTTAATTAATAGGTCTTTATTCAATGACTGTCTTATTCTTACTGACTAGTAATAATAGGTTTACATACTTAACTAGGTTATATATATTACTATGTTTACATAGCATCATAGTATAAGTGTAAGTATACAACATCTCCCTTTTTAACAATAGTTATACTTATTATATTATAATCAGTTTAAATACAGAAGATAAAAGTTAAAATTTTTTGAATCAAAATTATTATTATTATTATTATTATTTTTTTTTTTTTTTTTTAATATTCAAAGGCACAAATGATAGTATTAATTTTAAAACTAAAAATTGAGTATCTCTTCCATATATTTATGTATGATAGTAAGTAAGTTTATCAGGCGGTATTACCTTTCTTCCAAAACGAGTCTTGTAATCTTCTGATGAAATTTTATTTGATTCCGAAATATTTCTAGAACTTGATTGAATGTCATTTTCTGTTGGATCAGGTTTTTCAACACTGGGCGTATTCGAATTCGGATCTTTGTTCAAAATATGTTGGCGATTTCGGCGACTTAAAGTTCCGTCTTTACCTTTAACAATAAAAGATCGTGGTTCTTGACATACTTCCACTACCCTCCCTGGAATCCAAACAGATGCCGGGTTCTTTTTATAGTAAATTTTTTCACCCGGTTCAATTGGTTTTAAGTCTCGCGCATTTTTATTGTAGTATCTTTGAGTTTTTTGAGTTTTTTGTTGAACTGAATGTTTATACTTGTCGTGATCAACTAAAGATGGTTTCAAAATCTCTGATGACACGGGGATTTTTGTTCTTAATTTTCTTGACATAAGCAGTTCAGACGAGAAGGCAAAGTGCCTTTAGAAGTTGTTCTGTAATGGAGGAGAGCGACATATGGATCGGTAT
The DNA here is from genome assembly GCA_963931855.1 of Philhelius festivus. Lineage (NCBI taxonomy): Eukaryota > Metazoa > Arthropoda > Insecta > Diptera > Syrphidae > Philhelius > Philhelius festivus. The sequence goes on from OZ007555.1 coordinate 99,328,830, forward strand.
TAGATTCTTTGCATTTATAAAAAAGTTTTTTAATTGTTTGAATCGATCTTTCGGCTAGGCCGTTGGAACGTGGTAAGTAAGGTGACGATGTCACATGATCAATATTCCACTCTTCACAAAATTTTTTAAACTCTTTTGAATTATATGGAGGACCATTATCGGAAACCATAACAGCTGGCACACCATGGCGTGCAAATAAAGACTTTAATTTAGTAATTACAAAATTACTGGAATTTCCGGAATTTAGAAGTTCAATTTCAATAAATTTGGAGAAATAATCGACTACCAAAAGATAAAGTTTTTTATCAAATTCAAAAATATCAGTTCCAATTTTGTACCAAGGTATATTAATTATTTCATGTGGACACAATGTTTCTTTTTGATTTGAGTTTCTATAGCGCATACAACTTTCGCAATTTGTAACGACATTGAAAATGTCATTGTTTATATTGGGCCAAAACACAATATCTTTGGCAAGACTTTTGCAGCGCTGAATACCCATATGACCCTCATGTATGAGTTTTAAAATATCTTGACGAAGCGAAGTGGGTATTATTATTCGATTATTTTTGAATATAATATCGTCTATGCAGTGACGTTTATTCGAAGGTACGCAGGTGTTCACCGCACATCCTACCAAAATAGTTACATAAGTCACATTCCATATTTCATGTTCTCCATGTTCTCCTTATTCAAGCGCACCACGGCAATTCATTCAAATGCAATGTATGAAGAATACATTTTCAAGCAAAATAACAAAAATAGTACTCTAGGGTGTTCTCCTCATGTAAACGCACCGACCGACCTCCGAAACCAAGGTAAAGCACATCCACATCCACACAAAAAAAAATGCAAAGAAGAGACAAAATGTGTATATATAAATCCAAAATTCTATATTCCTTGGTGTTCACCTTCATCGAGCGCACAACGATCCTTCATCCGAATGGACAGAGAATTCATTCTCACGCTACAATGTTCTCTCTATGTCAACGCACCAATGAACGGCTAGGGCAACGACGTGACGTAAAGTAAACAACATACAGATACAACTCAAACTACAGAAAAAAAGACAAATTGGTTTGATGTATGGTGTTCAACTTCATTAAGCGTACCATCCTCAAACCTCAAACCTCAATTCGGCATCGAGAGAGACAGTGAACTCTGATATGATTCATTTTCATTATGGAGTGCGAATTCATTGTATATTAGTTGTTGTTGTTGTACACAAGGTCACAAGTGTACAACAGAACAACACACAAGCAGTGTTCGGACTTCATAAATCGCAGATCACAGTAAATTGGCAAGGAAATCGCAGTAAAACCAAAATTTTCGCAATAGAAATACATATCGTCGCTGTAGATCGAATACCTCGTAACCCAGAAAAGTCGATTTTTCAGAAGAGACAAAAAACTTATTATCAAATCAATGAGAGGCAATGTTAATTATGCGCGTGGCTCTGCAATTATAGTTTTTAGGTTCACAGGATATTTTTCATTAGATCCGGATTTTTTTTCACAATATAATTGCATCATTACCTAAAAATCGCTTTTTTCTGGGTTACGAGGTATTTGATCTACAGCGACGATATATTTTTTTGATTAGGTAACAACAAAAGAACCAAAGTTAAATCACATTTAAATCATCGTTTATTGTTAAAACAACATAAGTGATGTTTTAATTTTTTACGGAAGAAAAAAAAACATATTAAAAAATCCTTAAAAAGTCGAAACACTCTTATAAGATTTTTTGGTTAAAAAAATGACAATAACTACAAGGCCAAAAATGTAGAATTTTTTGTATCTCCTGTAAAAAAAAATTAAAATTTCAGTTATGTTGTTTTAACAATCAGCGATTCATTTACATAGTATTTGTCAACAAATATACTCTTACTCAATAAGGAAAATGTATAGTTTAAGCAAAAATATATGAAGCTAGGTAATCAAAATAAATTTACCATCTACAAATTTGTACTTTTTGAAACAAGAACAAATTAAAGAATAGTAGAACTAAAAACGTATATAGCTGACAAGACTTGCACTAAAGAGACAAGAATCTTTTTGAATTTTGACATTTTGTTATGAGCACATTTATTTCTATGACCAGTGCTGCTATTCAAAGAAAATCTGAAGAATCGTTCTGGTCTTTCCGTAAAAAAATTTGCTGAAAATGAAAAAAAATTCCCAACTGATGGCTTCGGAATGCCTTAAAAGTTCCTATGGTCCGTTTTTTGATTTTGTGAAGCTTGAGAATGAACTTACTGTGTTTTTAAAACTTACTCAGTCACAATTCAAAAATATTTCCATTAAGGACATTCTAAAAATGCTCGATAATATGGAACTAAAAGACTTTTTTTCGGAAAATTTTAAACTAAGCTCACTAATCTTGACGATTCCAGTATCAAGTAGCTCTGTCGAGCGATCTTTTTCTGCCCTTAAGCGCATAAAATCATATGCCAGAAATAAAATGCTAGAGAACAGATTGTCAGAACTGGCAATTATTTCAGTAGAAAATCATTTCTTAGGGAAATTAAAGCAAAAAATATTTTTTTTGATTATGTTCTACAAGCTTTTTTTTTGAAGAAATCCCGTCGAATCGACCTTTATATACAAGTAAATATCTGTTGAACTGCGTTAACTTTACTAATTACTAAACTACTAAACAACACACAAAAAAAAAACACGAAAAAAAATAAAAAAATAAATATACAAAAAAATATAAAAAATAAAAACAAAAACATAATAACGAAAAAATAAAAAAAGAAAAAAAAAATGAAATGGGATGGTTGTCTATTACGTCCTCGTCGTGGTCCTGGATTAAAACTTAAAATAGATAAATGATTTGAATAAAAAGTTATAGTGAACACCCTACTGAAACCACCACGGCACGTCACTGCGTCTATGACATGTAAATCATCTTTTATATTGAAATATGGCATTGCTAATTGGTCTATTGATTTTTTATTTGAAGGCCAACCTGTCTGAATATAAATTTTGACTTTGCAAATGATTGAATCATTTAATGAAGCATCCCGAATTTGTTGCAATTTAGAAGAAGACACTGAAAGGTTTGAGATCAAAAGATCACAATGAAGGGTTAAATCTTTATCGAATTCGGTAAGTGAAGTTTCAGGTAAAGCTGCTCTAGAAAGAGTGTCCGCCGTGTACATCTCTTTACCAGGTTTGAAAATGACGGACAGATCATATGCTTGAAGCCTAAGCATAAATCTTTGGAGCCTTGCAGGAACCTTGTGTAAAGGTTTATCAAAGAGAGGCACTAACGGCTTGTGATCCGTTTCAACGATCACATTCCTGCCGAAGACATATTGGTGATACTTAACACACCCAAACAAAATAGCAAATAGCTCCTTTTCAATTTGAGCGTAGTTTTTCTGACTGGCTGTTAAAGTGGCGGAAGCAAAAGCAATTGGACTGTTGTTATGGCATATGACAGCACCAACTGCGCCCTTAGATGCGTCGACTGAAAGAGTAAGAGGTTTATTAGGGTCGTAAAAAGTAAGTATAGGTGCATTTGAAATGATTTCTTTCAACTTAAGAAATTCTTTTTCGTGTGCATCGGTCGAATGCCACAGAATTTCTTTTTTCAAAAGCTGCCGAAGATTCGAATTTTCAAAAGATAAATGCTTAACAAATGAACCAAGATAATTGACCATTCCTAGAAATCGTTGCAATTCTGCAACAGATTTTGGTCGTGGCATATTGCAAATCGCTTTAATTTTAGAATCATCCGGTTTGATTCCATTTTTATTGAAAATATGACCAATAAATTTCAATTCGTTGACACAAACTTTTGATTTTGACTGGTTAAATTTAAGACCTATCGATCGCGCTCTTTCTAATACTTTACTTAAAATTTCATTATGTTTTTCCAAAGTATCTGCAAAAATTAAGAAATCGTCAATAAAAATCATTACACCCTCTATATCGGAAAAACTATTGACCATTTGTGCATGAAAATTTTCAGGTGCGGATTTTATACCGTATGGCATTCTTAAAAATCTATATCTCCCAAATGGAGTTATAAAAGTGCATGCCTTCGATGATTTCTCATCGAGCGGAATAATCCAAAAACCTGAATTGGCGTCGAGCGACGTAAAATATGCTGCTCCACTCAGTTTAGCTTTAAAATCATCTAAACTGGGGAACTGGAAATGCGACCGAAGAATCGCCTTGTTAAGATTTCTGGGATCGAGACACAACCTTAATTTTCCATTAGGTTTCTTAACAAGAACGATTGAATTAACCCAATCTGTTGGCTCATCGACCCTGACAATGACATTCAATTTTTCCATTCTTAAAAGCTCTTCTTTAAGAGAATCTAATAAACTAAATGGAACTTTTCGCGGACAGTCAATCACTGGAATTACGGCGGGATTAATTTGTAAATGACACTCATTTTTTAATAAACCTAGACCTTGAAACACATCACTGAATTTAGAAAGTATTTTAGAATAATAAGAATCATTACTTAGTTTAGAAATACAATTTTTTGAATCAGAATTATTATTATTAGAATTTAAATTTTTAATTTCATCTACCTTTTTAATTAAATTTAGTTCAATAGACGACTGCAGTCCAATAATAGCTTGACATTTTATATCCAGGACGTAAAAAAGAATTTTGTAATGATGACCTCTGTGTTGACAATTTAAATTACAATATCCAATGACTGGTAGAACTTCTCTGCAGAATGTCATGATTTTTGTAGACGACTTCATGACTTTAACTCCACTACTTATTTTCTGGAACTGCTGCTTTGATATTATATTCGCTTGTGCACCCGTGTCTATTTGACATCGCACTGATGCACCGTTGATGTGAATAGGCACTACCCATCGATCTGCTTGCTCTGTCTCTGATGACGATGACGACGCAAAAGCAAAAGCTTTTTTAATGTACATGATCCCAATAAACAACTGAGATGTGTCCTCCGAAAGCTCATCGTAATCAGAAGAGACGTCAACATTTCTTATGTATGCGTTCTTGTTTTTGCACATTTTAGCAAAATGGTTCATTCTCTTGCAGTTGTTGCACCTCATTCCCAGAGCTGGGCATTTACTTCTATGTATTTCTCCACACTTGTAGCAGCGCTTTTGATATGATGATGATGAACTGTTTTGTGTTTTGTTATGTACTTGATGGCTTGGTACATATGATGATCGGCTCTTGTGTGAAGTTCGTATATTATTTTTGTTGGAGAGAGACGAAGACAAATTATTTGTATGTGTGTGCTGGTGATTTTGTGGCTTTGACGATGAACGGTGAATAGCGGCGATGACGTTGTTGCTGTTGTTGCATCTTGCTAGCTGCAACTGTTGTGCTTGCCCTTTTGTTGCTTCCATTGTTTTTGCAATGTCTATGGCTTTATCGAATTTTATCGCTCCTTCATTTAATAATCGTTCTTTGATGTTCGAAAAATTATTATTTAAACCGCATACGAAAATATCACGGACTAAATCTTCTCTTAGGTCTTTAAAATCGCACGATAGGCTTAGATTTTTCAAGACTGTGATATATTCGTCAATTGACTCACCATCTTTTTGTGACCTTGTGAAGAATTTATGGCGCTCCATGACGATGTTGACTTTGGGAAGAAAATAGGCTTCTAATTGCTCAATCAATTTGTCATACTTGACGACGTCTAGGTCCTCGTTGAAGGAATTGAAGATTTCCAAAGAATCTGGCCCCATATAATGAAGTAGAAGTGCAACTTTTCGTTTATCGCCTTGCTCTTCCAGATTCGATGCTCGAAGAAAAATTTTAAATTCATTTAGCCAATTCTTCCACGTGGATGGTAGATTTGTAGATTTTAGGTTGAGTGGTGAAATGGATGCCGAAATATTATTCACAATGGCATACGCGTTTGCGGTTTTTTTCGGTGGGTCAGTCATTTTTTTTTTTTTTTTTTAATTTATTGACTTTCTTTTAATTTTATGTTAGAAACCGATAAACAAAATATAATATAACTTAATTATATTATCTACACACATCTGACACCATGTTGTATTAAGATGAAAGACAAGTTTATTTAATTAATAGGTCTTTATTCAATGACTGTCTTATTCTTACTGACTAGTAATAATAGGTTTACATACTTAACTAGGTTATATATATTACTATGTTTACATAGCATCATAGTATAAGTGTAAGTATACAACATACGCCACGTCAAACAAATCCTTATTTAATATATATTTTCTTAGCCGTATTAGTTACGCCTTTCTAATGTAAAATATACTGGGAATATACTGGGAAAAAAAGTGACAAATCTAAAACTCTGGTTATTATACACCTAAGTCAAACCCCAGCTGATTTCCATTATTATTCACTTTATTATCATTGTATGCATATTGAAAATTGGATACATTTAAAATTGGATTGTATAAAGTTCAAATCCAATAAATGAATGTACCAACCAACCCACATTGCGTTCCCAATACGGTACAACTGTTAGAGCGTTTGGTAAATATAAATAATTTATTATTGCAAACTACGAGTATCTATCCTTTTTGTCTTAGTAAGAAACGAAAAAAAAAATTGCTTACACTCCTTTTTGTAAATTTCACAAGATGTCATCTCAAAATGACATTTAGATACTAAAACGGCCTTAAACCTCCTATGAACCAGTTTTAGCTTATTCCACCGCTCTTCCTCGTGCATTTTCATTATAAATAAGTTTTTCAGGTTTAGAGCCGTTGTAAAGTCGAAGTAACTTTACTCCATCGCTAAAACGAGTTAGTAAATAAGGCTGTAAATGGATATTCAATCCACCAGCAGCACCCCACATGGGAGGGAGTTAGGAGCGTTTGGTGCAGTCCGTCAAGAAGACACTGAAGCAGATAATGCCTACCCGGAATCCTAACGATGAACTTCTCTATAGTATGTTAGTAGAGACTGAGCGAACTATAAACACCAGAACATTGAGATACTTACCGCTCGACAGTGAAGGTGATGAAGCCTTTACACCCAATCATTTCTTGCTGGGTTCCTCGAATGGTGAAAAACCATATGGAATCTTGTGCGATGGAAATATACTAATGAAAAGAAATTGGACAAATGCTCAGAAGTTTGCAAATAGTTTCTGAAAGAGGTGGGTAAGGGAGTATCTCCCAGATCTGACTCATCGTACGAAGTAGTACAACCAAGTAAAGCCAATTGAGAAAGGAGATGAAGTCATCATAGTGGATGAGAACAATCCATGAAATACTTGGCCTAAAGGGCGCATCCTTTAAACAACAACAGGGAAGGATGGACAAGTTCATAAAGCAGTTATGCAAACCTCTATCGATGTCTTCAGAAACGGTAAGTCTGATGATACCACCGACATACCAGGGGGGAGTGTTGGCAACGATGCAACTACCGACATCGAGTATTGAGTTGCTGAACGCAGTCACAACTCCTCCAGAGCTGAATGTGCTTACAAAGCCACTTTTTTTAATTAAATCGTTTGCAAGAACATTCCATAATTTCATTTTGTAAAGTAAAGATCTGAGTAGTAAGAAAAATAAAAAGAATTTTGTAGAAAAATAGTAAAAGTAAAAGGCTAGTACGCAGATCGGGAAAAATTTTGTCTCCCATACATTTTTTTTACTGGGACAAATTTTGTCTCGGATATTTTTCCGAGCAGTACGCAGTTCGCGCGCAAAATTCATACTATTGTGAATTGTTGTTTTTGAGTATATATAATATGGAGGGCTCGTTTCTATTCCAAATGCGTGACTATCATAGGGGGCGCTACTCAAATTTGTGTAAGACAAAGTTATTGCCGAGTGCTTCATATGTATCACATGTGACGGAGAACTATATGCGAGGAGAAGGTAAGCACAAATCGGAGGATATGGCTGTATCCTTAACTTACAGAAAGTGAGACAGCGACCCCTATCACAACTTCAAGTACTACAATGCATTAGGGATAGGAACGAGCCCTCCATATTATATATACTCAAAGATTGTTGTACAGAATGTCTCCACTAAATTTTGCCAGGAAAAAGAATGATACAAGCATTATTTTGCGGGACAAATTTTGACAGCCACCGTATTTCCGAAAGTGATTTTTGTCAAAACTGGTTTTATGTAAAAGGTGTTGATGCTTCTCTTGAAAGCATCGAGAGGAGAAAAAGGTATGAACGACTTTTGTAAGATAACCCGTTCCAGAGATATACTAAAAAACACATTAAATTATATTTATTCTCTCCAACTTAAAACTTTTGCCCGAGATATGGAAAAATTTTGTAGAGATTAAAATTGTAGAGATAAAATTTGTCTTGTCTCGACCTGCGTACTAGGCTTAAGATACAAAACTAAGATAAAAGCAGAAATAAAAAGTTAAAAGAAAGTAGATATATTGATCAGACTTAATTAATCTGTAATATTGTAATATTTGTGATCTAATAAAAGTAAACTAAAAATCTTTTTCTACAAAATCTGAATTTCATTTGATATTGCACGACGCAATAGAATCCGTTCAGTACAGTTGATATGAAGTAGATTTATTTGAAATCTCGAATCGAGATGATTAATTTTTGTATGCTAAATCTAGTGATTTTAAGAAAATTTCAAGTAGATTTGAGTAAATCTCAGATTATCGTTCAGTGGAGACGCAGTATTAGGCTAATCGCGCACTGGCAACTGTGATCGAAATCAAATAGTTTAATCATCAGTTAAAGGAGAACCGCACACTGGCAACTCTTTACTCACGCTCACACTATTTTCTCTCTTGCGCTTATAGAAAACAGCTTAACTGTTGCGAAGGCAATCGTTTAGTTTGTGTCAATACACAAACTTTTTAGTTGCTCGAATCGTGTTGTTCTAAGTGCGCAGTGTCCCATATAAGTCCATATGTTTCATTTTAGCAACCAAACAGTTGTGAAACTAAAAATTGAATGTGCGCGCCTAGCCTTAGAGTTGGGTTGAAATGGTGTTTAGTGATTCTGAAACAATTTGTTAAACCAACTCCTCGACCATGTTTTTCGTCTCACACCGCTGAGCGAGTGGGATCGAGTCGAACGAAGCTCATTTCAACTCAATGCAGGTATACAAAGGGTCGAGCGAATTTAATGTGTTTTGAAGTGTGTCTCTGGAATGGGTTGTCTTACAAAAGTCGTTCATACTGTAGGATTTTTACTAGGTTCGTTAAATGAAACTAATTACTCTTTTTAGTATTTCTTCTTTATTTACACTTTCCAAATCAAAATAATAAATCTCAAGTAAGTTGTTCTCGAACCCAATTTGCGAAGGTTCTCGGTTTGGAATTTTCTAGATGGTTGGAATAAGGGGAAATACATTTGACATTTGAAAAGAGTTTTTTGTTTCTTCCATAAAGTAGATATGCAATTTTCCAACAGATGGCGCTGTAGTAGTATAAAGCTCTGTTCGCAACAATACCTTTTTGGAATCTCCTCTTGATGCTCTCAAGACAAGCATCAGCACCTTTTACATGAAACCAGTATTGACAAAAATCACTTTCGGAAATACGGTGGCTGAAATTGTCCCGCCAAAAAAATGTTTGCATCATTCTTTTTCCTGGCAAAATTTAGTGGAGATATTTTGTACAGCAATGAACAAAAGTATGAATTTTGCGAGCGAACTGAGTACTGCTCGCAAAAATATCCAAAGCAAAATTTGTACAAGGAAAACAAATGTATGGGAGACAACATTTTTCCCGATCTGGTTTCTTGAGAGCATCAAGAGGAGATTCCAAAAAGGCGTGAACGACTTTTGTAAGACAACCCGTTCCAGAGATACACTACAAAAAACATTAAATTAGATTTTATCTCTCCAAATTTTACCTATATACTTAAGTAGTTGATGTTTTTACATGTAAATCGCTTAGTCCCGATGTCGGTTTTTTCTACAATTCCTTATGGACTAACAAAAAAAACACACCTAATGAGTATGTTAAATAAGAGTTTTCGAGATATTTCCATTTTGTCAAAAATATGTACTTACAATTATTGTTACTCTTACTATGGGCAATTATTTAAATAATATAATATGTTTATTTTTAAAAGAAATGATGTTATTCAAGTAGAGCAAAATCGATTTTAAACTTAAATTTTTCTGTTAAAATTAACTCGGAGATAATTATTGAATTCAGTAACATAAGTTTTTCTGTCGCACTATTGCATCGTGAGATATCAAATGAAAATTCAGATTTTGTATAAAAAAGAAATTTTTTAATATTAATTAGAGAGCAAAATATTTAAATATGGCTTTACAGATTAATTAAGTCTGATCAATTAAATCAAAGTAAAGCTAATATTTATTAGAAAGCAAAATATGTAAATATGATTTTACAGATTAATTAAGTCTAATCAATTAAATCAAAGTAAAGTAAATAGATGTTTACTTTACTTTAATTTTTAACTTTACCTTTTCTATAAAATTGTTTTTAGTTTTCTTTACTGAGAGATTGCTAGGAGCACACATTCAATTTTCAGTTTCTCAACTGCTTGGTTCGAGAAACTTAAAAGTTTGAGTTTTGACACAAACCAAACGATTGCCTAAAATGAGTTCGCTATTTTGTGTAACATACAATTATATTCTACCTGTGCGGACATTCAACTAAATAGTTCATCTGTCTTCTATAAGCAACCAAACAGTTGTGAAACTAAAAATTGAATGTGCGCGCCTAGCCTTTTCTTCCCTATACAAATTGAAATTATTAAATATTCTGGTTAAACGGTTTAATTTAAAAAGGTGGCTTCATAAGCACTTTCGTTCAGCTTATCATCGCTCGATGTCAGTAGTGACATGGTTGCCAGCACATCTTCCTGGTATATTAGTGGTATTAGACTTACCATTTCGGAAGACTTCGAGCACAGCAAGTTTAACGGCAGGCTGGATGTATGTCCCGCTAGAGGTTTGCACAACTGCTTTACGAACTTGTCTATCCTTCCCTTAGTTGTTTGAAGGATCCGCCCTTTAGGTCAAGTATTTCGTGGATTGTTCTCATCCACTATTATGACTACATCTCCTTTCTCAATTGTTCTTACTTGCTTGTACCACTTCGCACGATGAGTCAAATCTGGGAGATATTCCCTTACTCACCTCTTCCAGAAATTATTTGCAAACTTCTGAGCATTTTCCCAATTTATTTTCATCAGGATATCTCCACCGCACAAGATCCCATCTGGTGTTTCACCATTCGAGGAACCCAGCAAGAAATGATTGGGTGCAAAGGCTTCATCACCTTCACTGTCGAGTGGTAAGTACCTCAATGTTCTGGTGTTTATAGTTCGCTCAGTCTCTACTAACATACTATAGAGAAGTTCATCGTTTGGATTCCGGGTAGGCATTATCTGCTTTATTGTCTCCATGATGGACTGCACCAAACGCTCCCAACTCTCTCCCATGTGGGGTGCTGCTGGCGGGTTAAATCTCCATTTAGTTACTGAGCTGTTTTTCACGTTCAGCTCCATGGATACGCATTCCCAAAAAATCTCATTTGTAACTTTTTATTTTAAGAATGCAGGAATCCGATAATAAGGAATCTGCATCCCCTATATGAATGGCTCGGGTTGTTAAACAAGTGAACATGACGCCCCACCGCTTCTCCATTCTGCGGCCCATGGTAACTGTCATAGGACCGAAGTATAGTCCAGTCCTACATATTTGAATGTTCGCGTAAAAGAAGCATGACTGACTTATGGAAGTTACGCCATATCTGGTGATTTTGGCTTTGCTCTTTGATCCTTGCATGCTTAACAGTCTCATTTGATGAGTTTTACAACCACCCTCAATCTAGGAGTAACAAACCATTGGATATGAAAACGAAGATGATAGGATAATCAAGCTAAGGTGACATCTTATACAGAGGGCTAGATCTACTTAAACATACTTTACTCCTGACAGGCAAAACTTGTTGTTTGGAAATAATGTGCCTGCCGAATTAAACAATTTTCAGCTTTTAAATATTCACATTTTGCAATTAATCCGGTTCTCTTCGCAGCGCCCTTTTTCCTTGCCTCAAAGGGATTCCAACGAAATCTGTAAATCATCCCATCATCTAGTATCAACTTCCTCCAACTATAGAATCTTTCAACTTGGAATGTGTTTTGTTGCACCTTAGTGTGATGGAGAACGTTTGCCCTAATACGATAGTCAGTTGTAAGCTCTTTAGAAATAATTCTTGGCCACTTGTCTTCATCTTGTTTCAGGAACGATGGACCATTAAACCACAAGCTAGACGATCCGAAATCTGGAGTTCTACTCCATTTAGTAGCTGCGAATGCATTTTCGCTAGCGTCCACAAGAAAGCAAAAAAGTGAAGTTGTAAATATTCTTGGTCATCGAATTGCATATTCTTCAGATAACACCTAGGGATGCAAATGTTATGAATATTTTTTAAAAGACTCAGCCAGTTATACCAGTTTTTTTAATGGTCATCCAAGACATGGATCATCCCACTTCAATGAAGCTCGCCATATTTCCAGTAAAAGAATTTTAATGTAGGCGATGAAGTGGGCAATAAGCCTAGTCGCGCACTGGCAACTGTGATCGAAATCAAATAGTTTAATCACCAGTTGATAAAGTACCGCGCACTGGCAACTCTTTACTCGTGCTCGCACTCTTTTTCTCTTTTGCGCTTATAGAAAACAGCTCAACTGTTGCGAATTAATTTAAGGCAATTGTTTAGTTTTTGTCAAAACACAAACTTTTTAGTTGTTCGAATCGAGTTGCTATAAGTGCGCGGTGTCCCATATAAGCCCATATGCTTCATTTTGGTAACTAAACAGTTGTGAGACTAAAAATTGAATTGTTGCATGTCAGGGTACCACAGAGGCTTATCTTCAGAACACGAAAAAAGGCGTTGGCATGCTTGCACTAGCTTGGCTTAGGTCGACAGATTGCTGAGTAGTTCTTGCCCTTTTCCGCGCTCCTCCCACACAGCAAAGAAAAAATCATATAATAAAGGATAGGGATAGGAAAAGTGGATAGGATAAAAAAATCAGGGCTAGGAATACTAATGAAAATTTAATCGTACAAACATAGTTACCTATGCCATTGCATTGAAGAAAGGATGAGGCTTCTAGTGTGTTCTAAATGGGATTAAAAAAATTAAATCTAAAATTACTTTTTAAACCCTTTACTTTATAAACATTCATACACATATTTATGTATGTTTGTAAGTACACATGTATATTTTTGTTCTTAAACATAAACTTATAACTAAAAACTATTATATTCAAAAAAAATTTATTTTTATTTCCACCAGAAGACACCATCCTCCCTTCCGTCTCACCAACACAGTGGTTCCCCGAGCCATCAATGACTTTGCCTGGTGTTATTGGCAAATGTTGGCCTCCCCAACTTTGTTTGTATAAGATACAACCAATGTTATCTCGTTGGCCAGTATTCATGAGGTAGCCCCAAATATAAACCTCCTATCGTAAATTAGTTAATTGTCTGAGTCAAAAATTGTTACACTAGTTTGTTTGTTTACTAAGATCCTGTTCAGGTAAGTATAAGTAAATAAAGCAAGTATGTTAGGTAAGTTCATAGTTGTTAAAAAGATGTATAATCTAGATAGTAAGTAAGTATGTAAGGTAAGCATCGTAAGTGATAAGTAACAAGGTAAGTATAGTCAGTGGGGTATAGGTATAGTTTCCTAGGGTAGGTAGAAGTATAGTTATTAAAGTCTGTCAAATCAGTCAATGTCTAGCTGTTCCATGTGTTTTCCTTCTCCTCATCATCGGACCAGCCGATCCTTCATAAACCTCTTTGAAATTTTTAGCAATGCATAATATCTATCTTTTATACCTCAGCCGAAATTTAATCTAAAGACTCTTTAATCATTTAATTTTATTACATGATATTCATAGATAAAATCATTTACTGCTCCTAAATTTACTCTAAATTCGAAACAAAATGAGGAATAAAAAAAAGTGAATCAAATTTGAGAGACTGGAGTGTATCTAATTTTGACCCAAATTTATTTGTCAAAAAAAAATAATTTAAAGATTTGGATTTGAGATTGGTTTTTATATGAAGTACCGAAGTGAAGGTCTTTCCCTTACACACGTAAGTGGTATTAAATATAAAATGGTAATACATATATAATGTTCAATATTGTAACACAACAAACAAAAATTACTTACTGCTTTCACCGTCCCTCGATGTCCTACCGGTAGCACTGATCAGAAACTGGTACACACAGAATTGGATTGTATATTATTGCCAAGCACTCTTTTATATGAATAAATTATATAATATAAGCCAGTTGCTAAGAACTTAATAGTTTTTTCGTACATCGACTTCCATGAAGGTTTTATACACGATATTGTATGTATGTATATATGTATATAACATATACATCACTTATAACTTATATAACGTCCAGAAACCTCACTTCCCACTGCACACTTTTCGTTTTCTTCACTTTTCTTTTCTTGAATTTTAACTTATTCTTCTTGTACCTTTTCTTATACTTATTATTAATTTACTTTCTTTCTTTCACAATAGATGAAAAGAGGAAAAAGAATACTTAAAACTTTCACCCTTAATCCAGATGGGATTAATAAAAAACACTTTGAATTCCTGTTCACTAGCTAGTCTCGAATTAATTTCACGTGTCCTCTGTCACCAGTCTCCAAAATTAGTATAAGAGTTTATTTCAGGAGTTCAAACCCTTCTATTAAACCAGTTGAGTAGCGTCAAAAAATAAAAATTAAGAGCAGAAACTCGAATCAGCCAGCCTCGGAATCTGTTTTATGCCCCAGTGGGTAGGTATGTATGTAGGATGTTCGAATGGAAGACACGTGTACCCAAGAGGACACAAGCGTCCACAGGTTTTTCTTAAAACCCACCTCTGTCTATCGACTCTTCCTTTCACCTCCTCGCGGTGAACATCGGGTGCCTAGTACCTCAACTGGAGATTGGGTCACAACCCCAGTGGAAGGTTGTTGGGAGTAGCAAACGAGAGAGGGGGGAGAGGTGTTTCCACTAAGGCATCTCTCCTTTCATCCAGGCGACAGCGGAGGAATTCCCCAGATGGAATAAACGGTGGCGTCTACAGTTCCAGTGAGGCTGAACTACTTAGTAAGCACCTTACAGGGCTACTCCGACGTATTCGGAGCTCAGGCCTGTAAGGAGCGTTTTATCCGGTTCCCCGTTCTTGGAGTCATACTAAGGACCTGGCCCTCCAGGTTGGGATTTTTTTAAGATTAAGAATTTTATTTTTCAATTTGTTTTATATACAATTTGACTTAAAACTAACTTATTACTAAATTAAATCATGTTGGCTCAACAATAGGGGCCCAACGTTCTTCATTTGGCTTTACATAATGCTATTTGCTTACAATATCATATTAATATTTTCTTAATCTAATTCATGATTTTTTAATATTAACTAAATAATAATTTTTGATGAGTGGGTGTTTTATCCCCTATAGTATTGATTGTTGTTCCCCTCCAGGTTGGGGGTTGTGCCATCGTGGTGACTTCCCGGCCACATAAAATACGACGTAGTTGCGAAGCAAAAACAAGCCTCGGATACGGACGGATTCACTGTTGACGAACCATGCAAACGAAATAAGGATAACGAACTTCGGATCTGTACGTGAAATGTTAGGTCCCTTAATAGTCCACGTGCGGCCGAACAATTAGCGGAAGCCCTAAACTGCTACAAAGCAGATATTACTGCCATCCAAGAGATGCGATGGGATAGACTAGTGAGACGAAAATTAAAAGACTGCGATATTTACTACGGCGACTACTACCAGAGAACAAAAGCAGCGTTTATTTGGATGCGGATTTGTTGTTGGAACTAGGCTCAGGCAAAAAGTCTTAAGTTTTAACTGTGTGAACGAGCGCCTCACGACAATCCGCATCAAGGTCAGGCCAAATTCGCCAACATTAGCCTGATTTGCGCGCATGCCCCAACAGAGGAGAAAGATGAAGACACCAAAGACATATTCTATGAGCTCCTGGACAAAACATACGAGCAGTGCCCTAGTTATGACATTAAAATTGTCCTTGGAAATTTTAATGCCAAGCTGGGAAGAGAAGACATCTTTGTTGACACAATTGGAAGATATAGCCTGCACGACACCACCTCCGATAACGGATTCAGGCTGATCGACTTCGCTGTGGGACGAGACGTTCTTGTAGCCAGTATGCAGTTCAAACATCTGGATATTCACAAAGGGACATGGCGATCTCCTCATCAATCAACCGTAAACCAGATTGACCACATTGCGATCGATTCAAGGCACTTTTCCAGTATAGAGGATGTCCGCACGTTCCGAAGGATAAATATCGACTCGGACCACTACCTCGTTGTAGCCAAGGTTCGGCTGCAGATATCTCGACCCAATCCGAAACAAGGAAGTACTACGAGGAAGTTCGACGTTGGACGCTTACAATCGCAAGAGATCGCAAGGTCTTTTTCCGATCGAGTTTCTAACAACCTCTTAAGAAGTCCTTTGCCACCAGCATCAAGTATTGAGGACTAGTGGCAACATTGCCAAGCAGCAATCAGAAATGCCGCCTGTGATGTGCTGGGTTTTACACGACCACCACAACGAAACCCGATGAGTGCTGGCAAGCACATGCAGCAAAACAAAACGCATATAAAGCGGCGCTGCAAAAAAGGACTAGAGCTGCTCACGAGCTCTACGACCAGAAGAGGAGAGAAGAACACCGGCTTCTAAGAAAGAAAAAGAAGGAGCATGAGAAGCGCTTGATCGAGGAAATAGAAGGATGCCATGGCAGGAATGAGGTTCGGAAGTTTTACCAAAAGGTAAAAAACATCACAAGGATACAATCCCCGAGCCGAAGCCTGCAAGGATAATCACGGGAACAACGTAGTAGAACCGCAGTCCATGCTGAGAATATGGAAAGAACATTTCTCCAATCTTTATAACGGCGATGAAAAAGAAAATGCCGCTGCTATAGAGATAGCACCATTCAACCTAGGCGACGCAGACCAACAATACCGCCCACCCGACCTGGACGAAGTGAAGATAGCTATATCGAATCTCAAGTCCAACAAAGTCGCTGGAGCTGACGGCCTCGTTGCCGAACTGTTCAAAGCGGCAGACGATGACTTGGTTGGGAGTATGCACCAGCTCATCTGGAAAATACGGTCGGAAGAGAGCATGCCCGATGAATGGAACCTCAGTATTGTCTGTCCGATCCTCAAGAAAGGAGACCCTCTGAACTGCGCCAACTACAGAGGAATAAGTCTCCTGAACATTGCGTACAAGATCCTTTCTGCCGTATTATGTGAACACCTGAAGCCTTTCGTCAACAACCTGATAGGTGGATATCAGTGCGGCTTTAGACCAGGAAAGTCCACCATCGATCAAATATTCACATTACGGCAGATCTAGGAAAAAACCCAGGAGCTACAAATCGACACATACCACCTTTTCATCGATTTCAAAGCCGCGTACGATAGCATCTATAGGAATGAACTATATAGAGCAATGTCTAGTTTTGGCATCCCTGCAAACTTGTCCGCTTGTGCAGGTAGACGATGGAGAATGCACGCTGCTCCATCAAGGTCGGAAAAGATCTCACCGATGCATTTGATGTCAAAAAAGGTTTTATTCAAGGCGATGCTCTATCGTGCGACTTCTTCAACATAGTTCTTGAAAGAATAGTGCAAAACTCACGCGTCGACACAAGAGGCACAATCTTTCAAAAGTCCGTCCAATTACTCGGATACGCCGACGACATTGACATTATTGGAAGAACAAAGCGAGATGTCAGTGGCGCTTTTGTGAACATTGAGACTGAAGCGAAGAAGATGGGTTTAGCGGTAAATGAGGGCAAGACCAAGTATATGCTGTCATGAAGAAAGGACACACAACACCGACGTCTTGGGCAAAACGTCATTATAGACAGCTATAACTTTGAGGTAGTGAAGGACTTCATATACCTAAGCGCCGCTTTAAACTCTGAAAACAACACCGGTGCTGAAATCAAAAGGAGAATAACTCTTGCCAATCGCTGTTTCTTTGGATTAAGAAGGCAATTGAGTAGCAAAGTCCTCTCTCGAGCAACTAAAGTGTCCCTCTATAAGACCCTTATCATCCCGGTCCTTGTCTATGGTGCAGAGACATGGACTTTGTCGAAGGTGGATGAGAGCGCTTTAGGCTGTTCCGAGAGGAAAATTCTTCGTGTGATCTTTGGTCCCGTCTGCATAGATGGAGAGTGGAGGAGAAGATTTAACCACGAACTGTACGGGCTGTACAGTGAAACTGACCTAGTCAAACGTATAAAAGTCCAGCAACTGAGATGGCCTGGTCATGTAGAGCGAATGGACCCGAATTCTCCGGCCCGAAAAGTCTTCGAATCAAACCCTGAGGGACGGCGAAGTAGAGGAAGACCGCGACTCAGGTGGCGCACACAAGTGGGGGAGGACCTCAACCAACTTGGTATGCGGAACTGGAGACAGCTAGCTAGGGACCGAGCTAGCTGGAGAAGCTTGTTGGTTGAGGCCCTGGTCCACCCCGGACTGTAGCGCCACCTTAAGTAAGTAAGTAGGGTAGGTATGTACGTCTATATGTATAGCTGCTAAACCTAAGTGCATATATATATTGTTTTCTTATTCCGATCGTGGATTCAAACCTCTGCCTTTTAAAAGAACGGGGTACCAAAGTTCCTTCGGGAATACGAATTCACAAGTTGAATCGAGAAACTCTTGTGTGAACTCTTTTCCTCTCTCTCTAGTTTGATTCTTTATATCAAATGTTGATATTTTTTTATGTTGCTTAATTGCAAAAAAAAAGAGATTTAGCCAGATGAATTAATTACATATTATACTAAATAGAAATTTATAATTTCCTTTGTTTGTTACTCTACAGGTGCGTTTTATTATTCACAAATCTATCTGGATCCGGATGTGGATTAAGTTTTAACATGTATTACGAAAACAATTTGGGATCCTGTTTTCTATTGGGATATATTTCAAAGATCGAAAAATCAGTTATTACACTGGCGAGTAGATTGCTTTTTATGGTAAGGTAGTGTAAGCTATGTATAGTGTAAAGGAAAAAGACAAGAAATAATTGAAAAATTACAAACCCAAGGATAAAAAGAGTTGGACTTATAACACTACTGTCACTAAGATCCGTATCGTTTTATTTTCAAGGGAAGATCCAGATCTGGATCCAGATAAATTTGTGAATAATAAAACGCACCTTATAACTACTTACGGCAACACTTAGTATATTGAATTTTTCGATAGCTCTAACTAGAATGCATTTTTTTTGGATTACATTATGATCGTTCATTGGTATATAGGTATATATAAGTTTGCAGACTGGAATTTTCTATTATAATTTCCCCTGTCAGCAATACTTTTCTAACTGGATTCCATCTTCCATGTCCTATGCCTAATAATGTTGCTTGTGTCTGTTACGTAATGTGATATATGTATAGGAATCGGATTTCCATGCAAGACATCGAATTATGTATACGAATCAGGAAATTTCCTTTAAAATGGCATTCAATCGTTAGTGCATATTTTTGCATATTTTACTATAAATGCATATTTTGCATATTTTTGTGCATATTTTACTATAAATGCATATTTTGCATAGTTTTGCATATTTTTATAATAAATTCATCACAAAGCTAAACGGCAGGACAACCTTAAAAAATCAAATTGACTTAGTTGAAGATTTTGTTGCATAGATAAATGCGGTTGAAGGCCTTACGGGGAAGTTATTAAAAAAAAACTTCAGTACGATCTGGCAAAAAATAATGGATTTTCAATAATACAAAATGTAAATAAGACGTTAACATTGAACTGCAATTACGAAAATTTCACAAAGAACTTTACCGTCGATGAGATTTGTTCTTTAAAAAATGCTCAACTAACTTCAGTTGACATCGAGCGATCTTTTTCGTTGTATAAGACCGAATCAGCAACGTTTTGATTTCGAAAACTTTAAAAAAAATATGATCTATGCAAATAAAACTTTTCAAAATCAGAACAATTAAGGAAACATGATTTTATGTTATTTTGAATTATTTATTTTAATTAAACAAATGAAGATGTTTATCTTTACCTTAACCGTGTTTTTTAGTTTTTTTTATCAAATTTTAATTTCATTGTAAGTTATTATTTGATTTAATAATAAAAATAAAAACTTGAACTTATTGTTAAAGACTGAAGAAAATGTGTATTTTAAATTGAACCTATATTAAGTTACATTGGTTTTAAGTGCATATTTTAAATGCATATCTTTTATTTTTAAGCGCATATTTCAAGCGCATATTTTCAGATTTTAAGTGCATGAAAATCCGAACTTTAGTGATATATATTTGTATGGGTGTGAATACGTAACTTACACATAATATTACACTAACCGACTTATATGTAATAAGTAATAAGTTATCAAAACAAAAAAAGATAAAAAGAAAATAATAAAATTGGCTAAAATGAATTATATTATATCTACTCGTAGCTAATTATATTGCATTAACCTTTTTTTTAGTACATTCCACCTCCCGGCTTAACTAATACGAGTAGTACCTACAAATCTAATTCAGCACAATGGGCTGAGAATGCCTTTTAAGATTAGACTCATTTGTCAATAGCATTCTGCCGTACATCTTCATTCTTGGAAGTTCTTACACCCATATGGGTGTATGAAGATGGTTTAGTGGAGGTTTATTGTTAAGCCCTGGACTAAGTGCAAAATTTCATTGATAAAACAAATTTTCTGCTAAGTGACGTTTACTAACTATAATTAAGCTAAACCACCGAAGTAGGTAGTTTAGCTAAGGAATAAGAAATAGAATTGTCAAACTTGTTTTGTTTTGTCAAATAAATTAAACAAAAGTGCGGAGTGTGTGTCTTCACGAGTTGTCAAACCATTTGTTTTGAAAGCAAAGCAGTTTAATAAAATGAGAAAAGGAAAGGATTTAAGGTCATACGTGAATTTTGACAAGTCATAGGTGCATTATTTGATAAACGATCAATAATACGTGAATAGGAAAGGGTATTACTCCAATAATGTGCAAGTACATACAGCTTACTAAAAATTATGTAAATATAAATCCAAACATGTTTTAATTTCATTTCCTTGTCTTTTTATCCTCTGTATATAGGCAGTTTGTGACGTAAATTTAAAAATAAGGGGCATATTTTGTCAGTGGCACGAAAGCACGCATAATTCCGGTATATATAAAAGACAATAAGACACAAGCAAATGACTATCAATTTAGGCAGACATACTCGTAGAATATAAAAAAGAAATGGCTTACTTGTTGTAGTAGATTTTTTAAAAGGATTTTACATAAACGTCGCTTAACTAATCCTCGAACATTTCGTTTTTATTAATGTGAAAATTTAAACCAGGACTTAACTCCTATTTCATGGTTTAGTAAGACCGCAGAATAAAGGTGGAGTAAGCGTTTTTTATTAATATGGCTGCTAATGTTTATTGTTGTTGCTTAAATAAAATAAAAAGTGAATACATAAATAATTATTTAAATTAATCAACAAAACTAATCAATAACATCCATACAAAAAAAAACGACACAACAGGTAAAATGTGTAATGAAGCATTACAATTCTGCCACCCCCCTTACTACGAACCCGTTAAAAATTAAAGAATAATAATAGAAATAAATATGTACTTACTGAACCGACAACATGTTCCCATAGCAGGTGTCGACTACTCGTACAAGCCATGGCCTGCAACTAACTAGGAAGGAGCTTAACAATGGCCTAGAATCACGATAGTGAGTCAAGATTCATAAAAGAACCGACCACCTTCCTACCGCTCACCTGCAACCATAAGCGCAGTAGAAGATAACATATAAATATGATGTGATGTCCTCCACACCATGAAACTTATGCGATGACGTAGCGAAAGAGATTATATTGCTTGGAAATGTTCACTTCCTAGCTTTACGTGGTTTATCTGAAAAGTACAATAGAAGACTGCCATACATTCGAAAAAAACACAGAGTGCGGAAGACTTGTAAACATCGGGTAATAGAGTGCAGTTCAAGATCCAGATCAAGTCGAAATACAGACCAAGGAAGATAATATAAGTGTTGTTGCAAGGCAAAAGGAGGATTTGGAGACGGTCGGTAACGAGGAACGATAGAGGAAGGAATGGGTTGGAAATAGGAGCAGGTCAGAAATTCGGAAAGGAAGATTTTGAGAAAGGGGAACAAATGTCAAGTTCCGGGGGCTATGCTACGCTGCTTGCTACGCGCGACATCAGCTCGTTGGAATGGGGGGGATCTTGGCCCCGAAACTAAACCTCACCTGCAGACAAAACACAAATAAGGCCGGAGTGAACAAACTAAAAAGACAGCGGATAGACTATCACCACTTCAAGGGCACTGCTGATGTTCGTGCAGTCTGGCTTTTACCCACCCAACCTGAATGTTCAGCGGCCCAGATGGAACTTCCCCAATATGGTAGACAACACTTTCTTTTCAATCCATTTTCACCACAGGAACTGAGCTACCGTCCACACCTCTGAAAAAATGTCTTCAAAAAATCATGATTTCTTTACTCGAAATCAAAATAGACATGATATTTCAACACTGATAGCGAGAAATGAAGTTTTATTAGAATCTTAAATGATACAGTAAACCAAAAAAAAAATGAAATAGGGAAAATAATTTTCTCTTAGACAAATGAACATTTCACCAAAAAAAATATTTAACTTTAACTTTATACTTTAAAAATTATATGCAACAATTTTGACAACAATAACTGAAAAAAAGAAACGTGAAGGCGAGATATTTCTTGTCTGGACTATCAAAGAAAGTTTTTTTAATCACCCTTTTTGGTGGCTCACTGCAAAAGGAAACTGGGAACATGCGGATAAAAATACCCTGCCTGCATGGAGCTCGTTGGAGGGGGCGAAATTCATAAGGTTTTTCTAATCGCGTTCACAGAGCCAAAAAGAAAAAACACTACCTCGTTCACTTACAGCTTTTAAATTCACAAAATATGATAAAATTAAACAACAAAATGGTTGTTAACACACTTCAACGCTTATCGAAAATTCACAAAATGACGTAGTTCGTAGAATTAAAAAAAAAACAGGTTTGTAAAACTTAGCCAACCAATTGAACGAAGTAAATTAATAGAAAGAATTAAATTTCACTTATTCCCTTTCAGCCGTATTAATAAAAAACGCTTATTCCACCTATATTCCATGGTTTTGCTAAACCATGGAATAGGAGTTAAGCCATGGCTTAAATATTTACATTAATAAAAACAAAATGTTCCCGGAATAGTAAAATGACGTTTATCAAAAATCCTTTTAAGAAAATCTTCTTTAAAAGTAAGCAATCTCTTTTTTATATTCTGTGGCCACCTAAATTGATTGCCAATTGCTTGTGTCTGACTGTGGACATTTCTATTTCTTATTCCTTCGCTAAACCACCTACTTTGGTGGTTTAACTTAATCATAATTAGTAAACGTCACTTAACAGAAAATTAGTTTTATTAATGAAATTTCGCACTTAGTCCAGGACTTAACGATAAACCTCCACTAAACCATCCTTATTAATATGGGTGTTTGAGTATATATATAATATGGAGGGCTCGTTTCTATTCCAAATGCGTGACTATCATAGGGGGCGCTACTCAAATTTGTGTAAGACAAAGTTATTGCCGAATGCTTCATATCACATGTGACGGAGAACTATATGTGAGGAGAAGGTAAGCACAAATCGGAGGATACGGCTGTATCCTTAACTTACAGAAAGTGAGACAGCGACCCCTATTACAACTTCAAGTACTACAATGCATTAGGGATAGGAACGAGCCCTCCATATTATATAAACTCAAAGCTTATTCCGTGCAAAAAAAATTGATTTCCATAGCCCGATGTTCTTTCTTCTTTTGACTTTTGCACTTCGTTATTAATCAGGCTCTTAGGCTAGCCGCGCACTAGCAATTTTTAGTTACGAAACTGTTTGGTTACTTATAGAAAACAGATGAACTGTTTGGTTGAATGTTGGTGAATTTGCAGATAATTATATGTTCAATAAAATGGCGAACTTATTTTAGGCAATCGTTTAGTTTGTGTCAAAACACAAACTTTTTAGTTGCTCGAACCAAGCAGTTTCGCAACTAAAAATTGCTAGTGCGCGGCTAGCCTTAATCTTTAATTTTTAGGTACTCACATTGAAGCTGATGGTTTCATTTTTTTTTTGAAACAATACCTTAAAGGCTACTTTGGTACCTGAGGGTCCACGGTCCAGTATTGCTGGAAATCTAGCCAATT
Source organism: Philhelius festivus (assembly GCA_963931855.1). Lineage (NCBI taxonomy): Eukaryota > Metazoa > Arthropoda > Insecta > Diptera > Syrphidae > Philhelius > Philhelius festivus. Next base: position 99,353,065 of record OZ007555.1, read on the forward strand.
CAGGGATGTTCGGCCATGCATGGCTTACTGTATCCGAAGGGATAGCGTTTATGATGGAGCCAGAACAGAGACAGAGAAAATTGATTTCTATAGCCCGATGTTCTTTCTTCTTTTGGACTTTTAAACTTCGTTATTAATCAGGCTCTTAATCTTTAATTTTGAGGTACTCACATTGAAGCTGATGGTTTCATTTTTTTTTTTGAAACAATACCTTAAAGGCTACTTTGGCACCTGAGGGTCCACAGTCCAGTATCGCTGGAAATCTAGCCAATTCAGAGATGTTCAGCGATGTATGGCTTACTGTATCCTAAGCGATAGCGTTTATGATGGAGACAGATCGACCCTCAAACAGAAGCAACCAATGATTGTGGCAAAGTCCAGCTTCATCCAACAAGTCGAAAAAAGAACGAGCAAAAATATGTGTCGGCCCAGCGCTCCGCTTGCCAACTGGTGCCGCCAGAAAGCAGATATTGTAAATTTGTAACCTGTATAAAAATACTCTACTTAAGCCTAGTACGCAGATCGAGACAAGACAAATTTTATCTCTACAATTTTAATCTCTACAAAACTTTTCCAAACCTCGCGCAAAAGTTTGAAGTTGGAGAATTCAAAAATAATTTTATGTGTTTTTTAGTGTATCTCTGGAACGGCTTGTCTTACAAAACTCGTTCATACCTTTTTGGAATCTCCTCTCGATGATTTCAAGAGAAGCATCAGTACCTTTTATATAAAACCAGCTTTGACAAAAATCACTTTCGGAAATACGGTGGCTGTCAAAATTTGTCCCGCAAAATAATGCTTCATTCTTTTTCCTGGCAAAATTTAGTGGAGAAATTTTGTAGAGCAATCTTTGAGTATATATAATATGGAGGGCTCGTTCCTATCCCTAATGCATTGTAGTACTTGAAGTTGTGATAGGGGTCGCTGTCTCACTTTCTGTAAGTTAAGGATACAGCCGTATCCTCCGTTTTGTGCTTACCTTCTCCTCGCATATAGTTCTCCGTCACATGTGATATGAAGCATTCGGCAATAACTTTGTCTTACACAAATTTGAAAAGCGCCCGCTATAATAGTCACGCATTTGGAATAGAAACGAGCCCTCCATATTATATATACTCAAAGAGAGCAATTCACAATAGTATGAATTTTGCGCTCGAACTGCATACATACTGCTTGGAAAAATATCCGAGATAAAATTTGTCCCAGGAAAAAAAATGTATGGGAGACAAAATTTTTCCCGACCTGCGTACTAGGCTTTAGCACAGATTTTAAAAAAAAACTTTTTTCAAACTCACTCAAAATTATAGTTTAATCTTAGCCGTGTTTTATTGGTTAGTGAATACACTACATCGCAAAATTTAACATGGAAAACAACAACAAACGAATAGTGAATAAAAATAAGCTAGTAATTGAAATGGATAATTAAGTGAAGATAGAGTTTCGGATGTTGAAATGTAGGAGGTGTTTAGGTGGTGTCCTTTGAGTATATAATGTACAAGTATAATGCAACCGTCAAAAGAACCATTTTTTGATCCATTTTACTTCAAAAAAAAACTAATTGGAACTAAAAAATTACAGACTTATTGATTATATTTTTTTGTAAAACTAATGGATAATAGATATAGCAATCAATTGGTATTGTAAGCAACGTATTACCAGAACTTTATTATATAAGTATATATAGATTTAAAAACAAAACTTACCTTTTTAATAACATTTTCCGAAGAGTTCGCAGTTGTTGTTAACGCTAGCCCAGTTTCTTTTTCAACAGCATCAGCCTCTCCATTGGCAGTTACCGCAGATAGTACTGCTGCCACACCAACACTCAATATACCATCACAAATTATACTGTTTCCAGTAGTACTAGCGGCTATAGCGGCAACAACAGCTGACACAGCGTCCGCAGTCGCTCTATTGGTGGTGGAAGTTGGATTACTTTCAGTGAAGAAGCTGAAGTCGATTCTTCGTCCTCCGATGACGAAGAAGATGATGATGATGATGGGTCAAGATGCGTGTTTTGGGACGCAACTACTTCGCTGGATTTTGTTATGATCGTTGTTTTATCTTTAAGTTCCTGCGACTGTAGCTCCTTTTGCTTTAGATAGGGTTGTTATTGGTGTTTTTATTGTGACAATGATTCGGTCGAGGACGAAGAAGACGACGAAGAAGAATTCGAGGACGACGACGACAGAGACAGCTCTTTCTGTTGATACGAAATCACTAACGCTGCAGCGTTCTGTTGATTGGACTGTTGTTGCGTGCTAGTAAGCGTCACCTGCTGCTGTTGGGAATTATGCAAAGGGTGTTGTTGCATTGTTCGGGTTGAGTTATGGCCCTGTGGCGGTGAGTTTGATGAGTGGGGAGGCGAAGACAATGCAGTCGACGAACCACTGCTGCTGCTGCTACCACTAACACTTTCCGGCGACAACGAAGTCGAGGATATATTTAAACTGCTGTTGTTTGTCATTGAGTGAATTGCAGTCGACGAATTGTTCGGTGACTTATTTTGCTGCGCAGACTGAGGACCGTTCTTTTCAACTATTTCACCTACAAACAGTGATGAATTAACCGAACTAAGATATTTTCTATTAACTTACTACTCAATCTTCATAACATTGTAAGAATCAAGTTCTTCAGCGAAATATTCTTCCTCATTAAACCACATCTCCTCGTCTTCATCGAGCTGCCACTTCTAATAATTGGTAGTGATCGGTCAACAACCGGTTGACCTAGAAATTATCACTCATCACAGCTGACTCCACAATCGCTACGAACTTAGTTCACCCCGCAATCCACCACCAGCCGAGCATCGTCATTTCACACATTCCATTCGATGGACATCGAACTGCGACACATTTTGATGCCACCTTCGGGTATATCTATAGCTATAGATATTACTATTCAAGCCAGCGACGATAGATACTTTTCTATCAGCTACCCAGCAACCATTGAAATCGTCACCCACAAGCCAGGGACGATACGAGATACTTTTCTGTGCAATGGGTACACAGGCATACCTACCGCATATCGTCATATGAGGTATCGTCATCCAGTGGATAGCAGATACACATAGCATACCACGGGTATGGCTAAGCGGCTCGCGACGATGGCTTGCCCACTCATCGTCACTGGATACCTCTTGACGCCAACCGATCACTATTGCCCTATATTTATCTTGGATAAATACTGCGGACACTGGGGCTCAATAATAGTTCTTGGAAAAACAAATAAACAAAGGCAACGACGATGGCTTATCCTCAGATGACTATCCCACGGATCGTGGCAATAGCTGCTGGTGTCGGCACATTCTTTCTGGTGTGCCGTTGGATATCGAAGGTGTGGGCATGGTACCAGCTACTGTACTCCCTTCACTTGTGGGAGTTTTGGTGACGCTGCATTTTCTGGACACTGGACTGATGGTGGTTGGATGAGTGACTTGGCGACAGAATTGCTCTGTCAGTATAGAGTTGGAAGTACAATCTCGCCGTGGTTAAACGTCGCAGCTCCGCACATCGCAAACCCTCGACTTGGTCGGAAATTAGTTAACTACAAATCCCTGTAGATAGTCAATAAATATCTTTGTAAACTTACAGTGTGTTGGCAGAGTGCCTATTTTCCTTTTATTGAAGACTTTCAGATTCACAACCGACCAACCCGACCCCTGAAACTTGCACGGAAGAATAAATCCCCGAAATTTTGGTGCTTCCTGTGAGGAATTTTGTTGTGAATTAAACTCGTGTGTCTCCTGCGACATTGGTGGTACTTTTTCGTGTCCCTTGCGACAGTTAATTTGGTGTCTTTAATTCGTGTCCCCTGCGACAATAAACGGTTAAAGGGTCTTATGTGCCTATATTGCCTAGCAATATTATTCTTGGTTTTTTGTGCGTGGTTTGTGCCGTTGGTGGTAATAACGGTTCTCCTATACAGTTTAGTATCCGAAATTTGACTTTGAAAAAATAGCTCATCTAACCAAACGATCTGCGGCCTGCACAATCATCAAGGGGATGCATGCAAGCATCACTCCTGAATACGTTAGGGATTGGGACGCCGCCGTCCGCGTCAACCTAGAGCAGCGGGCTCTCGATCAGCAGCTCGAGCGCTTCCAGTTGGCCCATGACGAGGCGCTGCTCGAGGTTAAAGGTGAGACATCGAGTTTGAAGATGCATGACGCACTCTTACGTACTGTACAGGATCAGTACAGTGAAGCTTCTGCGGTGTTGGACCGTCGATTAGTGGAATTGAACCCAGTGGTGCGGGAGCCAGCACCCGTAACGGAAGTCACCCCGGCGACCATGGCAAACCCTGCCAACGTAGAAATGAAGCTGGATTCTGTGCAGATCCCCAGCTTGGATGGAAGCCTACATAACTGGCTGGCCTTTCGAGAAGCCTTCGAAAGTTTGGTACACTCAAAGCCAGGATTGCCGGTGGCGTACAAGCTACAGAAGCTGCGAACGGCGGTCCTCCCAATCCACGTAGGGATGGTAAAAATATCTTCGACAACCCGTAGCTGTTAGCCGAGACACATGTCGCTCGGCTGATGAACCTCCAAGCGGCTAAGGAAGAGACAGCCAAGTCAATCCTTGGGATTGTGGACAGCGTCCAGGAGACAATGCGGGCATTAAAGGTGATGAAGCTCACGGTCGAGCACTGGGATGCTCTGGTGGTCTCCATGATCACCTCCCGACTACCAGTAAAGACAAGACAGGCATGGTGCCTACATTGTAAGCCGAAGGAGATTCCCTCCTTGGCATCACTCCTCAGCTGCCTACAGTTGCGGGCTCATAGCTTGGCAACCGAGATAAGCATCCCTGGGCCAACGGGTGGACAGGCCACCACCTCTAATTCAAACACAAATCGTAAGCGGCATCAGGTACCAGTGCTCAGAGCACACGTCACTGCCGTGGATGAATTGAAGTGTGTGTTCTGCAACGAGGGACATCGATCTTTTCAGTGCGGAAAGTTCCGTGACTTCGATTCTGAAAAGAAGTTGAGTGCCGTCCTTCTTGCTTGCCCTTCTAAGATTTTCTGTCAGAAGTGTGGTCAGCGGCATAACACCCTGGTACACCTGCTCCCCGCAGGCCCGTCGTAATTCAGTACTCCTTGGGCCAAAGGTTGCACCGGTTGCATGGCAAGACCGTAAACATGGTCCACCCCATCTGTTTGAACACTTGGACGAATGGAATTTACTCGCTCAGCCAAACACGACCGTATTTGTTAGCGACGCATACGGTCCCACGAAGGAGAAGCAGCTTGCCCGAGCCCTCTGCGATCCTGGATCGCAGGTAAGTTTTGTAACTCTTTCCTTATCCACTAGGCTCAACCTTGAGATGACCCGCTTTTAAGTAGCTGTGCATGGCATCGGCGCTTCGAGAAATTCAACCGCTCACGGTCAGGTGACGCTGTCACTCCGTTCGACGCGAGCCTCGCTTAAGATCTCCATCAAGGCATTGGTAATTCCTACCATTACATCTTCATTGCCAGACACACCAGTGGACGTGTATCGTTGGTCACACTTATCCGGCCTTCCCTTGGCGGATAAACATTTTGGCACACCTGGACCCATTGACATCCTGTTGGGGACCGATGTCTGGGGCCTCCTTGTACAGAATTCGGAGTGCCATGGTCAACCGCATGAGCTACATGCGCAACAGACGCGCTTAGGATGGGTTGGGTTTGCTCCCACCACCACGATGCAACCGCAGCCTCCAGTTCAAGGCTTCCACAATCAGAGTGTGACTATCGCTGCCCGTGACTACCTGCCCGAAGAGCTAGTCAAGAACTTTTGGCAACTAGAGGAAAATGCCGCAGATGACACAAGGGAAGACGAGTGCACGAGACAATCCCAATCAACACAATTGCCTCTTATAGATATCTTGAAAAGTTATTTTCCAAGTGTTTTCAACTCTTTGAACAATCTTAAAGAGGTCTGCAATACCCAAAAAGGCCTAAAGGGGAGGAGTCTATTGTATTGAACAAAGAGTTCTAAGTAAAGTATTTGTAAGACTTCATAAAGATCATTTTTTGATTAATCTATAAAGACACTTTCAAGTGGTTTTTAAGATGTTTATATTTTTGAGTAGAAAGATTGAACTGCGAAGAAGAAAAATGTATACAAAATGTCTTTCTCTTTCACGCAAATACAAATGTAATGCAATTCAAATAAAATGGATTGACTAATATAAATACACAAACATGGCGAATTCTTTCCTTCAATAATTTATGACTGGATTTACGATATTCATTGTATACCCTTTTATGATTGTTTGTTTTGATTTGCGAGAGAAGATTTAATTTGATACTCTATACTCTACCCTACTTTAAATTAACGCGCCTTCAAATAGAATAGTATTTACAAAGAAATATTCAGAAAAATAATGTTATAATAATAAAATGCCCTCAGAATAAAAAAAGAAATGACGTTTATGTATGGAATAGATATGGCCGATTCATGTATGTGTAGTGTATGTATCGAAGGTATTCCTACCTACAGGGTGCTTTATTTTATGAAAGGTCTTTTTTTGTTCGATCTGAATAATTTTAAAATGTAAAATAATTTCAGCAAATAAATACAACTCAAAAGGTTTACAAACTAAGCGACATATTAGCACTTACGTCTTTATAATTTTGTATGAAATAAAATAAAATCAACTTTTTTATTGTATATGGTGATGCTAAGATCTCCTTTATACTACAAAACACGAAGAAACATAATAATTGTTTGAAGAATGATTCCGGATTTTTATTGCAATTTTTTCAAAATTAAAATGTAAGTTGACAGGTTTTATACATCTTACAGAGAAAAGATACAAAAAGACATACTATATAAAAATAAGTGAAAATATATGTCATTCCTTAATTTTTATTTCACAAAGTGTTAAAATCCCTGGATTAAAAATCTGTTAGAAAGATATGCTAACTGGACATTTTATTGTTGCGTCAACATTCTATCAAGATACAAAATATTGAGTTCAACTGTCAACCGACTAAAGAATCACTGAAAATTCAGAAAATTTGATATTATACATAATAAAAATAATACCCATTATCAATTTTATTTGAATTTGAATTTTATTTCAACATTTCTTTTATATTCTGCCAAAGTTCTTCATATATCTAACAACATTTACTTCTTTCATTTACTTACATCCGTAGAAACTGATGACTTCGTATAGTAAACGATAAAACATAAAAATCTAGTAAATAATAATTTTATCTTCAATATACGTTTAACAATGTCACCCTTTACAAAATATATGTATTTTATACAGATACGCCACCCATTTGTTAAGAACTCTTTGAAATATCTTAAGCACTTCACAATAAGATATCTAAACTGAAATTCAAAGCAAAGAGTGAAAAAAGTGTAAACAAAGAGTAAAGGAAGAATATAGCTGTTTACAATCAGTCAAATTCAAAGAAAAAAAGAGCAAACAAAGTGTAAGCAAAGAGTAAAAGAAAAAGATAACAAATTCACAACAATTAGGCTAGGCGCGCACATTCAATTTTTAGTTTTGTAAATGTTTGTTACGAGCAACTAAAAAGTTTGTGTTTTGACACAAATTAAACGATTGCCTGAAATGAGTTCGCTATTTTGTGTAACATATAATTATACGCACCTACGCGAACATTCAACCAAATAGTTCATCTGTTTTCTATAAGCATCCAAGCAGTTGTGCAGTTTTGCTTATTTTTGGTTAAACATAATCATGTGAAATGGCGCGCACATTCAACTAAATAGTTGAGTTGTTTTCTTTAAACAGAAGAGAGAAAAAAAGATTTTCGCTTGGTTTCACAATTCACAATTGTTAGACGAAACAAAACATTTTTTTTCAACCAAAGAGGAAAGTAGTAATTCTTGATGTTAAGCTCTCATAAATACGTTTTAGTGAAAACTTCCACAGAACATCTTCAAGGTGTATTCGAAAGATTAAAATGAAAACCTCTTTCAGCATTTTAAAACTACTCCTTTTAAAGAGGTTTTATAGAGGGTACATAGAAAGTCAATATGGTGACATTTGTCATGATTATCTCTAAGATGTTTTAAAGAGCATTTAATTATACTATAACAAAAAAAACATTTTAAAGAGCAAATTAGGAGTTCATAAAGTGAAATGGTTTTAAGAAGATTGAACTAACAGCTTGTGAAGAGCTGATACATTTATTGAAGTACTCTCCAAGAGTTTATGTGTTGCTTGGGATACCAGTCGACCCATTCCTGTACAGCCGATGGGAGGTACATAGTTCAGATCCCATTCCGGAATGACGCACCGCAACTGGGTGATTCATACCGATCAGCCCTACGCCAATTCTATTGCTTGGAGAGACGTCTTGTCAGCAATCCAGAGCTGAAGGACAAATACGTGGCATTCATGAGAGAATATGCAGCCCTTGGTCATATGGAGAGGGTTGGTCAACATGACGATCACCCTGACTTCTACTACATTCAACACCATGCAGTTACCACTAAGTTCCGTATGGTTTTTAACGAATCCGCTCGTACTACAATAGGTGTCTTCCTCAACGACATCCAATTGGTCGGTCCCACCATACAATAGTTACTTGTTAATGTGATTTTTGGTTTTCGACGCTTCAGTATCGCCCTAACGGCTGACGTCGAGAAGATGTTTCGCCAGGTGCTGGTGGCACCCAAACATCGAGACTTTCAACGGATTCTTTGGAGAGAATCCCCATCTGACCAGCTCGCAGTGTATCGTCTGACGACGGTTACCTATGGCATGGCTTCCAGTCCTTACACCTCCGTTAGGTCCATGATGCAGTGTGCTTGGGACAATCAGCACTTGGTGCGTTATCCAATCCGCTTCCGGGTAGCTCGAATGACAATTGAGAAGGCCTTTTACGTGGACGACCTTCTCACTAGCTGCAGCAGTAAAGCAGAATATGGTCAATACGGTCCTCTTGGCTGGACACTTTAAGTTGCGCAAATGGAACTCGAATTGAGCCGAGGTAATTGGTAAGATAACTAACAATTTTCTCTCCTCTTCTCTTTCCACAAAGCTCGTTATAGAGTGCCCGACCGCCACAGTCCCTGGTCTCCGTTGGGACCCAGCAACCAACGAGCTCTTCTTCTTGGTGGAATTAGAAGTACCTAGGGCCATCCCTACAAAGCCGAGAGTCCTCAGCGAAGTGGCACAACTCTTTGATCCCACGGGCTTACTGGCTCATTGTTGGGAAGTCATTCATCCAAACGCTCTGCTCGGCGGGTCTCACTTGGGATACCCCTCTACCACCAGAACTTCAGCACGAGTGAAAGGTGTTCCGCGATGTGTTGCTCAATCTCAACCGAGTCTGAGTGCCTCGATGGTTGGGCATGGGTCGACATGGGACCACAACCGTTCATGGCTTCTGCGATGCAAGATCCAAAGCCTATGCAGCTGTAATCTACTTACGGACGATTGACGAGCAGAACCGAGTCCATGTCTCCTTACTGACGTCACGGACCAAGGTCGCCCCACTGAAGGGTGCTACCATCCCCCGATTGGAGCTGTGTGCAGCTTCACTTCTGGCGAACACTTTTGACGGTATCCGCAATGCCTTGGGACTACAGGCATCTAACTACTACTTATGGTCAGACTCCAGCATTGTCCTCTGCTGGCTGAAAAAGGAACCCTCGACTCTGAAACCCTACGTCGCTAATCGAGTGCGACAGATCCAGCAGCTCACCTTACCCGAGCGATGGCATTATGTACGATCGGCTCATAACCCAGCCGACTGCGCTAGTGGAGGCATTGGCGTCCCCGAACTTATCAGACACCCGCTATGGTGGCAACGCCCAAACTGGTTGACATCGGGCTCTTTCCCTCTGGACCCAGCCGGGCAGTTATCCGAAACAGACGTGCTCCAAGTTGCAGCCGAGTCGAAACCATCGGTCATCACTGGGATGACTCTCGCCTCACTAACGCTGACCACCAGATGCTTGGATGGCTTGGATGGTGGAACGATACAGCAGCATCTCCAAGCTCTTACGTCTGGTCGCCTACATGTTGAGATGGCAGAAGTCCTATCGTCACCTAATGCAGACTCCCCGTGATTGGAGCGGACGAGCTCGAAAACGCTTTGGAGCGCTTGATTCGCGCTCCAGGTTGGAGGGCGTCTCACGCATGCCTTCTTACCGCAGAAGCAGAGATTCCCCATTATTTTGCCCAAGACCGGACACTTGGTTTGGCTACTAATCCAACATAGGCATGAGGTCACAATGCACGGAGGAATGCAAACCTTGCGTCGCAAGTATTGGATGGTGCATGGCCGTCAAGCCGTGCGTACTTTTATTCACAGATGTGTTGTCTGCCAACGACATCGGGTTACATTACTCAAGCAACAAATGGCCCCACTCCTCAGCCAAAGAGTTAATGCTGCGAGACCATTCCTAGCGTCTGGCGTTGACTACTGTCGTCTATTCACCCTACGTGTGGGTACCAAGCGATCCCGCACCACTACTAAGGGATACCTGGCGATATTCGTGTGCATGACAACCAAGGCCAAGCTTTTCTAGATGCTTTCACCCGTTTCACCGACAGGCGGGGACCCTGCCCCGACCTATATAGCGATAATGGGACCGCCTCCATGGGAGCCAAACGGCTAATGAAGGAAGACTTGGCTCATTTTTAGTCCCACTACAACAAACAAGCTTTGGCGCATGCAGGAAAAAAATGGCATTTCATCACTCCGGGCGCTCCCCATCAAGGTGGTTTATGGGAGGCCGCAGTGAAATCCGCGAAACACCACTTGCACCGTTTGGCAGGATCCAAGTCTCTCTGGTATCATCAACTGCACACCCTGGCAGTCCGCATCGAGGCGTGTCTCAATTCACGCCCGCCAGTTCCCCTGCATGACGACCCCGAAGACAAGATGGCGCTCACCCCAGATGACTTCCTGATTAGAGCTCCACTTATTGCCATTCCGGCGAGTGCCGACGACCTGTCCAGAAACCTGTCGCACCCAAGGTTCGACTGGGCAGGATGTTCGGTCAACAACCCGTTGACCTAGAAATTATCACTCATCTCAGCTGACTCCACAATCGCTACGAACTTAGTTCACCCCGCAATCCACCACCAGCCGAGCATCGTCATTTCACACATTCCATTCGATGGACATCGAACTGCGACACATTTTGATGCCACCTTCGGGTATATCTATAGCCATAGATATTACCATGCAAGCCAGCGACGATAGATACTTTTCTATCAGCTACCCAGCAACCATCGAAATCGTCACCCACAGGCCAGGGACGATACGAGATACTTTTCTGTGCAATGGGTACACAGGCATACCTACCGCATATCGTCATATGAGGTATCGTCATCCAGTGGATAGCAGATACACATAGCATACCACGGGTATGGCTAAGCGGCTCGCGACGATGGCTTGCCCACTCATCGTCACTGGATACCTCTTGACGCCAACCGATCACTATTGCCCTATATTTATCTTGGATAAATACTGCGGACACTGGGGCTCAATAATAGTTCTTGGAAAAACAAATAAACAAAGGCAACGACGATGGCTTATCCTCAGATGACTATCCCACGGATCGTGGCAATAGCTGCTGGTGTCGGCACATTCTTTCTGGTGTGCCGTTGGATATCGAAGGTGTGGGCATGGTACCAGCTACTGTACTCCCTTCACTTGTGGGAGTTTTGGTGACGCTGCATTTTCTGGACACTGGACTGATGGTGGTTGGATGAGTGACTTGGCGACAGAATTGGTCTATCAGTACAGAGTTGGAAGTACAATCTCGCCCTGGTTAAACGTCGCAGCTCCGCACATCGCAAACCCTCGACTTGGTCGGAAATTAGTTAACTACAAATCCCTGTAGATAGTCAATAAATATCTTTGTAAACTAACAGTGTGTTGGCAGAGTGCCTATTTTCCTTTTATTGAAGACTTTCAGATTCACAACCGACCAACCCGACCCCTGAAACTTGCAGGTAGTGTGCTGCTATTTGTGGGGATTTAAAATAAAAATACATAAATGTTACCAAGTAAAATGATTATAATAAATTTTGGGCAACTAACCTGTACATAGCCAACTTGTCGATCCTTTATTCGGTCTTGGTATTGATCGTATTGGGTCTTCAGATACTTAAATGTTTGTACATATTCGTCTGCAATATTTGTTTTGAATTATGACATTATGAGAACTGTCATTCTGATTTTCAAAAAAAAAAAAAAAAACGTCAAATTTTGAGCTACTGATTTCATTTTGTATTTTAATCCACCATTCACACGTATTCATGGGTAGGGAATTTAAGAGAGTTTTCTCTTACTCACCTCAAAAAAAATTTGCGGGTTTTTCAGGCAAGAGGGGTACCGGTCGTGACTCTGGAAAATATATTTTTATCGCGTTTTTACCGCGCGAAAAGTTAAAAATTTTATCATTATTAATGAAGATTAAAAAATTATTTCGGTTTAAGTGGAGTGATTGAATTACTTTAATAAATAAAAAGCTCAAGCGACCTCAACTCCAAAGGGCGTTTCGCCTAGGTTTAATTTGAAGAACATGGAAGGCCTCCATCATCTCTCTGAAATCTTCAAGAACATTTTTCTGCTCAACAAGAACGCTCTTTTTGAAATAATGTTGTAGAGGACACCGTATTCAATGTTGTTGGTTATTTGGAATACGACCCAAATCTAACTCAACCTAAAAAGCTTCGCTAATATTAAATGCATCTGGCAAATATCGTGAAGCTATCCCGATTAGAAATCAAGACCTACAGGCAAAAATCTATCAAACGTTCCGCAATACATTCAGGATATTATATTGCCAACACCTTGGGTTTTTCGAAGACAACATGCTGAATACGTTGTCTAGTTTTATATTCTTTACAAAGTCGAGATTGTCACACCGATACAAAAGGACGAACGTTTTCTTGTCGATATGTTTATCCTGCTTACCGATCCCAATACATCAGAGGCGAAGCGTCGTAACATTGTGCTTTTTTAAAGGAATTTTGCAACTATCCTCAAAATTTGCAGACGCAAGGTAAAGATTAGTTCTACAAAACCCTTACGTGCTTAGGAATTCTTCAGGCACTGTAAATAACTTTGATAATGGGCAATCAGAAGACAAAATCAGCTTTTGTTGATATTTTGACTGCAATTGTCGAGTTTTCGACATTGGTTGTTCGCAATTACACATTGCAAAAAGTGAGCAGGACGGACGGGGTAAGTGTTGCGAACTAAATACAAATATAATAGTTTTAAATGCATCTTTTTTTGTTTTTTTTTTTCTGCAGGGATGAATGCTACTGGTGAACAAATGTTGACTGATTCCGAACCAAAGAAAATGCTCACCGAGAAGGGGGACTTCCTAAATTTCTTTTACAAGCATAGTATTCAAACCTTAATTGGTATAATAATTTGTATTTGGTTTAAACAAGAAGCTCAATTATTGTCTTTATCGACAGCTCCACTTTTAATAAATACCATTGGTGATAGACCACAAAACGAGGATAATCAAATGGCGCAGTTGTTGGGTCTAGTTTTGGACATTCTATCATTTTGTGTAGAACATCACACGTATCACATAAAGAATTTTAAAATACAAAAAGATCTCAAGAGAATACTAGTGCTTATGAACAGCACACACACTAAAAATGCATTAAAATGATTTAAACGGTCTTTAGTGCTGTTTTTAATCCTCTAGGTGATTCTGAAACCCATTTTAAAATCTAACCAGAACATCGAAAAAATGTCTTGAAAGAGACGTTTCAACATTTTCATATTCATATTGAAATTCTTGAAACGATACCCATATGCAAATTTTTCGAAGTTTTTGATAAAATTAAAGTTGGTTCTCAGAATCACTTAGAAGACTTAAAACAACACTCGAAACCGTTTCAATATTCCAAATGAAGCAACTAGTTTAGAAATGACAAAATAATGTATCGATCACTTCCAAAATGACTATTTTAAAATCAGACAAGAAAATCGAAAAAATTTCATACAAGTGACGTTTAAACATTTTCATATTAGAATCGAAATTGTTGAAACGTTCCTTATATGAACATTTTTCGAAGATTTTGTTAAAATTAAAATTGGTTTTCAGAATCACTTAGAAGACTCAAGATACCACTCGAAACCGTTTCAATCAACCGCATGAAGCAAATAGTTTTGAATTGACAGCTTGGTTTATCGATCATTTTCGAGAATTTCATATGATTTTTCATGAAATTCTCGAAAATGTTAGATAAACCATGTTCTCATTTCTGAACTAGTTGCTTCATTTGGATGATTAAAATGGTTCCGAGTGTTGATTCAAGGCTTCTAAGTGGTTCTGACAACCAATTTTAATTATAACAAAAACTTCGAAAAATGTTCGTATGAGGCGGTTTCAACACTTTCATATTCATATTGAAATTGTGAAAACGGTCCTCATATGCAAATTTTTCGACGTTTTTGTTAAAATTAAAATTGGTTTTCAGAACCACTTAGAGGATTAAAATCAGCATTTTCTCTATTGATCCTATTTTGAATCCAATCCAATATGATTCCTAGAACATATTTCCATAAACGCCACATCAATTCCACCGATTTTTGTGTTTAGATCTTGTTGAAAGCTGCGATATCAACAGATTGGACAAAGTCCTCCAACTGTTGCATCTTTTCTTGCAACAAGTCAATTGAAACCTTGTCATCCTCGATGACGCACATGATTTGCAACTTGTTGATGCCATAGCCAACTGGAAGGAGTTTGGAGGCACCCCATAACAGACCATCCATCTCGATGGTGCGGACACACTTTTCCATTTCTTTCATGTCGGTCTCGTCATCCCAAGGCTTCACGTCGAGCAGGACGGACGATTTGGCAATGAGGGCGGGTTTCTTTGATTTCTTGGCAGAGTAGGCGGCTTCGGCGTCTTCTTCTTCGTCGTCTGATCCGAATAGATCTACGTCTATATTGCGTAAACAGAGATTTTTATATTTAGAAGCCAAATGGCAAGAACAGTGACATTCGAACTTACCTCATCATCTTCAGCTACTGTGGGCTTGGCGCCAGCAGTTTATGGAAGTGCCTGACCGCCCCAGACCTGCAGCCGAGGGTATCGTCTTGATGGTGGTGGTGTTGGGGAGTTGGGCCGTGGACACGGCTTGCAGAATGGATGCAGCCTGGCTCTGCGAGGCGATATTGATTGTGCCGTTGGGTAGCGACTGACTGGTAAAGTTGATCCGATTCCCGCCAGCCGTCTGGTTGCTCGTTGGTATCTTGGTGGTTCTTATGAAACTGTTATTCGAGAGCTGGTATTGCGTGGTGTGCTGTTGGTGTTGTTGTTGCTGTTGGTACTGCTGCTATTGCTGATGCGATGCTGAGAAGGCTATCTTAATCGGTTCATTGCTTTTTGGCATATTCCGCTGAATTATTTGCGTGTTCTCAGGCGAAGAAAATATTTGCCCACTAGCAGGCTGATTTGGGTGGTTGTTGTTAGGCTTGTTCTCCTCCCTTGCTTCTTCCACTAGCTGCACTTATTGTTGTGCTGTTTTTAAATTATCAAAATTTATATTATTGTTTTGTTGAAGGGAAAACACTTTTTTTGCGGTCACTGCCGAAGTGGACGTCGATGTTGACGACAAAATTAGTAGGTCGCTTGCAATATTTCTGGTTGTATTTAGTGTTTGTTCAATGTCAACAGAAGATTGTTGACCCTGTTGTTGTTGTTGTTGTTGTTGATGATCGAAGACGTTTCTAAGAACTGGTGAAAATTCTCTTTGATGGCATGATGGCAGACGATGTATAATTAAATGAACTAACATTCAATTATACTTTTTTACACTTACTTTATGGTTTTAACCAAAATTTCACTATTTCCATTGACACTTGTGAAGTTTTGCACACACAATAAAAAAAAAGAATATGTAGGGAAAAACTTGTGTGCGGAAAAAAAACCCCTTCGGTATTTTGCAATCGAAATTTAAGCGATCAATTTATGATTTGCAGACGAAATTTTATTAGGTATCGACGGGGGAAACTTTGATTTGCATTTTTATGGGCAATTTATTTGATTTAGTTGAGAAAATTACGCTAAAATCGGTGAAAAACTTGTTTACTAATTAGAAGCAGCGACCCGCACTTTTGATTTTTTAAGACATTTGTTTTTTTTGTTATCGATTTGTTTACTTGTCAACATTTTCACCTTTGGGCTAAAATGTCTATATTCTAACAGCCATATTTATAAACTCATTATAGTGGGTACATAAGGCTATGCAACCCTTATAATGCCTCTAAACGCAAAATCGTTATTTATAAAACTTATATGACGTTGAATAGAGGCATTATAAGCTAAACGCGTTTGGAGGTTGAATAGTGCCTACATAAGGACATTTTAGTATTGAACTGTCACATTCACTTTGACATCACATTGAATTATAAAGATTATCAACAAAATAAAATGCCTTTGACTTGATATTGAAAGTAAAACTTTGTGTTATTTTTATTTATTGAAACAAATATGTTATACTAATATATTAAAAACAGATTGAATTGAAAATTGTTTAGAATTAAATAGATAAATAAACTTGTTGGTGATCTCTCTCCACGCATCCTTCTTCATCCGGTGTGTAAGTGTTGTAATTTTTATTTTGCATTATTGAACTTTATCCTCAAGAACTAGTCTGATAAGTATTCCAGCTAGGATGAAACGAATAACAATTTGATTTCCAGTATTGTGCTAGAGATAATAACATACTTTATCTGATGAATCAAAGTTAATTGTTGGAATTCTTTTAGCTTTTGGTAGTTTCGTTTTTGTTTATTAAATTCGATAGACAGACAAGATGTTTTTTTTTGTTTTTTGATAAACAGCTGAGTGTTATGAAGGATAAATGCAATAGATTCTTACTTTTTGGTACTTTATTTGATACAAGCTCATTATAACTATGCAGGGCAGGCAAATGTTTTATAAATATGATTTTGCATAGTGGATGAATAAGTCCTTATGCATTGAATAACTATTCACGCGTTTAGCGAATTCTAATAAATACGGCTGTAAATGTCTATATATTATTTTTTTTTTGTTTTTTGACAAACAGCTGAGTGTTATGAAGTCTAAATGTAATAGATTCTTACTTTTTGGTACTTTATTTGACACAAGCTCATTATAACTGTTCAGGGTAGGCAAATGTTTTATAAATATGAATTTGCATAGTGGATGAATAAGTCCTTATGCATTGCATAACTATTCACGCGTTTAGCGAATTCTAATAAATACGGCTGTATATATTCTCTACGATAAGGCGTAATCTCGAGCTATAAGTTTCATTCCAATAATAAATTTTACTTTTCACTTCACGTTGACAGATTTGTATTCATTAAAATTTTCCTCTGTCTCTCGAGAGACACTGACGTTTGGTGGAACTTCCCAAATATTTCTTATGAAAAAACAACTGGAATCTCTATGAAATCTTCTTGTGCTCTTATAACCTCCCCTATTTATCAAAATTTGCATTCGTGTTTAGTACGAATTCGGTTGAATCTTGAATCCAACTAACTTTCAATCAACCTTTTTTTTCGGGGAGAAGAGCACATAGATATAGGATATACATCTATTTTCTATTGTTTTAAGAACAATAATTGAAATTATTCGAAAAACGCAATTGTTTCATTATTAGAAAACTCAAAATCAATTATTTTGTGATTTATTATCTTTACTCCTTTTGTTTTGGGTCATATTATATTTGGAAATACATTTGCACTAGTTAATGAGTGAACACAAAATAATCAATAGTGGTCACGAATTGAATATAGAAAATCCAGCAGCATCTGACTGAATTGTAATATGAGTAATGCTATTAATCAAAATGGCACAGGTCTAGAGCAGCAGGTATTCCTTTTGTATTTTTTTTTATAAATTCGGGGTTGTCTTTAAAATTACGATTGTTAAATAATTGGTATTTCATTACTCCAATAAATGTTTTGTATGTATGCTATTGATATAACAAATAGTTGCATACAGTTCTTTTTTTTAATTTAAATTATGATCATCATAAACACCATTTCAGATTGCTGGTCTGGACTTGAATGGAGGCAACGCCAATAAGAGCAGCCCTTCAAGTAAGAATTCTAATTCAACCTTTGCGGCCCGTTACGTGCCGCCGCACTTACGTGGGAGTGGTAATAGCGAATCTGTTGATACTACCGATAATAAAGGTGACAAGGATTTAAGGAGTGATAGGGAAAGGGAATATCCAACCGATTTCCGCAGGTATATTATCATTCGTGGTATGTGTTTTTATAAGCAATAGGTTTTAATTTCTTATTGTTTTTGCAGAGGAAATAATAGATCCAATCATTACGAACGTCCTGACAGAGCCAATTATGACTATGGAAACTACCCCAAACGGAAAGGTAAGTAATATATTTTGATTTAGATTGAAATAGAATTTTCAAAATAAATAAGAATGCCAAAATTATACATAGTTATTTAATGTATCAAAATCCTAACCTATAAATTTTAAAACTGTTATCTTTGCCTTATTATTGTTGTTAATAGAATGTTATAGCTGGTTAAAAGTGCAGTAAATGGAAATAAGTGGATGTGTTTTATAAATATTACAAATATGTGTCGAATGATACTATCTTATAAATGTGAAACACGTGTTAAACACTAGAATATTCTCGTAATGATTAGTACATGTATTGACGTCCCACACTATCGGTCCAACCTGCTGATCTTTTAATAATACATATATCAGCAACAGCTCTAGAATTTTACTTACAGACAAAGCTTTATTGATCGTTCAAATTGTAAACAAGTAACATTTTTTTTTTTTCAAATAAATTCATATTTATATTTACAGTTTAAAAATAAAACGAAATGTTTTTTGTTTTTCAATGCAAAATGCGGAAGAATATAACTTGAAAAAGACTAATCACCTCTGGTATAAAAAATATGTATGGATACCTGAGAGGCAAATTTTAATTTTTTATTTTATCTAGAGCGAGGAGGATTGGCAAAAACTGTTTGCCTCCAACCATAGGATGAAATTGTTAAAAATCTGAAAAAAATGTTAATAGGGTTAAAAAAAAATCATTCAATATTATGTCGTTTTCCTTTACACTTAAAAAATCAATTTCTGTGCGTTCTCTCACACCAATAAAATCCATTTTTCTCTGACAGGCATCAAAATTTTCAAATCTTTATTTGAAGAAAGATTTACACGTACATTAGGCGTTTTTCTTTTTTAGTTCAGAACAGAACCTGAGTTGTCAAAAAATAAATTGTGTTTCTTTTTTAGTTCAGAGTGTTCAGAGTTTCGAAAATGTGTTTCTTTTTTCGTTCTGAGCGTGTTCAGAGTGCGCTCTATGAGCTCAGAATAAAATAACTGAGCAGACAGAGTAAAATGCTTAACACAAGCATTTGACAGATGGAAATTAAAAAAAATGGCGACAGCTACATAAGTGTTCAGGGGTGGAATCGCGTAAGGTGATAGTTGATTATCAATTCGTTGATTGTCGTTTTGGCCATCGCTCTCTCTATAATTCTTAATTGATATGATAGAGACAGCTATAGTCAAAAACGACAATCAACGAATTGATAGTCAACTATCACCTTACGCGATTCCACCCCAGGTCTGTTTCGAATGTTCGGAACATGTTCGACATGCAATTTTTCCTAATAAAAACTAAACATACTCCATATTAACGCGTCAGAAGTAAGAAAACAGAATATAAGGAGCACAGTAAAACATGATGGTGTGGGGACGTATGGCAGCATATTTGGTCGGCAATCTTGTTTTCATTGAAAGTACAACGAATAATCAAGACTATCTAAACATCCTAAGCAATAACCTTCAACCGACCTTACGCAAATTAGGGATATTTAGCAATTGGATCTCTTAGCAAGACAATGATCCTAAGCATGCCTCGCAGTTCCTTAAAGAATGAATACTTTATAGGACTTCAAAGCACCTCTACCGCCCTCCCCAATCGCCGCACCTAAGCCACATGCAACATTTATGAGATCATTTGGACCAGAAAATTTCACAAACGGGCCATCAAGAACAAAGATGACCTTGAAAGGCTTTAATTGAAGAACTGTCCCAAATATCCTCCGATGTTAAAAATAACATTGTTATTTCCATGTCACGCTGACTAAGAGATGTTATGAAGTCTAAAGGTGATCAAATGAAATACCCAGTTTTTTACTTGAGGTACTATATTTATAAATAATTTTAAGATACAACAGATGTTTACTTACTTTTGACGCGTAAAATATGAAGTTTATTTAGTTTTTATTGGGTAAAAATGCATTAGTTCGTTTTTTGAATTTTTATTTTGGTTTTGATTTATTGCTATTAAAAACAAATTTTAGTTTGTGTTACTGGGATGCAATTTTTGTTTATTTTTTGGTTTCAATTCCATGTAACTCAAGAAATCATTTAGGTGTTTACTCACTTTTGACGCTCAGTGTATGAACACACACCAAACGAAAAATTTTCGATCCGAGATCCAAAGCTCTAGTGTGTAAAGGAAATCGACGTTAGAAATAACTTGCGTTCAATTGCACCTGACTACTTAGTTGAAAAAGCAAGGTCTCAAACTGTTTTTCAACCACGTAAATACAATTTTTTTTTCAAATTTAAGTTTTTTGTACTCATTTTGAAATTGCATTTAAGACATGTGTACCTATATGTATGTACCAGTGGCGTGGCGTCCATATAACACGATTCCTATCGTCTTCCCTTTCAGAATATCCACAAATAAACCAAATAAACATCGAATAAGTTTAAGTTATCCATTCTGCCTCTCGTTTGTATCTTATACTTTATCCAAACACATTCCACAATCCACAACCAACATTAATCAAGAGAGTCACAAAAATACTCTGACGTAAACTTTTCAATTACCGTCTTATTTATTTGTTTTATATCCCTTTCTTCCCCAAGCATTGTTTTTCGGATCCTCTTCGTTCAACATCGGCTTTTATATTCAAAAAATAAGACGCTACATTCCGTCTTATAAAATTTTCGATGTATATCAATAGGAGTTGGAATTATTTGTATTTTATTCTCCCTTTAGAAATTAGCATTACATTTCAGTAGGAAGATAATACTTTGCAGGGGCTCAGGTGCTCGCCTTTTTTCAACCTTGTGCAAGAAATAAGACGGTGTTCTTCGACTTATTTGTTTTTTTTTTTCTTTAATGTGTCATATAAATATAAATATGGCATGTGGGTATTGTTGATTCTTGATTTTGAATTGGATGTTGATTTGCATGCTAATGAAAAGCGCACGATTGATATTTGTGCAAATTTACTGTGATAATTTTGAATTATGAAATAAATCATGGTAGAATACATGGCAATTTGTCACCAGTGTAAATTTAGCATATCGCTAATCTGGACAAATAAAATGCATTTGCTTTTTTTTAATAGGAATTCAAATTTAGATTCAATTGGAATTAAATAACTTCAAATAAATCTAGTGTTTTGAAAAGTCAATTTGAACTTAATTCAAAATAGTGAAAAGTTAGATGTTAAAGTGAAGATTTAATTCCTTTTATTACCCACTATAGTGATACAAAAAATTTAGCTTCTTAATTTTAGTGCAGTTTTAGATTTTGTCTTGGAAATGTCTTTGATAAATGTAGATTGCTGTTTAACAGATTACCTATCGGAGAAACCAAATAATTTGAGTAAGTATAGTTGATAGTTTATATTTTATCCTTTTTTCGTTTACACACCAGGGATTTCGATCCCAGATCGAAATTTTTTGTTTGGTGTGCGTGTTTCATGTATACATACATGTATGGATTTAAAGATTTTGATCCCCATCAAAGAAAAATAAATTTTTGTTGGGTGTTTAGGAACGCAAAATCTGGCGAGGGATCAAAATCTTCACACAGAAATTGATTTCTTATGTGTAAAGGAAATCAACATACTCGTATAAGTACCTATGACACTTTAATGGAATCCTATTTAGAGTATTGTAATTATTATAGGGCAACGATATTCAAAATGACTTGATACGTAGTATCGCGGCTGTTATTAAATCTGAAATTAAAACAGAAATCATAGAAGCTCGGTTTGTGTCGATTATGATCGACGAAACATCAGATTTGAGTCATAGGGGACAACTGAGTGCCATATTCCGGTTCTTTCCAGAGAATGAAATACAATAAAGATATCTTGTATTTTTTGACGTTAGGGCGAGTCTTACTGCAGATGAGTTGTCCCATCATATATTTTATATTCTTGACACATGATTGCAAGGAAAAGTTAATAGAACATTCCTAAGGGGATGGTGTCTAAAAGGAGGTCCTTTTTTTATTATGTTTCAAGCTCATTGTTGATTGAAATATTAATGTCTTGAAGTATAAAAAATATAGCTACACATTTTTTGCTTAGTCAATGTGAAATGCATTTGTAGATACCATATCCCTACTAGAAATGTTGTTTTCAAGGTTCTTAGATTTTTTTTTTCATTTTTACAGGTGACAACATTTTATAACGGGTTCCCATTTAAAATTATCCACGCCACGCCACTGGTATGTACATATGTACATACATATATTTTGATTACCAGAGATGATTAACGTTCTACAAAAATTATTTTCTTCCTCTTTTTGCATTGAAAAATAAATTAAAATTTATTTCTTCAAAAAATCCAACAGATACTCAAATTCTCTAGCATTTAGTTATATTTGGCACAAATTGCACAAAAATATTAATTTGAAATTAATTTTTGTATTTTCATATTTTCTTTCTTACAATTTATGAAAATATTTTCTTTTTATACCTGTTAATCAGTCATAATTTTGTTTTGTTCAGTAATCACATAGGATAAATCTCTCATAAACTTAAAAGATATTCACCCCTATTACAGAATTCGGCGAATGAGCTAAAGTGACAGTTTCAATTAATTTCCAAACTTTTGCTATTACTGAATCCGACGAAAGAAAGTTGAACGAATGTCGGTAACAATCCCTGCTCCACCGACATTCTGTTCAACTTATCTGGTATTACTAAATCCGCAGTCCATTCGCACTCCGTACAATTTTTATCATTTTACATTCGTGCCAATTTCGAGACGAATCTGAAGTGATTTTTTAATTAAACGAGAAAAAAAACAAAAATTAACAATGGAAAGCACAAAAATGTAATTCAAAAGTTTATCATAATGAATGTTGAAGTGTTTATTAAACAAATTTTAATTGAAAACGGACAGCTGATCGGAAACAATTTAGAGAACAAAAGAAAAAAAAAAAAAACCACAGGGTTGGAATTGAACTGTCCTCCATCCAAGTACTAACCACGCGCAACGATGCTTGATTTCACAGATCGATAGCGATGCTATTATCAAAGCCTAGGCCGTTGACTAAATGCCTGTAACTGACAGCGTCGATAGGAAAGTTCATGAATGATAAGGTAATTTTAGGAATCGACAAGTAGTACATCCGGCGAATTTCATAATTGAGTTTTACAGCGGATGCGAAAGGTCAACGGATCGAGTTAACTCGCCAGGAGTAAAATTCTGCGAATTCTGTAATCGACATGATTGGCGCAGAAGTTGAATTAGTACGATGTTTTTTTTTATAATTCACGCGCGCTCAAAGGTATGTTGAGAGACCCGTATAATGTTAAACACAGCACGGGCGATGGGGAAATTAGGGGGGCGATGAAACATTCCGACGGTGTTCAAGAGCTTTGAATGAATCCATGATAAATCTGTGTCCTATCAGTTTTAACGCTCTGTTCTGAGTTCTATCCAATAAGTGGATAGAAATTTGTGCTGCGCCTGTACAAAGGTGTGAGTTATACTTTAGTTTCGGACGTATAAACGCCTTATAAATGGTAGTCAGATCAGAAGGGGTGAAAAATGTCTTGCATTGATATAGAAATCCTAAGCATTTAGTAGCATTTTTGGCGGTCTCGAGAATGTGATCATTCCAACGAAGATCGTCGTTGACATATGTATGTACATACCGAATACTGAGAGCTTTTCGGTTTCTTCGATGCAAGTGCCATTCATGAACATGGCATAAGGGGGAGATTTTGCTTGACCGACGGTTTTTTGTACACCATTTAATAATGCTGTAAAGATCGGAGTTTAACCCTTAGCTGCCACAGTTCTGTAGAATAACATAGCTGCCACACTGGGGTACGAAATGCCCCAACAACAAAATATCGTATTGTGAGCCAGCTATTGAATTGAATCATTAATATGTATTTTATAAGATTAAGTAGGTTTAAACAAAAATATTCATATTTATTATTAATAAAAAATTGTTAATTGAGAAAAAGTGGTGAAAATGATCATTTTCACCAAAAAAATTCAATTTTTTTCATTTTTTAATATTTTGAGCTAAAAATTTAATGAGATACTCTCAAGATGTATATATACCTTCAAGAAAAAAAATATTTCATATTTATCTTAGAGAAAAAGTATATTTATTTTGTACTATGAAGAGCTTCGACGTAGGTCGACCGCGTGCTCGAGACTGTAAAAGACGTTGATCGAGAGTTGCGTCTTCCATCTCTACATCTGAAGATGAACTATCAGATACGTTGAATTCAGACTCAGAACCAGCATCGACTTCAGCATCCGAAGTATTCTCAGCAACGCCATTGTTACAATCATCCTCAATCATTTCTTGTCGCAATGTCCTATTGCGCAAATTGTATGCCATCTAATGGTAACGAATAAAAATATACTAATATAAATATTTATTATAAAAGTTGTAAAAAATTCTGAGCAGTCAAAATATTATACTTACGATTATTTAGGAGAAATAAAGCCAAAACAGAGTAAAAAAAATTACATAAATAATTATAACTTCCACACTGGGATCTTAAACGGCACCACACCACTTCCAACGACTGCCAGAACGATACTAGCGCGCATATCATCGTACTATGGGTTTCAGGGGAAAGAGGTATTCTTCAACTAATAACAGATGGAGCCACATCCATTTTTTTAAAAATTGTATGTTTTATTATAATTTAAATAGCGCTGGGGTCACCTGGACCCCACAAGTGCAGCTAAGGGTTAATGAGCTTATCATACGATACCGTTGCAATTCCACTTTCGAAGAAGATGGACGTGAATTTGGGAACGAGTATGAGAAGGTGAAGTAGAGTCGTCGGCAAAACAATGAAGTGGATAAGAAGTTTCAGACAAGAGATCATTTGCAAAAATAAGGAAGAGAGTCGGAGACAAAACGGAGCCCTGGGAACACCAGCATTTATTTTGTGAAGATCAGACTTAAAACCGTCCAATACAACATGTATTGAACGATCTAGAAGGTAATTTTTAATCCAAAGAATATGGGTTTCGTTGATACAAAACGCACACATTTTCGATAAGAGAGCCTGGTGCCAAACTCTATCAAATGCCTTAGAAATATCAAGCGCAATAATCTTACTTTCTCTAAAACAATGTAAAGATCTGTTCCACTCTTCGGTGAGATATGCTATCAGATCTGTGAAAGCCGTATTGCCGGTCGAGATATTTCTTGAGCTGATGATTTATCAGCGATTCCATGACCTTGGAAAGAAGCGACGTAAGTGCAATTGGAGTAGGAGCGATGGAAAAGCTTACGCTTTTTATAACAGCGTTGCATTGGTTTCTGACTTGTTTATACTTTTTCCGATTTTCCTCGGTTGGATTGGCTTTGTAACAGCGGAAACCTACGTCTCTCAACCTGATAGGTTCTTTACAGCTTGTATCGAACCAAGACTTCTTTAGGCTTTATACTCTTAATTCTATAAGGAATAAAAGTACGCGTCCCAAGAAAAATCACTTCTGTGATCATATCTGCACTGGCATCAACGTCACTATCGAGGAAACATAGTGACCAATTAAAAATTCTAAAAAAGTTATTCAGACCGTCCCAGTTGGCTTTCTCGTATTGAAAAACGGTCCTAGTGGGATGCTTCTCTTTAACTGGAGAAATTGGCTGATATTACACAATGCTCCGAAGTACCGAATGGAGAGTTTAACGTTATGGTATACTTATCAGAGTTAGAAGTAAGAAACAAATCTAGAGTGTGAGCGTTTTGCCCAGCAACATATGGTATTCGGGTGGGTTCATCTACCAGCTGAGTGAGGTGGTGCATCTCAGCAAAGATCTCAAAATATCTTCCTTAAGGTGTTGTCTATCCTGAATGTCGGAGCCAATTTGAATTGGGTACATTGAAGTCGCCCGCAATAACGACTTCAGTGTGAGGGTACAAGGAAACAATTCGGGAAATGGAATCAGACAGCGCATCAAACTCATTAAGAGTTGAATTGCTGTCAAGATTTGGACTCGTATAAATGAAACAATAATTGATGATGTGCTTGCGGACAGTAAATTTGAGCCACATGAAGTTTAAGTTCATAATAGAGTAATGTCCGTATTGAGGAAGACTGACAAGCAACGTCACATAAACTAAAAGGCCGTGATGGCGAAAGAGTAATGGCATTAAGCTATAGCCAGGTAGCTATTAGTATTTCTAGGACTTAAGAGTTCTAGATAAATCCAGAATAATAAGAAAATATTTTTTAGCAAAAATAAGATGTTTATTCTACACAATTGTATGATTGATTAATTACAAAACATATATCAAACTTCAATATTTTTGCGATATTTTACAAAAACTTAAATTCGAATTACAAAGTATTTTTATAACAAAGTATATACATATTCATGTTTATACTAACACCCCTTCTTAATAAATACTACATTCTAATTTCTTAAATCCTTTTTTATATAAGACCAGCCAGAACTCTTGATTGTTAATATTGAGTCTTGATTGTTTAATATTTTGTAAAGGTTTAGTAAGAATGTCTGCAATCATTTCTTCTGTTGGACGATAAATGTATTTTATTTCTTTTGATTGTTTAATGTCACGAAGAAAATAATATTTGACATCTATGTGTTTTGTTCGAGGATTTATTTTCTCTGAGTCCAATATCTTTAAGCAACTTTGATTATCTTCGAACATTGTAATACTCGTATCTTGTAAATTAACTTGCAGATCTTGAAACAATGTCCTCAGCCAAATAAGTTCTTGTGTTGCTTCTGCTAAAGCAACTAGCTCTGCTTCAGTTGATGATAAATTGATAATGCAATAAGTCCTTGTTTTCTACTAGCATAACTGATTGTGGCTTGACCCAATTTAAATATACATCCACTTGTAGATTTTCTGCCATTTATATCTGCAGCCCAATCTGAATCGGCATATCCAACAAGTTTTAATTGTTCTTTATTACATCCAACACAAAGCTGTAGATGTTGTGTTCCTTTTAGGTACCTTAAAACTCGCTTAACTTCATTCCAATCACGTTGAGTGGGGCAGGATACTTTTCTGCTTAGAATTGAAACGGCTGCTGCTATGTCTGGTCTTGTATTTCCCGAAAGATACAGAAGTGAACCAATACCTTTTCTATATACAGTGGCGATAAAATAAATAGCACATGTAGTCTTAAATTCGTGTGATGCAAGTTTTTACCACTTTCTTAAACTTTAAAGAGCTGTTTGACTCATGAGGAAGTAAGACCAAATATACATATCTCTGATTTAAAAATAAAATGAGGTATATTGAACTCATAAGAAAAACTACACCAAAATGATTTATACAATTTAAGTATACTAGGACAAAATAAATGGCACATTTCGTAAATAACAAATAAAAAACATATTAAATAACAAAATATTAACATTATTTGAAGAAAATATCCGGTATTTGGTCGAGTAACCCTTATTTTTAATCACAGCGGAATATCACCGTTCTATAGACGAAGGAAGGCTCCGGAATCGTTCAACAGATACTGAGTACCAGGCTTGCTGGACTTTCCCCAAAGTTTGTCGAAATTTCAATTATCAGTTCAATTTATGGCTTCGTCCACAACATTCCACAAGTACTCAATAGAATAACGATCTAGAGACTAAGCTTAACAGCGATAACGATCTAGAGACTAAGCTTAACAGCGTTTTTTTTTTGGAAAAATGGCCATTGCTTAAAAAACTTAGCCATATGGTTAGGATCGTTATCCTGTTGAAATTTACACGTCAAGGACATTTCGTCCTCAGAATAGGGTAGAATTGTATCCCGTAGGATTTCTTTGTATTATAAATGGTCCTTAATACCCTCTATTTGATGAAGTGGTCCCATACCATGCCAATAAAAACATCCCTAAACAAGAATGCTACCCCTACCATGCTTAACAGACTTTATTGTGTATATTCTGGTCATATTCCTGGTGGATTCCTCGTCGAAAGTAGTTTTTACCATCTGATTAAATTTATACTCATCGCCCCCTAAGATATTTCCCCACCAATTTTGAACTTTTGAAATATGCTCCCTTGCAAACTGCATCCGACGTGAGAGATTGCTCTTAAAGACGTCTGCTTTTCTTCTGTCAAATCATCCAAACAGCTTTTTTCTACTCAGACAGTTTCTAATCGTACTTACAGACACATTAACACCAAGATCTTGTTCATTTGCATGTTCAATTTTTGGGACTTAGGTCAGGCAGACGATGTCAAAATCAGTTCAAGGGGTGATTTTTCTGGACTTACTCATACCAATTTTGTTTTGAGCACTTCCTTGTTCTTCGCAATGGTGAAGAGCATTTATAACATTCTTATTCTTTCTTGAAAATTTTTATTTCCGCTCTAGTTCAGATTTCGTGTGACCTTTTTTCAAAAATCCCTAGCTTAAACGTCTGTGCTGATTGTTTTCCACTTCTCATACTACATTTCAGCAATTAAAATTGAAGCAACTTATCTAAGAACCTTACCAAAACTCATAACTTTTTCACTAAGCTTTTAAAAGTTAAAAATATTTGTTAAAATGTATTAAATTTGCAACGGAAACAATATGTGCTATTTAAATTGTCCTCACCTCAGTGCAACTTGTGTACCATTTGACTTTTTTATAAAATAATTTCTGGAGAAGACTTATCCCGTTATTTTATATTCAAAATCCAGATACTCAACATTCAAAATCTACAACATAAATGGTCTTACAGTACCGGATTTCAAAATGAACTTATGTTTTAAGGCCAAGAAAGAATTTTTAACAGAAGTGTTCTATTTATTTTGTCGCCACTGTAGTTCATTGTCACCTAAAAGTTTATCTTCTTTTGTTGAACTTTTGAAATATCCAGTATATAATGGTATTTTGGATATTTTTGCATTTGACATATTGAATATATTTAATATTTTCTGTATGTACTTTTCTTGATGCATATAATAAATTCCACTTTTCTTTTCAATTTGCATTCCAAGATATAATTTTAAATTTCCCATGTCAGTTATTTCATAATGTTTTTAACTTCATTAATTGTTTCTAAAACCAAATCCCTTTCTTTTGCAACAACCAGGATGTCATCAACATAAACTAATACATAAATAATTTTGTCCTTTTGGCCTTTTACATACAAACAACAATCAACCTTTCCCCTTCTGAATCCAAAATTGATCAAAGTTGAATTAATTTTTTGATTCCAACAGTTTGCTGATTGCTTGAGACCGTAAATACTTTTGTTAAGTTTACATACCAATTTTTCATTTCCATCTTTTATAAATCCTGTAGGTTGCTTTATATAAATTTCATCTTCTAGATCACCATATAAGAATGCTGTTTTTACGTCAATGTGTTGTACTATCATGGTTTCCATAGATGCAATCGCCAAAAGAGTTCGTAGTGTTGTCTGTTTCACAACAGGTGCAAAAACTTGGTCGTAGTCTTCATCATATTTCTGTGAAAACCCTTTTGCTACAAGTCTTGCCTTGTATCTTTTTGATTCATTAGCCAAAGTTTTGATCTTGAATATCCATTTACAGTTTATGGCCTCCCTATCCTTAGGCGATTCCACAAGCTCCCAAGTATTGTTTGCATATAAAGCCTGCAATTCTTCTTCCATAGCACAAATCCATCGCACACTGTCAGTACATTCTAATGCTTCCTTATATGTTGTAGGTTCAGCTGGGCAAGCTGCTAAATATCCATATCTTTCAGGAGGTTTACCTTTGTTTTCTCTTAACGATGTTCTTTTATTTTCTTCCGAATATCTTGTCTCTTCATCATTAATTATAATACCATTTTCAAGATCTTGATTATTTTCTTCAGAAGTAACATTTTCAGAATTTTCAGTGTTTTCATCATTTTCAATTGCGTTATTTGCTGAATTGTAATTTGTTGGGTTATGGTTGTTAGTGATATTGATTTTGAAAATATCATCAATATCATCATTTTTAGTATATCCGGGTATTTCTTAAAATTTGCATTTATATTTTCATTAAACTTGACATCTCTTGATACGATTATACGTGCTGTCTTTACGTCTAATAATCTGTAAGCTTTCGATTCATCACAAAATCCAACAAGCACATATTTCTTCGATACATTTTCCAGCTTATGTCGAAGTTTCTTGTTAATGTAATGATATGCCAAACAACCAAAAGTTCGTATATTTTCCATTGCAGGTGGTCTTGAAAAATATAGTTCATATATGGTGTTTTCACTGTAGCTTTTGATGGCAATTTGTAAATAATTAGCGGTATTCAAAGCTTCCGCCCAATATTTTCTTTCCAATCCAGATTGTATTAACATGCATCGTGTCATTTCCATTAAACTTCGGTTCTTTCGTTCTGCGACACCATTCTGTTTGGGGGTATAAGGCGCTGTTAATTGATGTTGAACACCTTTACTTTTTAAA
The DNA here is from genome assembly GCA_963931855.1 of Philhelius festivus. Taxonomy (NCBI): domain Eukaryota; kingdom Metazoa; phylum Arthropoda; class Insecta; order Diptera; family Syrphidae; genus Philhelius; species Philhelius festivus. The sequence continues at coordinate 99,383,725 of OZ007555.1, forward strand.
TACGCTATTAGTTTGTTATTAGCGAATTCTCCACCCCGGTCAGTTCGTAAAATTTTTACTGTTTTTCGAAAATAGTTTTCAACTTGATTTATAAATTCAACTATTTTGTCCATCGTTTGACTCTTGTTTTTTAAGAAATGAACAAAACAGTATCTACTGTAGTCATCAATCATGGTCAAGAAATATTTATTTCCATTTGGAGTGGTCTCCCTCATAGGCCCACATAAATCAGCATGAATGAGGTCCAATATATTATTTGATCTGTTCTTACTCTGTTTTGGAAACTCTGGGGCCTATTGCACCATCTTACAAAATTGTGATTACAAGCATTTTTTTTAACAAATTTGTAAAAAATCGAGTTTTTTTCATATGTAATTTTTTTTAATCACAAATTTGTACTTGTAATTTGTAGTTGGTGCAATAGGCCCCTGGTCTCGACATTTTACCAAGTAAACAAGAATCGCAATGATCCAAACATTTGCAGCTTAGAAGGTCAAGTCCGGTTATATATTTATTATCAATTGCTTCTCTTATGCAATTTTTCTCGCGATGACCAAATTGACGATGAAAAGTATGAATGCATTCCTTTTCATTTTCAATTACTTTTCTAACATAATTGTCTTTATTTAGTGTATAGAGATTTTTATGTAAGCTGCCCGTTGCATAAATTATACATTGAAACGATAATTTACAAATTTCGTTCTTAAATAGAACTTGCCAACCGTTTTGTACAAGTTTTCTGACTGAAAGCAAATTACCGTCTAATTCAGGAACATAAAGCACATTCTTAATGCGAGAAACAGATTAACACAGCAACTTCAACAGCAACGAAAACTTCAACATCAAAAGTCTTGTGAAACAGATTACAACGTGAACAGCGTTTTTGACAGCATATATAATCAAAATAGAAATGAATTTGCCGTACATAATTTGATAAAAATTAACGTGAATTGCATCAATGTATACAACTTGCGCAATTTGTCGTACTAAAATTAATTTGTTTTTAGTAATTCTTCCATTGTCAAAACCAAAATAAATAGACGAAACAAAAAGATGGTTGTCACATTTTCATTTGAGTGTTGATAATACTGACAAATTTCGCCTTAAAAGTTGGTAGTATTTGCACAGCGACATCGAATTTAGGGTTTAGGTCTAACGTTGATGTCGATGTCGAAGTTTCTGTGTTAATGTAATCAAAGCCATTTAAAACCAGTGGCTCTAAAAAGAGTGATGTGGTTGTCAAAGTTGCTGTTGAAGTTACTGTGCCAATCTGTTTCTCGCATAATATATATTGGTTTATGACGGTGTTCACATTGGACTCACTCCACCGACTTATTTTGATGTCTCTGTGTTTTTTCTCGTTCGCACTTCATGGTTAGAAAGAGACGGCAAAGTGAGGCAGGATTTTTAAAACAAATTGAAAATTAATAGATTTTTTTTGACATTTGTCTTGCTGACATAATATGACACACGAAGATACAGTGTATCACAAAAGTAAGTAAGCACTCAATAAAAAAAAAATATAATCAAACACTATTTGGAAAATAAATCGAAGTGCGGGAATGGTGAAATTGTTAACAAAAGTCCATCTACTATTCACAAAATAATAACCAAGTAAAATAACATTGGAAGTTTGCAAAATGACCCTCGATCAATGACAATGACAAGCAGGAATGCAGTATTATTGTTAGGAAAGTGAAGAGGAATCCCAAAGTAAGCCCATCAAAGATATCAGCAGAAATAACCAAATAAAACAGGTAAGTCATGTAACCCTCAAACTATTCGACGAGTGCTCTACCAATCCGGTTATCATGTATCGGTTAGAAAGAAACCTTACATAAGTAAAATAAATCGCCAAAAGCGGCTCTTCTTTGAAAAAACCCATGAATCTAAACAAGAAGAATTTTAGAACAGAGTTGGTTTATTTGAAATGTTACTTTTTAGTTCAAAATACATATCAATTATAGACAAAACTATTGGCGCAAAATTTTAAAGAGTTCTCGTTTAAGCAATTAAACCAGCTCTACTTAACGCAGTCGTTTAGCTTGGAGACTTTGTCTAACTTTTTCATAATTTTAATCATGTTAGACAACTCTTCTAACTAATGTGGACTTTACAACAGAACCTAAGCGAATTTGCGTTGAACAACCCTTAATTTGACAGATACATAACTCACACAACTACAAAAATACAAAAAAAAAGGAAAAAGAACAGACAACTTCAAACCAAATAATTTTTCGCCGAAAAAAGTACATTTTATACACTACCTCTGTACAGATTTTGATTGTTTATAAGTTATTTACATTATTTTACATAGAAATAAAGTATAAATCACAAATTTTCCTCATAAACATTCAATTTGTTGTTGCAAGGTGCAGATTCATTTAGCTATACTCGTCTCGGCCGGCGCGCATACATTATATATGTACATTTGTATGTACAGATTTGTTAATCGTAGAGCACTTGCGTACGGTTGTTTCGAATTTATAATATTCAGTGATTCAGTCTATTTACAAAAAACATCTTTAAAAAATCAAATAAAACATCAGTAAACATTTTTTCTTCGATTTGCTTTGGTATGAAATAACCATTGTCAATATGGATAAAGTATACTTTTAAAAGATAAACTAGCTATTTGCTGCTGTTAAAGTAAGACGAGCTCTTTAACGTTAAAGTATAGTTTATGTCCTTTAAAATTAACAAAAAGTCGGTTCTCGTTTTATATTCAATATTTAGAGTCGACTCCCATACTTAAATTGATTTAGAGTAGGTTTTAAATGTTTAAAATTTTGCGCCATTAAGTTTTTTTTTTTAACATTACTATCGATTGTTTGAAGGAAATGATCTTTAAACTAAGAGGTGCTTACTTACTTTTGTAATTCACTGTATATTTGTAGTGGCATAGCAAATGACCAACAATTATGACAACTACAAGACGTCAAAGAGAGTCTGGAGTGTTCACACTACTTTTGTCTCTGAACACGACAGGGTGGCCTTACGTCAAAATAAATTGGTTGAGTAAGTCCAATGTGAACAGCGTCTATTTTGATAGTATAAGATACCATCGCCCGAACCTTTTGCTTCAATCTTATGTCCATTTGCTAAATAAATACTATCACCAGATTTGTTATTTAAATTTTTAAAGAAATTTTCATCATTGCACATATGACATGTAGCTGCTGAGTCAATATACCATGCAGAATCCATCTTATTTGAAGCGGAACTAAAACATAATTCAAAATTACTCGCTCTGTACTCACCAGCACCAGATTTTGAAAATTCGGTTTCAGTTTTCTTTACTTTGAACTTTAATTTCTTCTTAAGATGATTTATTGACCAATTTGGAATATCATAGATGAGTGGAAGTGATTAATAAAATCTTTCCTTCGGCTTTATTTGGTCACTGTATTTTTGGCAATGAAACAACGAAGTTACATTCGCTTTCCCGACGTTTCGACAGGGGTTGCTGTCTTCTTCAGGGGAACTTTATTGAGACAAAAAATACAAAAGTTACAATTTAATGTGTAATAACAATTAAAACAATAAAAAATACACTCACTATTTGTAAATTATTAAGTTTTAAAATTAATGTGATTGTTATATCATTAAAATAAAATATAGCACTTCAAATGAAGTTGAGTCTTAAAAAAGAAAAAAACGAAAAAACAACAAAGAAACTATTGGAATGACATTTATGAAGATGAGACGAGAGAACAATAGATAGCAGAGATGTTTTGTGTGTCTTGTTTTCTATTCATGTTGTTGTTATTGTTAATTAAATGTAATGTTTCAAGAGTGTAACGTTTTGATACATGTTTCTCTGTCTGTAAAATTTTGACACCTTCAAAATCCGGAGAATGACCGCTTTCGAGAATTAGTTTTAATTATAAAAATAAAAATTTAGCCACGGTTTTGGCCAGGAGTGGCTCTTAAATAAAAAGAGGGAGGTGATGGAGCCGCCTGCTCAAGATCGAAGGAAAGAATTCCAAGAGGGGATAAGTAACTTGAGTTGTCCCAAGAGGACCCGGTTTGAAAGAGGATAACGTTACTTATCAAATCATTATCCGAGAGATCTAGGCTGGATACTAATTTTCTCATAAGAGACAAACTGTATCTCAACAACGGAACGGTGTTGGTATTATTGTAAATAAAATTGTTAGAGAATCTTTTAGTTCTGTGCTCAAAGTTTCTTCCACAACAGAGCCTGAGAATTTTTCTCTCCAGTTTTTCAAGAGTTTGGGCCACCGAAGGGGACACTGAAAACCAGATAGGAAAGGCGTACGTCATGATGGGCCTTATTAAGGTTTTGTAAAACAGGAGTTTGGTTTTTGTGTTCAACGCTCTATGTTTGAAGAACGGCATGAACATGTTCGAAATTCTCCTGGCTTTTTCGAGTGTTGTTCTGGCGTGAGGGTTGAATTTGAGTAGGTTATTAAAACTAATACCTAGATATTTAAGATTGTTTTTGACTGGAACGGTATGATTGTCAAGGTTCAAGAAAATATTTTTGCTTTCACGCACTACGCCGGCTGGGCCTTTCCCACTGGCATTGCGAATACAAATTACTTCGGATTTTGGTATATTAAGCTTAATTCCCCAGGTTTTGTAAAAATCGTTGATTATTTTAAGATGTTTTTCGAGCGTTTGCAAGGCAAGTTTAGGGGATTCATTGCTTGAATATGCGATGGTATCATCAGCGTAGAGCAGACCCGTGGATAAAAAATTGTTGTCGAAAAATTGATGTGGGAAATCGTGAAGAAAAATATTGTATAGGTGCGGACCCAGGATCGAACCTTGCGGGACACCTTTCTTGCATGGCGTTAAGTTACCCTTAGTACCTTGAATTTGGATGAAAAATTTTCTTTCAGAAAGGAAACTGCTAAGAATGTTTAAGATGTGCGTTGGTAAATTGAGAGAAGATAGTTTGGCGAGGAGGCCGACCCTCCTGGAATGTGTTCGATTGGATTTTCAGTTGGCGACTCAATTTTATTCAAGATTATTCTCTCAAGGATTTTTCCGGTGTTGGGGAGTAGTGAGATCGGTCGAAAGTTGTTAATATCGAAAATATTTTGTTTTTTTAAAATGGGCAAAATTCTAGCCGTTTTCCAAACCGTAGGAAAGTGGGCTTTGTTAATGCAGTGGTTGAATATGATGGTAAGGAACCGTATACCCTTATCCGACAGTTTTTTCAACACAAAGTTGGAGATATTATCGGGGCCAGTGGACTTCTTGGGAGTAAGTTGTTTAACTAGACTCTGTACTATTTCGAAGGAGGTGAAAATGTTATTTGCCAGCGGACTCAGTGCGGGGCATTCGACATCAAAGAGGAAGATATGCTCAGGGATGTTCTGCCTTAAAGCGTTTACAACTTCAAATGCATGCTGAGTAGTGGAGGGATTAAACGTGGGAGTTTTTCCTTCGTAAATCTCCTTGAAATGGTTTTCGAAGGCTTCAACTATACTGTTTTCATTGTAAAAGGTCTGGTCGCGCACTGAGACCCTGTTACAGAAGAATTTTTTTTTGTTGCCAACAATTCTGAAGGCTTCCTTGAAGGCCAAAGGTCCGGGAGATATTTTTGAGAGACGGGTACTAACGTTCTTATTGAGCCAACAATTAACTTTGTCCTTAATTATTTTGTTTAATAGCGAGATTTGAGAAGAAAGTTCCCTGTAAGGTGCATTTATTCTGTTGTAGGGGTTGTGAAAGATATGTTTAAGGCGCCTCTGCCATTGATGCTTGATCTTATAAAGCTTTACAATATCCTCAGGCAAGTCTTTATATTTTTTAAACGAAACGATAGTGCTTGTGGAGTTCTCTTCCAGGGTGGATAAAAGTGCTTCATTAAAGTGTAAAATGTGTTCTTCGATGTTTTCATTGGACATACATGTTGTGACAGGAGGGAAATACCTTTCCAACCGCTGGTCTAATTGGCTTCTGAAGAGATGCCAATTGGTATTTTTGAAAGACCTTGGAGATTGGTGATTGTTTATACAGAGGTTAGCCTCTTTGATATGTATGTTCAAAAGCAGGGGGCAGTGATCCGTAAAGGTAGGAAGTGTTTTAAGAGAGAAATTCGGGTCGATGTAATTAATAAGATCGCTAGATATGAGGAAGTGATCGAGAAATGAAGGGCCTCTCGGAAATGTGGTTTTGCTAGGTGTCACTTGCTGAAGCGAGGGGGAGAAATTATGAAGCCAAGCTTCAAGTGTTTTACCGTTAGGGTTATACGAGTGGTCCCCCCAATTGGGACTTCTAGCGTTGAGAATTTGTTTGCTAGATTTTCTATTTTATTTAACTCAGCGGTGAGTGAAGAAACCGGGGAGGAGGATGGGAAATACACTGATCCTAGAAGGAATTTCTTGGCAATGTTGTCCTTGTTGTATGTAAAGCAAATAAAAACAGAAGGAAAGTTGGAAGAGTGAAAGTCCACAAGCTCATATCTAATATTATTTTTTATGAAAATTGCAACACCTTGTTGATTATCGTTTCGAATAACGTTGAAATTGTCGAGGCAGACCTTATGCCTACTAGACAAATGAGTTTCTTGAATAAGTGCAAAGGAACAGTTGTTATCTTGGAGAATTTTCAAAAGTTCTATTCTCCGCGAATGCGCTATTAAGGACGAAATGTTAAATTGAAGAATTTTTAGTGGGATCATTTTGAGGAAAAGAATAATTGGTTGACCAAGTCGAGATAGGCCAATCTTTTTTCCGATATTGAGCTGAAGTTCCCCAGGTTCGACATTAATTTTTCAATCTTAGCAATGAGCGTTCTCAACTCTAGACCGAAAAGACTGTTTGATAGATCCATAAATTGATCTAAGACGTTGGCACCCGCCCCTTTCGTAGGAGGGCCCGAGGTAGTAGGGGCCCAGGTCGTATTCGAGCTTTGATTTATCAGTTGGCTGGCGTAAGAAATACCTGGGACAACCGAGGCACCGTTGGAGAGAGCAAGGGAGAAGGCTCTTGATTTTTCTCTTTTAGAGATGGCGTCTTGAACTATTTGTTTTCTTCGCGATTCGTATTTTTTATACATTATGCAGCCTCTAAAGTTAGCTGGATGATTCTCACCGCAGTTAATGCATACTGCCTTACTCCCTTCCTCCCTTATCACGGGACAAGAGCCAGGTTCATGGCGGTTGGTGCATTTGACGCAATTGTAGGAAAAAGCGCAATTTTTTGCTAAATGACCAAATTGTTGGCATCTTCTGCATTGTAACGGGCCTCGGTTGCCCCTTGGTTTTTCCCAGTAAACTCTGGTATGGAATAAATACTTGATTTTGAAAAGTTCGGTGGCACTCGTGCCCGGCTGGAGACGAATTAGGAATAAATTATAATTAATTTTTTCTTGCTCTCAAGGTCTCAAAAGGAGAGACGTTAAGAATGTTCGGAATCTTAGTCTTCAATTCGTTAAGAATTTCGTCGACAGGATAATTAGACGTGAGTCCTCTAAGAACAACGTTAGTTGTCTTATCCTCTTTAAGTGTAAATGAATATGCTTGAGCATCTTCTTTCTTTTTAAGCACCTCCATCAGCTCCCTGTGAGCCTTGCTGTTATCGACATATAGTCTACTACTGTTACCTCTATTCACTATTTTATACCTGAATTCTACTGATCTTTCTTTAAAATCGTTAACTAATTTTCTTACGTCAATGTTCTTTAAAATAATGGGTGGACAGTACTTACCCGATTGCGTGTTTGCGTCTCCATCTTTGGTTTTCGAATCCGAGTTGATTGGTGTGGAGTTGTTGTTAGCTTGATCGTTGTCTTGAACGTCGTCAATGTTGATTGTAGATTGGCCAACTTGGTTGGCGATGGCGTTGGGTTTCTTGTTAGTTGAGTTAAAGGTGTGTATTTCCAAATCTCGCAGCGAAGCGAAGCGATTTTCATCATCAATATGGCGGGCACTGCCGTATGTTTTTTGGATGGCATTTGCCATTCGTCCATGGTGAGAGTTGAGTTGATGTTCGCTTGCATCTCTACCGCTGGTGGAAGAGAGTTGTTCATAGCTTCCGAGCCGGGTGGCGTCAGATTTGGAAGGTCAGTGCTTGAGCAGGCAGGCGCTCCTTTTAGCGTGGAATTATGATTAGCGGTATCCAATTTTTTGGTGTACGGTGGTTGCTTTTTAATTTTATAAGGGTGTTCGATTGCTTCCTTCATTTTAGAGGATCGGTGGAACGGTTTTAAAGATGAAGCGGAATTCTGCTGCAACATGCGCTCAGATGAGAGCACGTGTGGTTAAAAAACCCAACAATCCACTTAGATGGTGTACCATCCACACTTCGCAATTAGATAATCGTCTTTAAAATGTTTTTCTTAAGTAGTTTAAGTACTTATAAAAGTTAAATCTTTGCAAAAAAGGACAATACAAAATTTTATTAAAAAAAAATTCACAAAACTGAGCAGAGCAGATAAAATGGCGACTTATTGCTATCGCTGCCTCGTGTCGAATCTAAAATTAACCCATTGCACTGGTGTATTTGAAAAAGATGTCAATACAAAAATTAACGTTTTCAAATCAAGATTTAAATCTCGTTGGGAAAAAGCTAACCGAACGGAAGCCAGATTTTTAAAGTCCAATAGCGCATGGCTAAAAACGCCTGTTCTGTTTACTTGCTTTTCACAATCTAAACGGGGTCGCCCAAGAACTTCATTTGAAGAAGGTGCGGACCGAACAAAACGGCAAAAAACTGAAGAATTGAGGAAGTCTACGTCTTTGGCAGAGTTGACATATGCAACTGAAATGAGTTTGAGAGCTTCTGGACAGTCGGAGGCAGCAAAATTGATACGAGAAGTGGCAACCATTCCAAGTCACGCTGAACAATGTAGGAAAGCTATAAAGGAGTCTCTTAAACCTAGTTCAATGAATGGAGAAGAAGCATTTGCTATGATTATTGAAGCAAATCTATCCCGTTTTCAGTATGAAATTATTCGATCGAAAGCTCCAAAAATATTCCCCTCGCATAAAATTGTTCAAGATAGTAAAAAAAATGCTACCCTAAGCCTGACAAAATCAATATATCTGAAACTTCTGTTAATACTGATTTGCAAAGTTTGCTCAATTTAACTATCGAACGTCTGATTATTGTTCAAAAAGAAGTTATAGATTCACTCTCATTTAAAGAATTGAATAATATGTGCTTATATTCTAAGTTGGGCTTTGATGGAAGTTCTGGGCATAGTTCGTATAAACAAGCTTTTAATGGTTTGGACGCCGATGATTCAGCGTTTTCATTGCCTTGTACCTTTACGATTGGTGTCCGGTGCAAAAATTATTTGGCAAAATCCTCGCCCGGGATCAACCAGGTATTGTAGGCTACTAAAAATTGAGTTTCTTAAAGAATCCTCGGAAGTATCTATAGCAGAAAAAAAAGAGTGGATAACCAAATTAAGGAGCTCCAGCCTAGTCTCGTTAAGGTAGACACAAAAACTTTATTCATTAATCACAATTTGATGTTTGCTATGATTGATGGAAAAGTGTGCAATGCCATAACAGAAAACTCATTTACACAAAAGTGATATATATGTAATGCGGTTTTTTGAATGCCTTCTTCATCTGTCTTATAAATTAAAAATTAAACAATGGCAAGCTAGAGGAGAGGAACATAAAAAAATAGTTGCAAACACAAAGAAGGAAATTCAAAGGCAGTTTCGAGATCGTTTGGGTTTGATCGTAGACAAACCGAAGCCAGGGTTCGGAAACTCGAATGATGGGAACACAGCCAGACGATTTTTTGAAAATGCTGATATTTCTGCTGATATTACAAAGATTGATGTAAGTTTAATAAAAAAAATGCACATCATAATGATAGTCGTTTCATGTGGTCATGAAGTTGATGTTCCTAAATTTCGAGAATTCTCGCATGAAACTGCGAAGTACTTCGTGAGTAAATATCCCTGGTACTATATGCCACCTACCGTTCATAAGTACTTAATTTATGGGAACGAAATAATTTCAACGGCCTTATTACCTATTGGACAGCTAAGTGAAGAAGGTCAGGAAGCCCGCAACAAAGACTTTAAAAAATATAGAGAACATCATTCCAGAAAAAACAGTCGAGAAAACACGAATGCAGATGTATTCAATTTTTTTCTGCTCTCATCTGATCCTGTTTTGACAAGCATGTGCAGAATTTAAAAAAAAAAAGCTACAACATCTACCCCAAGAAGCCATCAGTTTGCTTATATCCCCATCTGCAATAACACAAAACCAAAATGCTGAAGAAAATGTACTTAACGAGAGTGATTATGAAGAATTATAATGCTATAATGTATACAAATATATTGTAATATTAACTATTTATTAATAAAAGTTTATTTAAATGTACAGGGCTTTTTAAAATGTTTATTTCGAATTGCTAATTCAAACATATTTTGATACATGATTCAAAAGCCATAAATTTTTTCATATCATACAATTTTTTTTAAAGTGGGCGTGTCCATAAGTTGATTCAAAACTATCCATAGGTGGGTCTCAAGAATGTTCATGCAAAATTTCAAGCCCTTAGCTGTATTAGTTGATTTAATGCCAGCTTTAAGGCTATTTTGCCCCAGAGTGCGATGGTTCTAATCCAGTAGAAGAGGCAAAATGTGTTTGTTTGGACCTGCTGCAAACAAATAATCAGACAAAAGTAGCCAACGCACGTCAAATCAAATCCGGAGGCAAAACCGCGAACGTCATCGTAGAGCTACGTGACAGAGAAGATGTAGTACGGGTACTTAAATCAAAAGCGAAGTTGCAAGGCTCAGGAATTTCGATGCATAAAGATTAACCCATTGCGTCAAGGGATCGTAGAAGGCGAATTCTTGCACTCCGTGCAGAAATTATGGCTAAAAACAAACACATAAAAACACAAATAAGAGGTGAAACAATGGTTATAAATGAAAAAATATTTTATTTTGATAGTAAAAACAATTTAATATGCGACGGTGGGGATGGCAATGCACTTTTGAAACAGATGGTTGGAGATTTGACAGCCTCAACATCGATGACATCAACAATGACAACTGTTGCTAAAGGTAGCACCACAATGAATGGGAGCAGCGCTGTCTCTCAAACTAAGAGGAGTACAAAAGCAAAGTTTTTAGTACTAATGCCGTCTACCGTATTAACAATAAAAATAATGAAAATAAAAATAAAATAGAACGCAAATATATAAATATTATAGCATATAATGTGACAGGGTTATGTAATAAGACTTTATTTATTGATTTTTATAATTATGTTAACCAATTTGATTTTATTTTTTTATTTGAAACGTATGTAACTGAAGAAAACTTTGCTAATTGTGAAAACAAGTTTAAGAATTTTAATTTTGTATGGATACCAGCAGTAAGAAATAACGTGAGGGGTAGAGCCAGCGGAGGGTGCTTTTTTGCGTACAAAAAACAATTAGAAAACACCATTTGCGATTTTAAAACTGTTAATGAAACAATATATTTAAACCTTAAATGCAACGGCAAATGATATTCCATTCTCCCATTATACCTGAATTGCAATCACTGGGAAAATGATTTTGAAAAATTGGAAGAGTTTATGATGATTAACGACAGTAACAATGTTCTTATGATAGGAGATCTAAATGGCAGAGTGGGTACAGAATTTGGAACAGTAAATGCAGCGGAAGGAAATTCACGCAATCTAAGGATAGTGTTAGTAATTGTAGAGGAGTGAAGTTACTAGATTTGTGTAACACATTTGGACTGCGAATCCTGAATGGCACTGGTGCATCTGATAAAGCTGGAGAGTACACTTTTGTAGGCAAGCAAGGAAATTCAGTGATTGATTATAGTCTAGCGGGTGGCGAGTGGAATATGCACGTCAAGGATTTCAAAGTTTACCCTGTACCTTTTTCTGATCATCTTCCTATCATCACAACGGTACAACTGGAATATAGTATTGAGAATGGGGATACAAATTTGGCGGTGCTGCCAAAGCTTAAATGGAGGGACTCGAATGCAGATAGGTATAGAAGACAATTGGACTTAGTACTATCAGAGCAACGTATATCTGATCTAACAGGAATTGAAGATGCATTAAAAAGTTCGTATCCAACTGTAAAGTTCGGAAGCAATAAAATGGGTAAGATGCAATGGTTTGATAATGAATGTGAAATGGCGAGAAAAATATCCTTTTCTTGTTTAAAAGCATTCCGTGACTGTAACGAAATATCCTATAAAAACCAGTATCTTAAATCAAATGCGAATTACAAGATGTTATGTTCTCAAAAAAAGAAGAAACATTATGAAGCAGAGGCCAAACGGTTGGAAAATTGCAGAAATGGAGCCGATTTTTAGAATTTAGTTAGGAAATTAAATGGCAAGTCCTATGTGATCAACCAAGAGTTAAAGCCAAATGTACTGCTAACACATTTTAAAGAGCTGCTGGGCACTCCGGGGGATATTAATACGATTTTGTATGCTGCACCAAACTTTCATAATGAAGTCCTTGATGCAAGTTTCACCTATGGTGAGATCAATGAAGCTCTAAGAAGGTTAAAAGATAAGAAAGCAGCAGGATCGGATGGAATTCCTGCAGAATTTTAAAAATATGGAACTCAGGAACTTATATGTAACCTTTTAACAATCTTCAATAAGGTAATGGAAGATGGATATATTCCTCAACAATTCACAGAATCCCTGATATTTCCTATCCACAAAAAAGGAAGTACTGCAGATCCGGCAAATTATAGGGGGATATCTTTCTTGAATTCTTCGTATAAGCTTTTTACAACTATCTTGCAACATCGTCTCAATATATGGATCACAAGCAATAATCTGATTGGTGAGTGTCAAGCAGGATTCAGACCAGGGTACTCCACAAATGATCACATTTTTTGTACTAAAAAGTATTGCAGAATCATTTTTGAACAAAGGGACAAAATTGTATACATTGTTTGTTGACTTCAAGTCTGCATTTGATAACGTGGACAGAAATGCGTTGATGTATAAGCTATATGGCATGGGAATGTCTTGGAGGTTTGCAAGGCTAATTAAAAATCTATATAGCAGTACAAAATCAGAGATCTGGAATGGGGAAGAGATGTCGGATTGGTTTCACACATGGACAGGAGTTCGACAAGGATGTACACTAAGTCCTTCGCTGTTTGCTCTTTTCATCGAAGATCTCGTCCAATGCCTGCCGTGTGGTATAGAATTCGCCGGAAAAGCTATCAAAGCACTGCTGTTTGCTGATGATATTGTGCTTCTTGCATACTCGCCTGAATCGCTACAACTCATGATAAACCGCTTGAGTGACTACTGCAAACTATGGAACTTAACTGTGAATTTAGAAAAATCAAAAGTTATGATATTCAGAAATGGAGGAGGGCGAAACCGTAGCTGTGAGAAGTGGTGGTACAATGGTGAAGAATTCGAAGTTGTTAACAAATACAAATACCTTGGTGTACTTATGACTAAGAACCTTGATATGGGACACCATTTGAAGGATAAACTTGTAAAAGCTAAGACGGCAATCAGTGCCTCGCGGAACAAGTGTTTTTCTAACAAAAATATTAGACATAGTGCCAAATTTCGAGTCTTTGAAGCAGTTTCGGAAGCCATCATGTTGTATTCGGCTCAATTGTGGGGCTACAAACAGTACGAAACGGTGGAGAAGTTGCTGAGGTACTATATCAAAAGAATCTTCCATATCCCATCCAACGCCCCGAACTAGATGGTCATGCTGGAAACTGGACTTTCACCTCTATTTATACGCACCCTTAAGCTACATGTAGACTATATTCTTAAAACTCTCAGTATGTCTAATGAGACTTCCAAAGATAGTAGTACTGCACGAAATAAAAAAAAAAAAATAAGCTGGATGGGAGGAACTAAACCAATGGTGCGGAATGCAACTTAACCTCAACTGCTGTGACTTCAGCGAATGGAAACCAAAAAACACTGTACAGCCGTCTAAACCATAATCTCAATGAGCGGAATTATTTTCGGGATGAATATAGTGTGTAGGAAATCTCTATGATGGGAAAATTAAGAGGTGAACTTCCTTGCCTTAACTATATCTCACATAGAGACGATGTACCCGTAATTTGTGAGCTTTGTAACATGCATGAGAGGGAGGATACCATACATTTCTTAGGTCGGTGTCCAGTCTTAGCCGAAACGAGAAGATTCTACTTGAGTGCCAATAGCTTATCCATGATCCAGATAATGGCTCTCCTCAATGAGATGGACGTCTCAAAACTATTTAATTACTGCAAAGCTGCTTTACGGTATCGACAAAGAATAATAAATGAAGACTTTTAATCATTGTGTAAAGATTGTTTATGCTTATTGCAAGTTGTTTTTTTTTAATTATTTAAATGTTAGTACAAATATTTTATATTATGTTAATTTTTGTCAATCGGCAGACGGCAAGGCCATGCTCAATGATTTTGTAAACTATTATGTGAAAAATTAATTTTGTAATAAAGAAAATCTATCTAATCTAATCTAAAAATCTATTTTAACCTACTATAATTTTTTTTATTTGTTTAAACAATTTTTTTTCTATAACATAATAGATAATATTATTATGAATATGTGCATGCTTTATTTTTTTCTGTACGAAATACTGGAGCCGATGATCCTATGAAACTCTATCAACTTCGGGATATATTCTTGACGTTTTGTTTTTGACATTGCTTACGTTACTCGCTTGCTGAACTTCATTAATACAACTTTCAATTGATGAAAAAAGAATAGGATTACCTCCAAAAATAGACCGCAGTGCCCCTAAAGGATCAATTGCTCCACATTTCAAACCATGCCCCAGATCCCATGTAAAAAGTTTATTTTTAATGAAAAGCTTATCGTCCTTTAGTTGAATTTGAGATTTGACCATAGGAAACCTCTCGCGAAGGAACCTGGTAATCGGAAAAGGGTGCTTTTCCTACGTCGCACGGCAAATCTTTATGTATGTGAATTTGTGTATTCTTAAGTTCTTTTGTGTTATGGAGAATTTCCCAGAATGCTCTACGCGTTTTCATCTTTACAATAAACATTGCGGTTCTCACGTTCCTGGCTATTATCTCATGCGCATTCTCGATTTCAGAGACCTCAGAGGAAGACCCTCGCAAACAGATTAGGCCTTCTCCTTCATATCCGTATTGGCTCTGCGGAAGGTGCACCACGACATTCGTTTCAACGTTTTTTTTTTTGAAAAATTCTGTTAATCTCTATCACCCATATTAATAAATATGGTTTAGTGGAGGTTTATCGTTAAGCCCTGGACTAAGTGCGAAATTTCATTAATAAAACAAATTTTTTGCTAAGTGACGTTTACTAAATATGATTAAGCTAAACCACCGAAGTAGGAAGAATAAGAAATAGAATTGCCAAACGTGTTTTGTTTTAAGAACGGAAAATGTTTATCTTTTTATTGTTTTATCAAAAAAAAAAAATAAACAAAAGTGCGTTTCTTCACGAGTTGTCAAAGCATTTGCTTTGAAAGCAAAGCACTTTAATAAAATGAGAATTACGAAAGGATTTAAGGTCATAAGTGGATTTCGACAAGTCATAGGTGCATTTGACTGAACCCATATTAGGATAAAAAAAATAGAAAACGGTCAATAATATGTGAATAAGAGTAGGTATTACTCCAATAATGTCTAAGTAAAGATAGCTTACTAAAAATTATATAAATATAAATCCAAACATGTTTTTAATTTTGTTTCCTTATCTTTTTATCTTTAGTACATAGGCAGTTTGTGACGTCAATTTAAAAATAAGGAACATATTTTATCACTGGCGTGAAAGCACGTATGATTCCCGTATATATGAAAGACCGACAATAAGACACAAGCAAATGACAAAATCAATTTAGGCAGACAGAGAATATAAATCATAGATAACTTGTAGTAGATTCTTTTAAACGATTTTTGATAAACGTCACTTAACTATTACTCGAACATTTCGTTTTTATTAATGTGAATATATAAGCCAGGACTTACATAACTCCTTTTCCATGGCTTAGTAAAACCGTGGGATATAGGTAGAATAAGCGTTTTTTTATTAATATGGCTGTATAACTTTGGCAGAGATGTTGTCTTACTTAAGCTTTGGAAGGAAGCTCCTGACAAAGTTCTTTATTGTTGTTACGCAAGATTTGTGTCAGAGATTCGTTGGTATCTAAGTATTGGAGATTCCATTGTTGACCTAGTTTTGCAAGGATTGCCTGCTAAAAACGTTGGGCGCTTTTCCTGTCTTAGTTGGTCGGGGGAGGTGGAAAACAAACCTCTTGCTCATTTAGTGAAATTAGCTTTGGTGTTAAAATTATTTTGTGTTTTTTTTGCTTAAATGCTAGAACTTACGCAAGATTTCATTTTTATTGGAAAATCCGTAACTTAACGATTCTTTTGACAAGAAGTTTTAGATTTTAATGCACTTTTACTATTTTGTTAAAGAATTTTTGTAAGAGCTCTATAAAAAATTTAATCTGTAGTTAATAATAATATACTATATTTCTGATAAAATTTATAATTCAGTTTTATATATCTAATTTTCAATTGATGGATTCTTTTCCTAAAATATTAAAAGAATCATTTTGATTCGTTACTTTACATTATTTGCTTTAAAAAAATGATATAAAAAAGATATTACTTTTAGTTTAATCTCTCTCTTCGTTTTGGAAGAAGAGGCAACCGGGCCTTATTTTTGTCTGTTGTGATTATATTGGTGTTTTTTTTATCCAATGTTGCACAGATTCTTCTCCCGAAATAATCAGAGAATCGTAGTTCGTCTATTTTTTATTACTTCATTTGATTTAAATATGAGTATATCCTCATTTTTACTCTTTATATCCTTTTTTACTTATAAATTATTTTTTTTTACACCATTACACTTTTTAACAAAATTTTGTTATCATTTTCAGATGAAGGTGAAACCCGTTTTAACGATTGGAATCGTGGCGGCAACCGCTTCCAAAACAACCGTAATGGAGAAAGAGATCGTCGTGATGATTATCGTAATGAGCATCTTCGTGAGCGTTCCAATAGAGATGATGGGATACGGAACGACCGGTGGGTGGAATCAGAACGTCGCAACGATACAGGACAATCATTCGGAGGTAAATGGAAGGATGAAAAAAGGGGTGACGTTGATTACACCTCTCTTGGACCACGTGATGAGCGAATTGAACTCGAACTTTTTGGCACTGCTAACACTGGTATTAATTTCAACAAATACGAAGACATACCCGTGGAAGCGACGGGAAATCAAGTCCCATCACATATCACAATGTTTAATGACGTTAACTTGACGGAAATAGTCAAAAACAATATTGCATTGGCAAGATATGACACACCAACACCAGTTCAAAAATATGCAATTCCAATTATAATAACTGGTCGTGATTTAATGGCATGTGCCCAGACCGGGTCCGGTAAAACTGCTGCTTTTTTGGTACCAATTCTGAACCAAATGTATGAGCATGGAGTTTCGGATCCACCACCATCGAATCGTATGAGCAATAGGCGCAAACAATATCCTTTGGGATTAGTTTTGGCTCCAACTAGAGAACTAGCAACTCAAATATTTGAAGAAGCTAAAAAATTCTCTTATCGTTCAAGGATGCGTCCTGCTGTTCTCTATGGAGGCAATAACACTGTTGAGCAAATGCGCGAATTGGACAGAGGCTGCCACCTTATTGTAGCTACCCCCGGTCGTTTGGAGGATATGATAACTCGTGGAAAGGTTTGCCTTGACAACATTCGATTTTTAGTTCTTGATGAAGCTGACAGAATGTTAGACATGGGCTTCGAACCTCAAATTAGACGTATTGTTGAAAGGTGTAACATGCCAGCAACAGGCGAGCGCCAAACCTTAATGTTTTCAGCAACATTTCCAAAAGCCATTCAAGAACTGGCTAGTGATTTTTTGCATAATTACATTTTCCTTGCAGTTGGAAGAGTTGGATCTACTTCTGAAAACATAACTCAAACCATTTTATGGGTTAATGAACAGGAAAAGCGTTCTTATTTACTTGATTTGTTGCGATCAATTAAGGAAGGGCCTGAGTACTCCAAGGACAGCCTGACTTTAATTTTTGTTGAAACAAAAAAAGGAGCTGATTCTCTTGAAGAATTCTTATACAAATGTAATCATCCTGTTACAAGCATTCACGGCGATCGTTCACAAAAGGAAAGAGAAGAAGCCCTGCGGTGTTTTCGATCAGGCGATTGCCCAATACTCGTAGCTACTGCTGTGGCAGCACGTGGTTTAGATATACCACATGTTAAACATGTTATAAATTTTGATTTGCCTTCAGATGTAGAAGAGTATGTGCATCGAATTGGTCGTACGGGAAGAATGGGTAATTTGGGTGTTGCAACAAGTTTCTTCAACGAAAAAAATCGTAACATCTGCGGAGAGTTGATGCAATTGTTAATTGAGACAAAACAAGAGATTCCAAGCTTCTTAGAAGAAATGATGGCTACCGATCGTTCTCATAGTAGTGGTAAGAGATCATCGAATCGTGGCGGCGGAAACAATCGTTACGGAGGAGCATTTGGTTCCCGCGATTATCGTCAACAATCTGGTGGTTCTAATTCGAGGGGAAACAGCAATCGTCCTGGTGGATCTTTTCGTAGCAACGGCAATGCGAACTCCCCATTTTATGGTAAGACAATTAAAATAATACACAATTACTATTTAAAAACTTTAAAATTATAACTATTCAATTAAAAAACAAGATTCGCTGGGCTTTAGAGGATGAAAGAGAATGTTAATCTCAGATTGATGAAATGCAGTAGTTATAAAGTGTTGAAAACATGGTATAGGAAATTAATTCTTCATATTTCTGGACTATAAAAGGTTCAGGAACAACAAATTTGATTTGAAGTTGCCACATTATCACCCCTATTACGATTGTCAATTATCAAATTGATAGTTGATAAACCTTGAAAATTGGGTTACAAAACTCAATTTATTAAAAAACTAATCAATTTTTCTTTTAAATTTTTCAATTTGCTTGTGTTTAGCAATGGTCTGAATCATTCTCAATGATCAAAACTTTAATCAGTTGGGTTTTTAAACATTGAATTAAAAATTTACCAACTATCAAATTGATAGTTGACAATCATAATAGGGGTGTATATGTATATGTCAATCAATAGGCGAGAGTTTGAGATCTGCACAGTTAAAGTACAAATCTGAGAAAATAGTTTTTTATTCCAACCTAGTCTTTCTTAAAAACTAAAAAAATTGTTTTAGTGAAAATAATAATTTAAAAATAATTGCACAAAATTTTAAACGATCTAGTAAAATACTAAAGCCATTTTAGTAAGTTACTAATTATGCTTCGTGAGCTAATGATATTTAAAGTCCCAAGCAAATTATTTTGAAGAGCTGGGGGGGATTGGGAGTTTTACTCCAGGTATAGGTTTGACAAGACAACAGTTCGGCTCTTGGTTGAAAACCCAAACTTCAAACACCGAATTAAAAGCCGTGGGCTTTCGATTTCACCAGAATTACAAGTACTTTTTACATTACACTGGTAAGTCAACTTCCTAAATAGCACAAAAAGGATATACCTATGTAAAACAATTAATCTTAGGAACATAAGATGGAATGGTCGAGTCCACAGTGGGGAAAATAATAAAACACACTTCGAAAAAGGTTGTCACAAATAAACAAATAACAAAGTAAATCGTAGGTTGTCTCTTTGATTTCTGAGTTTCTGACATTTAAAATTATTAGGACCTTGCCCCAGATTTAACTTTGTTTTCTTTGTTAATTTTCACAAACTGTCATGATTAAGACGTCCGTTCACATGCAGTTTTTAATAAAAGGGAATTAGTATTTTACTAGTTATCTAGTAAAACAAAAAAAAACAAGCATTTGTAACAAGCTTTGCCTTTTGGTCCATACTGGCATTTGGAACCCTTAGCTCAGTCGTGGGGGTGGTTCTTGGACCTTTCGCTCCTACAAAAAAAAATATGCCAGCCTAAACATCACAGGTGTTTTTGATGTGCGAGTAATGTTGCCCTTGCCCTCTCTTCCATGGTTGCTTTTCTCGCTAAAGCAACCCCTAAACTAGGCTCCTTCTCCTCTCAGTGAATCATCCCCTTTTCCTTATCCTTCTCATTCCTTTTTGTGTGAATTTATTCACTCATTGTAAAACACTTCTTTCGATTTTAAAATTACTCAAAACCATTCTTTTTTATCTTTTCGTTATTATATTTTCAATGTATCTACTCGTATCTTAAAATTATTATACATTTTTTTTTATAAATAATGAGCAGGAACAGATTTCTATGGCTTCTGGGAAACATTCACCTGAATGACAATACCGAACAAGCTAGCAGAGGAAGTACAAAATTCGACAAGCTTTTCAAAATCCGGCCAATGATCGATATACTGTCGCGAACTTATTTGTCATGCTATATGCCCTCAAAACATCAATCAATCGATGAATCTATGATTAAGTTCAAGGGATGTAGCAGTTTGCGTCAGTATATGCCAATGAAGCCCATAAAGCGCGGATATAAGGTGTGGATTCAAGCCAATGAGTCTGCATACATATCCGAATTTCAAATCTACACCCGTAGATCGTCGGATTCTGCGGAGCTTAACCTCGGTGCTCGTGTTGTCAAAGACCTGACTCAAAAATTAATTGGAAAAGGGCACCATGTGTTCTTTGACAACTTTTTCAATTCCGTCCAGCTCCAAAAAGATTTGAAAAACCAAACCATTTATTCTTGCGGAACTGTACGAGCCAATAAAAAAAATCTGCCAACTGACCTTCTTAGTGATAAGTGTTTGGCAAAAGGAAATTCCGACTGGCGGGTCAGCAGAGACGGAATGGCGTTCGTGAAGTGGAAGGATACGAAAGCTGTCCATACCTTAGGAAACTTTTTGGATCCTTCCCATGATATCGATCGGAAATCAAAAAAATGTTGGCATCGTATTCTCTGGCATTTCCTTGATGTTTCTGTTGTGAACTCATTTATTATTTTCAAAGAAAGATCAGTTGAGAATGATAAGTCTTTGACATTGAAAGAGTTCCGAATCGCAATAACAAATGGACTTGAAGGAGCTCAAACACACACAACCAGCAGAGGCCGCCGCTCATCAGAACTTTTGAATACAAACCACTTCAAACTAAATGTTCCTTTGGAGGTGCGATATGACCAATCCGCACACATGCCAATATACGGTTCTTCTAGAAGATGTGCATACTGCAGTACAAAAATTCGGGCGGCAAAGGGTTAACAATGCAAAGTATTTGATACTTCCGATATTTATTTTTCCATCGGGCCGCACACATCTGAATGAATGAACTTTCCTGGATGTTAAACCTTGGTTTCACTTTGTACAAAAGGAAGATGGTGTCGCTTCCCAAAAACACATGCTCCACATACAAAATTTGTCTTGGAGTCTGAAGTTTCAAATTTTTGTTTTCTTAAATTTTTGATAACATGAGGAATATTTTGGTGTCTTATTCTTTCATGCCAAAGTTTAATACTGTCTCTTGCAGATAAATTTACCACTGCATGTTCAGGAGGCACGTAATCGCTTTCGACCTTGAACTTCATTTCGAACATTTTACCATGCCTTTCTCCCACTACAACGACAGTGCTCTTCAAGTAAAATTGACAATAAGTGCTGTCAGATTTTAAAGTTAAGCCCTTGTCCAATGCTATTACTTGTGAGAAAAGATTCAAACGTAGATTGGGAACAAATTAAACATCACATGCGGACCAAGTATTTTCGGCATATGCCGAAATGTGTATATCTCCTTACTTGTGCATAGACCAGATGACCGCCCGCTATACGGACTGGTATTGGATGTTTTAGCGGGTGAATCGCCATCTGATCGTTTGGTTCTGAGTCTAAAAACCACATTGAGCTTCATTTACTTCATAAAATTGTTGTTGTAAAAGGTATAGACTTGTTGATCATTTTTGTTCATACACCGAATGTAGTTTGTCCCACATCTCTGGCGGATACGCAATGCTTAATGTGTAACATAGCTTGTTGGCCAACTGTAGTAGCAATAACTTTTTGACCTTGGCTGTCTAACTTCTTCCAAGCTGCAAGGTCCGTCTTGTGTCATCTTCAGACTGTTCAGTACGTCTATAACCCACACTTTCTTCTTACGCCACTATAGCTGCTCCTGCAATTTATTTTTTGAAAATGTTCGTTTTCTTTGAAAAGTTCTTTGGTACGTTTGTCAGCACCTCTTTTCTAGAATCTTCGTTGCGACTTCGATTTTATTTTCTTGTACTTACATATGTATTTAGTATGGACTGGGCCTAAAAATCTATTGAAATCTTAAACAAAACTAAGAAACAACTTAAATGAACAAGGGTTTTAATAGTAATAATAATAAACAGAAAATATTGATATCAAAAAAAGAAAACACGATTACAAAATCTTAAGTGCTTTCGAACAAAGTGATTTCATTTAATAAATATTTCTTAAAATAGCATTACCGAATATGTTTTTTACTTGCGACTATTTACTTTAAGGCAATTTATGCATTCGTAAAAAAATCGAACTCGAGATTTTGATCAAACTTGACATTAAGCTGATAGCGAAGACGAAAAAAGTGGGTCTCGCAATTCTGTCTGTCTGCCAAGCTGTCTGTCTTTTCGACTACAGCCTAAACGGCTCGGCCGAATTTCTTTGAACTTAGTAGATAGTATTTTTAATTTTTTCCCCGACACTATTTTTTCTTTTTTTTTTAAGACCGAAAATAACGGTACCTGCCATACGAATTTCTTTTCGAAATTTTATAAATGTATTTTTTTCTCAAAAACTGTATGACAGATTTAAAAACAAAAATGGTTATTAGTGGTATCCCTTGCAAACATTTTTTTTTGTTTTGTTTTTGATTTTCTCAAAAACGGTACAATCGATCATTTTTTTTTCTCAACTCAATATTTCGATAACCCCTTGCTCGATAAATAAAAGTTTCTCAATATAATCTAAGACACAAAATTTATCTTACCTAAAAATACCGGTACACACCATAGAAATGTTAAAAAATGGTTTCCGAAAATCTTATTTTTCTCGAAAACGGCACCTAGAATTTTGATAAATTTTTTTTCGGCTAATTTTTACGACCTATAATTCAATAGAAAAAAGAAGCATTTTCTAAATTTTGAATTTCTCATTATCGGCATAACGGATTTTAATGAAATTTTGTATGGAGAAGCATTGTATTTCAATTTAAAAAAAAATCGAATTTTTTTTAGGAAAATTCTATATCTCAAAAATTTAGTTTTTATTTGTACAATAATAAAAAATTGTAAGTTGGCGTACCAACATTTTTTCTTAAAAATGTTTTACAAATTTTTTATATAAAATCTTATTTTTTTAAGCATAAGTTAATATTCGGTTGAATCACATGGCATGCTGTTTTAAGCTCCAACTACTAGAGGAGTAATTTTAGTCATTTAAAAAATGAATTTTATGCTTGTGAACAGTTTTTCTCTAATAACACTAATTTTTAAAATTCTTAGTCTTTTACATAAGAGCAAGATCGAGCAACCCAGTCGTGCATTTTATTTTTTGAAGTAAAACTTCTTTTCTGTGACATGTCAAAACGACACGTTATCAGTCAAAGACAGCCACATTTTTTGTACAATTATTGTTCGAACTTTGTTCGAGATTATTTAAAACACTTTAAAAACACCTTTTATCGACAAAAGAGAATGTTCTTTTAATGAAAAAACCACAACAACTAACAAATAAAACAATTAAAAACATAATTTCATTAAAAAAAAAACACGCAATAAAAGCTTTTTTAATGAACTATGTGAGCGAACAATTTCTCAATCTATGTAAAAAAAACACAAATAAATGTACATATCATTTGTATGGTATTATTTATTTAAAAATTTATTATGTACCCGGTCTATGAAAAGGTGCCTTATGACTCAAAAACAAAATTTCAATAAATCAGCTGTTAAAGATAAACAATGCAAAGGTTTCAACAAGGATGGCGGCGAAGAAAACTACTTAATATTGCTAAATAAATATTTTTTGTGCAAAATAGGTTTTTTTTTTGGTAAAATCATTTTTGTAGCGTTCAATCCCTTATTTTTCATTTTCAATTCCGTGTATTATCTTGATTCTGGATTTTTAATAAAATTCTGTTTTTCTTTCATTTGTGCTCTTCTTACTTTACATTTTTAGTACACTTCTAAGCAAGTTGGGTTTTTCTGGTTTTCACCATGTGAAAGAGCATCTCAAAAACTATCCTAACCAAAGAAAAAGTGAAAAATAATTTTTTGAGTCATAAGCCACCTTTTCATAGTCCGGGTCACATATACTTATATACTATTTAACTTAAAAACTAAGTACTAAAATTTAAAATATTTAATGCGAAAAAAACAGTTGTAAATAAACTGTCTGCTTTCCGTTTTTTTTTTTTTTTTTTTTTTATAATCTACACGCGCTCAAGGGATTATGATTACCCTTTAAATGTTTGAACACAGCGCGGGCGTGAAATTAAAGAAGAGAAAGAAAGATAGGAAAGATGTGTGGCACGATGTTCTGAGACTGAAGGTTGTTGTCTCAGATATTTTATCTCCAGGGATGGCGGCTGAACTAAGCGGAGCGGAGCCGTGTCTTATGTCTATGTCGCTTTATAATTCACATTATTTTATTCGTGTTCATCCTTGTTGGGCATACTAGTTTAACTCAATTACATGTTGTTAGTGTTATACCTGAACAACATGTAATGAGTAAACCAGCAACCCATTGATGACAATTTTAGAAGGTTTTTAATGGAATTAAAACGACATAGACGACGGCAGGGATCGAACCTGTGATCATGAGGTTCACAGGCGAGCACACATCCATCGCGACACGGCCACCCCCTGAATGCAAAAAAAAAGAGCGTTATGAAATATCGTCGTTGTTGTAAAATCACTTTCAAAAGCAGTTTGAAAGTAGACGAGAATATACAGGGTGATTTGCATAAGGTGTGACAAAAAGCTAGGGCGTGTAGGTTGGACTTAGACAAGAAAAAAATCGTATGGGAGGGGGGCGGGGTCTATTTCCCCCCGTTTAGGCGGGAGGGGCAATTTAAGAAAAAAATCACTTAAAACAGAAAAACAATTATTAAAAAATAACGGTGATACCTACAGAGTAATGTTATAGCATTTTGAAAAGCCGGAAATACATTCTTTAATTTTGTTTTTAAATAAAGTTGTTCGAGTGAACAGTTTTTGAAAAATTAATTTTCAAAATCAAAATTTTGAAAAAAAAAAATGAAAACTTTGTTTTTAAACAATTTTTTTTCCAAAATTTTACGTAATTAAGTATTATTTTTTTATTCAATATTCAATGCTCTTATTAATTTTTGATTAAACACAAAAAAACGGATGCCAATATGTTTTGTAGTTTTTGAGAAAATCAAAAATAACAAAAACTACTTTTGTTCTAAGAAAAGCCTTTTATTTTAGTTTTTACGTTTTTGGATTCTTAAGTGAATTTACGATTGAAAGGGTTAACTTTCTTTTTACTATTTTTTTAATTATCGTCTTATAAGCATACAATAATGTGACAAAGTACTGGATTAACCATATTTCACACATTTTTTCATTGAGAACACCTGCGTGAGAGCATTGGTTTAAAATTGACCTGCCACTTTTTTATTATGGTGGGGTCGGCTTGGCGACCGACGCGACCTGTTTTGTTGTACAAATTATTTCTAATTTGAATGTCAAGTCGTCAACATATCACGATGCATTACTGCTACGGTATGGCTCATGGTCGAAGTCGTGAAGCGCAAAGACTCTACGCTGAAATGTATCCCAATAGGAGGTGTCCCAGTCATACGATATTTTCAAGAATCCATCAACCTCTTCGAGAACACGAAGTACTGGAGCACCGAGGGAGAGAAAGTTCATCTTCTGCATCAGTACACATAGGGGAAAGAATTTTGGATATGGTCCGACGTAATCCCTCCCTTAGCACAAGGAGAATAGCTACTATGCTTCAGTTGGCCCAAACTAGAGTGTGGGCAGTGCTTTATACCGAGCATTTACACGATACTGAGAGCTGCATTTTGTCGAACATTATTGCTAAGAGATAAAACTGAACATAATTACTTTGGAAGTATATTCTGCACGGATGAAGCCCAGTTTACCAGAGATGAAGTAACAAATTTCCAAAATTTACATCACTGGAGTAACAGCAATCCGCATAACAAGAAACAAACCAAATCTCAACACCGCTTTAGCTGTAATGTTTGGCTTGGTATTGTTGGACGAACAGTTATTGGACCACGGTTTCTGAATTCAGTCATAAATGGAGAATCCTATCTGCAGTTACTACGAGACCTTCTGCCCGATTTGAATGACAACCTTCCCTTGGCCATAGCAGACAATTTAATCTACCAGCAAGATGGAGCTCCAGCACACTACAGCCGCACTGTAAGGAACTGGCTTGATGAACATTTTAGTGACCGTTGGATTGGAAGAGGAGGTCCAATAGAATGGCTGCCTAGATCGCCAGATTTAACTCCGTTAGATTTTTATGCTTGGGGATTCATGAAGAACTATGTGTACGAAGTGGAAATAGAATCTTTGGAACAACTGAAACAACGGATCATATCGAAAATTTTTTGTAATAAGCTTTAGTTAAAAAATAGTTAAAAATTTAAATAATCAGTAATTATGTATTTTATTTAAATATGCATGTATTTCTTATTTTAATTGATTTCAAGATTCAGGAACATTTTTGTTCTTATTTCGCAATTGCATTTTTCTGTCACTAGTTAGGGCGTGTGACGTTGCATTATTTAAAAAACATTCGCAGGTCAATATTAATCCAATGCTCTCACGCAGGTGTTCTCAATGAAAAAATGTGTGAAATATGGTTAATCCAGTACTTTGTCACATTATTGTATGCTTATAAGACGATAATTAAAAAAATAGTAAAAAGAAAGTTGATCCTTTCAATCGTAAATTCACCTAAGAATCTAAAAACGTAAAAACTAAAATAAAAGGCTTTTCTTAGAACAAAAGTATTTTTTGTTATTTTTGATTTTCTCAAAAACTACAAAACATATTGGCATCCGGTTTTTTGTGTTTGATCAAAAATTAATAAGAGCATTGAATATTGAATAAAAAAATAATACTTAATTACGTAAAATTTTGGAAAAAAAATTGTTTAAAAACAAAATTTTCATTTTTTTTTTTTCAAAATTTTGATTTTGAAAATTAATTTTTCAAAAACTATTCACTCGAACAACTTTATTTAAAAACAAAATTAAAGAATGTATTTCCGGCTTTTCAAAACTCTATAATATTACTCTGTAGGTATCACCGTTATTTTTTAATAATTTTTTTTCTGTTTTAAGTGATTTTTTTCTTAAATTGCCCCTCCCGCCTAAACGGGGGGAAATAGACCCCGCCCCCCTCCCATGCGATTTTTTTCTTGTCTAAGTCCAACCTACACGCCCTAGCTTTTTGTCACACCTTATGCAAATCACCCTGTATAGAATAAAGCATTTCTTGTAGTCACGTTAAATGAAATTAATAAATGAACTACGGACAGTCGCAAACATTCCATTTTCAGTTTCACATCTGTTTGGTTGCTGAATTGAAACATAGGGGCTTATGTATATATTTACCATATGTTTCATTTTACCAACCAAACAGTTGCAAAAATAAAAATTAAATTTACGCTCCAGGCCTAAGGAATTGCGGAACGATCTTATAACAACAAAAAGGTGACAGTGAATCATGTCTCGCTCTCGTCGCATTATAAATCGGGCATATTTATGAAAACTTTTGTCTGTCTTTTTCGATTGGATTTTAATATCACCATCTGATAAATTTAAGCAGAGATAAAAATGCACTAAAAAACTGCTAGTATTTAAATTTTGATATCTTAGGCTGAAAACACACCGGATAAAGCAAAGTCCCCTATTACACGTTGCCTCATGAGACATGTCTCATTTTTGACTTTCCTTTTAAATTTGTATCCCGTGAGGCAAAAGCTACGAGTATTACACGTTGCCTCATGTCTCATGAGACTCATGTCTCAAATTTGACTCTTGTTCGTATTTTTTAATGCACAAGACAACATAAAACGAATATGAGAAAAAGAAACGTCAAAATGAGACTACTAAAAATCAGCCCGGTACTCACCGGGAATATTTTTGTGCATCTCATTTCCTCATATCTGCTTTCTTTTTTGCACTTACGTGAGCCTCGTCTCGTGAGACATCGTGTAATAGGGGACAAAACGTTTTTTATTCGATAGTCAAAAAAACATTTTTTATTTGAACACACACCAAGCGAAACAGAATAAAACAAAACAAAACGTTTTGTTTCGTTTGGTGTGCGTTGAAATGAAACAAAATACGAACTATTGTAAAAGCTTAACTCCGGCTGAAAGATTATAACTCTACGGCAAGTAAACACAAATAACAATTTTCAGTTTACAAAACAGACATTATATGTTTATTATTTATAAGAAAAGAGAAATGCTTTTAATCTTGCCAATCTTCAAATGTCATAGTAGGAAGTAGCAATCCGCAGCTTATCAATAGTAAGTTTATTGGCATGTTCCTTATCTTTATAATTATAGATAGGTCTTCTTGGCTTAATAAAAAAATTAACTTCTCTCCATCTACATATTTCATATTTATTTAAAATTTGCGCACAGAGTAAAGGTAGAAGCAAATAAATCTGTAAAGTGCAACGAAAGAAGAAAATAAAAATAACGGAGTCAAAATTTTGTTTTGCAAAAACCAATAGGTCAGCTATCGGCAACGAAACATGTTTTTCTGTTTTGCTTTTGTTTTTATGTTTTGTTTTATTTGGTGTGCGTTGCGCCATAAGAAAGTATGCAATTATCGTCAACGACCCTTGTTCGAAACAGTTTTGTTGCATTCGGTGTGTGTTGCTCGTATAAAATAGCATGTATTTTCGACAACCACCATCGTAACACTTCAAAACAAAAACATGTGTTTTGTTTCGTTTTCTTTGGTGTGTTTAGTCTCATAAGAAACAATGTTCTCTTGTTTCACGAAACAAAAAAACATGTTTTGCTTTATCCGGTGTGTTTTCAGCCTTAGACGTCAGTGTCCTTTCACGATTTATGATGTGCACCCAGCTTATTTATCATGTGCGTTAAAAAAGCACCATCTGTGCGTCATAAAGAGCGCCATATGTGCTTTAAAAATAGCGCAATCCATTTTGTTCAACCTTGGTAACAAACAAGTTATACATGACTTTCTTGATTTTCTCACTAAATTCAAGAAAGTGTTAGATAGACCAAGATGTCATTCCATAATTAATTGCATCATACGTATAATCGAAACAATTTTGAGTTCCAATTTAAGCTTCCTAATTTTATTTTCAATTCCAACAAATATTTCAAAAAAAAATTGTTTGGAAGTGATTTTGATACGTTTCAATTTGCAAGACTATACTTTATTTTCAAATGAATTTAGCACTGAAAGGTAATGTCAAAAACCAACGAAAAGTAGATTTCCGTATCGTCAGAAGGGGAACACATCTAAACAGTACCTTACATCTATTTCACAAAACTCATTTTTTTCTAGAGACGATAAGTGAGGAATGAATTATTTCATTTATTAACGATTCGAAAAGTAATTGGCTGGCTAAATTACAGAACATGTGCCTACACAATTCTAGTTGCTAAGCGAATCTCGTCAATTTTATTTTGTTTATATAACCAATTTGTAAATTCATTATTTATTATTAGTCTTAATCAACAGTTAGTTGTTATGTTGAGTTTTACAAAATGCTTGTACGTTTATAGGTTAGAAACTTACAGAGGCTTTGCTCGAGGGAAAAGAATTTTTACTTTTAGCGCGCGTACACACACATTTTTACTTGCGATATATGTAAGTACTATAGGGCAATTTCTGCATTTGAAAAAAAAAATCGAACTCGAGATTTTGATCAAAGTTGACATTACGATAATAGCGAAGCCGAATAAAGTGGGTCCGACAATTCCGTCTGACTGTCTGTATGTCTGTATGTCCGTATGTTTGGATGTCTGTACCTCTCACTACAGCCTAAACCACTGGACCTATTTCCTTCAATCTCGGTAGTTAAGGGTCTTCGGTGATTCCCTAGAGGAGAAATTCAAATTTTTTTTTTAGCTCCAAACTAACGGTACCCCCATACACCCGTAATGCAAAAGCTTATTTATCTCGAAAACGGCTCTAACGATTTTGATAAAAAAAATTAAGTGTGATATTATGGATATGAACTACATTTTGTACCTGTCATAGAACCGGTTTTTTTGATTTTCGACTTTCTCATTAACGGCTCTAAGGATTTTAACCAAAAATTTTCAGCAGGAGTCCCCTTAGGCTGAAAACACACCGGATAAAGCAAAACATGTTTTTTTGTTTCGTGAAACAAGAGAACATTGTTTCTTATGAGACTAAACACACCAAAGAAAACGAAACAAAACACATGTTTTTGTTTTGAATTGTTACGATGGTGGTTGTCGAAAATACATGCTATTGTATACGCGCACACACCGAATGCAACAAAACTGTTTCGAACAAGGGTCGTTGACGATAATTGCATACTTTCTCATGGCGCAACGCACACCAAATGAAACAAAACATAAAAATAAAAGCAAAACAGAAAAACATGTTTCGTTACCGATAGCTGACCTATTGTTTTTTGCAAAACAAAATTTTGACTCCGTTGTTTTATTTTTTTTCTTTCGTTGCACTTTACAGATTTATTTGCTTCTACGTTTACTCTGTGCGCAAATTTTAAATAAATTTGAAATATGTAGATGGAGAGAAGTTCATTTTTTTTAAATTAAGGCAAGAAGCCCTATCTATAATTATAAAGATAAGGAACATGCCAATAAACTTACTATTGATAAGCTGTGGATTGCTACTTCCTACTATGACATTTGAAGATTGGCAAGATTAAAAGCTTTTTTTTTTTTTTTTTTTTTTAAATAAACATAATGTCTGTTTCGTAAACACAAAATTGTTATTTGTGTTTACTTGCCGTAGAGTTATAATCTTTCAGCCGGAGTTAAGCTTTTACAATAGTTCGTATTTTGTTTCATTTGAACGCACACCAAACGAAACAAAAAAACAAAACATTTTGTTTTGTTTTATTCTGTTTGAACACACAAATAAAAAATGTTTTTTTGACTATCGAATAAAAAACGTTTTGCTTTATCCGGTGTGATTTCAGCCTTAAGTTTAAAATAATATTGTATATAAAAATAATCGAAAAAATATTTGTTAATTTTTTTTGAAAAAAAAAAAAAAAAAAAAAAAAATTTTTTTTGAAAAATCAATATCTTCAAAACCTATGAACAATTATTTTTTGAAATTATTTCCTATAATCAATATTATTAAATGCCTACTTAAAATTCGCATTCTACATTTTTTTCTTGAAAAATTTTAAAGAAATTTCTTACATAAAAAATGTATTTAATAATAAAACGATTTTTTAAAGCTTGTTTGCATAAATTCATACTTTTCTAGAAATCAGACGGCAATTTTAGGCATTTGAACATTATTATCTCATTAAATCCATGTTTTATATTTATAAAATGTATCTTAAATTCCAAAGTACTTTTACATAAGAGCAAGTTCGTGCGATCCAGTCGTGCATTTTATTTTTTATTAAATCGATATTTATTTGCTTAAGAAGGTGAAAAGCTGGCTTTTTTTCTTAACATTGAATTTCTCTTTAATATTTTGGTGATCTGTTGGACTGTTTTCATTATTTCATTTAAATAATGATTTAATTGTTATTGTTTTTTTTTTATTAATAACGTATTATTAAAAAAAAAAATGCCTGAAAGTGGCGTCATATGTACATATACATACATGGGCATATTCACAGAATCTTTCATTTTCAACAATTGAAATTTTTTTTTTATTTTGAGGCACACCTATAAACCAACATTTTTTGGATTGTTTATAATCTAAATAACAAGAAAATACTTGCGTGATTCATTTTAAAACTTCGTTAACAAGGGCAAGAAAAAAACTTCATTCTGTGCAGTAAAGTGAAAATGTCTGCATTCAATGAAAAACACTTATTTCGTAAAAAAATTTGATTTTGCTGTACAAACTTTAAAATTTCAAAATTTAGATCAACAGCCTTTTTTTTACTGTTGATTATTAGTAAGATTATCATTCACAATCGTTTGCTCTAAAATCTTATGTATAGGTGTGCCGCTGAATCATATATTTTAAATCACATATTTTAAACGAATCACGTTCTCAACTTTAAACTTTAAAATGACATTATTTATTTTTAAATAGAGAAAAAGATCAGATATTAAAATTTGTAAATTTGTATTTGTAAAAAAATCGAACTCGAAATTTTGATCATACTTGACACTACGATGATAGGGAAGACCAAACAAGTGGGTCTCGCAATTCTGTCTGGCCGTCTGCTCGACTACAGCCTAAACAGCTCGATCGATTTCCTTTAATTTTTAAAATATAGACAAAGATAGTTTAGTGAAAAGGGTAAAAATAAAATATTATACTTTTAACGAGTTTTATACAATTCTTAAGCCTTTATTTTAGCTAAAACAAAAAAGGGGAAAATTAAAGACTTGCAAATAAATTATATTAGATTTAT
Organism: Philhelius festivus; assembly: GCA_963931855.1. Lineage (NCBI taxonomy): Eukaryota > Metazoa > Arthropoda > Insecta > Diptera > Syrphidae > Philhelius > Philhelius festivus. The sequence goes on from OZ007555.1 coordinate 99,416,301, forward strand.
TTCTAACGTTAATTTAAAGAAGATTGAAGTATGTATTTCTATATGAAACTGTATGTGATAAAAACCGAGTAAGTAGACTCCAACTACATACTCCATTCAGAACACTTAGACATTCTTTCAATGATAAAAAAAAACTTTTATTGAAATACAATCGTCGGATTTCCTGCAAGATTGGACATAAAGCTAGGAAATGAAAAATGTTTTCAGTTGAATTGTGGGTGCACAATGTACTATTGGGACTAGAATCAGTCCTTAAGCCTTAAATATCAGTATCATCTCCCGTACGACGAATTCTTTTCGAAAGTAATTTGCTGCTGCGATTGAGTTTTCTATATTTTGTTCTCGACACAGACTCTCAAGAGAGCTCTGAAACATTTGGTCATCCATGATAGGAATGCACTCATAGAGAGTAGGCCTCTAAAGATCTTGTCTATCCACAGAAAGAGTCAAGAGAAAGGTGTGTGCCGAGGTCAACTCATACCAATCCGTAAAAGGGGTGTACTGACACCCTAATAAGACTAAAAGAATCCTCTTTTGCATATTCTAGTTCGATCTTTGCATTACCTTAATGATATAGTCTGCATTTGCCTTTAAAATCTCTATACAAATTGCAGGCAGTGCCAAATCGACGTACATCCAGCTGCGGTCAAAATAATAGCAGTGAAAATAGATCCAAGAAATATTCAATAAAAAAAGAAAGATGGTGCTCATGAAACGTTATAATAAAATTTTATTTATTAGGTTACATTTATATGAAATCAATAATTATAAATGAAAGATTTAAAAATATCAAAAAAAAAAAAATAAAAAAAAATATCTTCAATGTATAAGAAAATAGTCCAGTCAAAAAAATAGCAGTATTCATTAAAATGGAGAAAATAAGAAAATTACATTGGATTAAAAAGTAAAACAAAATGTATTTGTATTTCTTACGTCAATACTTGGTGGTAGACCCATTATTGCTTAAAACAGCTTCGCATCTTCTCTTCATTGAGTCCACCAAAGTTTGACATCTCTCATATGAAATCAGTCTCCACTGCTTCCCAAAGCTGGAGGGTTTTGCATTTGAAATGAATTTCTTGACATCTGCCCAAAGGTTCTCTATTGGGTTCAAGTCGGGGGATTGCGCAGGCCACTCCATAACAGAAACCTCATTGACCCGAAACCACTCTTTGGCTTTTTTGCTCGTGTATTTTGGGTCATTGTCTTGCTTAAAGACCCATCCTATTGGTATTTCCTGTTCTGCGTAAGGCAGCATGGTTCTTAGAAGAATATCCACATATAGATGCTGATCCATTACACCATTTATGCGATATATGGGCCCTACACCTTGATAGGAAAAACAACCCCATACCATTATGCTTGAACCGCCATGTTTTACAGTCTTCCGCGTGTACCTAGACATATATTCAGCATTAGGTGGGCGTCGCACATATTCCCGGGAAACAGAACCACCATATAGAACAATTTTGCTCTCATCAGACCATAAAATATTTCGCCAATGCTGAAGGGGCTTATCGACATGGGCTTTGGCAAACTGCATTCTTTTGGCGATGTGTTTTTTTGTCAAAAGAGGAACCTTCCTTGGGCTTCTGGCATTGAGATCATTCTCCCGCAATATTCTTCTGTACGTTTCTAAACTAGCGCTTAGATTTAGCTGTTTTTTTTATTTCAGTAGCCGGCTAATGGGGAGAGACCTTTGAGTATCTCATAATTCTCTTCTCTGATTTTGGAGAAATAACTTTTTTTCTGCCCCTGGTTTTGGGGTTTTCTGTATATTTTTTGTTAATATTGGAATGGTTAAACGACCTTTTTAGTTTAATATAGACTGAAATTTTTTTTTTTTTTTTTTTTTTTTACAGGCTCTAGGTCAATAAAACGATGTTTTAGATGGTGTGCAACGTTTCGAGCGTGGTTACACTCTTCATCAGGCCTTTATTTAGAATTAAATAACATAATTATGTTCATGTATTACAAAACAATACAAATGTCAACACTTACAAAATAATCAAAATTAGGCTTTACAAAACAATATACACTTTCTTGAAAACTTCAAACACATAATATTAATTATTTGTTAAAAATGAAATGAAAACAGTCCCACTGTCACTTCTCGATGTTTCTCTTCTGTCAACTGTTACATAATCTTCTTAATCAGCTGGCTATATATAGTACTCAGGTTCTCGCAATCAGATTGTCTATTAACTGTGTTATCAGTTCTATTAATGTGTAACATTTCCAGCAGCATTCTCTTATTTTGGTTTCTCTCAATTTCCAAGATCTTTACATCTTCCAGATCTGGTTTGTGGTTGTGTTCAATACAATGGAGAGCAAGAGCAGTTTTTTGTGAACCACCGTTGTTGATATCAGACCTATGGCCTGAGAGACGATTACGGAGTTTTTGTTTGGATGTACCAATGTATAATGATGAACATTTTCCATTAGCATTACCATTGCATTTTATTTGGTATACAACATCTGACTTGTCTTGTGTATCGATTTTCCCTTTGGTGTTGGTGAACAATAAGGATTTAAGAGTTTTTGTAGATTTGAACGCTATTCTTGTTCTCTCTTTGTCACGAATTGGAGCTGATTTGATGCGCGAAGAAAGAGACGATACATAAAAGGCGCTTCGGTAGATCAGAGGTTGTGGTTGTTGTTGTGTTGGTGCATCATTTTCAGGGTTGGCATTGTTGTTGTTCTGAGTTGTGCATATTAAGTGGTTGATGACGGTTGGGGGGAACGAGTTGAGATACAGGGTGTCTCTAATAATATTCATATTTTTGTTATAAAAATTTGGTTTTCATTTCATTTTTAACAAATAATTAATATTATGTGTTTGAAGTTTTCAAGAAAGTGTATATTGTTTTGTAAAGCCTAATTTTGATTATTTTGTAAGTGTTGACATTTGTATTGTTTTGTAATACATGAACATAATTATGTTATTTAATTCTAAATAAAGGCCTGATGAAGAGTGTAACCACGCTCGAAACGTTGCACACCATCTAAAACATCGTTTTATTGACCTAGAGCCTGTAAAAAATTTCAGTGTATATTTTTTGTGTTAATAATCATCTTAGCAGATATTTTTAAGGTTTTTTGAATTTCCGTATAAGTTTTTCCATCAGAGAGGAGTTGGCGTATGATTTGCCGCATTTACGGAGTGCAAGGCTTATTAGGACCCATACTGTAAGTTTGAAGGAATATAAATGTAGGAAAACTATGGGTTTTTTACCTTACCTTTTAGTTTCAACAACAAACAAAAAAAAATATTCCTAAGATTCAAAAACAATGACAAAAATTCACAAACTATTAAACACTGCTATTATTTTGACTGCGCAAAAATACACTTTAAGTGAAATCAAATGACCTTTGGAAGAAAACCGTTATGATATGGCTTTTTTTTATACTGGAAACAAAAGATAAAATATTCTATTACAAAAACAGTATAAGAATATTTTAAAAAGTTGCCTATATCTTAGTTTGTACTAAAATATGTCAATTGTAAGATTACACTGCTATTATTTTGACCGCAACTGTATATTGTATTAGTAGGCGTAGTGGATGGTAGCCTAAAGATCAGCTTGAAAAAATAAATTTAGACAGCTTCAATTTTATCCAGTTACTTGTAAAGAAATTTGACCACATACAGTTTATTGCTGCTTTTGCTACACTTACTTTATTTTGTATGGGAACGCCAATATTTAAATTGTGTGTTAGTGTGACACCTAGATATTTGAATTCTTTCACAACACGGTCATTTCTAGCGATTCGATTTTGGGATCTTAAAACCATTATCTAAGACTTCTCTGTGTTGATTTCCAGTTCCCACGTATCACAAAGTTTTAGGTTGTTTGTTTGAAGCTGAAGTGTGGTTGCATTATCATATCATCTTCAATATCATTTATAAAGAGTGATAAGATTAAAGGACTTAAAACGCAACACTGTGGCACACCCGCATCAGATCTAAACTGTTTCGATAACCACAGCAGTCATGTTTGAAAGGACCAGTTTATAAATTCGTATACATTTAGTAGAAAGTCAAATAGGAGCGATCTTCTATTTACAGTGACAAAAGCTGTTTTAAAGGCTAAGAACAATACCCCTATAGTTTTCACAGAGATTGGAGTCACCCTTTTTAAAAACTGCTGAAATTGGCGAAAAATAAAAACAATCTAGACAATTCTCTTCATTAAACAATTTTGTTGAAGAGCACTAAAATTTATCCCAAGAACTGTGAAGTTGGGTTTTTGTAAAATTCCGCTGATATACCATCTCACCCAGAGGCTTTATTATCCTTCATATTTTATTGATTGCAGTAAGCAGTTTTATCCAATTCTTCAATATGTATAGGCGGAATTACAAAACAAATATACAGTGACGAGCAAAAGTGGTCAAATGATATCGCTTTTTTGAAAAATTGATTTAAGTAAGGATTTTTTAATAGAATTAAAATCTTTTTTTTTTTTTGTTTATTTAACTCACATTTATTATGTATAATACAATTTTCAAAAAATAATATATCATACAAACAAAAACAAATAATAATAATTTTCTGGTTTTGTACAATTATGCACGTTTTAGTTTCAAGAGATTTAATATCGTTTGTTCATTGAGAGATGTTCCTCTCTATTGTGCTTTGTTTGTTTTACTGTTATTTATAACAAGTAACAGTTAAGGGTATGTCTCACGAGGAAAAATAGGTTAGAGTTTTGCGCTAAGATGTATAGCTTTCACAATTTTCCGAATATTTCAATGAAATAAACGGTCATCGATTAGAAAAATGTTAAGGAAAATACTTTTGCAGTTTTGAAAAAAAGTAAAAAAAATGTATGCCCAAAAACTGCCACAGAAGTGGAGAGATAATATATTTTAGTACGGTCCTTATTCAAATGATAGGGAAATTCCGAAAATATTACTTTTTTATTTTTTTTTAATATTTTTCTTATAGAAACAACATATCCTTACATCGAGTAGCCCTGTTCTTTTTTATTCGGTTTTTTTATTTACTCAAAAAAAATGTACAAAACTATGAAAAACGAAGGAAATTTGCATAGTGGTATGATAAAACTTCATAAGTATAAAAGATGACGAGGTCAAATTCACTCTTGTACAAAGCCAATAAGTATATGCAATTAATTTAATATTTTTTTATTTTTTTTGTTTACTTTTTTTTTTACTTTTTTTTTATTTTTTTTTTTTATTTTTTTTTACTTTTTTTTTTTACTTTTTTTTTACTTTTTTTTTACTTTTTTTTACTTTTTTTATTTTTGTTTTTACTTTTTTTTTTATTTTTTATGTTTTTTTACTTTTTTTTATTTCTCTTTTTAAATTTTTAGTTATTTTTCACTAACAAAAAGTCAAAAAATGTACATTTTTTGCAAATATTTTGCGCCTTTCCCTGGGAAATTAAGAGTTGTATTTTTTATTTTATTCATTTATTTATTTATATTTATATATATTTATTTATATTTATATATATTTATTTATATTTATATATATTTATTTATATTTACATATATTTATATATATTTATTTATATTTATATATATTTATTTATATTTACATATATTTATTTTTAATCAAAGATTTATATTCCCTGAACTGAGCAATGTTCTTAAAAATTAAATAAAACTCCTCTAAAGTGCATTAAAATGGAATTCAATATGACAGTGTTTGTAATGCATCTGTAAGGCAAGTATTGGCAATACAATTCTGACATATTTTTTTTTTATTTTTGTTTGATATTTTATTTACTAAAGTCAAAAATACAAAACACTTTTTTCACTCAATATTTATTTAGTTTTATTTTTATTAAAAAGCTCTATTTTGCACTTTTTAACAACAAATTTCTTTGCACACGCACACAAGGAAGATTTCAGTTCACAAGAATTCCACTGCAAAATCAGCGCTTCGGAAGAGAATGTTTGTTATTCTCTGTGCAAAAGAATTTTTCCCGCCCATCCACTCTCTTGATATTTGGCCTGTCATCTTGCATCTCGTATACAAGAACAGACAATGAAAAAAAACCTGTTAGAAATGATTTTTTTTTTCAAGTAGATGGAGCCTATCGGGAATCTCCCTGGAAATTTTATTTCCCTCGGAATTTTTTGTTCCCACGGAATTTTTTTCGTCAATCGTGAATCTCCCTCGAAACTTTTCCCCTCCGATAAAAAGAAGTACCGTACATCTGTTGTCGAAAAACACATTTGAATTAGGTATGTGTAGTTTTAAGGCTTCTAATAACATTAAAATCCTCAGAAATGGAAGAAAATCACGATAGCCATAAATTACGAGGGAATATTTCGAACTCATTCACGATCGCGATTTTTCGAAAATGGGAATTCTTCCTAGGGGAATTTTATTCACGATAGCCCCCTATATGATCGAATGACCATTCCACATTGTCAGAGGGGGCGTGGAGAGAAAGTCTTCGTGTATGTATAAAAAAGGATAATAAGTAGGCATATCGCACATTCGCTGTCAAATATACAGTGACGAGCAAAAATGAAGGTACCATATTAAAAATCTTGTAAAATCTAAAAATTCTGCTAAATGAAAACAAGAATTGAAGTAAAAAATGTATACATACTTCAGTTTATTCACAATTTAAAAAAAAATGCACCTCAATTTTATCGAGCAAAAGTGTTGGTACCTATTTTTTTTTTAAATACAGTTATTTCATTTTAAAAAGAAATAATGCAATTTCAAAATAAAACAGTTAAAGCTTTGTTTATTGTGTCATAATTGATGTTTGTAAATATTTTAACGTGCAAATAGTTTAAAGTTAGACGTACAAAATGAATAGAATCTTTTACATATTATTATATATTAACAATATATTATATATTAACAATATATTATATATTAACAATATATTATATATTAACAATATATTATATATTAACAATATATTATATATTAACAATACATTATATATTAACAATATATTATATATTAACAACTAGATGACACGGTGAACTTTGTACCACCTATTTTTAAAAAATATTGTCAAAACCTAATACAAAATTTGTATCTACATTAAATGGAACATATTTATACACTTAATCAATTTAAGGCTTTCTGATGTACTATATTTTTGACTTTTCTTGCGGTGCGTAAATATGTAAAGATGATGGTTTTCAACGACTGGCCTTCTGATTTATTGATGGTCATCGTGAAGGCCTAACGGATGCTTAAAATCGAATGGCAAATCCGTTGGAATCATCGATATACAGGATCAAGACATCCTCCCTATTGTACTTTCCCTTGATGATCTTGGCCTCTATGACGTTATTCATTAGCTTTTTTATAGCCAGTCTCGTTCCATTGCGCAGTCGAGGTTGATTAACGTTACGCAGAATAATCACAACTGATCCTAGTTTTAATTGTAAATTGTGAGACGGTAGTCCAGGCAAATCCAGGGAATTTAAGAACTCTGTGGGATAGTTGACTATGTCATCCTCATCCTGGTTTGTAACAGTGTCAACAGATTTGTGAGAAAACAACTCTCCGGGAAGAAAATTCTGAATGGTTGCTTTGAGATCATCGACATCTTTGTTTTTGGCCACCAATATTGCTCGTTCACTCAGCCAATTATAGTTCTACATATATATGTACATATATGTTCTACATATCTCCATAAAAACACTTTGAATAAGCTCCTCTTTTGAGTCGACGAAGTGACAAAAATCCGTGAGTAGTGTATTAATCCGGTCGAGGTGTCAACTGCGACATTACCATTTCCAATATCTAATAATTGCTTCGAAAACATAACCGCAGTTTGATCTTGTTGCTAAAACACTCGCAAGTTAGTTGTTAATTGGAGTGTCTTTACATGCCAAAACAGAATCATGGCTCCACCAAAAATGTTTTGGTTGTCACGAAGATCTTTTAACGTTCTGTCCAGTGCCTCCAGTGACCTATTGTGGGCCATCGTACATTCATCAGAAACGATCTGTTCTTTGCCAACAGCAATGAAATTAATAATATTTTTCCAGTCCCCTCGGGAGCATCAAGGAAGTAAATTCCAACAGATTCACTGTTTACCATTACAAAAACGGTAAATCCTCTAAAGAAATCAATGAAATTGTTAGCAGATCAAAATCAACGGTGCAGAAGGTGGTAAATCGGATCAATAACGAAAAAAGAATTGAAAATAAGCAACGATCAGGGCGACCTCGTAAGCAAATTATTCAAAAAGATCCATTTAAAAGTGCACCAAAAATAGCCATCGACATCGGAAGTAATTTGAACAAAACGGTTTCCGAGTGAACTTTTAATAGATCGCTCCATAGGTCTAACTACAGCAATTGCGTAGTTCGTAAAAAGCCTTGTGTTAGCGATGTCAAAAAGAAAAAACGAATAACTTTTGCTAATGGGTATAAAAATAAAACCATCAAATTTTCGGATGACGTCATATTCTCAGATGAGTCCAAGTTCAACATATACGTGTCAGATGGTAGACTTAAGATGTGAAGGAAAAAGTGAGAAGCCCTCAATCCCCAGAATACAATAAAAACTGTGAGGCATGGGGTGGTGGTGTTATAGTATGGGGGTCTATGTCATCTGGCGGTGTTGGTAATTTGGTAATCATTGAGGAAATAATGAATAAAAGTGTTTACCTTAACATTTTGAAGAAAAACTTTCACGAAAGCACTGAGAAATGGGGGATCAGAGACAGGTTTTATTTCAATCAAAACAATGATCTCAAGCACACCGCTCTAGATGTGAAGATGTGGATCGCGTATGATGCACCCCACATGCTTGTAACACCTTCACAAAGTCCTGATTTGAATCCCATTGAGCACTTGTGGGACCTCCTTGAAAAGCGTATACGGAACCACGAGATAAGGAATAAATCACAAACTAAAAGAATTAATTCTTGCAGATTGGCCAGAAATAACGCCTGAAGTGACTAAGAAACTATTCCACTCAATGCCAAAGCGTTTGCAAAAAGTTTTGAGGTTAAAGAGATTCCCAACTAAGTATTAGGTAAAAATTTTAATTGTTTTAAGAAACAAAATGGCTAACCAATATGTTTTATTTAAAGGTACCATCACTTTTGCTCGATGAAATTATGACTCAATTTTTGAAAATGCATTTCTTTTGTAAAATATTACTTTTTTTTTCTTTTTAGTTACTTATGGTATTCTGTACATAATAAATAAATTAAAATGAACATTTTCGCCTACGTTTTTATTTTTATTTAGTATATTTTTCAGTTTTCATAAGAACAATAATAGAGTACCTTCACTTATGCTCGGCACTGTAGGTATTTTATTTTATTGTATTTTTTTTTGTTTGCGATACCTCATGACTTCTACTGTCACAGTAGGAACACACATATTAATTTGGATAATGATATTCAAATAAAGCAAATTAAACTTTTTTGCCAATGGGTGTAGATGATGGAAGAAATGAAATCTTCGATGTGGCGTATGGAATAAAGTATACAATAGACTGTGTTGTTTTCATTTCCGATAGATATGTTTGTGATGTAATGTCGCAATGTGGTTGTTGTTGTTGTTTTGATTTTGTTTTGCGTAGGTAGGTAATGGATGTATCAGAAAAATACATTAGATGAGCACATAAAATAGTTTGAAGCAATCCAGTACCTAATGAATTTATAGTACTTTTTTTTTAATCCATATATTGACTCATAAATAATCCGAAGACAATGAAGCTCTTAAAAAAAAAAATTAAAAATGTTTGATTCTGGATATTTTTTACTTTTCGAAAATTCTGAAAATACAAAAACAAGTATTTAAAACACTTTTGGTTTCATTTCATACGACTACTTTTAGCTAGGTTACAAGGCTTCAAAAAACACTCAAACAAATTTAAAAACATTTAAATAGGGTACCTAGTTCCTATTATTATCGACGTTTTTTTATTTAAGATGTAAAATACCTGTAAGGTACCTACAAAATACTTTTTTTCTTACCTTTGGTTGGGAAATTTAATGAATATTTCATTTGAGAGCAATTTTTGAATTGCAAATTTTTTCAAACTTTAATTTTCTGCATTAAAAAAAATCATAAATATCGGAGGAAATTCCCCGAGTTCCTAATACATATATAAATAATATATATAATAAATATATTTATCTGTGCTCACTTTGCTTTATTTTTTTAAATATCCTGAAAAGTAAGTCCTAAAACCAACAGATTAACCTTGTATAGATACGCAAAGAATAAAAACGCTATCTACCTAAATGCGAAAAGTTTCAATTCACCTGCAGCCAAAAATAAAACAGAAAACAAACTGTCTATAATTGTGTCTAATTGTGAGCGCTGAATGTAAAAAACTCAATTTCCCTGTCAAAACCTCAAACAATCACGATTCACGAAAAATTATTTTACATATCTACCTAAAATACAAAAGGAAAAAAAAAACTTTCATTTATCTTTCTCTATCTCTATGCGTGATGCGAAAAAAGAGGTATGCTAAAGAGACGAGACGAGGTGTATTTATTTTCTTAACACAAAAATTCTTAACTAAGAGAGCCATATTTGCACACCAATACATGCAAACGTTTTTAAATGAGATTTGAGTTTGCCTTTGCATGAAACCTATCCTTAAGATAATTTTATTTGTTGATAGTTTGTTGTGGGTAAATCGTTCATTTTAAAACGTGTAAAGCTGATTATTGTCAAAATGAAAAAAAATTGCAAAAATACCGTCGACCGCACTTTTTTTTTAAATAAAAAGTGGTGAATCATTGCGTGAAGTGTCCAAATTTTGAAAATTTCAAAAACTTCTGTGCTTAATATTAAAAAAAAAACGAAAACATCTATGTCCTCCCCAAGGAAAAAAGGACGAAAACGACTACTTTCTGGTTTAGAAGCTAGAAGAATGGAAAGAGAGTTGAGAAGTTGTGGGTCGAAAACACCTAAGCAGGCAGCCCAAAACAAAGACAAGCCAGTTAGTGAATGGACTGCACGCCGGGCACTCAAAAGAATTGGGTTAAACGCTAAAGAGAAACCGAAGAAGCCTCTGCTTTCAGCGAGGACCATTGACCAATGGAAAAAAGTCATTTGGTCGGACGAGACGAAGGTCAATAGAATAGGAACGGATGGTAGATCTTTTTATTGGTCACGTCCTGGATAACCACATCAACAACATCAAGTTCAAAAGACCGTGAAACATGGAGGAGGTTCGGTGATGGCTTGGAGCTGTTTTTCGTGGAACTCTGTTGGTCTTTTGGTGAAAATCGATGGCATCATGAACAAAGAAAAATATTTGGACATTTTGAAGAAAAATTTATCACCTTTTACTGCATCAACAGGCTTCAATGATTGTGAAATAACTTTTCAGCAGGACGGAGATCCAAAACACATGTCAAAAATTGTCTCGGAATGGCTGAGAAATCAACAGTTTACGACGATGACATGGCCAGTACAAAGCCCTGAGCTCAATTTAATTAAAAATGTATGGTCAATTGTGAAGCGACAATCTAACACTCAGGAGCTTTGGCAACGAATGGAGCTGGAATGGGGCCGTATTTCAGAGCAATTTCTCCATAATTTTGTGTAAAGCATGCCAAAGCGTTGCTCCAAAATAATTAAAAATAAAGGTTTATGGACTAAATACTTAAGAAAAAACATTAATTTTAAACGTGCATAATTGGACAAGTCTAAAAACTAATGGAATATTTTTTGTTTTGTATAATATATTATTTTTTGAAAAAGTTATTATAAATAATAAAATTTAGTTAAATAAACAAAATGAAAAAAATAAAAAAAGATTTTAATTCTATTAAAAACTCTTACTTTAAATCAATTTTTCAAGTAAGCGAAAAAATTTGACCACTTTTGCTCGTCAATGTATATTTAATGTAATATATGATTAGGAATTTATGTTGAGTGTTACTGAATGTTGCGGGGTACGTAACCTGCGAATAAGCTAACTTATTTCTATTCTAGCTATATAAAATTTTGTTAAAATCAACATTAATTTTTTTTTATAATTAGCGCACGCTCAAAGGTTTTTTGTACCCGTAATATACCAGATACAAAGTATGAGCAAACAGAAAAAAGGAGATTTCGGGGTACATTGGTTTTGAGTTCTTGAGCATTGCAATGTCAGGGAAAAACAGAGCGTGTAAGGCACTTCACATTCGCGTAGTACTGCTAAAGAATGGCACAAGGGTAAACTGATGGGCATTCCAATCGCGAGTATTACGGTTGAATTGTTCAAAGGAAGGAATACAGCTGGCTATTTCATTAGGGCAAAAAAGGGTTAGGCAAGAAACATTAGGGTTTTTTCGTTTTTATTTGCGACTCGGCCGATTTTCGTTAAACTTTGTAGATATCGTTTTTAAATTTTCCCCCCCATGCGTTTATTTCTTTTTTTTAAGACCAAAAATAACGGTACCTGCCATACGAAATTTTGTAAATGTTTTTTTTTTTTTCAAAAACTGTTCGACAAATTAAAAAAAAAATCACAAAATTTCATTAAGTTAAAGCTAGGCAATGGTTGAACAAAATTTCCCAAAAGTGGTTATTTATGGTACCCCCATCGAACCATTTTTTTCGATTTTTATTTTCTCGCAAACGGTTCAACCGATATTGATCTTTTTTATGCTAGAGCTCTCCAAAAGTTTTTTTTAAATATTATTGTGAATCCAAATTTTCAAAAAAAAAATATTTTTTGGATTTTTAAAAAAATTTCAAATTTTTTTTTTCAAAACTCAATATTTCGATAACCCCATGATCGATTTTTTTCAAACTTAATAAATGAAAGTTCCTTAATACAATCTATTAGATTATAAAATAAAATTATATTACCTAAAAATAACAGTACTCACCATACTAATGTTAAAAAATGTCAAAAATCGTATTTTTGTAGAAGTTTGATAAAAATTTTCTTCTTTCGATTAATTTTTACGATCTATAATTTAATACAAATAATTTTGAAATTAAGATATTACTGACTGTATCTACCATAGTAGCATTTTTTCAAATTTTGAATTTCTCACAATCGGTATAAGGGATTTTATTGAAAATTTTTACAAAGAAGCTTCTTAAAAGTTTAAAAAACAAAATTTTAAACATTTAAAACTTACTCTAAATCAATTTAAGAATGTGAGTCGACTCTAACTATTGAGTATAAAACGAGAACGAAAATGCTCTACGATTAACAAATCTGTACATACAAATGTACATATCTTATGTATGCACGCCGCCGCCGGCCGAGACGAGTATAGCTAAATGAATCTCTACCTTGCAACAACAAATTGAGTTTTTATGAGGTGAATTTGCGATGTATACTTTATTTCCATCTAAAATAAAATATAAACAATCAAAATCTGTACCGAGGTAGTATATAAAATGTTCTTTTTTCTTATAATTTTTGTTCTTGCATAAACTAATATTTTCTTGAATCTAATCGCATACTGTTATTAGGTTCAACTACAAAAAGGGTTGTTTTAGTCATTTTAAAATAAATGTTATGCTTAAGAACAGTTTCTCTGATAACATTCATTTTTGTAATTCTTAGTCTTGTACATAAGAGTAAGTTCGTGCGACCCAGTCGTGCATTTTATTAGTTCAGAATAGAACTCTGAACAGAGTTCGAGCATGTCGAGCATGTTCCGAACCTCCTATGAACCCTCAGTTGTTTTTGAAACACACCTGAACAATTAGCCGTCACAATTTTTTTAAAATTTCCATTTGTCAAATGCTTGTGTTAAGCATTTAATTCTGTCTGTTCAATTATTTTATTCTAAGCTCTTGGAGTGCACTTCTAAAAAAAGAAACACAATATTCCAAGCTCTGTTGCTGGCGACACCAAAATTACAAGCTACAAGGTTAAGATACTAAATTGTAAGCTTTCCCAAGTTTTTAAATCATGAATATCTTGGCTCCCGTTTGTCGTAATGGACTAATTTTTTTTTTAATTTGAAGAAAATTAGCAGGACTATAAAACAAAAATCCAAAACTGAAAAATATTCACCGTGAAATACAGTTTTTTTCTCAATAACTATGAAAAAAGGGTATTAAAAACAAGAAAAAAAAAAACTTGAAACCAACGGTAACTTTTTATGTTTTTGCTCAAACATATTAAATTAAATGCAAGTTGATAGAAAATATTGTTATTAGCAATACAGTTTTTTATTTTCACTTTGCGACATACTGGGGTAGAGATCAAAGGGCACGGTAGTGCCCAGCCAAGTTCTGGCACTACACCCTTTTTACAGGAACAAACTCAGGCGATTTTTGACCCCTTCCTATCTTTAGTACCAATGAAGGCAGAAACTTAAAACTCCGAATATATGCTAAGCTAGTCAGGCACAGGCGCCTTACCAAATATCAATTTTCTGGCATAAGCGGTTCCTGAGATGTAAGGCCTCAAAAATCACAAAAACCGTAACTGACTGACTGACTGACTGACTGACTGACTGACTGACAGATCATCAAAATTATGGCGCACTTCCCGACATCGTAGAATCTTGTAATTTTGCACAACGGTAGGTCTTGTCATGCAACCAGAGGAAAAAATCGAAAATTTGAAATTTTCCATTCAGGGGGCGTGGTATCCGCCCACTTTCTCCGAATTGGTGTTGGTTGGTAAAACGATGAAATTTGGTGAACCGGTAGGGCTTATATTGCATATAAAGAACCAAAAATAAACACCAAGGTTTTCCTTTTAGGGGGCGTGGTATATACCCACTTTCTCCGAATTGGTGTTAGTTGAATGGAGCACTTCCGACTGCTATAAAACGATGAAATTTGGTAAAGTGGTAGGGCTTAAATTGCATACAAAGAAAAAAATATAAAATTAGCGGTTTTCCATTCAGGGGCGTGGTATCCGCCCACTTCCTCAGAACTGATGTAAATTATATATGGCGCACTTCCGATTGGAGTAGAACGATGAAATTTGGTAGAACGGTAGGGCTCAAATCACATATAAAAGACCAAAAATAAAAATCGAGGTTTTCCGTTCAGGGGCGTGGTATCCGCCCACTTTCTGAGAAAATGTTTAATTTATATGGAACACTTCCGATTGCTGTAATTAACGCGGGTTTGTTAGTGTTAGGTATCTTGCCAGGACAAGAAGAAATAATTGAAGCGCAAATCAAACCAACCAATAACAAAAAGAAAATATACCTACCAAAAGAAATAGGAAGCTATAAACTAAGTTGATTTTAGTAGGTAGAGTCCACCCTTCTATATCCTTCCGTATCTTTCGAGATTTTGACATGGCAAAATATTAAAATCTTTGCAAAAAGGAGTGAGATCAGACAAAAAAACATAAATGTTAAAAAAAAGAGCCAAGTTCTTCTATACAAAAACCTTTGTGTAACAAGTCAGCCGTGAAAAGTACTGAGATCTAAAAGTACGCCAAGTTCTTACTTCATGAAGGTTTAATACCGAATATTTAAAGTAGAATAATATTGAAACAGCTACAATGTAATAGAGAAATTTTATTATTTAATGACTACTGACTAAAATTTGATGGGCTTACTTGGCAAGTTTTTTTCTCATTCCCAATTCAAAAGGTTTTGAAAACTTGACCAGTGAGCCCATCAAATTTTAGTCAGTAGTCATTAAATAATAAAATTTCTCTATTACATTGTAGCTGTTTCAATATTATTCTACTTTAAATATTCGGTATTAAACCTTCATGAAGTAAGAACTTGGCGTACTTTTAGATCTCAGTACTTTTCACGGCTGACTTGTTACATAAAGGTTTTTGTATAGAAGAACTTGGCTCTTTTTTTTAACATTTATGTTTTTTGGTCTGATATTAATTAAAACATAAAATCATAAAATGCGTAGGTGCGATGACTTACCTATGTTCAATAATTTATTACTCGGCTTTCGTTGGTCGTAGAGTGTTTATTTTTTTTTAATTGTAGGGAATTACAAGAACTTTAATAATAAAAAATAAAAATTTCATCATTAAATGAGCTTTTTTCTTAATAATCACGAAAAAGTGGTTTTAAACAACAGAAAATTATTTTAACTTACTATAACTTTTTTTTCATTTGTTTAAACAAATGTTCTTTTTTATAACATAATAGATAATGTTATTAGGAATAAATACATGTTTAATTTTTGTTTCTAGGAGATAGTGGAGCCGAGATATTCGCAAATGAACAAAAAATGACACAAAACACATTTTTACCAATAACTTTGGTAAAAAAGTTGTCATGTAGTGCAAATTTGGTTTTAAACTTTTCTCATAAGCACCTATCGATCCATGAAAAAATAAAATGCACGACTGGGTCGCACGAACTTGCTCCTATCTAATCGACTAGGAATTTTAAAAACGAATGTTATTAGAGAAAACTGTTCATAAGGATAAAATTAATTTTTAAATTCTTTTAGTAGTAAGAGAAAAAAACAGAATGCTATCCAACTATGAATTTATGCTAGAACAAATATTATAAGTCCTTGTAGTGGTTTCTTAAAAAAAAAGCTGTTATATACAAACTTTTTAAAAGCTTTTTAAGAAAAAATTTTGGAACGCCAATTTAAAGTTTTTATTATTGTTCGAATTAAAATTAAATTTACGAAAAGAAATATTGACCGGTTTCGGAGATATCGAATTTTCAAAAAAAGAAAAAATAGATTTTTTTTTTCAAAAATTCAAAAAATATTTATTTTAAAGTTTTGAAATGCAATGTGTTTTAGACTTTTTAAAAGCTTCTCTATTCAAATTTTCATTAAGATCCGTTATGTGGATAAGAGAAATTCAAAATTCGAAAAAATGGTTCTATGGTAGGTACAAGCTGTAATATCTTAATTTCAAAATTTTTTTTATTAAATTAAAGACCGTAAAAATTAATTGAAGGAAAAAAAATTTTATCAAAATTCTAGGTGCCGTTTTCGAAAAAATACGATTTTTGAAAACCATTTTTTTAAATTTTTTAGCATTTGTATGGCAAGTAGGTACCTTTATTTTTAAGTAAAATAAAAAATTTTTCTCACAGTTTGTAGATTATATTGAGAAACTTTTATTTATCAAGTTTAAAAAAAATCTAGCATGGGGTGTTCGAAATATTGAGTTTTGAAAAAAAAATTTTGAAGTTTTTTTTAAAAATCCAAATTTTTTTTTTTTGAAAATTTGAGTACACAATTCTATTAATGTTTTTGGGGAGCTCTAGCAAAAAAAAAATGATCAAAATCGGTTGAACCGTTTTTGAGAAAATCAAAAACAAAAAAAATGGTTCCTTGGGGGGTAACCTCAATAACCATTTTTCGGAAAAATTTTTTCAACCAATACCTAGCTTTAATTAAATGAAATTTTTCTGTATTTTTATTTTTGAAATCTGTCGAACAGTTTTTGAGAAAAAAAAATGTTTATAAATTTCGAAATAAAATCGTATGGCAGGTACCGTTATTTTTGGTCTTAAAAAAAAAAGAAAAAAAACGTGTGGGGGGAAAAAATTAAAAATGATATCTACCAAGTTTAAAGAAAATCGGCCGAGCCGTTTAGCCTGTAGTCGAACAGACAGACAGTCAGACAGATAGACAGACAGACAGACAGATAGACAGACAGACAGACAGAATTGCGAGACCCACTTTTTTAGTCTTCGCTATCATCGTAATGTCAACTTTGATCAAAATCTCGAGTTCGATTTTTTTTACGAATGCATAACTTGCCTTATAGTACCTATAAGTCGCAAGTAAAAATAGACCATGCCTCTGCGCGCAAGGTCAGGCCCTTTTTCATGATGCTTTGACTGGACTTTACCTATAATATTGAGATGTTCAGTTTCATTGATGCAAGTGCCACTCATTGATAGTGGCAAGGGGGTATATCTCGAGACAGCATTGGGTCTTTGAAGCATAACATTTCACGCGGTTTCTTAATTTAATGAGCTTAACATATTTTGTCCTTGCAGTTCAACATTCGAAGAGGATGGATGTGAGTCTGAAAACGAATATGAAAAGCTAAAAGTACTATCGTAAGCAAAACAATTAATTGGATTAGAAGATTATAAGCTGCAGACGGGAGATAATTTATAAAAATGAGGAAGAGGGTCGGGGAAAAACGGAGTTATGGGGCACACCAGCATTTATATTGTGGGTTTCAGACTTGAATCCGTCCAATACAACTTGTATTGAACGGTTCAAAAGAAAATTTCTAATCCAACGAAGAAGAGAAAGCACGCATTTTCGATAAGGAAGCAAGATGCCAGACTTTATCAAATGCCTTTGAAATATCGAGTGCAATAATCTTAATTTCTCTAAAACGGTGTAAAAATTTGTTCCACTGTTCGGTTAGATAAACCATCAAATCACCGGTGCACCTTTTGCTACGAAAACCACACTCTACCGGCCATTAAGAAGCTTTCGTTCCTCAAAATATTTCTTAAGCTGATAATTAATCAGCGTTTTCATGACCTTGGAAAGAAGGGACGTTAGTACAATCTATCGATAATTTAAGGGAGAAGAAGATTCGCCTTTTTTGGGAATTGGCTGAACAAATGCTGTTTTCCAACTACTCGGAACGAGCCCAAGAGAATAGGATAGATGGGAAAAGCTTACGCAGAGGTTTTGTTAGAGTGGAAAAACACCTCTTCAGAATAATAGCGGGGATAACAACCGAGCTTTCGTATTTATGTATGTTGAGATCTTTTAGGACTCTCGCCACAGTACGAGTACGAAAAAAGATTTGTCCCATAGAATCAGTTGGCTTTCTCGTACTGCCATACGGTTCTCCTAGGAGCTCTTTCTCTAACTGAATTTGTTTAGCACAAGAAATTTGCAGATATAACACTATGGTGAGATGTGCGTAGAGGCGTCAACACACTGATTCTGTATAGGTCAGAGTTACGAAACAAGTCAAGAGTATTTTCTGCTCGGCCATCAATTTTCGATATTCGAGTGGGCTCGTTGACAAGTTGAGTATGGTGGTTAAACTCAGCAAAAATCAAAACCAAGAAGAATTGTGAACATTGAAATCGCCCGTAAGAAAACAATTCTTTGGATAGACTCGGACAGAGCATCATCAAATTCTAGAGAATTTAAAACTCTATCCAGATTTAGGCTTCGGTTAAGAAAACAATAGTGAATGAATATTACAATAGTCAACTCTAAAATAACCAGCCATTGCAATATAATAGTAAAAAGACTAAAAACCAAAACAGACAAAATCTAAGAAAATACACTGTATAATATTAATTAAAAATCTTTTTCAATACAACATCACTACTATACTCTGTTCAATTTATATTTGCCTTTCAGTCTGACCATAATGGATTTCAATAAGCTATCTTTATTTTAAAGCTCCTACAGGATTACCATAGTGAGCTTTTAAAATTGCCGCAAATCTCACAAAAATATCGATAGAGTTATCAACTATTTATTATTATACGGACATTTTATAATCAAAAACAATGATGGATTAAATAAATTGAATTAATCTTTTGCACACCATCAAGAAGTAAGATAGCACGTGCGATTTAAGAGTATCCCCAGTAGACCTAATTCCTTTCTTGTTAAAAAATAAATCACAGAAAAAACTTAATAAAGTAAAAACAAATCACGTCATTACTCCGTTGCCAACGAGTAGTTCCTGCTACTTCTTTCTCCATTTAAGCTTATTATCAAACTTTTTATTGCACCTTCAGTAAAAACATTCATTTCCGCCATCTTTGGCTCAATCACTTTCTCAACGTGTTCGACACCACGTTGCCAATATTCAGCGTCAACCTTCATAATTCATAAAAAAAAATCTCTAAAAGACAAAAGACAAAGCCCAAGTTAATTTTTAACTGTTTTTCCATACACAAAATAAAACCTAAAACATGAAAACAGAAAAACTCCAAGCGTCAACACCTTTTTCTCTAAAGTAGAAATAGCAAAAACCAAAGAAAATGCCATTTGAATTTCCATTAACTGGGCAATGGTAACTGATTAAAGTGTTACTTTAGGTACTCCAATACAATTTGTATTTTTTTTTGTTTTGTCACCTTCTCCTTTCACCCGGGGAGCAGATAGGTCATGGTGGAATGTACGTGAGCTCAAAGATGATTACACAAACAATTTCAATGTAACTCAGTGATTCTATTTCTTATTTCAATGGCAATTTCTTAAGTTAAGGTGCCGTGCAAAAAGCAGCAAACACCATTGTTTCTGAAAAAGCTCTCCCATACGGTCTGTACTGCAAATATAAATTGAACAGTGTATAGTGTTATGCCTTTAGTAGTGACGTTGAATTGATCCGAACTTTAACAATCAAAACAATAATCCTCTATATATCTGTTATTCAATGACCTAACAAATGCAACCATTGAGTGAGCTTATATACTTATATAAGCTCAACTATGGGAACAAGAAAGAAAGAATAGAGAAAGGAAAATTTCACGTACTGTGCTCTGACATACCTGTATTTTTTTTTTGCGCTGCTGTTGCTAGGTTGTTATTGCCAGTTTTTTTTATATTGAGTGGGTTTTTTTTATATTGAGTGGGCTTACTAATTTTTTTTTAATTGAGTGCGTTTATTATTTTTTTCTTTATATTGAGTGGGCGTATAATTTTTTTTTTATATTGAGTTTTATTATTTTGTGAAAAAAAAAACTTTTTCTTGTAGGAAATATTTATTTTTTAATTAACATTTTTGGAAATTTTTATTCTCAACATCAGCTTATAATACAAAAACGTTTATTAATTAATAATATTTTGTAGAAGAATAAGAAGTGTCTCTATAATTTGAACATTTTGAGATTTAAACTATAAAAAAATGCCATCATTTTATCTTTTATTCCAGGTGGAAATTCTGGACAATATGGTGGTGGGAATGCCGGTGGTGGCTCTTATGGAGGAAGCTACAATCAATCCCATACAAACAACTCATCAGGACCTGACTGGTGGGCTAACTAAATACAGTTACACATAAACGGTTTTATGAACTTACCTTACTTATTAAAATATAAGTCAACAAAACTGCAGTCTATACATTGAGTTAGTTGTTTTCTTTCTTTCTTTTTTTCGGAATTTCAATATCAATCAAGATTCTTCTTTCATAGTCATTATATAGTTTCAAAACATTTAATTTCTTCAAAGTTTTGTTTATATTTATATCAAACAGTATTTCTAATACATAATTAAATACACATTTTCAAATTCCTAAAAACCGTAATTGATTACAAATATTTATGTCGTTTTGGATGCAAATAGAACTTTGGCTTTAATAGTTACATGAATTTCATGCCGACGTATGTAAACATAACTTTAAATGTTAACCAAAAAACAAATAAAAGACCCCAACTTATAATAGCTTTACTATTGTGAGTTCTTGAAAATAGATTCTATTATTTCATTTACCATACATTTTATAAAAGTGTAAAAAAACCATTAACACAGGAAAATATAATTATACAGGAAAATATGTTCTGAATTTAAATTAAGTAATTTAAAATAAGGACCACACAAAACTGATTTTATAATGGGTGTTTCGCATAAGACGCGTATAGGTTGGGTCAAACCAAAAAATCAGTTTATCAATTACGTAAAATTGTTGGCTTTTTTGATTAATTAGCATTATTATAATAAATTTATTCATATGTAATAAATTACAATACAAACTTAAAAACTAAAAACTATGGCATTAACTACCCAGAGTCAGCGCCTATTCGATAAAATCAAATATATTTTAATTGAAAATAACTAGTATAAATTTACAAGAAAAGGGAATAATGTTTTTTTTTTTTTTAATTAAACTGTATTTACATTTATATTCATATCATTTTTAAGTATGTGTTACTGATTTTATTTTTATTTGCTGTTTTTTTATTTATTTATAATACTAATTTATCGGAAAACAAAATAAAAACAAGCTGTGCGACATCCGACAACTGTAGCTTATAGACACTTGACAGAAAACAGACGAATGAATTAGAATAAAAGCATTTTGAGAAAATGCCAAAATAATAAGATTGCAGTAGCTCGGTTTCTCCTAGGTGGAATCGGTGCTGGGCAAATTCAAATATATGGTTTTTGCAGAATTTTTTATCTATGCGGTTTTGGAAATCGGTAACTGAAGTCTTTTGGATAATGTTATTTGGCTCTAAAGAAAAAAAAACTAAGGGCAAATAACGATTTTATGAATTACTACAAAATAAGAGTCGAAATACCTGAGCTGTTGATTTTAAAATTAGATTTAAAAAAGAAACTTAAGTATAAAGATTTCTTTGTAATTTTAGAAGTTAGCCAAAAAAAGTTAAAATTTAAATAATAAAATTAAAAATTTAAGTGAAGGACTTTAAAAAGAGCGGTTGTTGCAAGAACAACTATGTACAGTCATGGAAAAAATAATAGAAACAAGCTTCTTCTGTGCCGTTTTTCAATAACAAAAAGTTTATTGGAAGGAAATTGAAAATTAAAAATACATACAATAAGTCTCTATAAAGTTTAAAATATACACAATATTAAATTTATTAATAAAAAGAAAAATTAGTAATGAGAAAAATTAAAATTAATATTAACAGCCATTTTACCCTGGAAAAAATAATAGAAACAATATTATGATTGTGTTTTTCTTTTTGGTAAAGAGAAACTTAACAGTTAAATTGGTTCATATTCGTTTAGTACTTGGTCGTTGCACCTTTATTTTTAATGACACCTTCACATCTCCACCCCATGGATTGAACCAACTTGGCGCATGTCTCGGAAGGTATGAAATACCATACATTTTGTATTATAGACCACAGTTCTTCCTTATTCTTGGCTCTGAAGTCTCCAATTTTCCTCTTAAGTATGCCCCACAGGTGTTCTATAGGATTAAGATCCGGGGACTGCGATGGCCACTCCATAACATTTATTTTATTTTTGTTAAAGTATTCCTTAGCCAATTTTCAAGAGTACTTGGAGTCGTTATCCTGCATGAATTCCCATTTAATTGGCATGTTCTCTTCGGCAAATGGCAGCATAACTTCATTTATAATTCGGCCGTAGTCAATAGCACACATTCTGTCTTTTATCCAAAAAATTGGACCAACCCCAGATGTTGAGAAGCATCCTCAAATCATGATATTTCCTCCACCATGTTTAACAGTCTTTTTTGTGTACCTTGGATCGAATTCTGCGTTATTAAGTCGTCTGACATACATTTCGCCATCGGAACCAGATAAATTTATCTTTGTTTCATCTAACCATAAAACGTTGTTCCAATTTTCTGAGCGTGTTTATTTGTAAAAGTTATTAGTCGGTTTCTTATTATACGACTTGAAACAGGCTCATTTAGTTCAATTTTCAAGTCGTTTGAAGAAGAAAAAGGCTTTTTTTACACAGTCGTACCAACATCTTATCAAACCGCGTTGAGGTCTTTCGTTTTTTGCCTCTTGTTTCTGGCTTTGGACTTGAATGGAGAACTGTAAATATCTTCTTTTTTGAACAATTTATTGCTTGTGCTATTTCTTCGATAGTTTTCCCATTTTTTCTGAAGTTTTTTATTAAATTGCGCTCAGTAATAGTACAATGCACTCCACGATCCATTTTTATAAAATTTTAAAATAACTTATATTTTTTTTTATTAAAACGACTGAAACACGTGAAATTTAAGTCAAATTGAAAGTCAAAGTACCTTGTTTCTATTATTTTTTTCCAGGCGAAATTATCACTTAGCTCATTTTTCTTACCGTTAAGTCCAAAGAAAGAGCTAATGACAACAAACGGCTGCACCATTTCAAAGTCATGCTAGGTGCAATTAATATATAAAAATTAGAACCGAGGAAGGCGTAATTGTATGTAGTTATTAATGGTTGATCATTATGTAAAGCTTTGTTTCTATTATTTTTTCCATCACTGTATATAGCATAATCTCTATACGAAGAACAAAATATACCTAATGATAAAAATAAATTCGACGGTTCGTAACGATTTACGATCTCCTGGGATAAACAAGTAAGTGCCTAAAGTATCCTTTTTTGGAATACTAATTGTCAAATCAATAAAAAAATAGGTTGTAGCTGAAGTAGCCGCTACAAAGTGTCACGTCGAAGTCGGCGACTACACATACGGGATTCCGACCAATTGCCGTTGATAAATTTAAAAGCTCGCAGAATCCAGGAATACTCCCCATAGCTGAATTTGATTTTTTTTTGTATCACTGATATAAAAATATTTTTTCTGTATATATGTACGTATGTACAAATATAATGTATGTATGTACAAAATTGATGTTGATTGCTGAGAAGAGCGCTTATTTATCAAAAATTGTGGCTGCGCGAACCGTGTCAAATTTTATGTAGTTCAACTTCCGTACTGTGATGTTTATAAATATACAGTAGTGGACAATATTTTAGCACACTAGTAGCAGTAATAGCATATTTTCAATTTTCTTTCAAAGTTTATTTTAAAGTACTGTAATTATTTATGCATTCAATGCCAACCAACTTGGCAGCAAGAAAAACTTTATTTTTAATTTTTAGTTTATTTTCGTTTTGAGAAAAACGTCGGTTTTATGTCATTATAATTGTTTTTAGCGGGACATAAATTTAGCACATTTTGATATTTTTGTGTTTCTTATCAAAATTTTTGTTTTTTTTTGAAAGAAGAGAACAATTTTTTAAGTAATTAAATTTTGTTAATGTTATTAAGCATATAAATAAATTAACAATAAAATTAAATAATTATGGCAAAAGGGCAATGGTGCTCTGAAGACAACAAAAGCTTCATCTTGTAGATGAAAGGTCATGGAAGGACAATATCAGAAATTTCTGGACTTTTAGAGTGCTCCAGAAAGATGGTGTACAATGCAGTTCGTCACTTTGAGAACTTCGGAGTCACTCAAAACATGAAACAAGCTCGCCGCAAACGAAAGACATCTCGGAAAGAAGACAAGATAATTCACCGGCTATCAGCTAAGGAACTATTAAGACCTCTAATGCCATTCGGAGCAAATTATTGGCGAATTATGAAATCGATGTATCTGTAAGACGCCGATTAAATGAAAAAAATTTACGTCGATGCGTTGCGCAGCGAAAACCACTCGTTTCCAAAAAAAATTTTGAAGGCCAGGTTAGAGTTTGCTAAATTGCACCTGAACAAGCCGCTTAGTTTTTGGCAAAATGTGTTTTGGAGCGATGAATCCAAGTTCTGTCGATTCGGATCAGACGGGAAGAAGTATATTTGGCGTCCACAAAACATGCAACACGGTCCTAATTACACGATAAAAACGGTCAAACACGGTGGTGGGAATGTAATGGTCTGGGCTGCTTTTTCCTGGCACGGCGTTGGTCCTATCGTCTAAATTGATACTAGAATGGACCAGCATGTGTATAAAAGTATTCTTGTTTATCATATCGTCGGCTAAATGTGTAAAGCTGCTAAGTCCACTTTGGCAAATTTTACAGGAGAGTTAAAAAACTACATAAAACCTAAATTAGAGTATATTTAAAGAATTCCAAAATCCCGTTTCTGTACGTTTACCTCCCTTAGCATTATTTAAAGGAAAATCTATTTTTTTGTATGTTTGCTTCATTTTATCAAGAATTTTTGGATTTAGCATATTTTCTTATCTAAAATTTTGTTAAATTTCACGCATGGAAGGACGTAGCAGGTTTTCATTAAATAAATTTGTTATTGTATTTAATTGTATCTTTTAGTTTTATTTAAAATATTTACATTATTCATAGGGCAAACTATCGTAATAAGAGTGATAATCTTCAGCCAAAATATTTTTTTAAGCTTGTAGATCGTCAAACTTTCTTTTTTTAATCTTTAACCGCTGGTTATGTAGTTGACCCAACGATTCCACTGCATAAGAGGTCACCCCAGGAGTTCGCCTCTGGGGTAGCAGCTGCCAATCACTTGTGAATCGCAGTTTGTAATAAACAAGGCCGTCTGCGTCATACTTAATAGCACGAATATCCAAAACCTAGGATAATATGGTCAAAAGATGAGGAAAATTTTAATAAGTATTTGTGGTTCTACATTACCTTTGGATCTCCTTTTTTCTTTCCTGGGCGTATGCTCTTCAGAAATTCAACCTCCTTAAAATTTTTGAAAAATGTGTGGTTGAGGTATGTAACATCATACTTCTTCGGACTTTTTCGAGCTTCTCGACAAATTTCGTAATATTCTGCAGGAACATTCACAGTTTTTTCTCTTAGGTGTCTTTCGATTGTTGAATGCATCGAGTCTGCTTCCATTTGAGTGTGACCAACCTCCAAATATTTTTGTTCAATTATAATTTTTTCTTTGGTAGGTACATCCGTCGCTATATAAAATAATTTTTGCCGGGCTTATTTTATTTTGCCGATCAATGGTAGGAAGCACTTTTTCTACGATAAAACGAGAAATTATCGAGGCAAACTCCTCCGCATTGACCCCACCCTCAGTTTCATTCCAGATGTAGCAGAAACCGTCTTTATTGACTATATTATAAAAACATAGGTTGTGAACACATAACTTAGTTTTATAATATAAGCTAGACACTTTTGACTTTGGAGCCATTAGAACTGCTTGTAAATCCATAGTAAAAACCAGGCTTTCATATTCCTTGTCTTTCTGCTTTTCCTCGCGCGCCTCTTCCTTTTTATTTATATGTAAACAGTATTCGCTTTCAGATACGTGTCCAACTTTGTACGCGGAACATTTTTCACACTGATCTTTTTTTGGATGAAATAAAGCAATGTTGTTTGCATCTATTAACTTATTGAAAGTTGTCGAAGAAAGGGCTGCACTGTGGTTCCACCGTAGGCCAAAATTCTAAAAAAATTACTGTAGCGATTATTATATAAAACGGTTAAAATGAGCTGAGAACATTCCAAACTAATTAGAAATCGAAAAAGAAAAACCGTTAGATTTTTATCTTCAGAGTAATAACATTGCAAACACATGGCATTTGAGTTTTAGTGCTCTAAGAGTAAGTGCGACTGCATTTGTTTTAATTAATTTTTTTTCATCTGTTTGCGTTATTTTTTTTATAATGGATATATTAGTGGAAGGTAAGATATTTGTTATTTATTTTTTATGATTCATTTTTCGATTAAGCATAAGAGTCTATAAATTGGGTCTAAATAAAATAAAAATAAAAATAAATTAGCTTAATGTTGTTTGTTTTAAACTTTTAACTGTTACGCCCCGTTACGCCCCCACAAAGTTATATGTTACCAGAAAGGTAATTTCATGTACTTTTTAATGCACGTTGACTTAGCTGCGATTACTTGCGAATTCACTTTTAATTAATCTTTGAGCCACCTAAAGTCTCATTTTTTGTACTTTAGGGCTTTTAACTAAAGTCTCATTTACGAGAATGTTTCTGCTTCAGCATTGGTTAAATGCTGATGGAACCGAAAAAAATAAGTCCCATTCAATATTAGACGTCATTTTCAAGTCCTTACATGACATTCCAAATGCAGTATTGGAAACTAGAATCGTATATGTTTGTAAAAAACTTACGTATTTCTGCGGGGCGACCTTCAACTTCTGCGGGGCAACCTGCAACTTCAGGGCGACCTTTCAAAGATTTTGCCGAGAGCAGTGAATAACATTGAAAAATGTTTAGAGAAGCCAGTTAATGAATGCAAATATGAATTCGGTCTTTCCCCACTCCACTCATGGATTCGTTTCTTTGAATTTTTTATTCACGTATCGTACAGATTACATATAAAATAAAATGCACGACTGATTTTTGATGATTTTTTTTTCAAAAATTCAAAAAATATTTTTTTTTAAAGTTTTGAAATGCAATGTGTTTTAGATTTTTTAGAAGCTTCTCTATAAAAATTTTCATTAAGATCCGTAATGTGGATAATGAGAAATTCAAAATTCGAAAAAATGGTTCTTTCTATGGTAGGTACAAGCTGTAATATCTTAATTTCAAAATTTTTTTTATTAAATTAAAGGTCGTAAAAATTAATTGAAAGAAAAAAATTTTATCAAAATTCTAGGTGCCGTTTTCGAGAAAAATACGATTTTTGAAAACCATTTTTTTTTAAATTTTTTAACATTTGTATGGTGGGTACCTTTATTTTTAGGTAAATTACATTTTTTTTCTCACATCTTGTAGACTATATTGAGAAACTTTTATTTATCAAGTTTAAAAAAATCAAGCATGGGGTTTTCGAAATATTGAGTTTTGAAAAAAAATTTTAAGTTTTTTTTTAAAATCCAAACAATTTTTTTTGAAAATTTGAGTACACAATTCTACTTATGGTTTTGGGGAGCTTTAGCAAAAAAAAATGATCAAAATCGGTTGTACCGTTTTTGAGAAAATCAAAAACAAAACAAAAATTGTTCCATGGGGGGTATCCTCAATCACTATTTTTCGGAAATTTTTTTCAACCATGACCTTGCTTTAATTAAATGAATTTTTGAATTCTTATTTTTCAAATCTGTCGAACAACTTTTGAGAAAAAAAAATGTTTATAAAATTTCCGTACCGTTATTTTTGGTCTTAAAAAAAAAAGAAAAAAACGTGTGGGGGGAAAAAATTAAAAGTGATATCTACCAAGTTTAAAGAAAATCGGCCGATCCGTTTAGGCTGTAGTCGGACAGACAGACAGGCAGAATTGCGAGACCCACTTTTTTAGCTTCGCTATCATCGTAATGTTAACTTTGATCAAAATCTTGAGTTCGATTTTTTTTACGAATGCATAACTGGCCTTATAGTACCTACAAGTCGCAAGTAAAAAATTATATTTAAATAAAACTGTACTAAACCGATCTTCAACCCTTTTATCGAACGTATCTCAAAGTCGTGACGAGATAGTTTAAAACTGATTGCAGATTCGAAATCAGAGAGATCAAAACATTTTAGCACCAATCGTTTTAAGATTTTATCAAGTGAGTTAGTAATTATGGCCGCCTTTATTCGGGAGTGGAACCACTGTGGGCTGTAACATTTGTAAGTTTGCACCAATCATCTACATAAAATCTGTAAAGACTTTGCTTAGATTGCCATTCCGGTAAAAGATAATTTTTTTTTGAGGATGCCCTGCAATAATGTGATTCCATAGTCGGAAGAGACTTTATAAATTCAATCAGTGCTTGATTTTCTTTTTCGAAAGGTTTAACTTTTACAGCCGTATTGCCATGTTGTGTTGTCTTTTCTACGTCTTCCTAAGTACTTTAACCCTTTTTCTCTAAGCTTTAAGTTTTTCTGTGAAAACCAAGTTTCTTTGTTAACCTGAGATCTTTTCTTTCGAGTCGAAGCTTTCTTAGGTAAATTTGTGGACGTTGTCGAGATCGAATCAGAATGTTGTGAATATAGAACAAGCCCCATCACATCAACATTATCACCACTGATAATATCAGTTATCTCATTTTGGTCACCATTATTGAATTCATTGGAAAGGTCAGTTATATCATCGCCTTCGTTTTCATTATGAATGATAAGTTCATCATTCTCGTCATCATCTGTGTCAATTTGAAGAGTTTCTTGATAACTTGTACCTGCAATATTATTTTGCAAATTTTGCGAAGTCTTGTCTGTAAGATTTGGAATATCAGTCAATTCCAATATAATGGGGCCTATCGGGAATCTCCCTGGAAATTTTATTTCCCTCGGAATTTTTTGTTCCCACGGAATTTTTTTCGTCAATCGTGAATCTCCCTCGAAACTTTTCCCCTCCGATAAAAAGAAGTACCGTACATCTGTTGTCGAAAAACACATTTGAATTAGGTATGTGTAGTTTTAAGGCTTCTTATAACATTAAAATCCTCAGAAATGAGAGAAAATCACGATAGCCATAAATTACGAGGGAATGTTTCGAACTCATTCACGATCGCGATTTTTCGAAAATAGGAATTCTTCCTAGGCGAATTTTATTCACGATAGCCCCCATTCACATCATCCACAGTTGTGAACATTTTAGAGTCCATTATGTTACCAATCGCCAATAAATTAGATTCATTTTCTTGTTCTATGTGACCACAATTTTGATTTGCAGAATTTCTATTATTTTCATGGAAATCGTTTTGTAGAATAGGATTATTAAGTGAATCCACTGACGCAAGGTTTGCACGAGCTAATTCAAGTATTTTCTTTGCCCGCGACATCTGAATGGTATGAAAAAACTGCTCTAAGCCGTTTTACAAGTAAACAAACAAAATAAAAGTGGGAGAAATTGAACAAACATTTACCTTTATTCGTTTCTTGGGAATTATTTCGAAAAAAAATTTCACAACACTTTTTATTAAAAAAAAAACAATCCACACGTGCTGAAGTTCTAGCAAAACTTTCTTGACTGACTTTTTTACTAACAAGCTAACGGAGAAACCGTTATTTCGAAAAATAGTTTCACAAACACTTTTGATTAAAAGAAAAAAATAATCCACACGTGCTGAAGTTCTAGCTTAACTTTCTTAACTGAATTTTTTACTCACAATCTAACGGAGAAACCGGGACTTAGCAAATTTTCGCTTATCATTTTTTGAAGGTTTGGATATAGCAAAAATACGTGCATTGAGATTCATCAATAACCAAGTTAAATTGGACTTACGTTCTTATAGGGATTTATAAAGCATTTTTTTCTTTAAAAAATGACATCAAAATCTCGATTTCGCCCAAAAGTGGACTTAGCAGCTTTACACATTTAGCCGACGATATGATACTATTTTCGGAAGATAATTTACCAGTTTCGTGGCGTTTTATGGACGATAATGACCCTAAGCACACATCCAAACTCGTTAAGTGCTGCTTAGAGGCCAATAAAATAAATATTTTAAAGTGGCCTGCACAATCTTCCGACCTTATTATTTGAATTGTGTCAAGAAATTCAGAATGCGTGGCTTTAGTGGGAAGCTTGACAAGGAGAATCTCTGCCGTTTTGAAAAATAAAGGACTTCCTACAAAATATTAAACACAACTACATACGGAGGCTGTTTGAAAAGTTCTCGGCCTAACATAGAAGGCGTTGTTTTAATAAATAACTTTTAATTCCTCAAACAGCCTTATATATATAATAATTGTAAGTGAAGTTTCATTAAAATTGGTCGCGTTCTTATATCAGTGCAATTTTTTGTTTGAACGAACCTTTTGCTAACAACGAAAATGGAAAAAAAAAATGAAATTAGAGCCATCATTAAATATTTGGTCAAAAAGAATATGACACCAAATCAAATTAAAGATGGCTTCGATGAGACATTGGAGGAATCTGCACCTTCGTATTCCACGTTCAAAAAGTGGGTAGCCTTATTTAAACATGGCAGACAGAGCGTCGAAGATGATCGCGGAAGCGGAAGGCCAACAACATCCACCTCTTCAGAAAACGTCGATAAAGTTCATAAAATGGTTTTAGACGACCGAAGGTTAAAAGTGCGAAAAATCAGCAACACCATGGGGATCTCTTCTGAGCGGGTTTACAACATTTTGGCACCATCAGACTATTACCTCTTTCCTAACTTAAAAAAACATTTGGCTTAACGCAAATTCTTCACCAACGAGGAGGTGATTGCTGAGACGGAGTGGTTTTTCTAAGAGTTGGAGGAATCGGCCTAAAAAAAGGGTATAGAAGCACTGGAACACAGATGGAATAAGTGCATTGATATAAGAGGAGAATATGTAGAAAAAGATTTAAAAAAAAGTTTTAAAATTTATTGCGTTTTATTGGTCAGGCCGAGAACTTTTCAAACTGCCCTCGTATAATAATGATAACGGTAAGTAGCATAAATCAAGAGTTTTATCTAAAGACTGCAATGTGCTAACTTTATGTCCAGGCAAAAACTTGATATTTCAATTTTTTTTTATTATCTGTTACAGATGTTTTATAAGATATTATTTGATCTTGCCAAAACATACTGTTAGAAAAAACAAGAGGTTGAAACAAAAGATACAAGTCCGTTCTATAAGTACAATTTATTTCAAGTGAAGCAAAAAGAGAATAAGGTAAAGTAAAGAATAACAGCCCGATTCTGTATTTAGCTGATAAATTATCAGCTAATGATAAATTATCAGCTTTCTTGTCAGCTGACAAATTATTAGGTATTCTACAAAACACCTGATAGAATAAAAGCTATAAACAGCTTTTAAATTCACCTCTCTTGGTGGTGAATTTGAAGTGCCAAAATAAAGAGAAAAAAAAAACATAAACAATGGAGGAACCAGCAGCAAAGTAGACTGAAGGGATCGCTGGCATCTCTCAATGCTTTCAGTTGCACCCTTCTCTCTTTTTTTTCGTCAATCTCTGCTTAATCGTCACTCAATAAGGGGAGAGTACGATAACTTGGCCGCCAAGATTTGATGACGGATTTTTGTAGAGGGGTCAAAAATAAGCACTTTTTACTACGGGAGGGGGGGTCTATCTCCCCCCGTTTAGGAGGTAGGGGCACTTTTAGAAAAAGTGGTTTAAATTGAAAAAAAAAAATATTAAAAAACAACGGCAACACTTACAATAAAGTGCTATACTGCGTTTGAAAGCCAGAAGATTGTTCTATAATCCTGCATTTAAATTAAATTAATCGTATCAATGGTTTTTGAGAAATTCGCATTTAAAGTCCAAATTTTGATAAAAAAAACGTGAAAAAAAAGTTTAGACCGATTGTTTTCAAAATTGTGAAATGAAATTGTAAGTTAGCTTACATGTGTTCCATGTATCTATCAGTTTTTAATCGAACACAAAAAACCGCATGGTTCTATGTCTTGTAGTTTTTGAGAAAATTGAAAATTACCAAAACTGCTTTTTTTGATTTTTGGTGGTGACGGTGATTCCATTTAAGGATTAATGTTAATAAACATAATGAATCTTTGTTGGTTCAGTACCGCAATTCATTTAGCGTTACACAGAATGCACCATGAGGAGGTAGAATTGCATCTGGGTCAGTTATTTTGTCAGTTAGTCAGTCATAGTTAGTTAAAAAAGGTCAAAATGTATTAAAAAGGTGTGTAAGTCTCGTCAATAAAGCCATCGTCCGTACTATAACTGTCGAGTTCGTTGAGTTACTCTTTTATGGTGGGAAGCCGAGGATGTTTTGGTGGTAAAACACTTTCTAAATTTTCGCTCTGAAGGGTGGGAGGATCGATGTCTTTTAACTGTAAACCCTCACATATATCACCATCGGTATAACAAGGGTAAACTTTTTTTACATCTGATAAAAACTCTATTATTTGCGAACCCCAGTCGTCCTTATATTTCCTTTCTAGGCAGTATTTTCGATAGAAAAATAGTGCCATGTATTGGTGAACATGGTCGGAAGTTTGTTTTGGTTTTCAAGATCGTTTATTGTATTTTATATGTATTTAGTGGACATTGGATAAACAGAATAAATTTGAATTTTTTTAAATACAGATTCTGTGAATGCAAAAGAAACTTTGCATGCACCCAACCTCGCACCTACCCCGAATCCTATAGTGTGCCCAAGCAGGGGGTTGCAGGGGGGCAGCATGCCCCCCCATACATACTTTACTGTTTATATATTGTAATGTTGGAAGCTAGCACTGATTTATTTATGTAAGGAAGCAAAAAATATCAAACATTTTGTAGGAAAGTAGTTTTAGTTATTTTCGATTTTCTCAAAAACCAGAAGACATAGAACTATGCGGTTTTTTGTGTTCGATTAAAAACTGATAGATACATTAACACATATAAGTTAATTTACAATTTCATTTCACAATTTTGAAAACAACCGGTCTAAACTTTTTTTTTACGTTTTTTTTATCAAAATTTGGACTTTAAATGCGAATTTCTCAAAAACTATTGATATGAGTAATTTAATTTAAATGCAGGATTATAGAACAATCTTCTGGCTTTCAAACGCAGTATAGCACTTTATTGTAAGTGTTGCCGTTGTTTTTTAATATTTTTTTTTTCAATTTAAACCATTTTTTCTAAAAGTGCCCCTACCTCCTAAACGGGGGGAGATAGACCCCCCCCTCCCGTAGTAAAAAGTGCTTATTTTTGACCCCTCTACAAAAATCCGTCATCAAATCTTGGCGGCCAAGTTATCGTACTCGTGCCCTCAATAACAGTAATAACAACAACTCTTCTTCCATTTTAATAAATTTTTTTATTATTGTTTATTTTATTATTATTATTATTGTTATTATTATTATTTATATTTATTATTATTTTATGTTTTGTATATATTTTACGCGTTCAAAATATAAACAAATACAATTGTCAGTATCTACCTTTTACACAGCTGATAAATTTGTCAGTAAAAGAGCTTTTTTTTAAGGCATAGAATACGAAAAGCTGATAGTTATAAGGAACTTGGTAATTTATCAGCTATGTTGAATTTATCAGCACGACAGAATCGGGCTGTAAAATTCAAATGAATGGTATATCGGAGTTGGGTTGCCAAGATGCAATTATAATTCATACTATTAAATATTCAACAAACTCCGCCTCAACCCAATAGAGATTAACAATGATTTCAAATATGTATATTGTATGAATAATAAAAAGGAAATATTCATCAGATATAGAAATTATACAATTCAAAATTTTTTGTAACTTATTAAAATTTCATCTTTAACATCTTACAAGCTAATTTATATTTCTTTATATTTGGGGGTGGCCGTGGCGCGATGGATGTGTGCTCGCCTGTGAACCTCATGATCACAGGTTCGATCCCTGCCGTCGTCTTTGTCGTTTTAATTCCATTAAAAACCTAAAATTGTCATCAATGGGTTGCTGGTTTACTCATTACATGTTGTTCAGGCATAACACTAACAAAATGTAATTGAGTTAAACTAGTATGCCCAACATATATAAATGCAGGATTATAGAACAATCTTCTGGCTTTCAAACGCAGTATAGCACTTTATTGTAAGTGTTGCCGTTGTTTTTTAATATTTTTTTTTTCAATTTAAACCATTTTTTCTAAAAGTGCCCCTACCTCCTAAACGGGGGGAGATAGACCCCCCCCTCCCGTAGTAAAAAGTGCTTATTTTTGACCCCTCTACAAAAATCCGTCATCAAATCTTGGCGGCCAAGTTATCGTACTCGTGCCCTCAATAACAGTAATAACAACAACTCTTCTTCCATTTTAATAAATTTTTTTATTATTGTTTATTTTATTATTATTATTATTGTTATTATTATTATTTATATTTATTATTATTTTATGTTTTGTATATATTTTACGCGTTCAAAATATAAACAAATACAATTGTCAGTACCTTTTACACAGCTGATAAATTTGTCAGTAAAAGAGCTTTTTTTTAAGGCATAGAATACGAAAAGCTGATAGTTATAAGGAACTTGGTAATTTATCAGCTATGTTGAATTTATCAGCACGACAGAATCGGGCTGTAAAATTCAAATGAATGGTATATCGGAGTTGGGTTGCCAAGATGCAATTATAATTCATACTATTAAATATTCAACAAACTCCGCCTCAACCCAATAGAGATTAACAATGATTTCAAATATGTATATTGTATGAATAATAAAAAGGAAATATTCATCAGATATAGAAATTATACAATTCAAAATTTTTTGTAACTTATTAAAATTTCATCTTTAACATCTTACAAGCTAATTTATATTTCTTTATATTTGGGGGTGGCCGTGGCGCGATGGATGTGTGCTCGCCTGTGAACCTCATGATCACAGGTTCGATCCCTGCCGTCGTCTTTGTCGTTTTAATTCCATTAAAAACCTAAAATTGTCATCAATGGGTTGCTGGTTTACTCATTACATGTTGTTCAGGCATAACACTAACAAAATGTAATTGAGTTAAACTAGTATGCCCAACAAGGATGAACACGAATAAAATAATGTGAATTATAAGCGACATAGAAATAAGACACGGCATTCTCCGCTTTAGTTCAGAGGCCATCCCTTGAGATAAAATATCTGAGACAACAACCTTCAATCTCAGAACATCGTGCCACACATCTTTCCTATCCTTCTTTCTCTTCCTTAACTTCACGCCCGCGCTGTGTTCAAACATTTAAAGGGTAATCATAATCATGCTTATTTTAACATTCTCATGAATAGGCTATTCGTTAGAATGATTCTATTCCTTCGAATGAACTTTCTTAACTTTGAGATTCGAACGAATAACATTCATTTGCGAAAGATAGCATAAAATGAACTTCAAAAAAGATTCATTTTCATTATCAGCTATTTGAAGTTTAATATATTTCTATTTGAATTAGTATGACCGTTTTACATTTTTTTTGTTTCTAAACATTTTATAGATGTTGGATAAAGAATCAAGAAACAAAATAAATAATACACTTTTTCATTATAAAGTGAAGTTTAACCATAAAGAACTACATATTCATTACATTTTTTGTGTCAACTCAGCTGTATTGAAACTATTTTTTAAAAAAATAAGTTCATGACGCGTTCTAAATTTTTATTTTTTTTTTCGTATACACTTGGTCACACTAAAATATCAAAAACAAAAGAGAAGTGTTTGTGAAATGTCAAAACCAAAAAGGGAAGTCTTTGTTTATTTGTAATTGTTTTGTTTATTGTGTAATAACTTAAATTTCTTTGATAAAGACATAAAATAATAAATAAAAATATGGCATTTGTGTTGTTTATAAATGAAGATGGCGTTGAAGAAGTGCAGAGGAGAAGGATAGTGGATGCTTTCCGTATCAACGCGGGTGGTAAAAAAAACTCTTTGCTGCCTCCGGGTTTTCTTCAATTATTTTGATTAACTTTTCCTTTTGTTCGCGGTTTGTCCAGTTGGAATGCGACCTTTAAACATAAAACAAAAAAATTAATAAAAGTGATTTATTTTCCATGAAATAATTAAAAACTTGCATGTTTTGTTGCTTACTCGACAGAAAAATTCAAACGACACAAAAATGACATTCAATTCTATTCTTTCGAATGTCAAAATTGAATTAGCTTTCGCAAATGAATGAACTTTCAATGGATTGGGTGAACTTTCGGTTTGTTCGATTAACATTCTAATCGCCGAGTCTCAAAATTAAGGTGCTTATTTTGACATTCTCTTTCGTTCGAAAGTGAGTCGAATTCGTTAAAACTTAATTTTGAGACTCGGCGATTAGAATGTTAATCGAACAAGTCGAAAGTTCACCCAATCCATAGAAAGTTCATTCATTTGCGAACGCTTATTCAATTTTGACATTCGAAAGAATAAAATTAAATGTCATTTTAGTGTCGTTTGAATTTTTCTGTCGAGTAAGCAACAAAACATGTAAGTTTTTAATTATTTCATGGAAAATAAATTACTTTTATTAATTTTTTTGTTGTTTTATATTTAAAGGTCGCATTCCAACTGGACAAACCGCGAACAAAAGGAAAAGTTTATCAAAATAGTGGAAGAAAACCCGGATGTAGCAAAGGGTTCTTTTTACCACCCGCGTTGATACGGAAAGCATCCACTATCCTTCTCCTCTGCACTTCTTCAACACCATCTTCATTTATAAACAACACAAATGCCATATTTTTATTTATTATATGTTTTTATCAAAGAAATTTAAATTATTAAACAATAAACAAAACAATTACAACTAAACAAAGATTTCACTTTTTGGTTTTGACTTTTGACATTTCACAAACACTTCTCTTTTGTTTTTGATATTTTAGTGTGACCAAGTGTATACGAAAAAAAATAAAAATTTAGAACGCGTCATGAACAACTTATTTTTTTTAAGAATAGTTTCAAAACAGCTGAATTGACACAAAAAATGTAATGAATATGTAGTTCTTTATGGTTAAACTTTACTTTATAATGAAAAAGTGTATTATTTATTTTGTTTCTTGATTATTTATCCAACATCTATAAAATGTTTAGAAACAAAAAAAATGTAAAACGATCATACTAATTCAAATAGAAATATAGTAAATGTCAAATAGCTGATAATGAAAATGAATCTTTTTTGAAGTTCATTTTATGCTATCTTTCGCAAATGAATGCTATTCGTTCGAATCTCAAAATTAAGAAAGTTCATTCGAAGGAATAGAATCATTCTAACGAATAGACTATTCATGAGAATGTCAAAATAAGCATGTAAGTTTCAACGAATTCGACTCACTTTCGAACGAAAGAGAATGTCAAAATAAGCACCAATCCCTTGAGCGCGTGTAGATTATAAAAAAAAAAAAACAAAAAACAAACTTTTTGTAAATACGTCTGCTGCATTTTCAGATGATGGCACATAAGTGATCAGTTTCACCGGAAACAAATTTTTCACGAATGAAGTGAAATCTTATGTCGATGTGTTTGCTTCGTTTGTGAACTGTTGGATTCTTCACAGCAAATTGAGCACCTTGATTGTAACACATGATTCTAGAAGCTTTTTTAAGGTAGTCTTCAAACTTCATTTCATTTAAAAGGCTTCGATGAAAGCAAACTTCCTTTACGCCTTGACACATTGCTATATGTATATTCAGCTTCCATCGTGCTGAGAGAAACAACATGTTGTTTTTTAGACTCCCAAGCAATTAGGCACCCAGAAAAAAAACAAAGACTTTCGGTCAACTGGATCTGACCCCCAATCCGCATCTGTGAAGCATACTCGTACAATGTTTTCGTTAGTAGGTAAATAATTTAGCATACCTTTTGGCCTGAGCCTTAAATATCTAAGAACCCTCTTTGCGGCTACAAAATGCTCTCTGTGTGGATGACTATGGTACTGAGCCAACTTCGACACAATATGCACTATGTCTGGCCTCGACATTGTTGCCAAATACGTAAGACCTCCGAGCAGGGATTGAAACTCTTTAACGTTAAATCCGGAACAGTTTTCATCTCTGCATTTTTCGAGAACGGTGCCTTCTTCATAGGGTGTTGTCGCCGCCTTACAATTTGCCATACCTCATTTGTCCAGAAGATTCAAAGTATATCTTTCTTGATGTATCAAGAATGCACCTCGAAGTCTCGATCTCCAAACCCAAATAATGTTTTATGGGACCACGATCAACAGCCTCGACCTTCATACACAATTCATTGTCCTTTCGTTAGAACAGACCACAATTAAATCGTCAACGTATATTGCAATCAGGGGTGGAATCGCGTAAGGTGATAGTTGACTATCAATTCGTTGATTGTCGTTTTTGACTATAGCTGTCTCTATCATATCAATTATGAATTATAGAGAGAGCGATGGTCAAAACGACAATCAACAAATTGATAATCAACTGTCACCTTACGCGATTCCACCCCAGGTTAATGTCGCTGCCTTGATTCATGATATATAAACAGTTATCGGTTTTGCTCCTGCGAAATCCAATACTAATGAGGAGTGAATTGATTTTCTCGTTCCAATATCTTCCGGCCTGTTTCAGTCCATAGAGGGACTTCTTAAGTTGACACACACTGTTGGGATACTCATCACTCACGAACAAATGCGGCTGCTCCATAAAAACATCTAATTCCGCGTTCAGATATGCAGACACGACGTCAATATAATATAATGCTAATACAAGGCGATTAGTTGCGTGTCTTGCTACTGGGGAGTAAGTTTCACAAAAATCCTCACCATAGACCTGTGAGCAACCTTGCGCGACAAGACGCGCTTTCAATTTTTCTACCGAGCCATCTGGATGAAGTTTCGTCGAAAAAACCCATCTTGATCCAATAACGTTCTTGTCAACCGGACGCTCAACCAAATCCCATGTCCCATTCTTAAGCAAAGAGTCAATCTCCGCCTGCATAGCATGCTTCCACTTTTCGCTGTCTTCTGATCTCATGGCTTCATACACAGTGGTGGGGGTGACGTTAATCACAGCATTCAGAATATCAGGGTTGTCGGTGGCATACTTTTTCCTTGGCCGACCGACATTGCCTGTTCTTAAAATTTTAGGTCTTTCCCTCTTTCTCTTCCCCTGTATCATTGGGCTATCTTCAGACGAGCTCTCATCCGAATCATCTGGGATTTTATTTGCATCAACAGCCTCAAGTTCTTTTTCTCGCTCAGCAATAGGTTCTTCATTTTGCGCGGAGATATCAACCAACAACTCTTCCGCATTACACTGCACACCACGGACGTCACCTCGAACAGTTTTTGGAGTTATCTCAAAGAATATGACATCTCTCGCAATAACAATGGCTTTATTATAGAGTCTATATCCCTTTGATGTTTCGGCATAACCAACAAAAACTAAACGTATGCCTTTTGGTTCAAATTTAGATCTACCTCGCTGATTGCTCATAGCGACTGCTTCACACCCAAAAATCTTGAAATTTAACACAGATGGTTTCCTGTCAAACCAACATTCATATGGTGTCTTGGACAACAAGGCTTAAGTAGGAGACCGATTTCTTATGTAGGTTGCCGTCGACCACCAGCGTACGATTCGCCCTTTCGGCTATCCCGTTTTGCTGCGGTGTATAGCTTACAGTTTTTTGATGGCGAATCCCATTGTCTTTGAGAAAGGTTTCAAATTCGGAATTAATAAACTCACAACCGTTGTCGCTTCTCAAACACTTTATTTGAAAACCGGTTTGCTTTTCGCTTTCTATCATAAATGTTTTAAAGCATGCAAAAGCTTCTGGCTTTTGTTTAATAAAGCGTGTAACCGTGTAGCGAGAAAAATCGTCGATAAACGAAATAAAGTAGCGGGAACCGCTTTGGGAAGCTACCGCATATATCTATATGCACTAATTCAAGAACTTGCTTTGTATAAATTTGTTGAAAATTATGAAACGGCTTTTTATTAACTTTACACAGAGCGCATGTACTACACATA
Organism: Philhelius festivus; assembly: GCA_963931855.1. NCBI lineage: Eukaryota > Metazoa > Arthropoda > Insecta > Diptera > Syrphidae > Philhelius > Philhelius festivus. The sequence continues at coordinate 99,456,826 of OZ007555.1, forward strand.
AAATTCTTTGGTATTTTCACCATCATGCCACACACCATATTCCTATTTGAAAGCATAAACAAATCGTAGCATGCCACTTCTCCATCTCGATCAAGCCATCTGAGACCGCATTCAAACATTCGATATCATCTTTGATAAATTCAACATAAAAAATGTCATTGTCTAAGCTCGCGGTAAGAATGGAAACGTTATCTTTAGTCTTGACAACTGTCTCTTTTTCATTGTACTGTACAAAATTTCCGTTTTCTATTATTTTGCTAACGGAGAGAAATGCAGACTAGGGACAAACAAAACATCGCGCAAAATAACGTCGCAATAGTTCGATTTCACTTTAACATCACCTACACCTTCTGCCATGACACTATCACCTGATGGTAAAACAACGGTTCGATCGGTAGTTTTAAGAGAACAAAAAACTTTCTTGTCATTGGATATTTATGCCTGAAGCCCCACTATCTAGAATCCAAACTAATTGATTATCGTTTCTTTCTGATGACTTGAACAAACTCAAGACTGCTGCGACTGTTTCTTTCTTTCTTGCATTGCATTGTGATTGAAAATGGCCTCTCTTACCACATGCTTAACACTTTACTTTTTTCTGACTCCGAGTTCTTGATGATGCGAATTTCGGATTTGTACCTACATCTTCGTTGCGTTGTTGACGCTCCATACCTGTCTTTTCCCAGTCCGTCCGATATGCTTTATGTATCTTAGCCCCCAGCACATTCTCACCACTCCGTTCCACCTTTTCATGCCACCGACGTTCTTCCTCTAAAACTTTGGTTTTAAGTTGTTCTAATGAAGGTAAAATGTCTGCTTTCGATCGCCACAACAAAACTTTCTATATCTTTAGGTAAACTGCACAAAAGCATGATACAAAGAAGATCTTCCTGGATGTTGCAATTGATCTCCTTAAGGTTATCAACGATCGTGCAAAAATTATTCATTTGGGCAGCGAAGTTGTCCCCTGGGGTAAATTTAAAACGTACCAATTTTTTAAATAAATTTACCTTTGGGGCAGGTCCATCTGCATTAAAAAGATTACTTAGAACAGTCCAAGCCTCTTTGGTAGACTTGCAGTGTTTAATGTGAATAAGCTCTGATGCTTTAACACACCGAGTTAAATACGCTAGGGCCTTCTTATCGATAGCCTCCCATTTCTGCTTTTCGACTGCATTTGTAGACTCCGGACACTTAACCTCTAGCACCGTCCAATAATCGAACGTGATCAGCAGGCTCTTCATTTGGACGGACCAAGTTGCATAATTGTCTGGACTCAATTTATCAATTTGCATTAATGAACTCATCCTTAAACTTTTTAATTCTTTCAAAAAAAAAAAGGAAATAAATCGATGAAAAACTAAACTACGTTTTGGAGGGCTGGGCCCATAACCAATGTTAGAAAAAACAAGAGGTTAAAACAAAAGATACACGTCTGTTCTATAAGTACAATTTATTTCAAGTGAAGCAAAAAGAGAATAAGGTAAAGTAAAGAATAAAATTCAAATGAATGGTATATCGGAGTTGGGTTGCCAAGATGCAATTATAATTCATACTATTAAATATTCAACACATACTACTATGTACACTGCGCGTCATCAGGTTAGCACACCTCCTCGCGTAAGTGATTCTGGCCAAACTAAATGAGCTGCCATTTTAAAATTATTGTTTCTTATGGAAGATTCAATTCTCAGTGAAATAAGACAAAATGTGTTGTTTTCCCATGTTTGGGCATTTTTTAAATAATTTTTTTATCTAAAATAACAAAAAAATAATAATTTAAATAAGGTCATCAGGTTAGCACATATTATTTTTTTTCATTTTAGTTAGGCTTTTAAGCCATGAAATTGTTTCTAAACTTAAACATTAAGTAATTCAAACATTTTTTAATAAATTTAATAATGTGTTGATCCTCCCTTGTTGACAATAACTTCATAGATTCGATTGGGAAGCGAATCGTACAGTTTTCCAATGTAGTCCAAGGAAATGGCTGACCAGGCGCGCTTGATGCCTTCAATTAATTCCTCTTTATTTGAACACTGTTTTCCGGATTCGTAAACCTTCCGAGCCAGCCATCCCCACACGTTTTCTATGATATTTATGTCGGGTGAGAAAGGCGGCCACTGCAATAAAGTTACGTTTTGGCCCTGAATCCATGACTTTACCACCCGGGCAGTGTGGATCGGAGCATTGTCATGTTGAAAATGCCATGGAAGGCTACCAAACAAATTTTCAAAATAGGAAAAAGCATTTTCAAGCACGTTTTTGTAATTGTTTGCTTTCATAGTTGATTTTAAAAACTGTAACTCGCACGTTCCATAGTAGGAAACGGCTCCCAATCGTATATCGGAGTTGGGTTGCCAAGATGCAATTATAATTCATACTATTAAATATTCAACACATACTACTATGTACACTGCGCGTCATCAGGTTAGCACACCTCCTCGCGTAAGTGATTCTGGCCAAACTAAATGAGCTGCCATTTTAAAATTATTGTTTCTTATGGAAGATTCAATTCTCAGTGAAATAAGACAAAATGTGTTGTTTTCCCATGTTTGGGCATTTTTTAAATAATTTTTTTATCTAAAATAACAAAAAAATAATAATTTAAATAAGGTCATCAGGTTAGCACATATTATTTTTTTTCATTTTAGTTAGGCTTTTAAGCCATGAAATTGTTTCTAAACTTAAACATTAAGTAATTCAAACATTTTTTAATAAATTTAATAATGTGTTGATCCTCCCTTGTTGACAATAACTTCATAGATTCGATTGGGAAGCGAATCGTACAGTTTTCCAATGTAGTCCAAGGAAATGGCTGACCAGGCGCGCTTGATGCCTTCAATTAATTCCTCTTTATTTGAACACTGTTTTCCGGATTCGTAAACCTTCCGAGCCAGCCATCCCCACACGTTTTCTATGATATTTATGTCGGGTGAGAAAGGCGGCCACTGCAATAAAGTTACGTTTTGGCCCTGAATCCATGACTTTACCACCCGGGCAGTGTGGATCGGAGCATTGTCATGTTGAAAATGCCATGGAAGGCTACCAAACAAATTTTCAAAATAGGAAAAAGCATTTTCAAGCACGTTTTTGTAATTGTTTGCTTTCATAGTTGATTTTAAAAACTGTAACTCGCACGTTCCATAGTAGGAAACGGCTCCCAAAACCATCACACCCCCCACCCAACTATAAAGGCGATCCAACTGGTGTTCCTCCTTGCGAAGATCATGGAAATAATAATTGTAGCCGTCTGGACCTTCCAAATTAAATTTCTTTTGATTCAAAAAGACAACGTAGTGCCATCAGAATTCCATATCATGTCGCCCGTGCAAAATTCAAGGATATTTCCTTTCGAGACATGTTAAGTGGGGGTTTTTTCTTCAACTGTAACCTTTTTAAATGCGGAGCACTCCTTATCACTCTTTGAATGGTAGATAAACTCGATTTAACACCAACATTTGCCCTGATTTTTGAAGCCGAGTTATGAGAGTTAGATGCTTCTCTCACAATAGCTCTCTTATCAGCATTCGAAATTATTTTATTATTATACGAGTTCAACTTATGAAGAAAAACTAAAATTAATTTTCATGTGCTAACCTGATGACGCAAAAAAAAGCACACTTTTCAATCGAAAATTAAAAAAAGGAAAAAAACACCGTAAAACAGGGTCTTTTCTTTGCATGCTCTTTTTGCCAGTGAGAGTGTATACAAGGATGAGAAAAGTAGAGAGCAAGAAAGTAGCTGCATATTAACAACAACCAACCGAGCATCAGTTTTATTAAGCTTAAAGGAGGTGTGCTAACCTGATGACGCGCAGTGTATATAAATTGTAAATAAAATTAATATACAAAATTTTAAAGTTTTATTTTTTTCAATAAGTGTGCTAAATTCTTGTCCACCACTGTATATGTACATACAGTGACGAGCAAAAGTGGTCAAATGTTTTCGCTTACTTGAAAAATTGATTTAAAGTAAGAGTTTTTCATAGAATTAAAATCTTTTTTTATTTTTGTCATTTTGTTTATTTAACTAAATTTTATTATTTATAATAACTTTATCAAAAAATTATATATTATACAAAACAAAAAATATTCTATTAGTTTTTAGACTTGTCCAATTATGCACGTTTAAAATCAATGATTTTTTTTTAGTATTTAGTCCATAAACCTTTATTTTTAATTACTTGGAAGCAAGACTTTGGCATACTTTCCACCAAATTATAAAGAAATTGCTTTGGAATAGGGCCCCATTCCAGCTCCATTCGTTGCCAAAGCTCCTGAGTGTTTGATGGGTGATTTTTGTGCTGCCCCAACAGTCGCTTCACAATTGACCATACATTTACAATTGGATTGAGGTCAGGGCTTTGTGCTGGCCATGTCATCGTCGTAAACTGTTGATTTCTTACGAATCGGACGTAGTTTGGTAAAAATAAAGCCAGCTAAGGGAAAAGAGAACACAAATCATAAAAACAGTTATAACTCGAAAACGGGATGAAAACGAGAAAATTACTTCTTAAGTTTTTCGACTTAAAATGACCTCAGGAATCCATGGCTTTTGTTTGGGGCGGTGACTGTGGGACACCCTGTATATAATAACTTAATTTTTTCATTAACCAGCTCAAGTAGATCCACAAGGTGCACCTCGGCGGATATCCTGAAGCGGCAAATTGGTAAATTTGGATAAACGAAATATTGAAGTAAGTTTATTGAAACAAATTTATTATATATAAACAAATATATGTACTTACCAACCTAAATAAAGAAAAGATACATAAAAAGAAAAACCACATTATTAGCTTTGATTATAACCACATTATTAGCTTTGATTACTTACCCTTAAACTTTTTTTGTGTATCTCAAAGATACTTACCTTACGTCTTTTTTTTATTTTAAGCCTAGTATACAGTTCTTCTAAAAAAAAAACCAATGCATTTCTTATGGGAGTTTTTTCCCGAAAAAAAACTTTTTTCATTTCACCAAACTGTAAACCAAAATCGAAAAAAATAATTTATACTCACCACGATTTTTTTTCACGCAAAACAATTTGCATCCCATTGTTTTGACGGAAAAAACTTACAAAAATTTTTTAATGAGAAAAATTTTTTTTTTTTCACCACTCATTTTTTTTTCTTCAAAAAGAACTGTATACTAGGCTTTAATGTTAACAGCCCGATTCTGGAGTTGTGAGGTCTCACAAGTCACAAGCTCTTGTGAGGTTGATTTCGTTGTGATCGATAACATTTTTTGTATTCTTAGACAATCCTCATAAGAAACCTCACAACAAATTCACCACAGTAAACTGAATCTCAACAGCTGATTATAAATTGCAAAAAAAAAAAAAAAACAATTATCAAATTCAAGAGGAATCCACAAAACCAAAACAAATGAAATAATAGAAGGTAATTTTGTATTTTTAAAGAAAAAAAGACGATTTACAAGAAATCTTACTTTCCATTTTCGGATGCAATTTCTGCCATAAGATGCACCAGAACGAATCCTATTTCCATTTTTTTGGGTAATGTGAATGAAATTTCCAGCCTTTTTGAAGTAAAACTTCTTTTCCGGCGTTGTGGGTAAAAAATTTTCTATGCAGCTGTCAAAAGGACACGCTATCAGCGACATGTTTTTAGAATACAAAATGTTTGTACGCTTGAAGGGTAGAATCTTATGGAGGCTGAGGGAAAAAAGTTTTACTTTTACCGCGCGTACGTCTGTACACACAACCTTTTTTTCATAATATATATTAAATTCCAGAAGCAGATCACAATATCGATAGTTCTTGTGAGGCTTACAAGTTGTGAGTGTGCTGTTAGAATACGAAAACCTCACAAAATCATATTTACCTCACCTTGTGAGGTTCTTGTGACTTGTGAGGTTTCAGTGACGTTAGGCAGAATCGGGCTGTAAAAATATTTTTTTTGTAAGCCACATGAAACGAAAAGATAAACAAAAGTTTTTTTTTATTGTTATCGCCAGAGATGACACGTCGCACAGTGGCCCGAATTGACTTTTTTGGTTGCAAAAATCATATCTCTTAAACGAATAAAGATATCACCACAATTTTTTTATATCTTAAAGGAAATTTCCAAGGCTATAAAGTTTGAGAATTTAAAGAAAAATATTTACAGGGTGTTTCATAATCTGCTGCTGAAATAAGAAGTTTTAGTTAAGGTGGTTAACATAGTTGGTATTTAATTTTAAAAAGGTTGAAAGTCAATTTATGAAGTAATTTGAGTGTAATTTAAGTAAAATAGTGGGGAAAAAAAGAAAACAACCCAAATTGAGTGAAAATGTGGTGAAAAAACTCTTTTTTTTTATTAATTGATTTTTTTATTTTATTTTTTTTTTTTATAAAAGAGTACTTATAAGTATTTATAAAATATTTTATGAATAGATTACAATTCAAAAAGTAGAAAAATAAAATAAAAGGTCAAAAAATTTACATACAAACATTAAATTTCTTGGAAACTGTCATCTAAGTCCGGGGAAATGCGTAACAAACTTATCATTTCTGGTGAGTATTGGGCTTTCGGATCTTTTTGGGTTCTTACATGCCTCAAGGAAGAAATAAGTGGATCGGATGAGATTGCTAGCATGTTTATTAAGTCTTCATTCTGCCGAATACTTGAAACTTTGCACGTATTTTGATATCTGTATTTCTTGTAGTCTTTATTTTTAGACTCTTAGACTTCTTCTGACAATTCTCCAAGTGGTAGAGATTGGTATTCGATTATATTTTGACTATGAACCAAAATTTTATGAAGAGTAGGTGTTAGTAGTTTTTCAGGGTACTTTTGTTTCAATAACTCTGTGGGTTTTTTGGTGTACTCTCCAAATTTAACTGTATTTACTTCTTCCCTGCAATTCAAAACATTAAGTATTATTTTGATCCTAGTTATAACCTCTTCATTGACCCCAGTTATTCGAGCGGTTGCCTCCGATTGTTCAAAAAATCTGCTTGGAGTGTTTCCATCATTGCTATTTCCAAATCCTTGCTTTGGTTTATCCACATTAAGTCCAAGCTCATCGTGAAAACGCCTTTGAACCTCTCGTTTTCTCCTTATTTCTGCCCGTTGATCCCAATAGATTGATCAAATTCCTCTCCCTCTTGTCGAAGTGTATAAGCAAGTTTCAAAATAAATTCCATGCACCTGATTCTAGCATGCAATGGAGGGATTCCATATTCGTAATTATGTTCGTCGTTATTTAATTCATCCTGGTTATTGAAGTTTTTTTGGGTTCTTTTACATATCGGACATGACCGCGTAATCTAGAAGATATTTCTAATATTTCAGGAATACACATATTGAACTTCGTCAATGCCTCAAAATGGCTTGACTGATTAATAGAATACATAGGTTTTATCAGGAAAGAGTGATAACACTCACGGGTAACACAATGGATCTACATTGATCTAAGTGTGACAATAGCAACATCAATTGTCAGCCCAACAACCTAACCTAACCTGACCGCGTAGACTTTGTTTCTGTTAATTCGTTTAAAACTTTTCCATCAATCATAGTTAAAAAGAACTCGTGTTTCACCAATATAGTTATATCTTCATTAACTTTATACATTGTTGGTTGAATATCTGCTATTTGCCTTTTTATATCGTTGATTGTTGTATTTATGAGGTCACTATAGTCCAGTCAAAGCGTCATGAAAAAGGGCCTGACCTTGCGCGGAGAGGCATGTCTATTTTTTTTTCATGGATCGATAGGTGCTTATGAGAAAAGCTTAAAACCAAATTTGCACCACATGGCAACTTTTTTTTACCAAAGTTATTGGTAAAAATGTGTTTTGTGTCATTTTTTGGTCATTTGCGAATATCTCGGCTCCACTATCTTGTACAAACAAAAATTAAACATTTAAACATGTATTTACTCCTAATAACATTATCTATTATATTATAAAAAAAAACATTTGTTTAAACAAATGAAAAAAAAGTTATAGTAAGTTAAAATAATTTTTTGTTGTTTAAAAATCACTTTTTCGTGATTATTAAGAAAAAAGCTCATTTAACGATGAAATTTTTATTTTTTATTATTAAAGTTCTTGTAATTCCCTACAATTTAAAAAAAAATCAGCACTCTACGATGAACGAAAGCCGAGTAATAAATTATTGAACATAGGTAGGTCAGTGCACCCACCTATTTTATGATTTTATGTTTTAATTAATATCTCAGCCCCAGTATGTCGCAAAGTCAAAATAAAAAACTGTATTGCTAATAACAATATTTTCTATCAACTTGCATTTAATTTAATATGTTTGAGCAAAAACATAAAAAGTTACCGTTGGTTTCAACGTTTTTTTTTTTTTTTTTAATATCTTTTTTTCATAATTATTGAGAAAAAACTGTATTTCACGGTAACTATTTTCCAGTTTTGGATTTTTATATAGTATAGCATATTGGAACATTATGGGTCGGCAGAAATGAGTTGATGATGGGCGAGGGTTCCTCCAATGTTCGCAATCTGCACTATTGAGCCTGAGTGGAACAACTGATGCCATGAACATGTTTGATGTATTGTATTAATTTTTTGCTACGCACCTTGTCCAGATGATCCATAACAGCGCCATTTACTCTGTAAGGTCAAACTCCTTGGGAGTGCAATTATTTGTTCCTCTGTTTTGCTTTTTAAAAGCCGCCTTGCAGTATGATCCATCATGACCTGAAGTTTCACAACAGCTGATATTTCCGTGACCGCTGTTTTCTGGAACTGTTTCTTTTTTCGTAGCTGTAATTATTGTGTTGTAGGATGGCAGAACATCTATATTGTGTTTCCTCAACGAAGTTCTCAGTATTTTATACTTTTCTTTTGATAGACAAAAATCCATAAGCAAAGCTAATGCATTCTCATTAGTATATTTTATGGGAGCCTCTTGTGGAGTAGGAATGCTTTCCTTGACTCTTTTGACTCGCAGTGGACTTGCAGTAGGAATTGCCTTGATTACACCACTCTTCGCCTTTTCATGGTCTTTATTATACCTTATTAGTTATTACTAATGCATCAGAGAGATTTGCAGTACTTATCTCCTCTGTTGCATTGATTAGTTTTTGCTTTTTTGTAAATGTTGCGCACTCATTGACTGACTTCCTTGGCCTTCCTCTTGATGACCTTGATGTAGTTGGGAGATCACACATTACTTCTGTTTGTCCGGTGATATGGAGAGGTGAATATAACCATTGCTCATTTTTGTTTATAAAATTGACTTGATCTATGGGCTACGACCTATTTTTTTTAGTAGCGCAAAAGTGTCTTAATTTTGCTTCATTTTCCGGTAAATTTTCAGCGGATAGTTGGTGTTCACTTATTACGGCAGAAATAAACTCGTCAGTGCTATTAACTTTTAAAAAAAGTTCATACAAAATATTGTATGGTATATCCATTTTAAATAATTTTTCCTTATACAACTGCTCGATCGCTCGTTCAAGTTTTAAATGGTAATTCTATCCCAATGTTTTATTTTTTTATACCTTAAAACTAAATACCTGCACTAAAAATATTAAATTTTATGACATCCCAATAAGGTAATCTGTTTATCTAAAAATATTCTAATCCAGGTAAGAACCCTTATCCATCAAACTACCTGACAATAATTAATCATACCCGAAATCAAAAACATTCATGCTTGAAAGTTTTAAAAAGCTAAGCAAAAAAAAAATGTTTTCCTTCTAAATTACAAATGACAAATTATTTAAGACCAAGACTCATACCTATAAAACAAATATATTTTCTATGATTTTTTGTTTGCACTTGAAAAAAAAACTCAGAAAAAATTACTGACTTTTTCAAATCAAATCTCTCTAGCTCAGTGTTATGCAACTTTATGCAGCTGACTTTTTGGTTGTAGATAAAGAGATATACATGTAAGGATTCATTATCCATTCAGTTTGGCTTGACAACTTTTAAAAACTTTTTTTCTACTCAATGTAAATTTTAAGAAGTGCCTAAAAAGTGTGTTTCAAAAAACATTAAATTTAGTACTTTAAAAAATTTATAATTTTTTTTTTATTTCTGATCATAGCAATTGACACATATATCAAGTAAAAAAAAAAAACAAAAAAAAAGTTAAACTTATACTCTTTTCCTAGTTTTTACACTCAAAGTTAAAAAAAAAAACTTGAAAAAAATGTTTTTTTCTCACCTTAAATATTTGTCAACTTTGACTGGCTCTACAAGCCGAACCGTTCATACAAATGAAATAATTTTTTTCGATTACTGGAGTCCCAAACATTTGTTAATTCAGAAAATTTAAAAGTTTTACATTATAAACCCACCCGAAAAATGAATTAAACGGGCCACTGTGCGTCGGTTTAGATTCCGGTTGTAGAACCGTTAGTTTATCCTGCGACTGGTGGGATTTTTTTTTGAAAAGCCTGCCCATGGTTGCCATGAGGGCATACATTTCTTTTTTAAGTCAACGGTGGAGTGAAGCGATGGAGAAGAAGATGAAGACAGGGTAAGGAGAATATAATTATCTTCGGTTAGGGGCTGATACATATTTTGGAGGAAGTATCAGCTAGATACAAAGGGCGGGCAAAACATCCGAGGGTCAACAACATCCTGACCCTCCCCTTTTAGGAACACACCATCCTACCACTCTTAAGCAATTTTTGGCCCCATAGTCTTCGAACCCCGGTTTCCCTTTTTTTAATTTTTGGCATGAAAGTAGTAACACGTCCAGTGCTGCGGTTGCAACGACCCACCCCGCCGATGAGCTAAGCCATTACAACAGCAAGCATGCCGCGCGGCCGCAGACTGGACACCCTCTCCTTCTTGCTGCTTGGACCGGCCTTAGGTGCCTGTAGGCCTGAGGTCGAAGAGGTGGTATAGGAGGGAGAGGGTAAACACCGGTTCCGTTACACATTTTTAGTTTTTCATACAGTTTAATTCTTAATTTTTTCAAGCATTCACTAGTTCTGTAGCTTCTTATTTTTATTTTAAGGTTTTAAGTTTTTGTAACGTTCCATTTACAAATTTTTGAGAGAAAAACAATTATCAAGAAGTTGACTCTATCAAGTCTGTGCGTACGGAACTGAAGAAAACCAAGCGGGTGTCATGGAGAACTTTCTGTAATAATATATAAGGCTACTCAGAGGCATCAAAGTTAAGAAAAATCCTCTCCAAAAATCCAGTCATGCCAAGTTGCCTAAAAAACACTGACGGTTCCTGGACAAACTCAAGCGAAGAATCGCTCAATCTGCTCCTGGATGTACATTTCCCAGATAGCTCTCATTTCGTTAATAACACTGATCCTAACAACATCGTCACTCGTCAGTAGTATAACCATTGTATATATACAGTGATCGTCAAAAGTGAGTAAACACCAATATGATTTCTGGAGTTACATGGAATTAGAACAAACAAATAAACAATGGATTCTTATAATAAAAATCAATAAAAATAAATCAAAACACATAAAAATTCAAAATATAGCTTCTTACAATTTTTCCTAATAAAAACTAAACATACTATCCATATTAACGCATCAGAAGTAAGAAAAAATCATAAACAGAATATAAGGAGCACAGTAAAACATGATGGTGTGGGGATGTATGGCAGCATATTCGATCGGAAATCTTGTTTTCATTGAAAGTACAATGAATAATGAAGACTATCCTAAGCAATAACCTTCAACCGACCTTACGCAATTTAGCGATACTTAGCAATTGGATCTCTTAGCAAGACAATGATCTTAAGCATACCTCGCAGTTCATTAAAGAATGAATACTTTATAGGACTTCAAAGCAGCTCCACCACCCTCCCCAATTGCCGCACCTAAGCCCCATACAACATTTATGGGATCATTTGGACCGGAAAATTTCACAAACGGGCCATCAAGAACAAAGTTGACCTTGAAGGGCTTTAATTGAAAAACTGTCCCAAATATCCTCCGATGTTAGAAATAACATTGTTGTTTCCATGTCACGCTGACTAAGAGATGTTATGAAGTCTAAAGTTGATCAAATGAAATACCCAGTTTTTTTCTTGAGCTACTATATTTATAGATAATTTGAAGATATAACAGATGTTTACTTACTTTTGACGCGTAAAATATGAAGTTTATTTAGTTTTTATTGGGTAAAAATGCATTAATTGGTTTTTTGAATTTTTATTTTGTATTTGATTTATTGCTATTAAATAAAAATTTTATTTTGTATTATTGGAATTCAACTTTTGTTTATTTTTTGGTTTCAATTCCATGTAACTCAAGAAATTATTTAGGTGTTTACTCACTTTTGACGCTCACAGTATCTTATAGTATTGTTGTGAACAGAGATTTATACTACTACAGCGCCATCTGTTGGAAAATTGCATATCTAATTTATGGAAGAAACAAAAAGCTCTTTTCCAATTGCAAATGTATTTCCCCTTATTCCAACTATCTAGAACATTCCAAGACAAGAACTTTCGAGAACAACTAATTTGAGTATATAAGGGAGTGTTCATGGTGAGCGAGACACAGTTGATTTTGGATTATGAAAGTGTGCAAAAGTATTGCTTATTGGATTGTGTTATTAAACAAGTGTGATTTAAATTTGAACAAAGTTATTTGAGTTGATTATAAATTGAGATTTACTGTTTTGAATTGTAAAGTGTAAATAAAGAAGAGATACTAAAAAGAGTAATAAGTTTTATTTAAAGAACCTAGTAAAAATATTACATTGGTGTCAGAAAATTGGAATAAAACTTATTGTGCAGTGAAGTGTGCGGAAAAAAAAAATAAAATAATAATAAAAATGAGCAAGTTACTAAAAGTGAATTAGGTGAGCGAGAACTTTCTAGAGCAGGATCGAAAAATGAGCTTGTTCTGCGTTTGGCCGAATATTTGAAACAACAAAATGAAGACCCGGACATTTTCGTCTTTGAAGCTGACGCTGAGGAAGCAGACGTAAGTAAAAATGTAGATGTTTCAAATAGGTTTAGTCTTCTGCTTGAACGTCTCGAAGAACAACGAAATGAACAAAATAATGTTCTCGAACGTCTCGAAGAGCAACGAAATGAACAAAAGAATGAACAAAAGAATGTTCTCGAACGTCTCGAAGAGCAACGAAATGAACAGAAAAATGAACAAAAGAATATTCTCGAACGCCTTGACAAACAGCATAGCGAACAAAAAGACCTTCTCGAAGAGCAGAGAAACATGCTAGAAGGCAAGCTTGTTAACATCGAGAATAATGTGTCTGCACTTGATGAACGTGTTTCATTGCTAGAGAATCAAGTCGACAACAAAATGGAGACGTTTTCAAAAGAGCTAGATCGCATTCGAAATATAAAGATTCGGGAAAGTTCTGGAGAAACCTTGAGGAAAAAGCAGATGCAACCTCCAACCTCTGATGGACAAACTTCTTGATCTATATACAAGAAGCAATTCGAGGCAGCTTCCACAACAAATGGCTGGGATGAGGCTGACAAGTATATAGCCTTAACTCTTGCTCTTAGAGGAGCAGCTGCTGAGTTGTTGCAAACCATACCAGCAGATAAGAGCGGCGACTTCAATTCCTTGGTTTTGGCTATAGACAAACGCTTTGGTAAAAGCCACATGAAGGAGGACTTTAAGGTGCAACTCAATTCCAGAGTTCAGAAGAGGGGCGAAACTCTACAACAACTGCAAGCGAACATTGAAAGGCTTGTTCATCTTACATATCCAGATGTTGGAGAGGAAATCTGTAACCAGTTTGCAGTTGAGGCATTTGTTCGCGCCATTTCCGACACACATCTTCAAAGGGCCGTGCGAACTGCTGGAAAACGAACGCTTTCTGAAACATTAGCGTTTGCCTTGACAATGGAAGCAGCAGAGCAAGATTCTCACGGAGTACATCGACTTAGAGAAGCCATCGTCGAAGAATGCTCATGCCAAAGAATTGATGTCCAAAGGAACCAACGAAACGGACTTGCAAAACGCTGGAATTGCAACAAGACCGGACATTTACAGCGTCAATGTCGATTACCACCAAGAAGAGCTTGTCAACATTGTGGACACGGAGTTTCAAACTCAGAACAAGGTAAAAATAACACCAGTGTTACTTCCCGAACAGTTTCTCATCAGGGAAACGAGTAAGAACGAACTTCGAGGGGCAGAAGCTGGTTTTTGGTATCGTTGGCCCCAGAAACACCATCCAGGTCTCTCAGACTAAGCGAGATAATAAAAGTCTGACTGTCGAGGCAACTTTAAATGGCAACAAACGTGTGGTCACAATCGACACCGGTGGCACAGCCTCCATTGTGCGTACAGACCTAGTACACCTGAATTGGCTAATAACACTAATAGCTACCGTCTAAGAACTGCCACAGGAGAAGCAGCTAGGGTTTATGGTGAAGTCCGACTTAGAATTCGAATTGCAGGTCTAGAATTCTCACACAAATTTTTGGTGGCAGATATATGTGACGAGTGCATCATCGGAATGGACTTCATGAAAGAACATCGTGTAGTTTTGGATATCGGCAACCAGGTACTCAAATACAAGAATACAGAGATTCCAATGATCTATGGGCACGAAGGAACAACAACTATAAGGACTGTCATCAAGGAAGACGTGATTATTCCTACTTCTTCTGAGGTATTTGCTTGGACAAAATTAGAAGGTGAGTGTGAACGCCATCGATACCTAATGGTGGAACCAGACCCACATTATTCTTCCCAAAACGTCATCATTGGGAAGACACTTGTGGCTCCTAAGATCAATATGGTCCCCGTACGGATACTCAATACCAAACCGTACGATGTTAAGTTGACGAAAGGAGAAGTTATCGGTAAGTGCGAATCTGTCGCAGCCATAACACAAATTGACGCTGAAACACCGAAAAAGACATTAGACCCTGAGGAGCTCAATACCATCAAGGCAAAGATACTCAATTCATCTAACCCAGGCCAACATCAGGTTAAAACGGCAGAAAGCCTTCTGAACGAGTATGCTGACATTTTCGCTTCACCAAACGGAAAATATGGAAGGACACAAATGGTGCAGCATCGAATAAATACCGGAGATGTAAGACCCATTCGTCAGCCCGCAAGACGTCTGCCACTGGCCAAACAAGGTGAAGCTGAGGAAATGATTACCACCATGAAGAAGGATGGTTTGATTGAAAACTCCAAGAGTCCTTGGGCGTCACCAGTGGTCCTAGACAAAAAGAAGGACGGAAGTACACGGTTTTGTGTTGACTACCGAAGGTTGAATGACGTAACCAAGAAAGACAGCTACCCCCTGCCAAGAATTAGTGACACCTTAGATGCGATGGAAGGAGCACACTGGTTTTCAACACTGGACTTGAAAAGTGAATATTGGCAAGTTGAAATTCACCATGAAGATCGAGAAAATACAGCGTTCTCCACAGGTAATGGGCTGTGGCAGTTCAACGTGATGCCATTTGGTCTTTGCAACGCTCCGGCAAAATTTGAGCGTTTGATGGAGTGCGTCGTTCAAGGTCTGACGTGGAAAACTTGTCGTGTCCTCTTGGATGATGTTATCGTTTACGAAAAGACATACGACCAACACTGTAAGAACCTAAAGGGTGTGTTCCAGAGACTTCGAGAGGCTAACCTTAAACTGAACCCAGAAAAACGTGCACTGTTCCAGACTGAAGTGAAGTATTTGGGACATATCATCTCGTCCCAAGGAGTCAAGACCGATCCTGAAAAAGTTGACACCGTCAAAAATTGGCCAACGCTACAGGACAAATATCAACTACGAAGTTTTCTTGGTCTTGCTACTTATACACACGTTTTGTAAAGAACTTTGCCGGAATTGCGAAGAATTTGCATCAGCTTACGGAAAAGAACAAGCAGTTTAGATGGTCAGGTGAGTGTGAAAAAGCCTTCCAAGAACTGAAATACCGTCTATGCAATGCTCCGGTGCTGATCTATCTGACTCCAGGCAAGCCTTTTATCATCGATGCTGATGCAAGCAACGTGGGAGTCGGTGCTGTTCTGTCACAAGTGCACAATGGCGAAGAAAAGGTTGTTGCCTATTTCAGCAAAGTACTGTCGAAGACCGAAAGAAACTACTGTGTGACCAGAGGAGAACTCTTGGCACTCATCTTGGCAACGAAACACTTCCACAAATACATCTATGGACAGAAGTTTCTTCTACGAACCGATCATGGTGCTCTTAACTGGTTGTTGAACTTCAAGAACCCAGAAGGACAAGTCGCAAGGTGGATAGAAAGACTGCAGACTTACGATTACGAAATTCAACACCGAAGGGGAAAGCTGCACTCAAATGCCGACGCACTATCCCGAAGACCTTGTAAAATAGATTGAAAGCATTGCAGGCGACAAGAAGAAAAGGAATCCATCAACATTCTGCGAATAAGGGCTGACCCCATTTGTGGATGGAGCAATGAAGAAATAAGATCTGCTCAACAAGACGACCCCGACATTGAACCTCTTCTCGCATGGAAGAAACATGAAGAAAAACCCGCATGGAATGACATTTTCGATAGGACTCCAATTTTAAAGGCCTATAGGGCACAAAAGGACTCACTTCATGTGCAAGAAGGTATTCTTCGGCGAAAATGGGAGTCCGCTGATGGTAAATCCTATGTGATGCAGCTTGTGTTACCTCAATCAAAAATTAAAGAGGTTCTTCAAGAGATGCATGATGGACCTTCAGGAGGCCATTTGGGAGTCAATAAGACTTTAGAAAAGGTGAGGCAACGATTCTACTGGTTGCATGCAAGAGACGACGTTGAAAAGTGGTGCCGAAATTGTGACGCTTGTGCTGCAACCAAAGGACCTGGTAGAAAACTGCAAGGAAAAATGATGCAATATTATAATGTCGGCTCACCATTTGAAAGGATTGCTGTTGATGTGGCTAGCCCACCACACCACTTCACCCGCAATCTGATGGAATGGTCGGGAGATTCAACAGGACCTTAAAAGAGCACCTCACTAAAATCGTAGGCGACTACCAAAGAAGCAATACATAGCTCAACAGGACAAACACCATCAGAAATCCTGTTCGGAAGAAGCATACGGCTGCCTTGTGAGATAAGGTTTGGACACCCATCACAAGAGTCTCAGGAAACAGGGGATTACGTGACGTGAGCGCTTACAGCGATCGAATGAAGACAAAGTACGACACAAGAGCAAACACGACAGGATTGCAAGTAGGAGATCGTGTATGGCTGTATAATCCACATCGTCAAAAGGGATTGTCGCCGAAGCTTCAACAAAACTGGGAAGGCCCTTATACTGTCGTCACGAAAATCAATGATGTCGTTTACCGAATTCAAAGAGGGTTAAGAGGAAAGTTAAAAGTTGTGCATAGCGATCGACTGCACCGATACAGTGGCGAACCTGGAGATAGAATTGTTCGGGACGAACAATCTTAAGAAGAGGGCAATGTTGTGAACAGAGCTTTATACTCCTACAGCGCCATCTGTTGGAAAATTGCATATCTAATTTATGCAAGAAACAAAAAGCTCTCTTCCAATGTCAAATGTATTTCCCCTTATTCCAACCATCTAGAACATTCCAAGACAAGAACTTTCGAGAACAACTAATTTGAGTATATAAGGGAGTGTTCATGGTGAGCGAGACACAGTTGATTTTGGATTATGGAAGTGTGCAAAAGTATTGCTTATTGGATTGTGTTATTAAACAAGTGTGATTTAAATTTGAATAAAGTTATTTGTGTTGATTATAAATTGAGATTTACTGTTTTGAATTGGAAAATGTAAATAAAGAAGAGATACTAAAAAGAGTAATAAGTTTTATTTAAAGAACCTAGTAAAAATATTACAGTATTATCAATTGACGTGATTTTATGTTAGAGTCCTAGCCTGTGGTGTCGCTGAAATCATCAAAATTTGACAGTGGAGAGTAGGATAAGAAAGATAAAAACAAGTAGTAAGAAAGAGAAATTTTATTATTTTCATTTTTCAACGAAAGGCAGAGTAAGGGAGATTTCCGAGTGGCGGAAATGAAAAAAAATGTTCTTTTTTGAACGTTTTCTGTTGGAATATATGTTCTTGTTTGTATGTTTTTGTGAGTATACGTATGTATTGAGGTATAGATTTATGTATATTTGGCTTGAACTTTTCTGTCTGAATACATTTTCTTGTTTGTATGGTTTTTGTAGGTATTGAAATAAAGCCGATAAATTTTATGGAAATTAGTAATTAAACTGTTTTAATTTTAAATAAGTATCTGCCATAAATTTTTTTTTCCAAATCTTAGAAAATATTCTTTTTCTCTAGAACGTTTTTTTTTTTTTATTTTCGTAGGTATTTACGGCAGATTGACGAAAAAAAATTTCGAGGATAAAAAAATGGAAATTTATAATCATGCTTATTTTGACATTCTCATGAATAGTCTATTCGTTAGAATGATTCTATTTCTTGGAATGAACTTTCTTAATTTTGAAATTCGAACGAATAACATTCATTTGCGAAAGATAGCATAAAATGAACTTCAAAAAAGATTCATTTTCATTGTCAGCTGTTTGACATTTACTATATTTCTATTTGAATTAGTATTACCGTTTTACATTTTTTGTGTTTCTAAACATTTTATAGATGTTGGATAAATAATCAAGAAACAAAATAAATAATACACTTTTTCATTATAAAGTGAAGTTTAACCATAAAGAACTACATATTCATTACATTTTTGTGTCAACTCAGCTGTTTTGAAACTATTCTTAAAAAAATAAGTTGTTCATGACGCGTTCTAAATTTTTATTTTTTTTTCGTATACACTTGGTCACACTAACATATCGAAAACAAAAGAGAAGTTTTTGTGAAATGTCAAAACCAAAAAGTGAAATCTTTGTTTATTTGCAATTGTTTTGTTTATTGTTTAATAACTTAAATTTCTCTGATAAAACATTAAAATAATAAATAAAAAAAATAAAAATATGGCATTTGTGTTGTTTATAAATGAAGATGGCGTTGAAGAAGTGCATATGAGAAGGAAAGTGGATGCTTTCCGTATCAACGCGGGTGGTGAAAAAACCCTTTGCTACCTCCGGGTTTTCTTCCATTATTTTGATTAACTTTTTCTTTTGTTCGCGGTTTGTCCAGTTGGAATGCGACCTTTAAACGTATAACAACAACAAAAATATTAAAAGTAATTTATTTTCCATGAAATAATTAAAAACTTACATGTTTTGTTGCTTACTCGACAGAAAAATTCAAACGACACAAAAATGACATTTGATTCTATTCTTTCGAATGTCAAAATTGAATTAAAATTAAATTTGGTGGTGCAACAGCTCGGAGTGAACCAGGACCTAGTGACTTACAACTCTCAACCTTTCCTGTGTGCGTGTTACCAGGAACGGAGGGGACCTACAATTTTCTGCCGATTCCGAACGGCTAATGAGCAGCACTTTCCATGACAAGAGATACTCTTGGAGAATCTGTCAATTTCTCGCAAGAGGCAGTACACCCCTGAAAAAAACTTTGCAGCGGCTGAGAATGTTATTAGAGAAAACTGTTCATAAGCATAAAATTTATTTTTAAAATTACTAAAACAACGCCTTTAACAGTTGGAGCTAAAAACAGGATGCCATGGGTTTTAAGCAAAAATTAGTTTATGTAATAAAAATGTAATAAAAATTAAATTTCCAAGAAAAAAATATTGATCCCTTTTTGAAATATCGAATTTTCCACAAAAAAAATTTATTTTTTTTAATTCAAAAATATATTTTTTTTAAAGTTTTGAAATGCAATGTTTTTTAAACTTTTTAGAAGCTTGTCTATACAAAATTTCATTGAAATCCGTTATGCCGATAATGAGAAATTCAAAACTCAAAAAAATCGCTCTACGGTATGTACAGTCAGTAATATTTTTTATTTATTTTTTTTTTTCTTAATTAAATTATATAGATCGTAAGAATTAATTGAAAGAAAACAATTTTAGCAAAATTGTTGGAAAATGCGATTTTCGAAAACCATTTTTTAGCATTTGTATGGAGGATACCCTCATTTTTAGGTAAAATACATTTTTTTCTCATATCTTGTAGATTATATTAAGAAAATTTTATTTATCAAATTAAAAAAAAAATCGAGAATGAGGTTTTTGAAATAATGAGTTTTCAAAAAAAAAAAAAATAATTTGAAAATTCTTAAAAAAATCCCAAAAATTATTGTTTGAAAATTTGATTTCATAATAATATTCAAACTATTGGCGGCCTTTAGCAGAAAACTTCGTCGTACTGTTTTTGAGAAAATAAAAAAACAAAAAAAAAATTGTTCCAAAATTAACAGTTTCTTGGAAATTTTTTTTCCAACTGGCACTGCAACTGATTCAAAAAAGTGGGAAAATTATTTGCAAGAAAATATTTTGATATGACATGTCTAAATAGTAAACAAAAATATACATGTATTCACAAATCCAAAAAAAAAAACCGTTTAAATTTGCAGAGGAAAAATCAGACAGAAAGTCATGGTTGCCAAATTGATTATTTTTAATGCATTATGTTTCGAATCGTTTATCCCATATTTTGAGATTTTGATTATTTTTTTCATTTTCTCAAAATGTGTTCCTTTACTTGAGCAACATTACTAATTTCAATGTTTTTAACCAAAAAATTACGCTACCCACCATACAAATGTTAAAAAATGATTTTTCGAAAATCGTATTATTCTCGAAAAAGGCATCTAGAATTTTGCTACAATTGTATTCTTTCGATTAATCCTCGATCTATAATTTAATAAGAAAAATTAGAAATTAAGATATTACTGACGGTACCTACCATAGAACCATTTTTACAAATTTTGAATTTCTCATTATCTACATCTTGAATTTTAATGCAATTTTGTATAGAGAAGCTTTTAAAAAGTTTGAAAAATATTACATTTCAAAACTAAAAAAAAATATTTTTGGAATTTTTGAAAAATTTTATTTTTTTTTTGAAAATTCGACATCTCAAAAACGACTCAATATTTTATTTATGTTTATTCGTACAATAATAGAAGCTTTAATTTGGCCTACTAATTTTTTTTTTCTTATTTCATATTTGCATAGCATCCTCTTACTACTTAAAGAATTAAAAGAAAAATAATTTTATGCTTATGAACAGTTTTCTCTAAGGCTAGGACCGCACTTGCGATTTTTTGTCGAGGCGATTAAAAAGTCGTAGTCGCAAAAAATTATTGTCATGCACGAACTTGCGATTTTTTTGCCGCGCGATTATTTAATCGCGAAAAATAAAACACTGGCGCAAAATTTTAAACGATTTAGTAATATGTTAAAGTCATTTTAGTAAATTGCTAAGGATTTTGCTAATTTTAAACGATTTTAACATATTACTACATATCTCTTAACATTTTACTAAAGTTAAAATCACGCACTGGCCTATTTTAACTTTTAGTAATTTGTTAAATCCATATGACTTCTGTCATTTGCCTAGAAAAAAAGTTTCTTTCATTTGCTCTATTTCTAGTGAATGTTTCTCACAAGCCCAAGCATGTTCCTCTCTTCTATTTCATAAAAGCTCGTCGTCCAACATCAACACCATAACTGCTTTTGAATTTTCGCATTGAAGTTTTCTTATTTATTTACCTTTTCCTGTTGCATTTTCCAATTTTCGTGTATTTTTATATTATTGAAACGAATAAATAACCTGATAAAATTAATTTTGTTCTTAAAACCGTTACCGGACCACAGTACACAGAAACACTAAATGATATTCAGTAATAAAAAATAACCGTCTTTATCTTCTTGTATGTATGTGTATTTTTGATTTAAAATACAAAATGTATATGTATTTGTTAATTACAATTAGGCAATGATAACACCAAAATTTCTTATTCAAGTAAGGAAATCTTTGCAAACACAATTCTCGATTTCTATTACATTCTCTTCTAGATTTTAGGAAACTTTTTTTAGGAATTCAAAAAACTGTGTACGAGAATAAATAAATCATTTTTTGTTATCTATTCCCCTACATTTCTTTTTACCTACAACTTACTAATGTCGATTTCCTTTACACATGAGAAATCAATTTCTGTGTGAAGATTTCGATCTCGACAGATTTCACGTTCCTTTACACCAAAAAAATCGATTTTTTTTTGACAGAGATCAAATCCCTCGAATCCGTATTTGAAGAGGGATTTACATGTAAACGAAATACGCACACCAAAAGAAAAAATTTGACAAGGGATCGAAATCCCTAGTGAGTAAAGAAATCGACATAAGTTTACATTATAAAAAGAAACTCGTCCTTTTCAAAAAATACTGAAATCCAATTCAAAACTTGGATTTAAGCTTCCTTACAGGTACTCTAAAAATCAGAAAGAAAGAAAGAAGTGCTTCCCCATTTCATATTGGATTCCCATATAAGTCATATTAATAACTTAGCTGGAGTAAAACAAAAGAACCGAATTATATTAAAATGCTAGACATATTTGAATGAAATTATTATTATTTTTTTATTATTTATTATCTACAAACTTAAGAATATTTTCTACAAAATCACATACATAAATGAGTCTAGTAAATATAGATAAATAAACTTCAAGCAAATCTGCCCATTCGATGTCACCAATATAACCAATTCCATGTGTTGAAGCCGATCCCATCTGCATAGCAACTTGAATATTACATTCACCTATTGCAAATGACTCCGAAATCCGAATAATCCCGGCATTATTCGTTAAAGTTCCTCATAGACCGAGAGCCCACAACAATTTTTGGGTGTGATTGATAACAAAAAATAATTAGCATAACTAGATAGGCATTTATTAGTTATTTACAAATGTGAACGCGTCTTGTATGTTCCAGTGGGAGCAATAGCGCATAAAAGAGCATCAGATATGAAGTTCTTTCCAAGTCTAAATACGTAATTGTGATAACAACTATTCCAAAATGTAGAGTTAAGCCCACTGATTGAAAATATCGACGTCCAAGAAGTTTTGCAGACAGCCTTCTGCCTGCAAGACGCGATAAGAAGAGGGTATTTCTTGCACGAAAAAGGCCGTCTTCAAAACGTCTTTGACTTCGATATATACAATCAGGGCACTAAGTTCTTCATTTTTAATTTATGGCAATTTTTTTAACACAATTTTTAAGACTTTGGAAAGAACTGCATATCTGATGCACTATTGCTCCCACTGGAACTTGACACAAGTAAAGAAATCAAGCCCGAAGATGGATACATAAGATCCGAAACGCGTCGCTTACGATTAAATATAAAATTAATGTTGTGTTTAAAACTTTGTCGAAAACTAAATAAATAAAATAAATTATATACAATTATAAAATTTTTTTTATCGATTTCACATTTATTACTAATAAACACATAACATGGAGACTACTAAAACAAAATAAAATTGTAGGTTGTCACTTTGACAAATCATCAGATTTAGTTTTGTTTGATTTGTATTTTTTCACGAACTGTCATTGTTTGGACGTGTTCAAATGCACCATTTTTAATAAAAGGCAATTAGTAATTTACTAGTTAGTAAAACGAAAGAAAAGGTTTAAAATTTCCGAAGAGTTAGTAAATTACTAACACCCATATTAATAAAAAACGCTTATTCTTTCTATAGTCCACTGTCTTACTAAACCATAGAATAGGAGTGTAGTCCTGGCTTAAATATTTATATTAATAAAAACAAAAGGTTCCCGGAATAGTAAAATGACGTTTACCAAAAATCCTTTTAAGAAAATCTTCTTTAAAAGTAAGCAATCTCTTTTTTTATATTCTGTGGCTACCTAAATTGATTGTCAATCGCTTGTGTCTGACTGTGGACATTTCTGTTTCTTATTCCTTCGCTAAACCACCTACTTCGGTGGTTTAACTTAATCATAATTAGTAAACGTCACTTAACAGAAAATTTGTTTTATTAATGAAATTTCGCACTTAGTCCAGGACTTAACGATAAACCTCCACTAAACCATCTTTATTAATATGGGTGTAAAAGTTTAACAAGTTGCTAACTAGTAAATTGCTAAGCCCTTAATAAAAGGTTGTTTAAAATTTTGCGCCACTGCTTTTAATGTGAGTGCACGCATTTGCTACAAATAAATAGCACGACCTTTTTTTTGACAGTTATTTATTTATTTTTTTTTTCAAATAATAATTAGCCATATGGTTAGTATTAGCATTTGGACACTTGATATTCTTTATGTTACTCGTACATTGTTCAGTACGTATTGACAATGTCCGATAACGAGTCAGTTTTGAGCGTGGAGGAATTAACCAGCGGGATTATAGATAAAGAAAAATTAATAATAGAGGTTGAAAGAAGGCAAGTTTTGTATGACAAAAAAATGAAAGATTATAGTAACCGGTATAAGTATAAAAGAAAAATTGTGGAGAGAGGTATGTGAAAATGTCATCGATAATTGGACGGACTTATCAGATAAAGAAAAACATATTAAAGGTTAGTTAAATTTGTATTTGCTTTTTATTTATATTTCAAACATAAGATCATATATGTAAATAAGCTTTGCAAGATCATGAGTATATTTTATTAAACAAAAAGTTTTTTCGTATAGATACTTACATACCTACATATATGTACATATATTCTCTCAGTTTTTGAATACTAACTCAATGTTGGCCAATTAAGATTTTCATCAATTGAATATTTTCATCGAATTTCAAAAACAACAACTATTTCGTAATTAAACTCCATATGAAAACACTATATTCTATTATATTGCCAAGGTATAGACCCCTGTGGAGAAATAAAATAATTTGAGAAATAATCTCTTATTTGCAGACCAGCCGTATTAGGTCTTGTTCCAGTAGGATTATTAGATTGCAGCAGACAGCCATGTGATTCGGATTTTCATCCGGGTCAAATGGAAGTTTTTCTGGTTTAGGTATATTTAGTTGATTTTCCTTTAATCTTTGATAAAAAGCTGATTTTTTAAAAACAAATTGGAATCGCTATTTCCACCGTAAGCCCCAACATCTATTGCAGTAAAACAATAGTTAGCATCAACTATACCCATAAGAATAATTGAAAAAAATTGCTTGTAGTTGAAAAATTCTGATCCAGTGTTATTAGGCCTACGCAGTCTTATATGCTTTCCATCCACAGCGCCTATACAATTTGGAAAGTTAGTCCTCTCATAAAACTCGGCAGAAACAGCAATCCAGTCATTTTCAGATTTTTCTGACATAAAAATGGGTTGTAAGCATTCCCAAATCACCGTACATGTATCCTTTACAATTTCGCTTATGGTTGAAGCACCCAATAAATATTGAAAATGTAAGGATCTGAAACTATCTCCAGTAGCTAGGTACCTGTAAAATTTGTATAAAAATGTTTGAAATTTGTAGATTTTTATCGCCATGTAGTTTTCATATAATAGCTATATTTAAATCAAAGGGCACGGTAGTGCCCAGCCAAGTTCTGGCACTACACCCTTTTTACAGGAATAAACTCAGGCGACTTTTGACCCCTCCCTATCTTCAGTACCAATCAAGTCAGAAACTTGAAATTCCAAATATTTGCTAAGCTAGTCAGGCACATGCGCCTGACCAAATTTCAATTTTCTAGCATAAGCAGTTCCTGAGATATAAGGCCTCAAAAATCACAAAAACCGTAACTGACTGACTGACTGACTGACTGACTGACTGAATGACAGATCATCAAAATTATGGAGCACTTCCCGACATCGTAGAATCTTGTAATTTTGCACAACGGTAGGTCTTGTCATGTAAGCAGAGAAAAAAATCGAAAAATTGAAATTTTCCATTCAGGGGGCGTGGTATCCGCCTACTTTCTCTGAATTGTCTCCGAATTGGTGTTGGTTGAATGGAGCACTTCCTACTGCTGTAAAACGATGAAATTTGGTGAACCGGTAGGGCTTATATTGCATATAAAAAACCAAAAATAAACACCAAGATTTTCCTTTCGGGGGGCGTGGTATCCGCCCACTTTCTCCGAATTGGTGTTGGTTGAATGGAGCACTTCCAACTACTGTAAAACGATAAAATTTGGTAAAGTGGTAGGGCTCAAATTGCATTCGAAGAAAAAAATATAAAATTAGCGGTTTTTTATTCAGGGGCGTGGTATCCGCCCACTTCCACAGAACTGATTTAAATCATATATGGCGCACTTCCAATTGCAGTAGAACAATGAAATTTGGTAGAACGGTAGGGCTCAAAGGCTCAAAATGTAAGGATCTGAAACTATCTCCAGTAGCTAGGTACCTGTAAAATTTGTATTATTTGGGATATTAATGTCCTCATTTTTATCAAAATGGTAAGATTTAATGTTGTTTTTGTGCACTACAACTCCTTTAGTTGTTAATACTGTTTCACCTTGGTCTTCTTTTACGATATGTCGGATATGTCTAGCATTCGATTTTTTCCTAAGACCTTTAATAATACACAATATTTGTTCACCTTTTTTGTATTCAATGTGTTTTGAATTTTTGTTTAGTCTTACTAACACTTTTTTTGATGCACACTCTAGTTTTTGAATTATATCACAGTTATTGCTAAATTTATTTTGATTGAAATATATTTCTGCTGGTCTGTAGCCAGTTACAGTATGAATAGTATTGTTGAGTTGTTTCACTGTGTTGAATATTTCTTCGAGGAAATTGGTACAGTTTTGTATCATAAAAATACGGCTAAGTTCTGAAATTGTATTGTGGGCACGCTCAACCTGACCGTTCGCTGTTGATCGGTAGACTGGTGTTGTTATTTTCCGGATACCATATCTTTCACACATGTTTTTGATCATGGGTGTATTGAAGCAGTTTTCATTGTCTGTCATAAGACGTTTGCAATTGGGAAACATGTTCACCAAAACTTCTTCTATTTTATTATATAAATGAATACGGTTATCTAAATAACGTACTACTATATATTTCGAATACTTATCTTTTACAGTAAGAAATGTATGGTTGTCATTGAAATAGATATCCATATGTATGTGTGTTCCAGCTTGTGTTGGAATACTTGATTCGCTTAATGGTTCTTTAGGAGGGTTCCTGTCATACCTGCCAAAAAGACATGCTGTGCATCTTTTGTTATAAGCCTTTGCATCTTTACTAATGTTTGGCCAGTAGTATTTTTCATTTATTTCAGTTATATTGTTTTTATAGCCTCGATGAGCTCTATTATGCGTTTCAGATATGATGTTTAGTTGTTTCTCACGATTTGTAATATCTTCAAGTTTTACTGGAGTGTAAATGAACCGTGTGGTCATAAACGATTTTTTTATGATACCACCATGTTTAAAAATTTCATTTAATCATCATGGGTGTGGTATAGATAGCAATAATTTTATTAGGGTTTATGATCTGTTTTAACAAGGATATGAGCTCATTGTTATTTTTGAACGTGACCACATGTCGAATGCGTTTTTCAAATATATTCTTTGTTTCTATGTTTGAATCTGTTTGTGATTCTTTTATTTCAATCTGTTCACCATATGAGTTAAAGGATCTGTTTACAGTTTTTATTACTTCTTCACTTGAACTTTCTTGTGAATGCATAGTGCTGACTGTACTTGAATTTATTTCTTGTCTGGAAAGGGCGTCGGCTACAACGTTTTCCTTACCTGGTTTATATTGAAGTTTTGCACCATAATCTTCAATTATTGCTTTCCATCTCTTTAATTTAGTGTTTGGATTCTTTTCTGGAATTGAATATATCAGACTCTGATGATCTGTATATATAGTAAGATCGGCTATGCCATAAATATAATTACGAAGCTTCTGTAAGGACCATATTATAGCTAGTAATTCCTTTTCGTTAGTTGAATATTTTTCTTCACTTTTGGTTAATGTTCGACTGAGAAAGAAAATAGGATTTCTATTTTGACTAAGCACAGCTCCTATTGCTATGTTTGAGGCATCTGTAGTAAGCTCGAATGGTTTATTAAAATTTGGTTGGTATAATTCAACTCTTTCTTTCAATGAATTTTTTAATTTGTTTATCGCTTCTATGGCGATTTCGTCCAAATTAATTAAAATATTTTTATATATATTTTTATATTTTTTTTCTGGGTTTGTTGAAATTCTGTTATTTTTTATTATATGTCCGATGTATTCAACTTCGGTTTGAAAAAATTTACTTTTTTCATTTGATACTTTAAGCGTAGCTTTATTAAGTACGTCAAATACTTGTCGTATGTGTTGCATATGCTCTTCAGGCGTGGACGAATATATCAATACATCGTCAATATATACGTGTACGAATTTTCCTACAAATTCCCTCAGTATGTCATCTACACAGCGTTGAAATATGCTGGGAGCATTTTTCAATCCAAATGGCATACGTACGAATTCGTATTTTGCCCCATTTATAGCAAATGCGGTCTTCTCACGGTCTCCTTTACTGATGAGGATTTGGTGGAAGCCCGATTCTAAATCAAGTGTTGTGAAATAGCTTGCATTACCCAAATTTTGTATTGTCATATTGACATCTGGAATTGGGTATCTATCTGCAACGGTATTTGTATTAAGCTTTTGGAAATCGACGACTATACGTCGTTTCGGTCTTCCATTATCATCTAAGCCCTTTTTTGGCACTGTCCATATAGGACTATTATAAGGAGAATTACTTCTCTGGATTATTCTTTCTCTTAATAATTTATTAATTTCTTTATTGACAAAATCATTATCTGCAATTGGGTAAGGGTATTGTTTAACGTAAATTGGTTCGTCTGTCTTTGTTCGAATAGTACATTCAATAGTATTAGTGAAAGGCAGTGGGCCTATACCAGTGTTAATTTTGACTAATTCACCTACTTCCTGTCTATATTCATCATCTACTTCTCCTATAACGTAATTTAATTCTGGATCTACTGTCTCACTACACATGGTGATTAAGGTTAGATCTTTTAGATTAATTTCAGCATTTAACTCCCTTAAACCCTGCATTCCCAAAATCATGTCAAAAGATTCTATTTTATCGAGTTCATAGAATGTGAGTTTTTTATTTATTACAATAATTTGTTTAATTTTATCTACTATCGAGAAACCGTGCATAGTTCTCATTTTAATAGGTTTGATTGCAGTACTAATGCTGGAATCGCAATTTTTGGAAATATAATTATGGGTTGCACCTGAATCTATCATTATTTTATAAGTTTTATTACTTAATTTACTAGTTAGTGTAAGAGTGGGCAACCCGCCTATTAGTTTAAATGATCTAAACGTAAATTATTATTTACCATGTCTCCATCTTCTGCATATGTGCTCTCCTGGTCATCATACGGTTGGCGTTGTGAATTGTTCACCCTTTGCTGCTTCTGTTGATGGAAGTTCCCGCTGTTTTCGCGATCTCTCTTTCCCTGGTATTCATTGAAGTTTGGGCGTTGTCCTTGTTGATTGTAGTTATTGTTGAAATGACGTGGTGCAATCGTTGTTTGTCTATTGTTCACTTCCATTGGTTTTGGACCTTGTTCTCTAAATGGATTTCTGTGTTGTTGGTTGTTATTTTGTTGACCACCTTTTTGTTGTTGGGAATTTGTATTATGTTGAGGTTGTTGTTGATATGGCCTCTGGTCATAATTTGGTCGGCGTTCAGTTTTAAATTCTCTTGGGTCATTGTGTATTCGATGTCTGTCTTGCAGGTGAAGTCCTCTGTGAGCATTGTCGTGTTCAATTTTTAATGCAATTGAGAATGCATGTTCTAGATCGGCAATTTTGGCTGTATATAATGCTCCCCTTGTGAAGCCATCACTTGTTCCATCAATAAAAATTCTCACCGCATCATCTCTAGCATTTGCTGTTAGTCTTTCGGTTACTAATTTTGAATCTCCACTCATTGAGATTTTTGATATAATAAGATTCAAAGCTTGATTTATTTTATCGTGATATTTGCTCAATGATAATCTTCCTTGTTTAATTTGTCGGAGTTTATCCTGTGGCACGTAGAGAGGTTCCTGGTTGGAATATGTATAATCGAGACGATTACGAATTGCGTCGTAATTAAATATAGTATTATGATTTGTTAAGACTTCTGCTGCTGTTCCTTTAATTTTATTTTTCACAATAGTTAAGGCTGTGTAGTATTTAGGATGTGTCTCGAATCCTTTAATACTGTTCATTAATCTTGTAGATTCTTCTCTCCATAATCTGTATTCTTTTCTTTCACCACTAAATTCTGGTAATGCTTTAAATGCATCTAATTGAATATCATTACCATTAGAAATTGTCGTTGTGATTTCTTTCAAGGTGGGTATATCAGGTACAATTCTGATTTCTTCTGTGAGCGATCTGACTCTTGATTGGAGCTCTTTGTTAATATTGTCTTGTTGCACCAAGACTGTTTTTAAATTATTATTTTCTTTCAATAATGCTTGATTATTTATTTCTAAACTTTCTAGCCTTGCTAGAATACGAGCGATTTGGTCTTCGTTTGCCATTTCTGCTTGTAATGCGGGTGTACGATTATCGAAGATTTTGAATTTTTTCATATACTGAATTTATTTAGATTCGTAGACTTACACTTATTTTGTTCACTGAATTATTTTAAGATATTATGTATCTATTGATTGTATAACACTATATGTCACTGGAATTCACTTTACTTACTCGTCTGCTATGCTAGATCTGTTGATTTTCAAGTGTTTCCTTTTGGTCCGCCCACTAGAGTAAAACAGTATGTTAAACTCCTGGCAGGATCGCCAATTAAATAAAACTAATGACGTTTTATTATAAAAAAAATATTTTCTTGGAACTAAGTCCTTTATTTAATATTTCCTTATTTGACTAATACAATCTCAAATCTTATATTATGTAATCATAACAGATTCGTCGCTTGTCGCCGTAGAAGTAGAAGTGATCGTACACCGCTTCGTTTCTGGTATTTATACTTTTCGCTTACTTGGTGATAGGCACGCACAAGAGAGTCCTTTTTTTTTTTTATTATGATTACCCTTTAAATGTTTCAACACAGCGCGGGCGTGAAGTTACGGAAGAGAAAGAAGGATAGGAAAGATGTGTGGCACGATGTTCTGAGACTGAAGGTTGTTGTCTCAGATATTTTATCTCCAGGGATGGCGGCTGAACTAAAGCGGAGAATGCCGTGTCTTATTTCAATGTCGCTTATAATTCACATTATTTTATTCGTGTTCATCCTTGTTGGGCATACTAGTTTAACTCAATTACATGTTGTTAGTGTTATGCCTGAACAACATGCAATGAGTAAACCAGCAACCCATTGATGACAATTTTAGAAGGTTTTTAATGGAATTAAAACGACATAGACGACGGCAGGGATCGAACCTGTGATCATGAGGTTCACAGGCGAGCACACATCCATCGCGCCACGGCCACCCCTTATCGTCTACCTGACTATGTGTTAGAAATATATGTTTTCTTATATCTGTGTGTAAACAATATGTGTGTGAAATATGTAATCTTATATTATAAATATTATTTAGGGTGTTAACTCGGGCGGCTTCTCAAATCCAACAGAGCCTACTATAGTCTGTCAAAGCTCTTCAAATCCAGAAATCTCACCATAACTTCAAAACTGCTGCTGTACAGGACATGGTCCTGCCAGTACTCACATACGGATTCGAGACTTGGGTGCTTAGCAAAAGGCACTCCGACCTCTTAGCTGCGTTCGAGAGAAAAGTCTTAAGGAGAATTGTGTGGATCAAAATCAAAACCCATTTTATCCACTTTTAGAGATTTCGAGTAAATCGAGAAAAACTTGTATCTCCTTAAAGAAACATTTTTTAGAACTTTTTTGTTTGCAGGACTGTTGTAATTGGGATTCCCCACAATTTAAGTGTAGAAATCGAGATCTGAGGGTTTAAGTTTGAGAGTGGTACCAAAAAGTAATATGGATATAATGGGTTTTGAAAATTACCTCTGGATTTTAGACTAAAATAAAAAAGTGTAGCAATTGAAAACTTGAAAAACTTTATTTTGAGGGGCTTAAACTTCAATATTATTTTTTTTATTTAAGCAAAAAGGACAACAAAGGTACTGTGGGTGAGTATAGAGAATTTTGAATTTTTTTAAACACGAATTCCATTGAAAACTGGTTGAGGTTCACAAATAGGATCTTCAGTACCCTAAACCCTATGTGCCCTAAACCATTAAATTCTTCGATTTTTTTATAGAACTTAAGTTCTTTAATGGACCTCCAGTCTTCTCCATAGTGTTTGCTTAGCAAATTGAAGACATCTCTCAGCTTTTCCTCTTTAATTTGCACTCCCACTTCTATTTTTTGTGGCTCCATCCTTGAAATTAGTTTAAGTTTTTTTATAACCGATTTAGGAGCTCCTATGTCGGATAAGTAGTATGGTTCACCCCGGACTAAAATGGCTCCACTTTTGTCTCGTGTTAAAATGAATCTCTTAGATTCATTAAACTTGAAATGCCAGGTGCCAGTTGGGCGAATGTACTCCGTCGTGGAAGTTTTCCAGTCGAATACTGGACAGCTTTCATCTCCTAAGTGAATAACAGTGGCACAGTTTTGGTGAATTTCCTGGTATTCTTTTGGAGTAATGATTGACTGCTTTTGTTTAATTTTAAAATATTACCAATATAAAAACATTTCAAAAAACACTTAAAATTATAAAATTACCTGCTTTTCAACAAGGGCAAAAGCTCGATCAGGTGGAATATAGGAATGTCCAGGTACAGGAAAAATTATCTCCAGAGTTTCCACATTTTGTAGAGCCTTTTTAAAAAGCCAATAAGTTGTCATACAAATCATGGTAGAGTTTTTGTTTTGGCCACCGCATCCATCGCAGCACAAGCGTACTGTTTTAGCATGGCTCACATCAAGGCTGCACAAACGGTTAAAAACCTCAGAAGCTATCTGATTAGATCCTTTTGCAAATTCATTTTCAGTCCACGTGATGAAAAACACATTTTCTTTATTCAAGGAGGCCCTTGAGCTTCCCACAACAACTCCAAAGTTGTAAATGTAGAATTGGCGGGAATAATACGCAGCTTGATCTGGAACCTTGGGCAAAACCATGTTTTTTTGGCAGTCGAATGAGATGGTAACAAGGTCATCCTTTTCTTCCTTTAATATGGTAAAGAATATTCCTTACAACTATTCGGGAATTCCCATCTAATCCATACCATGGATAAAAGGGTTTTTGAATTTCAAGTCTATAATAAAATGTATTTGGAATGGATATAAGGGATTTTGATGCGAAGAAAAAATATGGATATAATGGATTTTGAAACAAAAACTCAAGTGGATAATATGGATTTTGAAATTAACTACAGATTTTGTGGTCTGATTTCTATGGCATAACATGAGATTTGGAATTCAAACTTTGACCCAGCGTATGTGTTTGAATGATACCAACAAAACCTCATACCTAAGTCATTTTTGTTTAAAAGTGGATATAGTGGGTTTTGATTTTAATCAACACAATTGTTGGCCCCGTATGTGAGGAAGGACGATTCCGGAGACGGTACAATCATGAACTGTACGCAATCTATCTTGAAGCAGATATCGTGACAAAAATTAAGCTCGGTAGACTCCGGTGGGCAGGGCACCTAGCTCGCATGAGCGAAGAGGAACATGCTCGGAAAGTTCTTTGTGGTACATTCTATGGTAGACGATAGCGTGGTAGACCATGCTTGCGCTGGAGAGATGGCGTAGACCAGGACGCCCGAAGCCTTGGGGTGCGCAACTGGATGGCGTCGGCAAGAGACCGGGATAGGTGGAGAGACTTGTTGAAAGAGGCCAGGACCGGAACCCGGTTGTCGAGCCGATGATGATGATGATAAAGAGGAGCAATCAAAAAGACTTGGCACTGCAGCTTTGAATGAAGTAACGTTAAATATTGGATTTTCTTGCAGTAACTTATTACCAGTTGCACCAAATTGCAATTCAATGGGTTTTCGCTAAAAGTCTTAAAGTTTGTTGACCTGATAAATTTATCTGTTTTGGTTCGTTTATTGGCCTTTTAGAATTAAAAGTGGCTTAGTGAAACTGTACATTTTACAAATTGTTTTGTTTTCTGACACTTACTTAAGTTTTTCAACGGTACCATTTTGTCTACATCCAACTCATCTATACTCGCTACTGAATTTAGTAAATCGTTCCTGTCAGAAAATCTCCTTTGTAATTTAGCAATTAGTATGTTCAATGTTTCGAAATAATCAGACTTGAATGGCTGAGAATTCTGATGTTCTATATTTTGTCTCGCAGATATTTCGTCTGCAGGCTGGATCATGGATAATATCTTTTTGGCCACAGTCAAGGCCATTCGGAATTATAATTATCGTGTACAACTTTTGTTACGACCTGACCAACTTTGTTCTAGGAGCCGGGAAATCCTTTTTCCATCATACAATTCAGCTATTTTTCCATGCTGAAAAAATTCATGTAACATGATGCATTGGATAACCCTAATGACTACCAAATGCAAGCGATGGTTTAAGCAGTGGACGTAAGGGATTTTTCGGCCCAATTTATTTTCTATTCTGGTTTTGTTATTTAACGTTAGTTCCGTAAAATTGGCTGCATGAAGATTTTCAGTAATAGTAACTGTCAGCAACGACTCATTGGCAATTCCATCTTTAACGCGTATTCCTATTGCAATATTTTCGCGTTTATTTTTATCTCTCGTACCATTTTCCATTATAGTTAACCAGTTTAGGTCCGATTCATATATATCTTTAACAATAGAACTTCGTACTGCTATAATCATTGCTTGAATTATTTGATTTTGAATTTCATGTGAACGATATGTTGCAATTTGGGTATATGAGTAAGAGACTCTTTCAAATTTGGATCTTTAATGCATGTGTATTCAAACAAATTCTGAAATAATCCTTGTTCTTTTTCTTCCTCCAAAATATAATTTCTATGCAAAGCTAATTCGTTGACAAATTGTATAACCTCAATTATAGACCTAACGTAGTACCTATGTCTCTCTTAAGCTTTTTAATGTATCAATCAACGTTTCAACACTGATAGTTGTAGAGACTCTATTTAATTTATCTTGCCACATCACCATAGCTTGGTTATGGGAAATCAATTTTTCGTGTTTCGTGTTTTTTGTGTTTCGGGAAATCAATTTTTCGTGTTTTCGCTGCGAGTACCAGGTTCCCGCTTAAAGATATCTACAAAGCCACCTGGGTATCACCTGATGGAGTCAATCGTAACCAAATAGACCACGTGTTGATAGACCGTCGCCACTACTCGAACTTGATGAGGGTACGAACGTACCGAGGTGCCAATATCGACTCGGATCACTATCTTGTTTGTATGGTTTTCCGAGGGCGGATTGTCTTGCGAAGACGCATTGCATCCGCCGATCAGGGTCGAATCAACACGGCTGCCCTGCGCAATGAAAACACCAGTAACACCTTTGGTAATGCGTTAGGACTCGCCTTAGAAACACCTGATTTAGGGAGAGTAAGTCCTGGAGCCAGTATGCTGGGCGTAAATGAGAAGTGGGCACGTCTTAAAAATACTGTCATTAGTACTGCCAACTCCATCTTAGGCAGCAGTCGAAAATCGGAACGACTGGTTTGATCATGAATGCAAGCTAGCGACTGAACATAAGAATGTTGCGCACCGAGCAATGCAACAATCTCATAGAACGCGGGCACGCGAAGAGGAATATAAAGAGCTCAGAAGAACAGAAAAACGGCTTCACAGACAAAAAAAATCAGCCTGGGAGAAGAACCTAATCTGTGAAATAGAAAACAGCCGAGAGCGAGGTCCGCACCAGGCGCGGAAGTTCTATCAATCCGTCCGAAACATGACGCAGTACACACCTCGCTGCACATACTGCAAGGACGGAGAGGGAAATCTGATCACCGATCTTGAAAGCATACTGGAGCGATGGGAAGTGTACTTTAATGAACTGCTAAATGGTCAGCTCACTACAGAGTGGAGTGGAGGCTCAACTACTTCAAGAAGAATACCCTATGTTGCCGCCACCAAGCATAGAAGAGGTTGAGAAGGCTATAGGCCGACTTAAACAGAACAAAGCCCCGGGAGCCGATGGCATAACAGCCGAATTATTCCATCACGGCGGGACACCCTTACGTCAAGCAATTCATGATATTATAGTACACGTATGGGAGCAGGAAGAAATGCCAGAAGACTGGCGAAAAGGTTTAATATGCCCCATACATAAGAAGGGAGATGTCACAACGCGCAGCAATTATAGAGGTATCACGTTGTTGAGTACCGCCTATAAGATACTCTCCTCTATCCTACAAGACCGGATAACCCCATACGCTAAAACCGTCATCGGATAATATCAGTGTGGTTTCATTCCAGGCAAATCAACAACTGATCACATCTTTACCTATGGAAAAATGTCTAGAATTTAACATCCCAACATACCATCTGTTTATAGAATTTAAGGCCGCCTATGATAGCATAGCCAGGGTAGAACTTTACAAAGCCATGAGAGAATTCCCAAATAAATTGACACGACTATGTAGGTTGACCATGACCAACGTAACAAGCCAAGTAAAAATAGCCGGATTGCTATCCAGACCAATCAACATCTTTAATGGACTCCGACAAGGGGACGGTTTGGCCTGCCTCCTCTTCAACCTGGCGTTGGAGAAAGCAATCTGTGACTCTGGCACGGCAACAAGAGGGACCATCGTCAACATCAACAGGTCCAGCCAGTTACTGGCTTACGCAGACGACATCGACATCATCGGAAGAACCGAACAAGCTGTACACGATTCCTTCATCCAGATCGAGCAGGCGGCACAAAATCTGGGGCTGCACATTAATGAAGGTAAAACAAAGTACATGGTGGCGTCGAATGTGAGAGGAACAGTCAAACAATCAAGGTTGCGGAGTACGAATTTGAAGTGGTGCAATCCTTTAAATACCTTGGGTCAATAGTAGCAGCCGATAACAATATAGAAGAAGAAATACGCGGGCGGCTTCTCAAATCCAACAGAGTCTACTATAGTCTGTCAAAGCTCTTCAAATCCAGAAATCTCACCATAACTTCAAAACTGCTGCTGTACAGGACATGGTCCTGCCAGTACTCACATACGGATTCGAGACTTGGGTGCTTAGCAAAAGGCACTCCGACCTCTTAGCTGCGTTCGAGAGAAAAGTCTTAAGGAGAATTGTTGGCCCCGTATGTGAGGAAGGACGATTCCGGAGACGGTACAATCATGAACTGTACGCAATCTACCTTGAAGCAGATATCGTGACAAAAATTAAGCTCGGTAGACTCCGGTGGGCAGGGCACCTAGCTCGCATGAGCGAAGAGGAACATGCTCGGAAAGTTCTTTGTGGTACATTCTATGGTAGACGATAGCGTGGTAGACCATGCTTGCGCTGGAGAGATGGCGTAGACCAGGACGCCCGAAGCCTTGGGGTGCGCAACTGGATGGCGTCGGCAAGAGACCGGGATAGGTGGAGAGACTTGTTGAAAGAGGCCAGGACCGGAACCCGGTTGTCGAGCCGATGATGATGATGATAAAGAGGAGCAATCAAAAAGACTTGGCACTGCAGCTTTGAATGAAGTAACGTTAAATATTGGATTTTCTTGCAGTAACTTATTACCAGTTGCACCAAATTGCAATTCATTTATTTATTTATTTCATCAATTGATCAAAGATCTGCTGATTACAAAAATTAGCTAACTAAATCTAAGGTATATACAAGTACAGGCACTTGTGTTCTTAAAAAATACATAATTACATATTATCACATGAAACTTTATTATAATTTTAAAGGTGTAGTTTTATTAAGCATTTATAAGTTAATTATTTACATACATAATTGCAAGCATTTCTTTTTTAATAAGTCCCTTTTCATATAAAGGTCAATTTCATCACATACCGTGTTTACAAGTATAAGAGAACGCGTAATTGGTTCATTCATTCCATAGTTAGTTCTATGAGGAGGAATATAAAAGAGCTCATTTCTATTTCGTAAGACACGGGTTGGGGCATAGAAAGGCATTAAAGATAGCAATTCAGAACAAGATACGCGATTATCCAAAATATCTTTAACAAATAAGATGCATTGAACTTGCCTTCGACATTCAAGCGTTTTCAAATCGATAAGAGAACATCTTGCTTTATATTCGGGTAATGGTCCATTCCAGTTGAGCTTTCTCAACGCATACCTGGTGAATCTTTTTTGAATTCTTTCTATTCTTAATATATTATTGTCATAGAAAGGGGACCACACAACACAGCAGTATTCTAGAATAGGTAAAACTAAAGCCATAAATAAGGTCTTTAATGTATACGAATCTTTAAAGTCGATCGAGTTGCGTATTAAGAAACCTAGCATAGAATTACCTTTTGAGACAACATAGTCCACATGCGATCGAAAATCAAGTTTTTGATCAAAATGCACACCAAGGTCCTTGATGGTATTGACTCTTTACAGGTTTACATTACAGAAATTATAATCATTGATTATAAGAGATGATGATCTCGATGCACTAAATATTTTGCACTTAAAAAAGTTGAGTTTAGATTTAGATTAGATTAGATTAGAATCTTTATTGATTGTTCTTAAAAATATACATAAATAAAATTTTAATAAAGAAATTAAAGCATGGCCTATGAGCCGTCTGCCGCTTATCTATAAATTATTATTCTACATAAGAAGATTACAAAGTTTAATTTACAACAAATTTAAAATAAAATTATTCTTAAAAGAGACCAAAGGTAGAGTTAAAAGCTTTTATAACAGAAATATAATGAACAAGCAATCAACAGTAGTTTTTATATTCAGATATAGGTACAAAAATAAACATAAAAGAGAACCATTTAAAATATATTTAAGAATACAGGCTTAAGAAGCAATGATAGACAATTTTTAATACTTGAGGAACGAGTTGGGTTAGAAAAATGCAACATCATTAATAAATTGGCTTTTAGTTTAGCTAAAACAAAAAAAAAGTAGTTATGTATTTCGCAAGTGAAAATGGGCTTTTAGTTTAGCTAAAACAAAAAAAAAAACAAATTATGTATTTCACAAGTGAAAATGGGCTTTTAGTTTAGCTAAAACAAAATTATTAAATGTGTGTATTACTCATCACGACATATTCAAATATGTGTTTCTGTAGTTTTTCGCATATGAGATATATCGTACTAGCAACTTCCAACCATATTCTCCATTCAGAACACTGACACATTCTTCGTAAGTCAGAAAACTCTTACTGAAATAGAACCTTCGTATTTCTTGCAAAATAGGACAAACTGCTAAGAAATGAAGGACATCTTCATTTTGGTTTAAATTACACAGTGAGCAGATAGGGTTAATGTCGGGTCGATATGGTCTAAAGTTCAGTTCAAGAACTTCCGTTCTTGCCTTAAAGATAAGACTCATATCTAAGACAGAGAGATCCCTCCTAAAATAACTGTTCTCAAACAAACTAAGATTTAGGTTTCGATATATAGCCCTAGAAGTTGACTCCCTAGCCCTATTAAGATTCAACTGATACATTTGTTCATCTACTTTTGCAATGCAAGCATAAAAAATATTTTGCCATTCTGCTACATTGTTAGTACTCAGGTTCAATGGAACATAATGTGCCAAAGCAAGTTCCTGCCAGTTTTTAAACGGAGTATAGCCGCAATGATGGGAAACTTGCAATATTCTTTTGTGCAAATTGTTATCTGATCTTTTCATTAGTTTAACCATGAAATCTGCACTTGCCTTCAAATTTCTTACGTAAATAAGGGGTAAACCGGACTCAACATAAATAGCGTAACTTGGAGTATTCGAAGGTAATTTAAATATTCTTTTAAAGAAATATCTTTGAATTAATTCAATCTCGTCTATCCATTGGTATCCATACACTTCATTACCATAGCAGAAGCAACTGTTTATTGTAGCGTCGAACACTTTGAATTTTGATGTCGGATCAACAAGAGACTTTGTAAAAAATTGCGCCCATATCGTATTAATTGCTGATTTGGCCACAGTCAATTTTTCTTTCATATGAGCCCTTATATCCAAGTTATAAGAAATTACGAATCCAAGATATTTGAACTCATTCACTACTTCTATGCTAACGCCATCTAGGGTCCAATTCCTTAGATTCGTATTAACACGGTTTCGAGCTCTGAAGACCATGATCTTAGATTTGGTAGAATTTATTTTGAGATCCCATAGATCACAAAAAGTTTTAAGGTTATTAATTTGGTGCTGAAGTGTCGTCGGGTTATCAGCAAAAATTACGAGATCATCTGCGTATAACAGCAGTTTTACATATATATCCCCAAAGAAAACTCCCCCTGGTAAATGGTTCTCAATGTCGTTTATGAACAAAGCAAACATTAAAGGGCTTAAAACACACCCTTGTGGGACACCTGTTTCTGACCTAAATTGACCTGATTGATTTTTACCGCTGCATACCACTGCAGACATATTAAACAAGAGCTGTTCATACACCCGAATAAATTTAGTCGAAACCCCAATGAGCGCGAGTTTATACAAAAGGGACCTTCTATTGATTGTATCAAAAGCGGCTTTAAAATCCACAAAGATTGCATATAAGGGCTTTTTTTTCTCAATAAACCGTCTTGCTATAGTAGTCAGTACGAAAATTTGGTCCACCGTCGACAGGTTGGCTTGAAAACCAGCTTGAAAGCAACTGATTATGTTGTTTGACTGCACCCATCTAGATAGCCTCAGGTATAGGACTTGAGTGAAGAGCTTCCTTAGGGAGCTCAATACAGAAATGCTTCTATAATTTTCCGCTTGATTTGGGTTCCCTTTTTTATATATGGCAGATATTTTCGCCAAGCGAAAACTACTCGGGAAGGCTTCCTCACTAAACATTTTATTTAGAATATTTAGAATATATTCCAAAAACTCAGGAGTGGAATTCTTGTAGAATTCTATTGGAATACCATCCGAGCCAGGGGCTTTATTATTTTTCATTTTGTTGAGTGATGTTAAAAGTTCAAACATAGTGAAATTGGAATCTAACTCTGGGATCAGTATATACGGGAGTGCAAAACTTATTGAGTTTAAAAAAGTTGAGTTTAAGGTGATTGTAATTGCACCAATCAAGAAAATTATTGATATCTATCTGCAGAAGTGAACAATCCAATGGTGAAGATGTAGCCAGAAAAAGTTTCACATCGTCGGCGTACATTAAACACCTACAGTACTTTAATACTGACGGCAGATCATTTGTAAATAAAATGAAAAGGAGTGGCCCCAAATGACTTCCTTGCGGAAGACCTGATATGACGTCTATAAATATAGAGGAGCAATCATATATTTTGACGACTTGCTTTCTATTTGATAAATAGGAATTTAACCAATTTATAAAAGCTATGTTCATACCTAATCTTTTTAGCTTTTGCAAGAGGAGACCATGGTGTACGCGATCAAACGCCTTGACAAAGTCGGTGTATAAGACATCAACTTGTTTCCCATTCTCTAATGAATTCATACAAAAGTTAGTGAAAAGGCTTAGGTTTGAACAAGTTGATTTACCCTTTACAAACTCATGTTGGTAAGGTGACAAAAATTCCTTAGCCGAATAATAAAGACGATACAGTTACTACCTTTTCGAAGAGCTTGGGAATAGCTGAAAGCTTTGAAATGGGCCTATAATTGCTCACTAAGTGCTTAAGTTCGTTTTTATAAATTGGATCTATAAAAGATATCTTCCATTCGTCTAGAAAAATGCCTGTTGACAGAGATTTGTTAAAGATATTTGTCAAAACACAACAAAGAGAAGCAAAACATTTTGATAACAGGATAGGTGGGATTCAGTCAAAACCAGCCTTTTTAGTAGTATCAAGGTCATTTAAACTTATGAGAATTTCTTGCTCTGTTAATTTAGTTAACGAGAAATCAATTTGAGGAATAGTATCCGGGCATAAATCATCAATATTTTTAATTGTATCACTATTATATGAAGTTTTAAAATAGTGCGCAAAGAGATCACAAGAGGATTTAATGTCGCTAGACTTATTGCTGTCATACTCCATACATTGTGGAAAAGATGAACCCTTTCTTTTAGAGTTCATAAATACCCAAAAGGATTTCGAATTATTTTTTATATTGGCTTCGGTGTTAAGCAAATAATGTCTATACAAGAACTTGTTAAGAAAGTCAAATTCTTTCCTTAATTGAAAAAACCTTTCACGATCAGCAGAGAGTTTTGATAGTTTAAAACGCTCGAATGCCTTATTTTTTGCATTTTCTAAATTCTTTATCCTAGGTTTAAACCATGGAAGCTTAAAAGTTTTTTTACTTCTTAGGATAGGCACAAAAAGTTCTATACCTTCAAATAATAGGTGTTTAAATTGCGTAAACATATCTTCTAATGACTTGCCGTCCATAAAACTCTCCCAATTTACATTATTATAAAAACTATTAAGTCCAATGAAATCAGCCTTTGCAAAATTATATAATTTTTGGTTTTTGATTAAATTTTTTGCATAATCATAATATTCAAAAGATATACATACAGCTTTATGATGAATGGAATTGTTTATCAAAGGAAAATCAGACATAACTAGAGAGTATTTTAGATCATTGCTGATAAATACTAGATCTAATATTCTCCCTATACTATTTTGTACATTATTTATTTGACCCATAGCAGATAATGAGTCAACGACCAACATTTCTACATCTTTAATTGTATTAAAAGGTATTAAAACATGATCATCTTCCATATACCGCCAGACGATGTCACCCAAATTGAAATCGCCAAGGACACATGGGAATTGGTTGGTCGTTAATTCATTAACAATTGCTTGAACATTAGAAAGATGTTCATTATAAACTTCTACTCCACTAGTGGGACGAATATAACTTACAATAAAAAATAAATCTTTACTATCAGCAGAATCTTTGGAACTTACACTAACACAAAGTTGCTCAATTTCATCACCGTCATTCAATAGATTTCGTTGAGTACTGTTAAAAGTTGTTCGGACGGCAATCAAAACGCCTCCACCTCGAACCCATCCTGTTGTACTGGAACGATCTTTTCGATAAACGTTGAAAGAAGAGTTGAAAAGCTCCGATGACATAAAATTTGAGTTAAGCCATGTTTCCACAAGGGATCATAACGAAATCCCGCCGCACAAAATCCCGTGTAACGAAATCCCGCCGTTTAACATTTTGTTTCGTTGGACCTTTTAATAACAGAAACTTCTCTGGTAACGAAATCCCGCGAGATTTTTCTGCTCCGATTTAGCAGGATTTACGCTCCTTAATAAAAGATATTGGTATTTTGGATTGGTAGTAGCTTGGAATTATTAATATATAAGCTTATGTCGTCATAGATTGGCATTGGTGAATGGATTTTTGGTCCAAATGACACTGAAAATTAATTTTTTGCTTGAAAAAATTATTTTTCGCTTAGAAAAAAAAGAATTTTGCCAAAACGCTCAAAATGTATTTTAAGCATGAAAAAAAAATTATTTTTTTTTAAAGAAAAACTATGAAAACGCTCCTCAAATCAAATGAATTTTTAGCTTTTTCATAGAAAATTTCATTGGTAAATGGAGTTCGAAATGACACCAAAAACGAATTTTTAGCTTGAAAAACATATAGAATGGACTACTTAGAAAAAAAAAAAATATGCCAAAACGCTCAAAATGTATTTTAAGCGTGAAAAAAAATAAATATTTTTGAAGGAAAAAGCTCCTCAAATCGTACGAAAAAATTTGAATTTTAAGCTTAAATTGCATTTTAAGCATTTTTAGAAGTCCCTATCTAAGAACTCCCAAAACGCATAAAATTATTTTTAAGCGTTTAAGGACAATTCCTTAAACGCTTAAAAACAGCGTCGCCCAACCAACCAAAGTGAACCAAGCTAAATATCCCTTTGGATAATTGTTTTATCTCGAGGTCTTACCTCAATGGAGTTCTGATAAGAACTGAAGAATATTTCCAAATCACTCTCGTATTTATACTTTTTATTGCTCAACTTATTTGGCCATTCGTTCTCCTTGATTCTCACATTTATGTATGAGAAATTGTTTTAATTAATTATGAAAACAGTGCAGTAGTCACGACGCACGGTGCGGCCTGATTTTGATGCCGATGATAGCGAATACGAAGAATATGTGTTGAGATATTCCTTGCCGATTAGCTTTAAACGCTGCTCAAATGATTTTGAGCTAGAAATAGTTATTTTAAGAGATAAAAAACATTGAAAATTGTAAATAGAAATAATTTTTTTGAACAGAAGATATTTTGATTAAGAAAACTGTTGCTACAGGCGCCTGCCTGGCGACTTTACATACCCTAAGCGGAGCAACGGAGTTGCGTGAGCGGGTGTGTCTCTGAAAAAGGGAGTTAAAATCCTGAAAACCCGCGCAGCGGGCCACCCAAAGTACTGTTACTCAAGAAAACTGTTGTTGCAGGCGCCTGCCTGGCGGCTTTATATACCCTAAGTGGAGCAACGGAGTTGCGTGAGCGGGTGTGTCTCCGAAAAAGGGAGTTAAAATCCTGAAAACCCGCGCAGCGGGCCACCCAAGGTACTCTTACTCAAGAAAACTGTTGCTGCAGGCGCCTGCCTGGCGACTTTATATACCCTAAGCGGAGCAACGGAGTTGCGTGAGCGGGTGTGTCTCCGAAAAAGGGAGTTAAAATCCTGAAAACCCGCGCAGCGGGCCACCCAAGGTACTATTGCTCAAGAAAACTGTTGCTGAAAAAGAAAAAGTTATTTTAAGAGATAAAAAACATTGAAAATTGTAAATAGAAATAATTTTTTTCTTTCTATCTTTTGTGGTCCGAAAAACGACGAGGTGATTTCTGGCCAAACTATTCATCTTAAGAAAATATCTCTTTTTGATTTTTTGTCGTCCTGGAAAGGACGGATTGAAGTTTTTTTTCGGCTCAATCTGCTACTGGTCCTTAAGCTATGGTGGAGTTTTGGGCAATGT
Organism: Philhelius festivus; assembly: GCA_963931855.1. NCBI lineage: Eukaryota > Metazoa > Arthropoda > Insecta > Diptera > Syrphidae > Philhelius > Philhelius festivus. The sequence goes on from OZ007555.1 coordinate 99,501,568, forward strand.
TGGACAGGAATTCCACTTTCTCTGTCTGTGGTCTCCTCCTCAACACTACCTGCAGCTTTTCATTTTGCTTCATCGCCCGAGTGATTGGCAGCACATTCCCTCCGCGAATCTTGTCGACAGCCATCTTCGCCACGCTCCACTCTTTTGCGAGGTCGCCAATCAGCTTGTAGAGTCCAGCATGGTGTTGTCCTACAACAACCTTGAGGCGCCTGTGCCATGCCTCCACACTGTTTTGTGTCCTGGGGAAGTGGGTTTCACTAGATGAGGCCCCAGTGGTCCAAAACTCTGGCCTGTACCGCGGTGGTGACGATCCAGTACCAACATAGTTCTTTTTGAACCATGCGGCCAGCATTTTGGTCTCCGCGTGTTGCAGCGAAGAGTACAGAGCCTCGAAATAGCTGACCACTTCTCCAGGCGGCACAAAAGCCAGTGCTTTCAGCATTCTGACTTCCTTCGCGAAGCCTTCCTCCTGGCCATATTTGGTCGCAAAGCCAAGGCCTTGAACTTTCCTCCAAATAATCTGCCCGAAATGGAAAAGGCATCCCTTGGGCTCTAGATCCTGGAAGAACTCCCTGGCTGAGGATGCTATGGCCGGCTCGAAGTCTGACACAAGCACTTCTGGGCACAGGTTGATGTGGTTGTTGCAGGCAAAGTGCAATAGCTGCAACCAAAACTCGTTATAGGCCTCCTTCGATTTTCTTGCCATCAGGCAATAAATTAAAGGGACGACTATGCCGTCAAGGTAGCCATGGACGGAGAAGAGTTGTCCCATGATGGTCGGAACAACTACGAATGTGCCGTCCACGAGCCAGCACTTGGCCTCCGAAAGGAGTTGGACAGATGTCCTGGTGCCCAGCAATATGTTGACTCCACCCGAATATTCCGCTTGCGAAAGGACGAATAATTCGCCGTCGACGTAGCGGATATATTCGGGGACACATATCTCCTCCATGCTTTCGGGCTCCTTAACCTGGCTGGCTCAAACCCGATGAATCTTCATCTTTTGGGCGGCTTTTGATGGCAGGCTGGGACGGCACACAGGCTCCACCCTGACAATAGTGTCCCTTATGATCATCGATGGAGGCATTGCCTCTTTGGCTTTTTCCTTTAGGTGTGCGTTTGCCTTGGCGACCTCCTTCTGGAAAGCCATTGGGGCATGGCTGTGGTCATTCATTGTGGACTTAATTATGACCTTGCCATCGATTAAAAGAGATTGCTTTTTCTAGATGGAACATAAAGCCTTTGTGGACCAGCTTCTCCCCACCTTTGTTTGATTTGACTATCTGAAATAAAAAAATACAAATACAATAAGAAAATTTAAAAAAAAACACGTTCAAAAAAATAAAAAATAAAAAAAGGAGTCGAGAAAAATACAAAAAAAAAAAAACAGAAATACAAATCCGTTAAGAAAAAAAACACGTTGAAAAAGATTGAAAACAAAAAAAAAGTTGAGAAAGTCTCGAAACTTGTTAAATTTGGGTACATAGTCCCCAAGGGCCAGGGCCATCTAATTTAACACTTTCGAAATCCGATAAGAAAAATAAAAAAACAAGTTCAAAAATATTAAAAAAAAAAAGTTGAGAAAAATTTAAAAAAATTAAACAGTGTTAAACCGACAATTCGCTATTTAGAGACCCCTTACCTCTGGTGGGGGGAAGTCAAAAAAGAACGAACTGTATTATTTCACAATTTCGAGGCACTTTATCGCGAAGCACTACTGACGAACGCACAAATTCACTCCACACACACTGATATAATTACCTGCGCAGTATCCATTTTCTTCACTTCACTTTTTTTACTTTTTGATTTTTAAAATTTTTCACTTTTTTCAATTTTTGTTTTCACTTTTTCACTTTTTCACTTTTTGAAATTTACTTCGATTATTTTTTGATTAGGTGGACTCATGAGAATCAACAATAACGAACCATAAAATTTGTTGGTAATTGGGTCATTTTTCAGCCAAAAAACAACTTTTAAAAACAGGAAATTTAATTATTACAATTTACCAAAAAATAATTAAATTTTTTATTTGATGGGGTCTTAACATTCTCATGAGCAACAAAATTCAGAAATTGTAAAAACTTCGAAATAGTCTTGTTTTCGCCTCTGAGGTACGAAAACAAGGCTGAAATTTTTAAAAAATAAAAAAATTTAAGCTTAAAAAGCATTTTACGCGGTTTCAGAAGTCCGTAAGAACTCCCAAAACGCTCAAAATTATTTTTAAGCGTTTAAGGAAAATTCGTTATAAAAAAAAAATTCTTAAACGCTTAAAACCAGATTCGTCCTACCAACGTTATTATGCAACTTATTTGTTCGTTCTTCTTGATTCTCAGATTTAACACCCTGGCCAAGGACTGGGACACCAAGCAAGGTAACTATCCCTTCAAAAATCCAAAAATGAGATTTAAGCGTTTCTAAAAATCCTTACTCTCGAATTTTCAAACGAAATAATTATAAATTTAGCTTAAACAGCAATTTAAGCAATCCTCACCCTCAAAACTGCAATCGCTTAAAATGATTTTTAAGCGTTGAAAGAAAATTCCTTCACCACCCAAGGTACTGTTGCCCAAGAAAACTGTTACTGCATCACCCTGCCTATTAAAAAAATGAAAAAATATTTTTTATCTTTAAACGCGATTTGTGGCTAAACGGAGCCTCGTAGACCCCCCAAAGTTGACATGTTCAAACGTGATTTCTAGCTAAACTAGGCATCTTAGCGAGTTAAAAATTGCATATTCGTGATCTAGGGAGTGCCACCTTTCAATCCACGTATCGCATGAAACGAAAAACGAATTTTTATCTTTAAATGCAATTTGCGACTAAACGGAGCCTCGTAGACCCCCCAAAGTTGACATTTCAAACGTGATTTCTAGCTAAACTGGGCATCTTAGCGAGTTAAAAATTGCATATTCGTGATCTAGGGAGTGCCACCTTTCAATCCACGTATCGCATGAAACGAAAAACGAATTTTTATCTTTAAATGCAATTTGCGACTAAACGGAGCCTCGTAGACCCCCCAAAGTTGACATGTTCAAACGTGATTTCTAGCTAAACTAGGCATCTTAGCGAGTTAAAAATTGCATATTCGTGATCTAGGGAGTGCCACCTTTCAATCCACGTATCGCATGAAACGAAAAACGAATTTTTATCTTTAAATGCAATTTGCGACTAAGCGGAGCCTCGTAGACCCCCCAAAGTTGACATTTCAAACGTGATTTCTAGCTAAACTGGTCATCTCAGCGAGTTAAAAATTGCATATTCGTGATCTAGGGAGTGCCACCTTTCAATCCACGTATCGCATGAAACGAAAAACGAATTTTTATCTTTAAATGCAATTTGCGACTAAACGGAGCCTCGTAGACCCCCCAAAGTTGACATGTTCAAACGTGATTTCTAGCTAAACTAGGCATCTTAGCGAGTTAAAAATTGCATATTCGTGATCTAGGGAGTGCCACCTTTCAATCCACGTATCGCATGAAACGAAAAACGAATTTTTATCTTTAAATGCAATTTGCGACTAAACGGAGCCTCGTAGACCCCCCAAAGTTGACATTTCAAACGTGATTTCTAACTAAACTGGGCATCTTAGCGAGTTAAAAATTGCATATTCGTGATCTAGGGAGTGCCACAAAACGAATTTTTATCTTTAAATGCAATTTGCGACTAAACGGAGCCTCGTAGACCCCCCAAAGTTGACATGTTCAAACGTGATTTCTAGCTAAACTAGGCATCTTAGCGATTTAAAAATTGCATATTCGTGATCTAGGGAGTGTCACCTTTCAATTTTTTTAAACAACTTTTTTCTACAATTTTTTTTGAAAAATTTGAATTTTTTTTTATTTTAAAAATACATTTTTATTTTTTCAATTTTTTGTGGTTCTAAAAAGAACTCCCCTAGAATTTCCAAAAAAAATAAATTTTGCTTAAACAGCAACTCTCCCTAGAGTCTGCAATCGCTTAAAATGATTTTTAAGCGTTAAAGGACAATTACTTCAACGCTTAAAACTCACTAAAGCGTCGCGTCGCGTCTTTGCCCTACCAACCAAAACAAGAATAATACCCCTTTTAATAATCATCTTTCTTTTTGCGGTTCTAAAAAGAACTCAGCAAAATACCCTTCAATTATCCCCTAGAATTTCCAAAAAAAATAAATTTTGCTTAAACAGCAACTTTCCCTAGAGTGCGCAATCGCTTAAAATGATTTTTAAGCGTTGAAGGAAAATTCCTTCAACGTTTAAAACTCACTTAAGCGTCGCGTCTTTGCAATACCAACCAAACTATAATCAAGAATAATATCCCTTTGAATAATCTTTTTTAATTCACACTTTATTACGACGACCGACGTGGTGTCACCGCCACGGAATTCGAATCGAAACTGAAAAATATTCCGAAATCACTCCCGGTTTTATACTTTTTATCGTCCAACTTATTTGGGTATAGGTGCGTCCTCGTTGATTCTCACGATTTTATCCTTGTTCGTGATTCTGATTGGCTAATCACTTTGAAGTTTGGATGATGAGTACAGTGCGGTCCTCCGTGTTTCTCATTGGTCAATTCATGAAAAGTATTGATGTTAAATCTACAATGAGGTCTTCCGTATACTTAACAGCACCGAACATGGCCACACATCATGCTCATTGGTTGGCTTGCGAAACGAGGAAGCAGTGCCGTTTCCAAATAGTAGCAAAACTTAGTTCTCGTTGATTCTCTTTGATGAATACCCCAAAATCACTATGGGAATTTTAAAATGAATACAGAGCTGTCATACTAAATCATACTAAATTATACAAAAGTGCTAGATGGCGGGATTTCGTTACACGGGATTTTGTGCTACGGGATTCTGTTATACGGGATTCTGTTATGCGGGATTTTGTTCTACGGGATTTCGTTATGCGGGATTTCGTTACGCGGGATTTTGTTTTGCGGGATTTCGTAGCCAACCCTTCCACAATGATAATTACATCAAATTCATGGATCGAAGAAGCTAAGAAAAGCTGGTTTGTTTTAGTCCGCAGGCCACCAGCGTTTTGAAAGTATACACGAACTTCAGACAAATTCACTCTAGGTTGTGAGGTTTTTATTATTTCACCTTGGAAGTGTCGCCCCTCTTCGGAAAATTTATAAATCTTTTAAGTAGTAGTAGTAGTAATAGAAACTTTATTTATTATATTCCATGTATGTATATCTATAATAAATTTCTTAAAAGTCGCCTTCAACTATTCGGGTTCTATAATTCAAAGCCATCGTTGTGTATTTATACAATTTCTCCCAACCAAGACTTCCATTTAAAATACCTAAAACTTCGTTCATGTTCATAATTGATTTACCGAAGAACCGGATACGAAATTCCCTTAGAATCGGACATCTGGCAATAAAGTGGTAAATGTCTTCTCTTTCCTTGAGGTTGCAGATATCACACAAAATAGGTAGGTCCGGACGATGTGGAATGTAGTTGAGGTTAATCATTTCCCCTCTTACTTTAAATATCACACTTATCATTGCTAGTGGCAATCGGTTTAAAAAATAGGAGCTTCCTTGTAAGTTGTAGTCCAGCTGGTTATATATCATTCTATACTGAGAAGATTGAGCTTCCAGGACAAAACCACTGTATGCTGAGCGAGCTACACCATCCAGTAAACTTTCAAACATGTTTCTAAGAAGAGCGGGTCCGATGTCTGGTTGAATCTGAACTCTTTTTCCACAATCAACCCCTATTTCTTCCCATTTTTTGACGAGGTTACCTCTCAAAGTAATTATCGACTTGAGGATCAAACTGGGTAGTCTACTTTCATCCATCTCCAACAGCTTTAATATGTATTCAAAATGTAGTTTTAGCGTGCTTACGAATAACGGTGGCATAGTAGTTTCAAGATGAACCATCTAATTTGGAGTACAGACCGGCAACCGAAAAATGCTTTTAAGAAAGTATCTTTGAAACTTTTCAACCACATCGAATTGCCAGCAACCCCACACTTGAGCACCATACAGCAAGATAGAAGAAGCAGTGGCACGAAATATCTGGATCTTAGCGCTATGGTCCACAAACCTACTCTCTATACAACGTCCCCAGATTGAAGAAATAGCTCTTTTCGCCTCAGCTAATTTACTCTCAAAATGTTTTTTGAAATTAATGTTAGAACAGATCAATACACCGAGGTACTTATACTCTCGAACAATTTCCACATTCTGTCCTTTGTAGGTCCACCTTTCATTTCTCGAGTATCTACCTCCTCCATCCCTGAAGATCATCATTTTAGACTTCTCAATATTAACAGACAGGTTCCAAAGTTCACAGTAGCGCTCCAGCCGGTTGATCATGCGCTGCATTCCCTCAACTGATTCCACCAGCAAAACAATGTCATCGGCGAAAATGAGGCACGGTATTCGTAAACCTCCGAACTGGATGCCCCCTCCAACTTCCTCGACAATATCATTTATAAATAAAATGAACAGCAAAGTACTCAACACACATCCTTGCCTTACTCCCATCTGCGTTTCAAATTCATCCGAGGTAAATTTTCCATCCCAAACATAAGACACATTATTTCCATACATTGCTTTCAACAGATTCACCACTTTGCTTGAGATTCCCAAAGTATAAAGCTTATAAAATAACGATGCACGGGCAATGGAGTCAAAGGCAGCTCGGAAATCCACGAAGAAAGCATATAGCTTCTTCTCTTTTTGCTTTTAAAGTAATCGGCAATGTGAAACAAGGAGAAAATCTGATCAACAGTCGAGTGGTTTTTCCTAAAACCAGCTTGGAACATGTTGAGTATGTTTTTATCGTTAACCCACTCTGTGAGCCTTTTAAAAATAAATCTTTTAATTTGCAAATTAACAGGCCAAATTGATGGATCTAAGGCTGCATCAAAATAGTTTGCAGGAATCCCTAATTTGAAATTGACGTAGCGAAGTGAGGAAGAGTCCACTTCTTTTTTAATAAGCTTCGAGCAACGCAAACGGGTCTTTGGGATGTTTAATTTATTCGCAGCATAGTCCAACACATTATCTTCATTAACATTGGTATGCAAACGAGAAAGATGCAGAAACTGCATTGGAGGAACAGACTCTAGTGTAAGTTCGCCTTCGACAACAGCAGCAGTACCAAACATTGTTTTCTTAGAGCGAAGACCATTTAAGTTTTTTCTTTGATTAATATCTCTTCCGATCGTAGTCGCAGTACCAACATTGACAACACCAGCAACATTGTCAACATTAGCACCCACACCATCCAAAAGCGAAACAGCTTCATCTCCATTATCAGAAATAACATTGAGATCGGCACTCTTACCAGCACCAATATCCAATTCCATCTTTAACGCGTATTCCTATTGCAATATTTTCGCGTTTATTTTTATCTCTCGTACCATTTGCCATTATAGTTAACCAGTTTAGGTCCGATTCATTCATCTTTAACGCGTATTCCTATTGCAATATTTTCGCGTTTATTTTTATCTCACGTACCATTTGCCATTATAGTTAACCAGTTTAGGTCCGATTCATATATATCTTTAACAATAGAACTTCGTACTGCTATAATCATTGCTTGAATTATTTGATTTTGAATTTCATGTGAACGATATGTTGCAATTTGGGTATATGAGTAAGAGACTCTTTCAAATTTGGATCTTTAATGCATGTGTATTCAAACAAATTCTGAAATAATCCTTGTTCTTTTTCTTCCTCCAAAATATAATTTCTATGCAAAGCTAATTCGTTGACAAATTGTATAACCTCAATTATAGACCTAACGTAGTACCTATGTCTCTCTTAAGCTTTTTAATGTATCAACGTTTCAATACTGATAGTTGTAGAGACTCTATTTAATTTATCTTGCCACATCGCCATAGCTTGGTTATGGGAAATCAATTTTTCGTGATTTGGAAAACCAGTTTTTGAATCAGTGGCATTACGATACGATAGTTGATTTTTAAGGTAGGGCATTGGAGGTTTTAAGGTAGGGCATTGCCCCCTAATGCCCTCCCCTAGCTGCGGCCATGTGTTGGGCTTGCATAGGTATTCATTCAACTTAATGTTGTGAAAATTTGTGTAAAAGCTGAAATAATTCTCTTCTAATAGCAACTGATTCAATTATTGTCTGTACCGCCATTCCGACATTAATTTTTTTTGAAAATCTGTATATATGTGTCAGTTTGTAAGCTTTGGGCATATTTTTTTTTTTTTATTTTTTCATTGTTGAAGATAAATTCGATTACCTTTCAGATAATAATTCCATCAGGTGGTTCTTAAAACAAAAACAAACTTTAATCAACGAAGGTATATGAAATACTAATAATATGTACGTTTAGCCCAGGTACGACAGAGGGCTCATCAGTCAGATGCTGTCTGCCGTACCCTTCAACATCTTATTGATGAGCCCACTGTCGTAACTGGGCGAAAGCCCAGTTAACCGAAATTAAGGACGAAAAAAATATTGACAAAACTCAAACTGCATACCATAAAAATTGAAAAAAAAAATATATTTTTGAAAAACCTGTCTATACTAAATGTTTGTTTAATAGGCATAGAATACTTACATAGAATCGGGAGTGTTTATATTCCAATATTTGCAGAAATATAGATCTGTTATACCACCAACTTAATTAAGAAACAAATACTTTTGATTACAAGTAGTATTCGACTAATATGTGAAATTCAACCGTATGAAAAAAATAAAAAAAAACAATTATATTTTGTTAAGGGTTAATTTAAAGATATCTACAAAACTCGCCTTTGAAAATTGTAACTTCTGAAAAGCACAATCAATCATTATTTTGGTGCTATTATTAATTTTTTGGTCCTTATTCGGAATTCCCCCCCCCCCCCCCCCCACCAAAATGCACTTTTTTTTAATGAATCGATAAAAAAAGTGTGCTGTTGATAAAAAACATCAAATTATGGAGGACAAACACTTTTTTATGGTAAAAAAGTGAAGTATAAAAAAATGAATATAGGGATTTCCGAATAAGGTCTAATTTTTTTAATTTTATTTGTACAATCAAATCAAAAAAATTATTTTAACCAACCTTACACATAAAATCAATTATTATATTTCAATAACTATTGGTATGTTATTCTTATTTTAAATTTTCGGGTTACCCGCATATATAAAATATGTTTAGCAAGTGCAATATGGAATACTGTAACCACACCGAAAGTTTCTCTACAAATTTCACTGTGCGTGGTTCCGGTATATAACGCTGCTAATCCGAAAATTTAAAAGTTCTTATTTCGCTATAAAAAAGTTTATAAAAAAAAAGATTAATTTTAATTTTGACACATAATAATTGATGATAGTGTTTAAAAAGTGAATACAAAAATATAAGTTTAAATTTATTTTCAATGATGAGGTTTAATAACAACCTACTTGGATTCGTCTGTATGTATGTATGTACATATAAGGTCTAAAGTTGAATTAATATTTTTTTTTTAATATCAAGATTTATGTGTTAGACAAATGCCGCGATTTTTCTGTTTAAATACGATATATTACATTTTGATATCTTTAATTAGGTATAATTAACACTTTATAACAACATTAAAACCTTTCTGTCTTTTTTTTTATTTTAACTTTAGAAAACTCTTTCCTTGCTTAAAAATTTGTATGAAGACAATAATTACTTATATTTACTCTTTATTCGTTCTTCTAATAGAAGCTACGTTTTGTGAAATGAATTCGCATCAAAATTGTAAACAGTTCTCGTTTAAGCAATAAAACCCGCTCTACTTAACACAGTCGTTTAGCTTGGAGGCTTTGTCTAACTTTTTTATAATTTTAACCACTTTAGACAACTCTTCTAATTAATGTGAATTTAACAACAGAACCTAAGCGAATTGACGTTGAACAACCCTTAATTTGACAGATACATAACTCAAACACAACACAAATAAAAAAAAAAAAAAAACTTTAAACCAAATAATTTGTTTGCCCAAAGAGTACACTTTATATAGGTACTACATACTTCGGTACAGACTGTTTACATATAAGTGATTTACATTATTTTAGATGGAAATGAAGTATGTATGTATATATAGTTAACAGCATACAAATTCACAAATGTACAGATTTGCTGATCGTAGAGCACTTTTGTACGATTGTTTCGAATTTCTAATATTCAGTGATTGAGTCTATTTACAAAGCGTTAAAGTACGAGTATAGTTTATGTCCTTTAAAATTGACAAAAAGTCAGTTCTCGTTTTATATACCTGCAATATTTAGAGTCGACAGGTTTTAAATGTTTAAAATTTTCACCTGTCTTTTATTTGTCCACCCGTAACAGAAAAAAGACCCTGACTATTTTCAAAATACATAAAGGTGGTGTTTTTTTTTTCATTTCAGCAAAAATGAATTAGTAATAATAGCCGTGTTTTATTGGTTAGTGAATATACTACATCGCAAAATTTAACATGGAAAACAACAACAAACGATTAGTGAATAAAAATAAGCTAGTAATTGAAATGGATAATTTAGTGAAGATGGAGTTTCGGATGTTGAAATGTAGGAGGTGTTTAGGTGGTGTCCGAAAAAATATATGTGGCATACTTGAGGGTGTGTTCGTTGGTATTTATTTTGTTATACTTTGCCTTTGATAATCCAAAGTGTGATCGCTCCGAAATTTATAGAACAAATATTTTTTCAAATGCAAAACTTTAATTCATACCATAATAAATAACTGCCACTAATTTTGTCATAAAATATTGAATATTGAAATATTGAATTCGATTGATATGTTTTATCAGTTCACTGGCATTTGTTCAAAAATGTCGTATAACTGCGGCATTATGCTGAATTTATATAACAACTGAAAAAATTAAAGCCATACTTCATATGACTCTTTAACATTAAAAAACGTCAAAATAGGTCTGTTTACTTAGTTCTTTGCACGAACTACTATTGTTTTAAGGTTGCTCAGAATCAATTTATTAAAAGAAATTGCCTTAGGCTAGGCTGTTTTGCAACTGTTTGGTTTAAGAAACTAAAAAGTTTGTGTTTTGACACAAACTAAACGATTGCCTTCGCAACAGTTGAGCTGTTTTCTATAAGCGCAAGAGAGAAAAGAGTGTGAGCGTGAGTAAAGAGTTGCCAGTGCGCGGTTCTCTTTCAACTGGTGATTAAACTATTTGATTTCGATCACAGTTGCCAGTGCGCGACTAGCCTAACAGTGAGAAGAACTCTAAATCAACTCGATTTGCATTTTCATGAATATTTCAACTCAATCTGCATTTGCATGAATATTTCAACGCCAGCTTAAAAACGAGATACAGATCTTTCGAACACATCCGAGTCCGAGTAAGTTAATTCTTAATTCCACAAGTAGGAGGAACAAGGAAAAGTGAGTTAAAGAGTGAATAAAGCGTTTTTTTGGTACTAGTTTAATCACCAGTTGAAAGAGAACCGCGCACTGGCAACTCTTTACTCACGCTCACACTCTTTTCTCTCTTGCGCTTATAGAAAACAGCTCAACTGTTGCGAAGGCAATCGTTTAGTTTGTGTCAAAACACAAACTTTTTAGTTTCTTAAACAGTTGCAAAACAGCCTAGCCTAAGGCAATTTCTTTTAATAAATTGATTCTGAGCAACCTTAAAACAATAGTAGTTCGTGCAAAGAACTAAGTAAACAGACCTATTTTGACGTTTTTTAATGTTAAAGAGTCATATGAAGTTATAACGATACTAAAAAAATAAAATAAAAAATAAATAAAATAGGTGTTCTGAGAGTTTAGCTTTAATTTTTTCAGTTGTTATATAAATTCAGCATAATGCCGCAGTTATACGACATTTTTGAACAAATGCCAGTGAAGTGATAAAACATATCAATCGAATTCAATATTTCAATATTCAATATTTTATGACAAAATTAGTGGCAGTAGTGTAAAGCCGGAATTATGGTATGAATTAAAGTTTTGCATTTGAAAAAATATATGTTCTATAAATTTCGGAGCGATCACACTTTGGATTATCAAAGGCAAAGTATAACAAATAAATACCAACGAACACACCCTCAAGTATGCCACATATATTTTTTCGGACACCACCTAAACACCTCCTACATTTCAACATCCGAAACTCCATCTTCACTAAATTATCCATTTCAATTACTAGCTTATTTTTATTCACTAATCGTTTGTTGTTGTTTTCCATGTTAAATTTTGCGATGTAGTGTATTCACTAACCAATAAAACACGGCTATTATTGGTTTTAAGATAGATTTTATAAGAAAAAAAAAGTGTGAGTGCCAGGACTCACGGTTAAGATGTGTAAACATTAACGTTCGTCCGAGTGCCAAATTTTTGTTATCGAACGTACACCGAAAAAAAAATTTTGATAATACAACTGTAAAATTGATATTTTTCGGTGATAAAAGTCGTCCAACATTAAAAATATCAAAATTGATATGTCTGTCATATCAAAATAACATTTTTTAAATGTAAATTTAATAATTTAAATATCAAAATGACATTCAAATATCAATATTATTTTGATAATTTTGTTTACACTTTAACGTTATAATTATCAGAATGATATTATTCTTTGATATTTTTAAATGTATATTTAATAATATTATTTATCTATCATTTACATTAAAAATATCAATTTTTCAGTATCTAAAAAACATTAAAAATATCAAATTGATATGTCTATCATATCAAAATAATATTTTTTTGAATGTAAATTTAATAATTTAAATATCGAAATGACATTCAAATATCAATATTATTTTGATAATTTTGTTTACAGTTTAACGTTGATTCTAATTACAGAATTTCCATTTGGTAAAACATATATGTACGTGAATTGGTGGACCAGTAAATACTTTTAAATTGATAATTTTATATACATTTAGCTTAGGGCCAACAAAGTATGATTGATAGTGTTCAGAGAATGTGTCTATTTTATATTAAATTTAAGATTAAGTGGAAGACCTTTTGTATGTTTCGATTAATGTTGTTGAATTGGTTAAAAAGAAGTCCGCATGGATTTGGTTTGTCGTTTACCCGTCTTGACATGTAGTAGACGTCCTTGTTTTCAGTTGGGAAAATTTCAATAATTTGGTCGGCTATGTTCTCCAAATTTTTGGATTTGGGAACGTTGTAGTTGTTGCCTTCCGGATCATAAAAGAACTCCACGATCGAGTTCACTATCTTTTTTCGGTATTCCTTTTCCAAATTGTTGTTTTTTTGATAGTAACTTAGAACACTCTGTCCACTGTTTGTAGCTTTTAATATATCGCGAACATGCTATTTTAAATAATATTTGTTTTAAAAAACTGACATATTCGAAAGATTATTTTTTACGAGTTGAGGTCAAAAGTGGCCGTGGTATTTCTGGATTTGATGTTTAATAAAATAAATCAACTTACCGTATTTAGCTTTTGAAACAATGAAAAGTACTTGAGGTACTTGTATGTTGATTTTGCAGCCAACTACAAACATCTGAGTTGCAAGCAACTCTTGAAGCGGTTGGGATTTCCTCTGGAAACTTTATATTTATAAATTATAATAAGAGTATACGATAAATAAGTAAAAAGTTATTGCGAACTCAAGACTTACATTTTTAAACTTCCATGACATAAGTTTGTGCTTAAACTCTGCACGAAGTCCTATATTTTCCCGTCCTGTGAAGATTTCATCGATGTCTTCTTTTAATAAGTATCTAAGCCTGTCGATGGTTACTCCACAAGCTATTAGAAACAAGCATAGATTTAAGAACATCATTTACGAATTTCAAGAAAGTGGTTTAAGAAAACTTGGCATTGGCTAAATACTTACATTTTAAGTCATTGAATGTTTCTTCCAAGTTCCACTCTTTTAATAACTTTTCAAGTTCAGGGGTGCCAGCACGTAACTTGATACAATCGAGTGTCTTCTATGTAATCGAGTATAGGGAGTTCCTTATTTGATTCAATCGAATCGAAAACAATCGGCTGATCATAAGAAAGAACTGCCTGTTCTCGATTGTATCGACCTAATTCGATCGTATCAAGTTACGTGCTAGGCCCCAGAGCACTCGGAATTATTAAAAGTGTTTTCACCGTCACCGACACTTCCACTCAAAATGTTCTTAATATAAGAATTCAGTTAATTTTCCGACCACACAACACAGTTATTATAATCAATATTTTCACTTTGATCCATTATGAAAACAAAATTTATAAGCGAAATCACAAATATCTTACGTACTTCACCGGTTTAAAATCAATGACTGAGTAAAAAGTAAAAGGCTACTTAGATCGATTGGGAAGTTTGATATTTTAAGTCATCAAAAAAATGTAATTTTTACATTTTTCCCATCAAATTGATATTAAAACAATGTTATTTTGATATTTAAAAATATCAAAAATATACTACTTATAATTTAAGTATCAAACGGATATTTAAAAAATGTTGTTTTGATATTTTAAAATATCAAAATTTGTAACATAAAATGTTGTGTATCGAATTGATTTTCAAAAAATGTTGTTTTGATATTTTAAAATATCAAAAATATACTATTTATATTTTTAATATAATTTTGATACTGAAAAACGTTGATCTTACATTTTTATTGTGAAAGTAATATTAGTAATGGAAATAGTAGTTTTGATATTAAAAATTGATATTACAATTTAAAAAAATGACTTGATAAATTGATATTTTATTGTTTTCCTGATATGAAAAATATAATCGTGATATTTTTTATAACAGAATAACAACTTCTTACTGCAATTTTAGTGAAATTGATATGATATGTGTATTGATATTGAAAAAATATCAAAATGATATGTCTTTTTTTTTCAGTGTACCCAATAAACATACAATGCATTCGTACTATACTCTGTTCAATTTATAATTTTTTTTCACCAAAATATAGTCGATGTCCATAATATCACACTTAATTTTTTTTATCAAAATCGTTAGAGCCGTTTTCGAGATAAATAAGATTTTGCATTAAGGGTGTATGGGGGGTACCCTTAGTTTTGGAGCTAAAAAAAAATTTCAATTTCTCCTCTAGGGAATCACCGAAGACCCTTAACTACCGAGTTTGAAGAAAATACCTCAGGTAGTTTAGGCTGTAGTTCGAGGTACAGACATACAGACATACAGACAGACAGACGGAATTGTCGGACCCACTTTTTTCGTCTTCGCTATCATCGTAATTTCAACTTTGATCAAAATCTCGAGTTCGATTTTTTTTCCAAATGCAGAACTTGCCCTATAGTACCTACCTATATCGCAAGTAAAAATTGAATGTGCGCGCCTAGCCTTAAACGCCATTTCGGCATACTACTGCGATTCCCAGAGTTCGCACTGCCGTGTCGGCTATTATTCATTTCACACAACCCAAAAACCTTATCGACAATATGCTTCGATGAAGTACTGCGATTCCCAGAGTTCGCACCGCCGCCGTGTCGGCACTTATTCATTTCACACAACCCAAAAACCTTATCGACAATATGCTTCGATGAAGTAGTTCGTGGAGTGTGTTAGGAGTAAGTGGACTCCGCTGCATAACGTTAAGTTTGTTTGACTTATGTTTAAACAGGAATGTTGGTTTTTACACTTATATTCAAACAGAGATGTTATCTGATAGAAAATAGACTGTTTTTACACGAATCCGATTTTAATCTCTGTTTCTCTTTTGGCTTATTTTGAGTGCATCAGTGCTTTTAAACACAGCGATTTTTAATGTGAGTTAACTTTGTTGATGTTCAAATGGTGGACACGTGCACCCAAGAGGACACAAGCGTCCACAGGTTTTTTTTTCAAAACCCACCTCTGTCCACCAACTCCTACTCTCACCTCCCCGTGGTGAACATCGGGTACCTAGTACCTCAACTGGAGATTGGGTCTCAACTCCAGTGGAAAGTTGTTGGGGGTAGCAAACGAGAGAGGGGGGGGAGAGGTGTTCCCACTAAGGCACCTCTCCTTTTACCCAGACGGCAGCGGAAGAATTCCCCAGATGGAATCAACGGTGGCGTCTACAGTTCCAGTTAGGATGAACTACTTGGTGAACACCTTATATAGGCTACTACGACATATTCGTAGCTCAGGCCTATAAGGAGCGGATTCGTCCGGCTCCCTACCCTTGGAGTTATACTAAGGGTCTGGTCCTCCAGGTCGGGGTAACTTCCCTACCACGTAAAAACAAACCGGTTCCGAAACAACAACAAGCCTCGGATATGGATGATTTTAATGTTGACGACCCCAGCAAACGAAACAAGGACAACGATTTTCGGTTCTGCACGTGGAATGTCCGGACCTTAAACAGGCCACGTGCTGCCGAACAAATAGTAGAGAGCCTGGATAGGCTAAAGGCTGACATTACAGCCATCCAGGAAGTGCGATGGGATGGAGAGGGCATTCGAAGGATGAAAACGTGTGACATCTACTTCGGCGAGTGCTACAAGGAGCAGGGTCAGCGGCTTTTTGGATGTGGATTTGTGGTAAGGGGAAGACTTAGGCAAGAAGTCTTGGGCTTCAGAAATGTAAGCGAGCGCCTGGTCACAATCCGCATCAAAGCGTAATTCAAAAACGTGACGCTGATCTGTGTCCATGCCCCAACGGAAGAAAAAGATGACTCAACCAAAGAAGAATTCTACGACCTTCTCGAGGAAACGTATGATAGGTGCCCCAAGTACGACGTCAAGATTATTCTTGGTGACTTCAACGCCAAGATCGGAAAGGAGGGCATCTTTGGTTCGATAGTCGGAGGACACAGCCTGCACGACAACACTTCCGGTAACGGACTCAGGCTGATTGACTTTGCGGCGGGGCGAAATGTCATCATAGCTAGCACTCGATTCCCACACCTCAATATACACAAAGGGACCTGGCGGTCTCCGGATCAACTAACCGTCAACCAGATTGATCATGTTGCGATAGACGCGAGTAATGCTTCCAGTATCCTGGATGTCCGAACATTCCGAGGAGCCAACATAGACTCGGATCATTACTTGGTGGTAGCCCAAGTACGGATGCGGATATCCATGACGCCACAACGACGGACGGATGCTGTGAAAAGATTCAATGTCGCGAAGTTAAAATCGCAGGTTAGGTTAGGTTAAAGTGGCTGTCATTAAAGCGTCTGACACACTTAGATCATTGGAGGTCCATTGTGATACCACGATCTAATAGGGAACAAAAAAAAAAGGTTTCCTATTAGTTAAAACCATTTGGAGCTTCTGATGAAGCGAAGGAGACTCTTAATGTCTTTGTCTATGAGATCGCTTGGTTCATTATAGAAATATTCTCCTAGATGAAGTTTGCGTCTGTAAGAGAGAGCAGGGCATGTACAAAGAAGGTGTGGGATTGTCTCCTCTTCCTCTTCGTCCAAGCAACTCCTGCAGAAATCGTTTGATAGCACACCGAGACGTGCGGCGTGTCTACCTATGAGACAGTGTCCAGTTATGACACCTATGACGGAGCTGATCTGAGATCTACTGAGGGACAATAGACATTTTGACCGTTTCAGATCCAGTTTAGGCCAGATCCGCTTGGTCGCCATACAAGTGGTAGTATTAAGCCATCTTGTATTCGATTGTTCCAGAGCGATTCGTTTCAGCATAAGTTTACTTGTAGCTATGCGCATACCTATATTTGCCTTTTCGGGTAAGATAGGCATTTCCGTTCCAATTCTGGCGAGTTCGTCGGCTTTACAATTCCCCGGAATGTCCCTGTGACCCGGCACCCAGAATAGGTGAATGTTAAACTGTTCGGCCATCTCCATTAGAGACGAACGACAGTTTTGGGCTGTAATGGAGTTTACAGAGACTGATGCTAGGGATTTCAAAGCAGCCTGACTGTCTGAGAAGATACGGATATCCGTGTTAGATATCACGTTTTCTTTAAGCCAGGACTGAACGTTGAACTCTGCTTAGTTTATCGCGATTAGTCGCTTTATCTAAGGCCGTCCACCATACGGTCACCCCGTAAGTGAGTATCGGTCTGATGACCGCAGTGTATAGCCAGTGAGTAATTTGACAAGCCCCACTTGTTCCCTACGGCTTTTTTTTACAAGAAAAGAGAGCTACCGTGGCTTTCCTTACTCTTTCCTGTATATTAGGTTTCCAACTTAACTTTTTGTCTAAAATAAGACCCAGGTATTTAGCTTGATCTGAGAAAGTTGAGGAATTTTGTATTTCCTTGTGAAGAGGACTAGCTCAGTCTTGTGGGGGTTAACACCTAAGCCACATCGATCTGTCCATTTTAGTAGCTTGTTGAGAGCGGTTTTTATAAGT
Organism: Philhelius festivus; assembly: GCA_963931855.1. Classification (NCBI taxonomy): domain Eukaryota; kingdom Metazoa; phylum Arthropoda; class Insecta; order Diptera; family Syrphidae; genus Philhelius; species Philhelius festivus. The sequence continues at coordinate 99,519,788 of OZ007555.1, forward strand.
TCTGTTAAAACTTGAGGATGCTTTCCTGATACGGCAATGGCAATATCGTCAGCGTATGCAATCACTTTGAATCCCCCTTCTTCTAGGTCTATTAGCAGATCATTAACTACCATGTTCCATAGAAGTAGGGATAGGACTCCACCTTGTGGGGTTCCTCTACTGACTGACCTTCTTGTAGTAAAGCTACCTAGTTCCGCATTTATAATTCTGCTTTTCAGCATGAAATTTATAAGGTTACCAAGTGAGCTATCCACATTGAGATTCTGCAGTGCCTTCGCTATTGCGGCGCTGTCGACTTTGTTGAAGGCGCCTTCTATATCTAGGAATGCAACTAGAGTGTATTCTTTGTGATCTAGGGAGTATTCGATTGCGCGTACCAAGGTGTGTAGCGCAGTTTCTACTGATTTTCCCTTGCAGTAAGCGTGTTGTGCTGTAGAAAAAAGGTTTGGTTTTACAGCACTACGCAGATGAATGTCAATCAATCGTTCCAGTGTCTTGAGAAGAAATGACGATAGACTGATAGGTCTTAGGTCCTTGGGCGTAACTTGGGAGCATTTACCAGCTTTGGGTATAAAGACTACTTTGACTTCTCTCCATATACGGGGAATATGAACCAGGTTTAGACAACTGTTCATTATTATCTCTAAAGTGGGTAAGATAATGTCTAAAGCAACTTGCAGTTCGGCTGGTATTATGCCGTCTGGTCCTGCCGATTTGTATGGATCGAAGCTGTTAATTGCCCATTTTAGTTTGTCCCTTGTTATTAACACTCGGATCTTTATACCTTTGTTATTTGACTCTAATGAGTTAATGTTGCAAATGTTTTGCGAGCTACCTGGGAAGTGAGTGTCAAGTAGCAAATTGAGTAATTCTTCACATGAATTTGTCCAGGAGCCATTTGACATTTTCAAAGAGCTTGGCATGACTGGATTTGTTGAGAGGATTTTCCTCAATCTGGATGCTTCAGAAGTATCTTCTATTTTATTACAGAAGTTCCGCCATGAAGATCTTTTGCTTGTCCTCAATTGTTTCTTATAAATCTTTAAGGATTCTTTATATAAGTCCCAATCTGAGGATTCTTTTGTGTATTTAGCTCGATTGAAAAGTTTTCTGCAACTTTTCCTGAGCGGTTCTAATCCTGAATTCCACCAATAAGGTTTCTTTTTTCCTCTAACTTGAAGAAGAGGACAAGAAATATTCATTGCATTGTTCAGGATTAGTGTCAGATCCTTGACTTTGTTATCTAGATCTGAGGTGTTGGAGGGGATATCTAGAGATTCGGCTGTAAGCGATCTTTCCAGTATATCTCTATACGTTTGCCAGTTTGTTTTCCTATAATTACGAAAAACTGGCCGTGTGGTGGGTACATCATTTAAACTGAATTGAATGTATCTATGGTCTGAGAATGAGTGTTCCTCTGATACTTTCCAATTCGTTATCATTTGATATATAGTGTCAGAGACAAGAGTGATGTCTAGCACTTCTTGTCGGTTTCTGGTAACAAAGGTAGGTTCATTACCGATGTTACTGACTACAAGGTTAGTACTAAGAATATAATCAAAAAGAGACTCACCTCTATCGTTTATGTCCGTACTTCCCCAAACAGTGTGATGGGCATTAGCATCACACCCAATAAGGAGGCTGATATTTTGCCTCAACGATGATCCTCTTGAGCGTATCGCCAGGAGGGCCAGGGTTGTCGTGGCCAAGATATGCCGATACTATCCAGTACGTTCCATTATTGGTGTGCATTCTGGCGGCGGTTATATCTCGATCGCTGAAATCAGGGAGTAAATATACATTAGAACTAATTTTAACTAATATGCAGGATCTGGGTTCACCTTTGTCCGATGCATACAGCAAGTAGTAACCAGGAGTCCTGAGTCCCTGAATTCCAGATTTGGCAATCCATGGTTCTTGGATCAGGACTATATCCTCTCGGTTCTTGTGCAGACGGAGAAGAAGTGAGGCCGAAGCCTTGATGGAATGTTGAAGGTTAATCTGAAGTAGTTGCAGCATTTTGGCTACACTCATCCAGACCAACCCCCAACATGGTTAGATTCAGGTCTTCCGATTCAGAGGACGAATCCAGTAGCTCGGCTTCAGAGTCCGAGCCAATGGGTTCGTCTTCACTCAGATAGACCTTCCTCACGGAGTCTTCAGCTTCCTTCTCGGAGAGACTGTCGACATTTTCTGGAGCCTTTTCGGCGATGTTTGTGGTCCTCACTTCAGTCTCAGAGCTGCTGGGAGCATCAATTTCCATTGCTGGGTTGATGTCTACCGCAGATTCTTCGACTGTGGAAGTACCTATTTGTTGTGGAGGAACGGTGTTACCCTCGTCTTTTTTATATACTTTCAAAGTAATCGAAGAAAATCCATACCCAATCACACCTTTGGTTGCCAGTAGAGGAGCCAAGGACTCTTTATTCACTACAATAATTGCAGATCTTGAAGCGCCCTTTGGTTCCTCCACTTTCGCAACTTTCCAGTTATGAGTGGGTAGGTCTGGATTACTGCTTTGTATGATTTTAAGGATTGTATCCGGTCGAGAAGGTTCCTCTGGAATCCAGGTGCGAGCCCTTGGCCTTGTAGGGATTTGCTCTCTAGCAACAACCTCAAGCTTCGCGCCTGTCCAGATCTCACCTAACTTGCTGACAGCAAGCTTATATAGATCACAAGATCTCTGATCTCCACAAGAGATAAGCTTTACTTGGCCTCGGTGCCAGCCGTTATCTCTAATAACTGGGGGTGGTCCTGGATTGGCTTTCATGATGTCCAGGTAGCGTACCGAGAGCTCTCTTGTTACCACTGCCCAGCGATCTACTGAGATCTTGCCATCGATATCGCTTCTGTCGATGACTGCAACTATTATATTGGATTTTAGCGCATCGCTAAAAGAAAGATCATCCTTCCTTAACGCAGTTGATACCGTGCTGGTCTTCTGCACTTTGGGGCGCTTGGGTTCCGAAGTGGTTCCCTCAATGGACCTTTGTCGCTTTGACGTGGAGTCACCGCTGGTCTCAGCATCTTGCTGTCTAGCAATGATGCTTTTGGCCCATGCTAGCGATGCTTCCTGCTTAGAGTCACCATTAGTTTCTAGTTTATCACCTAGTCTTTTGATGATCCTCTTAGCATTCCGCAATTCGCGAACGCTTTGCGATGGGGGATGTCTCGTAGTGGTTATAGCAGACCCTTTTTTCAAGGGCGCCTTACCACTGAAATGAGGTTTATTGGTAGTACTACCACTGACCATAGTGGTTACAGCAGACCCTTTTCTCAAGGGCGCCTTACCACTGAAGTGGGGCTTACTAGACGTACTGTCCCTGGCCGTAGTGGTTGCAGCAGACCCTTTTCTCAAGGGTGCCTTACCACTGAAGTGGGGTTTGGGTTTGTTGGTAGCACTACCAATAGACCGTAGCTTATCAGTCCCGCCACAGCCCGCGGACCCTGTCTTAACAGTTGTTCCGCAAACTGTGTCAGGCTTGATAGCCGCTTCACCTGCTAAAGCTGTCATAGTCGCTGGCGACTTATCCTCGTTAGAGGCCAAGCCCGTGCCGGCAGTCGCGACTCCTGCCGACATTTGAACGTATATCCCCGTTCGAATTTTTTCTTTTTCTGTAGCTTTATTCATGGTTCATTAGTTGTTTTGAATTTTGTTTGTTGTCTCTGCTACCGCAGCTGGATTGCTAGGGTAGAAAACAGGACGTAAGCCTTCCCACCGCGTCAAGGTCAAATTCACGGGAAGGTAAAATCGCAGGAGGTCGCCAGGACTTTTGCAGACCGAGTCTCTCTTAATCTCTCAGCAAGCCCGCCTCCAGCTTCATCTACGGAGGACCTGTGGAAGCGCTGCCAGAATGCCATCAGTAGTGCCGCAACTGATGTGCTGGGTTTCACAAGGTCACCACAACGAAACCCCTGGTTTGACGAAGAATGCAGGTTGGCGCATGTAGCAAAGAACAAGGCCTACCAATTAATGCTGCAGGCAAGAACCAGAGCTGCTGAGTGAGATGCCCGGGAGCTCTACGGGCAAAGACGAAGGGAGGAACGCCGACTTCTAAGGAGGAAAAAGAGAGAGCATGCGAAGCGGACGGTCGAGTCTATTGAGGACTGTACCGGCAGGGGGGATGTTCGAAAGTTTTACCAAAGGGTGAGGCAATCCACCCAGGGCTACAAAGCTAGAACGGAAGCCTGTCGAGATGAGAGTGGGAATATGGTAGTGGACACGCAGTCCGTGCTGAGGATCTTGAAACAACACTTTTGCAGACTGCTGAACCGCGAGGAAGGCCAAAATTCCGCAACTAGGCGGAACATTCCATTCAACCTGGACGATGATGGTCAAAATTTCCGTCCAACCGACCTAAATGAAGTGCGGTCAGCGATAGCCAAGCTGAAAGCGTACAAAGCTGCTGGCGCGGATGGCTTGCCAGCTGAGCTATTTAAAGCAGGTGGGGATGACTTGGTAGGGAGCATGCACCAACTCATCTCAAAAATTTGGTCGGATGAAAGTATGCCCAATGAATGGAACCTCGTCATAGTGTGCCCCATCCACAAGAAAGGAGATGCCCTGACATGTGCCAATTACAGAGGTATAAGTCTCCTCAACGTCGCATACAAAATCTTGTCGTCTGTACTGTGTGAGCGCCTAAAACCGTTTGCCAACGAGCTGATCGGCCCCTATCAGTGTGGTTTTAGGCCCGGCAAATCCACCCTGGATCAGGAGTTCACACTTCGAAAGATTTTGGAAAAAACCCAGGAGTTCCAAATCGATACACACCACCTTTTTATCGATTTCAAAGTCGCGTATGATAGCGTGGACAGAGAACAACTATATAGAGCCATGTCTCATCTCGGAATCCCTGCCAAGCTCGTCCGCTTGTGCAGGATGACGATGGAGAAATCTCGCTGCTCCGTCAAGGTCGGTAAGAACACTACCGAACCTTTTGATGTCGAGAAAGGTCTGAGGCAAGGCGACGCGCTATCTTGCAACCTATTTAACATCGCTCTTGAAGCAATTGTACGAAACCCAAACGTCAACAATAGAGGTACAATTTTTCAAAAGTCAGTTCAACTGCTTGCTTATGCGGATGATATTGATATCATTGGGAGGACGAAGCGAGCTGTTACCGGTGCGTTTGCAAGTATTGAACTGGAGGCGGCGAAAATGGGTTTGGTTGTTAATGAGGACAAGACGAAGTATATGCTATCATCGAGAAAGGAATCTCAACACCGTCGACTCGGGCAAAACGTCACGATGGATAGGTATAACTTCGAAGTCGTCAAAGACTTTGTCTACCTGGGCTCCACTATAACATCGCAAAACGACATCAGTGCAGAGATCAAGCGAAGAATTACTCTTGCCAACCGCTGTTTCTTCGGGCTAAGAAGGCATTTGAGTAATAAAGCCCTATCTCAAAGAACCAAGGAGACCTTGTATAAGACCCTCATCATCCCGGTCCTGCTGTATGGGGCAGAAGCATTGACACTGTCTAAAATGGATGAAAATCTGCTTGGGTGCTTTGAAAGAAAAGTTCTTCGTTTGATCTTCGGTCCAGTCTGTATCGATGGAGTATGGAGGAGAAGGTTCAACAACGAGCTGTACGGGCTTTACAGCGACGTTGACCTAGTCAAGAAGCTGAAAATACAACGTCTGAGATGGCTGGGACACTTGGAGCGTATGGACACCGACGCACCAGCCCGTCGAATCTTCGAATCCACCCCTGATGGTCTGCGCAGCAGAGGAAGACCCCACCTCAGGTGGCGCGAACAAGCGGAGAGCGACCTCAACCAACTTGGAGTGCGTAACTGGAGGCAGCTAGCTAGGGACCGAGCTAGCTGGAGGGGCTTGTTGGTTGAGGCCTTAGTCCACCCTGGACTGTGATCGCCATCTAAAGTAAGTAACTTTGTTCATGCAAAAAGGAGACATCTTTTCGCACTCCTTACTCTACTCAGTTAAGTGAATTTCACTGAGCGAATTATTTGTTGAAATGGACAGACAAAATAAAACAAATTACTCGGATAAAATTTAAAAAAATCTCAAAGAAATTCGTAAAAACACAATTTTACAGAAAAAAAACTCACAAAGGGCAACGTCCTTTTGCCACTGAAATAATATACTTGCACGTGCTTGTCATGCATTTGAATAATGTATATCTGGCTTAACGCCGCCAACAAATTACTTATCATGCAGCGAAAATGTCAAACCTTTTTTTTTTGACAAAGCCACTAGATGGAGCGTTCATCTTATCAAAATGAAACCAATCCTTTAATTTTTTTTTTAGGTTTCTCTTCTTTATCTTACTCCCTTCGTCAGAGATTTATAAACCGATTGACATCATTTCCACCTTGTAATGGAATTATCAGTGGCAAAACCTAATTTTTTTAATCCATTGAAGTTCGTAGTCATCTTTCAGTTCATGGCTTGAGAGATGGAGAACGATCTATATTTTGATATAGTGAATGCCAAAAGTATAATTTGATATAATAAAGAATATTTAATTCGATAATTAAAATAATTAGGTATATGGTATGACAGATATAAGGGAAAAATTAAATTTTGACGTATCGAGACTATTTCGTTGTAGATGTCAACTGATTGCCCTGAACAACATTTTAAATGGTTTTTGGAACATTTTTTTAAGTTTTTGATTTTTTCGTAAAAGGTACAACCGATTTTGATCGTTTTTTTTATGCTAAGGCTCCTCAAAAGTTTGAGTATTATTTTTTTTTTAATTTAGTAACAAAATTCCAATTTTTTTTTGGAAAGACAAAGATGCAAAATTTTAGTCGAATTAGTACGATATTAAAGCTGTTTTACAATGAAACTAGGTTAAAACGACGATTTTGCAAATACATAAGAGAAAGTTCGTGCGACCCAATCGTACATTTTATTTAATGTCAACTCTGAAAATACATTTTTGGGAGCATAAAATAAAATTTAATTGTGCATCACTAACGTGAAGTGGATTTGTTTAAAAAACATTGAATGAACCCACTATGAAATCTTTCGTTACGGGGTTGAATTTAGTTCTAGCCAGCAATGGAAAGTAATAAAATCGAGATTGCAGTACTCAAAGTTTCCAATGTAAACACGATGTCGTAAGTACGCAATATCTCCAATGTAAACATGGTGTTAAGTGCAATCTTCGGTAAGGTAGGTTGCTACACGGAGCGTGTAACCGTAACGTGTAACCGTAACGTGTAACCGTAACCTGTAACCGTAACGTGTAACCGTAACGGGTTACAAGTTTTACCCACGTTTTCGATTCACTCTACCGCCCGGAAAGATGTTTACACATCAAAAATTAAAGACTCTTGACTGCGAAATTACACTTTAGGAAATTTCATAAAAATGCTTTGTACAAAAACTGAAATTCATTTTGTTTAACTATTTTTCAACTGAAGCTTATACAAAAAAATTTCGATATGATATTACAAAATGGGGATCATATCGAAAATTTTTTGTAATAAGCTTTAGTTAAAAAATAGTTAAAAAATTAAATAAACAGTAATTACGTATTTTATCTAAATATGCATGTTTTTCTTATTTTAATTGATTTCAAGATTCAGGAACATTTTTGTTCTTATTTCGCAATTGCATTTTTCTGTCACTAGTTAGGGCGTGTAACGTTGCATTATTTAAAAAACATTCGCAGGTCAATATTAATCCAATGCTCTCACGCAGGTGTTTTCAATGAAAAAATGTGTGAAATATGGTTTATCCAGTACTTTGTCACATTATTGTATGCTTATAAGACGATAATTAAAAAAATAGTAAAAAGAAAGTTAATCCTTTCAATCGTAAATACACCTAAGAATCCAAAAACGTAAAAACTAAAATAAAAGGCTTTTCTTAGAACAAAAGTAGTTTTTGTTATTTTTGATTTTCTCAAAAACTACAAAACATTTTGACATCCGGTTTTTTGTGTTTGATCAAAAAAATAATATGAGCATCGAATATTGAATAAAAAAATAATAATTAATTACGTAAAATTTTGAAAAAAATTTGTTTAAAAAAAAATTTTTGTTTTTTTTTCAAAATTTTGATTTTGAAAATTAATTTTTCAAAAACTATTCACTCGAACAACTTTATTTAAAAACAAAATTAAAGAATGTATTTCTGGCTTTTCAAAATACTAAAGCATTACTCTGTAGGTATCACCGTTATTTTTTAATAATTTTTTTTCTGTTTTAAGTGATTTTTTTCTTAAATTGCCCCTCCCGCCTAAACGGGGGAAATAGACCCCCCTCCCATACGATTTTTTTCTTGTCTAAGTCCAACCTACACGCCCTAGTTTTTTGTCACACCTTATGCAAATCACCCTGTATATAATATTGTTCTGTTTTTAATTCAGAAAAGTTTCCTTACGATGACTATAAAATTCTCTTCTTCTTATGAAACCTTCTTAAGAAAGCTTTTGTCTGCTGGAGATTGTCTGTATATATATAATATATATATATATGTATATATATAATATATATATTGTATATAATTATCTGTGGTAGGAAGTGGAGTTGTGTTGATAATGAAATTGATGCTAATGATGAAGATATAGAAGATAATGAAGTAGACGATGATGATGGCAGAAATGTGGAAGATGTTGAGGAAAAAGAACTTGAAGGTTTTAAAGATGCCGATGGTGTTGTAGAGGCGGTTGATGACTTAAATGATGCATTATTATTTGAAGTCGATGGTTTATTAGCCGATTTTGATAATAGTGTTGGCTTCTTGGTCTTTTTATTTAAAGGTGTGAGAGCTACACGGACTGGAACAGGAGGTTGTTTTGCTTTCGGAGATGATAATAATAATGTTGTCTTCTTTAAGTTACCAATTATTGGTGATTTAGGTAAAATTCCTTTAGTTGTGGATGGATGATAAAGTGATAGATGCTCTTTCATAAAAGCAACCGCGTCAATAAGTTTATCGATTTTTACCTCCAATGAGTTAATATCTGCTCTCAAGTTTTCCATATTGTAATTTGTTATAAGACAATTTTTATTTGACTTGACTGTAAAACTTATTATTGGTTGGTTGTGTTATTCGATGAACGTGGTAAAGTTGGAATAACAAAAAGCATATGTGACCCGGTCTATGAAAAGGTGGCTTATGACTCAAAAACAAAATTTCGATAAATCAGCTGTTAAAGGTAAACAATGCATTTCGTCAGTTTTTCGGTTTCAACAAGGATGGCGACGAAGAAAACTACTTAATATTGCTAAATAAATATTTTTTGTTGCAAAATAACTTTTTTTTTTTCGTAAAATCATTTTTGTAGCGTTCAATCCTTTTTTTTTATTTTCAATTCCATGTATTATCTTGATTCTGTATTTTTAATAAAATTCTGTTTTTCTTTCATTTGTGCTCTTTTTTCTCTACATTTTATACACTTCTAAGCAAGTTAGGACTTTCTGGTTTTCACCATGTGAAAGAGCGTCTCAAAAACTATCCCAACCAAAAACAAAGTGAAAAATAATTTTTTCAGTCATAAGCCACCTTTTTATAGGCCGGGTCACATATGGAGAAATTGATATGGTGTGTGTATTAGGTTATCGTGTATTTGAATATGAGCTTATAGTACTTTTTAGAAGCTTCTCTATAAAAATTTTCATTAAGATCCGTTATGTGGATAATGAGAAATTCAAAATTCGAGAAAATGGTTCTATGGTAGGTACAAGCTGTAATATCTTAATTTCAAAATTTTTTTTATTAAATTAAAGATCGTAAAAATTAAATGAAAGAAAAAAAATTTTGTCAAAATTCTAGGCGCCGTTTTCGAGAAAAATACGATTTTTGAAAACCATTTTTTTAAATTTTTTAGCATTTGTATGGTAGGTACCTTTATTTTTAGGTAAAATAAAAATTTGTTCTCACATTTTGTAGATTATATTGAGAAACTTTTATTTATCAAGTTTAAAAAAAATATCTAGCATGGGGTTTTCGAAATATTGAGTTTTGAAAAAAAAATTTTGAAGTTTTTTTTAAAAATCCAAAAAAAATTTTTTTGAAAATTTGAGTACACAATTCTATTTATGTTTTTGGGGAGCTTTAGCAAAAAACAATGATCAAAATCGGTTGAACCGTTTTTGAGAAAATCAAAAACAAAAAAAATGGTTCCATGGGGAGTACCCTCAATAACCATTTTTCGGAAAATTTTTTTCAACCAATACCTACCCTTAATTAAATGAAATTTTTCTGTATTTTTATTTTTAAGATCTGTCGAACAGTTTTTGAGAAAAAAAAATGTTTATAAAATTTCGAAAAAAATTCGTATGGCAGGTACCGTTATTTTTAGTCTTAAAAAAAAAGAAAAAAACGTGTGGGGGAAAAAAATTAAAAATGATATCTACCAAGTTTAAAGAAAATAGGCCGACCCGTTTAGCCTGTAGTCGAACAGACAGACAGACAGAATTGCGAGGCCCACTTTTTTAGTCTTCGCTATCATCGTAATGTCAACTTTGATCGAAATCTTGAGTTCGTTTTTTTTTAGGAATGCATAACTTGCCTTATAGTACCTATAAGTCGCAAGTAAAAAGAAACAAATAGGTGTTGTTTGAAGTATCTGTATTGGCGAACGGCAGAAACATACACTAAAATTGTACCTACCGGGAGGGTAGACAAAAAAAATATATTGCAAAATCTCGGTAAGAGAGAGAATTATACAACTATTTGTTACTACTATTTGTTAAAATAAACGACTAAACACTTTAATTTATAAAAAAACTATGTAAATAGAACATACTTTTAGCTTTAAAAAAATGTGTAAGACTTACTTAATTTTGTAAAATTTACTGTTGTCTATCAATATTTTTTTCCATTGTCGGTGTTTTTTTCCTTAGAAAATTGTCCCTCCCACACAAATGGGCCAAGACAGAACCCCTTCTATTTAAAAAAAAAAAAAGGTTGCAAATAAATGTAATCAGGCACTTAAATTAATTTTTGCATACCAATTTTCTTAATGTTGAAAATAAATATTTTTGATAATTTGGGCATGTTTGTTCATGACATTCAATTTCAAAGACTATTTGGTAATGCGTTTATTCATATTCATTAATAGTATGGTACAGCAAATCTTTATGAAACAGTTCTTCAAATTATAAAAAATAAACCATAATTGACAAGAAGTTTATTTTTCTACTTGTTTTAATTTCGTACGTTAATTTAATGTAATATCAAAAGTTATAAATTTTTATCTGTGAAATTTTCGTCTACTCAAAAATGGAAAATGTGAAACTTGCTGCACGTAAGAAAAGTTTATCTAGAGGTTCTGTTGCAGAAAGGGTAATGATGTTTGAGAAGTGCCCTGAGATTAAAGAGCCTTCTAAAATCAAGATAAAAAGTTTGGATGAATCTTTTACCAGAGTAAGTCATTGAAAACACTCTTTTTCCATTTGAGGTTTGTTTACTTACCATCAATATGCTTTGAAGCTATCTAAGTATAATTAATATGGAAATTAACTATGCGGTTAATGTGGTGCTAATTTTTGTCCTGAATTATTCGTCAATATTATATTTAGTATAATAATTATGAGATAGTGCCAACGTTTTTTAGTCTTTAATAGTGTATTAAAAAGTTTGTATGCTCGATACAAAAAATTCGAAAAATACAAAAATAAACCTGTATCGAAAATCAAGTAAGTCATTCTTTTTTTTAAATTTATATTCCGAATGAAATAATATTTTAATTTAAACTGATGGAACACAAGCGCAAGCAATTTCTCAATTTCTCAAAATGAAATGACTAATTCTTATTGTTTTTTTTTTTTATAAAATTTTACAATAACTGTACTGATAGAAAGGAAATAATATTTCCAACTAGTGTTTCTTTTTATAATTTTTACTTGCGACTTATAGGTACTATAAGGCAAGTTATGCATTCGGAAAAAAAATCGAACTCGAGATCTTGATCGAAGTTGACATTACGATGATAGCAAAGACCAAAAAAGTGGGTCTGGCAATTCTGTCTGTCTGTTCTATTACAGCTAAACGGCTCGGCCGATTTTCTTCAAACTTGGTAGATATGGGTTTTAATTTTGTACCCCGGATGTTTTTTGATATGATTTTTTAAGACCAAAAATAACGGTACCTGCCATACGATTTTTTTCGAAATTTTATAAATATTTTTTTTTCTCAAGAATTGTCCCAACGATTTAAAAAAAAAATTCAAAAAAATTAATTTAGTTAAACCTAGGTAGGGGTTGAAAAATTTTTTCTAAAAAATGAGTAGTTTTGGTACCCCCCTTGGTACCATTTTTTTTGTTTTTGATTTTCTCAAAATCAGCACAACGGATTTTAATGAAATTTCGTAGAGAGAAGCTTCTAAAAAGTTTAAAAAACATTGCATTTCAAAACTTTAAGAAAAATATTTTTTTGAATTTTGAAAAAAAAAAATCAATTTTTTGTTTTATGAAAATTCAATATCTCGAAAACTGCTCAATACTTTTTTTTCTTATGTAAAACTTTATTTTGTAAGAAACCACTACAAAGACTTATAATTTTTGTTCTTGTATATTTGCTTGAATCACATGGCATTCTATTCTTACCTTTAACTACTAAAGAAGTTTTTTTTAGTCATTTAAAAAATGAACTTTGTGCTTATGAACAGTTTCTCTAATAACATTCAATTTTGAAATTCTTAGTCTTTTACATAGGAACCAGTTCGTGCGACCCAGTCGTGCATTTTATTTAATTTATTTTCCAATACAAAAAATGATGAAATATTTATTTTCACCAAACTAGTTATAATAAGTTATTTTATTTAATGAAATTTTCAAAATGGTTCAACGCATACTTAAGTCTATAATAAATAAAATATAATAAAATTTTGAATTATCTTTTCTACGAATAGTAAACACCTACTGATAAGGAAATTAAGTGGGTATAAAAAGTTTTAGATGTCAAGAATTTGAATATTGATTTAAAATTCTTTAGGTGACTTTCGACACCATTTGTAAGTATCTCAAAAAGTACATTATATGAGAAAAAGGAACCTAAAATACAAAACTTAAAAATTTAGAGAAATGGTGGAAATGATGAAAACGCAACCAGACATAGCCAGAAATCTAACAAAACAGAAAGAAAGCACACGGTTATGGTTTTGAACGGTCCACCATCGTAGTATCTACTAACGAAGCACAATGATGCTTGATTTCACTGATCGATAGGAAGCGATGCTTTTATCAAAGTCTAGGCCGTTGACTAAATGTCTGTAACTGACAGTGCCGATAGAAAAGTTCATAAATGATAAGATAATTTTAGGAATCGAAAATGTAGTTCATCCGGCGAGTTTCATAATTCAGTTTTACAGCGGATGCGAAAGGTCAACGGACCGAGTTAACTCATCGGGAGTAAAATTCTGCAAATTCTTTAATGGACATGATAAACTCATTCTCTGGCTGCGCTTACTTACTCGAAAGATGCGGAAAGATAGAAGGGTGGACTCTACCTACTAAAATCAACTTACATCCATATTAATAAACTCATTATAGTGAGTACATAAGGCTATACAGCCCTTATAATGCCGCTAAACGCAAAATTGTTATTTATAAAACTTATGTGAAGTTGAATAGAGGCATTATAAGCTAAACGCGTTTGGAGGTTGAATAGTGGCTACATAAGGACATTTTAGTATTGAACTGTCACATTCACTTGGACATCATTAAATTATTGTGATTATCAAAAAAAATAAAATGCTTCTTGTTATTGAAACTAAAACTTTATGTTATTTTTATTTATTGAAACTAAAATGTTATTATAATAAAAACAAATTGTTAAGAATTAAATATATAAATAGACTTGTTGGTGATCTCCCTCCACGCATCTTTTTTCATTTGGTGTTAGTGTTTTGTTTTGGATTATTGAATTTTATCCTCAATAAGTTTCTCTGAGGAGTAGCTATTTCTAGCTATAGTGATAAAATGAATAACAATTTGATTACCAGTATTGCGCTAGATATATTTATTGACATACCTTGTCTGATGAATCAAAGTTAATTGTTCGAATTATTTTAGGTTTTGGTAGTTCCATTTTTGTTTATTAAATTCAAGGTGTTTTTTTTTTGATAAACAGCTGAGTGTTATGAAGGCTTAATGTAATAGATTCTTACTTTTTAGTACTTTATTTGACACAAGCTCATTATAACTATGCCGGATAGGACAATGTCTTATAAATATGAATTTGTATAGTGGATGAATAAGTCCTTATGCATTGCATAACTATTCACGCGTTTAGCGAATTCTAATAAATAAGGCTGTTAGTTTATAGCTTCCTATTTTTATGATATATTTTCTTTCTGTTATTGGTTGTTTTGATTTGGGCTTCAATTGTTTCTTCTTGTCCTGGCAAGATACCTAACATACATACCTTAATTATAAATACTAGTACTTACATCCGCTTAAAGTCATAAAAAAGCAATAATTGTTGAGGATGCAATGATGTTTTTGTTGCAATTTTAACTCCTTTTTTTAAATGAAGGCAACCCACCAATTAATAGCCTAATTAGTGGTTTGATTTTAGTTCATATCACAGTTAAGAGTTTTTTCTTATGTAAGCTCATAATTTTTGCAGTTATGCATTCGTAAAAAAATCGAACTCGAGATTTTGATCAAAGTTGACATAACGATGATAGCGAAGACCAAAAAAGTGGGTCTCGTAATTCTGTCTGTCTGTCTGTCGGTTCGACTACAGCTAAGCGGTTCGGCCTATTTTTTTCAAACTTGGTAGATATGGGTTTTGATTTCCCCCCCCCCACGTTTTTTTCTTTTTTTTTTTTTCAAGACCAAAAATAACGGTACCTGCCATACGATTTTTTTTCGAAATTTTATGAATATTTTTTTTTAAAACAGATTTTTTTTTTAAATTCAAAAAATTTAATTTAGTTAAAGATAGGTAATGGTTCAAAAAAAAATTCCAAAAAATTATTATTTTTGGTACCCTCCTTGAAACCATTTTTTTGTTTCTCAAAAACGGTACAACCGATTTTGATGATTTTTTTTATGTTATGGCTCCCCAGCAGTTTCAATATTATTGTTTATTCTAATTTAAAATTTTTTTTTTTGGATTTAAAAAAAAAATAAAATTTTTTTTTTTGAAAACTCAGTATTTCGAAAACCCCATGCTCGATGTTTTTAAAACTTGATAAATAAGTTTTTCAATTTAAGTTATAAGATGTAAGAAAAAAAATTTATTTTACCTAAAAATAACGGTACCCTCTATACAAATGTTAAAAAATAGTTTTCGAAAATCGTATTTTTCTCGAAAACGGTTCCTAGAATTTTACTAAAATTTTAAGTATCTAAAATTTTTACGATCTATAATAAAATAAAAAAAATTTAAATCAAGATACTCGTATTACTGACTGTACCTACCATAGAACCATTTTTTCAAATTTAGAATTTCTCATTATCGACAAAACGGATTTTAATGAACTTTTTTAAAGAGAAGGTTTTCTCAAAAGTTTAAAAAACACTGCATTTCAAAATTTAAAAAAAAAATTAAAAAAATAATTTTTGAGTTTTTGAAAAAAAAATCTATTTTTTTTAATAAAAACTTTAAATTGGCTTACCAACATTTTTTCTTTTGACTTATAATTTTTGTTCTTGCATAATCTA
The DNA here is from genome assembly GCA_963931855.1 of Philhelius festivus. NCBI lineage: Eukaryota > Metazoa > Arthropoda > Insecta > Diptera > Syrphidae > Philhelius > Philhelius festivus. The sequence goes on from OZ007555.1 coordinate 99,535,391, forward strand.
ATATAAGCTTGAATCACATGGTTGTCCATTAAAAAATGAATGTTATGCTTATGAACAGATTTCCTCTAATAACATTCATTTTTGAAATTCTAAGTCGTTTACATAAGAGCAAGTTTGTGCTCGTTATACGACCCAAACTCAAAATAGTTGGTCTATTCATTTATTAACACATTAATTCTTCATATATCCTAAATTTAGTGGCAGTCAGCTTTTGTTCATTTAAAAAATGTTGTCAATTTAATAAAGTAGTTTCACTGAGAGTAAATTATACCTAACAAAACAAAATTTGAGAGAGCAAATAGCAACAATATTCCTTTCATCTCAGACAAAGATAAGAGCATAAAAGTTGGTCTACTCTTTTTTGGGTGCAAAATAGTTGATCTAAGACTATTAAAATATAGTTTCAGTTAACCGTTATTAAAAAAATGACAAGCACTGGTTATATTAATGATTATTGTATGATTTTATACAAGCTAGCGAGAGTTTCATGTCAATCCTGGCGCGTGGCGTTGCATTATCAGGAGACCTAAGGGAATCAATGATTAAAGCGTTTGAAACAGGATTGTCTAGCTACGATATCCCTGAAAATTTTAATTTACCGCTCTCGTCAGTGCAGAACATAATAACAAAGTTTAAAAATTCTGGAAATGTGGATATATGCAACAGAACGGGACATCCACTAACAGCAAAACCTCGCGATTGCCAAATTTTTAAAGAAAATCGACGATATTTATCTGCTTCAATAACGGTTCAGTGGAGAGAACAAATTCAAAAAAGTGTTTCGGTGGACAGTTGTAAGCAGATGATGAAAAAAATGGGATACAAATTTTATAAGGTTTATTTTAAAATATTTAAGTTTTGCATAAATTACGACAACTTAAATCATTAAAAACGCAGGCAAAAGAAATATCACTACTGACACCTAAGCAAAAGAAAAGGCGCATTGAGTGGGCCAAACAACTTAAAAATTTGGACTTTTAGTCAATGGCGGTCCGTTAATTGGAGTGATCAGTACAGATTGGAAGTTTGTGTTGGTGATGAACGAGGACCAGTGATAAAAAATGCTAAAGAAGCCTTTCACAACTCACAAGGACTGCCTTAAACAAACCGTAAAGCTCCCAGTATCTCTAATGGTATGGAGGTGCATATCGGGATGTGGTATGAGTGATTTGCATTTTGTAATTGGGATAGCTAATGCTGTCAAGTACCGCAACATTTTGGAACAGGAGCTGCCTCCGTCAATACTACGTCTTCAATATAGCAATGCGGAGTATATTTTCCAACAGAATGGTGCTTCTTGTCATACGGCTAGGTCAACAATGGTATGGTGAACTGCTGAAGCAATTCTTTATTGCAATGGACTTCCAGCAGCCCTAATATTTCACCAATCGAAACTATTTGGCACACGATGAAGCAAAAATTGCGAAAGGAACCGCGTCGGAATCTTCAAGATTTAAGATCCACAATTACAAATAATTGGGGAATCTTTTGGTGCCGAAGAGTGTCAACAATTAGTTGACACTATGCCAAGGTGCATTATAGAAGTTGTGATTAAGGCCAAAGGTCGCTTAACAATGTGGTAAAATCAACATAAAGAATCATAGACCAACTATTTTGCATCTAAGAAATGTGTATAAATCGTTATTTAGTTTTGTAAAGAGACTCCATATAATTATTTTATTAAGCCACTTTCTTTTTTTGTCCACTTTTCTTATTTAAAATGAATAGGACTTTATATGTATATCAAAAAATTGTTTTTGTTTCGAAATAGGTTAAGAATGAACACATATTTGCATTCTATCGTCGGTAGACCAACTATTTTGAGTTTGGGCTCGTACTCGTACATGTTAACATAACATAGAGTACCAAATCGAGCACTCTTGTTCTAAGAAAAGTCATGAATTTTGAAGATGCATGTATAGTTTCAAAATGGCAATAAAAAGACACTTCGAATGAAAAATCTTAGATTTTCTATTTTTCGCTTTGAATGTTCATTAAGCTATACCACTCTACCAAATTTCATCATTGTACAGCAATCAGAAGTGTTCCATATAAATTAACCATTTTCTCAGAAAGTGAGCGGATACCACGCCCCCTGAAAAGGAAACCTCAATTTTTATTTTTGGTTATTTATATGCAATTTGAGCCCTACCGTTCTACCAAATTTCACTGTTCTACTGCAATCGGAAGTGTGCCAAATGATTTACATCAGTTCTGAGGAAGTGGGCGGATATGGTATCCGCCTGAATGGAAAACATCAAATTTTATATTTTTTTCTTTTATGCAATTTAAGCCCTACCGTTTTACCAAATTTTATCGTTTTACAGCAGTCGGAAGTGCTCCATTCAACCAACACCAATTTGGAGAAAGTGGGTGGATACCACGCCCCCTGAATGGAAAACCTCAAATTTTCGATTTATTCGTCTGCTTGCATGACAAGACCTACTGTTGTGCAAAATTACAAGATGCTACGATGTCGGAAAATGCTTCATAATTTTGATGATCTGTCAGTCAGTGAGTCAGTCAGTTACGGTTTTTGTGCTGTTTGAGGCCTTATATCTCAGGAACCGCTTATGCTAGAAAATTGAAATTTGGTGAGGCGCCTCACAGTGGGGCACCTTGTATGGGAGACCGGAAAAAAGTCAATTAAAACTAAACTACTGAACCAATTTTCATGAAATTTGTAGCAGGACAAATCTACACCGATGACCACCCGGTGCCACGCCCACTCAGAAAAAAATTACATTCAAAAAACTGAAAACCAGTTTTTTTTTTGGATATTTAACCTAGATCACGGAGATACACCAAATTTTACCTAAAAAGCAATGATTGTGCGCCATAAAACGTTCAAATTTTATTTTGAAATATATACATAAATTTGATTTGAAATATTATATATATGTATATGTATATAAAAAAACAGTGATGCTATTTTACAAAGAGCAAAGCTAAAGACATTTAATCATAATGCATACGTAACGGCTTGCGTTTGGGACTTGAGAGAACATATATTATAATAAATGAAACCCCTATAAGAGCTACCAAACCCAAACTTTCCCATCAATTAGCGTGACATTCATATTATTCTATCTCTGTTGGAGACAAGTGGAATTAAAGAAAAGAGAGCCTTCAAATAACTGGTTTTACTGTATTCCGAAAGTTGTAAATACATAATGTCAAAAAAGTTGGTTAATGAAAAAAACATTTATTTCAATAGATAAATATGCAAAGCAGGTTTTAAATACAAAGTCCTGATGCCAACAGCGACAGAAAAAGAGAAAATAATAGATATGTACATTAGACTGGGCCAAAAAAATTGACTATTTGTTTTTTGAAAGATATATCGAGAATATCATTCAGAATGACAAAAAAAAATTTTCGTAAAAGTTTGAGCCCTTAATATCAATTTTAAGAGGGCTATCATCGCTAATTTTGATTTTTAGTCATAATTTCATGTTTTGCGTCAGAACTGACAAAACATTGAAGTAAAAAAAATTAATTTTGACTTACTTTTATATAAAATTAAATTCCCTACAAAAAAAGGTCTAATTGAAAATTTTCTTCAGACAAGCCGTTTTTGAGTAATTAAGCTTAATAAATTGTTATTTTTCGTTAGTTACAAAATTCCAAATTAAAAAAGTAAACTCGAAGAAAAATAACAATTTATTAAGCTTAATTACTCAAAAACGGCTTGTCTGACGAAAATTTTCAATTAGACCTTTTTTGTAGGGAATTTAATTTTATATAAAAGTAAGTCAAAATGAATTTTTGAAGTAAAACTTCTTTTCCGGCGTTGGGGGTAAAAAAATTTCTATGCAGCTGTCAGTGACATGTCAAACCGCCACGCCATCCGTCAAAGATAGCGACATGTTTTTAGCATGTGCAAAGTAAAACATGAAGTTGGATACGATTTAGAATTTACATATTTCAAATGGCTGCATTCAAAGATAAACATAAAACTATAGGTTCAGACGCGCAATGGCTATGCAACCGAATAATTATTGACAAGCATATTGCAATCCAAATAAATTTTACCAACACCTAACCCTCGCATACAAAGTACTGGCCAAAAAGTTGGGTATATCCACTACCATTTGTATTCTTGCTGTCATAGATGACATGCCATATGACCATCAGGTTGCCTGAAAGTTTTGAAATTATACTTTTTAATAATATTTATTCGCTTAATCGCACACGCCACCGACATTTGTTTTGGTATTTATAAATTTGAACGTCACCCGACTAATCAATCAAATACTTTAATAATTAATTTTACAAGAGTGCCGCTGTCAGTGTACTTGCTTTCCAAGTTGCCTGGATACTGAATCAATGCCAGGTGACTACTAAGTTGCTCGGGTTTGTACGGGTTAATAAGAAATGCTTGTGTACATTACAAGATTACAACATGCTTGCCAATACTTGCACGTGCAGCCCTAGGGTAATACAAACAAAGCGAGGCAACTTGCTTGTCAAGTGGCATGGGAGTTTTGTACTTTTCTTCTCGATTTCATTTAAGGCTAGGCGCGCACATTCAATTTTTTTGAAGTAAAACTTCTTTTCCGGCGTTAGGGGTAAAAAAAGCTGTCAGTGACATGTCAAAACGTCACGTTATCCGTCACAGACAGCGACATGTTTTTAGAATACAAAATGTTTGTTCGTAGGTTATAATCTTACAGAAGCTTTGCTTGAGGAAAAAGAAGTTTTACTTCAACCGCGCGTACGTCAGTACACACAATCTTTTTTTTTACTTCAATGTTTTGTCAGTTCTGACGCAAAACATGAAATTATGACTAAAAATCAAAATTAGCGATGATAGCCCTCTTAAAATTGATATTAAGGGCTCAAACTTTTACGAAATTTTTTTTTTGTCATTCTGAATGATATTCTCGATATATCTTTCAAAAAAAAAATAGTCAATTTTTTTGGCCCAGTCTAATGTACATAGTTTCTTTGATCGATCTGATCTTTCTAAATGTATTTTGGTATGCTGAATCTGAATGTGAATTCCATTTTGCCCAAACACCCCAAAATGTTTGACTAAATTGCGATACACTTTAAAATTGTGCGTTTTTTTTTAATGTTGTTTTGCAATTCAATCAACAATTTCGGGTTGTTTCGCAATATGGACTTCACGTTCAGATTCAGCATACCAAAATACATTTAGAAAGATTTGTTTGCCGAAAAGATCTGCTCATTTTTTTTTGTTTGCCTTATTTTTTTTTGCTTTTTGGGATGACTTTTTCAGGTTAAAATTGCTTTAAAAACCAAATACGGACGTCTTCGGATGAGATTTTTTTTTAAAACTATTACTGAGATTCAACACTATCTAACGAAACCTATCCGCCAACAGAGGCAAACACAGACAGTAGTTAAAACCTTATGTGAACTTAAAAAGTCAATAAAATTGAATGTTTTTTTGTCAAAAAAATCTTATTCAATTCTTTTTCGCTAAACTAATGTACCATATTGCTTGTCTATTTATTTTAAGCCTATTCACAAAAAAAATGGTTTCAAACCTTGAAATTTTAGGGTAAATGGATCATTTTAAAACTACACGTATTTTTATCAGTTTTCACTATTTTTTAACTTTGAGCGAAAATCTCCAGGCCCACAAATTTTTGTTTGAAGAACAGTTTTCATTTCCTGATTCTTCAACTAATTTACTGTTAGAAACACGTGCAATATCAAAATAAATCATACTTCGGAAATATAGGTTTTTTTTCTGCCGTTTCCCCACTGTGCGCCTGTGCCTGACTAGCCTAGCAAATATTCGGAATTTTAAGTTTCTGACTTTATTGGTTTGTTCCTGTATAAAGGGTGTAGTGCCAGAACTTGGATGGGTACTACCGTGCCCTTTGATTATTAACCCGGGGAACTCGCTCCGATGTTTATATTTTTTTCAATGTAGAATATTAATTTTAGAAAAAAATTACAATTTAAAAATTGCCCTCAACTGAAAAATATATTAAATTTCCTAACCAAACTAAATTAATACACTTCCCAAAATAAAAATGGGAAGTACCTACATGTACCTACCTATAAATGTTTTGCAGTTTTTACTTGCGACTTATAGGTACTATAAGGCAAGTTATGCATTCGGAAAAAAAATCGAACTCGAGATTTTGATCAAAGTTGACATTACGACGATAACGAAGACCAAAAAAGTGGATCTGGCAATTCTGTTTGTCTGTCTGTCTGTCCGTTCGATTGCAGCTAAACGGCTAGGCCGATTTTCTTCAAACTTGGTAGATATGGTTTTTAATTTTTCCCCCCGGGTGTTTTTTGATTTGATTTTTTAAGACCAAAAATAACGGTACCTGCCATACGAATTTTTTTCGAAATTTTATAAATATTTGTTTTCTCAAAAACTGTCCCACAGATTAAAAAAAAAAATCATAAAATTTCTTTTAGTTAAACCAAGGTAATGGTTGAAAAAAAAAATTCCAAAAAGTGGTCGTATTAGGATGAAACCAAAAGCGTTTTAAAGATTTCTTTTTCTTGTTTCAGAGAAATATCCATAGCCAAAACTTTCATTTTTTATTCTTTTTAAAGGCTTGATTGTCTTGAGATTATTTATGATTCAATCAAATTAATAAATGCAAAAAAATATAGCTTCGGATTAAAAAAAGTACTTCTGTCTTTGACCATCAATTTACCAGTGAACATTGACACCATAACACAATATAGAGTTTTGAAAACATGAATAAATTCTTCATAGATAATGTATTGTTTGAAACAATTTGCGGAGATAATTGATTTTTTACACTCGACCGTTAGTTTCAAGAAAAGTGCCAAAAATGTATTTTTTTTTTGTATATTTGCGTAAATCTTTTTCTGCTTCACAAATGTTGGCTACTGGTATGGTTTTTTTTTTAAACAGATTACCAATGTTCTTTTAAATTTTTAAATTGACTGACCAAACCGTTTGTCCATACCGGATGTCCAAATTTGTACAAATTAATTAAAGGATCGAAAAGTTTTAACTAGAATTTTATTCTACTGTTCCTAATCATCAAAATGAAAACAATGATAACAATTTTCATTCACTTTTTTTTACAGTTTTGCATTTCTTGCATATCTATTTCTTAGACTTGAAACTGAAACAAATTTTGTAGAAATAGTTTGTCAATTTAATTATTTTAATTATCATACGAGTATATCAATTATTTCCAATAAAATCATTGGCGCAAAGTTTTAAACAGTCTATTATCACAGATAATTATATCCAGATGTCGCAGGCCCATAAAAAAACTGACATAATGGAAATGAAAATCTTCATGTGAAAGAGCTTTTAAAAAAGCTGTTTTCAATTTATTATTTTAAGATATGTGAGAACTGAGAAGTGCTTTTTCTCTTTAAAATGTGTGCTCTCTGAATTCAGGAATAAAACCTATTTCGTCTGTTGCTCTTGCGTATTCAACTCTGTATTCTTCGTTTTTTTTTATACGTCCAGACCATTTTTTTAATATCTAGATTTGTTATGGGGACACACAAGATATAGTTTGAACCAATTCAGTTGGCCAACCTACTGCGCAGGTCTCTTTAAATTTATCTGCTCTTTAATTCTGAAAGAGACAGAAAAATCACTGAAAAAAAGAAAACAAAGATGTGCATGTGCATATTGACGTTGTTGTCAATGACGCTGCTGCGATCATACTGATGGAGAAGCACTAAGGAGGGTGAGTTTTGTTTATAGCTTCGCTCACAGTGAAATAGAAATGAATTTCCAGCGATGGGCTTTCTTTGAATAAGATATGATCATGGTTTATTTTTCTTTCATAGCTTGTTGTCTAAAAAACTATTTCATCTCTGGTGAGATAAAAAGAAAATATTTTTAGGTGTAAACTTTACTTCGAAAAGATAAAATTAATAATTTTTGTTTTTATTATTGGGACAAATTTCAGTGCACCTATAATAAAAAAATATGTCTATTGCAAAATGCAATTGGGTTAGACATAAAAAACTACCTGCGAGCTGCGACATGGGATTAATTGACAAAAAGTTTAGGGATTATTGTTTATTTCTATGTTTTATGATTTGTGGCTTAGCAACAGAAAGGTTTCGGGGGCATTGTGTTTATATCTATTTTATGGCGTTAGTGTATATTTGAAATAATTTTTATTTTTTGACCGGTGGGGTTGGGATTAATTGTAGATTAGTGTTAATTAGTTAGATTAGTGCTTACGAGTTACCTACGAGTTTTAAAGAATGAATTTTTGCATTAGAGGGAATTAACGTATTTAAATGATATTTGCTTTGGTTTGCAATTCAGTTTAAAAAAACAACCGAGAGTTATACATCGAAATACATTTACAAGAAATTTTAATGGATCCATTTAGAAAAGGAAAACCTATTTTAGGCCAGGCGCGTAGGATAGTTGTTAAGATAATGACAAACTAGAAGAAGCAAAGAATTCGTTTCTTGAAAATCCTGTGAGTTACGCAACCACGTAAACCGTGGAAACTAATGGAATTTCTGAACGTTCAATCAGAAGGATTATTAAGGAATACAAAGAGACAGGAGTTATAAAGTCACCAAATAAAAAAGTTTAGCATACGAAGTGGAAAACTGGACTAGACGAATTTGACATCGCAGCTATTCGGCGTATAATGCACAACTTTCACCAGGAGGAAAAAATGATGATATCCTTAAAAATGTTGAGACAACGAGTACAGGAAGATCTGGAGCTTAACTTAAGTATTACGTCGCTCAACAGGGTTCTAAGAAGAAACGGATTTAGCTACAAAAAAACGCAAAACAACCGGAAACTTCTCTGTGAAAAAAATATTAAACTCATGCGAGTGAAGTATCTGAGAAAAATCCGGGAATACAGAACAAAAGGATATGACATCATTTATTTGGACGAAAGCAATATTCATAGCTCACATACAAGGCCACGGGCTTAGACTGATGACAGTAGGTAGCAGTGGGTTGAAGACGCCAATTTCAAAGGGACAGAAACTGATAATGGCGCATGCATGTGGTGAAAAAGGTTTCGTGAAAAACTCCTTACTTTTATTCAAATCTGGAACGAAAACGGGAGACTATCACGACGACATGAACTTCAAAAATGTCTGCAGATGGATCCAAGAACAAGTTTTGAATAACTTGGAGGAACCTTCAGTTATTGTAATGGACAACGCCTCGTACCACAATAAATTAGAAGAAAAACAAATTATTTCTGCTAGCAAGAAATCGGAGATGATACAATGGCTAACGGACAACAATATTCCGCATACTATACAGATGTTGAAACTTGAACTGTATGAGCTAATAAAAGTATACCGAGCTACACATAACCCAAAGCATAAGATTGACGATATCATTCACGGCATGGGACATGAGGTTCTTCATTTACCATCCTATCATCCAGATCTCAATCCCATTGAAAATATTTGGGCAACTGTCAAGGCAAGAGTAGGTTCACGAAACACAACATTCAATTTATTGGATGTTCAAAAATTAGCAGAGGAGGAATTTTCAAAAATAGCGGCTGAAAACTGGCAAAAAGTGTGTGAATAAGCCATAAGAACTGAGGAAGAATACTTTTCTCCCGACCTGACGTGGGACACAATTTCGGATTCAATTATAATTAATCCAGGTTACGATTCTTCAACCGACTTTGAAAGCGATATTAGTTCTTAGAACTAAGTACATATATGTAAATGAACATTTATTATTTAAATTATATTATTCTTATTTATATTGTTTTTATTTTATAATTATGTTTTATATTTATTTCTGAAGTACAAATTTATAATAATTATTTTAAGGTAAAATAAATTCTTAAAAACTCTCAGGTAAAAATTATTCAAACTCGTAAACACTAATCTAACTAATTAACACTAATCTACAATTAATCCCAAAACCCCGCAGGTCAAAAAATAATAAATACATATATCAAATAAACACTAACACCATAAAATAAATATAAATATAACGTCCCCGAACCTTTCTGTTGCTAAGCCACAAATCATAAAACATTAGGTGTGTTTTTAAATTTAACTGAACACGTAAAAACCGGACACAATAAACAAATATTTAACACCTTTATGTTTTTACACTTTTGTTTTTTCAATTAATCACGATTACACGAATGACAATCAAAAATACGTACTTGAATGCATTTCGGACTGCATGCAGTCCATCTTCAGCATCACGACTGATCAAATTGGTGTCTTCTTTTTGGGTAGTTTGTAATTAGATGAGAGAAAAGAGGTTCGATGATATACTCGTATTGCCGTTATCAGCATTGATAGCGTTGCTATCTCTTTGTATGAAATAGCTTTCATACGCATCCAATTTTCTCTCATCTGTTACTTGTTTCTTCAGACTCACACAGCTTGCATCTATATTGAAGTGGTTAAGCCTCAAGACATGGTCTGCGATGGCAGAACTTTGATTTTTATTTTGTTTGATGTATGCACTATGTTTTTTATATCTTTTTTCTATGGTTCTTTTGGTTTGACCATAGTAAACACCATCACAGTCACCACATTTGATTGCATAAATGCCTGACTTCTTTATTTCGTCTATTTTGTCTTTTGTTGACCCGATTAAGTTTTTAGTTTTGTTTTATTTAAAAAAACTAACTGAATGTTATGTTCTCGGAAATTTTTCGATATTTTGTTTGTTATTTCAGGCACATAACACACTGAGGCTCGTTTAACTTCACTTCTTTCAATACGAGTATTTTGCGAGAAAAGCGTTGACATGTTTGATTTTTTAATTTTATTTGAATGTTTTTTTAACCAGTTTATCTACTAAACTTTCACTGTACCAGTTTACATTTGCAGCTTTTTTGATATATTCGTACTCAGCTTTGTAATTTGAAGCTGATAAAGGGAGTTTACACATTCTATATATCATGGAATGAAACGCGGCGTGTTTATGTTGAGTTGGACAATGTGAATCACTTGTAATGAACCGAAGTGTGCTTGTTGGTTTATGATAAACCGAAATATCTATTTTATTTTGTAACGTTTTTCTTACTTCATCATCATCATCGGCTCGACAACCGGGTTCTGGTCCTGGCCTCTTTCAACAAGTCTCTCCACCTATCAGATGGTATGTTGGGATGTTAAATTCTAGACATTTTTCCATCGCCTGCCTAAGGGTAAATATCTGATCAGTTGTTGATTTGCCTGGAATGAAACCACACTGATATTGTCCGATAAGGGTTTTAGCGTATGGGGTTATCCGGTCTTGTAGGATAGAGGAGAGTATCTTATAGGCGGTACTCAACAACGTGATACCTCTATAATTGCTGCACGTTGTGACATCTCCCTTCTTATGTATGGGGCATATTAAACCTTTTCGCCAGTCTTCTGGCATTTCTTCTTGCTCCCATACGTGTACTATAATATCATGAATTGCTTGACGTAAGGCTGGCCCGCCGTGATGGAATAATTCGGCTGGTATGCCATCGGCTCCCGGGGCTTTGTTCTGTTTAAGTCGGCCTATAGCTTTCTCAACCTCTTCTATGCTTGGTGGCGGCAACATAGGGTATTCTTTTTTTTACTTCGAGATCTAGAAAACAGATTTTTCTGTTTGTCTCCGTTTCAATTGTAAATTTGATGGTTTCAAATTGACTGTTTAAGACACTCAACGTATAATCTATTTTAACTTTTTTTACAATCGAAAACACATCATCCACATATCGATACCAGAACCGCGGTAGTAATTTTTCATTTCTTAACCTGATTTCAAAAGCTGACATAAACAATTCCGAAACTAGGGGGCTCAACGGGTTCCCCATATTTGTTCCCTTTTCTACTTTATAAAATTTATTCCTGAATTGGAAAAAGTTTTGTCGCATGCAAAGTTTAGCCACACTGAAAAAACACACTTTTTTCTCGTTATTTAAATTAACGGTATTCAAATATTTTTCAAATTCGTATAATGCAACTTCCACTGGAATACTTGGGAAAAGAGACACAACGTCAAACGAAACCATCATTTCATCTTCTTGTATTGTTTCACTCATTATTTTTTCCACAAAATCGAATGAATTTTTTATTGAGAGGCTGTCAATTGGAGGCAAAAGCCTCATTTCACTTACTAGCCATTTTGCCAATAAATAAGAAGGAGACGAGATGCTGCTAACAATTGGTCTATCACCGGATTTATGTATTTTGGGGAGACAATAAATAAGTGGGACTTGTGGATTAGACACTGACAATTTTCTTTTTAGCCAAAAACCGAAAACTGAGCTCACTTTTTTGATAAGTTCATTACTTTCTCTTATCATTTTTGGCAGAGGATTTTTGCTTGTTTGTTTATAATCGCACTTTTTAATTACACTCAACATCCTATTTTCGTAATCACTTTTGTTTAGAACCACTAATTTATTGCCTTTATCAGCTTTAAGGTATACGCAATTTTTAGATTTTAAAGATTTAATGATATCAAAATCATTATTCTTACTTCGCGTACTTGTGGAATTTTTAAGGTCTTCAATAATCCCTTTTGCCGCCCGCCTAACATCATCTTGAACTGAGTACGTTTTAAACTTCAAAGCAGTTTCTATATCAACAACAGCGTCTATTAACTGGATTTTATTTGGTTTTGGAGTGAAATTTAAACCTTTGTTTAATAACGCTAGTTCACTTTCATTAAAAACAATATCCGATTCATTACAAATAAAATCTGGTATGAATTTTGGTTGATTGCACTGTTCCTTATTTGTTTCTTTTAATTTCTCATATTTTTTACGATGTGTTTCTTTTTTCTTATTAACTGCACTTGAAATTTGTTCCTGTACTCTATTTTCAAACTCATACCACTTTGACGATTCCGCTATATTTAAACTTTTCGTTATTTCTAAATGCAAGCTGTATAACTCTTATTCAATTTTGGCTAACTTTTCGAAATGATGTTTTATTTCTAGTCTTAGCCATTTCTTTTGTGCAAACGAGATTATTTTTTCTGTACGAGAATTATTAACCGCACACGTCACTTTTATAAAATTTGGCATTACATTGTTCTTTTTGCACAATTGAAGGAATTGAATATCTTCCAACAAGAAATGTACCTTTCTTTTCAATCGAGAGAATCTATTCAGATTTGGCTTGGTTGCCATTATAATTAAATTTAACTGAACACGTAAAAACCGGACACAAACCGGTTCAAGCTAGCTTGAACCAATTCAGTTGGCCGATCTACTGCGCAGGTCTCTTTAAATTTTTCTGCTCTACTCTTTAATTCTTAAAGTGACCGAAAAATCACTGAAAAAAAGAAAAAAAAGATGTACATACTGATGTTGTTGTCAATGACGCTGCTGCGATCATACATACATCATACTGAAGCACTTAGGAGGGTGAGTTTTGTTTATAGCTTCGCTCACAGTGAAATAGAAATGAACATCCAGCGATGGACTTTCTTTGAATAAGATATGATCATGGTTTATTTTTCTTTCATAGCTTGATGTTTAAAAAACTATTTCATCTCTGGTGAGGTAAAAAGAAAAGATTTTTAGGTGTAAGCTTTACTTCGAAAAAATAAAATTAATAATTTTTGTTTTTATTATTGGGACAAATTTCAATGCACCTATAATAAAAAAATAAGTCTATTGCAAAATGCAATTGGGTTAGACAAAAAAAACTACCTGCGAGCTGCGACATAGGATTAATGACAAAAAGTTTAGGGATTATTGTTTATTTCTATGTTTTATGATTTGTGGCTTAGTAACAGAAAGGTTCCGGGGGCGTTGTGTTCATATTTATTTTATGGCGTTAGTGTATTTTGATATATTTTTTTTTTACCTGTGGGATTGGGATTAATTCTAGATTAGTGTTCATTAGTTAGATTAGTGTTTACGAGTTTGAAAAATTTGTACCTACGAGTTTTTAAGAATGAATTTTTGCATCAGAGGGAATTAACGTATTTAAATGATATTTGCTTTGGTTAGCAATTCAGTTTAAAAAAACAACCAAGAATAATACATTGAAATACATTTAAAAGAAATTTTAATGGATTCATTTAGAAAAGGAAAACATATTCGAAGCCAGGCGCGTAAGATAGTTGTTAAGATATATGTATAATGACAAACTGGAAGAAGCAAAGAATTCGTTTCTTAAAAATCCTGTGAGTTACGCAACAACACAAACAGGGGAAACAGAAACAGAAGGATTATTAAGAAATACGAAGAGACAGGCGTTGTGCAGTCAACAAATAAAAAAGTGCAGCATCGAAGTGGAAAACTGGACTAGACGAATTTGACATCGCAGCTATTCGGCGTATAATGCACAACTTCCACCAGGAGGAAAAAATGATGATATCCTTAAAAATGTTGAGACAACGAGTACAGGAAGATCTGGAGTTTAACTTAAGTATTACGTCTCTCAACAGGATTCTAAGGAGAAACGGATTTAGCTACAAAAAAACTCAAAACAACCAGAAACTTCTCTGTGAAAGAAATGATATTAAACTCATGCGAGTGAAGTATCTGAGAAAAATCCGGGAATACAGAACAAAAGGATATGACATCATTTATTTGGACGAAAGCAATATTCATAGCTCAAATACAAGGCCACGGGCTTGGACTGATGACAGTAGCAGTGGGTTGAAGACGCCAATTTCAAAGGGACAGAAACTGATAATGGCGCATGCATGTGGTGAAAAAGGTTTCGTGAAAAACTCCTTTCTTTTATTCAAATCTGGAACGAAAACGGGAGACTATCACGACGACATGAACTGCGAAAAATTCCGCAAATGGATCTAAGAACAAGTTTTGAATAACTTGGAGGAACCTTCAGTTATTGTAATGGACAACGCCTCGTACCACAATAAATTAGAAGAAAAACAAATTTGAAAATTCTGTAATACTTTTTACAGAGTTGTTCTTGTTTGAACTAGATTATTTTTAAATAAAAAAAGACAAGAAATTTTTGAAAAGATTGAAAGCAAATACTAGGTATAAGAAAAACGACCGTGCGGTTTGAATGTTTCGAATGGAATACTTTATTTCTTCTTGTTCCTATTCCGCCTCTTCTTCTTACATCGCTTCAAATTAAAGATGGCCAGAAGGGCGCGAAGTTTAAAAATTATACCAGTTTAAAGTAATTCACAATTGTTTCTTTAATTATTTCAACTTGATTTTATTTTTTGTTTTTAAATAATGTTTGCTTTGCCAAAACACCGGCCACGTTGAATCACTGTAAGGCTTCAAATTAATCTTCTTCAGGAAGAACGGCTAGTTTGACGATTGGACGTCTCAGGACCCCGCTTTGCGTTTTGACGTCGGCAACCCTGACCTTTCCGTCCTGCCCTTCGACGACCGCCACGACTCGTCCCATTGTCCACTGCAGTGGAGGAGCGTTGTCTTCGTGGAATTATGACGAGCTTGCCCACGGCGAGATTTGGTTCCTCCTGTACCCACTTGGACCGAGCTTGAAGGCCAAGCAGATACTCCCTGGACCACTTCTGCCAGAACTGCTGCTTGAGCCAGCCATCTTTTCAAGCAAGCTATTTGCTGTTCCGGCACTTTCTCTTGAGGGAGCGATCGTAAGCTGCTGCCGATTAGTAGATGTGCTGGGGTGAGTGCTTCGCCGTCGTTGGGGTCGGAGCTTAGAGGGGCAATTGGCCTTGAATTGAGGATTGCCTCGACCTCGATAAGAACGGTGAGCAGCTCTTCGGTTGTGAGAAGCGCGTTGCCCACGGTACGCTGTAAGAGCGTTTTCGCCGCCTTCACTGCCGCCTCCCAAAGTCCTCCGAAATGAGGGGCTCTCGGTGGTATGAAGGCGAAGCTGAAGCCTTCCTCCGCTGCGTACCTCTGAACTGCTTCCTTTCCTCTCTCGAACTCCTCTTGAGCCTCTCTCAGAATCCTCTGAGCTCCCACGAAGTTCGTCCCGTTGTCGCAGTGAATCGTCTTGGGAACTCCTCGGCGACAAATAAACCTTTTAAGGGCGAGAATAAAACATTCAGAGGACAAATAAGAAGCTAGTTCAAAATGTACAGCCTTTGAAGTGAAACAAACAAAAACAACAATATACGTTTTGTTCGGTGACCGGCCACGAATTTTAAGAGTGGTATATACCGGACCACAGAAATCTACACCGCAAATTAAAAACGGTCGTTGCGCTCGTAATCGATCCGCTGGTAAATTGCCCATTATTTGTGTAAGCAATTTTGGTTTGTATTTGAAACAATGTATGCATTGTCGCACAACCTTTTGACATGCTTCTTTGGCGTTGATTAGCCAAATCCTTTCTCGAAGCAATGCCACCATAGCTTGAGGTCCAGCATGGTAATTTTTTCTATGTAAGTACGTTAAGTACATTTTTACAAATGGTGAATGTTTGGTTAATAAAAGTGGAAATTTAGCATCATACTTAATTGGTGCGTTTGACAAACGACCACCTACACGAATTAGCGAGAATAAAAAATTGTCTTCATTATAATTGTGAAGAAATGGATTCAGCCTTTGAATACTGTTTTGCAACGTAACTTTCTTTTTAAGTTTTTGAATTTCATCAGGAAATTCATAATTTTGGACAATTTCAACTATTTTGAGAAACGATAAATTAAGTTCTTTTGCCGTTGGTGTTTGTTCGAAAACTTCTGTTTTATTTTTTAATCTTTTAAAGAATCGCATTATATATGCGAATGTAGTCGCAAGGTCAATATATGAAGTTTCGTCTTCGATATATTCTAAAAGTTTGGTTCGAGGTTTTTCTAACGCTATCATAGCCATGTTTGTTTTCCTTTTTTCTAAGGCTTCAACTTCTGGAGACAACTCAAAATGAGAATTGACCGGCCACGATGATGGCTCTTCTAATAAGAACTGTGGACCATTGAACCAAATTGACGCATTGAGTTCATCGACATTGCAGCCTCTTGACACAATGTCTGCTGGATTTTGTTTTGTTGGCACATGTTTCCATGATACTTTTTGTGTCCACTCTTGGATGTCGGACACTCTATTTGCAACAAAGGTTGCAAGTGTAGATGGATGTGTTTTTATCCAATGCAAAGTTATTTCGGAATCGGTCCAAAACACAACTTGTTCAACGTCTAGATTCAACATTGCCTCTACTCTTTTCCATAATTTAGCAAGAGTATGCGCTACGCAAAGTTCTAATCGCGGAAGCGATTTCGTTTTCAAAGGGGCCACCTTAGACTTTGCTGTAAGTAGCGTCAACTTGATACCGATCTTGCTCTGGCTTCGGATGTAAATACAACAACCATAAGCCCTTATAGATGCATCCGCAAACCCATGAACTTGTATTTTTGCGTTCGAATGAGTTTCGACAAACCTTGGAATTTTTATCTCGCCAAGTTGAGATAAATTGGTTTTGAAGTTTTGCCAACTTGTATCAAGGCGCAATGGAATCGACTCATCCCAATCAATTTTTGCAACCCAAAGTTCTTGCAGTAAGATTTTTGCTTTGGTCACTATGGGGCATAACAAACCAAGAGGATCGAATAGACGAGCGGAAACTGAAAGTGTGTTTCGCTTGGTAGCTCGTAGATCATGGAAATTATTTTCCAAATTGAAACCGAATGTGTCTTCTTTTGGATGCCAACATATTCCAAGAGTTTTTGTTGAGTCTGAATCATTGAATTTAATTTCTTTTTCTGTATTCTCGGAATTGTAAAACTCTGAATGGTTTGAAAACCATTTAGCCAACTGAAACCCGCCTTTTTTAAGGATTTCTTGAATTTCAGATTTTATTAATTTTAGGGTTTCAAGATTATTGGCACCGGTCAATAGATCATCAACATAAAAATCTCTCCGAATTACATTTGACCCAGTGGGGTATAATTTTTCGTTATCATCGCCCAACATTTTTAAACACCGTATTGCTAAAAATGGCGCTGGAGCTGTGCCATACGTTACCGTGTTTAAACGGAAATGTTGTAATGGTTGAGACGGATGCTGCCTCCACACTATGAGCTGGTAAATCGAGTGCTCTTCAGCAATGGGAACTTGCCGGTACATTTTCGTAATATCAGCCGTAATAGCATATTTGTGTGTACGAAAACGGAGCAACGTCGAAAACAGCTCCTCTTGAATAGTTGGCCCAACCATCAAGATGTCATTCAGTGATAGTTGAGAAGACGTTCGACTTGAAGCGTCGAAAACAACTCTTAGCTTTGTACTTGTGCTTTGTGGTCGCAAAACACACTGATGTGGAATGAAATAGTGCGGGCCTTTTGGGATTTCGTTATTTGTTGGTGACATATGACCCAACGAAATGTATTCGTTCATGAAATCCATGTACATGGCTCTTAAATCCTTATTTTTGGATAGTTTTCGCTCAAGTGCGAGAAACCGACGTTTGGCAGTTTCGAATGATGATCCAAGCGAGTTTGAAGACAATTTGAATGGTAGTTTTACCTCGAAGCGACCTATCGACAAGAGTTGAGTATTCTCAATAAAGTGTTTCTCGCACAACTTTTGTTCTGGCGTTAGAAATTTTTTCGTTTCCCCAGGAATTTCTTCTAATAACCAAAATTTTTGTACAAGTTTGTCTAAGTCTGGTAAGTCTTCAGACTGACGTACCAAATTACATTGTTTGGAATTTGAATTTGTACCGCTAGGATATTTCCCAGATACTATCCAACCAAGAAGCGTCTTTTGAATAGTTGGATATTCGGGACCTTGTTTAATTTGACCAACTGACAATAATTCAAAAAATGTCTCTGCTCCTATGAGCAAGTCAATTTTTTGCGGCTTATTAAAGTACGGATCAGCTAATTGAATATTGGAAGGTATATGCCAATTCGCAGTATTTATTGCTTGATCCGGTTGATACGACGATATTGAATTCATAACCCAATAATCAGCAGAAAACGAATGATCCTTTAATCTTGACTTTACTACTGCTTGTATTTTTTTGTTTACAGTAGTACTTGCTCTTCCAATGCCAAGTAGATTCAATGCCTTTTCTTCTTTGCGAAGTTTCAACTTCTGAGCAAGTTCTTCTGTAATGAAATTTACCTGAGAGCCAGAATCAAGTAATGCTCGAGCTAGTAGATATTCACCAGTAATGCTTTTTATTTGCACAATTGCGGTGGCAAGAATGACCTGGTCAGTCGAAACAGAGGCATGCATGGCTTGAAAGCTCGACGATGCTTGTGCTGGTGAACTGTTGAAAGTTGTTTCGTATTGGTGCAGCAATGTATGGTGAGATCGATTACAAACACTGCACCGACTAAGCTTACATTTCGAAACTGTGTGTCCTTTTCGAAGGCAGTTGATGCAAACAGGTACACTTTTCGCAAACTCAAATCTTTTCATTACTGGAATCGAAGCAAACGTTTGACATGTTGTAATGTAATGTTCATTTGATTTGCAATATAAGCATTTTGATTTATTTGGCTGTGGGTTAACACAAGTAAATGAAGCTCTTTTATTTCTGTTATGGCTCGTTTCATGTATTGATTTTGACTGCTTTTCCGAATTTTTAGTTTTATATGATGATGCTTCTTCAGCAGAAAGGTGCTGATATCTTTTATTGAGAGCTGCTTCACAGTCACACCATAAGGGCAGTGTACTGAAATCTAATTGTTCTTCCCGCTTTGATCTAGTGATCGAATCTACTTTTGACATTACTAAATGAATTATGATCGCATTTGTTATATTCTTTTCATCACCAAGTGAAAGAAGCGAATCATAAATCGCAGAAACAGTGTCTATCATGCTGCGCAATGCAGAAGCAGACGGCTTTGCCATTTCTTTTAATTCAAAAAGTGTAGAAACATTATCGAAAAATATCAAACAATTGTTGTCGTATACTTTCTTTAGACTTGCTAGTGCTTTCGGGTAGTTCTGTTCAGTAATTTGGAAAGCTTTAACTGTTCCCAAAGCTTCACCCGATAAACATGAAATTAGATGGTTGAATTTTTCTATGTCCGGAAGCATCGGATCGTTATCAACCAGATTTTCAAAAAGGCTTATAAAGTTTTTATATTCAGAGTATTTTCCACTGAATTTTGGAAGAACCATTTTTGGAAGTCGCGAATGATGAGGATTGCTGAAAGAGAGATCAACAGCACTCGACTTTCGTCTTTTATTCATCAGCGAAATGAGTAGTGCCTTAGCACTTATGCAAATGTTTTCTAATTCACCGCGAGAATCATCATTTCGATCAGCTGATTCAATTTCTGACTGACAAGTCATAATTTGGTCAATGTATGAATTTAGAATGTCTAACCGACATTCTAATTCAATCGGATTAAGCGACAAAGTTTTTTCTTCGAGTCCCGTTTTGATACGAACAATATTGTTTTTAATAACTTGTCGTTGATGCATTAAATGCTCTAGATCTGCGCCTTGTTTCGGTGAAGCCTGCCGTTTTTTGGCCGTCATTGTTATTTAACTATTTATTGATTAATGTTTTTACAAAACTTTCGAAACCAATAAAATTGTTTTCTAGAATTAGTTTATCTAGAAACTATTAAATTTACACTTCAGTTTTTTATTTAAATTTATTGGAAAGTCGTTGAAAATTTGTTTATTTTCATACGAAATTTCACGAAAACGAAAATTAATTTCAATAAACTAAGTGTAAATTGTCGAAAGTTGTAATTATTCAAAATCGAAATTATTTGAAACGAAAAAGACAAACAATAATTATATTTTAAATTTATTTGCTGAACACACTCTTCGTAAGAAAATTTTTCACAATTATTTTATGTCACTGAATACAACCACCATTGACGATGAAATCTTATCGAAAGTCAATTGACTCAACGAACTGCCAAATCAAGTGTCAATGTCAACTTCAAATGTAAATAAATTGATTTACGAGTTACGGTCGTTTTTGTTTATTAATTTATTTATTTAATACGATAAATAATAAGAAATAAAATTGTTCAATTAAGAAATCGCAACATTATATACTCGTATATTTACATGAAGTTTCAGTAAAATTTTATTACATTTATACGGTGTGTTCAAACAAATTAAATGACCATGTACGGCGGTAACGGTGACGGCGGCTGCGCGGCACGTAGGTAGATCGAGAATACCAAATTGATTAAGGGAGTTTAATTGTTAAGAATTATTAGTTTTAATTCCGTTTTTATTTCAATAAATGTCAATTAAATCCACGCACTTTTATTGTTTGTTTCACCAATGTTTTATATAATATACAGGGTGATTGGCATAAGGTGTGACAAAAAGCTAGGGCGTGTAGGTTGGACTTAGACAAGAAAAAAATCGTATGGGAGGGGGGGGTCTATTTCCCCCCGTTTAGGCGGGAGGGGCAATTTAAGAAAAAAATCACTTAAAACAGAAAAAAAATTATTAAAAAATAACGGTGATACCTACAGAGTAATGCTATAGCATTTTGAAAAGCCAGAAATACATTCTTTAATTTTGTTTTTAAATAAAGTTGTTCGAGTGAATAGTTTTTGAAAAATTAATTTTCAAAATCAAAATTTTGAAAAAAAAATGAAATTTTTTTTTTTAAACAATTTGTTTTCAAAATTTTACGTAATTAAGTATTATTTTTTTATTCAATATTCAATGCTCTTATTAATTTTTGATCAAACACAAAAAACCGGATGTCAAAATGTTTTGTAGTTTTTGAGAAAATCAAAAATAACAAAAACTACTTTTGTTCTAAGAAAAGCCTTTTATTTTAGTTTTTACGTTTTTGGATTCTTATGTAGGTGAATTTACGATTGAAAGGATTAACTTTCTTTTTACTATTCTTTTAATTATCGTCTTATAAGCATACAATAATGTGACAAAGTACTGGATTAACCATATTTCACACATTTTTTCATTGAGAACACCTGCGTGAGAGCATTGGTTTAAAATTGACCTGCCACTTTTTTATTATGGTGGGGTCGGCTTGGCTTAGGTGCATTTACAAAAGAAAGGATTAACTTTTTTTGTAAATTTTTTTTATTATCAGTCTTATAAGCATACAATAAAGTGACAAAGTACTGGATTAACACATTTTTCATTGAGAACACCTGCGTGAGAGCATTGGATTAATATTAACCTGCGAATGTTTTTTAAATAATTTTTTGTAATAAGCTTTAGTTAAAAAATAGTTAAAAATTTAAATAAACAGTAATTATGTATTTTATCTAAATATGCATGTATTTCTTATTTTAATTGATTTCAAGATTCAGGAACATTCTTGTTCTTATTTCGCAATTGCACTTTTCTGTCACTAGTTAGGGCGTGTAACGTTGCATTATTTACACAACATTCGCAGGTCAATATTAATCCAATGCTCTCACGCAGGTGTTCTCAATGAAAAAATGTGTGAAATATGGTTAATCCAGTACTTTGTCACATTATCGTATGTTTATAAAACGATAATTAAAAAAATTGTAAAAAGAAAGTTAATCCTTTCAATCGTAAATTCACGTAAGAATCCAAAGACGTATAAAAACTAAAATAAAAGGCTTTTCTTAGAACAAAAGTAGTTTTTGTTATTTTTGATTTTCGCAAAAACTACAAAACATTTTGACATCCGGTTTTTTGTGTTTGATCAAAAATTAATGAGAGCATTGAATTTTGAATACAAAAATAATACTTAATTACGTAAAATTTTGAAAAAAAATTGTTTAAAAAAAATTTTTTCATTTTTTTTTTCAAAATTTTGATTTTGAAAATTAATTTTTCAAAAACTATTCACTCGAACAACTTTATTTAAAAACAAAATTAAAGAATGTATTTCTGGCTTTTCAAAATGCTATAGCATTACTCTGTAGGTATCACCGTTATTTTTTAATAATTTTTTTTCTGTTTTATGTGATTTTTTTCTTAAATTGCCCCTCCCGCCTAAACGGGGGGAAATAGACCCCCCCCTCCCATACGATTTTTTTCTTGTCTAAGTCCAACCTACACGCCCTAGCTTTTTGTCACACCTTATGCCAATCACCCTGTATAATAAGACAAAAACTGAAAGTGTCTTGAACAATGTCAACTAAGGACAATGCCGCAATTGGTTTGGCAATAATTTTGATCAAAAATCACTTTCAATTTTTGTAGATACCTCGGTTTCTTCTTTGGAATCAACTTCCCTCTGGCACTTTGGGCAAATGCAGTGTTCGTGCATTGGGTTTTTTCGGTAAACGTTGGTGTTCCTCTGGTGGTAGCTCTAGTGACGTCCGACGACGGCTGCTGCTGCGGCGGCGTAGTCTCTTGAATTTCCTTTGGTGGTGGTTTTTATTAATGGCGCTGTTTTGGCTTCAAGTTATTAATTATTGAATTAATAAATTCACGCTCGATTTTGCGAAGCAAAATGATTCCACCGTATTTATTATTAGGTAAACTCGCGACGGTTACGTTACTGTGTATATACGTATATTTAGTACATATACATAAATTTGCACTACAAAGTACAATTTATTTAATGATTAAGCAATTTTTAATTTGTGCCTGCTCGGGCGCCATGAAAATTCTGTAATACTTTTTACAGATTTGTTCTTGTTTGAACTAGATTATTTTTAAATAAAAAAAGACAAGAAATTTTTGAAAAGATTGAAAGCAAATACTAGGTATAAGAAAAACGACCGTGCGGTTTGAATGTTTCGAATGGAATACTTTATTTCTTCTTGTTCCTATTCCGCCTCTTCTTCTTACATCGCTTCAAATTAAAGATGGCCAGAAGGGCGCGAAGTTTAAAAATTATACTTCTTCTTGTTCCTATTCCGCCTCTTCTTCTTACATCGCTTCAAATTAAAGATGGCCAGAAGGGCGCGAAGTTTAAAAATTATACCAGTTTATAGTAATTCGCAATTTTTTCTTTAATTATTTCAACTTGATTTTATTTTTTGTTTTTAAATAATGTTTGCTTTGCCAAAACAAAATTACTTCTGCTAGCAAGAAATCGGAGATGATGCAATGGCTAACCTGGCGAAAAGTGTGTGAAAAAGCCATAAGAACTGAGGAAGAATACTTTTCTCCCGACCTGACGTGGGACACAATTTCGGATTCAATTATAATTAATCCAGGTTACGATTCTTCAACCGACTTTGAAAGCGATATTAGTTCTTAGAACTAAGTACATATATGTAAATGAACATTTATTATTTAAATTATATTATTCTCATTTATATTGTTTTTATTTTATTATTATGTTTTATATTTATTTCTGAAGTACAAACTTATAATAATTATTTTAAGGTAAAATAAATTCTTAAAAACTCGTAGGTAAAAATTATTCAAACTCGTAAACACTTATCTACAATTAATCCCAAAACCCCACAGGTCAAAAAATATAAAAAATACATATATCAAATAAATATAAACATAACACCCCCGGAACCTTTCTGTTGCTAAGCCACAAATCATAAAACATAAAAATAAACAATAATCCCTAAACTATTTGTCGAAGCAAAGTTGAGTTAGGCACTGTAAGATTTAAGGAAAAATCTTTACTCATTAAATATCTTGCGCACCATTTTTGTTCTCTTAAATCCTCTCTCTGCGCAATCGACTGTTGGCCAACTGAATTGGTTCAAGCTATACCTACATTTTTCATAGAGGATCTTTGCAAGAAAAAATGGTATTTTGTGTGTTTATCTGGGAATCTAAGGCAATTTTGTTCATAAAAAGGACACTTACTAAGAACTTATGTAGGTATGTCAAAGCCTTTGGATGGATTTGTGAAATAATATTATTCTCTTTTTTTTTTTAGGTAGGTATACTTATTTGTTCTTTGCAATTCCCATACAAATTATTCTAATTTCGTTGCTCAATTTTGTCTATCAGAGCGAAAAACAGATACAATATTGTTTGTTACTCCTAGTCCTAGTTCCTACCTTTGAGTATATATAATATGGAGGGCTCATTCCTATCCCCAATGCATTGTAGTACTTGAAGTTGTGATAGATAAAAACATACCTTTGTTGTAACAGAAGTTAATTTATAAATGTTACGAATTGTCAAACGAAACAATTTATAGGTAAATACTAAATATCTACCTACTACGATTTTCAAAATCATTTCATTTCAGCATAAATAAGAAAACGTAGTATGTACATACGAAGGTATCTACATAAGCACGGTTTTTCTGTTTTCTATTTTTTTTTTGTAAGTGAAAAAAAAATATAGTTTTAATGAAGAAAAAATGAGTATTTTTTAGCTTTTGAATAGGTATTTTCTACTCTTAGCCTATTCCATATGAAATGTCTGAAGCATTTAAATTGTTAATTGCGTATTTGCTTAGTTCACCCACCCTTCATCCCATTTTTCATTTATTATTTTTACAATCCATTTTTAGTTTTTCATACTGTTTAATTTTTTATGCATTCACTAGTTCTGTAGCTTCTTGTTGATGTGAAAACATCTTTCCCGGCGGTAGAGTGAATTGAAAACGTGTGTAAAACTTATACGTCCCGGTTACACGTTCCGGTTACACGTTCCGGTTACACGTTACGGTTACACGTTCCGTGTAGCAAGCTACCTTACCGACGATTGCATTTAACACCATGTTTACATTGTAAATATTGAGTACTTACGACATCGTGTTTACATTGGAGACTTTGAGTACTGAAATCTCGATTTTATTACTTTCCATTGCTGGCTAGAACTTAATTCAATCCCTCAACATTTCTTCACCTCTCAACCAATTAGACCTATTCTGCCACATTTGTTATTCTGCAATAGATTTTCTGTTATGAATCATAAAAAATTTCCACCTTAAAAGATCTTTTATGATTGGTATTCACAGGTTCGAACTTTTTTAAAAGTCTGTTAGGCTAGTCGCGCACTGGCAACTGTGATCGAAATCAAATAGTTTAATCACCAGTTGAAAGAGAACCGCGCACTGGCAACTCTTTACTCACGCTCGCACTCTTTTCTCTCTTGCGCTTATGGAAAACAGCTCAACTATTACGAATTAATTTTAGGCAATTGTTTAGTTTGTGTCAAAACACAAACTTTTTAGTTGCTCGAATCGAGTTACTTTAAGTGCGCGGTGTCCCATATAAGCCCATATGTTTCATTTTACCAACTAAACAGTTGTGAAACTAAAAATTGAATGTGCGCGCCTGGGCTTATGCTACTTCGAAAACGAGATTTGTTATAAAACTGAACTAAATCTGTTATCATAATCAGCTGTGATTATGTAAAATATTTCATCTGACATAATTTAAATGGATGGCGAACAAAAAAGTTAACTCTTAGGCTAGGCGCGCACATTCAATTTTTTGTTTCAAAACTGCTTGGTGCGAGCAACTAAAAAGTTTGTGTTTTGACACAAACTAAATGATTGCGCGCACATTCAATTTTTAATTGCGCAACTGTTTGGTTGCTTATAGAAACAGATGAACTATTTAGTTAAATGTCCGCGCAGGTACATATAATTATATGTTACACAGAATAGCGTACTCATTTTAGGCAATCGCTTAGTTTGTATCAAAACACAAACTTTTAGTTGCTCGAACCAAGCAGTTGCGAAACCAAAAATTGAATGTGCGCGCCTAGCCTAAGGCCATTTTGTCTAAAATATAATTATATGCACCTGCGCGGACATTCAACTTAGTAGTTCATCTGTTTTCTATAAGCTACCAAACAGTTGTGCAACTAAAAATTGAATTTGTGCGCCTAGCCTTACACACTATGGGTATCCATACAATGGGACACGACTTTATCTCATGTGTTTCTGGGAATACCATGACCATTCTCTACTTATATGTTTATATGATATGTGTTTTGATATATTTTCTTTCATTTGTCTCCTTTAAAGAACATTTCATTGACGAAATTAAAGATAAATATTCATTATTACTTGATGCACCTGTGTACTTATTGAAATCTTTTATGATAAAAGTCACAGAAGTTTGTCTTTTATTCTTTTGTGGTTTTTAACAGATTTCATAACAGATTTTGGCATGCTGAATACCAAAAATGCTATTCGTAAAAGATTTTTTCTATGTTCGAACGTTTGACAGTTCATAAAAGTTTTCTTAGCAGATTTTATAACAGATTTTAGCGTGCTGAATACCAAAATTAAAATTCATAAAAGATTTGTTGACAGCATAAATATTTGTATGGAAATTCATAGCAGAATAACAGAATAGAAGAATAAAAGTTCTCGCCGAATAGGCCTAAATATGTGAAATAGACGAAAGACAAATTAACTGGTATAAAATTTCATAGCGGGTTCATTTAATGTCTTAAAAAATCCACTTCACGTTATTGACGGACGATATTTTATGCTCGCAAAAAATCCAAGAAATGTTCTTCAGGGCAATCAGTTGACATCTGCAATGAAATGTTCTCGATACGTCAAAATTTAATTTGTCCCTTATCTGTCATACCATATAATTATTTTAATTATCGAATTAGATATTTTTTATTATATCAACATATACTTTTAGCATTCATTATATCAAAATATAGATCGTTCTCCATCTGTCAAGCCATGAACTGGATGATGACTACGACTTCAATGTATTAAAAAAATTAATTTTTGCCACTTATAATTCCATTACAAGGTGTGAATGATGTCCATCGGTTTGTCAATCTCTGACAGAGGGAGTAAGATAAAGTACAGAAATCTAAAAAAAAGTTAAAGGATTGGTTTGATTTTGATAAGGTGAACGCTCCATCTAGTGGTATGTCAAAAAAAAGTTTTGACTTTTTCGCTGCATGACAAGTATATTTGTTGGCGGCGTTAAGCCAGATAAACATTGTTCAAATGCATGAAAAGCACGTACAAGTCTATTATTTCAGTGGCGAGAGAACGTTGCCCTTTGTGGTTTTTTTTTTCAGCAAAACTGTGTTTTTACGAATTTCTTTGAGATTTTTGTAATTTTATCCGAGCAATTTGTTTTATTTTGTCTGTCCATTTTATCATACAATTTTCTTTTGCTGTTTTAATATTTTAATCAGTGCTTATGCTGTGTTGTGTTCTCATCTCTTCAACGTACTATACGCAAATGAACCAATAAATACATGATCAATCATCAACCTTGCATATACAATATTTCTATGCAGTACGCTAGATTGAAAAGATTTTGATTTTTCTTCAAGCCTACATCCAATCTATACGTGTGAATTTTTCACTAATACACTTACAATTGCTGAGAAAAATGCGGAGTTATCGTTCATTCTTCTTTGTGGTTTTCTTTCTTATATTTGGCGTTCACTCAGTGCAATTCGCTTAACTGAGTAGAGTAAGGAGTGCGAAGAGATGACTCCTTTTCGTATGAACAAAGTTAACTTATATTTAAAATCGCTGTGTTTAAAAGCACAGATGCACTCGAAAGGAAGCCAAAAGAGAAACAGAGATTAAAATCAGATTCGTGTAATAACAGTCTATTTTTTTTTATCAGATAACATCTCTGTTTGAATATAAGTGTAAAAATATGATGCTGTCACAAGCAACATCCCTGGTTAAACATAAGTCAAACAAACCTTACATTACGTAGCGGAGTCCACTTACTCCTAACACATGCCACGAACTACTTCATCGAAGCATATTGTCGATAAGGTTTTTAGGTCGTTTGAAATGAATAAGTGTCGACACGGCAGTGCGAACTTTGGGAATCGATGTAGTATGCCAACATGGCGTGTAAGGCTAGCCGCGCACTAGCAACTGTGATCGAAATCAAATAGTTTTATCACCAGTTGATAGGGTACCGCGCACTGGCAACTCTTTACTCACGCTCACACTCTTTTCTCTCTTGCGCTTATGAAAAACAGCTCAACTGTAGCGATTTAATTTTAAACAATCGTTTAGTTTGTGTCAAAATACAAACTTTTTAGTTGCTCGAATCGAGTTGCTCTAAGTACGCGGTGTCCCATATAAGCCCATAATATGTTTTATTTTAGCAACTAAACAGTTGTGAAACTAAAAATTGAATGTGCGCGCCTGGCCTTAAAAGGATCGAAATAGTTCGTCGACACAATGTTTTATGTTGTTATTCGGTTTTAGTTGTTAACTAGTGTTTTTGATCCCATTAATCTTAAATTCACTTTATAATTTTTTGATTATTACATTAAAAGTATCCTAAACACAAGTAATAATGGAAAATGAACAAGAAAAATGTTCTTGGACTCGTTCCGAAATAATTATTTTACTAGAAATAAGTAAAGAGAGCAAAATAGTTGATTATTTCAAAACGATTTTACAGTACATGGTCCAAAAATACATATGTTTAGGTGGAAAGTGTTATGTACAGCTATGTAGGGATATTTTCGGATTTAAGTATAAGTGGAAGGGATAAATTGTGGAAAAATAGTGGCTTTCATTTGAATATTACCCCTAACACACACCACGAACTACTTCATCGAAGCATATTGTCGATAAGGTTTTTGGGTCGTGTGAAATGAATATAGGTCGACATAGCACTATAGCATTGCGAACTCTGGTAATCGAAGTAGTATGCCGAAATCGCGTGTAAAAAGGACCGAACTAGTTCGTCGAAACAATTTTGTATGATGTTATTCAGTTTTAGTTGTTAAAATTTACAAATCGCCTGAAAAAGCAAGAATAAAATTCAATCTCCTTAAGCAACAATTCAATAAAGCTCTGATCAACACAAAAAAGTGGTTCTAGAGCATTAAAATTCAAATATTTTTCGGTCATTTTCACTTTTCATTTAAAATTTTACAGCTCTACCATTTCACAGCTGATTTTGGCATGTACTTCTACGTCGGCGTATTGGTGTGTAAATGCCCATACAAAAGCGAAGTACTTTGTCGATTATATCGGTATATATCTAAAGTCACAAACTAGTACGATTGCATGGTATGTTTATTGGGTACGTTCGATAACAAAAACTCGGCACTCGGACGAACGTTGATGTTTACACATCTTAACCGTGAGTCCTGGCACTCACACTTTTTTTTTATATTAAGGTTTTAAATTTTTCTAACGTTCTTGTTATAAGTCCATTTACAAATTTCTGAGAGAAAAACAATTATCAAGAAGTTGAGTGTATCAAGTCTGTGTGTAAGGCATTCATTCTTATTGTCAAACCAATTTGAAAAATATTATTTTTTGTTTAAATTTATTAATATAAAATCTTAAGCATTTTAGACATTTTAGTAAGTTACTAAGTTAAAAAGAGGATTTTGCTAACTTTAAACGATTTTACCATCTTACTATCTCTAAACATTTTACTTAAGTTAATATAACAAACTGGTTACTTTAACTTTTAGTAATTTACTAAATGAAGATGAAATCTGTCATTTTCCTCAAAAAAAATCTCTTGGCAATTTTTTTTGGAAGAGTTTGACAAGATAGCAGATCGGTTTTTAGTCGAAAAACTTAAAGATCCAAGATCAATTGAACCTGAATTTCAAGTACCTAATATTTACATTACACTTTTTTGGAAGAAGACTGGAATGGTCCAATCCAAAGTGGCGAAATAATAAAAAAAACATTCCGTAAAAAAGTTGTTAAAAATAAATAAATAACAGAATAAATGTAAGGTTGTCCTTTTGACTTTTGAGTTTCCGATATTTGAAACTATTAGGTCCGTTCCCCAGATTTAGTTTAGTTTGGTTTGTTAATTTTAACGAACTGTCATGATTTAAATGTGTTCAGATGCACCGTTTTTAATAAATGGGAATTAGTCAATTACTAGTTAGTAAAACGAAAAAAAAAGTTTAAAAATTTCGAAGAGCTAGTAAATTACTAAAAGTTTAACAAATTGTTAACAAAATGCTAAACCCTTAATAATATGCTGTTTAAAATGTTGCTCCTATGTTTCTATCATCACGTGTGAACGTTTGTTTCCTATTAATGAATCATATAAACTATTTGTTAATCTAATACAATTTTCTGTTGGGCTTGCATAGGTATTCAACTAAATGTTGTGAAAATTTGTGTAAAAGCTGAAATAATTCTCTCCTAATAGCAACAGATCCATTTATTGTCTTTACCGCCATCGCCATTCCGACATTCATTTTTTTTGAAAATCTGTATATACATACTCGTATGTGCCAGTTTGTAAACTTTTGGCATAATTATTTTTTATTTTTTCATTGTTGAAGATAAATTCGATTACCTTTCAGCTAACAATTCCATCAGGTGGTTTTTAAAATAAAAAGAAACTTCAATCAACGAAGGCAGATATATGAAATATGAAAAATTGAAAAATAAATATATTTTTGAAAAATCTGTCTATCCTTAATGTTTGTTTAATAGGCATTAAATCAGGCTTTTATTCCAATATTCTCAAAAATATAGATCTCGTATACCACCTACTTAATTAAGAAAAAATACTTTTAATTACTAGTGGTACATATGTATTCGACTAATATCTATGTGAAATTTAACCGAATGAAAAAAAATCAAAAAAAAAAATATATATAATATTTTGTCTAGGGCTTATTTTTAAAGATATCTATAAAACTCGTCTTTGAAAATTGTAATTTCTGAAAAGCACAATAAATCATTATTTTGGTGCTATCATTCATTTTTTTAATTTTATTTGTATGTACAATCATTTCTTCTGGCTCAGAAATTATTTTAACCAACCTTCCACATAAAATCAATTATTATATTTAAATAGTTATTGGTATGTAATTCTTATTTTAAATTTTCGCATTAGCCGCGCATATAAAAGATATTTATTATTTAGATATTTATTATTTAGATATTGCAAGTGCAATATGCAATACTGTAACCACCCCGAACGTTTCTCTACAAATTTCACTGAGCGTGGTCCCGGTATATAACGCGGCTAATCCGAGAATTTAAAAGTTCTTATTTAGGTGTAAAATAATTCATAAAAAAAAATTAATTTTAATTTTGACACATAATAATTGATGATGGTGTTTAAAAAGTGAATTATTTCTGTTTGTCGGGCACCTAAATTACACAAAAAACATAAAATCATGAGTACGCAAATCTTACAATTTTTTGTGTCGCCAGCTCCCGGACTATAATACAAATGATGGAGATATTAATAGAATAATGTTCTATTTACCTAATGTCTTACCTTTTGCCTTTTTTCTAAAAAAATAGGATACCCCAGTAGAAATTAGCTTTTTTTGGTAGATACCTACCTACATCTATTCCACATGAATAAAGGTAGCCGCATTGTCTGCAAGTATTATCTTTCTCGCTCATAATAAAAAACAGTTCTTAAACAAAAGAGAGAATATTATATTGTTCTCTTTTTAATTCAGAAAAGTTTTCTTACGATGACTATAATATTCTCTTCTTCTTATGAAACCTTCTTAAGAAAGCTCTTGTCTGCTGGAGAAAATTTTCGATGACAGAATTTTGTATGGAGGTGAGACATCTGTATATAATTATCTGTGATTCTACGATGTCGGGAAGTGCTCCATAATTTTGATGATCTGTCAGTCAGTCAGTCAGTGAGTCAGTCAGTTACGGTTTTTGTGATTTTTGAGGCCTTATATCTCAGGAACCGCTTATGCTAGGAAATTGAAATTTGGTGAGGCGCCTGTGCCTGACTGGCTTAGTAAATATTCGGAATTTTTCTGACATCATTGGTACTGAAATAGGGAGGGGTCAAAAATCGCCTGAGTTTGTTCCTGTAAAAAGGGTGTAGTGCCAGAACTTGGATGGGCACTACCGTGCCCTTTGATAGAATCGAGATTTATGTCTTTAAATCAACATTTTAAAAATTTTGGTTTTCTCTATGACTTAAATAACAAGTTAAAAAAAATTTCAAAAGAGTAAATATTGAAAAACTGTCAGGATTTACACACAGTCCTGCAAGAAGGTGAGAGTAGTGACCTCCAACCTTATGAGTTGTATGAGGAGTTACAAAATATGATCCCAATTTTACCCAACTCTATTAAAAACGTGAAAGATCTGCTCCAATATATCATAGAGAACGATTTGAAAGAAATTTACTCAAATGTTTACATTGTCATTAGAATTTTGTTAACAATACCTATAAGTACTGCTTCCGCTGAAAGGAGCTTTGCAAAATGTAAATTGGCCAACTGGTTGAGAAATGTTTTCAATCAGGTTTAGGTCACTGAGGAAATTTCATTACAATGGAAAAAATCCGAAATAATTCTCGTCCACAAAAATGACAACAAAGACGATATGAAGAACTATGGACCCTTTACCATAATATCTTGCATTTGTAAGGTCCTGGAAAAATGATTAATTCATCGAATGAAAGCAAGTATAGAATTCAAGTAACCTTTTGAGCAAGCTTATATTAAGACCATCTTCAAAAATTTAGCCAAATCATACAAAAAATCGACATGAGCAAAAGTTCAGGTGGTTGTCTAATGATAGAGAAAGTGGACTATGATTTACATAGATTTAAGGTAAGTATAACGCAGAGGGACAGTCAGGGTGACACCATATTATGTGTACAAACAAACAAATTATGCTGCTGTGGCTTTTCTAGTTTTAAGTAGTTTTAGTTTATTTTAAATAGTTTTAGGTAGTTTTAATTAGTTTAGGTTTAGTTTATAATTTGTATACACATATAATTAAAAATAGAGATAAAACATCCGAGTTTTTTTTTTACATTTTCTGGAGAAAATTAAAAATTTTATAGCCTATTAAAGAAATAGTTTTTAGGCCAAAAAGCGTTAGAATTAAGCCTAAAGTTTAACTTAGAGCGCCCGCATAGGGCCAGTAAGTTAGTCTTAAGTTATGATAAGTAGGCTAGTTTTTTTGAATTCTTGCCTAGCTTTAAGATAGTTATAAGATTAATACTAATGAAAATTAATTAAAAAAAAGTACGTTGGACGTCATGATAAATCCTCTAATAGTATCTCTTGTCATGAAAAGTGCTACCCATTAGCGGTTGAGAGTTTTAAGTTGTAACGAAGTTACACCTTTTAACTTAATTACACCTTTTACCACCCAAAGAAGACAGAACGCCGAAATTCTACTTTAATTACTATTCCGGATGAAATGGCCAGCAAGTATTGCATACCTAAAGGCGCCCACGCAAATATGCAAAAGAGGACACACACAGATGGTTGGCGACGTCAGCAAATAAATTTCGTTCGTCAGTTTTATAATCCACATTTGGTTTTGGCCGCCAGGTCGACAAGTAAAAGTGAGAAATTCATCATTCACCAACTGGACAACCGGGACTGAACAACCCGAGTCAAAAACCAAGACAATTTTTCATAATGCTAATTATTGAACCATGTACATTACAAATATTATAATTTTTAGAGTTTAAGTCATTTTTTAAGTTAGGCCCCCTATGTGCCAACAAATTTCTACCCCATACATATTATCCTCAAGTTTCACAATTGTATATATATTAAGTTCAATAAAAAACCTTGAAACCAAACCTTGAATCGAAAGTCAGAGAGATGAGACCATGCCATCATCTAAATTAAATTAACAATTAATGTATATTATAAATGCTATAATTTTAGAAACAAGTTCATAGCTTAAGTTAGGCCCCCTATGTGCCAACAATTTTTTTATAGTCATATTATCCTTAGGTTTAAGTTTCCAATTGTATGTATAAAGTGCAATAAAAAACCTTGAAAATCGAAAGTCAGATTCTTCTTGCCATCGTGTCTTTTGTACCAATCTCAATCCCAATATTCGCTGTGTGAATTTCGTGTCCTCTCCTCCGCCGCCGTAGTTAAGACTAGGGACTATATCCCAATCTTCGCTGTCTTAACGTCCACCACTCAGACTAGGGACTCCATCCCAATTTTCACTGTCTGAATTTCCTGTCCTCCGCCGCCGTAGTTAAGACTAGTGACTCTATCCCAATCTTTGCTGTCTTAACCTCCACCACTCAGACTAGGGACTCCATCCCAATCTTCGCTGTCTGAATCTCCTCGCCGCCACCGTAGTTAAGACTAGGGACTGTATCCCAATCTTCGCTGTCTTAACCCTCTCCGAAAGCCTTAGACTAAGGACTGTATCCCAACCTTCACTGTCGAAGCCTCCGCTGCCGTAGTTAAGACTAGGGACTCTATCCCAATCTTCGCTGTCTCTGTCTTAGACTCCACCACTCAGACTCCATCCCAAACATCGCCGTCTGAATCTCCTCGCCGCCGCCGTAGTTAAGACTAGGGACTCTATCCCAATCTTCGCTGTCTTAACCTCCTCCGCAAAGCTCAGACTAGGGACTCTAACCCAATCTTCGCGGTCTGAGTCTCCTCTCTGATACCGCCGTTAGTGTATATGAAATACTTTGTTATCTTATTGCAAGGCCGTGAATATTGTTAAAGTATATGAAATACTTTGCTAGCTTATTGTAAGATCGTGAATATTGTAAAGTTGTATGCTTTGAACTCTCTATTGGCCGAGTTTTACCGCTTTCTTCCGTTGACCATGGACCCCGCTGACGTACCTCAGCTGGAAACAAAAAAAGCATCACAAAGTCACTAGATTAAGGCTCTTTATGAGCCATCATGGTCTCTAACTTAGTTTAATTTTACGAGTATATCTCGCCTTTATTAGTTTCTGCCGAACGTTTGATACAGTGTAAACAGTTTTTATTTGGCAAGTATTAATTAAACAAGGAGTGGAGCTTAAAATTGTTCGTATCCTTCAAAATATGTATAATGATAATATTGCATGCATTAAAACGGAAAGTATTGGACTAATATTTCATACGACACGTGGAGTAAGGCAAGGTGACAGCTTTCGCCTGAATTTTTTTCCGAAACCTTGCAAGAAATTTTCCGAATGACGAAATAGGAAAACGATGGTCTAAATATAAACGGCAAATATTTACCAAATCTACGAAGAACAAACCATGCTAAACGAGCTACATATATTATGAGCAAAATTGTAGGTTTATCCACTAACTGTAAAGTATCCAAGCAATCATTCAGAAATAAGAATGGATTATACAATTTTAGAGTACGTAGAAGACCTATTATTTGGGTCAAATAATATCATTGATATAAGGATCTACAAATATTAACTAATGCCTGGCGATATCTGCATTCAAACAAGGAAATACGTTTTTGACTCCACAATTCTGCCAGATTTACAATATGGTAGCCAAACATGGCAATCTACTACACCCCTCAAAAATAAACTCCAAGTCTGTTAAAGGACCATGGAAAGATTGATTTTAAAAATGGGATTGTATCAACGGATTAACCATTAAAATTTAAGATTCCAGAAAAAATTATAAGATGTTGTTTACAAACAATAAAACTGAAATGGGATTGGGCTGTACACTTAATTCGGGCGTCAGACGATCGATGGATTAAAACAACAACAGAGTGGACTCCACTCGACAACAAAAGAAATGTTAAAAGACCATTTAAGCGGTGGAGAAACGAAATTCATGTTTTTAGTGCAAACTATGAAGGGAGATGCATATACTCATCAAACTTATTAAACTGGTTATTTATTTAAAAAAAAAAAGCTAACGAGTGAATAAGGCTTTAATAAAAATAATAATAAATAATTGATTCAATAGATTACTTGAAAAATTAAATAATTAGATAAGATAGATAGATAGATAAATTCGATTTATTTCTCTTATTTCAAATATTTACATTGTTTACATAAAATATTGATTAAAATCGTTGAGGCTTGGCAATTGACATCTTTTAATAAAATTGTATAAGATTTACTAATATATACATTTATTAATACATAAATTAGTGAATAAAGTTATTTTTTTTTCTTTTTTTTTGTAAATAGTAACTTTTGAGTCTAAAAACTACATTAGTTTTCTATTAAAAGGCTTCGTTGATAATATGAGTACGGTAGGACATTGCAGTTTGAAAGTAATTAAAGAGATGGTTGATGTTACCTTCACAGTTTAGGAGTGCGAATACTTCTTCTTTTGATTTAAAATTGCTTCCTAGTGTGTACCTCCGAATTTCACAAAAAAATGGGCATTTCCCAATGAAATGGATGACGTCCTCTCTTTCCGACAAGTTGCATAAGCTACAATATATAGGCAGATCCTCTCGATGTGGAACGTAATTAAGGCCTAAAAGTACCCCTCTCATTTAAAAAATCGCGGATATAAGTTCCTGTTTGTTTTCGTTGCGGAAGTAGTTATGTTTGCAAATTATGATTAAGACGGCTATAAGTCGATCCGTGAACTGAGGATGTAGCGTCATTTATGGAGTCTATTCTGCTTTGTTCGTCCAATTTGGATATAAGATTTAAAAGGTCACTTTTGCAAAATCTTCCATTATCTTCCAGCAACCGAAGGTCAGTTTGACAGTACATCGCATGTTCTTGGAGCTTTTTGTACCACAGGTTTTTCTTTCTAATTGAATACAATGCTAAAATTTTAGGAAGTCTATCATCAGGCATGTCCAGGACTTTTATTTTATACTTCGTGTGCCACTTTAGAGATTTAATAAATAGTGGTGGCAATCCTGTCTCTATTGTAATCATATAATTTGGAGTGTATTTTGGCAAACGGAAGCATCTTTTAATGAAGAACCTCAGAAGTTTTTCAACAGTTTCATATTTTTCACCATAATAGATTCCACAACTGCGACAAAGACTTTATACTTGACATCATGAGTTATTAATCTGTTTGAGAAGCATTTCTTCCAGGTTGCCGATATTGCGCTTTTTGCCTTGATCAGCTTATCTTTGAGATGAGTTTCCATTTATTAAGGTTGTTGGTTATGGTTATTTCCAGATATTTGTATGGCTTCACTATCTCGATCGGCTCTCTTTCAAAGTACCATTTTTCATTTCTGGCTGTTCTACATGATCCTTTCCGAAATATCATAACCTTTGATTTGCTCAGATTTACCCTCAGATTCCATGATATGCAGTACACTTTCAGTCGATTAATCATCAGTTGTAGGGTTTTGGGTGACTGAGCAAACAGTATAACGTCATCTGCAAATAGTAGGGCCTTAATAACTTTTCTCGAAATTTCATGTTGTAAAGCTTGAAAAATAACGCTCTCCGGTCGACCGTATCAAATGCTGCTTTAAAGTCGACAAAAAATGCGTACAACTTCTTATTTTGTTCGATAAACGTTTCTGCTATACTTTGGACTACAAAAATGTTATCGATAGTCAAGTAGCCGCTTCGAAATCCTGCTTGGAATTCGCCAAGCAGTTTTTGACTATTAGTCCATGTTGTCAGTCGTTTATTCAGCAGAGTTGTGAATACCTTGTAAGAGGCGTTAAGAAAGGAAATACCGCGGTAGTTGGCTGGATCTTCAATGTTGTTTTTCTTGTGCAAAGGAAAAATCACAGATTGTTTAAACTGTTCTGGAAATACCCCAGAGTCCAGTATTATATTTAAGGCCGAAGTCAGTTTGGAAGTGAGTCTTTCAGTTCCATATTTTAGAAACTCCATTGGAATTCAATCAGCGCCTGGTGCCTTACCGTCTTTCAATTCCATCAGCACTTTACTTACTTCTTCTATTGTTATAACGCTATCTAATGTGTCGTTAGCGTATGCGGGTTTTGCAAATTGTATAGGCGGTGTCGGATTCTCGGGATTTAACAATAACTTAAAGTGATCATGCAATATATTAATGTTCAATTTGGTGCTTATTTGTAGCTTTTTACCATTTAAATGGTTTACTGCTGTCCAAAATTCTTTTGAGTTTTTGCAGTGAATTAATCGTAGAGCTTCAGTTTCAAGAAATGTTGCTTTTTTTTTCTTGCAAGTTTTTTTGAATGCACTGTTAGCTTCTAACTTTGAGTATATATAATATGGAGGGCTCGTTTCTACTCCAAATGCGTGACTATCATAGGGGGCGCTACTCAAATTTGTGTAAGACAAAGTTATTGCCGAGTGCTTCATATCACATGTGACGGAGAACTATATGCGAGGAGAAGGTAAGCACAAATCGGAGGATACGGCTGTATACTTAACTTAAGTGAGACAGCGACCCCTATCACAACTTCAAGTACTACAATGCATTAGGGATAGGAACGAGCCCTCCATATTATATATACTCAAAGGCTTCTAAGTAGATTTGTTTAAGGTATTTGCTGTTGTATCTTCTGAAAACTTTTAGCCATCCAAAAGATCTTTGGCGTGCTTTTTCGCAATCCTCATCGAACCATTTTTCTTTTTGTTTTGAGGTTTTTCCCTGATAAGTAGTGGATGCCGGGTAAGACAGTTTGATAATGTCTTCTATATCTCCTATTGTTAGTTGAGCATCATATGTGTTCGCGCACATTTGAGGTTTTTCACTCCAAGTCTGCAATTGGGCGGAAAACGGAGTGACAAAACTCAACATGTGCACGAACAAGCCTAACTCTTCTTTTATGACGTCTACACCTGAACGCATACCAATGTTCCTCAAACACCGGTTATTTGGTGTCGTCGGTGTAGACTGTAGACGCCATCTGCTTTTTTCATTTTTTTCATTCTCGATTTAACTCTCAAAGTAAAAGGTCATTTTTTTTTATTCAGCCGTCAGCAAGTCATTTTTTTGTATACTTTCTATTTCCAAATTAATTTTTTTTTATTTAATAAAGTTAAATTTCTAATTGTTTAAAGTCAATTGTAAAGTTTTTGTTTCTCAAATCTTTTGGCCAAAGTGTGTGCCGAAACAATATGGAACGTGTTGTTCTAGGTTGCTTTTATACTCTTGGACTTTGTTTTCTTTCGAACTTAGTTTTGGGGGGAAGTTTAAAACCGTTATTTCACGGTGGCTTATGCAATCCATTTTAAATTCAACAATTAGCGGCAAGTGATCGGAGTATGGTACACTTAAGATCTTAAAATCAAAAATTTTTGAAATCCAGTTTCCTTTCGCTAGACAATAGTCGATTACTGAACATCCTTGCTGACCTATTAAAGTATACTCCCCACATTTATCGGATTCAGAAACACCATTTAATATTTGAAATCCGAAAGCATCACATAGATTTAACATTTTAGTTCCCCTAGCGTTAATTGTAGTGTCTTTGGATTTTCTAATTTTACCCGCAAATCTGTTTTCTCTTCCTTCATTACTTCCTATTCTTGCATTTATGTCTCCGATTATCATAACGTCATCGCTATTATTGTGTTCAATAAAACTTTTAAGTGTATTAAAATCATGATCCCAGTGATTACAGTTTATATACGATAGGATTATAATCAGCTTCGTATCTCCAATTTTAATCATCAGACGATGAACTTCGTTTTCGACTTCAAATTCGCATTTTATATTTTTGTGTATTTTTTTGTATCCGAAATAGCATCCTCCACTGGCTCTTCCTCTCGTGTTTTGTTTAGTTGCCGGCACCCACGTAAACTCGAAGTTCTTAAAACTACTATTATATAAATAATATTCTTCTTTTACTATAAATGTTTCGTATAAAAACACAAAATCGTGATTATTAATTAAGTTGAAAAAATTCATAAATAAGGTTTTATTGTTTAAGCCTGATATATTATAACTAATTATTTTAAATTTTCTTAATTCATAATTTTTTTTTAAATTTTGGCAGACGGCGCCTTTATCCTATTCTCTAAAAGCATTGACAATAGTTGGTGTATCCCCTAAACCTCTTTTAACCTGACTATTAGATGGCGCACTGTTATTATTATTTTCGTTGAAATTGGTAGCACTTGACGAATCATCTATCACCTCTATCACAACAAGGGAACCCAGCTGTTGTGTAAAATCTACATTGTGTATGACATTTAAAACTTTGACTCCATCCGTATCTTAATGGGCGCATTCACTAACCTAGTCACTACGTAGTCAACTCGTTCTGATTGGCTAAAAACAACAAAAAATTTAGTTGAAATTTCCCCTCAAACGTAGTGTAAAAATTTCTGCTTCAAAGCTAGTTGACATTTCACAATCAGCTGTTCGTTGAAAATACAAATTTAATTTTTGGTGGAAGATATTTTCGAAGTGAAATTATTAAGCAAATTAATATTATATCTTATATTTGATGTTGTTTAATTTAAACTGTAAAAAAAAGTTTATTTAAAGTTCTGAAAACACAATTTTTCTTATTTTATATGTTTACATCTGTCATTAATATGACAGTTTGAATTGACTAGCTTTGTAGTGCAATTTTGCATTCACAAAGCTAGTTGACTTTTTGACTACGTAGTGACTAGGTTAGTGAATGCGCCCAATCTTTGTTGTGCAAGAGACCCTGCGTATGGCTCCAGGAAAACATATTTTTGTTAATAAACATCTTGTCATCTCACACCAAAACCTTGATCTGTGGATTGCATTCGTTGAGTCGCCTTTTAATGCGCATCAATTTGTATCGCTTTTGTCGAACAGATGCCGGAAGATCTTTTGACATTTACCCCTCACACACGCCACCACCGATCAACCAAATCGACAAAATACTTCGCTTTTGTATGGGCATTTAGGCTAGGCGCACACATTCAATTTTTAGTTTCGAAACTGTTTGGTTGCTAAAATGAAACATATGGGCTTATATGGGACACCGCACACTTAGAGCAACTCGATTCTCGAAACTAAAAAGTTTGTGTTTTGACACAAACTAAACGATTGCCTCGCATCAGTTGAGCTGTTTTATATAGGTGCAAGAGAGAAAAGAGTGCGAGCGTGAGTAAAGAGTTGCCAGTGTGCGGTACTCTTTCAACTGGTGATTAATGGCCAAATCACAATCTCGCGTTCGTCGGTCCGGCGTTAAATGGGCGTTTGATCGTATATACGATTTTGTGTGTCAAAAAGCGCGACCGTAGCATTTGTAAAACGAAATTTAGCTTCAAACCTCGAGCATTGACTGACATTTCCATGACATCTTTGATAAGTTCCTACTTAATTGTTATATTCCAATGGATTTTGTTACTGTTTATTAATTTACAAGGTATATAATATTGCGTATTTTAAATTTTGGGCATTTAAAAGTTAATTTGTAAAGCTATTTTCAAAGTTAATAGGGTTCATACAGCCGGGTTAAAGATTTCTGAAACAATATAATTATTTAAATAAAAACAGAACCACACTTTTTTTGATTTAATTATTTATAAAAAAAGAACTTCAATTACTTACTTCTTATTTCACTTCAATTTTCAACTTTGAAAACAAATACAAAATACGGCCGACAATGAACTGTCAAACGCCCGACCGAATAGAAAATAGATCTACTTTTGCTTTGGCCTGGCGTTGGTCTGACGTTTACGATATTACGATATAAAGCGGTCGCAACGCCGGAGGTAACATTTCAGATTGCCTCATAAGAGTCTATTGTTTTTATTCAAAATGTCAAAGCCCGACCGACCAAACGCGAGATTGTGGTTTGGCTATAAACTGTTTGATTTCGATCACAGTTGCCAGTGCGCGACTAGCCTTACACGCCAATACGCCGATGTAGAAGTATATGCCAAAATCAGCTGTTAAATGGTAGGGTTGTGAAATTTTAAATGAAAAGTGAAAATTATCGAAAAATATTTGAATTTTAATGCTCCAGAACCACTTTTTTGTGTTGATCAAAGCTTTATTGAATTGTTGCTTAAGGAGATTAAATTTTATTCTTATTTTATCAGACGATTTGTAAATTTTAACAACTAAAATCGAATAACATCATAAAAAACTGTGTCGACGAACTAGTTCGGTCCTTTTCACACGCCATGTCGGCATACTACTTCGATTCCCAGAGTTCGCACTGCTATGTCGACACATATTCATTTCACACGACCCAAAAACCATATCGACAATATGCTTCGATGAAGTAGTTCGTGGCGTGTGATAGGGGTAATTGTGATACCGGTGTTGCGTAGACGTAGCGTGCTCGATGCTTTGAGCGCAGCAATAACTTGTTGTTTTGACTCAAGCTTGACAATAAAATTCTTGACATTTTCCTTTCCGGATCGGATTTCTCGAATTTGTAAATTTTCATCAGATGGCGGTGGCTGAATAATATTATTGCATATATTTTATGCAAACTCTATTTCGTCCTGATTCTCCCGGATTGCTACACGTAGTAATAGATTGTTTTCGGTGTTTCTTAATTGCATCTCTTTCATTTTGTTTTCTAGTTGTTCGTATTTTTTTTTCTAACGAATTAACTTTTTTTGTTAGAAGTATATTTGTTGCAATGATTTCTTTGTTGACCAAGGTGATTGCTTCAATGTCACTTTTTTTGCAACCTCTGCCATTTTGGAATCAAGAAGCATTCCCAGCATATTAAATAAATCATTCTTGGACATATCTCCCACTAATTCTGTTGACATTTTGATGGACGATTGTGTCTTTTTTGATAAGGGAGTCACTGGAGAAATTTCGTGCACTTTTCTCTTATCCATATGAGGTTTAGTGTGGGCTTATTTTTAATTTCAAATAATTTTAAATAATTATATTTTTAATTTCTTAAGTACCTAATAGAAAAAGGTATAATTTTAAGTTAAAGTAAAAAGGTAAACATGTAGGAACATAATATGTATATTTAATTAATTTTTTCTTAATTTTATTTCTATACAAAAAATTTTTTTGCAGTTTTGTTAAGCTAAGTGCGCTTATTGTGGGCCGTAAATACTTTTTGATCAAATTTAAAATAAAAGAAAAAAAGTATCATATTATGTTGCATGGTAATAATTATAAAAGTATCTAATAGATTAATAAAACGTGATAAAAAAGAGAACAGTTAGGTAAATCATAATATTTTTTGAATGTGTTTTCGACAAAAATTCCGCACCTGGAAGAGTGTCGCCCACGGTATTTGAACCTCTCTCACACGCTACATCCCCGCCACAAATAAGTCTCTCACCCACATGCTTTGAAATCACAGTGTGAAGTTACTTGAAATTACGTACGCACAATAATGCTACACTCTCAATTTCATGTAATGTAAAACTATAGCGCTAACTGATAAATAGTTGAAAATTATCAAGTCTCTATTAAAATTGTAAACCTAGATATTAATTAGTTGTCTAAATATTTTCACATTTGAAACCTTTTTATTTTCTAGGCTAAAATTCATTCAGAGCCACCAAGAGCAATCCAATGCTCTGCCTTAATGCAAGATACGAAGTACAACGGAAGGGGAAAATATATTCCAAGGTAGGTTCTCGATTTGAAATCAAATCAGTTCAATATACAATTATTATATACAAAATTATTGAGTCGTAAACATTGGGGATTAATATCAGCATTCAATTATGTTTTAAATAAAATTGAGTTATAAAATAAGACCCGATTATTAGATTAATGAATAATTTTCTAAGAAGCTTTAATGTTGTATTAAACTTAGTAATTCAACGTTGAATTAATATTTGTATTCATCGTTTGAACTTTTAAAAAAAAAATATTTATTACTGGTAGGTAGGTAGGTTAAAGTGGCCGTGATTAAAGCATCTGACACACTTAGACCAGTAGAGGTCCATTGTGATACCACGATCTAATAGAGAACAAAAAGGTTCTCCTATTAGTTAAAACCATTTGGAGCTTCTGATGAAGCGAAGGAGACTTTTGATGTCTATGTTTATGAGATCGCTTGGTTCGTTAAAAAAATATTTTCCTAGATGAAGTTTGCGTCTGTAAGAGAAAGCAGGACATGTACAAAGAAGGTGTGGGATTGTTTCCTCTTCCGCTTCGTCCAAGCAACTCCTGCAAAAATCGTTTGATAGTACACCGAGTCGTGCGGCGTGTCTACCAATGAGACAGTGTCCAGTT
Source organism: Philhelius festivus (assembly GCA_963931855.1). NCBI lineage: Eukaryota > Metazoa > Arthropoda > Insecta > Diptera > Syrphidae > Philhelius > Philhelius festivus. The sequence goes on from OZ007555.1 coordinate 99,579,794, forward strand.
ATGACACCTATTACGGAGCTGATCTGAGATCTACCGAGGGACAATAAATAGTTTGACCGCTTCACGTCTAGGTTGGGCCAGATTTGTTTGGTCGCCAGGCAAGTGGTAGTGTGAAGCCATCTTGTGTTTGATTGTTACAGAGCGATATATACCCTGTCGGGCAAGATAGGTATTTCCGTTCCAATTCTGGCGAGTTCGTCGGCCCTGCAATTCCCCGGAACGTCCGGCACCCAGAATAGGTGAATGTAAAACTGTTTGGCCATCTCCATCAGAGATGAACGACAGTCTTGGACTGTAATGGAGTTTGAAGAAACTGATGCGAGGGATTTCAAAGTAGCCTGACTATCTGAGAAGATACGGATATCCATGCTAGATACCACGTTTTCTCTAAACCAAGACAATACTTCCTTTATCGCAAGAATTTCCGCTTGGAATACGCTACAATAGTTTGGAAGGCGGAAGAAGAGACTAAGGTTTAGTCCATCTGAGAATACTCCACAACCCACTCCGGTTTCAGTTTTCGATCTATCTGTATAAAAATTTACAGATTTTTCTACTATCAAAGCCCCTTCCCAAGCTGACCTTGAGGGAATGTTGACTTCGAAGTTTTTGTCGAAAACTAACTAGGGAGTGATGTAGTCAGAGTGACTTGGGAAAGATCCGAATAAATTCAGAATAGTGGTGTGGCCAATAGAGTTATTGGTCCATTGAGAGATGGCTTTGAGACGCACGGCTGTGCTCGCGGCCATTTGCTTGCTGTAAATATCCAGGGCTGTGAGGTTAAGAAGTATGTCTAGTGCAGCGGAGGGTGTCGAGCGGAGGGCTCCGCTGATACACATACACGCTGAACATTGCACTTTGCTTAGATTATTGCGATTTGTCGCTTTGTCTAAGGCCGTCCACAATACAGTCACCCCGTATGTGAGTATAGGTCTAATGACCGCAATATATAGCCAGTGAGTGATATGTGGAGACAAGCCCCACTTGCTCCCCACGGCTTTCTTACAAGGAAAGAGAGCTACTGTGGCTTTCCTTACTCATTCCTGTATATTAGGTTTCCAGCTTAACTTTTTGTCTAAAATAAGACCCAGGCAGCGTTACCACTTCCAGTAAAAGAGGCGAAGTATATTTGAAGAAAAAAGTGAAGCAAATGGAGAAAAATCGAAGTAGATTTTAAAATGACTTTTTACTTGCTTTTAGAAAAATTTGAACTCGAGATTTTCATCAGTTGACATTACAACATGAAAAAGTAGTGATTCTATCTGTCTGCAGGACTGTACCTCAACCTGCAGCCTAGAGGTAAAACTGAAATGGTTTGTTTTTTTTAAGTTCGGTTCCTTACATACACCCATTTTGAAATATCATATTTTTCGAAAACGGCTCTAATGATTTTTATAAAAAAAAGAATTATGTGTAGATCATACCAACAATGCGATTTACATTTTGGCAACAAAAATGTTACTAACGGTACCTGTCATAGAACCTTTTTCTGATTTTTTACTTTTTCAATTCCAAATCTACGGATTTCGGTAGAATTTCTTTGATTTTGAAATAATATTTTATACAAAAATCTTCAATTTTAAAGAAATTTGTATATGAAGAATTGATTTATAAGTAAAATTTTCTTTTATAAAGAATAACATTAAAATTACTATAATTGAATATAATTTAAATTAGAAATAAAAACACACACGCAAGCTAAATTTTCTATGCTTTTAAAATTACTATTTTTTGTTTTTTTATTGTGTTGACATTTATTTTTTTTTGGTAATGCTGGTGCTGTATACTACCCAGAGTACCTAAAAGAAGTAGATTTGGTCTTTTTTTGTAAAATTGAAGTAGTTTAAAGCAAGGATTTTAAAAATGAAGTAGATTTCAGTATTTTGCTGATGGTGCGAAGTAGGAAGTAGATTTTAAAATATTTTGAAAAAAAGAAGTAGATCTACTTCAATTGAAGTAAAGTGGTACCACTGGACCCAGGTATTTAGCTTCGTCTGAGAAAGTAAGTGGAACGCCTTTAATCGATGGAGGATCTAGTTGAGGAATTTTATATTTCCTTGTGAAGAGGACTAGTTCAGTCTAGTGGGGATTTACTCCTAGTCCACAGCGACCTGTCCATTTGAGTAGCTTATTGAGAGCTGTTTGGATGAGTTCTACTAGAATTTGAGGATGCTTTCCTGATACGGCAATGGCAATATCGTCAGCGTATGCAATCACTTTGAATCCCTCTTCTTCTAGGTCTAAGCTATTATTTATTACTGAGAACATTATTTAGGTACATTATAGCTTTGTATATACACTCTATTCTATAGTATTCCTATGCAACACGATTTTGTAGTGTTACATGGAGATGTAGATGTCGCAAAATCGCTTATTTTAGCTTTGAACCTGACCAAAACAAACAGGGAAAATAAGAAATAAACAGGGAATCTTATTGGGAAATTGGATTTTGTTTTTAGTCCCCTTATATATTCTTACAAACAGGGGCCTATTGCACCATCTTACAAAATTGTGATTACAAGAATTTTTTAACAAATTTGTAAGAAATCGAGTTTATTTCATATGTAATTTTTTTTAATCACAAATTTGTACTTGTAATTTATAGTTGGTGCAATAGGCCCCAGTCTGCCAATGTGTGGATGGCTGTGGCGTGCGCGACGTAGGGGGATGATCTTGGTGGTTGGTTTTCTTTGATTATTTCACAAATATTTTGTTTCGTTTTCTTTAGCTTATGGATGCAGGTGTAAGAATGAATGCGAGCCTGATATGTATAGTAGTCGCTGAGAATTTTATTATTTATATGCTAATTTTTAACTGTTTTGGTGGATTAAAAACAAAGATAAATGTTTTTCTTAACTTTTTTATTATTCTTTTATTATTTTCTGTAGGTACCTTTTTAAATAAGTAGATAGGTACGTAGCATCAAAAAAATATACCTATGTTTAAAAGAAAGAATGGCGCAAAATTTTAAACAGCTTAGTAGGTATGTATTAAGGTATTAGTATAATACTACTAAACAATTTGCTAACTTTAAAGTAGTTTCATTAATGACAGTTCGTGCAAAAAAAAAGTAATTAAGCAAACCTTTTAACCTTTCTAAATGTCAAAGAGTCTTATGAAGTTAACACTATACTAACAAAATAAAATAGGTGATACGATGATTTTAACTGTAATAAAAGGGTAGATTATATTCGAAAAAAATTTTAACTTTTTTTTAACTCTTTTTCATACTAAAACAGCCTTAGCATCGTATTAATTCAAATAATTGATTCAAATCTTGTCAAAATATTATCATCATCACTTAATTAGACAAATAAAACTAAAATGCATAAACTTTTTAATTTAGGTTTTAAGTGCTGATTGAGTACAAAAAGATAATAGATAAATAAATAATTACTGAGTGACCGTGCACTAAACGATTTTTAACTCATTAATTTTTTGACCGATATATGGTAGTTTTAAGTTTTGAAGGTAAGTGACTTTAATTTCCTTCTAATGATGTAGGTATTTTTTGTATACCTACCTATTTCTTTGTTCGCAATACAAAATAGGTAGGTATGAATGTGTAGATTTCATTGAGGCTACGTAAAATTTAAAGTAATTTTTCCAGTTTTTCAAAGTTTTAAGCCAGTAATATAAATGTAAACTTATGTAAATGTGTGCATGTACTATATGCACAAATGCATATGTACTTATGTGTATGTATTTGTTGGTTTTAAATTGCTTTTAAAACTGGCCAAAAAAAGCTATTGTTTATATTGGAAAAAACGAAATCGAAATAACAAAAAGTTTTTTTTGAGGCGAATCAATTTCAATAAAGGATATGGTTTGTGGACTTAAAAAAAAAACTACAACAAAATTACTAAATCTGTATTTTTTTATCGGGTGAGTGGAATATGAGGTACCTATGTCTATATATCTACTGTGAGTGTCAAAAGTGAGTAAACACCTAAATGATTTCTTGAGTTACATGGAATTGAAACCAAAAAATAAACAAAAATCGAATTCCAATAATACAAAATAAAAGTTTTATTTAATAGCAATAAATCAAAACCAAAATAAAATTTCAAAAAATTAAGTAATGCATTTTTTCCTAATAAAAACTAAAAATACTCCATATTTTAAGCGTCAAAAGTAAGTAAACATCTGTTACATCTTCAAATTATTTATAAATATAGTATCTCAAGTAAAAAACTGGGTATTTCATGTGATCAACTTTAGACTTCATAACATCTCTTATTCAGCGTGACATGGAAACAACAATGTTATTTCTAACATCGCAGGATATTTGGGACAATTCTTCAATTAAAGCCTTTTAAGGACATCTTTGTTCTTGATGGCCCGTTTGTGAAATTTTCCGGTCCAAATGATCCCATAAATTTTGTATGGGGCTTAGGTGCGGCGATTGGGGAGGGTGGTGGAGGTGCTTTGAAGGCCTATAAAGTATTCATTTTTTAAGGAACTGAGGTATGCTTAAGATCATTGTCTTGCTAAGAGATCCAATTGCTAAGTATCCCTAAATTGCGTAAGGTCGGTTGAAGGTTATTGCTTAGGACGTTTAGATAGTCTTCATTATTCATTGTACTTTCAACGAAAACAAGATTTCCGATCAAATATACGGCCATACATCCCCACACCATCATGTTTTCCTGTGCTCCTTATATTCTGTTTATGATGTTTTCTTACTTCTGATGGGTTAATATGAATTTTTTTTTTTTATAATAACAAATAAACAATGGATTCTTATAATAAAAATCAATACAAATAAATCAAAACACAAATAAAAATTCAAAATATAGAGTCTTACAATTTTTCCTAATAAAAACTAAACATACGAGTACTATCCATATTAGATAGATAGATAGATAGATAGATAGATAGATAGATAGATAGATAGATAGATAGATAGATAGATAGATAGATAGATAGATAGATAGATAGATAGATAGATAGATAGATAGATAGATAGATAGATAGATAGATAGATAGATAGATAGATAGATAGATAGATAGATAGATAGATAGATAGATAGATAGATAGATAGATAGATAGATAGATAGATAGATAGATAGATAGATAGATAGATAGATAGATAGATAGATAGATAGATAGATAGATAGATAGATAGATAGATAGATAGATAGATAGATAGATAGATAGATAGATAGATAGATAGATAGATAGATAGATAGATAGATAGATAGATAGATAGATAGATAGATAGATAGATAGATAGATAGATAGATAGATAGATAGATAGATAGATAGATAGATAGATAGATAGATAGATAGATAGATAGATAGATAGATAGATAGATAGATAGATAGATAGATAGATAGATAGATAGATAGATAGATAGATAGATAGATAGATAGATAGATAGATAGATAGATAGATAGATAGATAGATAGATAGATAGATAGATAGATAGATAGATAGATAGATAGATAGATAGATAGATAGATAGATAGATAGATAGATAGATAGATAGATAGATAGATAGATAGATAGATAGATAGATAGATAGATAGATAGATAGATAGATAGATAGATAGATAGATAGATAGATAGATAGATAGATAGATAGATAGATAGATAGATAGATAGATAGATAGATAGATAGATAGATAGATAGATAGATAGATAGATAGATAGATAGATAGATAGATAGATAGATAGATAGATAGATAGATAGATAGATAGATAGATAGATAGATAGATAGATAGATAGATAGATAGATAGATAGATAGATAGATAGATAGATAGATAGATAGATAGATAGATAGATAGATAGATAGATAGATAGATAGATAGATAGATAGATAGATAGATAGATAGATAGATAGATAGATAGATAGATAGATAGATAGATAGATAGATAGATAGATAGATAGATAGATAGATAGATAGATAGATAGATAGATAGATAGATAGATAGATAGATAGATAGATAGATAGATAGATAGATAGATAGATAGATAGATAGATAGATAGATAGATAGATAGATAGATAGATAGATAGATAGATAGATAGATAGATAGATAGATAGATAGATAGATAGATAGATAGATAGATAGATAGATAGATAGATAGATAGATAGATAGATAGATAGATAGATAGATAGATAGATAGATAGATAGATAGATAGATAGATAGATAGATAGATAGATAGATAGATAGATAGATAGATAGATAGATAGATAGATAGATAGATAGATAGATAGATAGATAGATAGATAGATAGATAGATAGATAGATAGATAGATAGATAGATAGATAGATAGATAGATAGATAGATAGATAGATAGATAGATAGATAGATAGATAGATAGATAGATAGATAGATAGATAGATAGATAGATAGATAGATAGATAGATAGATAGATAGATAGATAGATAGATAGATAGATAGATAGATAGATAGATAGATAGATAGATAGATAGATAGATAGATAGATAGATAGATAGATAGATAGATAGATAGATAGATAGATAGATAGATAGATAGATAGATAGATAGATAGATAGATAGATAGATAGATAGATAGATAGATAGATAGATAGATAGATAGATAGATAGATAGATAGATAGATAGATAGATAGATAGATAGATAGATAGATAGATAGATAGATAGATAGATAGATAGATAGATAGATAGATAGATAGATAGATAGATAGATAGATAGATAGATAGATAGATAGATAGATAGATAGATAGATAGATAGATAGATAGATAGATAGATAGATAGATAGATAGATAGATAGATAGATAGATAGATAGATAGATAGATAGATAGATAGATAGATAGATAGATAGATAGATAGATAGATAGATAGATAGATAGATAGATAGATAGATAGATAGATAGATAGATAGATAGATAGATAGATAGATAGATAGATAGATAGATAGATAGATAGATAGATAGATAGATAGATAGATAGATAGATAGATAGATAGATAGATAGATAGATAGATAGATAGATAGATAGATAGATAGATAGATAGATAGATAGATAGATAGATAGATAGATAGATAGATAGATAGATAGATAGATAGATAGATAGATAGATAGATAGATAGATAGATAGATAGATAGATAGATAGATAGATAGATAGATAGATAGATAGATAGATAGATAGATAGATAGATAGATAGATAGATAGATAGATAGATAGATAGATAGATAGATAGATAGATAGATAGATAGATAGATAGATAGATAGATAGATAGATAGATAGATAGATAGATAGATAGATAGATAGATAGATAGATAGATAGATAGATAGATAGATAGATAGATAGATAGATAGATAGATAGATAGATAGATAGATAGATAGATAGATAGATAGATAGATAGATAGATAGATAGATAGATAGATAGATAGATAGATAGATAGATAGATAGATAGATAGATAGATAGATAGATAGATAGATAGATAGATAGATAGATAGATAGATAGATAGATAGATAGATAGATAGATAGATAGATAGATAGATAGATAGATAGATAGATAGATAGATAGATAGATAGATAGATAGATAGATAGATAGATAGATAGATAGATAGATAGATAGATAGATAGATAGATAGATAGATAGATAGATAGATAGATAGATAGATAGATAGATAGATAGATAGATAGATAGATAGATAGATAGATAGATAGATAGATAGATAGATAGATAGATAGATAGATAGATAGATAGATAGATAGATAGATAGATAGATAGATAGATAGATAGATAGATAGATAGATAGATAGATAGATAGATAGATAGATAGATAGATAGATAGATAGATAGATAGATAGATAGATAGATAGATAGATAGATAGATAGATAGATAGATAGATAGATAGATAGATAGATAGATAGATAGATAGATAGATAGATAGATAGATAGATAGATAGATAGATAGATAGATAGATAGATAGATAGATAGATAGATAGATAGATAGATAGATAGATAGATAGATAGATAGATAGATAGATAGATAGATAGATAGATAGATAGATAGATAGATAGATAGATAGATAGATAGATAGATAGATAGATAGATAGATAGATAGATAGATAGATAGATAGATAGATAGATAGATAGATAGATAGATAGATAGATAGATAGATAGATAGATAGATAGATAGATAGATAGATAGATAGATAGATAGATAGATAGATAGATAGATAGATAGATAGATAGATAGATAGATAGATAGATAGATAGATAGATAGATAGATAGATAGATAGATAGATAGATAGATAGATAGATAGATAGATAGATAGATAGATAGATAGATAGATAGATAGATAGATAGATAGATAGATAGATAGATAGATAGATAGATAGATAGATAGATAGATAGATAGATAGATAGATAGATAGATAGATAGATAGATAGATAGATAGATAGATAGATAGATAGATAGATAGATAGATAGATAGATAGATAGATAGATAGATAGATAGATAGATAGATAGATAGATAGATAGATAGATAGATAGATAGATAGATAGATAGATAGATAGATAGATAGATAGATAGATAGATAGATAGATAGATAGATAGATAGATAGATAGATAGATAGATAGATAGATAGATAGATAGATAGATAGATAGATAGATAGATAGATAGATAGATAGATAGATAGATAGATAGATAGATAGATAGATAGATAGATAGATAGATAGATAGATAGATAGATAGATAGATAGATAGATAGATAGATAGATAGATAGATAGATAGATAGATAGATAGATAGATAGATAGATAGATAGATAGATAGATAGATAGATAGATAGATAGATAGATAGATAGATAGATAGATAGATAGATAGATAGATAGATAGATAGATAGATAGATAGATAGATAGATAGATAGATAGATAGATAGATAGATAGATAGATAGATAGATAGATAGATAGATAGATAGATAGATAGATAGATAGATAGATAGATAGATAGATAGATAGATAGATAGATAGATAGATAGATAGATAGATAGATAGATAGATAGATAGATAGATAGATAGATAGATAGATAGATAGATAGATAGATAGATAGATAGATAGATAGATAGATAGATAGATAGATAGATAGATAGATAGATAGATAGATAGATAGATAGATAGATAGATAGATAGATAGATAGATAGATAGATAGATAGATAGATAGATAGATAGATAGATAGATAGATAGATAGATAGATAGATAGATAGATAGATAGATAGATAGATAGATAGATAGATAGATAGATAGATAGATAGATAGATAGATAGATAGATAGATAGATAGATAGATAGATAGATAGATAGATAGATAGATAGATAGATAGATAGATAGATAGATAGATAGATAGATAGATAGATAGATAGATAGATAGATAGATAGATAGATAGATAGATAGATAGATAGATAGATAGATAGATAGATAGATAGATAGATAGATAGATAGATAGATAGATAGATAGATAGATAGATAGATAGATAGATAGATAGATAGATAGATAGATAGATAGATAGATAGATAGATAGATAGATAGATAGATAGATAGATAGATAGATAGATAGATAGATAGATAGATAGATAGATAGATAGATAGATAGATAGATAGATAGATAGATAGATAGATAGATAGATAGATAGATAGATAGATAGATAGATAGATAGATAGATAGATAGATAGATAGATAGATAGATAGATAGATAGATAGATAGATAGATAGATAGATAGATAGATAGATAGATAGATAGATAGATAGATAGATAGATAGATAGATAGATAGATAGATAGATAGATAGATAGATAGATAGATAGATAGATAGATAGATAGATAGATAGATAGATAGATAGATAGATAGATAGATAGATAGATAGATAGATAGATAGATAGATAGATAGATAGATAGATAGATAGATAGATAGATAGATAGATAGATAGATAGATAGATAGATAGATAGATAGATAGATAGATAGATAGATAGATAGATAGATAGATAGATAGATAGATAGATAGATAGATAGATAGATAGATAGATAGATAGATAGATAGATAGATAGATAGATAGATAGATAGATAGATAGATAGATAGATAGATAGATAGATAGATAGATAGATAGATAGATAGATAGATAGATAGATAGATAGATAGATAGATAGATAGATAGATAGATAGATAGATAGATAGATAGATAGATAGATAGATAGATAGATAGATAGATAGATAGATAGATAGATAGATAGATAGATAGATAGATAGATAGATAGATAGATAGATAGATAGATAGATAGATAGATAGATAGATAGATAGATAGATAGATAGATAGATAGATAGATAGATAGATAGATAGATAGATAGATAGATAGATAGATAGATAGATAGATAGATAGATAGATAGATAGATAGATAGATAGATAGATAGATAGATAGATAGATAGATAGATAGATAGATAGATAGATAGATAGATAGATAGATAGATAGATAGATAGATAGATAGATAGATAGATAGATAGATAGATAGATAGATAGATAGATAGATAGATAGATAGATAGATAGATAGATAGATAGATAGATAGATAGATAGATAGATAGATAGATAGATAGATAGATAGATAGATAGATAGATAGATAGATAGATAGATAGATAGATAGATAGATAGATAGATAGATAGATAGATAGATAGATAGATAGATAGATAGATAGATAGATAGATAGATAGATAGATAGATAGATAGATAGATAGATAGATAGATAGATAGATAGATAGATAGATAGATAGATAGATAGATAGATAGATAGATAGATAGATAGATAGATAGATAGATAGATAGATAGATAGATAGATAGATAGATAGATAGATAGATAGATAGATAGATAGATAGATAGATAGATAGATAGATAGATAGATAGATAGATAGATAGATAGATAGATAGATAGATAGATAGATAGATAGATAGATAGATAGATAGATAGATAGATAGATAGATAGATAGATAGATAGATAGATAGATAGATAGATAGATAGATAGATAGATAGATAGATAGATAGATAGATAGATAGATAGATAGATAGATAGATAGATAGATAGATAGATAGATAGATAGATAGATAGATAGATAGATAGATAGATAGATAGATAGATAGATAGATAGATAGATAGATAGATAGATAGATAGATAGATAGATAGATAGATAGATAGATAGATAGATAGATAGATAGATAGATAGATAGATAGATAGATAGATAGATAGATAGATAGATAGATAGATAGATAGATAGATAGATAGATAGATAGATAGATAGATAGATAGATAGATAGATAGATAGATAGATAGATAGATAGATAGATAGATAGATAGATAGATAGATAGATAGATAGATAGATAGATAGATAGATAGATAGATAGATAGATAGATAGATAGATAGATAGATAGATAGATAGATAGATAGATAGATAGATAGATAGATAGATAGATAGATAGATAGATAGATAGATAGATAGATAGATAGATAGATAGATAGATAGATAGATAGATAGATAGATAGATAGATAGATAGATAGATAGATAGATAGATAGATAGATAGATAGATAGATAGATAGATAGATAGATAGATAGATAGATAGATAGATAGATAGATAGATAGATAGATAGATAGATAGATAGATAGATAGATAGATAGATAGATAGATAGATAGATAGATAGATAGATAGATAGATAGATAGATAGATAGATAGATAGATAGATAGATAGATAGATAGATAGATAGATAGATAGATAGATAGATAGATAGATAGATAGATAGATAGATAGATAGATAGATAGATAGATAGATAGATAGATAGATAGATAGATAGATAGATAGATAGATAGATAGATAGATAGATAGATAGATAGATAGATAGATAGATAGATAGATAGATAGATAGATAGATAGATAGATAGATAGATAGATAGATAGATAGATAGATAGATAGATAGATAGATAGATAGATAGATAGATAGATAGATAGATAGATAGATAGATAGATAGATAGATAGATAGATAGATAGATAGATAGATAGATAGATAGATAGATAGATAGATAGATAGATAGATAGATAGATAGATAGATAGATAGATAGATAGATAGATAGATAGATAGATAGATAGATAGATAGATAGATAGATAGATAGATAGATAGATAGATAGATAGATAGATAGATAGATAGATAGATAGATAGATAGATAGATAGATAGATAGATAGATAGATAGATAGATAGATAGATAGATAGATAGATAGATAGATAGATAGATAGATAGATAGATAGATAGATAGATAGATAGATAGATAGATAGATAGATAGATAGATAGATAGATAGATAGATAGATAGATAGATAGATAGATAGATAGATAGATAGATAGATAGATAGATAGATAGATAGATAGATAGATAGATAGATAGATAGATAGATAGATAGATAGATAGATAGATAGATAGATAGATAGATAGATAGATAGATAGATAGATAGATAGATAGATAGATAGATAGATAGATAGATAGATAGATAGATAGATAGATAGATAGATAGATAGATAGATAGATAGATAGATAGATAGATAGATAGATAGATAGATAGATAGATAGATAGATAGATAGATAGATAGATAGATAGATAGATAGATAGATAGATAGATAGATAGATAGATAGATAGATAGATAGATAGATAGATAGATAGATAGATAGATAGATAGATAGATAGATAGATAGATAGATAGATAGATAGATAGATAGATAGATAGATAGATAGATAGATAGATAGATAGATAGATAGATAGATAGATAGATAGATAGATAGATAGATAGATAGATAGATAGATAGATAGATAGATAGATAGATAGATAGATAGATAGATAGATAGATAGATAGATAGATAGATAGATAGATAGATAGATAGATAGATAGATAGATAGATAGATAGATAGATAGATAGATAGATAGATAGATAGATAGATAGATAGATAGATAGATAGATAGATAGATAGATAGATAGATAGATAGATAGATAGATAGATAGATAGATAGATAGATAGATAGATAGATAGATAGATAGATAGATAGATAGATAGATAGATAGATAGATAGATAGATAGATAGATAGATAGATAGATAGATAGATAGATAGATAGATAGATAGATAGATAGATAGATAGATAGATAGATAGATAGATAGATAGATAGATAGATAGATAGATAGATAGATAGATAGATAGATAGATAGATAGATAGATAGATAGATAGATAGATAGATAGATAGATAGATAGATAGATAGATAGATAGATAGATAGATAGATAGATAGATAGATAGATAGATAGATAGATAGATAGATAGATAGATAGATAGATAGATAGATAGATAGATAGATAGATAGATAGATAGATAGATAGATAGATAGATAGATAGATAGATAGATAGATAGATAGATAGATAGATAGATAGATAGATAGATAGATAGATAGATAGATAGATAGATAGATAGATAGATAGATAGATAGATAGATAGATAGATAGATAGATAGATAGATAGATAGATAGATAGATAGATAGATAGATAGATAGATAGATAGATAGATAGATAGATAGATAGATAGATAGATAGATAGATAGATAGATAGATAGATAGATAGATAGATAGATAGATAGATAGATAGATAGATAGATAGATAGATAGATAGATAGATAGATAGATAGATAGATAGATAGATAGATAGATAGATAGATAGATAGATAGATAGATAGATAGATAGATAGATAGATAGATAGATAGATAGATAGATAGATAGATAGATAGATAGATAGATAGATAGATAGATAGATAGATAGATAGATAGATAGATAGATAGATAGATAGATAGATAGATAGATAGATAGATAGATAGATAGATAGATAGATAGATAGATAGATAGATAGATAGATAGATAGATAGATAGATAGATAGATAGATAGATAGATAGATAGATAGATAGATAGATAGATAGATAGATAGATAGATAGATAGATAGATAGATAGATAGATAGATAGATAGATAGATAGATAGATAGATAGATAGATAGATAGATAGATAGATAGATAGATAGATAGATAGATAGATAGATAGATAGATAGATAGATAGATAGATAGATAGATAGATAGATAGATAGATAGATAGATAGATAGATAGATAGATAGATAGATAGATAGATAGATAGATAGATAGATAGATAGATAGATAGATAGATAGATAGATAGATAGATAGATAGATAGATAGATAGATAGATAGATAGATAGATAGATAGATAGATAGATAGATAGATAGATAGATAGATAGATAGATAGATAGATAGATAGATAGATAGATAGATAGATAGATAGATAGATAGATAGATAGATAGATAGATAGATAGATAGATAGATAGATAGATAGATAGATAGATAGATAGATAGATAGATAGATAGATAGATAGATAGATAGATAGATAGATAGATAGATAGATAGATAGATAGATAGATAGATAGATAGATAGATAGATAGATAGATAGATAGATAGATAGATAGATAGATAGATAGATAGATAGATAGATAGATAGATAGATAGATAGATAGATAGATAGATAGATAGATAGATAGATAGATAGATAGATAGATAGATAGATAGATAGATAGATAGATAGATAGATAGATAGATAGATAGATAGATAGATAGATAGATAGATAGATAGATAGATAGATAGATAGATAGATAGATAGATAGATAGATAGATAGATAGATAGATAGATAGATAGATAGATAGATAGATAGATAGATAGATAGATAGATAGATAGATAGATAGATAGATAGATAGATAGATAGATAGATAGATAGATAGATAGATAGATAGATAGATAGATAGATAGATAGATAGATAGATAGATAGATAGATAGATAGATAGATAGATAGATAGATAGATAGATAGATAGATAGATAGATAGATAGATAGATAGATAGATAGATAGATAGATAGATAGATAGATAGATAGATAGATAGATAGATAGATAGATAGATAGATAGATAGATAGATAGATAGATAGATAGATAGATAGATAGATAGATAGATAGATAGATAGATAGATAGATAGATAGATAGATAGATAGATAGATAGATAGATAGATAGATAGATAGATAGATAGATAGATAGATAGATAGATAGATAGATAGATAGATAGATAGATAGATAGATAGATAGATAGATAGATAGATAGATAGATAGATAGATAGATAGATAGATAGATAGATAGATAGATAGATAGATAGATAGATAGATAGATAGATAGATAGATAGATAGATAGATAGATAGATAGATAGATAGATAGATAGATAGATAGATAGATAGATAGATAGATAGATAGATAGATAGATAGATAGATAGATAGATAGATAGATAGATAGATAGATAGATAGATAGATAGATAGATAGATAGATAGATAGATAGATAGATAGATAGATAGATAGATAGATAGATAGATAGATAGATAGATAGATAGATAGATAGATAGATAGATAGATAGATAGATAGATAGATAGATAGATAGATAGATAGATAGATAGATAGATAGATAGATAGATAGATAGATAGATAGATAGATAGATAGATAGATAGATAGATAGATAGATAGATAGATAGATAGATAGATAGATAGATAGATAGATAGATAGATAGATAGATAGATAGATAGATAGATAGATAGATAGATAGATAGATAGATAGATAGATAGATAGATAGATAGATAGATAGATAGATAGATAGATAGATAGATAGATAGATAGATAGATAGATAGATAGATAGATAGATAGATAGATAGATAGATAGATAGATAGATAGATAGATAGATAGATAGATAGATAGATAGATAGATAGATAGATAGATAGATAGATAGATAGATAGATAGATAGATAGATAGATAGATAGATAGATAGATAGATAGATAGATAGATAGATAGATAGATAGATAGATAGATAGATAGATAGATAGATAGATAGATAGATAGATAGATAGATAGATAGATAGATAGATAGATAGATAGATAGATAGATAGATAGATAGATAGATAGATAGATAGATAGATAGATAGATAGATAGATAGATAGATAGATAGATAGATAGATAGATAGATAGATAGATAGATAGATAGATAGATAGATAGATAGATAGATAGATAGATAGATAGATAGATAGATAGATAGATAGATAGATAGATAGATAGATAGATAGATAGATAGATAGATAGATAGATAGATAGATAGATAGATAGATAGATAGATAGATAGATAGATAGATAGATAGATAGATAGATAGATAGATAGATAGATAGATAGATAGATAGATAGATAGATAGATAGATAGATAGATAGATAGATAGATAGATAGATAGATAGATAGATAGATAGATAGATAGATAGATAGATAGATAGATAGATAGATAGATAGATAGATAGATAGATAGATAGATAGATAGATAGATAGATAGATAGATAGATAGATAGATAGATAGATAGATAGATAGATAGATAGATAGATAGATAGATAGATAGATAGATAGATAGATAGATAGATAGATAGATAGATAGATAGATAGATAGATAGATAGATAGATAGATAGATAGATAGATAGATAGATAGATAGATAGATAGATAGATAGATAGATAGATAGATAGATAGATAGATAGATAGATAGATAGATAGATAGATAGATAGATAGATAGATAGATAGATAGATAGATAGATAGATAGATAGATAGATAGATAGATAGATAGATAGATAGATAGATAGATAGATAGATAGATAGATAGATAGATAGATAGATAGATAGATAGATAGATAGATAGATAGATAGATAGATAGATAGATAGATAGATAGATAGATAGATAGATAGATAGATAGATAGATAGATAGATAGATAGATAGATAGATAGATAGATAGATAGATAGATAGATAGATAGATAGATACCTAAACTCCAGTTTTCAAATTTGTATTATATAATTTTTATATTTTAACTGTTTTCTTTTAACAAATATTTCAAAAACAAAATATAAATAATGGATGCATATGAATTAAAAAAGAGATAGTGCAAGCCATAAAAAATTTGAAGATTCTATCCAGAATTTTTCTGAAGTCCAACAAAATATCATAAGAATTGATGTTTTTAAAAAAATATATCTTGTCACAAAAATTGAAATCGATCAAGGTAAAACTGACAGATTTTTAAAGAATGTTGGTTAATTTGTTGTTTGATTTAAGATGTTCCAAAAAAAAAATCTGATTGAAAAAAAAAAAAACTTGCAAGAAAATGAAATTATCAAAAAATGAAGAATAAGCTTTGAAAACAAGTATCAGCGACAAAAAAAAAATAGATATTTTAGAAATTCAAAATTTATTTGAAGATGAAGGTGTCGAAAAACCAGCACAAAAACTAAATAATATTGCTATTTCCAGTAGTAAAAATAAAACTACAGATGCCTCTTTAGAAGAAGAATAAAAATTAATAAATAAAAAATGATGAGTTCTTTAATAATAATTTTAAAATTGTAAAAAAATTTATTGCTAGAAGTCATGAAACTCTCGCATTTTTGTATTTATTTAAATAGTGCCCAGCGAAGCGGGCTGGTAATAGCTAGTACACTAATATATTAATACATTTACGCCCACTATATATAGATTTTAAGTCATTAAATTTTATTTCATTTTTAAGGTTTTACTTTCCACACGGAGTGAGTTCACCAACAATAGCAACAGAAAAAACGATTCGGTTAATTTTAGCTGCGTTTGACACATTTCCAAATAATCAACTTGGCATTCATGAACTACCAGGCCTGCTTAAAATTTGTGATCTCCCTTTTTATTGGCGTATGCCAATTTTAAAGTGTACCCAGCAAAAGCAGACCGGACTAGTGGAACGACAAAAATTTGTGGAATTTTGGAAACAGTGAGTTTTAATTATTTTAATTGAAAACTTTTACTAAATTTATTTTAAATTTAAATATAAGGCTTTGACTCAGAAATGCTAGTTCTAATAAAACTATAAAAATTACAGTATTGTATCCCTATACACATAGCTACGACTATCTTTTCCCTTTTAAATCTCAACGAGTAGGGCGTGCCGATCTTTATCTTCTTGTGAGGACACACGAGCTGTAAAATTGCTTCTCACGCTACGCACAGTAAAATAATAAATTCATTAGATTTTTTCTATATGTGTCCCCTTTTCTTATCCATCAATATTTAAAAAAATAAAAGAAATATCCAATTCATTTAATCAATTTAGTGAAGAAGTGCACCTGTGCAAAAAACAACTGATGATTCATCATAAGGAACATCAAAGTTTCTCTTCTCTCTTTCCCTCATTCACCCACGCACATTAGCTTTATTTAATTACTGCACAGTGCACAGAAATTTTTTGTATATACAATGCATTGTGTGAATTTGATTGAATCAAGAAAATATCGGGTAAATTGCTGTCATATAAGTTTTTGGAATGCGAGGCCGGATCAATGATAGTAAATTATTGTGAAGTTTTTTCTGGGCCCAACCTTAATATCGTCATAGAAAATTGTCTGATTTAGTTTTTGAGTTTTATTTTTCGTAATGGTGAGTGAGTTAAGGGTAGGTTACAGCAACATTTGGGGTTAAGAAAGAATTTCTGTGCTGCATATGTCCATAATATGAAAAAAAAAACCTACCAGCAGTTTTGGCACTTAGAGAAACCTAAATGAGTGAAAATTCTAAACACTCGGAATTCAGCGTACGTGGTTAAGGCCTAGTGCCTTTATTTTCCCCCACCATGTTTTCGCCATTTATGTACGTAATGATGTTGCTTATCAGCTTCAACAGCGCATCATTCACACGTGTTTTATTTAGTGCAGTCTAAGTTTGGATATAGTAACTCGACTTCTAATGAACTCGATGCGCTGTCTGACTCTATACACAGAGAATTATTTCTCATTATTTGCACAGTGAAATCGTTGTTACGGCTGATTTCAATGTAGACCAGCTGTTTTTGCACTAAGTGAAACCCAGGTTGTGAAAACACCGATCATACGGTGTTTAACCTAAATGGTAATAGTTTAGTCTCATTATTCTTTTCTCATCATGATCTAGACGTATACGTATGTAATGATGTTGCCTATCAGCTCCTACCACATTTTTAATTATATGTGGCTTAAATTCACTGTTTAAAGGCGCAGCATTATACATTTTTTACATACGAGAAAGATAACTGACACGAACTCAATGATTTCTTCGCAAATTTAACTGGTAAAAATGTATGTATTTAATAAAATAGAATAGGAATGTTAAGATTTCGAAATTAAATCGTGTTCGCGAATCGCAAGATATAATTGTTCGTGTGAACGTACTCCGTTTCCAAATGCAACTACTTACCGAATGCAAACATTTTTTAAACGCATCCAACAACAATACTCACTTCAAGAAGGTATATTATACATTATTCTATTTACTCAATTTATTCAATTTTTCACTGTCAAAAAAAGATTGTGCTGGCGCTAACAAGAACACTCCTTTTAAAATTAATATTTATGATTGTGAATTAAAGTATTTCGATAAATATTATAAACATTATTTTATTTCTAAAGTTAATAAGAGAAAAGCCATTATCGAAGGCTATAATTATGCTTCCTCGATAGTGACGTAGACTCCAGTACAGATATGGTCACAAATCTGATTCTTTACGGTATGAGAAATTTTATTCCGAATGGGATAAAATCTATCAAACCGAAGGAAAACTTCTGATTTGATTTGAGCTGTAAAGAGGCTATCACGGTACGAGAACTAAGTTTCCGTAGTTAGCCAGCCCTAAAACAATTAAACAAGCTAGAAAGACATATCATACCACGAACTAAATCAAAAATTACAGAAAAAAAAATACTATTATGTTCCAAAGGTAGTAAAAATTTTTGGTCATTTATAGAAAACGAAAGACACTACGAAATCGTCAGTTCCAACGCTCACAAGCCAATTTTCTTGCAGCACAGCTTGCTGTTAATTCGACGCTTCCAGCGAGTGACATGATTTCTTTTGTACTTGAGAGCGTAAACAATTTTATGGGACGAATTCAAACAATTTAATCACACCGCCGATGAATTAAAAAAATTAAAAAAATCTATTATTGACTCTTATGAAAACCGCATAGTGGCGAAAGATGCTTTCATATTTAGCTAAACTGAAATCGATCTTAAACTTATATTAAATATGGTGGTGTCACAGAACCAGGACCTACTGACATACAACTCTCAACCATTCCTGCCGATTCCGAACGGCTTATGAGCAGCACTTTTCGTGACAAGAGATAATCTTAAAGGATTTGTCAATTCCTCGCAATAGGTAGTATACCCCTGAAAAAAGCTTTCTTGCAATGGCTGAGAATCGAACCCAAGACCTTCTGCATGACAGTCCAACGCACTAACCATTATGCCAAGGGGTACTACGATCTTCAACTTAATATGTAGTTTAATAAGTATTAAACCACCAACAATAGCTAATGTTTAATGCACGCGTCCTATCGCGAACTATTGAAAAAAAAAACAACACGCATCTTTGCTTAAGAGATATTCAGCTTGCTATTGATAACAATGGTACCTCTAACGCCGCTTCTTCTTCTACTATGCAACTAAACAGAACAATATTAAAGCGCGCTCTAGTTTTAAAAAAAGTAAACAACCTTCTTCTGTATACACTTGTTGTGACCCGAGAGCCACAACTATTCTCAAAGCCCAATCATTCATTCCTAACATCATTTATTCAGAGCCCATTCCCGTAAAACAGTCACCCAACCAATGAATCACGAAATCAGACACCAACCAGGCATAATTCTCGCTTCATTCTAATTATAGAACAATGCCTTGCTTATTGCACGTCATAATGACTCAAGCCAAATGTACGACTCTAATGTAACGAATGCATGTCAAGTGCAATACGATGCGAATGCAGAAATGTAAATAAACAAATGCAATACATAAGAGTATGTCAAGTACAATATGCAATATGACACCTGCGAACTGCGATCGATGATGACACACCTAGAAGTACTTGAGTGGGTCACCATATGATCAGCACAAAGGTTTAGACAGAACAATATACGAAGAATTATGACCTTGGTGTGTGGCCTGGTTCTTGCGAACTGAAGTGACATGGTTCTTGGGATGGTAAGTGAGTTTGGATGGTGGTGGGAAATGAATGATGATAAAAATTATAAATATGGAACCGAATGAGGAGAAGACCAGAGTTGATATCCGAATAATTAAACAATAAGGTCGCAGCCCTGCCGTAGACAGCGGGCCTTATTATTTTAAATATAATAGAGAAATAAATACAAATAATAAATACAAATAAATACAAATACAAGACTATTTCTTTAATTCATTTCATCTTAACTCAACTCTCCGTTTCTGCTCTTCCCGTACCATTACGGAAGCACGCCTAGAAATCGTAACATTGGTGGCAGCGGTGGGATTACTCCCTACCAAACACAAGAACAAAAGTTTTTTTTCTTGAGGCGTTACCTGGGGCTAAACACCAGAAAAAAAAAAAGTTTGTGTAATTAAGTGAAAATTTCTTAAAATAAGTGAAAAAAAAAAGTCCTAAAAAATTTAAGCAGTGAAAAAAAAAAGCCCTATAGAAGTAAGACCTGGCGAATTCCCAAGCGGACGCCGGAGGCAGAATTTAGGCAGTTAAAAAGACCAGGCCGTAATAATCAGCTATAGGGCGTGAAGCCTGCCTGGCAAACAACAGCGGCATCAACCACGCAAACAACAGCGGCATCAACAACAACAACAACAGCGGCGTCAACCACAACAACAACACAAGTAAATTTAAAAACAAAAAAAAAATATATATACAAATACATTTAAATATTAAATATATCAAATTTAAATACCTTTTAAATTTCATTTACATGCAATATTAATATTAATTTACATACAATATAAGATAATTGCTAAAAAATTTTTTTTTTATATACGAGTACATACACATAAAAACATTTTTTTTATTTTCATTTGTACAACTTTCGTTTTGTTCTACCTGGACCAATAGTTTTTTTTTCTTTTTACTCTCTCCTGAAAAATAAATAAATTTCCAAAATTACTACCCGTAATCAAAAACAAGCTAGTCTTTTCAAGAATTTACCCTTTCATACGCTTGTTAGTGCAACTAAAATGACAGAATACAAAATGAACCTAAAGGACATAATAGATATCGTCCCAATTTTCGATGGAAAATCAGAGAATCTCGCAAAATTTCTTGCATGCGGGGATATACTCTTTAAATCGGTAAGGGCCGATGAGCAAAAACTATTTCTCAGCATAGTGAAAACTAGGCTTGAAGGACCAGCATTCGAATTCATCCAATTCAAAACCGTAGAGAAGTGGGAAGATCTTCATTTACTTTTAAAGAAGGAATATTCCTCGGTAAAGTCTCGGTCCTCAGCCCAAAACGAGTTGATTTCAGCTCGGCAACGGGGAAGGGAGACACTTAAGGAATTTGGTGACCGTGTCGGTCAACTCTTAAATGCCCTCAACTCAGCAACCTATGCCAGTTCCACGGAAGAGTCAGTTAGGAATTTCCTTTTCAAGGAAAATGACAAACTAGCTATTCAAACTTTCGAGGACCGCATCCGGAACCAAAACCTTAGGTTTATGGTTCAGGCTCATGGAGAAACGGACTTAAAGAAATCCATTCTCTACGCAGAAGAGCATTCGAACCGACTGGAACGGGTTAGCCCTTCTACAAGCTATACAAACTCCTCACCTTCGATACGTCCAACGTGTCAATTCTGTAACAAAGTGGGTCATACAAGTACACATTGTTATAGTAATCCTAACAGGAGATCAAACAATACAAACCAACCCACAAATATAAAAAGGGAAGTACAATGGCTTACCTGTGGGTATTGCAAAAAGCTTAATCATCGAGAAGCAGACTGTAGGTTAAAACGGTCTCAACTCGGCCAGAGCAACCCTAACCCATTCAGGGACAGCTCGCAGAACAAACCCTATCAAAATCCTCACAACAACATCCGGCAATACAACACTAGACAGGGGTATAAGAATTGGAGTTCTGGTGAGGACTTTTATCCTCAAAATTCGGAAAACGATTATGCTCGGGAGGAAGAGATGGGTCATCCATCCCGACTAGAGTTGACAACCGACCCACAACACTAAAAATAAAATGTTTAAAAATTTCACTTTGCCCTGAATTCTACGAACCTGTCGTACGAATTCAATTCCAGCCTTCCGACAAAAAATACTCCACATTCTTAGTAGACACTGGAGCGGAAGTCAGCCTGTTTAAATACAGACTGGGGGCAAACGCGAAACAAGCAAAATCCTGCTCGTTATCCACAATATCGGGTAGTTTAGTCTTCACCCTAGGTGAAATAACAGGTTCAATTATAGTAGATGAAGAAAAGAGTCTTTCGTTAAAACATCCTTTCCAGGTTTTAACGGAAAGAATTAATTTAACCTACGATGGCATACTGGGGAACGACTTCCTCAGTAAGCACAAATGTAAGTTGAACTATAAAAAAGGGATATTAGAAATTAACGACATGAGTCTGAGTGATGACTCTGTGGCAGAAAAACGTATCCAAAAAGCTACCCCTCACGAGGCGGTGCCTACGGGCTACGATTTGGAATCGAAAGACGATGAAAAGGATGAGGAGAACGATTCTGTTCTAAAACATAACATAAGCATAACATGGATACTAATTCCAGCAGCAGAGAATCATCGCCGACGTCTTTGTTAAAAGAAGAAGGTCAAACTACCAATAAGACTACACTGATAGATGGTGTAGCAGGTAGTATAAAAAAGACTTCAGAAAACGAAAGCCAAAAAGGCGAGGAAACTGAAGCAAAAATTAAAAACAAAAATACTTCAGAAAACGAAAGTCAACAAGGCAAGGAAACTGAAGCAATAATTAAAAATATTTTAAATGAGGATACATCCAAAAGTATCAATATAAACAATTTTTCAAATTCAATAATAACCCTTTCACCCCGTAGTCAGCAAATGATTGAGATTCCATTTAATAAATATGATAATATTTCCGAAAACATTGTCGTAAAAAAAAAAACAAATCATCCCAGGTGTTTATCTTGGTGAAACCATTTCTAGACCAGAAAATGATAGAATAAAGATACTAGCAATGAATACCCTAGAAACTGAAAAAACGATAGAAATAAACAATATAAACTTGAATTATGATAACTTAGATGAGTACGACGAAGCTGATATGAGTAACTTCCACAATAAAATAGAAAAACGAATAGAGAAACTAGAATCAATGTTGATGTTAGACCATTGCAACACCGAAGAGAAGGAATCGATCCTCAAGATTTGTAAAGAGTACAACGAATTGTTTTATATAGAGGGAGATCACCTCACCAACACCGATTCCATTACACATAAAGTCGGTACCGATGAGAGTAAACCCCCCCTTTACATAAAACCTTACCGACTCCCAGAAAGCCAAAAAGAGGAAATCCATAAGCAGGTTCAAGAAATGTTAGACGATGACATCGTACGACCAAGCTCCAGTCCCTGGAACTCACCTTTGCTACTCGTTCCAAAGAAACCCGGAAGTGATGGAAGCAAACGTTGGAGGGTAGTTGTAGATTTCAGGAAACTGAATGAATTAACAGTTGGCGATGCATACCCATTACCAAATATTAGTGACATATTCGATCAACTGGGTAGGGCTAAATATTTCAGCACTTTGGATTTGGCTAAAGGATTTCACCAAATCTTGATGGACGAGAAAGATCGATGCAAGACTGCATTTAGCACCCCATTTGGTCATTATGAGTATAATCGAATGCCATTTGGATTAAAAAATGCTCCTGCAACCTTTCAACGCTTGATGAACAATGTTCTCACAGGCTTGCAAGGGTTCGATTGCTTCGTCTATATGGACGACATAGTTCTATATGGGTATGATCTTAAGGATCATAATTCCAAGCTAAAAAAGGTCCTCAATCAACTAAATGTACATAATCTGAAACTACAACCAGAGAAGTGCAATTTTCTTAAGCACGAACTCATGTATCTGGGTCATCTTATTTCGGAAGATGGACTAAAACCAGATCCAGAAAAAATTAAAGCCGTCAGAACATATCCTACACCTAAAAACGCTAAGGGTATAAAATCTTTTCTTGGTTTCGTTGGCTATTATAGGAAGTTTATAGAAAACTTTTCTACGATAGCAAAACCTCTTACGAAGCTGCTAAAGAAAAATTGCGTTTTTAAATGGGATGCTTTCTGCGATGAGGCCTTCCGAAAACTGAAAAATAAACTAATAAACCCTCCAGTTTTAGCCTACCCCAATTTTAAAGAAGAATTTATTGTTACCACAGACACAGACGCCAGTGATGTCGGAATAGGAGCTATTTTGTCACAAGGTTCCATCGGACAAGACAAACCGATATCCTTTGCAAGTAGGACTCTGAATGATACGGAAATCAGATATAGTACGACAGAAAAGGAATTACTTGCAATCATTTATGGTATACAACAATTCCGTCCCTACCTTTACGGTAAACCTTTCACTATTTATACTGACCACAAACCTCTGCAATGGTTATTTTCTCGCACCGATCCTATGTCCAGACTAGCAAGATGGAAAATTTTATTATCAGAATATGAATATACCATTAAGCATAAACCGGGAAAAATTAATTTAAATGCAGATGCTTTAAGTCGGAACATACAGTGGATCAAAAAAGAAATCGGACATACAAGTTTTGTCTCTTTAAATCACAAAATAAAATTGATGAAGGTTTGAAAATAGCGGATTTCTGCATTTATACATAGTTTTTACTATAAACTCTGGATATTTAGCAAAAATTACAGTTTTATTAACAAATTATCATCGAAATTCAATATAAAAGAAAATAATCGCAAATTTAATATCAAAAAAGAAATCGGACACTCTGTGTTGTACTCATTTTTTTGTTTTTAACGGGACAAATATAACACTTTTAGGTTCTTAATATACCGTTACATTTGTCAGATGTTTATTTGATTTGAATTTAATGCATTATTATTAATAAGGTCAAAATGGAAGAACAATGTTGATTTACAACGATAGAAGTACGAAAAATAGTGATCAAATTTTTTTAAAAAGGTAACTCTGTACGTGCTATTGCAGAAATTGTAAAAAGAAGCAATTCTACGATAGGAGACATCATAAAAAGATTCAAAACAACAAAATCTGTTGAAAATTTACAAAAATCTTGAAGACCAAAAAAGTTTACTGCAGGCGATGAACGTTGGATATTGTAATAAGTTAAAAAATAAACCCCAAATAGGTGCACCAAAGTTGACGGGCGTAGGTAATGAAATACCTGCACTAAGATATTAACCCCGAAACCGTAAAAACAGTGCTGCGAAAAAGTAATTTTCATGGAAGAGTGGCAAGAAAAAAAACTTTTTATTAACAAGAAAAACCGAATCAAGAGAAATAGTTTATAAGGAGCTACCAAAAGACGGATTTCTCATTCTAGGATCGTATTTTGTTCTCTGTTATATTAAATTTACTCTCGTCAGAGACAAAACACGATTCCAGAATGACAAATCCGTCTTTTGGTAGCTCCTTATAAACTATTTCTCTTGATTCGGTTTTTCTTGTTAATAAAAAGTTTTTTTTCTTGCCACTCTTCCATGAAAATTACTTTTTCGCAGCACTGTTTTTACGGTTTCGGGGTTAATATCTTAGTGCAGGTATTTCATTACCTACGCCCGTCAACTTTGGTGCACCTATTTGGGGTTTATTTTTTAACTTATTACAATATCCAACGTTCATCGCCTGCAGTAAACTTTTTTGGTCTTCAAGATTTTTGTAAATTTTCAACAGATTTTGTTGTTTTGAATCTTTTTATGATGTCTCCTATCGTAGAATTGCTTCTTTTTACAATTTCTGCAATAGCACGTACAGAGTTACCTTTTTAAAAAAATTTGATCACTATTTTTCGTACTTCTATCGTTGTAAATCAACATTGTTCTTCCATTTTGACCTTATTAATAATAATGCATTAAATTCAAATCAAATAAACATCTGACAAATGTAACGGTATATTAAGAACCTAAAAGTGTTATATTTGTCCCGTTAAAAACAAAAAAATGAGTACAACACAGAGTGTCCGATTTCTTTTTTGATATTAAATTTGCGATTATTTTCTTTTATATTGAATTTCGATGATAATTTGTTAATAAAACTGTAATTTTTGCTAAATATCCAGAGTTTATAGTAAAAACTATGTATAAATGCAGAAATCCGCTATTTTCAAACCTTCATCAATTTTATTTTGTGATTTAAAGAGACAAAACTTGTATGTCCGATTTCTTTTTTGATCCACTGTAGGTGAATCGGAGGGAAATATAGAAAATAAAATAATGGTGGTAACACGAGGGCAAAAACAAAGACAGATCGAAGATAACATTCAAACTAATGAAACTACAGCATCTATTACTGACGCAAGACCCAAATGTAATATTATTGAAAAATTCGAATCTATCTTTACAAATAAAAATTCCAACAACAAAATCGTTATATTACCCCTAATAGACTCAACAGATGAGCAATCCTTAGTAAAAAGAATTCAAAACTTTACAAAACCCCCTGTAGGCAAATTTAATGTATATAATTCTTTGATTGTCGTTACGTTACCCTTACCGTTCCGTACGACAATGGACGAAGAAATAACCGAAAAGAGTCTCCGAACAATTAAGAAATAAACTAAGGTTGAAAAAACCATTGTATATATAAACTACAGTACTCTCATGGAACAGAAAAAAGTGTTATGGAATACACTCTACCGAGGGCGCTGTCGTAGGAAAATATTGTCGTGGAGACTTTTGATTTAGGGTGGGGTAGTAATTGAGGAAGAGCGAGAAAATTTTATCAGCTCTGGCAATGAGAAAGACGAGAAAGAGAAAATAAAATTTGTTTTGTATCATTTTCCTTTTGAGGGATCTTCTGTGTGTTTTGTTGTTATATTTTTTTGTCAAGAATATTTGTTTTGTTTTTGCTATTTCATACGCAACAAAGCAACGTTGTTCAATTTCGGCATATCTAACCAAAATACAACGTTGCTTTTTATTTGTATGGACACACATACCTATTTGAATAGATTTAAGTAGGAATAATTTTGAAAATTGATTCTTGATAGGATTAGGCTTTTTTGAATTTTAGTATACCTATCTACATACTAACTTTATCTTAATATATTAGGTAACTTACCTATGTTGATTGCAATTATTAT
Organism: Philhelius festivus; assembly: GCA_963931855.1. Taxonomy (NCBI): domain Eukaryota; kingdom Metazoa; phylum Arthropoda; class Insecta; order Diptera; family Syrphidae; genus Philhelius; species Philhelius festivus. Next base: position 99,608,191 of record OZ007555.1, read on the forward strand.
TATTTTTGTTATTCAAAAGTATAATACCTAATTGGTGTAATTTTGAAAAAAAAAATAATAATTGCAATCAACTAGTTTAACTGCCTACATTAGATGCAGTGGGTGGTAAGGTAGTGGAAATTGTTTTTTTTTGCAATTAATATAATTATGTACATATATACATAGGTATAAAACTATTTCTTTAAGCAAATCTAATAGGTACGTATACCTATATTTTTATTAGAGAAAATAGCTTTTACATATGTACATACCTATATAAAATATGGTATGGTAGAAAATAATTTTGATTACAAAAAAAATATTTTTATGCGTTCATAGGTATTTATATAATTAAAAATAAAAAAAAGAAATTTGATATAGGTATAGACCAGTTTTTAAAATTTATTCATATAAACTTTGTTTGCAAAAAATATAGAAAATTTTTAATACTTTTTATGTTTATATAAACAATTTCAGAAATGTATAAATATTCACATAAAGCAATTGTGAAAAAAAATCAAATAAGTTTTTCGAGAAAAAAATAATTTTAGAAAACTTAAATTAATTAAAACAAAAATTAGAATAAAATTATTATTGACATAATATTTAAAAAAAAAATCAGATACCTTTCTTGGAAAAAATATGTTGTATGCATTTACATATTGCCAATAAGCAATTTTAAAAAAATTATTGATGCACCCCACATGAAAAACTTTTAAGATAAAAATAAACGTTTTTTTATAAAAAATAGTTTTTATCCATATATTTTGTAAAAAAATAAGATATTTGCCCTGCGAATTTTGAACAAACAAATATTTCTTTTAATGTTTGTCTACGAATTTTCATCAAATTTGGAAATTATTAATTCATTAAAAAAAAAATTTTTTTTTGTATTTTGTTAATATAAATATAAAAGGTACGAATTTATGCAAACAAAGTTTAATAAATCTTTTATTATTAAACTAATTTTAAATATAAGAAATTTCTTTAAAATTGTTCTAGAAAAAAATTTGGGATATTAATTTGAAGTATTTAAAAATAAAGATTCTAAGAAATATTTTCAAAAATTAATCGCTCAAACTTTTTTAAGAAATTGATTTTTCAAAAAAAATTTTTTTAGATAAAAAAATATTTTTCCGTTTTGTCTATCATCGTAAAGTCAACTTTGATCAAAATCTAGCGTTAAATTTTTTGCACATACAGAACTTGCAATTATGTATACATAATTTTGTAAGTGAAAATAAAATAAAAAAAATTTGGTACACCAACCTTAAGATACCTTTGAGATATCGAATTTTCCAAAAAAAAAAAATTACTTCTTTCCAAAAATTAAAAAAAATATTTTTTTTCAAAGCTTTGAGACGCAATGTTTTTAAACTTTTTGGAAGCATCTATATAAAAAAATTCCATAATGAGAAAATTGTCAAATGTCAAAATTTGGAAAAATGGTTCTATGGTAGGTACCAGAGAACCAAAATAACCGTTGACCTTTATTTCCAATCGGTTTCTCACTGAGATTTATTTTATTCGCCAATTTCATTTTGGTCTTGGTCTGTGATTTATTTTTAAAAATAAATTTTTTAGGTCTTTGGGTGAGATTTATCATTTATGTTCACAAATATCTCTTATCTGTTGACTTATTTAACTAAAAATAAATGGAAATGGTTAACCTTAAACCTTTTCCGTAGAAAATAAATCAAAAATGGTTAAAATGATAAATTATATTATTTTCTTTATTTTGCAAGTAAAACACAAAATATATTACTTCAGTCACAAAAATACAACCTTTAACACTTGATAGTAAACTTGTGTTATTTCCATTCTTGAAATTTTGTTTCGGCACTTTCACTAATCAGTTAATTCTTAAGTATTAAGCCTAACTAAAAGTAAACTGCCAAAAGTTTTTGAATTTAAATTGTATCTTCTTTCACTAAGTATAAAACTTAGAGAAGAATTTATTTTTATTCTTTATTTATTTATTTATTTATTTATTTTTATTTTTTTCTCTCAGCAATAAGTGATCACCGGTTAACCAAAACCTAAAAAAAATCAAAATAAAAATTTCTCTCTGAGAAACCGAAAAAAATAAAATTTAAGTAAGTAAGTTATTAAGTGATCATTTTTGTAAATCTCAACAAGTGAGAGTAATTTAAGAGACCTTTCAAAAGGTTGAGATTTACTTTTGATCTCTGGTAGGTACAAGCTGTAATATCTTAATTTCAAAATTTGTTTTATTAAATTAAAGATCATACAAAAAAAAAAAATATCAAAATTCCAGGCGCCGTTTTCGAGAAAAATACGATTTTTAAAACTATTTTTAATTTTTTTTTTACATTTGTATGGTGGGTACCTTTATTTTTAGGTAAAATAAATTTTTTTTCTCACATCTTGTAGATTATATTGATAAACTTTTATTTATCAAGTTTAAAATAAATCTAGCATGGGGTTTTCGAAATATTGAGTTTTGAAATATTTATTTTAAAAATTGAAGAAATTTTGATTTTTCATACATTGTTTACATTGGCGCCTGCCTTAACATACCCTAAGCGGAGCGATGGAGTCGCGTGAAAGGGTGTGTCCCCGAAAAAGGGACTTAAAATTCTTAAGTCCTGCAGAGCGGGCCACCCAATGTACTTTTAAATATGTTTTCTGGCTAAACTAGGCATCTCAGCGAGTTAAAAATTGCATATTCATGATCTAGGGAGTGCCACCTTTCAATCCACGTATCGCATGTAACGAAAAACAAATGTTTATCTTTAAATGCGATTTGCGACTAAACGGAGCTCCGTAGACCCCCCAAAGTTGACTTTTTCAAACGTGATTTCTGGCTAAACTAGGCATCTTAGCGAGTTAAAAATTGCATACTCGTGATGTAGGGAGTGATGTATCACATGATTTTTTTTTTGTTATTTTACATTTCAAAATTCTACTCCTCAAAATTTTGAATTTCAAGATTCTAATTGATAAAATTTTAGTTTTCAATATACTACTTGTCAAAATTAAAGTTTTCAAAATTCTGCATTTTGAAACTCTACTTCTTAAAATTGTGCATTTTAAAATTCTACTTCTCAAAATTCTGCATTTCCAAATTTTACTTACTAAGTTTTGTGCATATTAAAATTTCCCAAAATATGGCATTTCAAAATTTTACTTCTCAAAATTTCTTTTTCAAAATTCTGCTTTTCAAATTTTACTTATTAAGTTTTCTATATTTCAGAATTCTACTGCTCAAAGTACATTTTTCAAAATTATATTTCCCAAAATTTTGCATTTCAAAAATTTATTTCCTAAAATTCTGCATTTCAAAATTTTATTTTCTAAATTTCTGAATTTCAAAGTTTTGCTTTTTAAAATTTTACTTAGGTGCTAAGCTTTCTGCATTTCAAAATTCCTTTTTCAAACTTCTGTTGTTCAAAATTTTACTTATTAAGTTTTATGCATTTGAAAATTTCATTTTCCAAAAATCTGCATTCCAAAATTCTACTCTTCAAAATTTTAGCTTTCAATATAATTTTTCTGTACCTATTTCAGAGCTCTAATAGGTACTCTAATTCTCGAAATTCTGCATTTTAAAAATCTGCTTACAAAAATAATTATCTAACTACCTATACAAAAAAATTGTTCTGAGTGGTAATCGTGTATTTGACTTAAAATCCTCTACTCGTACCTACATACATATATTTATTTGCTCCAACATAGATACAACACAGCGAACGAAAAAAATAAAACCTTCATTCCAACAATATACCGTTTTTCTCTATGCGTGAAGCAAAAAATGCCACATCATACTTATTTGTATAGAAAATGAATAAAAACAAAACAAAAAATAGCTTTCTTGTTGTCGCTTTGTTCTGCACCTTCGGTTTGCTTTTACCGAAAATATTATCACCCCTTCCTGATTATCGTCTGTCCTTACCCTCCACAACTCTACGTAAAAAGTTATGGAATACGCTCGTATGGCGCCGCGTCGTTCGTTCCTCTTCATGAGAGTACTATAGTTTATATATACAATGAAAAAACTATTTCTTTTTCACTACCTGTCGCAGATAACCAAGTTAGACACACCTTCAAAAGAATATTGAATGAAGTTTTCAGGGATATGACATTACACATATACCTACACATTGATGAAAGGATTTCCTTGAATGATACAGAGACAATTTCGAAGATTCTGAAAGAGTATCATGATTCCCCATTCGGAGGCCACCAAGGTGTTTCACGAATGTATAACCGACTAAAGGCGAAATACTTCTGGCCAAACATGAAAGCTGATGTACAAAAGCATGTGAGCATATGCACATCTTGTCAACGGAATAAAAGTAGAAAAAACCCACCTGTCCCCATGAAAATTACAACTACTAGTGTTAGACCATTTGAAAGGGTCGCTCTAGACATAGTTGGACCACTTCCTATTAGCTACGGTGGAAACAAATACCTACTCACATTCCAGGACGATTTGACAAAATTTTCGGAAGCTATGCCAATACAAAACGCCGAAGCTTCAACTGTAGCTAGAACATTCGTGGAAATCATAATTTGTCGCCACGGAATCCCCTCTCTCTTTTGACTGATTAAGGAACAAACTTCTTAAGTGACCTTTTCAAAGAAATGTGCAGTCTAATGAAGATAAGAAAGTTGAATACAACGCCTTACCATCCACAGACAAATGGAGCATTAGAACGAAGCCATAGAACGTTAGCCGAATACCTAAGACACTATGTGAACCAAGATCCTTTGTCATGGGATACATGGATCCCCTATTCTATGTTTGTATACAATAGAACACCACACAGTAGTACTAGATTTTCACCCTATGAACTCCTATACGGATTCCCCGCTAATATCCCAAGTGTTCTATCACAAAAACCCAAGATTTCTTATAACTATGATAACTACATTAACGAACTTAAGGCTAGATTACAATACGGATATGAGACAGCAAACTCAATCCTTAAAGAGAAAAAGGAAAAATCAAAGACTCTTTACGACAAGAATGCTAGGCAAAAAATATTTAACGTAGGAGATAAAGTCCTAATAAAGAATCAAACCAGACAGAATAAACTTTCGACTCTGTGGGACGGACCATATGAGGTCATAAGAATCCATTCAGATGAAAATACTGTAGTAAGAGTGGGTAAGAAATCAAAACTAATTCACAACAACAATTTACAACCTTTTAACGAATAAATACATACAACTTTTACACACCAAACACATACAAAAACACTTTTACACTCATAAAGAAAACGTAACATTACAAGAAAACACTAAATCAAAAACAAAAATCAGGAGTTAGTATACAAAATACAGGAAACCAACCATTTTCTTTGGCATTATAGATCATGGGTCCACTAGTGTACTTCATTCTACTACCATTGTTGACCAGCGCAACTCTCAAAATAAGCCAAATCGATCATAACCCGGGAATCTACTTCGAGGAGATGGGCAAGGTCGAGCTCTTTACAACACAATGGAAGCTTATAGCATATTACGACCTAACATCGTTCAATGGAGCTCTAACACAAGCAGAATTTTATGTCAACGAGATAAACAGTCTGTGTAAACAATTAGAAGGTAAACCAAATTTCGACCTTCTCTGTAGTAGCGCGGTAGCGGAAGTATCGCACTTAATGAATGATATAAAACTAAAATTTAGCTTAATACAACCCAAACATAAACCTAGGAACAAAAGGGCATTAGTGAATGTTATAGGAACGATTAGTAAATCTTTGTTCGGAACAATGGATGAAGATGATGCTAAGTTTTACGACAAACAGATAGAGAAACTAAAGTACAATGAAAATTACCTTCTAGAACTCGTGAAGAAAAAAACGCTTATAATAGAAACAACAACCAATATGTTTAACAAATCAGAAATTACTATTGAATCTCAATTTAAAGCTATAAATTCAAAAATCGAAGACGTGAAAGACGCAGTTGACGGACTCGTAAATCAAACCTCAGATCAGTCTACAATATTAAAAATAGAATCTCTTACCTCACTTTTAACACTCCTCATCATAAGATACCAAAATACTATTTCTGACATCCTCGATGTCTTAGTAAACGCAAAAAACGGTACACCGCATCCGACTATCATTACACCGGATCAGCTTAAAAATGTTTTGCTAAAAATAAAACAGGAACTTCCTGGTGACCTACAGCTACCATACTTGGGCATTGAGAATGATATTCTACCACTCTACGAAATAAGCAGTATGAGTGCAACCATTAGAAAAGAAAAAGTAATCTATGAATTCAAAATTCCCTTACCCTTCAGAGAAAATTTCCAACTTTATAAAGTTATCCCTCTACCAACCCGTTTAAATAACAAACTTGTATTTGTACAACCAACTTCAAAATATCTTATCATTGATTACAAAAAGGAACACTACTATAACATAGAAAGTGAAGACCTGAATCATTGTAAGAATTTGAATAACAACTTTTTATGCGAAATGTCACATCCATTATTTAATACAAATAGCAATAACCCCAAATGTGAAATACAACTTTTGCAAAGAATTCAATCTTTTCCGACTTCTTGCGAGATTAAAGAGTCAAACGTTTCAACTATTTGGATACAAGTATCACAACACAATACATGGCTATTTTCTTCTTTAGGAAAATATATAATAGACGAAATTTGCCAGGATATTGTTGTAACACATACTCTTGAAGGAACAGCTATTTTAGAACTCACTGGAAACTGTTTCCTAAAATCAAAAGATATCACTATACGGTCTAAAATCGAAAAATCTACTTTCGTTTATAATTCCTTCATCCCTGCTTTAAATATTTCCGAAATTAAGAATAACTATCCGAAACACGAACCAAAACCCGAGGTTACATTCATTAAATACTCTAGTCAAGACGAACTAAAACTTCTATAAAAGAATATACAATTTCAAAAAACTAAAGAACTAACACCCTTTTTAACAATAGACAAGCATGACTTACATCACTATACGGTTATTTAAATAATCTTCACGATTCTCTTAATATCACTTTGCTACAGACGATACAATACGTATAAACTAAAACAAGAGAAAACAAAGAGTTTAGGAAGAGGTAATATTGTCCAGATGAACAAAAATGAAAACGAAACACCAATTTTTGTGTTAAGCAATTAAACGAAAAAAAAAAAAAAAAAAAAACACATTTTGAAATTACAAAAAAAAGTCAATTCGAAATGATAAATAAGAAAAAATTATATCACAAAATATATTGTCATTATACCATTATTAACGATAAATTATTATAATTAAGATTTTAATGTCATCCACTTTTTTAAGTATTATATCACTATATTAAAAATCATTAAAATTATGTACAAAAAAAAAAAAAAAAAAAAAAAAAAAATATATGTGCATTTATATACATACATACATATATAATACATATAATTTGAAAAAAAATGTCTTTAGAAAAATTTTGTTTTGTTTTTATTATTTATAACCATAAAACAGTAAAAGAAGAATTGTTTAAGAATAATATTGTAATATTGTTTAAGAAATATCTTGTAAAACCTCGACTTCTTCTCACTTGGTTCAACTCTACGCGTTTTTGCGAAAGTTCCTAACCTTTTTTTCTTAGGCTACGAACTTTCTTTTTTCAAGAGGGGGAGGATGTTGTGACCCGAGAGCCACAACTATTCTCAAAGCCCAATCATTCATTCCTAACATCATTTATTCAGAGCCCATTCCCGTAAAACAGTCACCCAACCAATGAATCAAGAAATCAGACACCAACCAGGCATAATTCTCGCTTCATTCTAATTATAGAACAATACCTTGCTTATTGCACGTCATAATGACTCAAGCCAAATGTACGACTCTAATGTAACGAATGCATGTCAAGTGCAATACGATGCGAATGCAGAAATGTAAATGAACAACTGCAATACATTAGAGTATGTCAAGTACAATATGCAATATGACACCTGCGAACTGCGATCGATGATGACACACCTAGAAGTACTTGAGTGGGTCACCATATGATCAGCACAAAGGTTTAGACAGAACAATATACGAAGAATTATGACCTTGGTGTGTGGCCTGGTTCTTGCGAACTGAAGTGACATGGTTCTTGGGATGGTAAGTGAGTTTGGATGGTGGTGGGAAATGAATGATGATAAAAATTATAAATATGGAACCGAATGAGGAGAAGACCAGAGTTGATATCCGAATAATTAAACAATAAGGTCGCAGCCCTGCCGTAGACAGCGGGCCTTATTATTTTAAATATAATAGAGAAATAAATACAAATAATAAATACAAATAAATACAAATACAAGACTATTTCTTTAATTCATTTCATCTTAACTCAACTCTCCGTTTCTGCTCTTCCCGTACCATTACGGAAGCACGGCTAGAAATCGTAACACACTGCACGAGCAGTTATGTATATGTGAACCGTCATAATGAGGACACAACCATGTAAGTTGAATGCATGGACAGTGGCGTAACTATACCATCTGAGGCCAGTGGCAAATTTTTTGGATGGGGCTCTCCGGCGTCATAGTAAAAATAGTCATGTTAGAATTTTATTTTAATAAACCAATGATGTAAGTTGTTGCCCAAAACTATTGATAATATTATGTGCATTTTAGTTAAATATCTAATAAGAGCATAGGTTTAAACAAATATTTATAATGAAATAACAATTTACTTTCAATAAGATTTTTTTATTAATAAAATTGTTTTCTCCAAGCTTTCTGTTCCGCAAAAGTATCTATAACATCATCAAAGTATAAAGATTGGGCCATAGAATTTTCAAAAGACAGAATAGCCTGTATTGTGCCATAGAGTGTCTTAAATATGTTTTTGTTAATTTTAGTTTCAAAAATGATCGTTCAGCACTAGCTGTAGTATGAGTGCTGTTCGGCCCAGGTCTTTCTAGTTCAAATTACAATTGGGTCTCTCCGTTTGTGTTTTCATCGGCGGCGATTTGGATCGAAACTGCTTATACAAATTTTTTCATCTTTTGGTTTGTGCGCATCTTATAATGATACGATGATGTACGAGGCAGCAGCAGTTTTCCATCGTCCACATTTGTTCAATATGTAACAGATAATGCTGATATAAATGTAAATACGCTAGACGGTCATAACACGCTTCATATTATGGGTATTATTCAAATTGTTACTCCAAAAACTTCAGTTGTACTAGAAGAGCCTATACCTGTCATAGCACCGTTTTTTTTTATTTTCGACTTTATCATTAACGGCTCTAACGATTTTAACCAACATTTTTCACCAGGAGCTCCTTTAAGTTTAAAATTATAATGTATATAAAAATATTCGAAAAATTATTTGTTGGGTTTTTAAAAAAAAAATTTTTTCGAAAAATCAATGTCTTCAAAACCTATGAACGATTATTTTTTGAAATTATTTCCTAAAATCAATATTAAATACTTACTTAAAATTCGCATTTTTTTCTTGAAAAATTTTTAAGAAATTTCTTATATACAAAATTTATTTAATAATTAAACGATTTTTTAAAGGTTTTTTGCATAAGTTCATACTTTTCTAGAAATCAGACGGCAATTTTATGTATTTGAACATTATTATCTCATTAAATCCATGTTTTACATATACAAAATTTATCTTAAATTCCAAAGTACTTTTACATAAGAGCAAGTTCGTGCGATTCAGTCGCGCATTTTATTTTATTTTTCCATTGTTGAAGATAAATTCGATTACCTTTCAGCTAAAAATTCCATCAGGTGGTTTTTAAAATAAAAACAAACTTCAACCAACGAAGGTGGTATATATGAAATAAGGAAAATTGAAAAATAAATATATTTTTGCAAAACTAAATGTTTGTTTAAAAGGTATAGAATATTTTCATAGAATCAGGAGAGTTTTTATTCCAATATTCGCAGAAATATAGATCTCTTATACCACCTAATTAATTAAGGAAAATTTCTTTTGATTACTAGTCTTATTCCACTAATTATGTGAAATGCAACCGAAAGAAAAAAATCAAAAAAAAAATATATTTTGTATAGGGTTTAGTTAAAGTAAGATATCTATAAAATTCGTCTTTGAAAATTGTAATTTCTGAAAAGCACAATCAATCATTATTTTGGTGCTATCATTCATTTTTTAAATTTTATTTGTACAATCATTTCTGCTGGCCTAGAAAAAAATTATTTCAACCAACCTTCCACATAAAATCAATTATTATACGAGTATTTCAATAGTTATTCTTATTGGTATGTAATTCTTATTTTAAATTTTCGGATCAGCCGCGTATATAAAAGATATTTAGCGAGTGCAATATGCAATACTGTAACCACCCCGAACGTTTCTCTACAAATTTCACTGAGCGTGGTCCCAGTGTATAACGCAGCTAATCCGAAAATTTAAAAGTTCTTATTTCGCTATAAAATAGTTCATAAAAAAAGATTAATTTTAATTTTGACTCATAATAATTGATGATGGTGTTTAAAAAGTGAATACAAAATATAAGTTTAAATTTTCAATGATTAGGTTTAATAACAACCTACTTAAATTCATTTGTATGTATGTATGTACATGTATGTATAGGCTAAAGACAAATTATATATTTTTTTAATATTAAGAGTTAAAAACACCGTTTAATTTTCTATGTATTTTATAAGACACAAGCACATTATAACTAAGGTAGATAAAGTTCAAAGGAATCGTTTTCTTTAGGGGTATTCCATGAAAAAATTAACATGATAACTAATTATGAAAATAAAAATATTTCATTAACTTTTAGACCAAATAAAATTCAAAACACCGAATTTACATAATTGGTAAGAATAGTGTTATGTGTTAGATAAATGTGTTTAAATACGATACATTAGATTTTGATATCTTTAAATAAAAGTGCAGGTATAATTTACACTTTATAATAACATTAAAATCTTTCTGTGTTAATTTATTTTAACTTTAGAAAACTCTTTCCTTGCTTAGAAATTTGTATCAAGACAATAATTATTTTTATTTATTTTTTATTTGTTATTCTAATAGAAGCTATGAACGTTTTGTGAAATGAATTCGCAGTTAAAATATACCCTGTTTAGAAATTAGGACCAAAATTTTAAACAGTTCTCGTTTAAGCGACTTAACTTTGTCTAACTTATTCATAATTTTAAACACGTTAGACAACTCTTCTAACTAATGTGGGTTTTACAACAGAACCTAAGCTAATTTACGGTGAACAGCCTATAATTTGTTGATAGATACATAACTCAAACACAAAAAAAAAAGAAAAAAAAATAATTTTTCGCCGAAAAAAGTACACTTTATACCTATACTACCTCGGTACAGACTTTGATTGTTTATAAGTTATTTACATTATTTTAGCTGGAAATGAAGTATATACAATACATAGGTATAGCTAACTAACAGCATACAAATTCAATTTTGTTGTTTCAAGGTTCAAATTTATTTGGCTATACCATTGTATATAAACATTAGACTGGGTCAAAAAAATTGACTATTTTTTTTTTGAAAGATATATCGAGAATATCATTCAGAATGACAAAAAAAATTTTTCGTAAAAGTTTGAGCCCTTAATATCAATTTTAAGAGGGCTATCATCGCTAATTTTGATTTTTAGTCATAATTTCATGTTTTGCGTCAGAACTGACAAAACATTGAAGTAAAAAAAATTCATTTTGACTTACTTTTATATAAAATTAAATTCCCTACAAAAAAGGTCTAATTGAAAATTTTCGTCAGACAAGCCGTTTTTGAGTAATTAAGCTTAATAATTTGTTATTTTTCGTTAGTTACAAAATTCCAAATTAAAAAAGTAAAATCGAAGAAAAATAACAATTTATTAAGCTTAATTACTCAAAAACGGCTTGTCTGACGAAAATTTTCAATTAGACCTTTTTTGTAGGGAATTTAATTTTATATAAAAGTAAGTCAAAATTAATTTTTTTTACTTCAATGTTTTGTCAGTTCTGACGCAAAACATGAAATTATGACTAAAAATCAAAATTAGCGATGATAGCCCTCTTAAAATTGATATTAAGGGCTCAAACTTTTCCGAAAATTTTTTTTTGTCATTCTGAATGATATTCTCGATATATCTTTCCAACAAAAAAAATAGTCAATTTTTTTGGCCCAGTCTAATAAACATAATAGTATTCTCATGAGGCAGTTCGATCGAAGAGCCACCTGGCACCCTGACAAGTAATGGAATGTCATTTTATAAGTTTATATACAATCTTTCTATCGTTGAAAAATGAGCATTTAACTTGAGAATTTAAAATATCATGAACAAACATAATTGAAAAATATCTTCTACGAAGAGCGAGAGTATGAATTTCTAATATTAAGCACCTAGCATTATAAGAAGGAATATCACTGTTGCAATAAATTAGATTCAAAAAGGTGTTTTTTTTCAAAATTTTAAAAATTAAAATTGCCAGGGAGTGTTTTATCTTATGAGTGTAGTTTTTTTTCAAAATTTAAAAAATTAAAATTGCCTGGAAGTGTTTCATTTCATGAGTGTAGTGTTTTTCAATATTTAAAAAATTAAAATTGCCAGAAAGTTTTCCATTTCATGAGTGTAGTTTTTTTTATATTATATTGTAATATATACATTATATTATATTTAAATATCATACACTATAATATTATTTCTTTATATATTTTTATTTATATTTATTAAATATAGTTGTATGCACCTACGGAAAATACGGTGGGCAGAAAAGGGTGTTGTTATATTTTATACTTTTTGATATCAAATGACCATAGAAGGGCGGTTTGTTTAAAGAATGGGAATATCTCACACACCAAGATATTGCCAAAAAATCCTTGATGTATGAAAAGCATTTCCATGCTAAAGTAATTATTGTCAGATCCACGATAAAATGTCTTTCCAAGTACGCGTTGCCTATTATGTAGTTCCGAATCTGTCTGCAATTGACCAGAGTTTGCTATTGATTTAGCATGCATTCGTTTAATGGAGGCATTTAGGACTCGGAAGCAACCAGCCTTCACGGTTTTCTTTGCAGACCAGGTTTTGGACATCGCACTTCCACCCCCACCTCTACCTGTACCTTGCAAACCAGCTTTATCACTGATAAATATGGCTGCAAGCTCTTCAAAAACCTATATAAAGATTTTTCTCATCCAGACGTGCCTTCTTCTTCTTCGCACAGTTCTCCTTCGCAATTCCCTTCTCCAGTTTATACCTCTTATAAAATGGAGCGTAAAACAAAACGCGAAAGTTTTATTCCGCGCTTTATTTTTGATACCCCTAAAAACTTAAGCGCGACCCAGAATATAGGTTAAAGGAAAATTTCGACACCCACATGGAAGGATTTTCAAAAGAGTTGCGCACATTCATCTTTAGTCAACTCTTTCACCTAAAAAAAGAGACTTATCTTTGAAATTTTTCTTTAAGTCCCCAGCATGTTATAATTTTATGCTAAGCGCCGGATTCAAACTGCCATGGGTAAGCACTATCTACCGGTGGCACTTGGAAATACGGCTACCAACGGGACCGAGTGGAAGGATGCAGGATATGCTGAGGGACCAAGCTAATAAAATGACGACGGATAAAAAATGCTTGCTACTCTTCGATTAAATGTGCGTCAAAAAAGAACTGAAGTACAACATAAAGGACGACATAATAAACGGATACGCAGATTTTGTTGAATTCGAGAGGGAGAAAACTATAGCTTTTAAGTTAATGGTATTTACACTAAGAGGCTTGAACAAGAACTGGAAACAGTCCATTGCCTACTACATTCAATCACCAGATTCCGTAATGTTGTCCCAAATGCAATTATGTATGCATTGAGTGTTAGATTCTTTAAGTCTGATGAAGATAAGAAAGATGCTGAGTCAACAGCTAGGTTAATTTTTTTTTATAATTTACTCATTGTTGTTGTTGTTTATATTAATTTTTTTTTTGTAATATTTTTTAGCTTTGTTAGGGCGCTCTATTTTTTATTTTTTATTTATATATATGTATATTAGGGTGGAGTGAAATTTTTTTTTTTTTTCATATTCGTTTCGGAATACCTGTAAAAAGTTGCTTTTATTGTTCACAAATATACATACAAAATTTTATTCGGCTCATGATAAATTTAGAGGTGCCCCCAACAAGAACTTTAGAAAAATTCGCAAAATTTTGTCAAAAAAACACCAATGTCTAATATTGTCAAATTAACTCTAAATCATATTTTGTGTGTTCCGTTTCGTTGGCAACTGTTTAACCTTGAATAGTGCGTGGATAGGTGGGGGCGGGGAGGTGGGGTTGAGGCGGGAGAGGTGATTTCACTGCACTTTCATTTCATTTCAATTCAATCGCTGTCAAACGTTGTTCGAACGCCATTAAGTGCGCGCATGTTATTGTTATTCTACTTGTGAGAAACATTGATTTTAACCACTGCCGTCAAGAAAATAAGACTCATGTAAGTAATATTTTTAATTTCACCTGTTCACAGATTGATTTGAATGCACCTTTGAAGAAAATCAAAACTAGATAAATGTTTTAAAAATTTAGTATTTTTCTAATTTTCAATTGGGTTGGGGCACCTCATAACATCAAGACAAGTAAACAATCTTTTGTATGCTGAATTTACTCATTAAAAGGCAACTTTGTATTGCTATTCCATTAAAAAAAATTAAAAAAAAAAATGTTCATACATTATCACTCCACCCTAATGTATATGTATGTGCCAGGTATTTCTACCTACAGGGTGCTTTATTTTTTTAAAATGATTTTTTTGTTCGACCTGAATAGTTTTAAAATGTTAAACGATTTCAGCAGGTAGATAAAACTCAAGAGATTTAAACTGTGCGACTGATTAGCACTTACGTTTTATCAATTTTATATGAAATAAATATCTACTTTAAAAACAACTTTTTGGTTGCTACATAATAATTTATTGAAGAATGATTCAGGTTTTTTTAGCATTTCTTCAAAAAAAAGTTGACAGGTTTTACACATCTTACAGAGAACAGATACAAAAAGCACTACTTTATGAAAATAAGTGAACATATATGTACCTATCTCATTGGTTAATTTGTATTCCACAAAGTGTTAAAATCTCTAGATTAAAAATCTGTTGAAAGAAATGATAACTTGATATTTAATTGTTGCAGAAGAAGTAAAAACGAAAAATATAAAAATAAATTTTATAGTTTTTGCTTTCAATTGATTCATTTAATTGTTGCGTCAATTCTATCAAGATACAAAACATTGAATTTAATTGTCAACCGAATAAAAAATCACTGAAAGTTCAGAAAATTTGACATTATCCATTAAAATAATACCCATTACCAATTTCATAGTATGGTGTAATACTTTAAAATTTTCATATTCTGCCAAAATACTGCCAAAGTTTATCAAATAACAACATTTACTTCTCTCGTTTACTTACACCCGTAGAAACTGGAACTCTTCGCATAGCAAACGATAAAACATAAAAATGTACAGCCGTATTTATTAGAATTCGCTAAACGCGTGAATAGTTATGCAATGCATAAGGACTTATTCATCCACTATGCAAATTCATATTTATAAAACATTTGCCTACCCTGCATAGTTATAATGAGCTTGTGTCAAATAAAGTACCAAAAAGTAAGAATCTATTACATTAAGCCTGCATAACACTCTGCTGTTTGTCAAAAAACAAAAAAAAAAAACATCTTGTCTGTCTACCGAATTTAATAAACAAAAACGAAACTACCAAAAGCTAAAAGAATTTGAACAATTAACTTTAATTCATCAGATAAAGTATGTTATTATCTCTAGCACAATACTGGAATTCAAATTGTTATTCGTTTCATCCTAGTTGGAATACTCCTCAGACAAGTTCTTGAGGATAAAATTCAATAGTGCAGAATAAAAATTACAACACTAACACACCGGATGAAGAAGGATGCGTGGAGAGAGATCACCAACAAGTATATTTATCTATTTAATTCTAAACAATTTTCAATTCAATTTGTTTTTAGTATATTAGTATAACATTTTTGTTTCCATAAATAAAAATAACACAAAGTTTTCGTTTCAATATCAAGTCAAAAGCATTTTATTTTGTTGATAATCTTTATAATTCAATGTGATGTCAAAGTGAATGTGACAGTTCAATACTAAAATGTCCTTATGTAGGCACTATTCAACCTCCAAACGCGTTTAGCTTATAATAGGTGTGTTTTTTTTACAGGCTTAATAGGCGACGATAAATAAAACGCATCGGGGCATAAAAAAAAACTTGGCAGCACTGTGCTGTGGAATGACATTTTAAAACAAATCAAATCTCATCTCTTTCTCTTTCTCATATCTTCTATCAAACATTTTTGACATTTCCATCCTTCGTCGCTATATAAATATAAAAACATTAAATCGAAATGGAAGAGAATGGAGGTAAGTTCAATTTTAATTGCATTGTTTCGCATAATTTATTTTGTATTTTATTTTTCAGATCATACTTATCAAGGCTGAGCCGGATGATGGAATGAGTGGGAAACCTCGACTTGCTCGTGGTAATGTACCCGAAAAATAAAACAAAAATTAATTTCTCAAGTAAAAACAATCCAACCAATAATTAATTTGCATTCGCTGCCATCAAAATATAAAAAAAAAAACTTCAATTCAATTCCTGCCGCACGAGAACTGGGATAAGTCAACATCAAAAACCCCGCAACGCCCGCAAGAAACAGAAGCAGCAACTCCAGCCAAGATACCTTCTAGCGATCCATTGCCGCAAAAGGAGAGTGCTCTCTTCAGAAAACTTTTGAAATGTTACGAAATGAAGCAATACAAAAATGCGCTGAAACTGGCAAAGCAGATTTTATCCAACCCCAAGTATGTCGAACATGGAGAGACAGTAGCCATGAAAGGACTCACTTTGAATGGCCTAGGTCGTTGCGATGAGGCGTACAAGTATGTGACTTGAAATCGCACCTTTGTTGACACGTTTACGGTCTGCTTCAGAGATCAAATAAAAAGTATGATGATGCCAAAGAAATAGCCGACAATAGTGAAAAACTTAAAATCTATAATCGATTCCAAGAAGAATATCCACAAGCAATGTGTCCCAAACGTCTGCCATTGGATGTTGCATCCGGTGACAGTTTCGTCGAAGTCATCGATAAATATCTGCGACGCGGCCTGAGAAAGGGCGTTCCACCGTTGTTTGTCAATATTCGTTCCTTGTACAAGTTTTCCGAAAAGGTTAAAACTATCGAAAGCCTGGTGCTCGGAGAACCTCCGAAGTACGGGACATTTTTCCAAGGCCGATTGTGAAGAAAATAAGCTCAAGGAACTGGCGCGGCGTCGGCGTTATTGTGAACAACGTTATTCTTGGCGCAGCACTATGATTTTATACGCAAGACTGAAAGCCATCGATCATACCCCTACTCTGATAGAATTGTTTGTCACCAAAGGGCGAATTTACAAACATGATTTAATTATGATGGTGGATGTGTTTTTAAAGGTACATTAACTCCAAGTGCGCTAAATACATGTTTCGGGAAAATATGGTCAAAGAAGTAGAGGAAATTTGTGCAAAGTTCACACGTGAGGGTGTGTCAGCAATGGAGATGGAGAACCTCAACGAAATGCAATGCATGTGGTTCCAGACAGAATGTGCATTGGCTTATCAGCGTCTGGGAAAATGGGGTGACTCTGACGAAATGTCACGAAGTGGATCGACATTTTGCTGAAATCATCGAAGATCAATTTGATTTCCATACGTATTGCATGAGAAAGATGACACTGCGTGCGTATGTTGGGCTTTTGAGGCTGGAAAACGTGCTCAGGAAGCATCCATTTTTTATAAGGCTGCCAAGTGTGCCATCGAGGTAAGTAAAGTTCACCTACTTAAAAAAGCTCTTCTTTAAATCAAAACTTGATTCTAGGTATACATTCAATTGTATGATCGCCCACTTGAAGAAATCGATACCGGTAAGTGAAATTTACAGGTTTTCAAGAAATTTAAAATAACTTTAACTAAACTTAAATTTTCAGAGAATCTTCCACCCTCCGAGCTAAAGAAACTTCGCAACAAACAACGCAAAGCCAAAAAGAAAGCCGAACTTGATAGCGCTCAAGCTGCTGAAGCGGCCGTAAACCGTGAACAACATCAAAAGTCTAAGCAACAAAACGCCCAAGAGGTTTTGCAGACGATGAAATGGAAGAACATAACTTTAACCAATTTATTGTTCAACGTAAAATCTCACAGCCAAAAAAAAAAACAATAAATCAGATACAATTTGAGCCGTAATTAATGTTTGCTTTAGTAAAATGTTTAACAATTTTCTATAATTTTCATTGGAGAACTGATGGGGTCAGTGCTTGTCTTGGTCACTGGGTACACAGTCAAATGTTTCTTGAAATTCAGAACATTAGGTGGTTATTTTTAACAGATTTAGGAATGTAACCCTCGATAACATCTTCGCTAAGCGTTGGGGATTCATCGTTGGAATTGATTAAATCTGCATCTTTCTTGTGGCCAATCACTTGCACTGACAGCTTCCTGAGGTTATTACGTTCGTTCTCTAAAAGGAAGTTCCACAAATAAAAAAATAATCAATAAATTTTATACTTAATTCATTTTTTCAGAAAACTTACACTTTGACGAATATGGCTTTGGGTTGTGGGTAAATTCCACCTTCATTGCGTCCCAAAACAATTTTCTTCTTGTTTTCTTTTATCTGACGTTTGTATACAATTCATCGCTTTGGTAGCACAGTTTTAAGCCTCGATAAAAATTATGCCTCGAAAATTCTCGGGGCATCGCTGATATGCCCATATACGCTTAGTTGTTGTTGCATTTAACATGTGAATTGTTTGCCCAGGCATCGTTTTTTTATCTTCGCCTATTGAAAAGGTAAAAAAAACACACCTAATGCCTCTATTCAACGTCACATAAGAACATAAAAACAGATTTGATTTTTTTCAAAAATAGTATGTAAATATTTATATATGTTAATATTTATAAATTTCTAAAAAAGGGTGAATACTTGTATATATATGTATGTATATTAGAATTATTCAAAACTTGCCTACATGCATGAAAACCATTTTTTGCAAACAAATAATAGTTTTTTAATAGTTGCTTATTAATTGCTATCAATTAATGTTTAAGATAAGCACACGGTTTTAGATCATAAGATTAACAAAAATTGAAGGTTTTCTATAATATAAACTCTTTATACTACTGAAATAAATCATCCAAGTAGAAGACTTAGTACTATTATTGGAATTGTTAAATTATTGATTCAAAATACATTGACAAGGTCCTCATAGTCAACTGATGAGTTCATGTGTGATCGCCGCCGGCACGAAATGCCAATTTTTGTGGACTAAAGGACATAAAAGCTATTTTGAATCACTAATTCAACAAGTTCAATAATAGTGCTAAGTCTTCTACTTGGGCGATTTATTTCAGTAGATAGTAGATATAGAGAGTTTGTATTATAAGAAACCTTCATATACGAGTAGAATCAATTCCAAGCCACGGGCAAAATCTGTCAACGTTAATGATTACAATTATAATCTTGGTTGGGTATAGTTCACATTGGATTTTTGTCAAAAAACCATGTAAAATGAACTGAATTTAACAAAAATTGCTTATTGACAAGGTCCTCACAGTCAACTGATAAGTCCATGTGAGACCGCCGGGACGCGTATTGCCAAACTGTATATCAGCACAGATCTCTTTAGTCTGTGCTCAGTCATTTTCTGCTCACCGAATTTGAAAGTATTGTAGAGCAAACTGTATGCTACCACAGAGCGCTCTGTGGTCACATGCAGTTTGCTTGTAAAATATTAAAAAAGCTGAAGCAAACTATATACTATTTCAGATCGAGCAAAGTACCTGTGATTACAGAGCCATCGTTCACATTGGTGTGGTTATTGTGTGTGGTGTGTGGTGCCTTCACAAAAGGCCAAGTGACAAAAGGCCAAATTTGTTTGTGACTTAAGGCCAAACATAAAATGTTTTGTCTTGAGCAATAGTACCTTGTGTGGCCCGCTTCGCGGGTTTTCAGGATTTTAACTCCCTTTTCGGTGCTCACACCCGCTCACGCAACTCCGTTGCTCCGCTTAGGGTATGTTCAGTCGCCAGGCAGGCGCCTGTAGCAACAGTTTTGTATTTTACATTAATTGGAGTAAACAACTAACAGTTATGTACCGCTGCTCAGGAAAACTGTTGCTACAGGCGCCTGCCTGGCGACTGAACATACCCTAAGCGGAGCAACGGAGTTGCGTAATCGGGTGTGAGCCCCGAAAAGGGAGTTAAAATCCTGAAAACTCGCGAAGCGGGCCACCCTAGGTACTGTTGCTCAAGACAAAACATTTTATGTTTGGCCTTAAGTCACAAACAAATTTGGCCTTTTGTCACTTGGCCTTATGTCACGGCACCACACACCACACACAATAACCATACCAACGTGAACGATGGCTCTGTAATCACAGGTACTTTGCTCTTCGTTTCCTAAGCAAAATGTATACTAACACAGAAAAATCTGCTTTTGATCTGACACAGTATATAGTTTGCTCTTAATTTGAATGAGCATTCTGTAGTCTATTATAGAGCGTCGGAGCTCTGTACTGATATACAGTTTGGCAATACGCCGCCGGGACGAAACGCCAATTTATGTGGACTACAGGCCATAAAAGCTATTTTGAATTAAAAAAATTGATATTCTCATTCTCATTTTCTCATATTTTGTTTTAAAAACGAAATAAAACCAAATTTCGAATTCAATTTCATTGAGTTTAAATTCCTCTAGATTTACTGAAAAAGACGACAGAATGGCAACCTCGGTCATTAATCGACTCAAAATGCAAACAAACCAGTTTGTATGAGTAGTGAACCACAAAAACTCTCATACACTTTCAAACATAACGAATTTGATATTTTATCTCAGGCACTTGGCGCCATACATACTATTTCCTTGTATTCCTCTTTGGCTTTGTAATAAATCTTTATATACAATTGATTCTGACAGCAAAAGAAAAAAACCGAATTCGGTTTTCTCTCTTACCCTCAAGGACCTATTTAAGAATTTGGCGCCCCGGGCTGAGAAATTTTACCGCAATGTAGAAAAATGAAAATAAAGTAATAAGAAATAATAATAAAAAAACACAAAATGCATAATATTTGATTTTTTTTCTGTGTGTACATACGAGTATATTGATTACAAAATTCATTAACAATAGATTCGTTATCTAAATTTTTGTCAGTTCAGCTTCTTTATTTAATAAAGCTAAACTATTAAGGCGTCCTTCGCTAATGCGAGACCTTAAATAGGTTTTTTTCGTTTCAATACGAAAAACGATCTTTCTACACTACAATTTGTCACTGCAGTGAACAAATATATTCTTAAGGCAACCTCAGCATATGGAAATGCTTCCTTCAATTCTTTTTCTCTTATATGAAGGTTAAGCTGCCTTTAACTCATATTTTCAGTGTTGTTTTGGTCCAGAAAATGTTTAAGTAAGACCCACTCTTCTTGAAAACCTTCCCCAAGATCAACCGGGTATAATTTCTGAAGAGTGGTTGCATTTTTTCGAATTGCTTCTTCACTCATGTGATCAAGCTTAGATAAAAAAATACAACCATTTGTTATTGCTTCATAGGAATGAATGTATTTATTTTTAAATTTTCACGACCACAAAAAAGAACCTTCGCGACACTCATCATCTCGTTGATGATTCTTTTTTGGTCGATTTTTTAATTTTCAGACGTTTTGCGATTTTAACTTTAGTAAAATGTTAGAGATAGCATAATGCTAAATTTGATTAAAGTTAGCAAAATCGTATTTTTAACCTAGTATTATATTAAAATAGTTATATCATCTTACTAATTCGAAAAATAATACCTAACCTTTTATTTATCCATCATTATAAACTTTTGTACAAAAAACAATAATTATTGTTTCTCAAGTGGTTCAAAACTATTGACGAAGGGAATGGTATTTGTATACAGGGACACGAGTCATCCAAAACTAAAAAAAAATTGAGGCATGATTTGCTAGGTATATAAAAAGAATAAAATCTTGTGTGACCTTATATCTAGAATCCGGCTTGATGGATTCTTATAATTTTTCTTTTTAATAAAAAGTGACTCTTTGTAGATGGTTTAGAAACAAAAAATTAAGATCCATCCAGCCAAAGTTTTTCTAGTCTCTTTTTTTGAGTTACATAACAACAAGTGTTTTCGTTTCATTGGAATTTGTTCATCGTACCCAATCGGAACGTAATTTTCTCCGATTTCTACGAAATGTACGAATTTTGTATCATTGTAGCCGTTCCGATAGGGCAATCGGACAAGTCTGCGAAAATAAAGTTTGTGTGCGTTGAAAATGTCAAATCCTTGCATTACATGCTGATGAAATGTCAAAATGACAGCAACGCATCGTGAATTCATGCGATGCATGAACATATTAGATTTCCGATTTCTCCGACAGCAAATTATAAGTGGAAAATTTTCCGAAAAAAAAAAAACGAAATGGACGCTCAGTTGGAAAATATTTGATATTTCTTAAGAATCTTCTTTTTTCTTTATTTAATGTTCTTTGTTTCTTTCCGCTTCCAAAAACATTGTTGCACTATCCATGGTTCTTCTTTGCTAATTTGACACGAATCAACACTACTTAATTAATTTATTGGCGTTTACGTCAAATGTACGCGTTGGAAAACGTTGGTTTTTCGGTTACGTAACAGATACCATGAAGGAAATAAACGTCACGATCGTAGGTTTCTCCGAACAGATACAATGATAAGGCTGATTATGTAGGTACGTACATGTCTGTAAATATTTTTATTATGCATTTTCATTATAAAAAATCGTTTATAAAAAATAAGAATAGTAAATGGTGAAAAAAGTGAGTGACATGTTACAGTGAACTCTCTCACAGCCGGACATTCACGGCACTGAAAAAATTGTCATGATTGAAAAACTCAAAAAATCGCATTTTTTTTAAAGCTTTGTATTTTTCGTTTATCCTTCAAAAATATTGTAAATTAGACAATTGTTAGGGGCGGCTTGCCCTCTTTTGCTTGTATGTTTTGAAATTTCAATCCGTTCAAAAAAATATTATAAATTGGGCAAATGCTAGGGGTGGCTTGCGCCCTTTTCCTTGTATGTTTTGAAGGTTCAATCGCTTCAAAAAAATATTATTAATTGGCCAATTGCTTGGGGCAGCTTGCGCCCTTTTGTTTGTATGTTTTGAAAGTTCAATCGCTTAAAAAAATATTATAAGTTGACCGCCCCAGGCTGCAGCCCTTTTAGCCCTAGGGTAAATACCCCTCTGCTTACCCTCAGAATAAATATATCACTACCGCATCTCTTCTTTTGCTCATATTTTCTCCTTCCAAATTATTTCTATACTGCTAAATATAGCGATATCAGCGCTGCCGTACAAGACAGAAAAAAAAAAAAAACTTTTAATAATAAGAGTTCATACCTATGCAAAGATTGAAACAACCTTTTTTATGTGGTGGAAGTGAAACAGCAACATATACTAAGTTCATTATATTATGACTTGGATAGCATTATGCATTAATAAGGGGTGGAATGAAATTTTACGAAAACATAAAGCAGTCGTCTGCCGGCCAACCTAAATTTACAGCCCATGCTAGTTTCCATGAAAAGCAATTGCATTACAGAAACTGAAAAGCTTTCTATTTCCTTAGTCGAAAATAGTTTTTTTTAATGACCATCTCTTATGAAATTATTTTTCTTAATTTATTTCTATTTTTATTAACTTATAGCCAAAAAATAGCCTACTTATCAGTGGTACCACTTTACTTCAATTGAAGTAGGTCCACTTGGTTTTTTTCAAAATATTTTAAAATCTACTTACTACTTCGCACCATCAGCAAAATAGTGACATTTACTTCATTTTAAAAATCTACTTCTTTTTCTCTATTGCACTCTATAGTAGCATGTAATCCCATAGTTACCACAAAATAAAAGAACGTCAACACAATGCAAATACACAAATGAGTAATTTTATACAAAATTTCTTTAAAATTTAAAGAAAAGTATTGACAAATTTTTAATATTTAATAATATTCCTATAATGTTCCTATATCGACCTTAACCTTGCGCTATCATGTGATTTCTTCGTCCTGGAGCAGATAGAGTGGTTTTAAGCTGGAAGTCACTATCTTCAACAGGTCTTCCCAATTGCTTGGCTATGTGGACGACATCGACATCATCGACCGCTCCAAGCGAGCTATGCTAGAAGCATTCACAGCTATTGATGAACAGGCCAAACGCGTTGGTCTTGAAGTAAATGAGGACAAAACGGAGTATTTGATATTAACAAACAAAGTCTAAGTATATGCTATCAACAAACAAAGCCTCAGCTGTCCATAGCCTAGGACAAAACGTCACTGTTGGTAACAGTAATTTTGAGGTATTCAAGGAGTTAACCTACCTCGGAACAAACATCAATTTCAAGAACGACACCTTAGTGGAAATCAGACAAAGAATTACCCTAGCGAGCCCCTACTACTTAGGTTTGGCCAAACAAATGGGTTCAAAACTCCTTCCTCGAAAGAAAAAGTGCACGCTATACAAAATACTAATTTTATCAGTTCTACTCTACAGCGCAGCGTCGAGTGCAGTGGAATTGATACTGGGCACTTTTGAGTGATAAATTCTTCGGCGGATATTTTGTCCTATATGCGAAGAGGGCGAATGGAGAATATTCAATCATAAATTATACAAGCTGTACCAAGATGTGGATTTAGTCCAAAGAACAAAAACACGTCGGCCACACTGGCTCGGTCACATCGAACGAATGTACAACAACGCTCCTGTTAAGAAAATCTTCGAGTCCCAGCCCACAGGTTCGAGACGACGAGGAAGACCGAACCTACGCTAGAGGGACTAGGTGGTTACAGACGCAAGAGCGATTGGTCTCGACGACTGGAGGAAGCTTCCCGAGGTATCGCAACCGATGGAAGACCGCAATATCTCAGGCAGAGACCCTACATGGATCAGGAGTTGGAAAAGTAAGTACGTAAGTAAGTAAGTAAAGCTATTGCAAATAAACTTAAACCTCTTAAGACTAGAACAGCCACAGTCAATCAGCGGTGTCACTCTGACTGTTTCTACTTAATAAAAACCTTAAATCTATGTAGATTTGTAAGTCGGATAAGTCATAGTCAACTTTCTCTATCTATAGATATTTCTTCTGTCTCACCCTGTGCCGCCCAGTCGGGCATACAAGCGACTCAACGCTCAAAGAGAAATTTGGCAACTGGGTTATCTCAAGGAACATTCATCAATTGGCCCCGCGATCATGACACTTGGCAACGCTCTAGTGCTTTCTCTAGGGGTTGGCTACGTTTTCCCGCAAAACGATTTCCCGCGTAACGTTTTCCCGCGTAACGTTTGCCCGAAAATCATTTTCCCGCAACTCGTTTTCCCGTAAAACGATATCCCGTATCACAGTTTCCCGTGTAACGTTTGCCTGCCGATTCCTACTTTTCTTGATACAAAGCGACAGCGCTGTATTAATCACTATTTGGTGAACTGACCAGTGAGAATGCTCACACGCTCACACTAACATGAGAGATCACGGAGGAAGAAGGACCAAATAAGTTGCACAATAAAAGGCAGAAGAGATTTAGAAAAAATCTTCAGTTTTTCTTAGACCTGCATAGAATAAAGACATCGAGAGATGAGAGATGTCTTGTTAGAAGTTTGGGATACCGAGTACATGGTTGTTGGACGCGACGGTGACGTTGGTGGGTTGACAGACGTGGTGGACATAGTAATTATTATTGGTGCACGCGATGGTTGATGGATGGGGTGGTTGGTGGATGAAGTGCGACGATGATGGTGGTTGTGGCGATCGCTTGCAATATTGTTATAGAGATATTTTCTTCAAGGATTGCAATACATTTTAAGCGTTTAGTAGATAGATATAATATATAAACTATCGTAGAATAAAGGCTTTACAATGATTTTGTGCATACACATCTTGCACAGGGATAGTAAGTTTATACATACATATATGTATATTTTAGAACTGAAAAATAAATTCAAAATTATAATAAGGGCTTACAAAAAGAAAAGGGAATTTATTTTTGAATGAAAACTACGTAGAACACCTTCATTTGACATTTTTGAATTTATGGTATGGACTTCTTTTAAGAAGTCTGTTAACTAATGTAATTTGACAGATAATCAAATTGTTTATTATTTAATATGTAGTAAATATTTTATTTAAAGTATATAAGTTAATACAAATAAGTTAATCAAAAATCAATCAATTGCAATCAATAATAAACATTGAAAACAAAAGTTAAATAAATAAATAAAAACAAGGAAAGAAAATAAATAAATAAATTAGTAAATGAACAAAAATAAATAAATAAATACATGAACAGATAAATAAATACATAAATAGAGATTAAAATAAATAAATAACAATCAAATTTATAAACATGAACAGATAAATAAATACATAAATAGAGATTAAAATAAATAAATAACAATTAAATTTATAAACAATAAACAAAAGAATGCATAAATGAATACATTTATTTAAGGGCTTAAGTATTTTTTTTTTTCAGTTTCAGTTAATGTTTAGAGCGAATTTTATTTGCTTAGAGCTTAAAATGCGTTTTAAGCTTTTTGGTAATCCCTAAGATGGTCTGGGTTTTCATTTATTAAGCCTAAGAAAAGTTTTAGATTATGAATTTTTATTTTTTCTAGCTTTAGAAGTTTTTTAAGCGTAACTATATAGCCATATACTATGGCTATTTATACCACCTCGAGAAGCAGCTTGCTGAGAAGGCATTTTGGTGCTGCGTCGAGAGGAAGTCCTTACGTTGCAAGGCGCGTATGGAAACTTTTAAATTGGAGGAAGTCTTCGTTGTAAAGAATACATTAAACGAACACAGCCATGCTCCTCTGGCATTCGAAAAAGAAATTTCGAATGCTAATTTCGAACTTAAAAGACAAGCACAAAACGTTCTCCCCCTGCCACTATCACTCGTGATAGTGTAATGAAAGTAAACCCTGTATGCCGAGTGTACTTGCCGACGAAAGCTGCCCAGAAGATGAAAATCCACCGCGTGTGAGTCAGCCATATGAAAGAGCCACAGAGCCTAGAAGAAGTATCCATACCCGATCATTTGCGGCACATCGAGGGTGAACTATTTGTCCTCGACGAGGCAATGCATGCTTCGGGTATGAATATTCTTCTGGGCACAAGGAGTACAATTCTACTGCTCTCACAAGCAAGGTGCTGGCTCGTGGAAGAAACATTTGCCGTGGTTCCATCGATTATGGGCCAATTGTTCTCAGTTCATGGGCACATTAATGGAATTGTAGTATCATTAGTATTTTGCCTCATGAGCAACAGGACAGTGACGTCATACAACGAATTTGCATGTTATTGAAGTGTGCCTGTCGACATGTCGACATGCAGACTCATGGCTGCCTTTTTCATTTTGGCCAGATCATTTGGCGGAAAGTCCAAGCCCTTGGACTGGCTATCAAATATGGGCATGAGGAAGAATTCTCAATTGAAGTGAGGATGATAAAAGCACTGGCTTTTGTGCCAGCCGATGAAGTGAAGGAGCACTTTGACACCCTATACTCCTCACTGCAGTACGGGGAAACCAAAACGCTGGCAACGTGGTTCAAAAAGAACTATGTTGGTACAGGAGCCAACGCACCGCGGTACAAACCAGAATTTTGGACAACCGGAGCCTCCGCAAGCGAAGAACACTTTCCGAGGACGCAGAATAGCGTTGAGGCTTGGCATCGCCGTCTGAAAGTTGTGGTCGGGCAAACACATTCTGGCCTATACAAACTTGTTGCGGACCTTTCCAAGGAAACTGTCCTTGCCAAGTTAGCAGTGGAAAAAATACGACGAGGAGAGAAGCCACCTATTACCAAGGCAATGAAGAAGAACGAGCTCCTTCAGAGGGTGTTGCAAAGAAGGGCTGGTACTGACAAAGTGCAGTTTCTAAGAAATATAGCCTACAACAGCAATATTGCCTAAGAAATTCAAAAGCAAATATTCACTTAGATTTTTATAATCAATAAATGTCAGCAAAGCGCAAAAGCTGTCTTTAATATCAGTTCCTTGGGTGGCCCGCTTCGCGGGTTCTCAGGATTTTAACTCCCTTTTTGGGGCTGTCACTCGCTCACGCAACTCCGTTGCTCCGCTTAGGGTATGTTCAGTCGCCAGGCAGGCGCCTCTGACAACAGTTTTCTTGGGCAATAGTACCTTGGGTGGCCCGCTTCGCGGGTTCTCAGGATTTTAACTCCCTTTTTGGGGCTGTCATGTCACCCGCTCACGCAACTCCGTTGCTCCGCTTAGGGTATGTTCAGTCGCCAGGCAGGCGCCTATCTCAGCAGTTTTCTTGAACATCAGTACCATGGGTGGCACCTTAAGTGAATTCAAAGTATTCAAATTTTTATAACCTTGTGAAGTGTTTGAAGCAATTAAGGTCATCCTTTCGAGCGGCTTAAAAACACTACGAAAATGCTACCGAGTTAAAAATAATATCCATAATTGAATGAATTAATATCTCATTACAATCTTTTTTAAGCTCTCAAAAGAGCATTTAATAGCTTAAAACCGTCTTAGAAACGTTTTATGCTGTATGGCAGGATCCATTTACCGACATATTTACTGGCATTGGCACCAAAAATAAGCTTGGCGCCTTATACGTGAACTACTCTGTTTTCAAAATGTCAGTCCATTTTATATAATTGTGAGAATTACGAAGAACGAAAACCAAATAAATCGAACAATAAAATGTATTTAAGCAGGAGTGACTTCGGAATAAACTCCCTAAAGAAGTGAAGGATTCCATCCAACAGACACTGGCACCAAACACGAATAGAACGATATTCAGCGACACCAATACAGCGAGTGACCCAGTTGACAGCCCAAACCTGACCAGCCTAGAAGAAATACTGAAAAAATCAGTAGCTTCATGCATAAGAACTCAAACGAACCAGATAGACTATCCAACTTTATCATAAAGAAGATGCCAGAGACAGTCATGATGCTTCTAACCAACATCTTGAACAACTGCTTCAATAACAACTTCTTCCCTTAAAAATGGAAAACTGCAAAGATTATGGCGATCTAGAAGAAAGGTGTCAGGAACAAGATCTCTAACTACAGGCCAATATCACTCTTCAGCAACCTAACTAACAAACTTCATCTGCTACATCCATCCCCGCCACTAATAAAAATTCTTTTTTCATTTCTTTTTTCCAGCAACTTCTTTGTGCAATTTGCAAACTGCTCATTAATTATGAAAAGCATCATAGCCAGATTCCAACAAGGTTCAAAACTTAGCCCCTTCCTCTACAGTCTGATGACATCAGACCAACCCATCCCAACCGGCTGTGAAAACCTGCTGTATGCTGATAACTCGCTTATGTATGCAACCTCAATGTCAGTACTAGTCATTTTCTTCCTCCTGTTATATATTCCTATATAATCATATTATTCATCATTTTTGATATCATGTTATAAATAT
Source organism: Philhelius festivus (assembly GCA_963931855.1). Taxonomy (NCBI): domain Eukaryota; kingdom Metazoa; phylum Arthropoda; class Insecta; order Diptera; family Syrphidae; genus Philhelius; species Philhelius festivus. The sequence goes on from OZ007555.1 coordinate 99,637,656, forward strand.
TCCTATATAACCTTTTATTCATCATTTTTGATATCATGATAAATATATTCCTATATAACCTACATATATGTATAATGAGAATGACCACCCAATGTGATCATTCATATTATTCATCATTTTTGATATCAATTCCCAATGCAAAAGGGATATACAATATCAAATGTCACCCTTTGTCGCGATCGCGAATATAATTGCAAAACATAAACCTTCCACCCACGATTGATTGTGTGCATCACTTGCACACAATTTACTATGTCGCATTTCGCGACTCATCAGTTATTCCATCTCAATAAAATGTAATTAAAATTATTTTAAGTTAGTTGAAGTTTGGCAGCAAAAGTAAAGAGTTGTTTCTCATTAAATAAATACAAAATAATAAATAAAAACACTTGTTTTCTAATTAACGTTAAAAACACCCACCAGTTCTACGTTCAACAAGCCAGTCACCCAAACAGCCAGTAGCCCAACCAGAAATCACCCCATAACACAACTGAATAAAATTTCCTACCTCTTCCTGAGTTCCTACTTCTACGGAGTTCTGACAAGAACTGAGAATTTTTATGGAAGAACTACTACATACATATTTTTTTCGGCTATCAAATAATTAATAAAACTGTCTGATGACATAAGACCAACCCATTCCAACCGGCTGTGAAAACCTGCTGTATGTTGATGACTCTCCTACGTATGCAACCTCAATGTCACCACTTGTCATTTCCTTCCTGCCACCAGCTCTTCGTTCAACAAACCAGTCACCCACTCAGCAAGTCGTCCAACCACCAATCACCCCATAATACAACTGAACCAAAAATCTCTTCTTGAGGTCTTACCTCCACGGAGATCTGACAAGAACTGAGGATTTTTATGGAAGCACTATTGCTTAAATAAATCCAAAAAGTACTATCTTAAAAGTAGTATTTAGTACTGCCAATCCCGTCGCCAATCCCGTGAAGAAATCTACGGGATATTATGCGACGGGATATCGTGCTGCGGGATTGACGTCAAAAAAGTATCAAAAAAATCGGCGGGCAAACGTTACACGGGCAACTGTTTTGCGGGAAAATGTAACGATCCCTTCTCTAGAGCTACTTAAAGTCCTTAGTCTCAACAAACAAACAAACAAACCACTTTGAACGACGTCGATTTTGACATTCATGAGGCTATTTCCAGAATTACGAACTAAACCATTTGAATGATGTGCTATTCCACACATAATGGCATGAATGTAACTTGAAAATAAAACCAGAATCAATTTTATATTTCACACTTTTATATTTCACACCTTTGATGTTTTATTTGAAAATGTTTGCTGATTGTTCTTATCTGGTCACCCTTGTCAAAAATGGCTGGCATTTTAAAAGGGGTGAAATCTTCCAAAGATTCTGAAAATTTTAGGTCATTAAAGAATACCATTTGCCGACGACTTTTTTTTTCTCAATATTAATCTTAGCAAAATATTTCTTAAAAATATATATGTATGTAGATTATATACTTTTTTACTTTTTGTTGTTAATCGGCCCTAGCGAGGTATCCGTTCGAAATGGAAAATTGTTCGCAACGCATACTTCGTCGCATACAACAACAACAACAACAACAATACCAACAACAACAACAACAACAACAACAACAACAACAACAACAACAACAACAACAACAACAACAACAACAACAACAACAACAACAACAACAACAACAACAACAACAACAACAACAACAACAACAACAACAACAACAACAACAACAACAACAACAACAACAACAACAACAACAACAACAACAACAACAACAACAACAACAACAACAACAACAACAACAACAACAACAACAACAACAACAACAACAACAACAACAACAACAACAACAACAACAACAACAACAACAACAACAACAACAACAACAACAACAACAACAACAACAACAACAACAACAACAACAACAACAACAACAACAACAACAACAACAACAACAACAACAACAACAACAACAACAACAACAACAACAACAACAACAACAACAACAACAACAACAACAACAACAACAACAACAACAACAACAACAACAACAACAACAACAACAACAACAACAACAACAACAACAACAACAACAACAACAACAACAACAACAACAACAACAACAACAACAACAACAACAACAACAACAACAACAACAACAACAACAACACCAACAACAACAACAACAACAACAACAACAACAACAACAACAACAACAACAACAACAACAACAACAACAACAACAACAACAACAACAACAACAACAACAACAACAACAACAACAACAACAACAACAACAACAACAACAACAACAACAACAACAACAACAACAACAACAACAACAACAACAACAACAACAACAACAACAACAACAACAACAACAACAACAACAACAACAACAACAACAACAACAACAACAACAACAACAACAACAACAACAACAACAACAACAACAACAACAACAACAACAACAACAACAACAACAACAACAACAACAACAACAACAACAACAACAACAACAACAACAACAACAACAACAACAACAACAACAACAACAACAACAACAACAACAACAACAACAACAACAACAACAACAACAACAACAACAACAACAACAACAACAACAACAACAACAACAACAACAACAACAACAACAACAACAACAACAACAACAACAACAACAACAACAACAACAACAACAACAACAACAACAACAACAACAACAACAACAACAACAACAACAACAACAACAACAACAACAACAACAACAACAACAACAACAACAACAACAACAACAACAACAACAACAACAACAACAACAACAACAACAACAACAACAACAACAACAACAACAACAACAACAACAACAACAACAACAACAACAACAACAACAACAACAACAACAACAACAACAACAACAACAACAACAACAACAACAACAACAACAACAACAACAACAACAACAACAACAACAACAACAACAACAACAACAACAACAACAACAACAACAACAACAACAACAACAACAACAACAACAACAACAACAACAACAACAACAACAACAACAACAACAACAACAACAACAACAACAACAACAACAACAACAACAACAACAACAACAACAACAACAACAACAACAACAACAACAACAACAACAACAACAACAACAACAACAACAACAACAACAACAACAACAACAACAACAACAACAACAACAACAACAACAACAACAACAACAACAACAACAACAACAACAACAACAACAACAACAACAACAACAACAACAACAACAACAACAACAACAACAACAACAACAACAACAACAACAACAACAACAACAACAACAACAACAACAACAACAACAACAACAACAACAACAACAACAACAACAACAACAACAACAACAACAACAACAACAACAACAACAACAACAACAACAACAACAACAACAACAACAACAACAACAACAACAACAACAACAACAACAACAACAACAACAACAACAACAACAACAACAACAACGACATCAGCACCTGCATCAAATCCATAATCATTCCACTGTCGGTATGAATTCCTTTAGTAACTATTATATATGTAAAAGTACTAATATCACTAAATTAAGTATTCTAAGTTACAATATAGCTGGCATTAGAAACAAACTACTGTTAGGTGATTTTTTTAAATTAATTCAAAAATATGAAATAATAATTTTGATTGAAACTTTTTTAGAAGAAGGACAACAAAACGAAATTATTAAATATTTTAAAGATTTTAATATTAGCTATATCCCTGCAGTAAGAAATAATATTCATGGTAGAGCAAGTGGTGGTATTATGTGTGGCATTAAAAAAAGTAAAATTAGTAATTTTGTTAAATTTAAGCAAATAAATAGTAAATTAGTTATTGAAATAGTTGGAAGTAGTAATCGCAAAAGTCACTTTATTGTCCCACTGTATTTAAATTGTAATAACTGGTTGAATGATTTTAACGAATTGAATGATTTTTTATACGATTTTAACTCGGCTAATGTAATGTTAATCGGGGATTTTAATGCTAGAATTGGGCTTTTTCAGAATTCTTACGTGGAGCAATTGAATACTCAGTCGAATCTTTTAACACGAAGAAATTCTAAAGATGACACTCTGAATAGGAATGGTAGGTTTTTAACAGATTTACTCGAAAGTTTTGGTTACTGTGTATTAAATGGTTCGATAAAGTCAGATGAAAATGGTGAACTTACTTTTTTAAGTGGCCAAGGAAGTTCAGTTATTGATATTTGTGCAGTTTCTGGTGAGTGGCTTCAGGCTATAGATGACTTTGATGTAATAGGAGCAAGTTTCTCGACCCATTTTCCAATCGTCGCTAGTGCAAGCTTTAACCAAAAGGCTCTTGTCGGTGTGACTAGAAAATTGTCTAAGCTCAGATGGTTACCTCAGGAAGCTAATAGTTATCAACTTAAGTTAAACCGTAACATTGTGTCACTTCTTGCACCTAATTCAGCCTCTATTGAGCTTATTGTAGAGAACATGTTGAAAGCAATTAGATCTTCCGTTTCAAGAAATCGCGGCAATAAGCAGTTAATTTTCCATTGTAAATGGTTCGACTACGAGTGTAACATGCTCCGTAGAAAAGTATTTGCTTCTCTGAACTTGTTTAGAAAATTAAATACTGATATTTCTAAATCCGCTTATTTACAAGCAAACAAAACATATAAGCATGTCTGTCAAAACAAGCAGTTAAACTACACAAGAAACTTAGCTAGAAACTTAGAAAAATGTAAAGACTCAAAAACCTTCTGGTGTAATGTGAGGGAACTACGTGGTAATAATCGCCTAGCTGCCAGCTCAATACAAGCTGACATTCTCGCCACTCATTTTCGATCTTTGTTGACAGCTAGTAGTGAACGTCAATCCTTCCACTACGCCTTGCCTAATCCAGTTGTCGAGGAGCTTGATTTGCCAATACTTTTAGATGAACTACAAATTGCACTATCTTCAATGAAAAACAATAAATCACCTGGAAATGATGGTATCCCTCTCGAGTTTTTTAAGCATTCAACATCGGAATTCAAACATTATCTATTATCTTTCTACAATCATTTATTTGAAAATGCATGCGTCCCACAAAGCTTTAATAAAGCTGTTATAATTTCGATTTTTAAAAAGGGTGATGCTAACATGCCTGAAAATTACAGGGGTATATCAATACTGAACTCAATTCGGAAGGTATTTGCTACAATTTTGTATATGAGACTTTCAAACTGGATAGAGTCAAATCAACGTTTGAGCATATTTCAAGCTGGTTTTCGTGCTGGATTTTCAACTGCTGACCACATCTTTGCCTTGTCAAACATAGCCAATAAATTTACCCAAAGGAAAAAAAAGTTGTATGCCTGCTTCGTTGACTTCAAAGCAGCCTTTGACACTGTCAATCGTCAAGCTCTTATATACAAAATGGCTTCCATTGGTATTTCTAGGAAATTTTTGTCAATGTATGAAACTCTGCTGAATGGAACAAGTGCGGCAGTTTGGGATGGCTCGGAAACTTCGAATTGGTTTGAAACTACTGCTGGGGTCCCACAGGGATGCATCCTGAGCCCAATATTCTTTGCTCTTTTTATCGACGACATTAGTGACTACTTGCCTGGAGGAGTCAGTATTGTCGACACTCATATCAAAGTGCTACTCTACGCGGATGACCTGGTTATGTTGGCGGACAACCCTTCCTCTCTTCAGCTCCAAATAAATAAGCTTCAGAGGTACTGCAACACCTGGGATCTGAAAATAAACGCTATGAAAACAAAAATTATGGTGTTTGAAGCTCGCAAATGTAGGAGATCAAGAGAGGAAAGCTGGTTTTTGGATGGCGAACGTATAGAGGTAGTACAAGAATTTAAGTATTTGGGAGTGTTGATGTCTTCAAACGTTAGCTTCGCTAAACATGTCCAGGGTAAGTGTAAGGAAGCCAAAATTGCACTAAGCGTTATGTGGCCAAAACTGTTTGCCAATCAAAATATTGATCTAGGGTCAAAATACCGGGTGTTTGAAGCCACTATAAATTCTTGTATGTGCTACGGAGTCCAAGCTTTTGGTTACAAGTATTTCGAAGAATTTGAATTGATGCAAAGGTTTTTCTTCAAACGATTATTTCGTTTACCGAATTCCACTCCAACTCATGCTATCCACATTGAGTCAGGTATTACCCCAATTTATATTAGAAACTTAAAAGCCAACTCTGATTTTTTGATAAAGACCATGAACAAGCCTGGCATTAGTCTACACAAGACTGTTATGGTGAACCTTTTGCGTTCGAATTCGACACCGTTCAAAGAATGGAGTGATCTCGCAAACTCTCATGGCCTCAGGTTAGACCTTACAGAATTTAATTTAGATAGCTGGAGTGAACTATTTGCTAATGTAATATCGAAGGTTGATGAACAAATATACATTCAACATTTAAATCGTGCGGCGGCATCGTCAACTAGACTTATATACAGAGATCTAAATCATCGACTTCAAGCTGCTAATTACTTTGGAAGCGAGCACTCTGTGGTTGTTATAAGCACTATTTTTCGAGCAAGAGTTGAAATCCTTAGTTTAAATTATGTTCCTCATCGCTCAGACTTACCAGTCTTGTGTAACTTCTGCAACAGATTCGAACGTGATGATGTTTATCACTTCATAGCAGTGTGCCCGATTTTACAGGAAATTAGAAGGCTTTACTTCCATCAAAGTGTCCTCTCTAGATTAGAATTGATAGAAATTTTGAACGGTTCGGCAGGGTGGACAAATCTCTACGGGTTTTGTGTTCAAGCTCTTAACTATCGTAACTGCTTCTTGTAAATCTTGTGTATATCTCTTATTCAACCTTTTAATTAATTATTCTTTAAATTTTTCTGTTACAATGCCACCTAACATTATTTAAACTTATTTATAAACGTTTGTTTTTCAACTCATTTTAAAATTGAAAAATGTTTGTAAAATCTTATTTTTTAAATTGATCTTCTTTTTCTGTGTTACAAATCACTGCAAAATTGTTTAAAGTTTGTTTTTTTTTTTTTTTTATTTTTCTGCTAAAATTTAAACTTTTCATTATTTATTTTGAAATATTATTTCAGGCAGACGGCTGAATTGCCATGTCTTAATTCTTAAGCAACAAATATTGTAAATTTTTATTATGAAAAAATAAAGAATATCTATCTATCTATCTATCTACTTCGTCGCAGGTTCAAATTGTTTTCGAGGTCTCCTATCGAAAAGAATAATAATACACAAATGCGTTGGCGCAATTTGTTCCGCGAAGAATTTGTGTCGGATGAAATCGGAAAAACAATTGCTATAAGCTGTCAGAAATTTCACAAATAAAGCACTTGATCGAAATTCAACGAAGTTTGCCGGGTATGTTAAAATAATGTCGGAGCTGCTCGGAAGAATACCTTGAAGCAAAAATCCTCCGAATCGTACAAAATCGCAGAAATTTCCGCTCCGAACGGATACCTCGCTAGGGCCGATTAACTGTACCTACGTAAATATGTACACACATAAATATACTACATACATACATAACAAGTAACGTGTTGAAATTTTATACATTGCTTGTTTAAATAATAAAACCGGCTGTACTTAATTACGAGACTTTGTCTAACTTATCGTACTGTAAGCAAATTTAATTTGTGAGATAAACAAATCAAAAAATTAAAAAATGAACACAAGGAACTTCAAAACAAATAATTTGTCGCCGAAAAAAGTACATTTTTATAAAATAACATAGATTTAATTTAGCATCATTACTGACAAATTCAGAGTTGATATTCGTTTAACATTTTTTTTTTCTATTTCAGAATGACGGTTTATTGTCACGATAACGCATCAAAGTTTGTGTTTATTCTCTCCCGTGGACAAAGATCAAGACAATACATTCTACCCGAAGACCTAGAATCTTTAGTCCAGGACGTTGTTGAAACGCATCCTGGACTTGCATTCTTAAGGCAAGCAACGGAATTTCATTCTAAATATGTAACAACAGTAATAGCTCGTATTTTTTATTCTGTCAACCGTAATTGGTCCGGTAAAATTACTCCAATGGAATTACGAAATTCTAATTTATTAGAAGTATGTTTTAATCTTTTTCTGTATTGCTTATGATATAATTTTTTAGATTTGTTTCGCGTAGATTATTAAACTTCTAGAAGTGGAGGATGACATTAACCAAATAATGGCATTCTTTAGCTATGAACATTTTTATGTCATTTATTGTAAGTTCTGGGAACTAGATACAGATCATGACTTCCAACTAAGAAAACGAGATTTGGCTAGATACTCTGACCATGCATTATCATCTCGAATAGTTGAAAGAATTTTTTCTGAATGTTTGAGACACTGTACTCAATTCATAAAACCTGTGATAAACAAAAAGATGTCATACATGGATTTCGTGTGGTTCATTTTATCTGAGGAAGACAAAAGAACTCCAACAGCAATTGAATATTGGTTTCATTGTATGGACGTGGATGGAGATGGACTTTTATCAATGTATGAGCTAGAATATTTCTATGAAGAACAACAGCAACGAATGGATGCAATAGGAATTGAAATTCTTCCATTCGCTGATTGCTTGTGTCAAGTGAGTAAAATAAATGTCATTAAAACGTTGTAGTTGTTCTAGCAAGTAGGTTAGGTGATTTATTCAATGTATTTTACTTCGATATTTAAAACAAACATTGATTTTAGATTACCCCAATGTTTTTCCATACACGGTACATACTTCTGGGCGCTCAAAACTTGAGAAGTATAGGCCTGAAGCACGCAACCTCTCCATCCTATCGATCTGTCCTTTAAGTCTCTGAAGCCCTGATTTTAAATCCCCCAATGTTATTAAATTTTTTCCATACACGATGCTTAATAATCGGACTCCTTACCCGTAAAAGGTATCGGTCTAAAGTACCTAAGCTTTTCATTCCCTCGATCCTAAGCACGATGTGCTGCTCGTGGGTCAACTACCTAGTGACCGACACCCTTTCAGTTATGGTCACCTATCACTGTTTTTTTATTTCATTAAGTTTTCCTGTTGCTGGATACTTACTACGTTTATATGGAGAATTAAATCGGAATTGAATCAGGATCTAGCTCCATGTACACCTGAATCGGATTGAAATAGGATTTCTCGATCCGATCCGATCCCACTAAACAACCTTGTATATAAATTTGTATAGTAGTCTCATGACGAAAAACGCCACGTAATTTACCAAGCGGCAGAGATAACAACTAAACCCAATACCCAAACCGTAGATTTTCTTCTCTTAACAAATTAATTTAACATTTTCTCATATGCTATTCTTTTCTCGGCAGAGAGAGACATAAACAACAAACATGCTACAGCTATTCATAGCACACAGACTTGCACCAGCCAGTCAGCGCAGGCGCACACAAGCATGCATACATTATATTTATATGCAGAAAACCTACTGAGAAGGACAGCCTACGCACGATGGACGGCGGCGGCGCGCGGCGTGGCGGTGGCGACTGCACTTTGTTTTTGTATCGTCCCTGTTGAAAAACCCTTTACATGTAAATACTTATATAGGGAAAGTCATATGCATTCGTAAAAACAATCGAACTCGAGATTTTGATCAAAGTTGATATTACGATGATAGCGAAGACTAAAAAAGTGGGTTTCGCAATTCTGTCTGCTGTCTGTCTGTTCGACTACAGCCTAAACGGCTCGGCCGATTTTCTTAAAACTTAGTGAATATCACTTTGAATATTTTCCCCCCACACTTTTGTTTTTTTTTAAGACCAAAAATAACGGTACCTGCCATACGAATTAGTTTCGAAATTTTATAAATATTTTTTCTCAAAAACTGTTCGACAAACTTAAAAAATAAAAATGCATACAAATTTCATGTAGTTAAATCTAGATATTGGTTGAAAAAAAATTCGGACAAGTGGATATTGAGAGTATCTACCACCCATGGAGCCATTTTTTTGTTTTTGATTTTCTTAAAAACGGTACCACCGATTGTGATCATTTTTTTTTATGTTTAAGCTCTCCACCGATATGAACAGATTGGTGTATTCAAATTTAATATTTTTTTTTTGATTTTTAAGAAAAGTTTTAATTTTTTTTTTCAAAACTCAATATTTAGAAAACCCCATGCTATTTTTTTTTTAACTTGATAAATGAGAGTTTCTCAATATAATCTACAACATGTGAAAAATTTTTTTTATGTTACCTAAAAATAAATTTACCCACCATACAAATGTTAAAAAATGTTAAAATATTGTTTTCAGAAATCGTATTTTTCTTGAAAACGGCGCCTAGAATTTTGATAATTTTTTTTTCTTTCAATTAATTTTTATGATCTTTAATTTAATAAAAAAATTCAAATTAAGCTATTACAGCTTGTACCTACCATAGAACTATTTTGTCTAAATTTCAATTTCTCACATATCGGCATAACGAATTTTAATGAAATTTTTTATAGAGATGTTTCTAAAAGGTTTTAAATAAAAGTTTAAATATCAAGAAAAGGAAAAGCTATGAAGCTGTTTACGAACAAGAATGCTAGCAACAATCCTGATAATAAACAGTAAAGTCTGATTTTCAACTTTGACATCACTTTTTGATGATTTAAAAAAAAGGTAACTTGGGTGTACCCTGACTCATGTTAAGGTCAATTTCTCTGTCAGTACTCACAGTAGGGACCTCATTCTGCACTTTTTTTTAGTATAATACTAACCTTTAAGACTACGTTTAAATTGAGCTGATATGTTTTTAGGGTTGCCAGATATTCAATTTTAAATGGTGTTCAATTTTTCTTGCCCGAGCAAAATTTTGACTTTGAGGTAAATTTTTTTTAAAATGCGTCATAAACATAAAGTTTTATTATTTTTATCCGATGAGTATGCATCGCAGGCTTGGACTCCTCTTTATGATATTCATATTGAGAGATTAGAATCTGTGCAAAGAAACTTTACTCGTTTTGCCTTGAAAGGACTTCAATGGAATGATCCTTCGTATGTAATCTCTTATGACCAACGATTATCTATTCTTCAGATACAAACTTTGGAACAAAGAAGAACAAACAATGATTTGGAATTTTTCCACCAATTAATAACAGGCGTCACAGATGCACCAGATCTTTTATGTTCGGTTTATTTTAATTATCGGGGAGGAGGTTATAATCTTCGAGGCCTCGATATGATTAAGGTCCCAATACATAGGACCAACTATGGCATTCATGAGCCCTTGACACGTATGGGTAGACTTGTAAATTGGAATTCAAATATTTTTGATTTTAATATAAACTAGCCGACCCAGCTCTCGAAATTCGAGTGCCAATTTATTTATTATTTATTATTTATATTATTGGCAGTGTTTTCAAGCAAATTTATTAAATTAAATTTTATTTTATGTAATATGCAAAGTGTTCGACAGTGCAAAAACAAAAATGACCCACAGTGTGTAAATGCGTGTCTCAAGTATATTCTGCACATCTCCGTAACTGTGGCTTTCCAACCATATAAAATTTATCGAAATCGGTTAAATACTTTTGGAGAAAAGTGTACCACAAAAAACATGTTTGCCGTTTTATTATTATGATAAATGTAAATTAAAAAACCTTCTCAAAACCAGTGGTCCACGCTCCTAAATGTTCTTTGTTTCATGTTATGTTATTGTTTTGTTTTTACGTAATATTATTTGTTTATTTTTCATGTTTTCTTGTGTCAGTGTTAATTGTAATAGAGTTTGCCTACTAACAACTAACACTGCACTAAATGATGAGCCGGTGGTATAACACAGTTCTCTGTGTTGGCAAACCATTGGTCGAAAGACGAAGCTTGCTATAAGCTTTCTTCTACCAATTCTGATAGTGAAAAAAAAAAAAATGAAAAAAACAATAATAAAAAACCTCATTAAGTGCACCCAAACACCCATACATCTTTTGGTCAGGGTTGCAAAAGCTTAAGTCACTTGTTAGCTTAAGCTTGGCTTTAATTCACAAGCTAGTGAGTGACTTATGAATTAAAAAAAATATAATTCAGCAGCTACGAACTGACTTATGAATTAAAAAAAAATTAATTCACAAGTCAGTTGGTGACTTGTGAATTAAAAAAAATTAAATCATAAGCTTCTTAGTGACTTATGAATTAAAAAAAATTAATTCAGAACCTACTAAGTGACTTATGAATTAAAAAAATTTAAGTCATGGGCAAGTAAGTGACTTATGAATTAAAAAATTTTAATTCCCAAGCTACTAAATGACTTAGGAATTAAAAAAAATTCAAGTCATGAGCAAGTCAGTGACTTATGAATTAAAAAAATTCAAATCATCAGCAAGTAAGTGACTTATGAATTAAAAAAATTTAATTCAAAACCAACTTAGTGACTTATGAATTAAAAAAAATTTAATTCATAAGTTAATGGATAAATGCTGATTAGAAAAATTATGAAATGGATAATTTATAAGCTAGCGTGATAATCTTATGATTTAAAAACTAGATTTGAAAGCTTTCGTTGATAATTAAATAATTATGTAGTCAAAACAAGCTTAAAAATTTCCAATCTACCAACTAACTTATGAATTAAATTTTTTTTAATTCACAAGTCACCAACTGACTTGTGAATTAAATTTTTTTTAATTCATAAGTCACTTACTCCCTGATGACTTGATTTTTTTTAATTCGCAAGTCACTTAGTAGGTGGTGAATTAAATTTTTTTTAATTCATAAGTCACTTTGTTGCTCATGACTTAAATTTTTTTTTATTCATAAGTCACTTACTCCCTGATGACTTAATTTTTTTTAATTCATAAGTCACTTGGTAGGTGGTGAATAAAATTTTTTTTAATTCATAAGTCACTTAGTAGCTTAGGATTTAAATTTTTTTTAATTCATAAGTCACTTTGGGGGTTGTGAATTAATTTTTTTTAATTCATAAGTCACCAAATATCTTATGAATTAAATTTTTTTAATTCACAAGTCATCTATAGACTTATGACTTAAGGATTTTTTAATTCAAAAATTCGCAACCCTGCTTTTGGTACATGGGGAAATCTTAAACAGGTACAAATTTTGGGTTTTTTACCTACTTTTATTGCAGCACTTGGCAATCGGAGTGGTTTTTTAAAAATTAATAGTTTTTAGGTAATTTTTAATACTGTGCAATCATGAAGAGGGTTTAAAGTATATTTATAGAGCAAGAGCCCGTGAACCCCAAACCTTCGTTATTTTATAAAAGCTGAAAGTTTGTCAGTGCATGCTCCCAACAAAGGTAAGAACAATGGACTATTATGAAGTTTGTATTTTACTTGTATTAAAAAACAGTTGAAATATGAAATAAAATGCACGACTGGATCGCACGAACATGCTCTAATGTAAAAGAATTTTGAGTTTTAAATACATTTTATAAATTTACAACATGGATTTAATGATATTTATAAAAATTTTCAAATGCATGGAATTGCCGTCTGATTAATATAATATAAAATTCTGCAAACAAAGTTTGTTAATCGTTTTATTCTAAAAGTAATTTTTTATATAAGAAATATTAAATATTTCACGCGTATACAAATTTTCTTTTTTGCAAGAAATGTTCATCCTTTTTTGAAAACCCAATATTACCAAATAACACATAACTTTTTTTAATTTTAATAAATTAATAATTCGCAAATTTGCTCAAAATTCGTAGATAAACATGAAAAGATATATTTGTTAGTAATTTGAAATTGGAATGCCAAATATTTCTTTTTAACAAAATGTTCTAGGTATATGCATACAAAATATTTTTTGCAAAAGAAGTTATTTGATTTTATTTTCTAAATATTAGTTATGTGTATATCAATAAATAATTTTCTAAAATTGGTATACTAAATTTTTTCTAATTTTATTTTTTTTTTAATTAATTTTAATTTTTCATACTGCATTATGTTATGTTTGCATGCCGAAACGAGTATAGCCTATGCTATGAATTAGCGATATATACTTCATTTTCACCTAAAATAATATAAAATAACTTAAGCACAATCTATATCGCGGTAGTATATAAAATGTACTTTTTTCGGCGAAAAAATATTTAGTTTGAAGTTATTTTTTCTTTTTATTTTGTTTGTGTAGTTGTGTTTTAGTTATGCATTTCGCATGCTTAATGGAATACTGACCCATTAGCAGATAGGTCAAAATTGAGTTACGTGCAGATACAGGCTTGTGCAAGCCTCAGATCTCATGAATAGTTTATCATACTTTAAGAATACCAGTATTCATGATTAATTCATGAATTAGTTTTAATTTTATCCGTCAACAAGTAGCACAAATTCTCATAGCAAGATCTTTTTTGCAATTTCCCAAGAATCGTCTTTTTCTTTTCGAGTTAGGTCAGTATTCCATTAAGCATGCGATTTGTCAAATTAAGGGTTGTTCTACATAGATTCGCTTAAGTTATGTTGTAAAACCCTAATTAAATTAGTTAGAAGGGTTGATGAACGTGTATAAAATTATGAAAAAGTTATACAAAGTCTAACTACGTAGAGTACAGCCGGTTTTATTGTTTAAACGAGAACCGAATATGCAGTTTTTAACTCGCTAAGATGCCTAGTCGTTTTTCGTTTCATGCAATATGTGGATTGAAAGGTGGAACTCCATAGATCACGAATATGCAGTTTTTAACTCGCTAGGATGCCTAGTTTAGCCAGAAATCACGTTTGAATATGTTAACTTTAGGGGATCGTTTTTCATTTCATGCGATATGTGGATTGAAAGGTGGCACTCTCTAGATCACAAATATGTAATTTTTAACTCGCTAGGATGCCTAGTTTAGCCAGAAATCACGTTTAAAAATGTCAACTTTGGGGGATCTACGAAGCTCCGTTTAGCCGCAAATCGCATTTAAAGATAAAAATTTTTTTTTCATTACATGCGATACGTGGATTGAAAGATATGGCACTCCTTAGATCACGAATATGCAATTTTTAACTCGCGGAGATGCCTAGTTTAGCCAGAAATCACGTTTAAAGATACATTGGGACTTAAGAATTTTAAATCCCCTTTTCGGGGACACACCCGCTAACTCACGCGACTCCGTCGCTCCGCTTAGGGTATGTTAAGTCGCCTGGTTTTTTTGATTAAAAGTACATATATTAAAGTATAACTTCTTTTTTATTTGTTTAGACAAATTTGTTGTTCTATAACATAATAGTTAATGTTATTATGAATAAATATATGTTTTATTTTTTTCTGTACGAGATACTGGAGCCGAGATATTCGCGAAAGATCAAAAAATGACACAAAACACATTTTTACCAATAACTTTGGTAAAAAAAGTTGACAGGTGGCGGAAATTTGGTTTTAAGCCTTTCTCATAAGTTCCTATCGATCTATGAAAAAACAAATAGACCATGCCTCTGCGCACAAGGTCCGGCCTTTTTTCATGACCCTTTGACGGGACTAAGAGGCCAATTTTAAAGAATTATTTAAAAAGAATTATTACAAAATTAATGTTAATTATTTCAGTAGAAATTGTTTTCTTTTTGATTTGCCAGATTGAAAAACAAACAGTTAAAATTAATACGAAATTAATTTTCAACTTAACCAAAAAAACACATAAGAAATATGCTTTGAAAAATATTCATGCAAAATGATTAGAATTCGGTTTTATTTCTGTAGTATATGCAGCAAATTTTATGTATATTGCATATAAGTTAACGACAACATAATTCATAATTAACAAACAAATTGCTTCACACGGAAAACTGCTAACATAGTGTCTGGCTGGACAATGACATCAAACGAAGCCAGCAGAAGCAACATGAAATTTCGTGGAAATCTGGAGGAACAATGTGGGAATAGCTAAACTGCAATGTTAGCAGTTAATTAGTATTTAAGGTGTAGATTTTAAGATTTAATTGTCATTAAGTTTTTCAGAGGCAGAATCGCTGCCAGTTTTGGTTTTAAAATAAAATAAATAAAAAGAAAAAAAAATATAAAAAATAATTTTTTTAGAAAAATTTAAAGGAAAAAAATTAATTTATACAAGAACTCTACCTGTTTGCTTATTCTCTTTATATGATACTTTCAAACTATCACTTATCTTAAATAAATCATGTTCTTACCAACCGTTGAAGCGTGTTTTACTCGGTTATCACAGTGGCGACGAAGTGAAAAATTAAAAAAAAAGACTTTTTAACTGTTCAAAGTATAGAAAGTGTAAATCTGTATAATGTCTGTTATTGGCAATGCACCTCATTTTGACCACGAGGTTAACGATTGGAATATTTTTCATAACCAAACAGAACAATTTTTTATTGCTAATAGCATAACAGATGATGTAAAAAAGAAGGCGATATTTCTAACAAGCATCTCAAAAAAATCATATGTATGTGCTTCTCAAAATTTTAATAAACCCATTTAGAGTGGAGAGTGCAACAACATGGTTTGATATGTGTGTGGATGCTATGAAAAATCATTTCAAGCCCATTTCATCTGGATTTACAGAACGTTATCAGCCTTATTTATTATTTTTTACTAATACTGGGTTCAACCTCGGAATAGTTAAACCGAGCCGAAGCACTTACTTCGAGTTTACGCCACGTCCAACAAATCCTTATTTACTATATATTTTCTTAGCCGTATTAGCTAAGCCTTCCTTATGTCAAAATACTGGAAAAAAAGTCACAAATCTAAAACTCTGGTTATTATACACAAACAAAAACCCCAGCAAACCCCCCGGCTGATTTCCATTATTATTCATTTTATTATCATTGTAGGTATGCATATTGGAAATTGGATACATTTAAAATTGGATTGTATAAAGTTCAAATCCAATAAATGAGTGTACCAACCAAACCACATTGCGTTCCCAATACCGTACAACTGTTAGAGCGTTTGGAAAATATAAATAATTTATGCAAAATATCTATCCTTTTTGTCTTAGTAAGAAACGAAAAAAAAATTGCTTACACTCCTTTTTGTAAATTTCACAAGATGTCCATCTCAAAATGACATTTAGATAAAACGGCCTTAAACCTCCTATGAACCAGTTTTAGTTTATTCCACCGCTATTCCTCGTGCATTTTCATTACAAATAAGGTTTTCAGGTTTAGAGCCGTAGTAAAGTCGAAGTAACTTTACTCCGTCGCTAAAACGAGTTAGTAAATAAGGCTGTATAAGTTTTATAATGCTAACACAAGTGCACACGAATCTATAAATGAATGGGCAGTACGAGTGAGATCTTTGGCAGTGAATTGTGAATTTGGTGCTCATCTGGAAGGGGCCATAAGAGATAGATTTGTAATGGGATTGGAAAAGGGTCCATACCGAGATAAAATTTTCCTAGAAAATGTCGCATCGTGCAACATAACACGAGCGGTGGAGATCGCGAACACAAATGAATACATACGTCATCAAAATGAGGAATCTGCAGTTAAACAAGAACCTCATGGTTCATTCTTGTACATGGGAAACAACAGGAAAAAGCTACAGAGTAGCGGTTCTTCTCAACACCTGCAACGACATCAGCAGACAAGTCGGCGACAACAACAGCAGCTATGTACATCGACAAGAACAGAAGCAGCAGTCATGTACAGTGTGTGGATATAGTAATCATGCAAGTAGGTAGTAGTTGTAAATTTAAGAACTATAAATGTAACAAATTAATGTCAAAAGAGATAGTCCAGTCAAAGCGTCATGAAAAAGGGCCTGACCTTGCGCGCAGAGGCATGGTCTATTTTTTTTTCATGGATCGATAGGTGCTTATGAGAAAAGCTTAAAACCAAATTTGCACCACATGACAACTTTTTTTACCAAAGTTATTGGTAAAAATGTGTTTTGTGTCATTTTTTGGTCATTTGCTAATATCTCGGCTCCACTATCTCGCACAAACAAAAATTAAACATGATTTTATTCCTTATAACATTATCTATTATGTTCTAAAAAAAAACATTTGTTTAAACAAATGAAAAAAAAGTTATAGTAAGTTAAACAAATTTTTTGTTGTTTAAAAATCACTTTTTCGTGATTATTAAGAAAAAAGCTCATTTAATGATGAAATTTTTATTTTTTATTATTAAAGTTCTTGTAATTCCCTACAATTTAAAAAAGAAATCAACACTCTACGATGAACGAAAGCCGAGTAATAAATTATTGAACATGGGTAAGTCAGCGCACCCACGCATTTTATGATTTTATGTTTTAATTAATATCTCAGCCCCAGTATGTCGCAAAGTGAAAATAAAAAACTGTATTGCTAATAACAATATTTTCTATCAACTTGCTTTTAATTTAATATGTTTGAGCAAAAACATAAAAAGTTACCGTTGGTTTCAACGTTTTTTTTCTTGTTTTTAATACCTTTTTTTCATAGTTATTGAGAAAAAAACTGTATTTCACGGTAAATACTTTTCAGTTTTGGATTTTTGTTTTATAGTCCTGCTAATTTTTTTCAAATTAAAAAAAAAATTAGTCCATTACGACAAACGGGAGCCAAGATATTCATGATTTAAAAATTTAGGAAAGCTCACAATTTAGTATTTTAACCTTGTAGCTTGTAATTTTGGTGTCGCCAGCAACAAGATATATTGGTATCCTTCAAACACCCCCCCCACACATACTTACACATATTTGTTGCTTCTTGTTGCTGGCGATACCAAAATTACAAGCTACAAGGTTAAAATACTAAATTGTGAGCTTTCCTAAATTTTTAAATCATGAATATCTTGGCTCCCGTTTGTCGTAATGGACTAATTTTTTTTTTAATTTGAAGAAAATTAGCAGGACTATAAAACAAAAATCCAAAACTGAAAAGTATTTACCGTGAAATACAGTTTTTTTCTCAATAACTATGAAAAAAAGGTATTAAAAACAAGAAAAAAAACGTTGAAACCAACGGTAACTTTTTATGTTTTTGCTCAAACATATTAAATTAAAAGCAAGTTGATAGAAAATATTGTTATTAGCAATACAGTTTTTTATTTTCACTTTGCGACATACTGGGGCTGAGATATTAATTAAAACATAAAATCATAAAATGCGTGGGTGCGCTGACTTACCCATGTTCAATAATTTATTACTCGGCTTTCGTTCATCGTAGAGTGTTGATTTCTTTTTTAAATTGTAGGGAATTACAAGAACTTTAATAATAAAAAATAAAAATTTCATCATTAAATGAGCTTTTTTCTTAATAATCACGAAAAAGTGATTTTTAAACAACAAAAAATTTGTTTAACTTACTATAACTTTTTTTTCATTTGTTTAAACAAATGTTTTTTTTTAGAACATAATAGATAATGTTATAAGGAATAAAATCATGTTTAATTTTTGTTTGTGCGAGATAGTGGAGCCGAGATATTAGCAAATGACCAAAAAATGACACAAAACACATTTTTACCAATAACTTTGGTAAAAAAAGTTGTCATGTGGTGCAAATTTGGTTTTAAGCTTTTCTCATAAGCACCTATCGATCCATGAAAAAAAAATAGACCATGCCTCTGCGCGCAAGGTCAAATGACGCTTTGACTGGACTAAGAGGGAATTTAAAGAAAATGTGTCCAGTTGAGAGAGACTTAAAGTATATAAATAATGAGGAGATATGCTTATATTGGTTTTCGGGTAGCAGCAATAACGGGAAAGATGGTCCAATTAAATTAAGAGTAATTATGCTGCTGCTGGTGTTGCTGCTGCCAATGCCTCTATTGCTGCCAATGCTGTTCCTATTGTTGATTGACTTTGAGTATTTTCTTGTGCATGTATGTATGTAGAATGTAGATATATATCTTCACGTTCACACATTAATGAATTGACTGTGTTTTGTTAATCTTTTCTTTTTTTGTACTGCCCTATAGGGTTGCCAAAGCTAATTTAATTTAATTTTTTTCTTTTTGCGAGATAATTATTGCTTGTTTTTTTTTTTAGTATGCATTTTTATTATATTGTTTGCTTGCTTATTTTTGTTTTTAACTTAATTTTAGAGTTGCCAAAGTTCAATATATGAACAAATATTTTGTCTTTATAAACGGTTCTTGTAAGATTTTTTGCGTTGCTAATGATAAAATGAATGTACCCAATGAGAGCAATGATTATGAATATTACGATTCCTTTTACTTTTTTCAATAATATTTTTGTAGGTCTGACATGTGTGAGGTATGTTTCTTTCGGCGGAACTGGGACGAGTTTTTATAGAAATTATGGGCTATTTGGATCCTGACACAATAAGATCCGTTCTTAATATTATGTGTAACTATTTCAATGTTCTTAAAGTTTGTCATTTAAATGCTGGAAGCCTTAGGTCGAAGTATACTGTTTTGCGTCAAATGCTCGGTACCTCTAAAATGGATGTAATTATGGTGTCAGAAACTTGGCTGAATTCCGATATTTCGTCCGGAATTGTCTCGATACCAGGTTTTCTCTGTATCGTAACGATAGAATGGATAGAATAGGAGGAGGTGTTTCTATGTATGTGAGGGCAAACTGGTCAACCAAAAATGTTTTCTCGTCCTCTCTGTCCCCAATTGAGTTTATTTGTGTAGAAATTAAAAATGATTTCGAAAAGTGTTTACTAATTACCGTTTACAGTCCACCATGTAAGTTCAACGAAGACAATGTAAAAGAGTTTGAAGATACGTTAACCGTTCTCAGCTCGACTTATAGGAACATCTTAATAGGCGGAGATTTTAATGTAAATTTTTTAGTTAAAAATGGTACCACAAAGTTATTTGAATACATCTGTAATAAATTAGATCTTGTAGTAGTTAACCAACGGTCAGCCAACCAGAAACCCATCTCTAATTGACATGTTCTTGACTAACTCAGTGGAGAAAGTTTTAGGAAATGATCAACTCTGTCTCACATCGGTCGGTCTTAGTGAAATATACAACGCCCCAGATATTAATTCGAACGTTTCTCTCTTAACTTTTATAATTTCAGAGCTTTATGAAACATGTTCCCACGGTAACAAAAGTAATAAAACCACAAAACTGCCCTTGGCTTACACGTCAAATAAAAAAACAAATTCAGGAGAGAGAACGTTTCTTCAGAGCATTCAAACGAAATCGGACAGAGTATGTATGTAATTTATGTCAATATATTTTCGCTCTAAACAAAGTAACCTCACTGATTCGCAACACTAAACGCTCGTATTTTATGAAACGTCTTGACCCAAAATTAAATTCAAAGATCCTTTGGAAAAATTTAAAAAATGTGGGTGTAATTGATAGTGAAAAACATAAATGTTCTTATAGCCCTAATGAAACGGGGTTGGTACTTGTCCCTTACTCTTCTGAGAGGATTTCGTTCGATTTTGGTGAGTTCTCATCTAATAATGGTGGCTTTGAATTTAGATGTGTAAATAATTTAGATGTTGAGATGGCAGTTCGCTCTGTCAAGTCTAATGCAACCGGTCTTGATGATATGTCACCAAAGTTTGTTAAACTAATCCTTTCTGTTATTCTTCCTTATCTTGTTCATATTTTTAATTACTGTATATACACCTCTAATTTCCCTGAAAAATGCGAAATGCTTTTGATTTTTGAATGCATCGACCACACTATATTTTTAAGCAAACTGAAAACCAATTTTCTCGCTCCGCTCTTGAACTTATGTTTAATTATTTAAGTTTGAATCCGCTGAAATCGTTCGGAATGGTGTGTTCAAGAAGTGATATAACCTTGGATGATGTTCCATCCCTTGATAAACGGTTTCACACTACCTTACGTTAATCGTGTGAAATACTTTAGTTATATTATTAACAGTAATATGAGTTGTTGTGATGCTACTTCAGATACCATTAGAAGGATTTACAGTGGTTTTCGAAGCCTTAGAATGTCTTCGAGCTTACTAACTTCGAATATAAAAATGTATCTGGTTAAATCGTTGTTGTTGCCGTTTTTTTTCTTTTAATTGTATTGTATACCCTTGTTTAGACTCCGAATGCAAGCGAAAAGTAAATGTTGCGTTTAATGACTGTTTGCGGTTCATTTACGGCTTACCGAGGTATAAATAAGCGTTTCGAGATACAAAACCTCTCTATTGGGTATGTGTTTGAATAAATATTATGAATTTATATCTATTCTGAAACTACATGATATTATTCATAATAATTGCCCAGAGTATTTGCATGAATATCTCAGTTTTCTTCAATCGCCTAGAGGTCTTAAATTTATATTACCGCGATATACACATACTATAGGGGAACGATCTTACTTTGCTAATGCAATTCGGTCGTGGAATAATCTTCCCCACCAATCGAAGGGAGCTGCTCAAACACATGTCGGATCGAATATAAAAATCTTAAGTATAAATAACTTTACTACTTGAATTAATATTATCATTACTATTGTTTACCTTTATCGATTTTTCCTTTTGTATTGTAACTTAAACTACCTTATTTATTCGTGCACACCTACTATGTAATTTAAATTTTGATACTAGTATATATGAGATATATCTCGAAGTATACATTGTAAAATAGTTTTATATGAAATAAATAAATAAATAATTATAAATAGAATTCCGCTTGAAATGGAGTTTGATACCGGTTCAGAGTGCTGTGTTCTCTCTTTATGCACATATAAGCGTTTCTTTTCCAATTGCATTATCAAAAAAAACTGATATGATTTTAAGAGCTTATAATGGTGTTATGATTAGTCCATTAGAAATTTGTGACGCGCGCATGGCTTAGAACGACATAAGTAAAGTTATTTCTTTGATAATTATTGAAGATAGTTGTCCTCCATTACTTGGTAGAACATTTTTACGATTGTTTAATTTAAATATGTCCACCTTTAATTCCATAAATAGGTTACAAAATGATGTAGGAAATGAATTAATTAAAAAATTTGATTCATTGTTTGGCACATTAGAATGTTTCCGAAAAACCAAGGCCAAATTGCATATTAAAAATGAGACAGTTGCTAAATTTCTTAAACCTAGACCTATACCACTCGCCATAAAGGACAAAATAGAAAAAGAACTCGATAAGTTGGTAAGGCTAGGTGTGTTAGAGCCAGTAGATTTTTGCGATTGGGGTACGCCCATAGTGCCTGTGCTAAAGAAAAATGGGGATGTGCGAATATGTGGAGACTTTAAAGTCACCTTAAATCCCAATTTAATAGTGGAAAAATATCCTCTTCCTCGAATAGAAGATGTGTTTGCAAAATTACACAGGGGTGAGGAATTTACAAAATTGGATTTATCCATGGCCTACCAACAACTTGAGTTGGATGCATCATCGACGAAATTCACAACTATTTCGACTACGAAAGGCCTGTTTCAATACACGCGGCTCATTTATGGGTTGGCGTCTGCACCTGCAATTTTCCAAAAAATTATAGATGGATTGTTAATGAAGTTAGAGGGTGTAGTTGTTTTCCTCGATGATATTTTAATAACTGCTCCTAATAGGAAATTGCATATTGAGCGTCTACATAAGGTTCTGGAAGTTTTGAGAGATGCTGGGTTCAAGTAAGCAAAAGAAAAATGTCATTTTTTTTTCTAAAAAAGTTAACTATTTAGGACATTTCATCGATAAGGATGGATTACATACAAATCCAGAAAATGTTAAAGAGATTCAAAATATTCCGTACACTACTAATGTAAAAGAAGTGCAGGCATTTTTAGGTGTCATTAATTTTTATAGGCGGTTTTTACCAAATGTTTCAAGTGAAGGTGCTCCTTTGTACAACTTGCTAAAATTTGGTCAAAAGTTTGAATGGTCAGAGGAGTGTAAAAAGGCTGTAAATGAATTGAAGCTAGGTTTGCAATCAGACACTTGTTTAGCTCATTATAATCCCGAATTCAAAACTAAACTAACAGTGGATGCTAGCCCAATAGGATTAGGAGCGATATTATCGCAGGTTTCACCTGATGGTGAAGAGCATCCAATAGAATTCGCCCCACGAAAGTTGTCAGATAGGGAACAGAAATATTCGCAGTTGGACAGGGAAGCTGTTGCCATATTGTTTCGTGTAACAAATTTCCACCATTACTTGTTTGGACGAACATTTACGCTAGCTACTGACAACAAGCCGTTGCATCATATATTTAAGCCTAAAAAGGGCATCCCTTTGATGGCTGCTAATAGGTTACAGCGCATAGTGTAGTATGTTTATGTGCACATAGTTTATGCACGTGTCAGGTGACGAATACCACTCGTCACTTGATACGTCGCGATGCGACATTGTGCACATCAGCTCACCATAATCTTCCCACGATATGCAATGAACAAAGTGCATTGCATGTCGTTGAGGAATGCACCCATATCAAGTGAGAAGTGCTATTCGGCACTTGTTCTTCTTTATTCATTATTCTTTTTGCTGACTCCACAAATGTGTGAATATGGAGTCAGCATAGTTTTAAGTAAGATAGTTTGTAGAGTTAAGCTTTGAAGTCAGTGAATAAAGAGGATTCAATAAAGATATCACAATTGCTATTTGGTGTCTAATAAAAAACTCTATTAAAAGAGAGATGATATTACGAGTACATGGCGACCGTGACAGGACCGGACATTTTTTTTTTGTGGTGTATTTAAACCCGGCGGTGTGGATATCTTCGATTTTACTTCTTAAAAAAAAAAATACGAAAAAAAAAGCATATAGAATTATATATTCTTAAACTACGAAAAAAAAACACGTGAGAAACAAAGCAAAAAAGTTAAATGTTAAAAAAAAATTAAGCTAAAAAAAAAAAACTGAATGCAATATCAACATAAAATGTGATTTTAAACAAATGAAATGAACTGGATTTCCAACAACAACAAAAACCAAAAACAAAAAAAAAAAAAACAGCATCTTTTGCCGAATATGTCTTTAAATCATAGCTGCCTTTATAAAAATCAATCCAGCCCGGCAATGGTTCGTCGGACTTCTCTAAAATTGAAAAGCCTGGATTTTCAGTGGTATGTTCAACTTCAAATCCCAAGTTCAAGGATTTCAGCTCATCAATCATTCAGCTTAAATCTATTTTTTTTTTGCATTTAAATAGAGTATAGTTATATTGGCATACATAGATAAAGATAATATGCTAGATATAGTACGTGATTATACAGTTGAATATCAGATATGTACATTGTACATATGCAATTTGATCAAATAAATATTGGTAACATATTATTTTTAATTTTGAAGATAAATGTAAGTACATTCATTATTGTCCTTTGGTTAATAGTAAGCCATTTTAAAGTATGTATCATAAATTTAAAAGTTTAATCATGAATTTTTTTTTAATAATTTTATAAAATTTTTATAAATCATCGTGAAAAAATGTTAATTGTTCTATTAAAGGAGAAGCACCATCTTGTAAACCTAAAATTGCTCATGTTGACATTTTTCTAATAAAAGTAAAACACTTTATATATGAAGCTTAAATCCATTGCACTAATCTGTTTATTGTACAAACCATCGAAAATCTATTTCAAAAAAAAAAATCCAATTTTTATTTACTTTTAAAAAAAATTTGATGCATTCTTCTGCCGTTCCTTTTTTTTTAATCAAAATATCACGATCAATCGTCTCAAATACTCTTTGCAAGTCTAGAAAAACTGGAACAAAGATTATATGGAACCTTTGCTCGGTATTGTTTCTTCTGTTTAAAGTCATTGAGGTTTAAACATTAATTTATAATGGGAGGTAAAACCTCCAAAGTAAAGGATAGCACAGCAAATGTGTTAAATGTTGTTGAAGTGATGGATACAACTCCACACTTAGAAACACAAACTATGCTCATTTCTTTATTAGTAGTAGTAGCCCTCACGGCAGTAAACTTATTTCTTAAATTTTATCTGTTGTATAATACACGTACACTAAAAAACGCTATAAGCCGTGCAAGCGACTTAGAAAAAATTTAAAATGGAATGGAAAATATTAGCAATAAAAATAAACGGTTTTAAAGACAATTTCCAAAAATCTTACAAATGTATTAACAAAAATACAACAATAAAAGGAGATACACTAAAAAACCATATTAAAACGCTAATATCCCATAACAATAGTATTGTCGATGTTTTTAACGCATACAAAAATGAATTGACAGCTGATCACGAAAAAGATTGTAGGAAGCTTTTAAAAACACTTAACACTAAGTTAAAAAATATCGGCATTAAATGGGAAATTAAAATACATGTCCCAGATGAATTAGAACTTCAAGCTGAGTTTAATGAAAATCAAATAGAAAGTTTAGACGAATCAAAACCAGTAGTAAATACAGAATCTGACAGTGAAATTGAAAAACTGGATGAATTCCCACAACCAATTATAAAAATCAAGAAAAACATGGCCCAAACTTCAGTAGAATTTCTTAAATTGGCCTCATCACTCTTACCTGAGTTTGATGGAAAGGCAGAAAATTTACAAAGCTTCAAAGATGCTCTTCTCCTTATTGATTCCTTAAAAGGAGCACACGAAGCATCAGCAATTAGTCTTATAAAGACCAAACTAAAGGGACATACTAGAAATCTAATAAGTAATGAACAAACAATAGTTGAGATAGTTGAAAAGCTAAATGCAAAAGTAAAAGGAGATTCAGTAGATGTAATTTCTATGAAATTACTAAATCTACAACAAAAAAATAAGAGCAAATCAATATGTCCAAGAAATAGAAAAATTGACGAAGTGTTTAGAAGGAGCCTATATCAACGATGGCTTAGCTTCTGATTTAGCTGCTAAGTACAGCACAACGCTCGCTGTCAAGGCTATGACACAAAATTGTTCTATTGATAAGGGAAAACTTATAATGCAGGCTGGCACATTCAGCGATATGAATGAGGCCATGTCCAAATTCGTAAATTCGTTTATGAATGTATTTACTAAACAAAAACTCACATTCCTTATAGACACAGGTGCAGATATTTCACTTCTAAAAGAAGATTCTGATGTTTATCAAGACATCCAAAATGACAAGATTATAAGTATCCAAGGAATAGGCCAGGGAATAATAAAATCCCGAGGTCTAGCCCCAATAGAGCTTCAAACAGATAAATACATCATTCCACACAATTTCCATATAGTTGATTCAAATTTTACAATACCATGTGATGGAATCATAGGTATAGATTTTATAAAACAATTTAACTGCAAATTAGACTTCAAACCAACTGAAGATTGGTTTATAATCAGACCCAACAATTTAAGTTTTCCGATTTATGCTCCAATAACATACAGTTCTGGTAATAATTCACTTCTTCTACCAGCAAGATCACAAGTTATAAGAAAAATTGAAATAAAAACAACAGAAGACTTCATTTTTATTCCCAACCAAGAAATAAAACATGGCATTTATGTTGCAAATGCAATAGCAACATCACAATTTGCATTAGTCCGTCTACTTAATACAACCGATACTGACCAACTGGCCAGTTTAAGTAACTTAAAATATGAACCACTCTCAAACCATGATGTGGTCCACACTAATCAAAATAGTAGAACAGAAACAGTCCTAAATCAACTAAAGAAACATTTTCCGCCCCAATTCAAAAAACAATTAACAGAAATATGCACCGAATACAGTGATGTATTCGGATTGGAAACCGAATCCATAACTACAAATAATTTTTATAAGCAAACTTGAGATTGAAAGATAGCGAACCAGTATATATTAAGAACTACCGAAGTCCTCACAGTCATGTTGAAGAAATTCAAAAACAAGTTAATAAATTAATAAACGACAAAATAGTCGAACCGTCTGTATCTGAATATAATAGCCCGCTTTTACTAGTTCCCAAGAAAGCCCTACCGGGTTCTGAAGAGAAAAAATGGCGATTAGTAATCGACTATGGTCAATTGAATAAAAAACTTCTATCTGATAAATTTCCACTCCCAAGAATTGATGACATCCTAGATCAACAGGTTTTCAACTAGAAGAAAGTTCCAGAAATTTAACGTCTTTTTCAACGAGCAATGGCTCATATCGTTTTACGCGACTATCTTTTGGTTTAAAAATAGCGCCAAATTCATTCGAGAGAATGATGACCATAGCATTCTCTGGACTTGAACCTTCACAAGCATTTCTCTACATGGACGACCTTATGGTTATAGGCTATTCCGAAAAATATATGCTTAAAAATCTAACAAATGTTTTTAACATATGTACGAGTATGTAGAAAATACAATTTAAAATTGCATCCACAAAAATGTTCATTTTTTATGCATGAAGTGACTTTTATGGGTAATAAATGCACGGATAAAGGAGTTTTGCTAGATGACAAAAAATATGACGTCATCAAAAATTATCCAGTCCCACACGACGCGGATAGCGCTAGACGATTCGTTGCATTCTACAACTTTTACAGACGATTTATTAAAAACTTCGCCGACTATTCACGGCACATAACGAGGTTATGTAAAAAGAATATTCCTTTTGTGTGGACAGACGATTGCCAAAAAACATTTCAATATTTGAAAATAAATTAGTTGAACCAACCCTATTACAATACCCAGATTTTAAAAAAGAATTTTGCATGATAACTGATGCAAGTAAACAAGCATGTGGAGCGGTTCTAACCCAAAACCATAACGGAATTCAACTCCCAATAGCTTATGCATCACGTTCATTCACAAAAGGTGAAAGCAATAAAAGCACAACAGAGCAAGAGCTCACAGCCATTCACTGGGCAATAACACATTTGCGACCATATATATATATGGCAAACACTTCATAGTGAAAACAGATCACAGACCACTCATGTAGGCCAAATTCCTAAACGCAAGATTTGCAAAGCAAAACACATGCAAAGCAGATATAGCAAATCAGAATACGCATATGTAAGAGAATTGCGCAAGAAATGTTTGACATTTGCACAAATGCCTGTGCATTTGCGCAAGAATGTAGACTTTTGGGACACTCTGCTTAGCAGAGATTTTTGTATTTGCATTTTGGAACTGTTTGCTTAGCAGAATTTGCGCAATATATGCGTTTAGGAATTTGCCCGTATTTATTCTCCATGACAAACCCCAGCTCAAAGTTAACACGCATGAGGCTAGAATTAGAAGAGTATGACTTCACGATTGAATACCTAAAGGGAAAAGACAATTTCGTGGCAGATGCCCTGTCTAGGATAACAATATCCGAGCTCAAAGACTTACAAGCTAAAGTCCTGAAAGTCACTACCAGGCACCAAAGTAAACAGAAAAAATCCTGCGCAGGAGAAAAACAAGTAGATCTGCATAAGTAAACTCTTGACATTGCTTCAAAGCCCAAAGTATTTGAAGTCATTTTTAATGACGAAGTACGAAAAGTAGTGACCTTGCGAATAACGGATTCCTTATGTTTATTTAAACGTGGGAACAAAATTAGGTCCTTATTCGGAATTCCCCCCCCCCCCACCAAAATGCACTTTTTTTTTAATGAATCGGTAAAAAAAAGTGTGCTGTTGATAAAAAACATCAAATTATGGAGGAGAAACACTTTTTTATGGTAAAAAAGTGAAGTATAAAAAAATTAATATAGGCCATAGGGTAAATTCAAAGTTTCTTTAAATCCAGATTCTGTGAATGAAAAAGAAACCTTGCCTACACCCAACCTCGCACCTACCCCAAATCCTATAGTGTGCCCAAGCAGGGGGGTTGCAGGGGGGCAGCATGCCCCCCCACACATATATCACTGTTTAAACGCCGCCGTAATGCGTAAGCAAGCAAAAAATGCAAATATCCCATACAAAAGTAGTTTTAGTTATAGTATTGTGGGTGGTCCGCTTTTACTTCACTTTTTTACCATAAAAAAGTGTTTCTCCTGCATAATTTGATTAAAAATTTCATTTTGGTGGGGGGGAATTCCGAATAAGGGCCCACAGTACTGGGGGTGGTCCGCTTATACTTCACTTTTTTACCATAAAAAAGTGTTTCTCCTCCATAATTTGATGTTTTTTATCAACAGCAAACACTTTTTTATCGATTCGTAAAAAAAAAGTTCATTTTGGTGGGGGGGAATTCAGAATAAGGTCCCAAAATTATAGCAAGAATTGTACTCGTAGATAGAGATTTATATACTCGTACCAATGGAACTCTCGATTTAGGTCAGTTCTTCTAAAGGCTCGAAACAGAAGCCGGTATATTAAAAATCAAAAAACTAAAAGTGGCACCGTGCGAAAAGATATTTGAACGCAAATATATACAAAAAAATCATTTTCGCCACTTTTCTTAAACTAATAAACTAATAAACATTTGAAACATAAATTGTTTCAAACAATCCATTATCTATTACGAATTTATTCATGTTTTTAAAACTGCCCAATGTATTATGTTGTCAACTTTTACATGTCGATTAGTGGTCAAAGGCGGAACTACTTTTAAATCCAAGGCTATATTTTGTTTGCACTAATTAATTTTATTGAATCATAAATAATCTCAAGACAATGAAGCCCTTTAAAAAAAATAAAAATTGAAAGTGTTTAACTATGGATATTTCTTATTTTTAGAAACTGTTGAATGCAATCATCAATGCAATTAAAGGCAATAAATAAGAAATGGACATGAAAGCAGCAAATGTAAAAAATGTTACTATAAGAAATTTAAAATGTCATAAATCTGATTATACGTCAAAGTCAAATCATCAACGTCAACGTCATTAATGAAAGGCAAATCAAAGTGTAAAATAGTGTGTTTCTTTTTTTCATTTCATTTTATTTCATTTTTATTATTTTAATTTTAAAGTAAAATTTATAAATACAATAAAGGCTAAACAGCCAAACATTTGGTTCTTCGAGCCCTTAAATAAAAATAAAAATATTAACAGGGATTACTTAAGTGTGTAAAGATTACAAACAGTGTGTCAACGTGGGATAACCTACAACATTTCGAGGAACAACGTCGCCATTTTAAGAAAAACCAAAGTAAGTGATTTTTCTTACTATTTTCTTTTATATATCTTTTATATATCGCCATAATTTAATTACTTTAATAAAATGACAACGAAAATTTTGAACGGAAAATATAAGCAATTAAAAAAGGACATCGAAAATTTTGGAAAGAAAGGAAAGGCGATTAGCAGAAATTACGTCCAAACGCGCATAAAATTGTTGGACGAATTGTGTGATTCCGTGTCCAAAATTTATGATGAATTTTTAGATGTTGAAGATGAGGAAGTAACTAAGCAGCCTGACGCAGAATCTATCTATGAAAGAATCAGAGAGGATTACTGTGACTTCCAAGCAAGGCTCCTGGATTCACTAGCAAGTCTTGGGGACGGCAACAACCAGCAGTCCTCTGCTAAGGAAAATGGAGGTCAAAATAAAGAAATTAATTTACCAACTATTAAAATACCAGTTTTCGATGGGAGCTATGAAACTTGGCCGAATTTCCACTATCTTTTCGTCTCGCTCGTAGATAGCAAAGCTTTGCTTTCAGATCTTCAGAAGATGCACTATCTGAAGACCAGTTTAACTGGAGATGCTGAGAAGTTGCTGTTGACTTTGAAGATTCAAGGTCACAATTACGCCAATGATCGGTATGATCACCCTCGTGTACTAGTCAATATCTAGTTTAACACCTTATTCAACTTTCCGTCATTGACACAAAAGCGAGCGGAGTCAATCAGGGATCTGCTATATACGTCAACCGAGGTAATCCACAGTCTTGCCAATCTGAAAATTGAAGTAGACCATTTAGATCCAATGCTCATTTATTTGCTTGTGAGAAAGTTACCTGGTAAAACACAGCAAATGTGGGAGGAGAAGCTGAATGACAGGAAGATCCGAAGAGGTTGCCGACTTTTAAGGAATTTACATCATTCTTGGAAACAAGATTCCGGACTCTGGAGGCGGTCGATCAACAGCATACTCATAGTACAACCAACTCGTCACGGAACTATAAATAAATAATATACATGCGGTTAGAAGATGCAATACATTTTTGAAAATAAGTGATAAATAAACTGGGTTTGTGTCGAAACTGTTTAGGTTACAATCATGTAACAGATAATTGTCCAAGTGGTCATAGATGTTATCATTGCCAACAACCACATCATAGTTTATTACATGCAAATAAATAAAAATCTGCTGCAAGATCATCAACATGTCTTCCTGCCACATCACGCTGTTTTCAAGGAAAGCAGTTCGACAACAAAGTTGCGGGTGTCGTTCAATGCCTCTTTCAAAATATCAAGTGGCGTTTCTTTGAACGATGTTATGATGGTAGGTCCAGCTCTTCAGCAAAACGTTTGCGATATCATTCTTCGGTTGAGGTTGTACAGGTACACCTTCACCGCTGACATTGAGAAAATGTATCGTCAGATCTGGGTAGCGGAAAAGGATAGAGATTATCAGCTGGTCTTATGGAGAAACAATCCTGGGGATCCTATCAAAGTCTACAGGCTGAACACAGTCACCTTTGGAACAGCAGCCGCTCCTTATCTTGCGATCCGCACGTTGCAAAAGTTAGCAGAGGATAACTCAAGACATCAGCTTGCTTCCAAAATGATACGTGAAGAAATGTATGTGGATGACTTGATGTCCGGAGGAAACACTCTTCCAGAAGCTGCAGAGAAAATAAGACAAATTAAGTCAACATTAAAGACAGCTGGTTTTAACTTACGGAAATGGACTTCCAATTCTGAAGAATTACTCGCAAGCATTGCAACAGGAGAAAGGGAATCGACAAGTTAAGATGCTCCGTGTCCACTGGCTTCCTTCTGTTGATATATTTTCTTTCTGCTATACTTCGGCTTCCAATTCACAGCCGACAAAACGCTTCATTTTATCAACGATAGCACGTCTTTATGATCCGATGGGTTGGATTTCCCCATGTATCGTTAAGGCCAAGATGTTCAAGCAGCAACTGTGGGTGAAGAAAATATCTTGGGATGAGACTATCGAATCATCACTTCTGGAGCAATGGAATGTCTTCTTCGAGGACTTGCAGGCAATCAACAAAATCCAATTTCCAAGGTGGGTTCGAACGAGTGGTGATATGTCTCGAACGGAACTACACGAGTTCAGTGACGCATCGGAGAAAGCATACAATAAATTTGGACCGATTTCACCAACGGAGCTCGATGATGCAACTAAATATGTGGTAAAAATAGCTCAGTTGGAAATGTTTTCTGATGGTATTCTGAAGTCGAGAGGAATGGTATCTTTAAATCCCTTCGTTGATGCGAACGGAATTATTCGAGTTGGTGGAAGGTTGACGAAGCGAATTTGCCTTATGATCAACAACATCCTATTATCCTGGTTCAAAATCATCATTTTATGAAATTGATTCTTCACGAAGCACATGAAAAAACCTCTTCACGGTGGCATTCAGTTGATGATGGGTTATCTTCGCAAAAGATATTGGATTTTTCAAACCAAGCGAGCAGTTAAAAAATATATATACAAATGCATTATCTGTTATCGGCTTAGGACTAAACCAGCTTGTCAACTTATGGGAGAATTACCAACGCCTAGAGTGACTGCCTCTAGACCATTTTCACATACTGGTGTCGACTATGCCGAACCGATTAGTATTCGGGCTTGGAAAGGCCGCGGAGCAAAGTCTTATAAGGGCTATTTCGCTATTTTCATTTGCTTAGCAACAAAGGCGATTCATCTAGAAGCCGTAAGCAATGTTACCACTCAAGCCTTTCTAGCAGCGTTTTGACGGTTCACATCACGGCGAGGAGTCTGTGGTCAGATCTGCAGTGATTGTGGCACGAATTTTAGAGGAGCTGAGACCGAGCTGTGCCGTCTTTTGAAGAATGCCGCCCTTGACTGGAAAGATGTTGCTGAAGTTTTGTCGTCACAAGGAACAAAGTGGAATTTCATTCCTCCTGCTTCACCCCACTTCGGAGGATTATGGGAAGCCGGCGTAAAGAGTGTCAAACACCACTTCAAAAGAGTTATTGGAAATGGGACACTAACGTTCGAGAAACTCACCACGCTTTTAACGCAAATTGAAGCGTGTTTAAATTCGAGGCCTCTCTGTCCCCTAACAGAAAATCCCGATGACTTCCATGCTTTGACTCCAGCACATTTTTTTGTCGGAACAGAAATATTCACGGTACCCGAGCCAGACCTTACGATCGGTAAAACAAGCTATTTGGATCGGTGGAAAGCAATCCAGTTTAGTCTGCAAAGCTTTTGGCACCATTGGCAATCGGAATATTTAGCCCGTCTACAGCAACTCCCAAAATGGCTAAAGCCGCAACCTCAACTTCAAATTGGAGACCTAGTCTTAATTAAAGATGAACGACTTCCCCCGACAAAATGGAATCTAGGACGAATTATGGAAACGTTTCCAGTGAAAGATGACATCACCAGAGTTGTGAAGCTAAAAACCCAACAAGGAGAGTTAAAACGACCGATAACGAAATTATGCCCGCTACCAACAAACGAAACGCTACATAATACAACTAATCAAACGTAAACACACATACACACACACATACACACACACACATACACACATGTACACACCAACATACACACACATCACACATGCATCATGTTCTCATCAATGTGAAGGCAAAATATTACTTTGACTCTCTCGCAATTCACATATTATGCATTGTAACGATGCCACTTGAAAATGCTTGTTTCATATGACCACAACTTTATTTACTTATTCCACAAATAAAATTCATATATATAATTAATAACATTTTCACATGAAAACATACGAGTACATACAACACTTGAAATCGCGAAATGCAGTAAAAAAAGTAAATATACACATTTAAACCCACATTTTTAACACATACATTTATCAACAATATTAATTTCAATCTAATTTTCATCATTGGAATCGAAAAAATTTAATTAAAATGTCTATCTAATATAAATAAATAAATTTCGAAATTAAAAAAAAAAACAAAACAATCAACTTTGATACAATCAAATTAAAACTGACTGGTGAAATCGGGCCTTAGTCAGACTTCGATGGACTTACACTCAAATATAATTGATTTTCAAATAATAATATAAATCAAATTACTCTAAATTTTCTATAAATCAAATTTACCTGAATCCTCTGCTGAAAAATGGACTCCTTTTCTTAATTTAAACACATTTTACATAAATTACATCATAAAAACAAAAAAAAAAAAAAAAATAAACCAAACACCATCAAAACTACAATTTACACTTAGCACAAAACCAACAGCGTAATCGATGGAATTTTCCATTCATAAAACGCAACCAAGCAATTTGTTGCTGTTTGCCTCCTTCTTCGTGCTTACTCGATATTATCAATAGAAACAACGAATAAGATCTACATGGGCAATTTACTAAGATTCAGGATATCGATTAAGTCCAAATTATCGATTAAACAGTTTGCCACTTGATACAAATTTAATTTTTCATTCATACTAAAGTTGTTACTTTTCATTTTGAAGAAGACAAAAATC
Organism: Philhelius festivus; assembly: GCA_963931855.1. NCBI lineage: Eukaryota > Metazoa > Arthropoda > Insecta > Diptera > Syrphidae > Philhelius > Philhelius festivus. Next base: position 99,672,961 of record OZ007555.1, read on the forward strand.
AATAACCAGCGGTTTCTACACATTGCAGCACTTAAAGGGACTTAACAATCCACCAATTGTCTTTCGCCCGGGGAGAATGTTGAAAGCAATCATCAATGCAATTGAAGGCAGTAAATAAGAAATGGACATGAAAGCAGCCCATGTAAATGTTACTATAAGAAATTTAAAATGTCATAAATCTGATTATACGTCAAAGTCAAATCATCAACGTCAGCGTCATTAATAAAAGGCAAATCAAAGTGTAAAATAGTGTGTTTCTTTTTTTTTATTTCATTTTATTCATTTTTATTATTTTAATTTTAAAGTTAAATTTATAAATATAATAAAGCCTAAACAGCCAACCAGAAACTCTGAAACAAGAAAAAGAAATACCTATTTAAAACGCTTTTGGTTTCATCCCAATACGACCACTATTCGCAGAGTTACAGCCCTTTGAAAAAATAAAAATTGCAAAATATTTATAGGTATAGGTACATAGTTACCGTTATTATTTTGGAAAGTGTATTAATTTACTAGTGTTAGGAAATTTAAGAATTTTTTTAGTTGAGCAATTTTTGAATTGTAAACTTTTTCCTAAAATTCATTGTCTACCTACATTAAAAAAATATATAAATATAAGAGCAAATTCCTCTGGTTTCTAATGTCTAAATCTGTGTTCCCTTTTGTTTATTTTTCTAAATATCATGAAAAGTCCTAGAACCAACGGATTAAACTTGTATAAATACGCAAAGAATAAAAACATAGCAATCTACCTACATACATATGCGAAAAGTTACAATTTACCTGCAGCCAAAAACAAACCGTCTATTATTGTGTCTAATTGTGAGCGCTGAATGTAAAAAACTCAATTTCCCTGTCCTAAACCTCAATCCAATCACGATTGACGATACAGTATTTTATATACCTAAAATGCAAAAGGAAAAAAAATTTCATTTGGTAGGTATAATGTTTTTCTTGTGCCACTCGTGCCATGAATTCCCGTTGTGGGTTATTTTTTTGATATTCTCTCGCTTTTATTTTTCTCTATTCGCGATGCGAAAAAAGAGGTATCCTGGAGAGACGAGACGAGGTATAGCTCAGTGTTCGAACTTCTACCTCTTAAGTGGTAATTCTACCACTTTTTACTGTTCATGAAAACCTACCACCTAAAAATCTAATTCTACCACTTTTTGCAGTTTTAACTTTACCATATACCATACGACCACAACCACACCTAAAATTTTATTACGACAATATGCCTTGGAAGATATTGAAAAACTCTTAAGAATCAAAAAATATAGTATACTAATTGATGAAAGCACTAATAGTTCATCAAAAATTTGTTTTGTTGTCATTGTGAGGTATTTTGATTCAGTTGAAGAAGCAGTAAAAGATAAGTTTTTTGGGTTATTTGAGCTAGAGGACTCAACAGCTGAATCAATCTACAATAAAATTGTAGAAACTGTGAATCTTTTGAATATTCAAATTCAAAACATGATTGGATTTGCTTCAAACAATGCTGCTGTTATGATAGGTTCTTTAAGTGGTGCCTCACGTTTGAAAAATAATAATCCTAATATTTTAACGATTGGAGATACATGTCATAATTTAAGTTTTTCTCCGCTTATTCTGCTATATGGCAAATTGAAAAACAATTAAAAGATATATATTTGTATTTTTGCCACAGCTCGAAAAATAAAAAAAGATTTCATTACTTTCCAAAAAGCACTTGGGGTTAATGACCATCAAATTTTAAAATTTTTCCAAACTCGTTGGCTGGAAATGGTCTTAAATAAAATCATAGAGCAGTAGAATCCCTTGTTTGATTTTTACTTATAGGTACTATAGGGCAAGTTCTGCATTTTTCTATACTGCACTCATTTGAAGAACCTACTTCTAAGGCTTCACAAATTTTTGATTTTTCAAAAAATAAGGACGATTTAGTTTTTTTTTTTTAATTTTTTGTCAATAAATCTGAAAATTATAAATGAGTTAAACACAATATTTCAATCTGAGAACACAAAAATACACTTTTGATCGAAAGCATGAATACGTTAAAACTAAATATAATGAAATGAACAATTTTGTAAAGTCAGAAAATATTATTATAAACACAAATGTAAGAAGCCCTGAAAACAATTTTCCATATTCTTAAATGTATTTTGGCCTTCACTTTGAAAGGTACTCTTTAAAAAGGGATATCTATTAACAAAAACTAATGGAATTAAGAAAAGTGATGTGCTGCTATTATGTCGAATTATGTTTTCAAATAAGGACTTATTCATGCATAAGGACTTATTCATCGACTATGCAAATTCATATTTATAAAACATTTTCCTAACCTGCATAGTTGTAATGAGCTTGTGTCAAATAAAGTACCAAAAAGTAAGAATCTATTACAATTAGCCTTCATAACACTCAGCTGTTCGTCACAAAACAAAGAAAAAACATCTTGACTGTAAATCGAATTTAATAACCAAAAATGGAACTACCAAAAGCTAAAAGAATTCGATCAATTAACTTTGACTCGTCAGATAAGGTATGTACATACATAATTATCTCCAGTAAATACTGGAAATCAAATTGTTGTTCGCTTTAACCTAGCTGGAATACTCCTCAGACAAGTTATTGAGGATACAATTCAATAATGCAAAATACAAATTGCAACAGTAACACACCGGATGAAGAAGGATCTGTGCAGAGAGATCACCGACATTTTCAATTCAATTTGTTTTTAATATAATTAGTAGGCTTCGGATTCTCATGCACTTAAAATCTGAAAATATGCGCTTAAAATATGCTCTTAAAAATGCTAAATATGCATTTAAAATATGCACTTAAAACCAATTTAACTTAATTTCTTTTCAATATAAAAACACATTTTCTTCATCTTTAAAAATAACTTAAATTTTTTATTTTTATTAAAATAAAATAATATACAAACATATGAAGTGTGCGGGATTTTGAAAAAGGTGGAGTAGATTTTATTTTGTGGTAGAAAATTTATATTTTGGAAAAAGTACAGTTGATCTACTGCAATTGCAGCAAAGTGACACCGCTGCGAGAAACGTCAATTCATGGCTTCAAGAAACAACGGCACAACGAAGTACCTACCTATATTCGTATATGGTCTGGTAGATTCGAAAACTAAGCTTGACTGCATCCGTCAACATATTTCAGTTTATATGTAATGTAGTAGTTTATGTGTAGTCGCAACCGAAAACAGTTGACTGTTGTACATGAAACGTGTTAAGCTTTACGCGCCTAAAAGGTTAAACCAGCAACAGCTCCAGGCAGCGCCGTCAACAGCAAACAGCACGCTGGCCAGAAAATACTTTTCAAACACATTAAACCAGCATCGTGTTGTAATTTTTTGACATTTATAAGTCTTATTGTTGTTGCATTTTGTGTTATTGTAACCAAGATTGTGAAATGAATAAAAATAAAATGCACGACTGGATCGCACGAACTTACTCTTATGTAAAAGTACTTTGGAATTTAAGATACATTTTATAAATATAAAACATGAATTTAAAATGAAATTGCCGTCTGATTTCTAGAAAAGTATGAATTTATGCAAACAAACTTTAAAAAATCGTTTTATTATTAAATATATAAATTTTTTATATAAGAAATTTCTTTAAAATTTTTCAAGAAAAAAAATGTGGGATGCGAATTTTAAGTATTTAATAATATTGATTTTAGGAAATAATTTCAAAAAATAATCGTTCATAGGTTTTGAAGATATTGATTTTTCAAACAAATTTTTTTTTTTCAAAAAAACCCAACAAATAATTTCTCGAATATTTTTATAAAAAATATTTTTTTAAACTTAGGGGGACTCCTGCTGAAAATTTTTGGTTAAAATCGTTAGAGCCGTTAATGAGAAAGTCGAAAATAAAAAAAAACGGTTCTATGACAGGTACCTACCGTTAATAACATTTTGCCCCAATTTTTTTTTACCAAAACGTAGTCCATGTCCATAATATCACACCTAATTTTTTTTATAAAAATCGTTAGAGCCGTTTTCGAGATAAATAAGATTTTGCATTACGGGTGTATGGGGGTACCGTTAGTTTTAGAGCTAAAAAAATTTCAATTTCCCTCTAGGGAATCACCGAAGACATATAACTACCAAGTTTGAAGAAAATAGGTCCAGTGGCTTAGGCTCTAGATCGAGGTACAGACATACAGACAGACATACAGACGGAATCGCCGGACCCACTCTATTCGTCTTCGCTATCATCGTAATGTCAACTTTGATCAAAATCTCGAGTTCGATTTTTTTTTCCAAATGCAGAACTTGCCCTATAGTACCTATATCGCAAGTAAAAATAGATAATAGTCTTAAGGTTCGTTTGCACTGACATAAAATTTATATTTTTTTTTACTGTCAAGTTTAGTTTTTGAACAATATAGGTAAGTATGCTATAAATATGCATTTATTGTAAAATATGCAAAAATATGCACTAACGGTTAAATGCCATTTTAAAGGAAATTTCTTGATTCGTATACATAATTAGTTGCCTTGCTTCCAAGGTGTTCCTAAAAAAATATGCATTTGCATGGAAATCCGAACCCTAGTAATTAGTATTAAATATAAGTGCAAAGGTTCAAATCCAGCTTGGCACCAATTTTCTACTTTTTTTTTTTTTATTTTATAATTTATAATTCTAATCATTATTTAATATGTATTATATTTTCGTATTGGAAAATTTTTTTCTTATTTGTCTGTCCCTTATACATATATTAAAAATGTCTTGCGCCAATACGAATTGTCTGGATCGCTCTTGCGTAGCCCCTCTTTTCAAGTGTTACGGACCTTGTGGAAATCTATTCCATGCCAAATGTGTCGGTACAAATAACTCGTTAATGGACAAAATTAATTCTTCGAGTATTGCTTTTTGGTATTGTCCTAACTGTAGAAAGATTTCGCTAGCTCATTTCTGTTTTAAGCTATCGTCCTTAAAAGATGAGCTAACGAAAATCTCCAAGGGATTTGAAGAGTTAAGTTTGAACTTTGCTAGTATTGTGACAACGGTTGATAGCATCCTTTCTCCGGTGCTAGTAGCGGACAATTCCTCTTCAACGGATGATATTCTCTCATCAAATCCTTCTACTTCTATAAAAAGTAAAAAGAGAAGAAGGGACATGACCACCATGTCAGCCAACGTAGGTCCGGCACCTAAAAAAACGTCCCTTATTGGTAGTGAAGTCGTTGAAAATTCAATAACTTTATCCGACCCGGTTATCGAATCACTCCATTTAAATGAACCAAATATTTATGTTACCGAAACCTCCTCTGAACCCACTGAACCCATTCCACCTCAACCTGTCACCGAAAATCTTGACGTGACTCCAACACAGGATTCCGTCGTTACTGGTCCAAAAACTTTAATTTCAGTTCCGAAGCCCAGGGCCATATTTATATCTCGTCTCCAACCCGAAACGATGCCTGAAGATGTTGTGGATCATTTGATTGCTACAAAGGCTATTATCAATTCATCATGCGACAAATGCTCCAAAATAAGCAAACCAAACAGCTTCGTAGCCTCCTTCAAAATAATAGCTCCCAATTCTCTCTTCGAACCCATATGTAGTACTTCTTGGCCTCCTAACACATTGGTAAAAGAATTTACAATTTTAATTTCTGCTCAACACAAATAGTCTTCCCATTCAATCTGACAATAGATCTGTTATGCGTCAAAATAACTTTTTTTTTTTTTTTTATAATCGGCGCACACTCAAGGGGTTTGTATACCCTTAATATGCCAGAGACACAGTGTGAGCATTAAGAAAAAAGGTAAGGGTTAGAAAGGAGGTGTCGGTGTACATTGGTTTTGAATTCTTGAACATTGCAATGACTGGGAAAGACAGAGCGTGGCAAAGAATTCCACATTCGCGTAGTACGGCTGAAGAACGAATCTCTGTACTTCACAGTACGGCCGAAGTTGGGCTCAAGGGTAAACTGATGGGCATTCCTAGAAGTGCGAGTATTACGGTTAAATTGTTTAAGGGGAGGAATGCAGCTGGCTATTTCACTAGAGCATAGTCCGTTAAAATAACGGTAAAAAAGGGTGAGGCAAGAAACACTACGACGATGTTGGAGTGACGTAAATGAGTCAATGATGTTATTATCACCAATCATTTTAAAAGCTCTTCTTTGAATACTGTCCAAAAGACTTAAATAAGTTACTGGAGCACCAGCCCATAGATGGGAGTTATACTCAAGTTTTGGACGTATATAGGTTTTATAGATTGTAGCCAGATCAGAAGGAGAGAAAAATTTCTTGCACCGTCTCAGAAAACCCAAACATCTTGCGGCATTTTTGGCAACATCGCGTATGTGAGTGTTCCACAAGAGGTGGTTCGTGATGCACATACCGAGAATATCGAGATGTTCAGTTTCATTGATGCAAGTGCCACTCATAGATAGTGGCAAGGGGGGTATATCTCGCTTTAACGATATAAGACAGCATTGGGTTTTCGAAGCATTAAATTCGACACGGTTTCTTATTCCCCATTGTACAATGCTGTTTAGGTCGTAATTTAATGTGCTTATCATATTTTGTCGTTGCAGTTCCACATCCGAAGAGGAGGGATGTGAGTCTGAAAACGAATATGAAAAGCTAAGAGTACTATCGTCAGCGAAACAATTAATTGGATTAGAAGTTACAGACAGGAGATCATTAATAAAAATGAGGAAGAGGGTTGGGGACAAAACGGAGCCCTGGGGCACACCAGCATTTATATTGTGGGTTTCAGACTTGAATCCGTCCAGTACAACTTGTATTGAACGGTTCGAAAGAAAATTTCTAATCCAAAGAAGTAGGGATTCGTCGATCCCGAAAGCACGCATTTTCGATAAAAGAGCAAGATGCCAGACTTTATCAAATGCCTTTGAAATATCAAGTGCAATAATCTTACTTTCTCCGAAACAATGTAAAGATTTGTTCCACTTTTCGGTTAGATAAACCATCAAATCACCTGTGGACCTATTGCTACGAAAGCCATACTGCCGGTCATTAAGAAGCTTTCGTTCCTCAAGATATTTCTTAAGCTGATAATTAATCAGCGTTTCCATGACCTTAGAAAGAAGGGACGTTAGTGCGATCGGTCGATAATTAGAGGGAGAAGAAGATTCGCCTTTTTTGGGAATTGGCTGAACAAATGCAGTTTTCCAACTACTCGGAACGAGCCCTGAAGAATAGGACAGATGGAAAAGCTTACGCAGGGGTTTTGCTAGCGTGGAAGAACACCTCTTCAGAATAATAGCGGGGATACCATCCGGACCAGCGGATTTATGAATGTTGAGATCTTTCAGGACTCTTGCCACGGTACGAGTGCGAAAAAAGATTTGTCCCATAGAATCACTAACGCGCTCAAGAATTGGGGGAGTCATGACACTATCTGGCAAGGTGGAATTTGCGGCGAACTGCCTTACAAACTTTAGCTTTATCAATAGAGCTAACGAAAGGAGTGTCATTGACAACAAGCGTAGGAACCGAGGAAGAGGAAGAATTCCTCATATTTTTTACAAATGACCAAAAATTCTTACTGCCTTTGGGACATTGCAGTATTTTTTGCCTTGATTTTTGATCATGTAAAAATTTGGTCCGTCGAATATGGGCGTTGCAGGCCTTCCTGGCTTGTTTGAACTTTTTCCGGTTTTCCTCAGTTGGGTTGGCTCTAAAACACCGGAAGCTTACCTCTTTTTCCTTGATAACCTCTTTACAGCTCAAATCAAACCATGAATTATCCTTGGGTCTGATACTTTTAACCCTATTCGGGATAAAATGTTTCATTCCCAAAAGAATAATGTTAGTTATCATATCTGCGCTGGAGTCTACGTCACTATCGAGGAAGCATAGTGACCAGTTAAAGATCCTGAAAAAGTTATTCAAACCGTTCCAGTTGGCTTTCTCGTACTGCCATACGGTTCTTCTAGGAGCTCTTTCTCTAACTGGATTTGTTTGACACGAGAAATTTGCAGATATAACACTATGGTCAGATGTGCCTAGAGGCGTCAATACACTTATTGTGTATTTATCAGGGTCAGATGTAAGAAACAAGTCAAGAGTATTTTCTGCTCGGCCATTAACGTCCGATATTCGAGTAGGCTCGTTGACAAGCTGAGTAAGGTGGTTAAACTCAGTAAAAATCTCAACACACATTCCTTCAGGTGTTGTCTGGCCCGAATGGAGAAGCCAAAAAACTAAGGAATCTTTAGTCTTATTTGTTTTAAATGTTTACATTCCACCTAAAAGTCCTGCTTCCGTATACACTGAACTTTCTTTAGCACTCGATTTTATTTTCAGTTTAGCTAGCCTTGACAGTAAAATTCTTTTATTAGGGGATTTTAATCTTCCCCATATCGAATGGGTTCCCTCTGATGACGAATCCTGTTTTGAAGCTTCCACAAGTTCACCCCAACAAGAGCTCCAAATGTTGGATAATATTATCTGTACAGATTTAAAGCAAATTAGCTGTATACGAAATAATATAAATAGACAACTTGACCTTGTATTCTCATCTGACGCCGTTAGTACAGTAGTGGTAGAATCTATCTCTTCTCTATCTAACATAGATCAATATCACCCGCCTCTTGACATTTTTCTTGACTTGAGTGGTCATTTACTAGAAAATAGTAGTCCCCACGACTGTTCTTATACTTTCGACTTTCGGAGAGGTGATTTTCAACAGCTTTTAGATAGTTTAATTATTTCCGGTATAGAACGTTTACCGATTTCTAATGATCTTGACAAAACTGTCTCAAGTTTCTATTCTATTTTGATGAGATGCATAAATGAAACTGTCCCTAAAAAAGATCTATCCCCTCTAATTCTTCTTGTCATCCTTGGTTCACAAAAATACTCAAATGCCTTCGAAATAAAAGAAATAAGGCTTGGAAAAAATATATAAGGTTCATGACAGTAGAGAATCAAGTAGTATACATTTCCCTTTTAGAAGAATTCAAAAAACTCTCTTATGATTGTTATAATGATTATCTTCAGACCATGGGGCTTTCCCTGAAATTAGAGCCGAAAAACTTCTGGGAATTTATAAATTCCAAAAAGAAAAGCGACGGTTATCCTGTTAATCTCGTTTATAATGACGTAATCTTGAGTACTACTACAGAAATCTGTGAGGGATTTGCTAATAATATTAGCCAATCCTTCATTGATTCCCCTGTTGTTGTTGACGATAACTATTTTCAATTCTTACGAAATTGTCCTCAGGTATCATTTAATAATATTACAATAGATCATGACAAAATTTTGGACTTTCTGTCACATTTAAAAGAAGAGTATTCTATTGGACCCGATGGAATACCACCCGCTTTATTGAAGAAATGTAAGTCTGTTTTAGCTCTTCCTCTGCGTAATATTTTTGTTCTATCCTTGAAATTAGGTAAATTCCCTGCAGTTTGGAAGAAAGCATTTTTAACGCCAGTATTTAAAAAGGGAGATAAAGCCAATATTACCAACTATAGACCAATTTCCAAACTTTCTTGCATTCCGAAGTTGTTCGAACAAGTTGTATGTGACAGTTTGACATTTATATGTAAAACTATTATTGCAACCAACAACATGGTTATATGCAAAAACGTTCTACTGTTACTAATCTTGTTGTCTTTTTGAATAAATGTTTAAACTCTCTAGAAAGTTGTCAAGAAGTTGATTGTGTATACACTGACTTCTCGAAAGCTTTTGATCAACTGTCTCATGAGATTATCAAGTTTAAACTTCACTCATACGGATTTCCACCACCTTTCATCAAGTTGATATCTTCATAATCTTGAAGATAGGTTATATCAAGTCAAATTCAGAAATTCATACTCAAGAGAATTTATTGCCAAATCAGGTGTTCCGCAGGGAAGCCATCTGGGACCACTACTCTTTACATTGGCTATTAATGATGCTCCTCTGTGTGTTCGCAATAGCGAAATTCTAATCTTTGCAGATGATATGAAGATTTATAAGAATATAGTATCTTCAAATGATCGGGCTCTACTGCAAGATGATATTAACCATTTTGCCTTGTGGTGTGAAAAGAACAGTCTGAACCTCAACCCGACAAAATGTCAAACTATGACTTTTTCTAAAAAACGTTTTCCTTACTCTCATGAATATGTTATCTCACGGCACATTTTAACTCGTGTTATGACTGTAAGGGACCTTGGAGTTCTTTTTACACCCAATTTAGATTTTTCTGCTCATATTAATAAAATCGTGAATAAGGCCAATTCAATGCGCTGGTCTAAAGAATTTGTTGACCCCAATGTCACCCGGGCTTTATACAACTCCTTGGTGCGTCCCCATCTTGAGTATGCATCGCAGGTTTGGACTCCTCTTTATGATATTCATATTGAGAGATTAGAAACTGTGCAAAGAAACTTTACTCGTTTTGCCTTGATTTTATAGGAGGTTATAATCTTCGAGGCCTCGATATGATTAAGGTCCCAACACATAGGACCAACTATGGCATGCATGAGCCCTTGACACGTATGGGTAGACTTGTAAATTGGAATTCAAATATTTTGGATTTTAATATAAATAAAAGTAAATTAAAAAACCTACTCAAAACCAGTGGTCCACGCTCCTAAATGTTCTTTGTTTCATGTTATGTTATTGTTTTGTTCTTACGTAATATTATTTGTTTATTTTTCATGTTTTCTTGTGTCAGTGTTAATTGTAATAGAGTTTGCCTACTAACAACTAACACTGCACTAAATGATGAGCCGGTGGTGGTATAACACAGTTCTCTGTGTTGGCAAACCATTGGTCGAAAGACGGAGCTTGCTATAAGCTTTCTTCGACCAATTCTGATAGTGTAAAAAAAAAATTTAATTTCCTAACCCAAGTAAATTAATACACTTTCCAAAATAATAATGGTAACTATGTACGAGTACCTAAACCTATAAATATTTTGCAGTTCTTTTGAGTCTTTTTCAAAGGGCTGTAGATAACTCTGCGAAAAGTGGTCGTATTGGGATGAAACCAAAAGCGTTTTAAATAAGAAATATCCATAGTCAAACATTTTCAATTTTTATTTTTTTAAAGGGCTTCATTGTCTTGAGATTATTTATGATTCAATAAAATTAATAAGTGCCAAAAAATTATAGCCTCAGATTAAAAAGTAGTTCTGTCTTTGACCACTTATTTACATGCAAAAATTGACAACATTGGGCAGTTTTGAAAACATGAATAAATTCGTTATAGATAATGGATTGCTTGGAACAATTTATGAAGATACATAATTGATGTTTTACAATTGATACCGTTAGTTTAAGAAAAGTGGCAAAAATGTTTTTTTTTGTATGTTTGCGTAAATATTTTTCTGTTTCACAAATGTTGGCTACTGGTATGGTTTTTTTAAACAAATAGATTATCAATTTTCAAATTGGTTGAGTAAACCGTTCTTTTATTATCTATTGTTCCTGAATATTATATAATCATCAAAATAAAAACAATGATAGCATTTTTCATAGTTTTGCATTTGTTACATGTCTTAGAATTGAAGTCCCCATCAGCGTTACCACTTCCGGAAAAAAAATTCGAAGGAGATTTGAAGAAAAAAGTGAAGTTAATTGGGAAAAATCGAAGTCGAATTTAAAATGACTTTTTACTTGCTTTTAGACAAATTTGAGCTGGGAATTTTCATAAGTTGACATTACAACACAAAAAAGTAATGATTCCGTCTGTCTGCAGCTCTGTACCTTGACCAGTGTTGCCGATTCAAAAAAAAAATTCCATTTCATTTTATTAAGCATTAAAAATAACATTTAATTCTACGAGTATCTTATTTTTTACTTACATAATAAAAGAAAATTTTCATTGTAAACATATTTGACCTTGGTTTAATAATTTATACCAGAGATCGGAAATAACTGTTGACTTTTGTTAAATCAGAAAGAAGTCTTTGAATAGGAAAAATCGCTACAAAAATTATATTTAACTAGCGTAGCCATACGGGAACTCTCGCAACCAAATGTTTCAAAGTGAAGTTATTAGTATTCAAAATTAATCATGTGTCTCAAACTTTCTGTAAATCGTTTTTCTTGCGTTGCAAAGCTTGATTAACAAATGTCGCAACTGATCGCCTTTTATAAACTATAAAGTTAAATTTATGGTCAAAAAATAATTTTTAGTATGCAAACACTTATTATTTTTTGGCATTTGTATGCCTTGAAAAAATTTCCGCCCTAGTAGTTTTCCCACAAATTGCCTAGCCCACGATACAAAATATTTCGCAGATATGTATGTGCAGACATTAAAAACCAATGTGTATCGGTATTTTCTTTCCCCTCTTATCCTACTTTCCTAATTTCTCGCACTATGTTTAACATTATAAGGGTATTCATAACCCCTTGAGTGTGCCAATAATAGCCGTGTTTTATTGGTTTGTGAATACACTACATCGCAACTTAACATGGAAAACAACAACAAACGATTAGTGAATAAAAATAAGCTAGTAATTGAAATGGATAATTTAGTGAAGAAAGAGTTTCGGATGTTGAAATGTAGGAGGTGTTTAGGTGGTGTCCAAAATATATAATTTTGTCATAAAATATTGAATCAATTTACGCGAAGGCGATTGGTTTCGATTGATATATTTTATCAGTTCACTGGAATTTGTTCAAAAATGTCGTGTAATTGCGGCATTATGTTAAATTTATATAACACCAAAAAAAATTGCACATTTTAGTTGAATTAATAAGATGTTAAGGCCGTTTTAGTATGAAGCTAGGTTAAGACAACGATTTTGCAAAATTTCAATCGGACACAGCACCATACTTTCTCTACACTTTTATTGAAGTTAAACTCTCAGAATACCTATTTTATTTTGTTAGTATCGTTCTGACTTCAAATGACTCTTTAACATTATAAAACGTCAAAATAGGTCTGTTTTCTTAGTTTTTTGCACGAACTACCATTGTTTTAAGGTTGCTCAGAACCAATTTATTAAAAGAAATTGCCTAAGGCTAGGCGGTTTCTTAACTCTTTGGTTCAAGAAACTAAAAAGTTTGTGTTTTGACAAAAACTAAACGATTGCCTAAAATGTGTAACATATAATTATATTTATATATTATTTTGTGTAACATATAATTATATGCACCTGCGCGGACATTCAACCAAATAGTTCATCTGTTTTCTATAAGTATCCAAACAGTTGTGCAACTAAAAATTGAATGTGCGTTCCTAGCCTTAGGATGATATTAGTTAAAAAATGTTTAAAGTTAGAAAACTACTTTAAAGTTAGGAAATATATAAGAAGTATAATACTACTACCTTAATAAGAGGCTGTTTAAAATTTTGCGCGAATATTATTTTATTGAGTGCTATGTTTTTTTTATCCAATACTCAGTATAAAACATATATGCGAAAACATTTTGAGTAGATTGTAGAAAAAGATATATTTTCTCACTCTTGTAAGTTTTAAATCAAATTTAACAATGAGAAAAACTCTAAATCAACTCGATCTGCATTTTTATGAATATTTCAACTCCAGCTTCAAATGAGATACAGATCTTTCGAACACATCAGTGTAAGTTATTTCAACAAGTAGGAAGGAAGAGTGAGTTAAAGAGTCAATAAAGCGTTTCTTTGGTGCTTGTATTACTGCGCTAGATATATATTACCAATAAAACGCGCCTTATATAAAAAAATACTACCTAGAGTAAACTAGAGAAAAAGAAGTTGTTTTAGAATCCATAAATAATAATCAAAAAAAAATTTGAACTACATTCTTAAATGAAATATTTAAATTCTTAATGTTAAATTATGGCAAACATTCACTTTTTACCCTACATAATTGATATGTAAACTCACTCAAATAATCAATTGCAGTAGTTTAAGGTTTAAATTTGCTCTCTTTGCTTTGTTCTACATATACTTACATGAATTGTCAACCTGTTAAGCATTTTTCTTGTTGGGATTCGATCCTTTTCATTTTGATCGTCAACCAGGACAGATGGTAAACTCTTGCTAAAAAACTTCATTAAATGTATATAATAATTTGATAAGCTTTTTTTATTTGATTTGGAAATATTTTGTGGTGCTTTTTTTTCTTTGGCTTAGATTTTGCTTACATTCGCAAACATATTTAATGGTCCTTCGAGCCGGATAGTTTTGAACATTTTTTAATTAAAACTTAAACAGTCCGCTGAAAATAAATTGATTCAATTAAATAAAATTTAATAAAGTGATAGTGTGTGCCTGCTTGATTCTATGTATGCCTTAATCGTAGGCACATGCTGCTATCCTGATCACGTGATCGAACTACTTGTAGTATATTGAACTAATTTATGTGAAAAAAGAAACTTGGTCAAATTTCGTCTGATTAATCACCTGAGACATTTTTATTGGTTCGGTTTTTATACGATGAGTTCGCTGAAACAAAAATACGGGAATGCTAAGGGACGCTTAACACGAGCACGTGATTTTGTGAACTAGTGATGTGTACCTCATACATGAGGCAATACAAAATGTCCCATACACCAATCTGAAATGTCCCATCACCTCAAAACGAAAAAATGTATTACCTCACACCTCACCACAAAAGCAACGAAAAATATTTCTCTTTACACCTTCATGGAAAAAAAACACTATTCGTATCGTGCATCTCACTCATCGGCCTGATACTAGACTGAGAGTCTGAGACTGATGCAGAATGAAGTTGTATTGTACTCGTAGTTGATTGTATGAAAGGAGGAAATATGCCTCAAACGCTCAAACTCTCTCACCACCAAAGACCAATCCAATGGAAATAGAATGAGGTATGTGGAAGATGAGGATTTCAAATGAAATGAATGAATGTGTTGTGAGTTGAGTACTTTTTACTCAAACGTCCCATTCAAACAAAATTCGTGATATTGTCGCAGGCTGGATTCTTGTATCAGACTGGGACTTTGTACCAGGATGGGACTTTGTACCAGGCTAGGACTTTGTACCAGGCTGGGACTTTGTACCAGACTAGGACATTTGTCATTTGAGGATTGAGGTTCTTTTGTATTTTGTTTGATGAGACAAAATGAGGAGAGATAATGAGTGGGACTTATGAATGATTGAATGTTGCACTGACTACAATGTAACAAACAATGAAGATAGGTATGTAGCATAATCGAAAATTATACAGTCAAAGGGTTAAAAAATTAAGCAGGTGTTTTACTGTTTGGAGTAGGAGGTTTTGTTAATTTTTGAAGGATTAGGATTTTTTTTTTTTTGATATGCAAATTCAAGTGCATTCCTTTTATTTGTATTTGTTTTGTTTTTTGTGTTAGAAAATAGAGATAAGGGTTTAGGTATCAAGATCAAATATGAGAATTGAAAAAAAATCAATCAAACATTTGCGTACGTGAAAAGTCAATATTGTTTTATTTAGTCCAGTGTCCTGTAATCAAATTTGTTTGTAAAAATACATAAGTGATCAAAACAGGTCTTTAACAGAAAGAAGAAACAGATTGAGTGGGAAGAAAGTAGGGCAAATATTATTTTTAAATGCAAACATGTAATGATGTATTTTTTTAAACTCATTAGATTCAATTTATTTTGAACGTGTTAAAATATTTGTTATAAAAACTGTTTTTGAAAAAATATATACTATTAAAAAAAATACGCATTGTTTAATTAAAATTTCAAAATAGGTATCCATATAGGTATCAATATAGGTATGAAAAGTCAATATTGTTTTATTTAGTCCAGTGTCCTGTAATCAAATTTGTTTGTAAAAATACATAAGTGATCAAAACAGGTCTTTAACAGAAAGAAGAAACAGATTGAGTGGGAAGAAAGTAGGGCAAATATTATTTTTAAATGCAAACATGTAATGATGTATTTTTTTAAACTCATTAGATTCAATTTATTTTGAACGTGTTAAAATATTTGTTATAAAAACTGTTTTTGAAAAAATATATACTATTAAAAAAAATACGCATTGTTTAATTAAAATTTCAAAATAGGTATCCATTTAAATAGGAATGTACCATGGGACATTTGAGGTGGGACAAAGTACCACCTCATTTCAAAAAATGAGTACCTCATACAAACTCATTTCAAATTCGTGTCCTACCCATCACTATTGTGAACACGATCGCAATTTCAATTTCCCTTGAAATGTTAGAAATTCGATTTAAAAGCTTAAACCAGGCATGGTCGGAATTTTGTGAATTTTATAATGAAGTTCTAGAAACTGCACAAGATGAGGAAATTGAAAACTTTGAAATTGAGTATTCTGATTATGAATCGCGTTTTTTTGAAGCTCATGCTAAGTTATTTTTTTTTTTTTAGTATTTATTTGTTTATTTAGCATACTAAAGTATTAAGCTATTATATTACATAATTTAATATCTTAAAAACTATTTTTTACAAATTCTTTAACATGAAGCTTATAATTATTAAAATTTGTTGCTAATTTAACATGTTCTGGCATTGAATTAAAATTTTTAAAGCCTTTATATATGATACTATTTTGTGTTATTGTATTTCTATAATTTGGGAGTCGCAAATCATTTACATTTCTTAATTGATATGGTTGAACTTCACCTACATACATAATAAGATTACTAAAATAACAAGGCACTTCACGCATTCTCATTTTTTGAATTAACAAAAGAACATCTGTTACCAATTGTTGTTTAACACTTAACCATTTAAGACGATTTAACATATTCAATATACTAGTATAACGATTACATTTTAAAATAATTCTCATAACTTTGTTTTGTAATTTTTGCATCCTATATATGTTACTATCACTTAACGAAGAGTAAAGATGAACAATATTCAAAATGCGGTTTGATTATAACATTGTATACTCTAACAGATGCATTAAAATCTAGCTTGCTTTTAATTCTTCGAAAAAAATTCACTTTTTTAGATATTTTCTTAACTATATAGTCTACATGTTTATCAAGCTTTAAATTTTGGTCAATTATCACACCTAAATACTTTATTTGGTCTACTTGCTCTATGTTTTCATTGTCTATTATTAAGTTTAAATTGCACTGCGTTTTAAATACCATCGACTTTGTCTTTTGAACATTCGTCTTTAGTTTATTCGCTTTTAACCAGATGCTTAGGTCTTCGAGATCTTCTTGTAGTTGCTGAGTTATCATTGAAACATCCTTCCCCATAATGTATATTAGGGCATCATCGGCAAACAATACTATTTTGCAATATTTTAAACTTTTGCATACGTCATTTATATACAGTAGAAACAAAACGGGCCCTAGTATCGAGCCTTGAGGTACTCCCAAGAATGTTGATGTTTCCTCCGAACGTATTCCATTTACTGCTGTTTTTTGAGTTCTCTGATCTAGATATGATGTGAACCATTTCAACTCTTTGTCACGAATGCCATATTGCTTCAATTTTTGTATTAATATTCCTCTGTCTGTAGTTTCAAATGCTCGCTTAGGGTCCAAGAATACAGCAATAATGGTAGACCCCTCTGCTAGATCTTCTTTCCAATTCAACAGGACATAATTTAAAGCAGTCTCACAGGAATGCTGACTTCGAAACCCGAACTGATTATCGATGATGATATTGCAACTGTCTATATAACTTTGTAGTTGTATTTTAACTATCTTTTCAATTATTTTTTCGTACACTGGCAACGCGTCGATAGTCTTCACAGCGTCTTGAACCTTTAACTTTTTGTATTGGTGTTACCAACGATTCTTTCCATGAACTTGGAAAACATCCCGAAAATAATGATTTATTTAGAATCTCAGTGAGAACGTTCCCTATTTCTTCAAACGCATCTAAAAACATCTTTGGACACATATAATTAAAATCTTTCTTTTTTTTCATTGTTCGCAACACTTCATATATATCAGAGGGAGTTACATGACTGAATTTAAAATGTCCCGGGCGTTCATCGATTTGGTTAACATCCTGAATAAAGTCAATTGATTGATTTATTTCATTCACACTACCGACAAAAAAATTGTTGAATTCATCCGCAATAACTTTAGTTGTTACCCCATTAAATATAATGTTCTCATCGATGGTTATTTTTTTGAACCTATCACATACCTTTTTAAAGTTCTCCACATACTTTTTTGGTCAGGTTGCCTAAGAATTTTGTTTTGCACGAAAAGACCCTTGCTTCTGACTAGTTCTTTTTTATACCGATTTCACGACCGCTTATAATTCTGCCAATCACTTAATTCATCAGTTTGTAAAGCTTTATTGTTATTGGCAGCCATTCGTCAAAAACAATTAGTCTCTAAATCAGACTCCGCAGACACGGCTGTTGAAAAACTTGCAAAGCAACAAACCACGCTTCTCGAAAGACTTAATGTCACATCAGAACGCTGCTCAATTCAGCTTCCGAAGCTAATTGTTCCTCCGTTCTCAGGAGATTATAAGGATTGGTCAATGTTTAGGGATTCTTTTACGGGCTCAGTTGATCAAAAAGATAATCTTACGGCAATCCAAAAATTTCATTACCTAAAATCATTTCTTCGTGATCGTGCTCTGGATCTCATTAAACATATACCATTAAGGGAAGCCAATTATTTCGAAGCATGGGAACGTTTGGAACATAGATATGATCGTTCGCAGCTTATCGTTCATCGTATCGTATATCGAAACATATCTTTCTCTTCCTAATGCAATCGTGGGTAATGTAAAGGTACTAAACAAGTTACAGATACGGCAGATGAGGTTATACGTGGACTTAATGCCATAAACGCTTATAATCGAGATCCATGGCTCATTCATTTACTTTTGGCCAAACTAGACGTGGACACCAAACAAAATTGGGCAGAAAAGATCGGTACGCGTGATGATGCTACCATTGATGAACTTTTGACATTTTTGGAATTACGATGCAATACTCTAGAATCATGTCAATCGGTAGTATCACGACCTAGTGTTTCGCGAAACAAACAACAAACTCATATTCGTTCGCATTTTGTAGAATCTTCACAAAACAAACCTATATTAAAATGTCCCAAGTGTAAGGAAGAACATAATTTACCACAGTGCCCGCAGTTTGTTTCACTTGATGTTGAATCCCGTCGGTCGTTTGTAAAATCAAACTCTTGTGCTTTAACTGCCTTCGGTCTGGACATGGAGCATCTCGGTGCCATTTCTCATTTCGTTGTCGTGAATGTCGTACGCGTCACCATACGCTTCTTCATTCTTCATCACCAAATAATTCTTCCGTTTCATCGCAGTCACCGCCATCATCGTCGTCGAACCAAACTCCTGGATCTTATTCACAATCGATATCACCAATTCTGAATAATCATTCACTGGATGTAGGATTCGGTCGGCAAACCATTCTTCCAACAATATTAGCTGAAGTAGAAGATTCTCAAGGAAATATCCATGGTTGTAGAATTTTAATCGATTTGGGTTCGCAAGTTCCTTTTGTGGTTGAATCATTCGTTCAGCGGTTAGGACTTCCTCGTAAACATGCTCGCATTCCTATAGTTGGGGTCTCATCTACAGACGCAGGGTATACGAAGGGTATTTCATCAATAAAAATAAATTCTAGGTTTGATAAAACTCCTTTGGTAATTGATGCATATATGTATAATGCCTAAATTAATATCTAAGTTGCCATCTCAAGTTTTTGATCCGTCACGTTGAATTCATATTCATGGGTTGTAACTAGCATATCCATCATTTAATGCTCCCAGTTCAATCGATATCCTTCTTGGAGCAGATAAGCTATGGTCTTTTCTCAAGGGCGATCAGATTCGAGGACCAGAGCGTGTTCCGATAGCTCAGCATCGTTCGGTTGGGTTGTTACGGGAGAGATGTTAAATTCTTCGCCATCGTCTTCACATTGTCCAATCTCTTCACTTCACTCTTCACTTGATGTTGATACTCTTTTGCAAAGTTTTTGGGAATTAGATGAGGTCAAGCCTTCTAAAGATGATTCTTTTGATAAGGATGAGGCTGAAATACATTTTCGTAAGACATTTTCTAGATCAATCGATGGAAGAAACTCCGTACAGCTCCCGTTTGAATCTCCATTTCCCATATTCGGTGATTCGTTAAAGCTCGCAGTAGATCGATTATATTTAATGGAAAGAAGGTTTCAACGAGACAAGGCCTTGTATGAGTCATACTCAAAATGTATGCAAGATTATCTTAACCTTGGTCATATGACCAGTATCCCCTCAAATGAGATTCAAACAGCTCAAAGGAAACATTTGTATCTTTCTCATCACGCGGTCTTAAAACCGGACATCTCTACAACCAAATTGCGTGTTGTGTTCGATGGGTCAGCTCGAGATTCGTTCGGAACTTCTCTCAATAGTCAGCTACTTGTCGGTCCTCCTATTCAAAGGAATTTGTTTGCGATTTCGACAGAATAAATACGTTTTCACAGCTGATATCGTAAAGATGTTCCGCCAAATCTGGGTAGAAGCTGAGCACACCGATTTCCAGCGCATCGTTTGGAGGAATAATCCCAATGATGAAATAGGACATTTTCGACTTCGGACGGTGACTTATGGCAGAGCATCAGCTCCATTTCTCTCGGATCGCGTGTTAAAACAGATAGCCAATGATTATGAATCGCAATATCCAAATGCAGCTCGTGTTCTTAATAAAGACGTCTACGTCGACGACATCATGACCGGGGCTGATTTAACTGAGGAGCTGATAAACTTGCAGGCTGAACTGGTATCTCTGTTGTCCAATGCTAAGCTTGAGTTAAGAAAATGGAACTCCAATTGCTGGCCTCTTTTGGCTAAATTACCTAGGGATGATTGTGAGTTCTCATGGTTTGATGTGGACCGCTCGAAAACAATGATTAAGGCTTTGGGTTTACATTGGAGCCCCACATTAGATGAATTCTCATTTTATTTTTCGGAGTCTCGAATAGTTTCTCCTCCAACAACACCTTCACTGTTATCCAAAATTTCTAGCATTTTTGACCCTTGAGGATTCTTAGCTCCATCGGTTATTTTATTTAAAAAATTGTTCCAGGAATTGTGGTCTTCTGAACTCAAACTCAGCTGGGATGATCCGCTGCCAATACCCTTGGCCAACAAATGGGTACTATATGGAAATGAGCTCCATTTTTTCGAAAATCTTCGCATTCCGAGACACTTATTCCCATCAGTTGAAAACGTCGAATATCATGGATTTTCGGATGCTTTATCGGTGGCTTATTTTGTTGTTGTTTATACACGCTGCAAGATATCTGAAAACGAGTATAGAACTATTTTAATAGCCTCAAAAACCAAGGTAGCACCACTTAAGCCCATTTCGACTCCTCGACTTGAACTTTGTGGTGCGCTTCTTCTTTCGCGTTTGTTGACAATGATAAAGGATTCGATTTCAAATGATTGTAAGATTTTTGCATGATGTGATTCCCATATTGTTCTTCACTGGCTGTCCTCTTCGCCGCGTCGTTGGGCTACATTTGTCGCGAATCGTACAGCTACAATACTTGAGACTATTTCTCGATATTCTTGGAACTACGTTGCGTCTGAATCGAACTCTGCAGACTGTGCTTCACGTGGAATCTTACCATCAGCTCTTGAAGATCATCCACTTTGGTAGAATGGTCCAACTTGGTTGTCTCTGCCATAAGATCGCTGGCCTAAATCAAAGTTCATGGTGGATCTGCCAGTTGAAAAAGATATCGCTGCAAAGGAAAAACGATCATCAAAAATTCTAGCTCTTTCATCTGGCGTTGGCTCTACCAGCTTTAATCGTATCATCTTGCTAGCTGAACGAGTTTCATCATGGAATCGATTCATCCAAGTTGTTGCAACAGTAATTCGATATACGAGAAATCTTCAACCTAAAAAATTCGCTAAGAGAACCGACGGTCTTTCCTTTAATGAAATTCAGTGTGCCCGAATCTGTGTCCTAAAAACTGTGCAAAATGAATCCTTCGGTAGTGAAATGCGGTACTTAACAAAACATCGTGAAATTCCTTCGAAATCAAAATTGTTAAGATATTCACCTTTTATTGACGGAGAAGGACTATTGCGAGTGGGAGCGCGCATTACACATGCGACCGTCTCATTTAATTTAAGACACCCAATAATTTTGCCTAATAATAAAGTTTCTCTCCTTATAGCCCGAGATATTCATGATAATCATCTACATCCTGGGTTATCACAAACGTTTGCTATTGTTCGTCAGAGATATTGGATACTTGGAAGCCGTATCCTTATCCGAAACGTAGTCTCCAGGTGCAAAACTTGCTTTATGCAACGAAAAGCCACATCTAGCCAGCTCATGGGCGATCTACCAGTCCATCGTGTGCATCCCACTCGAGCTTTCGCCAACACTGGGGTTGATTATGCTGGTCCGTTCCTCATAAAATTGTCATAAGGTCGCAAGCCCAAACTTTCGAAGGCATACTTTGCTATTTTCGTTTGCATGTCAACTAAAGCTATACATTTGGAGTTGGTAAGTGACCTAACAACAGATGCATTTTTAGCTGCCTTTAAACGTTTTTTTGCTCGCCGAGGAAAATGTTCAAACGTTTATAGCGACAACGGAACGAATTTCCAAGGTGCACGCCGCTGTCTGAATGCAGAAATTGGTCGTCTCACAAGCTTACAACAATCACATTGCCTCTAAGCTAGCGATCGATGGGACCGCTTGGCATTTTATCCCTCCTTCAGCCTCTCATTTTAGTGGTCTGTGGGAGGCAGGGGTAAAATCGATGAAGCTCCACCTGCGACGAGTTGTTGAATAGTCTATATTAACTTTTGAAGAACTCTACACGGTTCTAACTCAAATAGAATCTATTTTAAATTCTCGTCCTATTTGTGATATTTCTGATGACTATTTAAATCCACTAACCCCCGCACATTTCTTTATAGATGAGCCCTTAACTGCTGTTCCGGAGCCTTGTTACTGTCATACACCTACCAATCGGCTATCTCATTGGCAACATATCCAAACTTTGGATTCCAAAGCATGGTGCAAGGATTCTGGAAGCGATGGCAATCCGAATACATCACGTCACTCCAAGAAAGACCTAAATGGCAAAGAAGGAAAGAACAATTGCAGGTCGGTGACCTTGTTATCATCAAGGAAACCAATCAACCTCCTTCAAAGTGGAAACTAGAAATCCTGAAACATGTTCCAGGAGAGGCGGAATGTTTTAGAATCCATAAATAATAATCAAAAAAAAATTTGAACTAAATTCTTAAATGAAATATTTACATTCTTAATGTTAAATTATGGCAAACATCCACTTTTTACGCTGTATAATTGATATGTAAACTCACTTAAATAATCAATTGCAGTAGTTTAAGGTTTAAATTTGCTCTCTTTGCTTGTTCTACATATACTTACATGAATTGTCAACCTGTTGAACATTTTTCTTGTTGGGATTCGATCTTTTTCATTTTGATCGTCAACCAGAACAAAAATGGTAAACTCTTGCTCAAAAAACTTCATTAAATTTATATAATAATTTGATAAGCTTTTTTTATTTGATTTTGAAATTGTTTGTGGTGCTTTTTTTTCTTCGGCTTAGATTTTGCTTACATTCGCAAACGGAAGTAGATTTGGACTTTTTTTTTGTAAAATTGAAGTATTGTGAAACAGAGATTTTTAAAATGAAGCAGATTTCAGTATTTTGCTGATGGTGCGAAGTAAGAAGTAGATTTTAAATATTTTGAAAAAAAAATTTATATACTTTAATTGAAGTAAAATGGTACCACTGGTTCCCATTAGCTGAAACAAATTTTGTATAAAAAGTTTGTCAATTTTATTTCCAATAATATCATTGTATTTTAATTTTACTTTGTATACTACTATACTACTTTTAAGCTTCTATTTTATTAAGCAAAAACTTAAAAATGCATTTTTCATAAAAACTGATCTTATTAAAAAAAAACGAATTTCATCAAGTAATTTCGAAATTATTCACAATTTGTCATCTACCAACGTAACAATTGGTGGTCGTAAGTAAAACGTAAAACAGATAACTGGCTAAGCTTTAATAAAAACGAACTTATAATATTGTTTTTTCAACCATGTAAGAATCTTCATCGAAAAAAAAAAAACAAGAAACGTGCTCTTATTTTTATATCATTTTTTAATTTTGACACCAACAGCATTATTGAAAAACTAATTTGAACTTGTTTTTTTACAAATTAAAAACTAAGTGATAATGAATATATAAACATTCTGTGGTGTTTGGTAGAAATGTGATAAGTCCATAAAATAATTCGCGTTTTTACATCCATTTTATATGGAGCTAGAGCCCAAACGGTTTGACTGATTTTCTTCGGAACAGGGTAGAACTTTACAAAGCCATGAGAGAATTCGGCATCCAAAATAAATTGACACGACTATGTAGGTTGACCATGACCAACGTAACAAGCCAAGTAAAAATAGCCGGTTTGCTATCCAGACCAATCAACATCTTTAATGGACTCCGACAAGGGGACGGTCTGGCCTGCCTCCTCTTCAACCTGGCATTGGAGAAAGCAATCCGTGACTCTGGCACGGCAAAAAGAGGGACCATCGTCAACATCAACAGGTCCAGCCAGTTACTGGCTTACGCAGACGACATCGACATCATCGGAAGAACCGAACAAGCTGTACACGATTCCTTCATCCAGATCGAGCAGGCGGCACAAAATCTGGGGCTGCACATTAGTGAAGGTAAAACAAAGTACATGGTGGCGTCGAATGCGAGAGGAACAGTCAAACAATCAAGGTTGCGGAGTACGAATTTGAAGTGGTGCAATCCTTTAAATACCTTGGGTCAATAGTAGCAGCCGATAACAATATAGAAGAAGAAATACGCGGGCGGCTTCTCAAATCCAACAGAGCCTACTATAGTCTGTCAAAGCTCTTCAAATCCAGAAATCTCACCATAACTTCAAAACTGCTGCTGTACAGGACCATGGTCCTCCCAGTACTCACATACGGATTCGAGACTTGGGTGCTTTGCAAAAGGCACTCCGACCTCTTAGCTGCGTTCGAGAGAAAAGTCTTAAGGAGAATTGTTGGCCCCGTATGTGAGGAAGGACGATTCCGGAGACGGTACAATCATGAACTGTACGCAATCTACCTTGAAGCAGATATCGTGACAAAAATTAAGCTCGGTAGACTCCGGTGGGCAGGGCACCTAGCTCGCATGAGCGAAGAGGAACCTGCTCGGAAAGTTCTTTGTGGTACATTCTATGGTAGACGATAGCGTGGTAGACCATGCTTGCGCTGGAGAGATGGCGTAGACCAGGACGCCCGAAGCCCTGGGGTGCGCAACTGGATGGCGTCGGCTAGAGACCGGGATAGGTGGAGAGACTCGTTGAAAGAGGCCAGAACCGGAACCCGGTTGTCGAGCCGATGATGATAATGACAATTCTTTAAAAAATTATGTTCTAAATTTTAAGAAAATCGGGTTACCCGTTAAGGTTGTAGCTCGATGTAAAGAGAAGTTAAGAAGGCAAATTATTTTACGGAGTTATCATGTTTCTACATAGATTATGTACCTATACGAGTATTATATAAAGGTCTTTCTTATTCGAACTGGGCCAGATTTGCCTATTGTCGTTTGTAAAAATTATCTCATTTCGAAATTTTCAACGAAATTACATCATGTGGACTAATGAAATCGAAGTAGGTATTACATAATATTTTCTATTTGCTTACTTTTTATCAAATTTTTTGCTTGGGTTTTTGTTTCCTTTGTTTGTTTTTGGAGGCATTATACCTTTGCAGCTAGGTTGTTGAAAAAAAATATTTATAGGTATGTGAAAAATAGATTTGCACAACAGAAACACAACATAAAATAACAGTAACGAGTTTTATCCATCATCATGACATATTGAAATAAAGGAGAGAACTCTTTTCCAATGTCAAACCAACAAAAATACATATTCCCATATTCTTTCTACATACTTTGACATACGTCCCAATTCAACCATTCTTCTACCTGTGGAATACGTCACCACCGAAAACAAAAAGTGATCGAATTTTCATTCTTAACTTATTTATACAGGGTGTCCCGTAATTCGTTTGCCATACTTTGGGATGTGATTCTTGGTCATATTCTAAGAAAAAAATTGTTCTACAGTAAAGTCTTATTTTCAACTTTGACATCAGTTTTTGACGATTTAAAAAAATGCTATGTTTGGTGTACCCTGACCCATGTTAAGGTCAATTTCTCTGTTAGTACTAGTAGTAGGGACCTCATTTTGGACTTTTTTTAGAAAAAACACTAACCTTTCAAACTACATTTAAATTGGGCTGATGTATTTTTAGGGTTGCCAGATATTCAATTTTAAATGGTGTTCAATTTTTCTTGCCCGAGCAAAATTTTGACTTTGAGGTCAATTTTTTTCAAAAAAAAAAAATGCGTAATAAACATAAAGTTTTCTTATTTTCGCCTGATGAACAAAAAAATAATAAAAAAAACTCATTTATAAGCGCACCAAAAAACCAATACATATTATGATACTTTGGAAAATCTAAAACAGGTAAAAATAAAAAACAAAACGATTTTTTGCCCTTAGGTATAAGGGGTTTGAATAAAACAATATTTTGTGTAGTTAAAAGTAATTTTTTATTTTATGTACGCACAAATACAGTCATAATAAGTGCTCAAAGTGCCCTCCTGCGTTTTTAATGCATGCTAGAGCCCGTTTTTGGATTTCATTTTGAGTGTTTATTCTCGATAACTCTTGCCTTACTTTTATTGATACTTCCGAAATACGTCGTTCTAATTCAGTTAAAGTTCTTATTTCAGATGAGTAAGCAACTTCTTTCATTCGTCACCATACAAAAAAATCCAGTACAGTGAGATCAGGAGATCGTGCAGGCCAGTGAATTGGTCTATTTCTGACTATCCTTCGATAACCGTATTCTTCATCCAGCCAATCGTTAACTTTACGACCATATTGGGCCGGAGCACCATATTGTTGGTACTATGATGAAACTAGTTGAAGCAGTGGAACTTCCTCCAATAGGTCTGGTAGATTTTTTTGTAAAAACTCCAGATAGTTAGTAGAATTAAGTCGGGGTGGTACTTCGAAAGGCCCGATTAATTTATTTCCAATTACACCTGCCCACATATTGACACTAAAACTAATCAAGTTTCTCGAAGCCTTCAAAAGGTATTTCCAAAAACATTTCTAGAAGGAAGTTGTCTGTTAGGATAAAGTTCCGGGTATCTTCGTTGTGCCCTTCTTGAATTTCCATTGCACAACCCATAAACGAATAAAATGTCTGCGTATTCTTTTATACCACTTATTTAGTTAATTTACCCATTAAACATGTATACCCCCAATTTAACTCTCCCTGAGAAGAGGTAAGATAATTAGGGTTTTGATAGCAAGTTAAGTAGGCAAAAGTACACTTTTGATGAGTGCACAGTCTTAAAAATTACATAAAAACTATCAATTTTCGTAAAACTACTTCAATTGTCAAGTGCTGCAATAAAAGTAGGTAAAAAAGCCAAAATTCGATTTTTTGCCTGTTTTAGATTTTCCCAAGTATAATAATATGTATGGGTTTTTTGGTGCACTTAAAAATGAATTTTTTTTTTATTATTGTTTTGTTCATCAGGTAAAAATAAGGAAACTTTATGTTTATTAAGCATTTCTTGAAAAAAATTGACCTCAAAGTCAAAATTTTGCTCGAGCAAGAAAAATTTAACACCATTTAAAATTGAATATCTGGCAACCCTAAAAATACATCTGCTCAATTTAAATGTAGTTTGAAAAGTTAGTGTTTCTTCTAAAAAAAAAGTTCAAAATGAGGTCCCTATTACTAGTACTAACAGAGAAATTGACCTAAACATGGGTCAGGGTACACCAAACATAGCATTTTTTTAAATCGTCAAAAACTGATGTCAAAGTTGAAAATCAGACTTTACTGTAGAACAATTTTTTTCTTAGAATATGACCAAGAATCACATCCCAAAGTAGTGCCTACTACCTACTAAAAAAAAATAATTTCTAACACGTTTTTTTATTTTTCTGTTCTGGTATACGAGATGCAAGATGACAAGTCATAAACAAGAATAAAAAACTAACCCAAACAAAACAAAAAAAGAATCAAAAGAGCGGATGGGCGGACAAAATTGTTTTGCAGAGAGAATAACAAACATTCTCTTTCAAAGCGCTGATATTGCAGTGAAATTCTTGTGAACTGAATCTTACTTGTGCGCGTGTGCAAGCAAATTTGTTGTTAAGAAATGCAAAATAGACCTCTTTTGTAAGAAAAATTAAATAAATATTGAGCGAAAAAAGTATTTTGTATTTTTAAATTTAATAAACAAAATATCAAATAAAAATAAAAAAATATGTGAGAATTGTATTTGTATACTTTCCTTACAAATGCATTACAAATACTGTCATATTGAATTGCATTTTTATGAACTTTAGATGAGTTTTATTTAATTTTAAAAACACATACACTATTCAGGGAATATAAAAAATCTTTGATTAAAAAAATATTTCCAAAAATTAAAAAATAAAACTCTCAATTTCCCAGGTTAATGAACAAAATATTTGTAAAAAAATGTATATTTTTTGAATTTTGTTTGTAAAATTAGTAAATTTTGTTTGTAAAAAAAAATATTAACGTAATTGCACATACTTATTGGCTTTGTATAAAAGTGAATTTGACTTCGTTATCTTTTACATTTACGAAGTTTTATACAGTAGAGCATTCAGACCAGTATGCAAATTTCTTTCATTTTTCATAGTTTTGTACATTTTTTTTTTGAATAAATAAGAAAACAGAATAAAAACAGAAGACAGATACGTGATTTTAGAATATGTTATTTCTTTAAAAAAATATTAAAAAAATAAAAAAGTAATATTTTCCGAATTTCCCTATCATTTGAATAACGACCTTACTAAAATGTATGATTTTTCCACTTGTGTGGCAGTTTCTGGGCTCACAATTTTTTTATATTTTTTTCAGGGCTACAAAAGTATTTTTCTTAACATTTTTCTAATCGATGACCGTTTATTTCATTGAAATATTCGTAAAAGTGTGAAAGTTATACAGCTTAGCGCAAAATTCTAACCTATTTTTTCAATGGACACCTACCCTTAAGGAGCACAAACATACATAGTACCAATATTTCCTTGTTGTTTTTAACAGTATATTATTTTTGAATTGTTTATGTTATTTTTTGAATTATTTTTTTGTTTCTTGCTCAAAGTTTACTTTTATTATTAATTAAATTTTTGAAATATTTAAATTCTGGTTGTCACCCCTCATCAGATATTACTTCAATGTTCACTTATATCATTCAATCTAAAAACATTTATATTGTATCTATACTTTCTAGTTTGCTTGAATGAATAAAAAATTTTCTATCTATCTGGCTGCCGAGATGCAAATGCGCCTCGTCTGAAAAGATGATTTTTCGCCCAAAATCGTTGTTCAATTGAAACTATTCTAAGGCTCAAACTACGAAGCGATAACGAAGCGGATGGCAGTGCTCCTTCTATTGCTGAGTCAATTGGACCTTTAAAACGAATAATCCGAGATCTTCGTGCAGAATTCTCCTCAGGGTAGTGCGTTGAGCTGTTGAGATTGATGGTGAGTTGATGTTCCTGAATTAAAACTCACACTCTCGGCTGCTACAGTAGCCACATTCTCGTCTGTGCACACCGTACGATGACGGGGACGGGGACCATGAGTGTTGCCCACCAGCATATACCAGTCTCACGAACTTTTTGCATTAACTTGCGTACAGCAGGCGCGTTGGGTGCTAAATATTGGCCAAATCTTCTTTTAAAAAACGCATTGTTTGGGCTACACAGCACTCACTTTGGAAATAAGTTTTCAATATTTCCCAACGTTTCAAGCGTAACCCGACTCATTTCGTTCCACGATCGTATGATACTGATACTGACTTTCTTTTAAGAGCGGGAAACATTTGTCAGTTTCAAAATAACGTATGATTAAAAAAAACACTATATGGCCCACCCTGTATTTTGTTGTTGAATGCTGTATGAGTATCCGTGTCTAAAACTCGTACCGATGTGAAAGTAGAAGGGTAAGCTATAATGTGAAGCTGCAGATGTAGCATCACAAGTAACTGTATAGCAAAGATTTCCTTAAACCTACAAATTTTAAATGAAACAATTGCTTAGCCACAGCGATTTATTTCGATCAATTTCTGAACTTTTTTCTTTTACCAAAATTTATTTTTGATACAGAGAGATTTTGTTTTATTTATATATTTTTCAGATGTTGGACATGATTAAACCAAACCAATCTGGATTTTTAAGCCTTGGCGATTTAAAAAGATGTAAATTAACAAATGTATTCTTTGATACATTTTTAAATTTGGAGAAATTTTTACAACATGAGCAAAGGGACCCTCTTTCAGCGGACCGAGATGATTATGTAAGTGTTTCAAAATTATCAAACGCGATCTTTACTTTATCAAAAGAAAATTTAATTTTATGTTGGCAGAAATCTTAATCTGCTAATTGAATTACAAAAACAAAGCGAAATGAATATTTAAAAAAATAATTTACAAGAATTAATACAAGAGACCGACGCGCACCGCGACAACAACAACCGAGAAGATGACACAAGACAAACTAACTTGTGTCAAATTGAAATGGGAGTGTTTGATAAAAAACACAACAAGCAGTATCCAGAGGACTGCCACCCACTAGCTCAGCGATGGGGTGGGTTCAGAGATTTAATTAATCGAATTGGAGTAATTAATGAAATAAAATAAACGAATCTGTAGAGGATATAGGAAGTGTAAGTACGGGGTGCACTCACATAGAAAATGGACGCCAGTAATTTTTTTTTTTTGAATTAAAGGAAATTACAAACCTTTTGGAGCGGAACCACAGAATTTTGTTTGAATGAATTAAAAAAGAAATTTACAATTTGTTTTGAACAATTTTTAATTGATATCGATTTTTGCTTGGGAAACCTTGCAAGCAGGATTAAAAGCCAAGATCTTTTCCGATTTTTATGAACAAAGAAGTTTCACAAATTTAAACTGTAAAAAAAAAACAAAACCGAAAGCAAATAAAACGCAAGTGAAAAACGCAATTGGGCCGTTAGCGAAAAAAAACCGCGTCCCATAATTAACTGGGATAAAATTCGAAATGTTTAACAAATCCTTACGAAATCTTTTAAAATTGACACACAAAATAAAAAACACTACTTATCTTTTTTTTTGTCCAAATCTACGTATCTCCTTTCCATCTCTTTTCCTCTATCACCTCGATTATTTCTATTTTTTTTCCCAAATTCCTTCTCCGTCTCGAACTACAATCTTTCCTTTCCTTCAAAATTTTCTCGACAACTTTCTCTCCGAAATGACCAAAAAAACTTTTTTTTCCAATTTTCTAAGTCTTTTTGATTTCTCTCGACTTTTTCAAAAAATCAACTTCGCGCTTCAAAATATCTCAAAAGAGTCCCTTTCCAAGCTAAACCTATTGTCTTCCTCGGCCATTCCATTCTCTCACACGTCCAGCCAATCGTTTTCGAGATCTTCAGTCACGGGATCACGGCTTCCTGGAAAGCTACGTGCTCTCCTCAAAAACCTCCGTTCCTCCGTAGTTGAATCTCATCGAAACTTTACTCTCACACACACATTCAATGATTCAACAAGTTGTTGGACGTCTTTCCAAAACTTGCCGAATGCAAATCACCGAGCTCAGACCCCTTTCAACTAACTTTTTCGAGAAAATCTAAAAGGATCAAAAATTGAGAAAAAGTTTCTACTAGGCTTTCTCCTAGTTAGGTTAGGTTAAAGTGGCTGCTGACCGGAAAAGGTCAGCACACTTAGACCAATATTTGGTCCGTTGTGATACCACAAGGATTTCAAAAATCCCCCTTACTCGTTAAACCATTTTGAGCTAATAATGAAGCGTTTGAGACAGTGAATGTCGGAATTATTTAGATCACTAGGATCGTTATAGTAGTAGTCTCCCAAGTGGAGTCTACGTCTTTGCGCTAGGGCAGGACAAGAGCATAGAAGGTGGGGAATTGACTCCTCTTCTTCTTCATCCATGCAGCTTCTGCAAAAATCATTTGCAGGAACTCCAAGACGAAAAGCATGTCTTCCTATTAGGCAGTGCCCAGTAAGGACACCTATAATGGAGCTAATATGCAATCTACCAATAGAAATTAGTTGTTTTGAGCGTTTAGCATCAAACAATGGCCAAATCAGTTTAGTAGAACGGCAAGTTGGGGTGCTGGTCCACCTGTGGTTAGCTTTCTTTATGGTATCTTGCTTTAGCATAAGTTTACAAGTAGCTAGGGGTATACCGATGTTAGATTTGCTATCCAACAAAGGTAATATTGTTCCGTTTTTTGCAAGTTCGTCAGCTTTACAATTCTCCTAGTTACTATTAATTAATCACGAGTAATTCGAAGCGCGAAGCAATCTTTCCAAAACTAAAACCAAGGTGAGAGAGAAAAACGTTTCTTTAAATTTTAAGCTCTAATTAGTTATTTTCTTTCGTTGTCAATTCTGAAAGATCTTCTATTATAACAAAACTTGCGCTTTAAGAATTTTGAAGTACGTTAGCGACCCATTTTGCTTACAAAAAAAAATATTAAATTACGTTAACAAAAAGTTTAATTTGGTTAATTGGATATTGATCATTCGGCCTGTTTGGAGATAAGTAAGATTCCGCCTAACTCGACTACTTCTTCAGCTCATCCGCTGGTTCATCGAAAAGAGACCGCCCGTCTTCTTTATAGTTTTAGAACCAACTGTTCCACTTCGTTTGCATATAGCTCCGAAACATATTTTTGTTACGTTTCCAAAATACTTTAAGAGCAGGTCTCTCGCTGATGGCCACTAGGTATCTATGTACTAACTCTATAAGTATTTTGGAGCAACAACGGAAAAAGAAACTAAAAATGATTAAAGGCAGGTGAGACTTGTTGTGGTAAATTTTACCGCAACAAATCCCACCTTTATCTCCCAGAAAATGTGCTTACATTTCTGTATCACATTTTCTAAGATTTGCCAACTAAATAAAAAGTAAAAACAAGGTTTTCCATAAAAAAAAAATTAAAAATGAAAATCATTAAGTATCAAAAGCCAAAAAAACTACGTTACTCTACTTTAATCCTCGGATGCATCGTTATACAGTTTTAAATCTTTAACACGCCAAGTTTCGTATTCCTTACCACTACTATCTTGTAAAACATATGTCCAAGGTGACATACGCTTCTTGATTTCAAACGGGCAGACAAGCTTCGGCGCTAATTTGGCAGCATAATAATTCGCTGCATCCCACAACGAAAAGTTCCTACGCCAAACAATTTCGCCGGGGTGATATTGGACATCACGCCGTCGAAGATTGTAGACTTGAGCAGATCTCTTAGATGCTGCTTGTAACTTTCTTCCTTGAAACGTTCAGCGATCTCATCCCGATCCTGAACGGTTCCCGAACTATCCTCCACAGATGGTACTTCTCGACCTGAAGTCACCATATCCCTACCAAAATTCGCATAGTAAGGCGAAACACCTAAAACCTCATGTTGTGACACGCGAATAGCACACGCCACCTTACTCAATTGTGAGCCTCACACTCTGTGGTTTTCTGCAGGTAAGCCCTCAACGTCGTCTTAAAAATGTGGTTAATCCTTTCCGCAGGATTCGCCTGCGGATGGTAATGAGCTGTAAATTTTAGCTGTGATGCGTACGCCTGGCAAAGCGTTTTCAGTTCCTTTGATCGAAACTGGGGACCGTTGTCACACACGATCACTTTTGGAATGTCAAATAAGAGGAAAACGTTGTCTTCTAATTCCCTAACGATTGCCCTAGAAGTAGCCGACCTTAAAGCGAAAAGTAGCGGAAACTTCGTGAAATAATCTACTACTGTCAAAATGTAAATAAAACCCCTACTCGATTTAGGAAGCGGACCTACCAAATCTACACAAATCATTTCCCATGGTGATTTGATTCCTACCATCTCAGTCATAAATCCAGCTGGCTTCTCATTCACAGGTTTTACCTGTTGGCAAACTTTACAACTCATAACATATTTTGTGATATCTGCCCTCATTTTTGGCCAGTAAAACTTAGCCGCTATTCTAGCAAAAGTTTTTCTAACTCCCATGTGGCCTGCTAAAGGACCGTCATGGAATTCCTGCATAGTTCCTTACCTCTCGTTCCTACCTAACACCATCTTCCACTCCTGGTTATTTTCATGTACTACAACGTGATTAACCTTTACGAGTTTAAACAACTGACCTTGCTCAACTATCTAGGCTGGGTACCTAAGCGGATTCGAATTTACCTCTGAAATCATTCGCTTCACCCAAGGGTCTAAATCCTCATCTGAGATTCCACCCAACTGTGGAACTCCCCGAGAAAGCATATCCGGAACAACATGCTCTTTGCCCTTTCGGTGAATGATTTCGAAATCGAATTGTTGGAGCCTAACTGCCCAACGCGCTAACCTACCCTGCGGATCTTTAAAACTGCTTAACCATACTAAGGAATATTGATCCGTCACAACAGTAAAACGAATACCTTCGTTATACGGTCGCAACTTCCTAATAGCCCACAATGCAGCCAAGCATTCTTTCTCTGTGTTGTAGAATAATTTCTCTCATTCCTATTTAAAGACCTATTGAAAGAGCTGCCCCGATACCGAAATCTGACGCGTCTGTTTGAACAACGAAAGGTCGTTTAAAATCTGGGCAAGTAAGTATAGGTGCTGTCACCAAACACTCTTTTGCCTTCCTGAAACTATCCTCACATTCTTCAGTCCAAATGAACTTCCTATTTTTCTTTAATAAATCTGATAAAGGCCGAAGTAATTTAGCAAAATTTAGTACGAAACGACCGACGGTACCACGAAACTGTCCCTATAAAACTCATAACTTCTTTTACATTCCTCGGTGCTGGAATCCTAACCATGCTTTCCACTTTCTCTGGATCTACATGTAACCCATTTCGATCCACTATATATCCTAAAAATTTCATCGATGGCATGCAAAAGATGCATTTCTCCTAACTGACCCTGCTTCACTCAAACTTTTCATCACCTCATTCAGAATTTCAAGATGTTGTTCGAAACTTTCTGTAATGATGATGATGTCATCTAAATAGACGAAAACGAATGGCTCCAGGTCGGCACCCAAAACTGTGTCGATAAACCTCTGCCAAGTAGCAGGCGAGTTGTGAAGACTGAAAGGCATTCTTTGAAATTGAAAAAGACCTCTCCCAGGGACCGTAAAGGCAGTATAGGGCTTAGATTCCTCCTCCATAGGAATCTGCCAATACGCTGACTTGATGTCTAGTGAAGACAAGAACATCGAAGCCTGTCTAAAATCGAATTAATATAAGGAAGCGGATAAGCATCCCCATCTGTATTTTATTCAGCTTCCTATAGTCCACACAGAACCTAAAGGAGCCATCTTTCTTTTTAACTAATAGTATTGGAGATGACAACGCACTTGTCGATCTCTCAAAAACACCTGCATCTAACATTTCCTTTAATTCCCTATCAATATGTACTTGCATGGCCGACGAGGCCGGATAATACCGTTGTTTAATCGGTTCCGCAGACGTTCTAATTTTATGCGCAACCATGGTTGTGCACCCTAGGTCTTCGGGCATCCTACTAAATGATTCGTCAATCAAATTTTCTAAACTCTTTATTTCCCTATCACTCAACTCTGATCGTTCTGTAATCGAACAAATCGAAACCGGCTGTTCCGAAAAATTCCAATCACGTGACCTTAAATCCGGTATAATGCCCGAAAGTGCCCAAAAATCTGCACCTAGGATCAACGTGTGTGGCAGAGTTGGTATAACAAGGCAGTCAATCAACACTGCCCTGTCTTCTACGACTATTGGAGGAGAGAGTGTCCCTAAAACCTTGACACCTTTTCCATCTGCTAACCGAACGCAGTGAACAGTGTCTGTCTTCAAAGAAAGGCCTAAATCTCGCAAACATTTTCCAAGCATCCCTACCTATTATGGTCCTAGAAGCTCCTGAATCTAGTAAACCTAAAAATCTAGAACCATAAATACTAACACCTAAAAATGGTCTCCTATCATCACCGTTTGCCTTCAGGGAAAAACCTAAATGAACCTGATTCACCAACTGGTTTTCAGCAGGCAAAACCTTCAACGTCTTCGAGCCTCCTGCCCTGCTGGCACAAGAGTCCGTTGACCGTTTCCCGAACACCGCCCGTCAGCAGTTTTTTTTACTGACCCCTAAGGTCCCACAACCAAAACAACGCCTAGGAGCGGAACACCTATTTGCAAAATGGCCTGATCCATTGCAATTATAACACCTAACCAAAGACCTTTGGTTCGAAGACTGGGCCTGACGAGCAGTTTGGTTATTCTCCGCAATAACGGAAACTGCAGAAGTTTCAACACCTACGTATGTTAAATCCAGTTCTAGCAAAGTCCTTTTATTCCTAACACTAGGTGGTGGAACATAAGATTCCACGTTTGCCCTAACTGCTTCTAAATTCCTACCTAAAGCCACCAAATCGGATACGCAACTTGGTTTCGCCAAAACAAGTTGAGTTTGGTAGAAAGGTGTCAAGTTCCTTTGAATCATTGACAACTTCCTACCTTCCGATATTGGTTCAGTTAACCTACCGAATAAATTCTGCATTGTCGCCACATAGACTCCGATGGATTTATCTTTGCCTTGTGTGCGACGCCTAATTTCATCTAACAGTGAATCATCGTAATTCGGTGGCAAGAACTTCAGCTTCAACTCTCTGACGAGTTCTGGCCACGAATTAATCGACAACCTAATTGCCCTATACCAAATTAGAGCTTTTCCCATAAAAAGCTCAACTGCTGCCCTAAAAAGCTGTGTTTCTGAAACACCTCTAGCCTGACACATCTCTTCAACCCTTTCTAGAAACGCTTCACTGAAGCACTACAGCGCTCACCAGTGAACTCACTTCACATCCCATTTTGATATATCTACAAATTTTTCAGAACTTACTATAACCCGTTCTACCACTGGGTTAACCTGACTACAATTATCACCTTTATTGGTGACTGCCACTCCTAAGTCCGTCCATTTACTGGCGGAGGTACTTATCGACCTGCTATCCTGAGGTTCAGCTGAACGCTGTTTTCAACCTCATTCCTCTTAACCTGTTACCTATCCTGTTTCTTCAGATTCCTTTCATCATCAATTCCCTCCTCATCATTATCATTTTCCTCATCTCCTTCTAATTCTGCCATAGCCATAATTAATTTGTTTTTCAAACCTTGCCTACTCTTTTCCTGAGTCTCATTCTCAGGTATACTCCTATCCATCCTACGTAAGCCCCACTCTACTTTTGTGATTATTTTCAATTACTCCTTCGAAGTTTCCGACTTCGGAGGATTTTCTAATAGTTTAACTATTTCTCCTAACTTCTTCTCCACCGCCAAAAGATACTGTTCGAAGCTGAGCGGGTAGGTTGGAGGTATAAACGAACTCCTACATTCGAGTTTCAATGCAACCCTAAGTGCTTTTCGCATTTCCTTTACGGTCCCTACTGCTAATCCCCTACATTCTACCTTGTTTATTATTTCGTCTTGCGAAAATCTATTTACCTGACTAATATCCATTTTGGAAATTAAAAAAAAAATTTAAAGACTGAACAAATTTAAAGTAAAACAAAAGCAAGAAAATATATCACAGATGAAATAAAACACTAAATTTTATATGAAAATATGGCCGAATTGTTTGTACTTTTTCACTTAAAAAAATGAAAAAAAATTCCCGAAACTGCACAAGTCACTTTTAGCAAATTATTTCTTTTTTGTATTCCTAACCTTCAAAATACTGAAACTAATAATAAACACAATTCTTTATTAAAATCTAATTGTCTAAAAACACTCCACCTAATTAATCAAGCAGAATAAAAAAACAATCTAAAATTATTTTTCTCTAAAGGAACAACCACAAAAAAGTACTTTTTCAAAGTGTCAACCCTGACCTTAATTTACCCGAAACTTCGAAATGTCAAAATAATATTTTAATTAAAAAAGCAAAATGCCCTGTGTGAAAGAGACCACCCTATTAAATCGGTGGAAAGAATTGAAATATCAAACAAATAATTAATGCAAAAACAAATGAAAATGAAAGCCAAATGCTCAATGAATTAAAATGAAATCTATGTATAATCGTAATCAGGACAAGGAAAAAATAAAACCTTACTCAATTTTTTTTACACTGTTTAAATTTCTCTTTAGCAACTGCAACGTTCTCTTGATGAACAACCATACATACATACATATGTGTATGCATATGTACCACAAATTTTCCACCAAGATTAAACTCCAATTTATGCTCTTGGTATACAATTATCACTAGAAAAGAAGGAAAATAACACCAAGTAAATGTTTTTTATAAAACAAAATGTTTATATAAACAAAACTTCTCTAACAATCACAGCACAAAAAAAACTTCAACTATAGGTCCTTTTTTTTTGCACACAAGAAACACAGAAACACAAGCTCCACGTTGGGCGCCAATTGTTGCAAAATTATTATCAAACGCGATCTTTACTTTATCAATAGAAAATTTAATTTTATGTTGGCAGAAATCTTAATCTGCTAATTGAATAACAAAAACAAAGCGAAATGAATGTTTAAGAAAAGAATTTATGTACAAGAATTAATACAAGAGACCGACGCGCGCCGCGACAACAACAACCGAGAACATGACACAAGACTAACTTATGTCAAATTGAAATGGGTGCGTTTGATAAAAACCACAACAAGCAGTATCCAGAGGACTGCCACCCACTAGCTCAGCGATGGGGTGGGTTCAGAGATTTAATTAATCGAATTGGAGTAATTAATGAAATAAAATAAACGAATCTGTAGAGAATATAGGAAGTGTAAGTACGGGGTGCACTCACATAGAAAATGGACGCCAGTAATTTTTTTTTTTGAATTAAAGGAAATTACAAACCTTTTGGAGCGGAACCACAGAATTTTGTTTGAATGAATAAAAAAAGAAATTTACAATTTGTTTTGAACAATTTTTAATTGATATCGATTTTTGCTTGGGAAACCTTGCAAGCAGGATTAAAACCCAAGATCTTTTCCGATTTTTATGAACAAAGAAGTTTCACAAATTTAAACTGTAAAAAAACAAAACCGAAAGCAAATGAAACACAAGTGAAAAACGCAATTGGGCCGTTAGCGAAAAAAACCGCGTCCCACAATTAACTGGGATAAAATTCGAAATGTTAAACAAATCCTTACGAAATCTTTTAAAATTGACACACAAAAAAAGAAACACTCTACTTATCTTTTTTTTTGTCCAAATCTACGAATCTCCTTTCCGCCTCTTTTCCTCTATCACCTCGATTATTTCTATTTTTTTTTTCCAAATTCCTTCTCCGTCTCGAACTACAATCTTTCCTTTCCTTCAAAATTTTCTCGACAACTTTCTCTCCGAAATGACCAAAACTTTTTTTCCAATTTTCTAATTCTCACACACACATTCAATAATTGAACAAGTTGTTGGACGTCTTTCCAAAACTTGCCGAATCTAAATGACCGAGTTCAGACCCCTTTCAACTAACTTTTTCGAGAAAATCTAAAAGGATTAAAAATCGAGAAAAAGTTTCTACTAGGCTTTTTCCTAGTTACTATTAATTATTCGCGAAGCGCGAAGCAATCTTTCCAAAACTAAAACCAAGGTGAGAGAGAAAAACGTTTCTTTAAATTTTAAGCTCTAATTAGTTATTTTCTTTCGTTGTCAATTCTGAAAGATCTTCTATTATAACAAAAATTGCGCTTTAAGAATTTTGAAGTGCGTTAGCGACCCATTTTGCTTACAAAAAAAAAATATTAAATTACGTTAACAAAAAGTTTAATTTGGTTAATTGGATCTTGATCATTCGGCCTGTTTGGAGTTAAGTAAGAGTCCGCCTGACTCGATTACTTCTTCAGCTCATCCGCTGGTACATCGAAAAGAGACCGCCCATCTTCTTTAAAGTTTTAGAACCAACTGTTCAACTTCGTTTGCATATAGCTCCGAAACCTATTTTTGTTACTTTTCCAAAATACTTTAAGAGCAGGTCTCTGGCTGATGGCCACCAGGTATCTACTAACTCTACGGAAGCAACGGAAAAAGAAACTAAAAATGATTAAAGGCAGGTGAGACTTGTTGTGGTAAATTTTACCGCAACATAAGTACAAACCATAAACAGTGAAAGGAAAACCTTTTCAATAGAATTAAGCTATTTTTTTGTTTAAAGAGGGTTCAAACTCAATTGCTTATTGAACCCAGTCGCTAGATCTAGTCGGATATGAGTGCGGAGCACTTGCCTGGTGTGTAATTTAGGAAACTAGATTTTAATATACATATTAGATATTCAAAAAAGAATAAGTCAACATAGAAATAATTTTAATAAAACAATCTTTATTTAGCAGTAATTATCTTTTAGATTTCTTTGGACAAAAACGATGTTACTTAAGACCGACACATATGTATGTAACTACCAGTGGCGTGGCGTGGATAATTTTAAATGGGAACCCGTTATAAAATTTTGTCACCTGTAGAAATGAAAAAAAAAAAATCTTAGAACCTTAAAAACAACATTTCTAGTAGGGATATGGTATCTTCAAATGCATTCCACTTTGACTTCAAGACATTAACATTTTAATCAAAAATGAGCTTGAAACATACACCCCTATTACGATTGTCAATTATCAAATTGATAGTTGATAAACCTTGAAAATTGGGTTACAAAACTCAATTTATTAAAAAACTAATCAATTTTTCTTTTAAATTTTTCAATTTGCTTGTGTTTCGCAATGGTCTGAATCATTCTCAATGATCAAAACTTTAATCAGTTGGGTTTTTAAACATTGAATTAAAAATTTATCAACTATCAAATTGATAGTTGACAATCATAATAGGGGTGATAATAAAAAAGGACCTCCATTTAGACACCACCCCCTTCGGCAGACATAACTGCGGCACCTTCTTAGGAATGTTCTATTAACTTTTCCTTGCAATCATATGTGTCAAGAATATAGAATATTATGATGGGACAACTCATATGCATTAAGACTCGCCCTAACGTCAAAAATACAAGATATTTTTCTTGTATTCCATTCTGTGACAAGAACCGAAATATGGCACTCAGTTGTCCCCTATGACTCAAATCTGATGTTTCGTCGATCATAATCGACATGAACCGAGCTTCTATCATTTCATTTTAAATATCGTTGCCCTATAACACTACTCTAAATAGGATTCCCTTAAAGTGTAATAGGTACTTATATGTTGATTTCCTTTACACATAAGAAATCAATTTCTGTGTGAAGATTTTGATCCATCGCCAGATTTTGCGTTCCTAAACACCCAACAAAAATTTATTTTTCTTTGACAGGTATCAAAATCTTTAAATCCATATTTAAAGATTTAAAATTAATGCTCACACTGTGTCTCTGGCATATTAAGGGTATACAAACACCTTGAGTGTGCGCCGATTATAAAAAAAAAAAATTCGATCTGAGATCGAAATCCCTGGTGTGTAAACGAAAAAAGGATAAAATATAAACTATCAACTATCCTTACTAAAATTATTTGTTTTCTCCGATCTGTTAAACAGCAATCTACATTATTATCAGACATTTCCAAGACAAAATCTAGAACTGCACTAAAATTAAAAAGCTAAATTGTAGCTTGTAATTTTGGTGTCGCCAGCAACAAGAAGCAACAAATATGTTTAAGTATGTGTGGGGTGTTTGAAGGATACCAATATATCTTGTTGCTGGCGACACCAAAATTACAAGCTACAAGGTTAAAATACTAAATTATAAGCTTTTCTAAATTTTTAAATCATGAATATCTTGGCTCCCGTTTGTCGTAATAGACTATTTTTTTTTTAATTTGAAGAAAATTAGCAGGACTATAAGACAAAAATCCAAAACTGAAAAATATTTACCGTAATATACAGTTTTTTTCTCAATAACTATGAAAAAAAGGTAATAAAAACAAGAAAAAAAACGTTAAACCAACGGTAACTTTTTATGTTTTTCCTCAAACATATTAAATTAAATGCAAGTTGATAGAAAATATTGTTATTAGCAATAAACTTTTTTATTTTCACTTTGCGACATACTGGGGCTGAGATATTAATTAAAACATAAAATCATAAAATGCGTGGGTGCGCTGACTTACCTATGTTCAATAAGTTATTACTCGGCTTTCGTTCATCGTAGAGTGCTGATTTTTTTTTTAATTGTAGGGAATTACAAGAATTTTAATAATAAAAAATAAAAATTTCATCGTTAAATGAGCTTTTTTCTTAATAATCACGAAAAAGTGATTTTTAAAAAACAAAAAATTTGTTTAACTTACTATAACTTTTTTTTTTATTTGTTTAAACAAATGTTTTTTTAGAAAGTAATAGATAATGTTATTAGGAATAAAAACATGTTTAATTTTTGTTTGTACGAGATAGTGGAGCCGAGATATTCGCAAATGACCAAAAAATGACACAAAACACATTTTTAGAAATAACTTTGGTAAAAAAAGTTGTCATGTGGTGCAAATTTAGTTTTAAGCTTTTCTCATAAGCACCTATCGATTCATGAAAAAAAAATTGACCATGCCTCTGCGCGCAAGGTCAAATGACGCTTTGACTGGACTAAATGGCTTGTAAGTTTTGTTTCGAGAATAGTAACATTCGGGGGAATCGTAAAAATATCTGTGCTGTGACATGCACTCTTCCTTTTATTTATAAATTATATTTTGTCTGAAACTTCTAATCTACTAAATTAAATTGTTGCGCTGATGACAGTAGATACCCTCATATTTTCATATTTTTTTTTAGATTCACATACTTGTCCTTCGGATGTGGACTTCCAACGGCAGCATGTAATAAGCCCATTAAATTCTGATCTTGACAGTATTGTCCAATGGGAAATCGGAGAACCGTGTAGAATTTAATGCTTCGAAAACTCAAAACTGTTTACTGTCGCTTAAGCGTAACCCTCCCTCAATGCCAGTTTCTACGGATGGCACTTGCATTGAGGAGACGAAACAGCTTTCAGCTCAAGGTATGTGCATAACAGACCATCTTTAGTGGAGTTATCATATATCTGATGTCACCGAAAACGTTGCTTAGTGCTTAGGTTTTCTCCTCTAACGCAAGAAGTTTTTTGCTCCTCTGATCTGCCTCTTATAATATAAAGCCTTTATTCTTCGGAAACTCGATTACAATTTCCATATCTGGGCAAATGCTCAAAAACCCATCACTTGAGTCTCTTGGACAGAATTCAAAAGAGAGCTATAAAAATGATATGCGACCTTTATCTCACTCAAACATTTGTATCGCACGAGCACCGCCGCAATGTTTTATGTCTATCATTATTTTACTCCTGTTTTCATAAACAGTGCTATACTGAAATATCTAGTTGCATTCCTCTCCTCAAATAATTCAACCGTAATACTTGTACTTCTAGGAATGCTCATCAGCTTAACCTTGTATCAAATTTGGGACGTACTGTCAAGTACAGAGATTCTTTTTTAGCCGCACTACACGAATGTGGAATGCCTTAACCGGCTGAATGTTTCCCACTCATTGCAATGTGCAGACATTCAATTTTTTTCTATTTTTATACGAATAATAAAATTTCTAAAAAAAAATATTATAAACCCGTTTTTTTTCAAAAAAATTTTTTTTTTTCAAAATTTCAAAAAAAAAAAATATTTTTGAAGTTGTGCAATTATTTGAAAATTATTAGAAGCTTCTGCTATAGAAATATATCATTAAAATCCGTTATGTTGATAATGAGAAATTCAAAATTCAATAAAAAGGGTTGTATAGTAGGTACAATCAGTTATATCTTAATTTCAATTTTTACTTGCGACTTATAGGTACTATAACTATAAGGCAAGTTATGCATTCGGAAAAAAATCGAACTCGAAATTTTGATCAAAGTTGATATTACGATAATAGCGAAGACCAACAAAGTTGGTCTCGCAATTTTGTCTGTCTGTCTGTTCGACTACAGCTAAACGGCTCGGTCGATTTTCTTTAAACTTGGTAGATATGGGTTTTATTTTTTTCTGCCCGGATCTTTTTGGTTTGATTTTTTAAGACCAAAAATAACGGTAACTGCCATACGATTTTTTTTCGAAATTTTATAAATATTTTTTTTCTCAAAAACTGTCCCACAGATTTGTTTTTTAAATTCATAAAATTTCATTTAGTTAAACCTAGGTAATGAATGAAAAAAAATTTCCAAAAAATTATTATTTTTGGTACCCCCTTTGGAACCATTTTTTTTGTTTTTGATTTTCCCAAAAACGGTACAACCGATTTTGATCATTTTTTTATGTTAGTTTTAATATTATTGTGTATTCAAATTTTCAAAAAAATTTTTTTTTGATTTTTGAAAAAATTAAAAAAATTTTTTTGAAATCTCAATATTTTGAAAACCCCATGCTCGTTTTTTTTAAAACTTGATAAATAAAAGTTTTTTAAAATAATCTACAAGATATGAAAACAAAAAATTTATTTTACCTAAAAATAATGGTACCCTCCATACAAATGTTAAAAAATGGTTTTCGAAGATCGCATTTTTCTCGAAAACGGTTCCGAGAATTTTGCTCAAATTTTTAATCTTTCGATTAATTTTTAACATCTATAATTAAATACAAAAAATTTCAAAAGCAAGACATTACTGACTGTACATACCATAGAACGTTTTTTTTAAATTTTAAATTTCTCATTATCGACATAACAGATTTTAATGAAATTTTTCATAGAGGTGTTCCTAAAAACTTTAAGAAACATTGCATTTCAAAACTTAAAAAAAAATATTTTTTGAAATTGAATTTGATTTTTTTTTTGGAAAATTCGATATCTCAAAAATGAGTCAATATTTTTTTTGGAAATTTAATTTTCATTCGTACAATAATACAATAACCTAAAGGGGACGTACCAAATTTTGTTCTTAAAAATATTTAAAGAATTTTGTATACAAAAGTTTAATTTTTTAAGAAACCACTACAACGACTTATAATTTTTGTTTTTGTATAAATTCATATTTG
This sequence comes from Philhelius festivus, assembly GCA_963931855.1. Classification (NCBI taxonomy): domain Eukaryota; kingdom Metazoa; phylum Arthropoda; class Insecta; order Diptera; family Syrphidae; genus Philhelius; species Philhelius festivus. Next base: position 99,717,908 of record OZ007555.1, read on the forward strand.
CATAGTATTCTGTTTTTGTCTCTTACTACTAAAAGAATTCAAAATATGATGATAATTTTATCCTTATGAACAGTTTTTTCTAATAACATTCGTTTTTAAAATTCCTAGTGTATTACATAGGAGCAAGTTCGTGCGAGCCAGCCGTGCATTTTATTTTTATTGAATTATAGATTTTAAAAATTAATCGAAAGGAAAGCAAATGTATCAAAATTCTAGGCACCATTTTCAAGAAAAATATGTTTTTGAAAAACCCATTTTTAACGTTCATTTTTTTTCTCACATATTGTAGATTGTATGATTGTATTTAAATACTTTCAACTGTCAAAAAAATCGCGGATGAACTGAATTGAAAGATCAAGCGAAACGCACCTTGGAGTTTGTTGGGGCGCATAACATTTTATGTTAAATATTAATATAAATAATTTTGAATTAAAAAGAAAATAAACATTAAAATAATAAATAGAAAACTTAACGAACATTTAAATTTGCCGCCACTTGCTAGGGCGAGCCATATTTTATTATCCCTAAAAATATGTATCTTACATAGAAAAAACATAGAACAGAGCTTATATTAAATCTTATATAAATAAATAAAATTACTTCTTGTTAAACACTCGACGCGCACAGTCTTTTATTCTTCCACTTTCGCTCTCTTATTCGCTCGATTTTGCACAGTGATCCACTACAAATCCGCGACACTTAGAATACTATATTCTATTATATTATATGGTACTTGGTGAGAAAACCCTCTCATCCAACATTTTTGGCGCCCAACGTGGGGAAAACCTTAAAGTTCATTTTTAAATATAAATTAAATTAATTTACAAGAAGCTCAATTACGAACTACATATAATATTCCTCGATTTTTAAATTGAAAAAGTGATCAGTGCATATAAAATCTCTAAATAAACATTGACATTTAAAATTAAAGAGATTCGCAGTTCGGTACGCGATAGACTCGGTTTTCGTGAGTGAAAGTGTGATACAGCAAATCATCTTTAAACAAGAAGCAGGAAAGCAGATCATCTCTAAAGAATAAAGATCATCAAAATCATCAAGAAATCCACTGGAGTCCACACGAGTGAAGTAGTATAAAAAAAGGGTACATAGGTATACATCTCCCAAAAGGTACTTGTCCACCACTTATAACGAACCTGCGTTAAATCTATTCAAGTATACATACTTATATTACATCTTAAAGCAACTTTAAATCCACTATCAAATAGATCTTAAAATTTAAACCAAAAAAGCTTAAAAGAATAAAATAAAAATAAATCATATTTAAACTGTAACGACATTTATTTAAATTATATTCTGCAATTCGAAAAAATATATGGGTGATTCTACAAACAATGGAATAAAATGATACAAATTTCGGTACGACATTTTTGGATTCCAAAAGCCGTAAGAGTTGTTCTAGATGATCATTAGAACGTCTCTTTGCGTTGTTGAAAGCGGCCAGTTAAAAAAAAAATAAAAAATGACGATTTTAAGGAAATTTTTTGAAAAAAGATGTTCAGGATACTGAGTTTTTTTTTAAGGGAACTGAATAAATCTTAAGTTTTTTTTCTTATTTTCTCTTGGGTACACATTGAAATATAGAAATTAAATTTAATTAGCCTTCATAAAAATACAAATTCATAGTTAATACATAATAACTTAGCATTTTATTAAAAGAATATACTATTTTATAATTAATTTTGTTTTTTCTATTTAGAATCAATTTAAAATAAATTATATTCTTTTTAAAAATTTTAAAAATATTTTGCAATGAAGTTCGAAGTCCAACCTAACTATCTAAAATAAATTTATCAGGTTTCTGAATAAAATATCATTTGCTCATTTATTACCCAGGGGACTGAGGTTTTTAATGGTTTTTGCGCAAAAAAAAAAGATATTAAGGTTTTACCTTTGTATATAAATTTTAAAAGTACTCTCATGGAACACGAAAAAAAGTTTTATTATTGTGCCGCAAAATCGTAAGTGTGGCGGCTATGTTAAGCAGTGCAGAGTTGATGTGGAAGGAGAAAATATAAGCAAAAAAAGAGACGAGGTAGGGATATATTTATTCTGACAACAATAAAGAGGGTAAGGGAGAAAATATTATCTGCGTTTCTTTTTGCTGTCAGAATCAATTGTAGGTAGGTATATAAAGTTGTATATGCCAGGCGCGAGATGAATACAAGCAAAAAGTATTGAGAGTTCTGGTTTGTTTAAATTCTGATACGATTAATTACCGAGGTTGCCATTTTGTCGACTTTGTAATAAGATCTAGAGGAATTTGAACTTAATAAACTCAAATTGTTTTATTTCGTTTTTGAAAACTAAATAATTTCAAATTGGCTTTATTTCGCTATGGTAACCAAAATAATAATAAATAAAAAGAAAATAGCTTTTGCATAGTATGTAGGTAGTATGTAAATATAGAAAATTTTTAATACTTTTTATGTGTATAAATAACAATTTCAGAAATTCATAAATATTCACATAAAGCTATTTTGAAAAAAAAATCAAATAAGTTCCTCGAGAAAAAAATAATTTTAGAAAACTTATATTAATTAAAAAAATAGAATAAAATTATTATTGAAGTACAGTGAAAGCTCTAATAAGCGGACACTCATGGTCGCCCAATTTTTGTCCGGTTATGAGAACTGTCCGGTTAAGGGAAAGCAATAAAAAAACTTTTTTTTTAACTTCATATTAATTCTTCATCTTCTTTATTTCTTGAAATCTCTGCAGCTTGTGTTTTTCCAATATTAAATCTAAAAAACTTTGCATAGGTAAAATATTTCATGTCGTGGCTGAAAAAAAAGTTTTTATGGCCCAATGCATTGGCAATTTACAACTTTTCTTGCCTCACCCTTTTTTACCGTTATTTTAACGGACTATGCTCTAGTGAAATAGCCAGCTGCATTCCTCCCCTTAAACAACTGTAACATTCGCACTTCTAGGAATGCCCATGAGTTTACCCTTGAGCCCAACTTCGGATGTACTGTGAAGTACAGAGATTCGTTCTTTAGCCGTACTAAGCTAATGTGGAATTCCTTACCACGCTCTGTCTTTCCCAGTCATTGCTATGTTCAAAAATTCAAAACCAATGTACACCGACACCTCCTTTCTGACCCCTCCCTTTTTTCCTATTGCTCACATTGTGTCTCTGACATATTAAGGTCATACAAAAAACTTTTGAGTGTGATGAATGAGTAGCTGAAGGAAAGGAAATGACATGTGTAAAAACGAAACGCGATGAAAAAAGGGAACCATACCCTCTCAAAATTACACCAACTACCCCCAGTAACTAACTCGGGAAATCCCCTAATAACCTTTCAACATAACATCGCACTGTCCAGTTATTAGAGCTTCGCGTCCGGTTATCGGAGATTTTCTATAGATTTACTTACGTATAAAACATAAACTGAACTTAGAACAGATCTGCTGTTCTTTTCCGTTACATTTTGAGAAAAAATAATCCCTAAATAAAATAATGTGTCCGCGTATGGGAGGTTTTCTATCTAAAATGGGCAAAAAAACGTGTCCGCGTCCGTCTATGAGAGTGTCCGTTTATAGGAAAGTTATTTGTATGAAATTTTCGAAAAAAAAGTTCGTTCCCGAAAATGTGTCCGTTTAAGGGAGCTGTCCGCTTATTGGAGCTGTCCGCAAGTAGAGCTTTCACTGTAATATTTAAAAAAAATCAAATTGGAAAAAATATTTTGTATGCATTTACATATTGCTTATAAGCAATTTTTGAGATATCGAATTTTCCAAGAAAAAAAAAAAAACAATTTTTTTTACAAAAATTAAAAAAAAAAAATTTTCATAGCTTTGAGATGCAATGTTTTTTCAACTTATTGGAAGCATTTCTATAAAAAATCCCTATTTCAATAATGAGAACATTGTCAAATGTCAAAATTTGAAAAAATGGTATCGAAAAACGAATTTTTATCTTTAAACGCGATTTGCGGCTAAACGGAGCCTCGTAGACCCCTCAGAGTTGACATTTTCAAACGTGATTTCTGGCCAAACTATTCATCCTACAGAATTAAAAATTACATATTCGTGATCTAGGGAGTGCCACCTTTCAATCCACGTATGAAACGAAAAACAAAAACGCTTAAAAAGTATTTTAAGCGTGTAACAAAAAAATATTGTTTTTAAGTAAAATCTCCTAAAATCGTGCGCTAGCTTTAAGTTTTATTACTGTACGAATGGAAATTAAATTTCGAAAAATTTGTTTCTTTTTATTAATTTTTGTATATAAAAGCTTATATTTTTAAGAAAACAACACGAATTATAATTTTTGTTCTTGGAGGATACCGTTATTTTTAGTTAAATAACATTTTTTTTCTCATATTATGTAGATTATATTAAAAAACTTTTATTCATCAAGTTTGAAAAAAATCGAGCATGGGGTTTTCGAAATATTGAGTTTTCAAAAAAATTTTGAAAATTTTTTTAAAAATCCAAAAAATAATTTTTTTAAAATTTGAATACACAATAATATTCAAACTATTAGGGACCTTTAAGCCTAGTATACAGTTCTTCTAAAAAAAAAAAACCAATGCATTTCTTATGGGAGAGTTTTTTCCCGAAAAAAAAACTTTTTTCATTTCACCAAACTGTAAACCAAAAATTTATACTCACCACAATTTTTTTTCAGGCAAAACAATGTGCATCCCATTGTTTTGACGGAAAAAACTTACAGAAATTTTTTCATGAGAAAAAATTTTTTTTTTCACCACTCATTTTTTTTTCTTCAAAAAGAACTGTATACTAGGCTTTAGCAAAAAAAAAATGATCAAAATCCGTCGTACAGTTTTTGAGAAAATCGAAAACAAAAAAAATGGTCCCAAGGGGGGTACCAAAAATAACAATTTTTTGTAAAATTTGTTTCAACCATTACCTAGCTTATTGTATATATATACAATGCCTAGCTTTAACTAAATGATTTTTTTTTTAAATCTGTGGGACAGTTTTTGAGAAAAAAAAATATTTATGAAATTTCGAAAAAAATTCCAAAGAAAAAACATCTACCAAGTTTGAAGAAAATCGGCCGAGCCGTTTAGCTGTAGTCGAACTCAAATGTTTAATAAAGTGGTTTATTGAACAAAATAGTTCTTCATAACTTAAAAACTAAAAGAGATAGAAAGAAATGGAGTATGCCATTCGAAAGAGCATGTTTGATTTATAAAAACTGCATTTCTAACTAAATTTCGCCAAAAATGCTCTTTTGAACAAGATATAACTCAGACGACAATATGCACAGAAATAATTTTCTTCTATCCCAAAAAATACGTAATCGCCAAAAAAGTATTGAAAGTATTGACCTTGAAAATATTTGCCTATAGAAAATAACAACAACCAAATCCCCACACACACCTACATTCTACTCCAATGTACATAGTATGTGCCTTTGTTCTCCTACTTTATATACAGTATTCCTATTGCTATCACTGTCATGTATTAAATGTCTATCTGTTAAAACTCTGCCATAGGCATCTCTGCTAATTTAGTAATTATGGTGCCGCTTGGTTCGCCTAGTCGCGTTCCTATTCATGATAGTACTATTCAAATTTATATACAAAGGTTTTACTTAAAAAAACAAAAAAAAAATATATAATATTACAGTTTTATTAAACCTACATATATATACTGCTAACGAATATGCCTACTTACATACAAATTTGTTTTGTAAAAACTCACCAAAGGACTGATAAACTGAACGGACAATCCACGACTTCTTACAAAAATGTCTTTTTTACAATACTAACATAAGAAACAGAATCGAGTTGCACAACGGTTTTATTGTAAGGAGACTTGGTACTTCAAATTTCCAGTACTGGAAACTCGCTCGATTTTTGAATTTTTGATTATTTCGACTGTTTCAATATTCCAGGGGGACTGATATGAAATGCGGGGGACAAAGTTTAATTAGTTTTTTTTTGTGATAAAATCAATTACTAAAAAAATATTTATCTAATTCGTAGCAAAGATGTATTATTTGGCGTAACTTCGGTTGAATTCATCTTAGTATGAGACCTGAAATAAGAGAACGGTAATAATTTTTCTTTGCGAAAACGCACTGGGGACACGTCAAGGGACTGAGAATCAGACACTTTGGAGAATTTTTTAAGCAAAATAAAATAAGGTCACCCTAATAATATTGTTAGACCAGGTAGATATCAATCAGAATTAATTTTATAAAAAAAATCAGATTAAATAATTGAAAGGATTTTAAAGTATTTCTTTGGCCGCCGAAAATTCCATCGTTTGTAGAATCACCCATTTATAAGTCCTTAAAAAACTCATAATTTCATTTAAAATTAAAGATGTTTTTATATTTGACATGTTGTGGTACGAGTATCGTTTTGATTTACGAAAAATAATAACTAAATTCAAGATCGGGTTAGTTATGTTTTTGTTTTCTTATATACAAAATTGGTCTTTGAAATTTGTTAGAATTTCTTCCGAACTTTGATAGTAAATTAAATAATCAATAAATAAAATTTTGTTCACGCGACTCTTCCAGACTCGAATTTATCTCATTTGTATGGTTGTTATGCCCTGATGTTTCAGATGTTGTAATTAAAAGTCTCAACCTATCTATAAGTTCATTTGGGTTGTCCCAATATCCATAATCAATAGATTTAGTTGAGTAAATCATTGCAGCTGAATTACTTTTGTATGAATTTCCAACTTTCTTTTCTTTACTTTGTGCCATGCCCTGAAGCAAAGGTTTGATAATGTTCTTATACTTTTGTCGTCTATTACCATTAATCTGTGAATTAATATCATGATTTCTCAAGTGTGCTCAATCCTCGCTGGTATAAACACACTTTCGAGGTTTTTTATGTAGAACAAGCTCAAGAAGGCCATCAGTTCCATGGAAAATTTCTTCATCAATTACAATATTATTTCATCATTAATTTGAAAATTTGATCTCTCTAACTTAGTTGAATTCGATTCAATATCAAAGTATGGGCCATAGATCTTATCATGATCTGAATTCAAAATTAAAGTTCCGATGATCGGTGTACTTTCATTGAAGCTGTGTGTAGGTGTTTTAAATGATGAGTCATCTTCAACTAACACTGAATTCGATAATGATAAATTTAAATCCCGCTCTGGGTAAATATTTTCACCTTTTTCTTCTCCAGTGCTTTTAAATTGAAGTTGACGTTTAACACCAGGTAATTTTATATCTTTTAACTCGCCATTCAAGGTTTCATTATTTACAAGATTTTTCGCGATTTTTCGTAAGGGTTCAACAATTGGCTTAAACGTATTTTTAATTTCAGTATCTTTAATAAGTTTTGCAGTCTTGAGAAGCATATACTTTTTCTTTAGAGCTTTTTTTTGTCCTTATAAGATTTTTAAGCGTATTCATATTGGTATCTATATCTGTAGGTAATATATCTTCTTATATGAACAGATGAATACAGAGCAGTTCCATACAGGGCAGATCAAAACAGATCAGTTCAATACAGGCCAGTTCAATACAAGGCAATTTAATATAGGTGTATTAATATGAAGGGGCTGTATAGAAAAATGATGGATCGGAAGTCGAAGAGACACAACTTGTAAACAATTGTATAGCATTTCTATTTGATGAAATTCGATATGAACTGAATGGTATTGAAATAGATAATAATCGTAATGTTGGGATCGCAACTTCTATCAAAAATTACATTTCTTTGAATCAAAATGAAAGCGTTACGTTGTATAATGGAGGCAGGTGTCCAAATTCTTCAATCAAATTAGATGGATTACATTTTAATTTTTACTAACCACTTAATATGCTTTTGGGTTTTGCAGAGGATTTCAAAAAAATTATTCCTAACGCTCGGTATGACTTAATTCTAACACGTTCTCATGAGTAATTTGTTATTTTATTTAAGCTGAAGACTCGTATCTTACAAAAAAAAAAATAAGACATTAAATTTAATCTATGTTCTATTATGATGTTGCGGTAATCTTTGAATTGACTTCTGGATTAAAATTGATTTTATTATAATTTTCATGGCTATTTGTAATTGATTCATAAACACATTTGACAATAATTTTCATTTCATGGGAAACTAAATGTGGGAAAATAAATGTAATAGGATAGGAGAGCACCTGTAAAAAGTGCTGATTGTGCAATTTTGGTGGGAACCATATGAAAAGGTATGGGTCGTGATGTTCATAGGGAATAAGGTGTTCTAGATTTTGATAGGGTGTTATAATCTTAATAAACTGCTTAAACAGTAATGAATTTGTTCGACGAAATGGGATACTGGTATTATCACTATAAGAACGAACCGGGCAGTGTATATTTATGTTGTTAAACAACAATTGACATTCAATTCTGCCAGAAATAATCTTATAAATAAATATTTCGTCTAACAAAACTTGTGCTGAAACAAAAAAAGGATATTAAATAGACTTAGCCTACAAAATAAGTTGAATGTTGTCTTAAACATTTTGAATTCTGCATATCTTGTGAATTTTTTTGTTGAATTTTTTAGTTTTGTCTAAAAATGTTTCGTAATTTGGATTCCAAATAGTGGATGCATATTTAAGAGTACTGCGGAAAAGTTAGTAGTATAGTGCTATAAATATTTCAGATTTCTTAAAGAATCTACCTGTGCAGAAAATAAAACCTACGCTCCTGGCCTGATTAACTAAGAAGAAGTGGTAGTGTTTGTCAAACATTAGCTTAGAGTGAAACACAACAGTTAGATCTTTTTGCTCATAAACTCTTGTCAATTCATTTTCATCCAATAGAGTTAAAAACAATAGGATCCTTTTGAGGAGTGAAAGACATAATTTTACATTTCTTGGTTTTCAAGGGAAGGGAATTTGAATCGCACCATAAAGAGATAAAGAGTTATACCTTACTCCTTATCTATCAAATTGGTAAGTTATATTATGATTAAATATTTGGAAAATGTTTTTATAGTTTAATTTTAAAGATATTGGCGGAAAATTTTAAACGACTTTGTCTAACTTTTTCATAATTTACGATATGTTGGACAATTCTTTTTTTTTTTAGATATCTACTGTGATTATGTCTTTAAATATAGTAATAACTTTGTAATAATTAAACAAATAAATTCATAATTTTGCTTTGTATAAATATACTTTTTGGGGAGAGTACGATAACTTGGCCGCCAAGATTTGATTACGGGTTTTTGTAGAGGGGTCAAAAATAAGCACTTTTTACTATGGGATGGGGGGGTCTATCTCCCCCCGTTTAGGAGGTAGGGGCACTTTTAGAAAAAATGGTTTATATTAAAAAAAAATATATTAAAAAACAACGGCAACGCCTACAATAAAGTGCTATACTGCGTTTGAAAGCCAGAAGATTGTTCTATAATCCAGCATTTAAATTAAATTACTCATGTCAATGGTTTTTGAGAAATTCGCATTTAAAGTCCAAATTTTGATAAAAAAAAACGTGAAAAAAAGTTTAGACCGATTGTTTTCAAAATTGTGAAATAAAATTGTAAATTAGCTTATATGTGTTTCATGTATCTATCAGTTCTTAATCGAACACAAAAAACCGCATGATTCTATGTCTTCTGGTTTTTGAGAAAACCTCCGTTTAATAGGTAGGGGCACTTTTAGAAAAAATGGTTTAAATTGAAAAAAAAAAATATTAAAAAACAACGGCAACACTTACAATAAAGTGCTATACTGCGTTTGAAAGCCAGAAGATTGTTCTATAATCCTGCATTTAAATTAAATTACTGGTGTTAATGGTTTTTGAGAAATTCGCATTTAAAGTCCAAATTTTGATAAAATAACGTGAAAAAAAAAGTTTAGACCGATTGTTTTCAAAACTGTGAAATGAAATTGTAAGTTAGCTTATATGTTCCATGTATCTATCAGTTTTTAATCGAACACAAAAAACCGCATGGTTCTATGTCTTCTAGTTTTTGAGAAAATCGAAAATTACCAAAACTGCTTTTTTTGATTTTTGGTGGTGACGGTGATTCCATTTTAAGGATTAATGTTAATAAACATAATGAATCTTTATTAGTTCAGTACCGCAATTTATTTAGCGTTACCCAGAATGCACCATGAGGAGGTAGAATTGCATCTGGGTCAGTTATTTTGTCAGTTCATCAGGAGTTAGTCAGTCATAGTTAGTTAAAAAAGGTCAAAATGTATTAAAAAGGTGTGTAAGTCTCGTCAATAAAGCCATCGTCCGTACTATAACTGTCGAGTTCGTTGAGTTACTCTTTTATGGTGGGAAGCCGAGGATGTTTTGGCGGTAAAACACTTTCTAAATTTTCGCTCTGAAGGGTGGGAGGATCGATGTCTTTTAACTGTAAACCCTCACATATATCACCATCGGTATAACAAGGGTAAACTTTTTTTACATCTGATAAAAACTCTATTATTTGCGAACCCCAGTCGTCCTTATATTTCCTTTCTAGGCAGTATTTTCGTTAGAAAAATAGTGCCATGTATTGGTGAACATGGTCGGAAGTTTGTTTTGGTTTTCAAGATCGTTTATTGTATTTTATATGTATTTAGTGGACATTGGATAAATAGAATAAATTTGAATTTTTTTAAATACAGATTCTGTGAATGCAAAAGAAACTTTGCATGCACCCAACCTCGCACCTACCCCAAATCCTATAGTGTGCCCAAGCAGGGGGGTTGCAGTATGCATACATACTTTACTGTTTATATATTGTAATGTTGGAAGCTAGCACTGATTTATTTATGTAAGGAAGCGAAAAATATCAAACATTTTGTAGAAAAGTAGTTTTAGTTATTTTCGATTTTCTCAAAAACCAGAAGACATAGAACCATGCGGTTTTTTGTGTTCGATTAAGAACTGATAGATACATGAAACACATGTAAGCTAATTTACAATTTCATTTCACAATTTTGAAAACAACCGGTCTAAACTTTTTTTTCACGTTTTTTTTTATAAAAATTTGGACTTTAAAAGCGAATTTCTCAAAAACTATTGATATGAGTAATTTAATTTAAATGCAGGATTATAGAACAATCTTCTGGCTTTCAAACGCAGTATAGCATTTTATTGTAGGTGTTGCCGTTGTTTTTTAATGTTTTTTTTTTAATATAAACCATTTTTTCTAAAAGTGCCCCTACCTCCTAAACGGGGGGAGATAGACCCCCCATCCCATAGTAAAAAGTGCTTATTTTTGACCCCCCTAAAAAAATCCGTCATCAAATCTTGGCGGCCAAGTTATCGTACTCGTGCCTACTTTTTTCTTTTTATTTTTTAATGTAAGAATAGACGTCAATTATTTCGACAGAAGGGCATATTATGTCATTGTTCTATTTTCTTTTATATACTTCTAATATTTTCTAAATAAAGAATTTTGTAATTATAATAATAACAGATTTATTTATCCAACGCCCGCTGCAATATTGGAAAATTTAAGATCGAAGAGCACTTTTGAACAACTGTTTCGCATTTCTAATATTCAATGTACTTACAAAGCACATCTTTAAAAAAATCAACTCCAATTTCTTTTGGTATGAAATGACCATTGTTAATCTGGATAAAGTATACTCTTAAAAGATACTCGTAAAGTACCTATTTGCTACTGTTAAAGTTAAACGAGCTCTTTTACGTTAAAGTGTAGTTTTGCGTATAAAATTAACAAAAAGTCGGTTCTTGTTTTATAAACGATATTTATAGTCAAACCCCATTCTAAAATTGATTTAGAGTAGGTTTTAAATGTTTAAAATCTTGCGCCATTTTGCTTATGAAAATCATGTGTGTGGATTAATTATTGAGTTGTAACGTTTCAGCTGATATCACACCTTCCTTCCAACCTATTCATGAACAAAATTTTAATTAGAAACATTTAAGTATACAATACATATCTACATACAATAATAAAATAAAAAAAAGATTGTACTTACTGCAATAATTAAGAATGTATACCAATTTTTTTCTTATGTATTTGAGCGATTTTTGTATTCGTGTTTTTTTTTAAATAAACAAAATCTATAATTGACCTTGCGCCCACTTTAGGACAAACATCATTTTTATGAATAAGAAAAGCTCACGAAGAAAGGATAACTTAAGATTTTATTTTCTGAGAATATTGTATTCTGATTTAAAAAAGTAATTTTACTAAAAAGGTGTTGGGTAATGTCCTAAAAACCATAATATTTCTTCTCAAAATTGCAAAAACTAATACCTGCCTTGAAATGAAAAAGTTGAAGATCTTAGCTCAAAAATCAAAAATTTCAAGATTTTTTAATTAGAATGAATAATTCCCTCAAAATCCAATATTTGTCCTAATTATTAAAAAATATTAAATACCTATTCGAAAAAAGGATATTCACCTCGTCGTTCGTCGCAATACAAAATAAGATACAAACCGATTTCTTATCATAACAAACATACCGAGCTTCATAATAATACATTCAATACCAACCAATGTACATACATATGTATGTAGTTACTTTTCTTCCTAAAAACACATAAAACAATCCTACAAGTTAAATCTACTTCTTTGCTTCATTTTACATTCACACCATACTCATCGCTTACCAATCCCTATACCACCATAGCCCTCAAATAATATCATCCACCGTCACCGTGGTTCTGCTCACATCCATTTCTTCCCCTTCTACACCACCCCTTTACTGAACCGTTCCTATACCCAAAAGCCTACTCGCCTTTCATGTTCGTCATACTTCTTTTTGCTTCAGTTCCAACAAAAAATAGCTACGAGTATCTTCGAAAAAAACCACGTTTTGGCAAATAGATGGACTAAAAACAGTCGGTAAACAAAAGTAACGTCTTTTGTGCAAAAAAAAAAGATTTTTGTAAAATGTGTTATTTTGCAAAAAAAAGTTACTTTTTGATTACTTTTTTTTAATATAAACAATTTTAGAAAACATGATGTCATTTTGGAAAGTTATGATGATCTTTTCACATAACTACACATTAAAAAATGCATTGGAAAATGAGCAATTTTAATGTTTTCAAAAGATGATTATTCAAAAAAAAAGCCCAAAATTAAAAATCCGCTCCGACGCCGACGCTCTTTTAGGTCTCTTCATTACCTTTAAAATGACGTAAAAATATTATAAGTTTTCCACTTCAATTTCTCACAAACCTTGCACAACTTTAGCAGTTTTGTCGAATTTAACGAAAGAAGCAACCGGAATATTAAAATTAAATAAGAAAAATATATAAAAATTAAATAAGTGGCTCGACGTTTTTCAAGATAAAATGTTATTTATGCAAATTATTTTATTTCAATACGTCTTGCATTGACTTCACAAACCTTGCACGAATTTGCCCAATTTCACGTTTTTCTCAATATTTTGGGCGGAGGCCTCTTAATCATGGCTAGGCGCAAAGACCTTTCGTCAGAGAAAATTTTCGAAATAAAGACTCTTTTATTGAACACCGACCACTCTCTTAAAAAAAATTGGATTGATTGCAATAGTTACAAAGCCATCGGTAGACAAAATAAAGTATCTACCTATTTACTACTGTTAAAGTTAGACAAGCTCTTTATTGATAGAGTATTTTAAATGTCGTTTAAAATTGCCAAAAAATCAGTTCTCGTTTTATAAATAATATATAGAGTCAAACCCCATTCTAAAATTGATTTAGAGTAGGTTTTAAATATTTAAAATTTTGTGCCATTTTGCTTAGGAAAATCACGTTTGTCCTACAGTGCGTTAATTTATTCAGTTGTAACGTTGCAGGTGTTATTACACCCTCATTCATGAACAAAAATGTATTTAGAAACCCGTACCTAGGTAAGCATACATATATACAGTAATAAAATAAAAAAAGATTTTATCTTCTTAAGCCTAGTACGCAGATTGCGCTAAATTTTATCTGCCATACAAAATTCTCTCCAAAATTTAGCTAACCTAAGATTATGTCAAGCATTTTAGCCGAGAAGTACGCTGCTCTAGATAAAAAAATCAAAATTGCTCTTCGAACTGTACATAACTTATCTGCCAAAATGTAGCGCACGAAATAATTGTCTGGCACATTTATTCTCGAGCTAAATTTAAATTTCAATTTGAAAGGAAATAATATTTGAATAATGTTTAGAAGAATATTTGGTGGCGGAAGTCTTACAAGATTTTCCACAGCAAAAATCACACATAATTCATAATTCTCATTCGTTCTCATTCATAATTCTTAAAAAATCATACTTTAAACCAAATTCTTTCAAATTTTTGAAAAAAAAAACATCATTTAGAGAACAGCTGTTTTCTGTGACGTATTCTCCACAACGTTCTTTTGTCAAAATTTAGCTTAGATTTTAGCTGATGTTTGGAGAAAAATGTGGAAGATAAAATTTAGCGCGATGTGCGTACTAGGCTTTAGATACAACTGCAATGAATAAGAATGTACCTATATCGAATTATTCTTATTTGTTTGAGTGTTTTTTGTAGTCTGTTTTTTTTTTTTTTTTTTGGTGTACCCCTTGGCATAATGGTTATTGCGTTGGACTGTCTGAATCGGCAGAAAATTGTAGGTCTCCTCCGTTCCTGGTAACACGCACACAGGAATGGTTTAGAGTTGTAAGTCACTAGGTCCTGGCCTGGTTCACTTCGAGCTGTCGCACCACCAATTTTTTTTTTTTTATTATGTTTTTTTTTTTAATTTAAAGTCTTCGGTGTATTCACACCCGAAACGTTACAACTCAAAAAATCAACAAAATTTATAATTGACCTTGCTCCCACTATAAAACAAACATCATTTTTATAAATAAGAAAAGTTCACGAAGAAAGGATATATTTAATATTTTATTTTATGAGAATATTGTATTCTGCTTTAAAAAAGTCATTTTAGCATTTTACTAAAACTCTAATATCTTTTCGCAAAATTTCAAAAACTAATACCTGCCTTGAAATGAAGAAGTTGAAAATTTTAGCTCAAAAATCAAAAATTTCAAGATTTTTCAATTAGAATGAATAATTCCCCCAAAATCCAATATTTGCCCAAATTATTAAAAAACTAATATCTATTCGAAAAAGGATATTCACCTCGTCGTTCGTCGCAATACAAAATAAGATACAAAGCCGATTTCCTATCATAACAAACATACCGAGCTTGATAATAATACATTCAATACTTTTCGCATACCAACCAATGTACATGTACAGGCGAATCTATAAACAAATCTTAAAGGTTACTTAACTTTAAAATACCTCTAAGCAGCTCTTAAGTATGAAATCGGTATCTATAATCAATTTTCACATTTAAGTAACGTTACTTAAAGGCCTCTTAGCTTAAACGCCATCAACCGCGTTTAAGGGTCACTTAAAGGCATTTTAAAATGTATTTTGACATCTCGATTGTCATCTTTGAAATTTTGAAGTTTCAAATTGTGAGTTTGTAGGTATTGTTTGTTGTGATATTATATTAAAACTATAAAGTGCAACGATTTAAGAAACATAAAATTTGTATTGATTAAAGTATGTGTACGCGCAAAGAAATTTCGTCCACACTTCCCTCTTAGCCTTTAAAGTGTTTGTATCGACACTTTCTTCCTCGTTGTTGGAAGAGAATAGGCGTTTTCCTAAATGCAGTGTTGCAGCGCATCGTGGATTTTGATGCCCTTGCAACGTTTTTCTTCACTCTGAAATTTACTTTTACAATTCATTAAAAAAAAAACTATAAAATTTAGAATTCGTATTTAATAACGTGATTTTATTGAAGCAAGTGAATAAAAAAAACATCAAAATTCATGATGCGCTGCAACACTGCATTTAGGAAAATGCCCAATCTGTGCATAAAATAATTCTATTTTGTAATGTATTATTGCAAATTTTAAAATAAAAAAGTTTCCTTGTAGGAGGCATCCCAATTTTCAGATCTTTTTCTTTTATTTGTGGCGGCGGGTGTTGGTGTGTGTTCGATAGCCATTTTTTTTTTTTGATTTCACAAATAAAAAAATGTGTCTTCCAATTATTTACTGAAAGAAGGATGTCACAAAACAGCTGTGTTGTATAAAATGAAGCAGCATTTGTTTTTTTTCTGTACTAGATTTTCACATTCTCTTACGTTACGTGACACAACCATTGTTTAGTTAAGTACCAATGAAAAATCGATTATAGATACGAATTGAAGTTTCGTCATTTAAAGCCAAATTAAATATTTAAGTATGCTTAACTAAATAACCTCTAAGATGCATTTTAAGAAAATCTTATAGATACGGCTGGTAGTATTTACTTTTCTTCCTAATAACACACAAAACAATCCAACAAGGTAAATCTACTCCTTTGCTTCATTTTACATTCACACCATACTCATCACTTACTAATCCCTATACCACCATAGCCCTCAAATATTATCATATCATCCACCGTCACCGTGTGTCTTATCTCTTTCATTTCTTCCCCTTCTACACTACCACTTTACTGAACCACTCATACCCACAAATGCCTACTCGCCTTTGATGTTCGTCATACTTCTTAGCTGTCTTCGAAAAAACCGCTTTGTGGCAAACAGATGAACTAAAAACAGGCAGTAAAATAAAGTAACGACTTTTGTGTTTAAAAAAGTCTTTTGTAAAATGTGTTATTTTGCAATAAAAAGTAACTTTTTGATTACCTTTTTTTTAGTATAAACAATTTCAGAAAGCATTAGGTAATTGTAGAAAAGTTATACACATTCATTAGGAAATGAACAATTTTAATTTTTTTTCAAAATATGATTATTCAAAAATAGAGCCCAAAATTAAAAATCCGCTCCGACGATCCTCAAGTTCTATTCATTACCTGTAAAATGAAGTAAAAATATTATAAGTTTTCCACTTCAATTTCTCACAAACCTTGCACAACCTGAGCCATTTTGTGAAATTTAACGAAAGGAGCAACCGGAATATTCAAATTAAATGAGAAAAGTATAAAAAAAAGATTGTGTGTACTGACGTACGAGCGGTTGAAGTAAAACTTCTTTTTCCTCAAGCAAAGCTTCTGTAAGATTATAATCTACGAACAAACATTTTGTATTCTAAAAACATGTCGCTGTCTTTGACGGATAACGTGACGTTTTGACATGTCACTGACAGCTGCATAGAAATTTTTTTACGCCCAACGCCGGAAAAGAAGTTTTACTTCAAAAAATAAAAAAGTGGTTCGACCATTCTCAAGATAAAATGTAATTCTTTCATATGCAATTTACTTTATTTCAATACGTCTTGTATTGACTTCACAAACCTTGCACGAATTTGCCCAATTTCACGTTTTTCTCAAAATTTTGGGCAGAGGCCTCTTAATATCTGTGATGTAAATATTGTAATTAATTCTATTATTTAAAATAATTTATGTTTTCTTTACAGATTTCTGATTGGGATCGATTTGCTGCCGAAGAATATGAAATTTTAATAGCTGAAGAAAATCGTAATTAATATTCTGATTTTATTTAAAAATTATAGCCTCGAAACAAATATAAGGAATGCAAAATTCAGCCTTCAATTAGCCCTGTTAGATCAAAGAAAAAATGTTATTATTGTAAAATAGCGTTTAAAAACATAAAGCAATTTGTTTATTTTGAGACAAAAATATTCACAGGGTTACAACAATTTAAATTTGTAAAATTCTTTTATGAAAGCTGCTTAACTTATTCAATATACGAATAATATTTTATTAATTTAAGACAATCATAAAACAAGAGAAAAAGTTATATCAGAAAAATAAATAATTTAATGAAGTATAAGTGCATGTGTAATGGACTGATTAAAAAAATAAATGAAAGCATCAACTAAAGGAAATCGTGTAGGTTCGGGGAAGTTTGCCTAATTATATTCATTGAACCCTGCGAAACCATTGTTCTCTGATCACTTAATGTTGTTTTGAAAGTAGAAGTGGTGAAGAAGCGCTTTGTTTTCCAGATCATGAATTGGGGGTGTTTTCACCTTATACACTTGCTGGAAAGCAGACCTCACGGTTTGCACTTTCGTTCATAAAAGCTTCCTCCGGATCTTCATGTAACTCAATAAACTATTGTCTCGTCTATTGTTTTTTTTTTTAATGATATTTCAGAACGCTTGGTATATCTTTAAATAAATCACTTGCCCAACGGTCGGTTGCCCAGAGTTTTATGAGTTTCTTTAATTCTCGATTCATAAGTTAGCTTTAAGAAACAAAATCTATCTGGAGTTCGTTCTTGATAGGAGTTGTTAAGATAAACTTATCGAGATCGAAGTGATCTCTTCTTGTGAATAAAGAATCTCTCTATTCATTTCTATAATTATTGAAGGTTCTTCCAGGTTATTTAAAATTAGTTCTTGCATCCATTTGCATTTGCATCCCCCGATTTCATACCAAATTTGAATAAAAGTAAGGCGTTTTTCACGAAGCCTTTTTGACCATTTCTTTCTGTCCATTTAAAATTGGCGATATAATTTCTTCCACAAAGAACTTAGCTTTTGTTTGAGTTTTCTTGTAGCAAAATCCATTTCTTCTTTGAATGCTGTTGTGAGATGTAATACTTAAGTTAAGCTTTAGATACTCCTAGACTCGTTCTTTTATATGTTTAGGCCTATTGCATCTTGCAAATGGTTTTTATATTATTAGTGGGCCGAAATTTTGTATAATAAAAAATAAAAAAAAAAAGTCTGAATTTTATCTTTTGGAAGTTAAATTGATATCTAAAAATCTTCCTTTTTTTCTCCCATCAGTGATGAAATACTTTTTTGAAAACTGCATAATAAGCCATTAATATACCTCATGTAAAGGAAGCCCATCGGTGGAATTTGATTTCAGTGTTAAAATTGTTCGGAAACTAGATCAACAGTTTCGAAGTGCTTAGAAGTTTCCATCACCACCCCAGGATGTCTTGACGTTATCGTCAGCCCAGTTCTCTACACCGATAGTGGTTGAAGTGACAACAGCGGTCTCAGCAGCAACAACCTCATGGGCCTAGTTATTGGTCTCCTCGACTGGAATGTCGATGATTTCATCAACCTTGACTGGTGCTGGCAACAGCTCCTTAGCTGCGATTTCGTCCTTCTCAGTTTCCTCTGGGTCGCGGTAGAAGAACAGATCCACAACAACATTCCATTCGCAGTAGCGGGAGATGGTTCTACGCAGACCTCACGAGCCAAGAACCACCACATCACACGTCACACCAATGGAATGTGGCGACTTGGTGTTGCATGGGATGGGGATATCAACATAACGCAATGGGCTATCGGTGTTGGTGAAAGCAATGACTGAAATGTTGACATACGATGCCTCAACGATCGGCTGGTGGTCAGTTGATGGATCGGTCACAACTAAAAGACGGGGCTCGCGGAAAGCCGCCTGGATCTGATTGGTGAATGCACCGGGTGTAAAACGTCCAGCAATTGGTACGGTGTCGGTGTACTTGACGAACTTGGGAACAGCACGCTGGCCCAAAGGATAATATAAACGTCTTGTGTGTACTCGATATCGGCAATAGCTCGAGCAGCAAATATCAGCTTCTCCCAGATCTTGCCCAAGTTGATATTAACACCATCAGGACGACGCTTGAAAACGTATTGCTCCATTTGGTTTTTGGTAGTTTACATTCTCACTGGTTGCGGCTAACATCTTAGTGACATCTTCCTCTTTAAGGTATAAAATATCCATACCTCCCGGCTTTGTAACGTTTATTAAGAGATACGAAAACGTTCTGTATGCCACTGGAAGCTAGATCAAAATGGATCTCTATTTTATTGTGAGGAAAACAAAAAAACAATGCCCATGAAATTTTGCCGAATCTCATGATTTCTCATGATTCTAATAAATTTTAATCCCCGTCTCATATTCCTTGAAAATCTCATGACTTTTTAAATTTTCCTTAATAATAAAATAAGAAAATATATTTATAAATATAACATTATGTAATTTATTTATTTTATAAAATATAATTAAATGTTATTTTTAAAGGTCAATAAAATGAGATGGAGTCTCATTTGTATTTTCTTACTTAAAATTTAATAAATGTTTGTGAACCATAAGTTTACAGTAATTATTTTAAGGGCCCTGTAAAGAAAAAGAAATCTCATGATTTTTGTTGGCAAATCATTTTAATTTTTATTTTGAACCGACAGAACTGCCACCGTCAGTCACATCGTATCAGCGATGATGGAAACTACGCCTACGATCTTCGAATCTGAGTTCGACATTTTGGGCGGAAGCCTCTTAATATTTGTCTCTGTAATTGATATTTATTTCGAAATAAAAAATATGAATATGAAAACTTAAGAAATATTCGACTTAAACTAAAAACAAATAACAAATTTATGTCACAAAAGTAAGTAAGCAGTTCAAATAGACCTTGAATTCATTACAGTTATTTTGTAAATCTTATACATTTAGTACTTTCTTTGGGTACCCTTGGTTTTTATAAATGTTTTCATACGTTGCGTCATTTTAACTACATTTGGTTATTTTTATGTTCAACTTTGGACACAATTTTTTTTTCAAGTGGCAACCGTTTCCTCGACGCACTAAGGAGCATTTAGCCTCAAAAACCGGACAAAAGTCCAAAAATTAAAATACGGTGGATACCGCCCTAATTTTCCTAGGATGTAGTCAATACATTATTCTATCAAAATACGGTTTTTAAATGAGTCATA
This sequence comes from Philhelius festivus, assembly GCA_963931855.1. Classification (NCBI taxonomy): domain Eukaryota; kingdom Metazoa; phylum Arthropoda; class Insecta; order Diptera; family Syrphidae; genus Philhelius; species Philhelius festivus. Next base: position 99,738,475 of record OZ007555.1, read on the forward strand.
CCTCCGCCACTTCGCGCTGCAGGTAGTCGAAAGATAGATTTTTTTCTGTTCATGAATAATTTTGTGGAAAATTCCGTTTTTTTTTTCTAAGTTTAGTGTGTGCAAGATATATATAAAAGTGAAGTGTAAAAAAAAAGTGATGGATCTTGGAGGATAGGGTAGATATGTACTAAATTTATATGTGTTATTTGTTACATTATGTTAAATATTTTTTAATTTTCTGGTGCTAACATTGACATCACCACATAAAAAAAGAATTTTGGTTTGTGTTTTTTTTTAAAGTGAGTGTTTTTATTTATGTTCCGGGGGTGGTCAAGTTAAATTTCTTATATCCTAATAAAATATAGATATTATAGATATTGTAACTGCAAAAATATTTCCCCACCCTTTCCCCCCAAAAATTAAAAAACAAAATTTAAATTGATAAGTTTTCTTTTTAATAATTTGGCTTTCTTGTGGTGTTTTGTTTCCTTTTTGACAGCAGATATGATAAAGATACCTCGACAAAGATTATTTATGGTTTTTGAACAAAGTATAGCAAGAAATTTAAGTAATAAAGTGACATTTATGGAACAAAAGCTTCGAGAAATGATGAAATGTCCCCAAAATGAATTTCAAACAAAAAACCACGATTTAAAACATGTCAACATTGAAATATTTTCCTTTTTGTTCATGTCATCTTATTTTTTTAAGTTTATGTTAAGTTAACAATGGTCCTTTCCAAATATAATTCATTTTTTACGCACTCATGTGTTTTAAGCTATTTCCAATTAAAAAATCGTTTAAAATAATTTTGTCCGGTTTTTGAGGCTAAATGCTCCTTAGTGCGTTGCTTGGATCCTTCTGTCACTGAGCATAGATACAATCCATTTAGATATGAAACTTTCTACGCCAAAGTGAGCAAGTGATTCGCGAATGGATTCAGTTAGGACGTTATTAAAAGCATCCTCCACGTCTAGAAAGGTTGCTAGGGTATATTCTTTGTAGTGAATCGTCTCCTCTATTGTACGCACTACTTCATGCAGGGCAGTCTCCGTAGACTTGCCTTTAAGGTATGCATGTTGCGATTCATCAAGAGGACGACCCTCTAGTAGAACTCTGATGTGAGTATCAAGGATGCGCTCTAGTGTCTTTAATACAAAAGATGTCAGACTAATTGGCCTAAAGTCCTTCGCGGATTCATGACCTCGTTTGCCGACCTTCGGAATAAAGACCACTCTTACATGTCTCCATGACTCGGGTACATGATTGAGATAGAGACAGCCTTTGAAGATCATTTCTAGCCATGGTACTGCCAAGTCTTGCAGTTTCTGCAGCATAATTGGGATTATGCCATCAGGGCCAGGTGATTTGTAAGTGGAGAAAGTATAAATCGCACATGAAATACTGTCTCCTGTTATAACAGAATTGATTTGCTCCCTATGAGCTATAATGGTATTTGTAGTGCTAAGCGTTTCGGGGTGGCTATTCTCACAACCCGGGAAATGTGTTGTCATAAGCAGTTCCAAGGACTCAGCTGGAGAGGCTGTCCAGATACCGTCACATTTTCTCAGAAATGAAGGGCTGCAATGTTCCTTTGACAGAACTTTACTTAGTCTAGCAGACTCCTTAATATTTTCTATTGAGTGAAAGTATTCTCTCCAGCCAAGCTTCTTAGATGCTGCTATGGCTCGCTTGTACACTTTTAGACAGTCTTTATACGGTTGAAAGAATTTCTCCTTCTGACATATGTTGAAGATCTTTCTGGTCATTTTTCTAAGTGCAGAAAGATCTTCATTCCACCAAGGAGGGAATTTTTTGCGGCTATATTTAACTGGACAGGAGACCTTAAAGGCAGTGTTAATCGCTGCCTCGAAAGTCTTTACCTTAGATTCAGGAACTTCCACAGATTCTACACTAATCAATGGTAAATTGCCTAGTTTGGATTTTGCGATCTGACTGAATTTCTTCCAGTCAGTTCTTTTGGGATTTCTATATGGAGGGGGGGTTTCTACCTTGAAACCTATGTTGAAAAGGATCCATCTATGATCCGAGAAGGAATTTAAAGAGGAAACTCTCCAGTTTTCCACCACCAAATTACAGTTATTTGCAACAGTGATGTCAAGTACATCTTCCCACCCGTCATAGTTTTCCGAACTTGGAAAAACGAAGGTGGGTGAGTCACCTCTGTTGCAAACAATTAGGTTATTATCAATAATAAAATCAAAAAGAGACTCACCTCGTTCGTTGATTTCGGAACTACCCCAGAGAGAGTGCCGTGCGTTCGCATCGCATCCAATCAGGAGGTTCATCTTTTGTTGATTAGATGCTTCAACCAATTTTCTCACCTCCTCGGGCGGTGATTGCCGGTTGTGATCGTAGTAGCCAGATGCCACCAGTAGTCCCTTTGCGTCTTTGTCTTCCAGCCTGACGACTGTCAAATCCGGAGTGCTAAAATTGGAACACAAAAAAGCTTTTAAGTGTTTTTTAGCTAAGATACAAGTTCTGGTATTACCTTGTTCTTGGGTTACTGTTTTGTATAACAGGTCGTATTGGTTATCTTGGAGGCCTTTTACATTGAGGCCATTAACCCATGGTTCTTGAATAACGCCTATGTCAATGTTTTCCTCACTGAGGAAAACTCTTAGATTATCTGAGGCACATTTAGAGTGCTTCAGATTAATCTGAATGACCTTGAGCGCGTTTTAATTGGTTGAGGGTCCTGCGGCGCCAAGGACAACCGAACCGTCGACAACAGCGCTGATCTTAGCGCTCTCATCCACTTTATCAGTATCTGGTCCATGATCTTGCAGGATTTTGATTTTAGCATGCCTGATGCCAAAACGGAGTTTATAATCAGCCTTCTCGAGAGCCCCTCTGCTTTCTTCCGTGATCCTCAGAAGGTATGAAGTGCTGGTCTTTTGCGGTTCTTCCGCCTTGATGACGACCCAGTCGTGCATGGGGACCAGCGGGTTCAACCTCTGAAGACCCCGGATCAACTCCAGTCCGCTCGGTTTGATGCCCATGAGGGGCAACCAGATGCGGGCCTTTGGTTGTCTAGGGATCTCCTTAGCTGGGATAAGCTTGAGCTTCAAGCCCTCCCAGTCATTGCTGACCTTAGCAATGCTGTCTCTAAGGAACTCCCTTGAAAACGCGTCCTCGCATTTGATCACCCTGTATCCCCTGAGCATTTCCCCAGAGTCGAAGCTGGGGTAGGGTCCCTCACTTGTAGACAGGGTGTACGTGAAAACCATCTCAGAGAGCTTGGCTTCGATTGAGCTCCACACCGACAGCAGACCTTTGCTGTTGGTGGAGAGTTCATCTACAACCGCTACCTGGAGGTCATCCCTGACGACCTCGCTTAGAGTAGGCGGTTGCGCCGCTCTGAGAGATGTGGCTTTTCTCTTCATTATATTGCCATCAAGTTTACTCTTCTTTTGGGAAGGTAAAGTCTCTTCCTGAGACCTGTCTCGCTTGACGGCTTTTTCTTTTTTTGTCAGAAGGTTATTGTATTCATCAATAACCTTCTGGTACTTGATTTTATCCTCGGCGTCCTTCTCGTGACAAGTTCCCTCCGCCTCATTCTTGGCAATCTTGCTAAGAATAAACGAGGCATGCAGGAACTGGTTCTTTCGAAGAACGCCAGAAGATTTCTTCTTACTACGGTTAGCATTGCTATGGCTGGCATTGCTACCCGATGGCTTGGCAGTATTGTTCGGTTTAGGGAGCACAGGAGTACTATGGCTGGTACTCGCTATGCTCCCTGAAGGTTTGGAAGTTATCTCATCGGCACAGGTTTCCGTGCCGTGAGAGCTTCCTGTCAATGTCTCTTGGCTAGAGGCCAAGAGTTCGTCTTCGTTGTCAGTTGTGTCGCTAGTTTGTGTCGTTTGTTTGTTCATTTTATAGTTTTTTAAATTTTGGTCCCACGAGTAGGTCGGAAAAGAAAGGTCAGCCCCGGCAGAGCCGATATACCGGGGTAAGGCAAGTATTAAGACGGACCCGGCCAGGGCATCCGAATGAGCTCGTTAGTGACTGGTTTTCCCCCCAGCCTTCCATTTCTTCGGCACGGATTATGAATAATCGCTCACACCACCACTGAAAATTAGGGACCTGTATCTATGGTAAAATCGCATTGTTGAGGGTTGAACTATTGAGGAGTAAAGGACTATTCACATGAGAGCGACCAACGACCAACGAATAAAAACACAAATGGGATTTAAAACATATATAAACATAAATTCTTCACAAAAACTTTACAAAAGGGTAGTAATCTAGCAAAATTTAATGTTAATTTATAAAAATTTGCGTTTTAATTGCTAAAATGAGAGAAATTTGAGAAAACAAATTGGTCGTAGCGATTATATTGCAATTCGCGACGACCAATTTATTTTCTCAAATTTCTCTCATTTTAGCAATTACAACGCAAATTTTTATAAATTAACATTAAATTATACTAGATTGCTACCCTTTTGTATAGTTTTTGTGAAGAATCTATATTTATATATGTTTTAAATCCCATTTGTTTTTTTATTCGTTGGTCGTTGGTCGCTCTCATGTGAATAGTCCTTAAAGGAACCTTACAACATTGCGACCTGACCTTAGCTGATCCCCATCTTGACAACGCACAAGATTTCTGTGGTGATCATTACCGCTCGGCACCCACTAGGAGGGTTTGATACGAGGATTTATGCCAAGCGCAAAATCACATACATTTATACTTATACCAAAACAAATATGTTTCTTTCTTGAACTATCAACACCACCGCCGCCGCCGCGAACAATTGCAAATTTATCGAATTGCCAAACGACACATCACAAAATGGAGTTTTCTTTTGGTTATACCACCGAAAAAAAATAAATTTCAATCAACCAAATTTGAGTGCAGCTTGGAAGTTCTGGATACAAAAGTTGGAAATTTTTCTGGATCTGGTGGGTATAAAAGAAGATGCACGGAAGGTCACCGCTATTCTTTCGTACATCGGAGATGATGGTCTACGTATATATAATACATTTTCCAAAAATCTTAATTTCAACGAAGTAGTTAAGAAGTTTGGAAGTCATTGTGATCCAAGAACAAATATAGTATTTGAGCTCTATAAGTTTTTGTCTGCGAGGCAAAAGTCAGCCGAAACAATAGATCAGTTTCTTACTCATTTAAAGGAACTTGTTCTAGCGTGCGACTACGACAATCTCCAAAATAGCATGGTCTGAGATGTTTTCATAATTGGTCTAAATGATGACAAGTTAAGGCGTCTGTTGCTCGATATAGATGATCTCACTCTCGAAACAGCAGAAAACGTGCGAAACCGTATATTCTTAGTCAGTCCCAGTCACAAGAGATGTCCACAATCACAGTCCATTCTGAAAGCAACATAAACTTCGTACAAAAACACAGCAACAGCACTCCAAGGCCACAAGCATCCAAAAGTATCAACAAGCAACAACAGTACAAGCAGGTGAATAGCGGAAACAGCAAATCCAACGTCAAAGAAAAGGAGTCAGGCAAGAGATGTGAACGATGTGGAAACTGGTACCACCGCACCAAATGCCCAGCCCTTGGTCAACGATGTCGTATATGTAAAGGTTTAAATCACTTCGCTAAATATTGTAAGTCTAATAAAGTTCAATCTCTAAATATAAATAACAAATCAGATAATAATAATGATGTAAATGAAGATATTGATTTTTTTATAGGTATATTTAATTTATATCAATTATCTAAGTCTAATGAAGATAGTAGTGAAACTAACACACCTTTTGCAGAGTTTATTCAAATTAATGATAAGCGTTTAAAAGTAGAGTTAGACACGGGTGCAGAAGCAAATGTCATGTCCTAATGTACATTTAATTCGATCAATTGTAACAAACAAATTATGCTTGACAAATGCCTTGGAAACTTAAGAGCATTCGGAGGGTCAACTGTCAATGTTTTGGGTCAATGTTCTGTCAACGCCTTCTTGAGCGAGGCTAATAGCTCAAATATAGATTTTCTGATCGTAAAAGAAAATGTCGCAACAGTGCTTGGAAAGTTTGATTGCGTCAGATTAGGATTGGTGCATCGGAATGTAGGTACTGTCAATCAATTTAAAGATGAATCTAGTCACATCATCAAAAGAATCCCCCCAAAATTTAATAACTTGTTCAAAGGGTTAGGTTGCCTGGAAGGAGAATTTGATTTAAAAGTTGACGCGAATGTGACTCCCGTTATTGATGCTCCGAGAAAAATTCCATTTCAATTACATGATAAGCTTAGAAAGGAGTTAGATAGAATGGAACAAAACGAAGTCATTGTTAGAGTCAATAGCCCAACGTCATGGGTCAATAGTTTTGGTAGAAAAGGGAGATGGATCACTACGGCTCACAGTGCGGTATTTTGGTCGAAAACCTGGCCAAAAATATTTGGGCACATTTTTCATATCAAATAGGTACCAAATGACTAAAAAGTTATTTGGAAGGATAAATTTTCATTTTTTAGGTACAGTAAAACCCACTTAAATGCCCATCCCGATTAGCCGAAAGCAAAAAAAATTATTAAAAATCAAAAAAAGCACGTACAACACTGCGCTATAATTTTTTTTAAGGCTAATATTTTATTCTTTGTTTTGTTTTTTGATTCAAGTTGTTTAATTAAATAGTTTTTGAGAAAATAAGTTTTAAAGTTGAAATTTAGAAAAAAAAAATTTTTTTTCGGTTTTTAATTTATTTAAAAAAAAAAATTGTTTATCAAGAACACTTTTTTTGTATTCAATGACCTGATATATTTTTAGTCAAATACTAAAAACTTCATTTCGATAAATGTCATAGTTTATAAGAAATTAGAAAAAGCAGTATCCATCGTGAATTTTGCGAATTTTTGAAGGTCTATCTCATAATCAGAGGATATCACCTCTAATATAATTTTGAATTTTTGTATTAATGATAAATCCACGCTTGTAATGGAAGCTGCTTCTTGGCTATTAAAAAATCTGCGCGATGTGTTGCCGTCATTAGTGTTGCCATACCCAGCCTTTGGAATGTCCACCAGTAAGCCCATTTTATCGTGGAACTCTTTTTGTATAGGTCTCTTGGCTGCTTGCATTTTTTCCCGGTCACTTTTTTCTGTTACGCGACCCTTATGCACTTCCGCTTTTAGTTTGTACGACAGATGCAGTAGAAATTCAAAAAACCTAATCCTGGCGTGTATTGATAGCCCAAATCTGAAAGTATCTGGATTCTCCGGTTCTGTAGAATCCAAGTCGTTGAAACTTTTAAAAGTTTTTCCGCATATGTAACAACGCAACGCAATGTAGATGCAGTATTCGTAGCTGCGTTACACACTTTTCCATCGACCATTGTTGGAAGCAGTACATGGTTGACTCTTATATTGTCGCTTACTTTTGTTGCTTGAAGATTTTGGGCCTGGTTTTCAACGTATTCAATTTCTTCATTGGTTATGTCCTTATTTTCTTTTACAAAACGAATCCGTATTGGTCTGCACCATCTCGGTGATGAAGAGTGAATGTTTTGCCATAAGATTTGACTCCCATACTTGAGACGAAGAGGTACAAGGGAACTCAAAAATATATTTGCATCACTTTTTTTTTTATTTATTTATTTATTTATTTTATTTCGTGAATGCTTAATAACAGTAAGATACAATATCTTATAATTTAGTTACAAGCTAATTTTATAAAGAGAGCAAAAGAAATAGTAACAATAAATTAATACTTATTATTAAATCAATTAAAAAAAAGAAGAGAAAACAATTAAATCTTAAAATTCAGTTTAGATTATTAAATTCACAAATTTCCTGAATAATATTCCTTTAGATCCTTTTTAAATCTTGCTGTGTTTTGTATTTCTTTAATAGAACTTGGTAAAGAGTTCCAAAGACGGACAGAGTTTACAAAAAATTGACGCTCAGATGTTAAGTATGAGCATCGGGGATGAATCAGTTGATGAGATCGATGCGAGGTTGCAGTTCTAATTCTATCAAAACAGTATTGTGGTTGGTGTGTAATTAATATATCAGAGAGCAAAATTAAAGTACGAAACTTCAGATAATTTTCAAAAGGCATACCCAGCACCCTACTAGAGAAGTCGGACAATCTGTCGTATCTTCGTAGGCCATAGACGTAACGTACTGCACTATTAAACGCGACATTGAGCTTTCGTTTGCTAACATAATTGCAGTTACAATAAATTTCACAACCGTAGATTAAGATTGGTATTATTAAAGTCTTTACAAGTAATAAGCGTGTTTTAACAGGTGTAAAAGACTGAGTTACCCATAGAGTACGTAGAACACCAAATACCTTGCCCACAAGTGCATTGATATGGTTATCCCAAGTCAAATTACGATTGAAAGTAACCCCGAGATTTTTTGCATTTTCCACATAATCAATCGAACCATTGCTTAAAACAATCGAAGGAAAATATTCGAGATCAAGACTTTTCCTTGATATTACTATGCACTTTGATTTTTTTGGATTTAAAAGAAGACCATTTGATTGAGACCACTTTTCAATTTTCTCTAGGTCTTCATTAACACAAAAAGCTGCATGCTCAATGAGCCCAAGCGGACAGCTCATATATAATTGGACGTCATCCGCATACATATGAACCGAACAGTACTTGATAATTGATGGCAGTTCATTGACATACATTGAAAACAGCAGAGGTCCAAGTATAGAACCCTGAGGGACACCGGACACATTAGACAGAAAATCAGATAAACTCTCCCCAATTTGCACTGCCTGCCTTCGATTACTCAAATAAGAATAAATAAGCCTAATAGCACCTACTGAAAAATTAAAGTTTTGCATAAGTTTTTTACACAAATTAACATGATTGACAGTGTCGAAAGCTTTGGAAAAATCAAGCAATACTAGAAACGTAACCGCATCCTTATCCAGTGCTTGCCTTATATCGTCTGTAACGTTTAACAGCGCTGTGATACAACTGTACTATTATCGTCATCTTCGAATTTCTGCTTATACTGGCTTTGAGTAGACCCATCGCATCCCCACTTGTATATGAGCTCTAAATCTGTTTCACTGGTCTTAAGGCACTGTTGGAGTTGTGGTTCCAAATATATCTCGACTGAAAAGGTAAAGTATCTTAAGTCAATTTTGATGATTTTTCAGGAGAGCAAAAAAACACTTCAAAGCTGTATCGCAAAAAATCTTTCAAATATAGACTTTATTCAACAAAGCATTTATATGTAAAATTTTATGATCTTTTTTTTGAAATTATATTCAAAAAGATATTTTTAATATTTTGGTCGTTATGAGGCAAAATATGTCTTAAGATAGTTTGGCTTTTCTATAAATTGAATTTTATATTAATTTCCAAAATCTTAAGTTGAGATAAGATATTTTGCCTTGCGTTTTCGAAGGACGTTTTCAATTCTTATGTCTATTTAAGATGAGTTGCGTGTGCAAAAGTGGAAAAAAAGAGATTTAAGATGATATTTGGTGGTTTTATTTAAGTCGTATATGAAAAAGTCATGTTTGTTCTATAGAGCTTTAATAATAAAAAAAAATAATAACTAATAAAGACTTGAATTTCTTCCAAAAAAGGCTATAAATCACATTTGGTTCACAGAATAGAAACAGTTTAGTTTTATTCAAATAATTTATTTAAAAAATATTAAAATAAAATATAAAATAAATTATTAATTTATTTAAAAAAAAATCATTGATCATTGTAAAAAATATTACATGAAAACATATTTTTAAAAGTCAAATTAATAATAACAAAAAACTATTGGACAAAATTTACCTAAGGGACCCAATGGGAGATAGGAGAAATTGAAAATTGTTTTTACCTCCGAAACTAACGGTATCGCACCCGTAGTGTAAGATCTTATTTATCTCGAAAACGGCTCTCTTGATTTTGATAAAATAAAATTTTTGAATAACATGTTATTAACTGTACCTGTCATAGAACCGTTTTTTTTTAAGTAAAACTTCTTCTCCGGCGTTGGGGGTAAAAAAATGTCTATGCAGCTGTCAGTGACGTGTCAAAACGACACGCTATCAGTTAAAGACAGCGACATGTAACGAAGTTTTACTTCTACGGCGCGTACGTCAGTACATACAACCTTTTTCTTTTTATTTTCGATTTTCTCATTAACGATTTAAACCATTTTTTTTAGCAGGAGCCCCCGAAAATTAAAATAATATTTTATATAAGAACATTTGCAAAAATATTTTTTGAATTTAAAAAAAAAAAAAAAACAATTTTTTTTTTTGAAAAATCAATACTTCAAAACAAGTTACCGTTCGATTAAGCTGATGTCACACACCATGAAGATCGTTGAGCGGGTCTTGGGTAGCCGACTGCGAAAAATAATTAGGCTATCTGATGACCAGTGCGGGTTTGTCGGGGGTAAGTCAACCACGGATGCAATCCAGAGTATAAGAATAATTATGGAAAAACATCGGGATTCTTTGGAGGATTTGCATGTCGTATTGGTTGATTTTGAAAAAGCATTCGATCGGCAACCACGAGATCTAATATGGGTGGCCCTCAGGCAACGAGGAGTTCCAGAAACCTATGTGCGGATAATTATGGACATGTATGATGGAGCAGTTACTAAAGTAAGATGCGCAGCTGGAGTCACCGAAGAATTCGAAATCACAGTAGGTGTACACCAGGGAAGTGTCTTGAGTCCCCTGCTCTTTATTACAGTTCTTGATTACCTGCTTGAAGGCAAAGTGACGGATCCAAAAGTGCATCAGTTATTCTTTGCTGACGATGGAGCCATCATAAGTGAAGACCCGATATCCCTACAACGAGCACTTGACGTATGGGTGGATGTTCTAGAAGGAAGTGGGTACCGCATAAGCGCGAAAAAGACAGAATACCTATGCTGCCCATTTTCTGATCCACACAGGCCTATTCCAGACATTTATTTGAATGGAGTAGTGCTTCCCAAGTGTGAAAAGTTTAAATATCTGGGGTCTATGATAAATAACGAAGCTACTTGTGATGACGATATCAATCATCGCGTAAGCGTAGGGTGGATGAAGTGGCGGGAAAATTCTGCTATCTTCTGTGACCGAAAAATGCCCCCTAAGCTGAAAGGAAAGCTCTACACTTCAGTTGTGCGTCCAGCACTCACATACGGTTCACAATGTTGGACAATGTACAAAAAGTATGAGAGTAAGCTAACGGCAGCTGAGATGAAGATGCTTCGTATGACAGCAGGAGTTACAAAGCTTGATCGAATTAGAAGTACGAAGATCCGAGGAAGCCTTCATGTTAAGAATACCATTTCCCAAAAAATTGAACACGACCGACTCAGTTGGTATTGCCATGTTCAAAGGAGAGATCCCGAGAACCCCGTCAAAAAGGCAATATCATACAACGTTCCAATTCGGAATAAAAAGAAAGGTAGGCCTAAACACTCCTGGTACAAACAAATGCAAAAACACCAGCATTCAGTTGGCCTCAGAAATGGAACAATACAAAACCGGGAGGCTTGCCGCCGATTTCTGAGGTCAACCCGGCGAACCCCACAGGCGGATCACTAGTGTGAAGCAGATACGTGGGAGAGTTATGATCCCCTCGACATCGAGATCATAACAGCGCCGAAACAAGGAAGAAGAAGAAGAATACTTCAAAACAAGTGAAACGATTATTTTTTGAAATTATTTCCTAAAATCAATGGCACAATATTTTAACTGAATTAGTACGACCGACGTTAAAGCTGATTTAATATGAAACTAAGTTAAATCAACGATTTAGCAAATTTTATTCGAGTATAGCATTATACTATATCTATATCTACCCTTTTATTAAAGTTAAAATCATCGTAAGAATATCGTGCTTTTAGTAACGCCACAAAAGGTTTGTTTACTTAGTTTTTTGCACGAACTGTCAATGTTTTCGGTGTGTTCAGAAGCAATTTATTAAGAATTCCTTTAGTAAGATACTAGTTGGAAAATGTTTTAAACTAAGAATGAGTTAGTAAACTACTTTAAAGTTAGCAAATCGTTAAGTAGTATCATCCAAAGAAATTAAAAATAATAGGTTGTTTGACATTTTGCGCCAGTCTTTTTAGAAGTATTCGCCAATACTACTACGTAATTACTTAAAATGTGTATCCCAAATTGTTTTCTTGAAAAGCTTTAAGGAAATTTCTGGCATAAAAATTCTTTTAATAATAAAACTATTTTTGAGCTTTGTGTGAATTAATTCTTAGTTTTCTGGAAATCAGACGGCAATTTCATACATTTGAACATTTTTATCTCATTTTAATTCCAAATTCGTGCAGTTCAACTCTTTTTTGTTGTATACGTATGTGTTTCATTTGTAATAATTTTTCAATCGCGTATGAAACAAAACTGTCTGAAACACTAAATGAAAAAATAAGAAAAACGTTCGCACAAAATACGCTTGAAAATATCTTATGTCCTTGTTATTACGGAAATTGTTTTAGGTTTGCAAACGGTAAAATATCCTATGACTACTTAGGGAGCGAAAAATTTCAGTTTTAAATCTAAAAATTCATGTTATGTTCACATAAGATGATTTGCGTTTTCACACTTTTTTGGAATTTTTTTAAGGATTTTATCTTATGTCAACTTAATATGATTTACGATTTCACAATAATAAAAAAGTCTTAAGCCAATATAAGATTAAGTCTATTTTAGGTTTTAAAATAAAGCAGAACACACAATCTTATATGGACTTAAGATATTTTACCGCGTGTAGAGATGTGTCTTTTGAACATAAGATGAAGTTGTTCTTGTCTATAAAAAAGCACAGGAGTGAGATAGAAGAAAGCCGATAACACAGAACTAAGGATCAACAAAAAAACGCGAAATATCTTAAGTCGACTTAAGATACTTTACCTTTTCAGTCGGGATATATATAAACGTGATGTTGTGTGATCCACTAAATCTTGGAGCTTCACTTCGGCAACTGTCTCACTTACGCTTTTTGGTGGGTAACAATCCTGTTTAGCTTTATACAAGTAGGTATAGCACGGATATATATCTTTGTTGGCCTGATGAATCACTTCGTATTGAATAGCAGTTAAATCAGCTTCGACGAATATCCTCAAAGCGTTTTCAGGAGTGTGTTTCTCAGTTTTCAGGGTTTTACTGCCAATCGCAGCTGCTTTCCGGAACTTTATAGCCCTGGTTGGAGTTTTGGTCACAACCTCCATCACTTTTGCGACATCAATATTTCCCGCTGCTCGTTGACTCATCTGTGCTGCATATGTCAGTTCATCAAAGGACACACTCTTTCGAAGTTCCTCTGTTTTTCTAAGTTTTGTTCGGTCACTTGATTCCCCGAACTCTTTGCTTGGGCGACCTTTACACCATCCGGGAAGTATGCCAACAGGTAGTGTTACTTCTTCGCTAAGCCACTCTTCATTCTTATCCAAGAAACGCTTTTCTGTGCAGTGTCATAGTTGCCATCTCCGTTTATAGTTCGCTTTGAACGCCTTGATAATTTTTGTAAGTCCATCTATTTTCTCTGGGCGACAGTTTGTGATATCCATACATTTTTTATCCAAATCTTTAAGTTTACCGTCAAGGAGTCTTTGTGAGCTTCCTCTTACCAACTCATGGACCTGTGTCCTGGTCAGAGACAAGGTGGAATTAGAGTCATCTGGAATAATATAAAAAATGTTTAGATATGGTCGCTTGAAAGGAGTTTTTTTCAAATGCTTTGTTTTTTCTTAGGTGAAAACTTGTGAATGGTTCTAAAATGCAGGATTGTTCTACATATCCAGAAGTTAAATAATATATATGACAAACTTGCGGGGTGTTGCCAATATTTAAAAACACTAATGTTTGGTAAAAACAACGGAAAAAGTGCAAATTTTGTAAGTACATTCTTTGACTCATCGATATTACGAACTTAAGTTGAATATATAAAAATTTCTTTGCTTTAAATATTGTACATACCTTGATTTACGATATCCATATAAATTTTTTTTACAAAAATCACTTTTAAGATGAAAAAAAAAAACACACAGAAAATACACTTTTTTTTTTTTAAATCGCAAACAAACTCGTGCTTATTCAACAAGTGGAAGTTGCAACTGATGGTATCGCGAACGGGGGTGACGAATTTATAGATCGACTTCACTAAACAGTAGCCTGGTTATATACCTGTTATGGGACACATGCTTAATCCTGAGAGTGAAAGTTGACAAAATTGATTTATGGCCACGTTTCAGGTCAATATACCACACTGTGCGGCTTTGTCTAGATCCGCGAAACCTCAATAAAGCTCTTCAGCGGGAACACTATTCCATTCCATCTATTGAATATATCAAGTCAAAATTATCTGGTTCAAAATATTACACAACCTTGGATGCTAGTAAAGCGTATTGGATGTTAAAGCTGAATAATAAAAGCTCTGAACTGTGCACATTTAACACACCTTTTGGAAGGTATAGATTTCTTAGAATGCCGTACGGAGTAAAGGTAGCCCAAGAAATTTTTCACCGTGTCATGGCGGAAATGTTAATTAGTTATGGATGTCATTGTTTATTGACGATATACTTGTTTATGGCAAGAGTATTGAAGAACATAATGCTAAACTAATGAGAGTGCTCGAACGAATGCATAAAGTCGGCCTTAAGCTTAATGAAGACAAATCGTCGCTTTTCCGGCAGAGTGGCATAAGTCGAAATTTGCCGTTTTTTAGTTTAGAACACAGAAATGAGCTGAAAAAAAAACACAATTTTTCTGTGTAATCGGCGTTAACCTACTTCTTCTAGTTTCCGAGTTATAAAAAAGCGCCGCTCTCAATGTTCAAAAACATCCCTGTCATTTTCGACGTATAAATACGGCATAAATCAATTTTTGTTTTTTTTTTTACAGCCCGATTCTGTATTTAGCTGATAAATTATCAGCTAATGATAAATTATCAGCTTTCTTGTCAGCTGACAAATTATTAGGTATTCTACAAAACACCTGATAGAATAAAAGCTATAAACAGCTTTTAAATTCACCTCTCTTGGTGGTGAATTTGAAGTGTCAAAATAAAGAGAAAAAAAAACATAAACAATGGAGGAACCAGCAGCAAAGTAAGTGAAATTTATATATTTTATTAATATTTTAGTTTTTTTTACAAATATATATGCTTTTTTTTAAATTGGAAAAATATTTGTGTTTTGTTGAGTGCAAAAAATATGTTGTATGTAATGTTTTTGCTGTGAATTTGTGTATTCTATAGTGCGCGAAAATTTCTGCTGTTTCTGTTGTTTGTTTATGAATTTTTTTTTTTATTTTTTTTTGTTTTAGAAAAACAAGAGGTGTCAGAGCAACGCAGGAGCAGCTACAATGTTATGTGCAGTTTTGTCGGGAACATCCAGAGTTGCAGACCGGCAAAAATAATCCAAATAATAACAACAACTCTTCTTCCATTTTAATAAATTTTTTTATTATTGTTTATTTTATTATTATTATTATTGTTATTATTATTATTTATATTTATTATTATTTTATGTTTTGTATATATTTTACGCGTTCAAAATATAAACAAATACAATTGTCAGTACCTTTTACACAGCTGATAAATTTGTCAGTAAAAGAGCTTTTTTTTAAGGCATAGAATACGAAAAGCTGATAGTTATAAGGAACTTGGTAATTTATCAGCTATGTTGAATTTATCAGCACGACAGAATCGGGCTGTTAATATTTCGGTTTTTATAAAACTTAACAAACAAAAAATGCAATTTTTTCACGTATTCATTATTCGAGTATTGTTTTTTATGAACAACGAAATTTTTTTTGTTCAGTATGAAAAAAACTAACAAAGCTAAGAGAACATTTTTGGATTTTAAGAAGTCGTCAACTCGTCAAGAAGGTTGTAAAGAGTCGTGTCGCTTGGAAGAAACTATTCGGACCTTCAGCAACTCAACCTTTCGCCCCGTTACCCAAGAAGAGGATTATGTTGACAAGACCATTTAATAACGTCGGCATTGATTTCGCAGGTCCATTATTTTATACGACGAACACTGACGAGAACATGCAGAAATCGTATATGGGCTTATCCGTGCAAATTTTAACTTTTGCCATGCGTCGAAATATATAGACATTATTATTAAATATTCAGGTTTTGGAACTTATAATATTATGTATATCATTGAGTTTTAACTATTCAATTTATAAAATGAACCACCGAGATAGTGCGAAAGTGTTTGAAATCGAAAAAATCATTGAATATTGAGACTTTTGGCTGCGTGCGTGGATAATTAACGTTTTGTATTATTGCAAAAATAATGTTTAACATAAGATTAATTAGCACAATTTTTGTTTTTTCAGATAAATGAAGGTCAAAATTAATTGAAATCATTCATTTTGAGTGCGTGCCTTCCTTATAAATAATCCTATATGATATACATTTTAGAAAAAACTGCCATGCGTGATTTTTCGTAAATCTTTAATTGTCACAAATTTTCGTGTCTATTTTTTTAACATTGATCATGGGGCATTTTTTTATAGTCTGCATCATTATTTAAGCTATCTAGAGTAAAAAAAACTTTGGCTTCAATGCGTGCTTCATTATGTACAAATTTTATGAAGTTGACAAAACGAACGTAAAAAACGTAACTGTTTCAAAAAAGGCACATTTTTTACTAGCACACCAAAGCATTGTTTGATTATACCCTTACTATGAGCGTAATTTAAACTGTAGAAACTATAAAAAAAAAATGGTAAAAGTATTAAACAAATAAGTTTGAAAACAGAAGCTGTGAAGATTAAAAATAAAAACCAAATCAATTAACTCGGTGCTTAAAATAAATTATTTTAAATTCATTTTTCTATACATTATACCTTTATACTCTTCAACAAACAATACATATGAGTTATTTTGAAGTTTTTTATTCATTCGTGGTCTATAATTGAAGAAAAACTCAAATTTACATGCGTGCCTTAATTTTTTTTTTGTTTTTTTTTTTAAACTCAAGAAGTTAAAATTTACAGGGATAAGCCCATATGATGATTATAACATGCGCAGCGGTTCGTGCCGTGCATTTAGAGCTTGTGACAAACATGACGACAGAAGGTTGCATGATGGCGCTACGTCGTTTTATTGCGAGAAGAGGCGCTCCTTCGTCTATATTTTCGGATAACGCTAAAACTTTTCGCCGAGCTGCAATAGAGTTGAACGAAGTCAGATCTACTATAGATGACGGTGCTATACAAGGTTTCTTAGCTGAAAGAGCGCCATGGTGGGGTGGGTTTTGGGAGAGGTTAATTCGATCAATCAAGAATACTCTCAAGGCAGTAATTGGACGAGCGAATTTGAATTTCGAGCAGCTGAGAACATTCCTAGCGGAAGCAGAAGCAATCGTTAATGAACGACCGATTACATACGTCTCAAGTGACCCCCTGGACTTAGCTCCTATTTCACCAAGCAAATTTTTGTCGATCGCTTACAGTACGAGTCAGAAAAAGAGAGTAGCGTCAGAGGCAAGTACAGATATTCAAGAAATCTGGAAGAATCGTTTTAAATACACGAACAAACTGTTTCGACGATGGAGGTTGGAGTATTTGCAGACGCTGCGGTTGTTTCATACAAATATAACGAAGCGCTCCGTGGCCTTAAATGAAGGTAATGTGGTTTTATTGTTTGACCAGGCGAAACCTCGAGTGCACTGGAAATTGGCCATCATTGAGAAAGTTTTCTCAGGAAGAGATGGTCGAGTGCGATCTTGCGAGATAAGATGTGGCGATGGCAAAATCTTTAGAAGACCAATCCAACTTCTCTACCCATTGGAACTCGGCCCGGCGGTGGGTATTAAAAATTAATACGAATAAAACAATGCGGGCTTCTATTTTCACATATATCTAAATTTCTTTATTTTACGTTCTATATACATAAGTATGTATGTATTAACGTCTCTATTTTCATGAATGTATGTATGAAGTTATTTCTTTATATAATATTTATATATAACATGAACTAACAGTTTCTCTTTTCTAATTTTGCATTATTTAATTATGATCTTAAATCAATCAGTTCGCTTTGAATATCAATCGTAGTCACACCGAATGAATTTTTACGCGGTCTTTAAATAAAATAACTTTATTGTAAACGAGCCTTTTTCATTTTTACGAATTTCATCATCGGGTTCTTTCAACAGGCCCTACCGTTCTACCAAATTTCATTGTTCTACTGCAATCGGAAGTGTGCCATTTATAATTTATATCAGTTCTGAGGAAGTGGGCGGATACCACGCCCCTGAATGGAAAACGTCAAATTTTATATTTTGTTCTTTGTATGCAGTTATAGCCCTACCACTTTACCAAATTTCATCGTTTTAAAGCAGTTGGAAGTGCCCCATTCAACCAACACCAATGTGGAGAAAGTGGACGGATACCACGCCTCCTGAATGAAAAACCTCAATTTTTATTTCTGGTCCTTTCTATGCAATTGGAGCCCTACCGTTCTACCAAATTTCATTGTTCTACTGCAATCGGAAGTGTGCCACATATAATTTATATTAGTTCTGAGGAAGAGGGCGGATACCACGCCCCTGAATAGAAAACGTCAAATTTTATATTTTGTTCTTTGTATGCAGTTATAGCCCTACCACTTTACCAAATTTCATCGTTTTACAGCAGTTGGAAGTGCTCCATTCAACCAACACCAATGCGGAGAAAGTGGGCGGATACCACGCCTCCTAAATGGAAAACCTTAATTTTTATGAATGGTCTCTTCTATGCAATTTAAGCCCTACCATTTTACCAAATTTCATCGTTTTACTGCAGTCGGAAGTGCTATATTTAACCAACACCAATTCGGAGAAAGTAGGCGGATACCACGCCCCCTGAATGGAAAACCTCAAATTTTTGATTTTTTCCTCTGCTTGCATGACAAGGCCTACCGTTGTGCAAAATTACAAGGTTCTACGATGTCGGGAAGTGCTCCATAATTTTGATGATCTGTCAGTCAGTCAGTCAGTTACGGTTTTTGTGATTTTTGAGGCCTTATATCTCAGCTTAAACGCTAGAAAGTTGAAATTTGGTGAGGCGCCTGTGCCTCACTAGTTAAGCAAATATTCGGAATTTTAAGTTTCTGACTTCATTACTGACTAAAATTTGATGGGTTCACTGGTCAAGTTTTTAAAACCTTTCGAATTGGGCATAAAAAAAACTTGCCAAGTGATCCCATCAAATTTTAGTCAGTAATCATTAAATAATAAAATTTCTCTATTACATTGTAGCTGTTTCAATATTATTCTACTTTAAATATTCGGTATTAAACCTTCATGAAGTAAGAACTTGGCGCACTTTTAGATCTCAGTACTTTTCACGGCTGACTTATTACACAAAGGTTTTTGTATAGAAGAACTTGGCTTTTTTTTAACATTTATGTTTTTGGTCTGATCTCACTCCTTTTTGCAAAGATTTTAATGTTTTGCCATGTAAGAATCTCGAAAGATACGGAAAAATAGAAGGAAGGACTCTACCTTATAAAATCAACTTAGTTTATAGCTTCCTATTTTTTTTTTTTATATTTTCTTTTTGTTATTGGTTGTTTTGATTTGCGCTTCAATTGTTTTTTCTTGTCCTTTCAAGATACCTAACACTAACATACATACTTTAATGTTAAATACTAGTACCTACATCCGCTCAAAACCATAAAAAAGCAATAATTGTTGAGGATGCGATGATGTTTTTGTTGCAATTTTAACTTCATTTTTAAATGCAGGTAGCCCAACTAACAATTTACTTTCTTTTAGTGTCAATACAAGTTAATATCTAATAAGAAGAAGAAGAAGAAGACAAGTTAATATCTAGCTTGTAAGGCAACAACAGTAAGTCTTATACAAATGAGTTTGGCGTAAATTATCGAAGCTATTTAATTTGTCTTAGGTTTCCCATCACAAGTACATACTATGTCGCTCAATAGCTTTTGAGGAAGATTTGTATAAGGTTGCACAACAATTAACTTAAACAAGGAGTACTTTGTGTAAAAATGCTATAGCTTCGCTGAAAAGTTTATTTGACTCCCGTAAACCCTTTATATACAAGTTCTAGAAATAAAATTAACTTGAAATAGAACATTTATATATATATAATATATAATATAGTCTTATAGAGTAAATTCAATGTTATACTCGTAATTCAATGTGCCAATTTTTGTGTACACGATATTTTGTGGGGTTCTTAAGAGCGTTCGTGGATCTGCTGGCAAAAAATCGTCAACTTCAAAATTGATTATTATAAATAATAATATAATAATAATGGTGTATTGCCCACTTTTGCGAAAAAGATCGGAATTGAGTTTTGTTTTCCATCTCACATAATGTATTCATTAGATTCTTCAATTAAGTTGCATGGATTGTTATTAATATCCTGAATTTCGTATGTGGAAGGGATACTAGGATCTAAAAGCAAACAATTTAAATTACAGAATAAAATTTTTCATTGCAAGTAAAAAGCCTACCTTCTTCTGTATCGTCTCCATTGGAAGGACTCGCGTGAGAACTACTTGACGGCAAATTATTTTCAATAATGTTTTGACTGCTTCGAAAGTTTTTTTTTAAGTCATTAGAAATATCAGATGCTCTCTTTAAAATACCATCTCGATATTTTTTCAAATCTCTATGATACGTTCGTGATATCTTATATTTTGTCCAGGAATTCATTATTATTATTTTTTCCTATAAAAAATAAAAATCAGCACTTTGCACTTCAAGAAGTTTGTAAAAGTTTATGCGGTTGATTTCTCTGACAGACAAAACTTTTAATATTATTCATAAACAAGCCTAATAGAACATGACTGATTTGACTTTCACCTGAAAGCCTTATAGCGACCATTTTTGTAAGGCTTTACCTTAAACATTTCGGACAGGCTTTAACAAAACTCTTTTCAACTTAGATATACAAGTTTTCCATAAGACTTTATCATATGACCTAAAAAAGTACTAAACAAGCTATATGTGTGAAAAAATTCTTGGCATGTATAGTTTAGTCTTACCATAGTTCTATGCAAACTATAGTTTCTCAAAATAAAAAAACTGGACCTACTGCAAGCTAAATTGTTAGTTGGGAGACCACCAATTAACAGCCTAATTAGTGGTTTTATTATAGTTCACATCACAGTTAAGAGTTTTTTTATGTAAACTCGTAATTTTTTCAGGTATGCAAATGTTTTCTTTTTTCATTCATATTAACATAACATAGAGTACCAAATCGAGCACTCTAGTTCTAAGAAAAGTTATGAAATTTCAAAATGCATGTTTAGTTTCAAAATGACAATAAAAAGACACTTCGAATGAAAAATCTTAGATTTTCTATTTTTCGCTTTGAATATACATTAAGCTATACCCTTCCACCAAACTTCATCATTCTACAGCAGTCGGAAGTGCTCCATATAAATCAAACTTTTTCTCGTAAAGTGGCCGAATACCACGCCTCCTGAATGGAAAACCTCAATTTTTATTGTTGGTCCTTTATATAAAGTTTGAGCTCGATCGTTCTATTAAATTTCATTGTTCTACTGCAATCGGAAGTGTACCATATAATTTACATATCAGTTCTGAGGAAGTGGGTGGATACCACGCCCCTGAATGGGGAACCTCAAATTTTATATTTTTTTCTTTGTATGCAATTTAAGCATTACCACATTACCAAATTTCATCGTTTTACAAAAGTCGGAAGTAAAAGTGGGTGCATTCCACGCCCCCTGAATGGAAAACCTCAATTTTTATTTTTGGTCCTTTATATGCAATTTGAGCCCTACCGCTCTACCAAATTTTATTATTCTACTGCAATCGGAAGTTTGCCATATATAATTTACATCAGTTCTGAGTAAGTGGGCGGATACCACGCCCCTGAATGGAAAATCTCAAATTTTATATTTTTTTCTTAGTATGCAATTTAAGACCTGCCACTTTACTAAATTTCATCGTCTTACAGCAATCGGAAGGGTTCCATTCAACCAACACCAATTCGGAGAAAGTGGGCGGATACCACGTCCCCTGAAAGGAAAACTTTGGTGTTTATTTTTGGTTCTTTAAATGCAATATAAGCCCTACCGGTTCACCAAATTTCATCGTTTTAAAGCAGTCAGAAGTGCTCCATAATACGATGTCGGGAAGTGCTAAAATTCGGAGAAAGTGGGCGGATACCACGCCCCTGAATGAAAAATTTCAAATTTTCGATTTTTTCCTCTGCTTGCATGACAAGACCTACCTTTGTGCAAAATTACAAGATTCTACGATGTCGGGAAGTGCTCCATAGTTTTGATGATCTGTCAGTCAGTCAGTCAGTTACGGGTTTTGTGATTTTTGAGGCCTTATATCTCAGGAATCGCTTATGCTAGAAAATTGAAATTTGGTGAGGCGCCTATGCCTGACTACCTTAGCAAATATTCGGAGTTTTAAGTTTCTGACTTCATTGTTACTGAAGATAGGGAGGGGTCAAAAATCGCCTGAGTTTGTTCCTGTAAAAAGGGTGTAGTGCCAGAACTTGGCTGGGCACTACCGTGCCCTTTGATCAGAGTTGCAATGGATGGCGCGGTGCAGAAAAGCAACGCCAACAAAGACAACATAATCATACTTGATTATTATTATTATTGTGTGTTTTTTTTTTCTTCTTTTTGTTTGTAATTTTCTTGTTAAATACAACGGTTTACTTGTGAGTAGTTATAAAAGGAGTTAGTGTTTCACTGGTGTCCTACAGATAAACCCAATTTTTTGGGGCGTTTTGGTTGTGCATAGCGAGATCGGATATGCAACAGAGTTCATATGCAAGCATAGGCAAGGCATACAAACAATTTTTTTACTTGCGACTTATAGGTACTATAAGGCAAGTTATGCATTCGTAGAAAAATCGAACTCGAGATTTTGATCAAAGTTGACATTACGATGATAGCGAAGACGAAAAAAGTGGTCCTCACAATTCTGTATGTATGTCTGTCTGTTCGACTACCGCCTAAACAGCTAGGCCAATTTTCTTCAAACTTGGTAGATATGGTTCTTAATTTTGTTCCCCCACACGTTTTTTTTTTTCTTTTTTTAGAAGATCAAAAATAAGGTACCTGCCATACGATTTTTTTTCGAAATCTTATAAATATTTTTTTTTCTCAAGAACTGTCCCACAGATTTAAAAAAAAATTTAAAAAATTTATTTAGTTAAGGCTAGTTTCAATATTATTGTGTATTCAAATTAAAAAAAAAACAAAAATAATCTGATTTTAAAAAAAAAAATCCAATTTTTTTTTTGAAAAATCAATATTTCGAAAACCCCATGCTCGATTTTCTTAAAACCTGATAAATAAAAGTTTGTTAATTTAATCTACAAAATATGAGAAAAAAATGTATTTTACCTAAAAATAACAGTACCCTCCACACAAATGTTAAAAAATGGTTTTCGAAAACCGTATTTTTCTCGAAAACGGCTCCGAGAATTTTGCTAAATTTTTTTTTCTTTCGATTAATTCTTACCATCCATAATTTGATGAAAAAAATGAAAACAAGATATTGCTGACTGTACCTACCATAGAATTTTGAAGAAAAAAATCTACCTATTTTTTTTAGAAAATTCAATATCTTAAAAACGACTCACTATTTTTTTGTAAATTTAAGTTTCATTCGAACAATAATAAAATTTTTAAATTGGCGTACCAACATTTTTTCTTAAAAATGTTTTAAAAATTTTGTATACCTATAAAAGCTTTTTTTTTTAAGAAACCACTACAACGACTTATAATTATTGTTTTTGCATGAATTCATATTTGCATAGCAGTCTGTTTCTATCTCTTACTGCTAAAAGAGTTTAAAAAATAAAATGTACATATCCTTATGAACAGTTTTCTCTAATAACATTCATTTTAAAATTCCTTGTCTATTAGATAGGCACGAGTACGATAACTTGGCCGCCAAGATTTGATAACGGGTTTTTGTAGGGGGGCCAAAAACAAGCACTTTTTACTATGGGAGGGGGGGGTCTATCTCCCCCCGTTTAGGAGGTAGGGTCACTTTTAGAAAAAATGGTTTAAATTGAAAAAAAAAATATTAAAAAACAACGGCAACGCCTACAATAAAGTGCTATACTGCGTTTGAAAGCCAGAAGATTGTTCTATAATCCTGCATTTAAATTTTATTACTCATATCAATAGTTTTTGAGAAATTCGCATTTAAAGTCCAAATTTTGATAAAAAACGTGAAAAAAAAAGTTTAGACCGGTTGTTTTCAAAATTGTGAAATGAAATTGTAAATTAGCTTATATGTGTTTCATGTATCTATCAGTTCTTAATCGAACACAGAAAACGGCATGGTTCTATGTCTTCTGGTTTTTGAGAAAACCTCCGTTTAGGAGGTAGGGGTACTTTTAGAAAAAATGGTTTAAATTGAAAAAAAAATATTAAAAAACAACGGCAATACTTACAATAAAGTGCTATACTGCGTTTGAAAGCAAGAAGATTTTTCTATAATCGTGCGTTTAAATTAAATTACTCATGTCAATGGTTTTTGAGAAATTCGCATTTAAAGTCCAAATTTTGATAAAAAAACGTGAAAAAAAGTTTAGACCAATTGTTTTCAAAATTGTGAAATGAAATTGTAAATTAGCTTACATGTGTTTCATGTATCTATCAGTTCTTAATCGAACACAAAAAACCGCATGGTTCTATGTCTTCTGGTTTTTGAGAAAATCGAAAATAACTAAAACTACTTTTCTACAAAATGTTTGATATTTTTTGCTTCCTTACATAAATAAATCAGTGCTAGCTTCCAACATTACAATATATAAACAGTAAAGTATGTATGGGGGGGCATGCTGCCCCCCTGCAACCCCCCTGCTTGGGCACACTATAGGATTTGGGGTAGGTGCGAGGTTGGGTGCATGCAAAGTTTCTTTTGCATTCACAGAATCTGTGTTTAAAAAAATTCAAATTTATTCTATTTATCCAATGTCCACTAAATACGAGTACATATAAAATACAATAAACGATCTTGAAAACCAAAACAAACTTCTGACCATGTTCACCACTACATGGCACTATTTTTCTATCGAAAATACTGCCTAGAAAGGAAATATAAGGACGACTGGGGTTCGCAAATAATAGAGTTTTTATCAGATGTAAAAAAAGTTTACCCTTGTTATACCGATGGTGATATATGTGAGGGCTTACAGTTAAAAGACATCGATCCTCCCACCCTTCAGAGCGAAAATTTAGAAAGTGTTTTACCGCCAAAACATCCTCGGCTTCCCACCATAAAAGAGTAACTCAACGAACTCGACAGTTATAGTACGGACGATGGCTTTATTGACGCGACTTACACACCTTTTTAATACATTTTGACCATTTTTAACTAACTATGACTGACTAACTCCTGACTAACTGACAAAATAACTGACCCAGATGCAATTCTACCTCCTCATGGTGCATTCTGGGTAACGCTAAATGAATTGCGGTACTGAACTAACAAAGATTCATTATGTTTATTAACATTAATCCTTAAAATGGAATCACCGTCACCACCAAAAATCAAAAAAAGTAGTTTTGGTAATTTTCGATTTTCTCAAAAACTAGAAGACATAGAACCATGCGGTTTTTTGTGTTCGATTAAGAACTGATAGATACATGGATCACATATAAGTTAATTTACAATTTTATTTCAAAATTTTGAAAACAATCGGTCTAAACTTTTTTTTTCACGTTATTTTATCAAAATTTGGACTTTAAATACGAATTTCTCAAAAATCATTGACATGAGTAATTTAATTTAAATGCAGGATTATAGAACAATCTTCTGGCTTTCAAACATAGTATAGCACTTTATTTCAAGTGTTGCCGTCGTTTATTAATATTTTTTTTTTAATTTAAACCATTTTTTTCTAAAAGTGCCCCTACCTCTTAAACGGAGGTTTTCTCAAAAACCCGAAGACATAGAACCATGCGGTTTTTTGTGTTTGGTTAAGAACTGATAGATACATGAAACACATATCAGCTAATTTGCGATTTCATTTCACAATTTTGAAAACAACCGGTCTAAACATTTTTTTTCACGTTTTTATATCAAAATTTGGAATTTAAATGCGAATTTCTCAAAAACTATTGATATGAGTAATAAAATTTAAATGCAGGATTATAGAACAATCTTCTGGCTTTCAAACGCAGTATAGCACTTTATTGTAGGTGTTGCCGTTGTTTTTTAATATTTTTTTTTTCAATTTAAACCATTTTTTCTAAAAGTGCCCCTACCTCCTAAACGGGGGGAGATAGACCCCCCCCTCCCATAGTAAAAAGTGCTTTTTTTTGGCCCCCCTACAAAAACCCGTTATCAAATCTTGGCGGCCAAGTTATCGTACTCTCCCCATTACATAAGAGCAAGTTCGTGCGACCCAGTCGTGCATTCTATTTTTCTGGTCGTTGCCATGACGAAAACTTCTACCCTAACTGTTTCAAGAATCAATATAAGTAGATACATATGTATTATCTAATTCCATCTCATTCTGCATATACGCTCCACATGAACTCACCATTCATATAGGTATATACCCACATATTTGACGATTTCAACGTCTCCCCAACGATTTATAAAAAATTGTCTCAAAAGTACAATAGATTGCATATACAAATATTATGCTAATATCTAAACACTAGGATGGCTTAAATTTGGGCCAAGATTTAACATAGATACTCAAATTAAAAACAACAAAAAGTTCCAACATCATCCCAGGTAGGCGCCTGCCCTAAACCAAAGGCAAGTACTTAACCATTATACAGCTAGGGAAGCACTCTTTCAAAATCCTTTTCCATGAGAATAAAAAACAATTACTTACTCTTACCTAAACTTAAAGACGTCCTCGTTCATAGAAAATTTAAGACTCGGAATTCTTTATCCACTATACTGGTTTCTCGGTCAAATTTAATTTAATTACTTCTGTTCGTGTTTAAAATAGCGTATTTAATTAAATGATTGTTCTTATCACGAAGGTTTAACAGTTTCGTTTTTCGAGACAAATGTACCTACTTGTACCTATAGACTAAAAAGTGATTCTTGGAGGGGTTAACTTTGTTTTCCATGAACAAGACTGTGATTTTGAAGTTAAAAATCTGTATCAATTTACAATCCTCCTAGAGTACCCAATAATTGGTATGATTGCACATGGTATTAGGTATACCTTATTAATTGTGTAAACTATGCCCATTTTTATTTTGAAGTACGCAATGAATCCTTCGTCTTATATAGCTGCCTTATAAATCTTGGGAAACATTTCAAGAGGTATTGAAAACTTCAATGAAAAGCCCACTCAGGTATGTATAAGCAGCCTTTTACTTAAGTTAAGCAAAAAAAAATTAAATTTAAGATTTTTATTTACTATACTCTGAACAATATTTTTCAGTGTCATATACACATATATGTATGTACATACACATGTATTTATGAAAGAATGTTTATATGCCATTAAGGGATGCTTATAGAACTCTATGCACACGGTTTAAATAGTTTGGATAACAAATCAGAAATCAACTCTTATACTTACCATGTTTTTAATAAATCCACCTTCTAACTTGACAGTTATACTCTTATATCATATACCATTATACCAAAAAAAAAAAAAAAACAGTACAAGGAAGAGAGGAGAATTCGCTCCTCACTTTAATTGAAATGACTTTTGATAGGTTATCTCTAAGCTCTTTCAGGGTTGCCAAATTGAGCAATGAGCACTATGAATTTCTACACATTTAAAAAAAAAGAGAAGAGTTAATATTAGTTGATTTAGATGAGATAATTAATTTACAGTCAAACTCGGTTATAACGAACTCGACAGGACTGAAGAATTTGTTCGTTATATCCGGTGGGTGTTTCGTTATAACCGGATCTTCGAAATTCTTTTTAATTTTATCTCGGTCTTTGAAAATGTTAGATTGTTGACTACGTTTTGAACTCATTTTGAAAAAAAAACTAACACACTTAACCTTTCTTTATATATAAAATATGACTATCGCAGTTCCTCTCAGAAACAGAGTGCGAAATTCGCCTGTAAAAAAAAGCAGATAAAAGAAATACCCATAATTTATTTAATTTAATATTCGGAATTATAAAGTTCTGACTTCAATAGTACTGAAGATAGGGAGGGGTCAAAAATCGCCTGAGTTTGTTCCAGTTACGTCTGAGACTTCACCCTTTACGGTAAACCCGTTATTCCCCACACGCCCTCTTGCCTAACGGCACACTCATAAATTCCTAACGGATTCCCACGCCATTTTTGCTAACACAGCAAAACCAATTCAGAACGGATGCATACCTTTTCCCTTCCACCTTTGTGCAACGAAATGAAAACTGAATATTTCGAAAACAAATTCATATTCTGCAAACACAGCATTTTCCAATTTACCTGAAGTGTAGTTTAAGTTGAAGATTTTTTTTAAGTTCAGTTCTAATTCGCGTTAAGTTTTGTCTTTTAAACTCGAAAGAACCAAGTGCATGTGTTAATATCCGAGCAAGGATAAGCAACAGTTAAAACGAAATTTTCGTTCGATTAAGATATCGTGAATTTGAAAGAACCAAGTGTGTAACATCGGGAAAGTGCCAAAAAGCACAATCCCAAACAACAAAAATCTAAAATCGTATTCTTGAAGTGCATTAAGAGTGCGCGTATCAGATTTAACAATTAACCGAAGACGCAACTTCGATTTACACAGAGCCAACAGGATGGCCCAAATGAATATAGAACAGTGCCTGGAAGCACTAACGCAAATTGTAGTGAACAATAATAAGGGAAATAATTTTCGTGCGCGAATTGAGAAAGAGATCCGATATTTAAGCGTTTGCTGGAACGTTTCCCTCCTTCGCCAGTTCTGTGAATAAAATCCTTGCAAACTATACACAAATTGAGAGACCCAACGTGTACGAAGTGATATACGAGTATGACACGAAAATACTTGGACCGGCAAAAAATATACTACATGCAGAACCTCCATCAGACTGGAACCAATGCTTGGAAAAACTCAGGAGACATTTTCGCCCCTCAAAAGACGAGCTTACGATTACGAAAAACATCGGATCACTTAGAGCAAGTTCCATTTCAGAATTAGACATACAATTAAAAGGTCTCATTGAAGAAATAGCAGAAATCGCGGCTTTCAGTGAAAATGGTGAATCAATAGTCGTTATATTTAATAGTATGCTTATACAGAAAGCTAAAGAATTGGCAGCTGGCGCTTTAGCCCATGCGTTAGCAGATATTTATAGTATAGGTGAAGTAAGGGATATAATTAATAAATTTATAGGCCAAGATCAGGGCAATTTGAAATACATTAGACCAGGTTCATCCAGGAACTTTAATTATAATAATAACAATTCAGGTAGAAATAATTATAATCCTGGTAATCCCCTTAATCATAGTAATACCTCGGGACAGCACAGAAACTCTAGTTCTGGCCAATCCCGAAACAATAATCATAACAATAATAACTATAATCATAGTAACAATAATAACCCCTTTAATCAAGGACAGTACAGAAACGCTTATTCTGGCCAGTCTCGAAATCATAGTAATAACCACAATAGTAATAATAACTCAAGAAACTATAGGAATTCTGGTCCTGAAGTAATGGATACACTGTCGGCTTCCTATCAAAGGGAGATTCACTCACTAAACAATATCCCAGATTTTCAGGAAACAAGCCTTCAGGCCGACTTCCCTATTTAGAGGTTAACACCAAAAACAATCAATTTAAACTAAGAATACTAATTGATACCGGATCAGAAACCAATTGTAAAGTAACTTTTAAATTTAACACTTAAAAGATTGGAACCAAAATTGAAACCAATATTCTTAATCCTGGGTTGTGCCACCCAAAATGGCGTACAAAACTAACCAAACCCATTCAGGTAAAAACAGCAGGAACATCTATCTTTGCACATAGCAAAGTAAAGATCCCATTATTTGAAGAATTCGGTATGCTTAATAAAACTGCCGAGTTCCTTGAATACAAATTTC
The DNA here is from genome assembly GCA_963931855.1 of Philhelius festivus. Classification (NCBI taxonomy): domain Eukaryota; kingdom Metazoa; phylum Arthropoda; class Insecta; order Diptera; family Syrphidae; genus Philhelius; species Philhelius festivus. The sequence goes on from OZ007555.1 coordinate 99,768,381, forward strand.
ACAATATATATGATGGTTTGATCGGGAATAATATACTATTTCCCATCAAAGCAGTCATAGACCTTGATAGAAAACAATTAATTATTAATTCAAGATGTAAAAATACCAATTTACTATAATAGAGAGGAAGAGGAAACGCCGAATGAAATTTTTAACAAACAAATTCCCATCCCAGATAACAACAGAAGAGCTATGATGGAAGAGGACTACGAAAAAGCCATCCCGAACATAACATAGAAATGCACCACACAGAAGTATGCAAAGATCACATCCTTGACCAAATAAGGATCAAACACCTTAATAAAGAAGAACGTAAAGCTGTAAAAAACCTCGTTTCAGAATTTTCAAATATATTTTATCAGGAAGGAACTGACTTCACTAATGCGATTAAGCATGATATAAGGACAGTCAATGACATCTCTGAGATCAGAGGTATCTAAACAGATAAACGAGATGCTCGAAGAAGACATTATCCGTCCAAGCAGCTCTACATATTCTACTCCCATTTGGGTTGTTCAGAAAAAGGAAGATGCCTCAGGGAAAAATAATTGGAGAATAGTTAATGGTAAATGGTCATTCGTAAATTGAATGACGTCTCAATTGACGATAAATTTCCAATCCCGAATATGGATGACATATTCGATAAATTGGGAAGATCAATGTACTTTACTACACTCGATTTGGCCAAGGGGTTTCACCAAATCGAAATCGCGGAAGAAGACATAAAAAAACAGCATTTTCAACCGATAGTGGCCACTACGAATTCCTTCGTATGCCATTCGGATTGAAGAACGCGCCCGGAACCTTCCAAAGACTCACGAATTCAGTTCTATCAGAGTTTGTTGGAAAGATTTGCTTAGTATATCTCGACGATATTATTGTTTTCTCGACATCTTTGGAGGAACACATTGAAGAAGATATGTAAACGTTTGGAAGAAGTAAACCTTAAAATACAGTTGAACAAAACTGAATTTATGGAAAAAGAGACAGAATTTTTGGGTCATGTCGTCACTACGGAGGGCATTAAACCTAATCCCAATAAAATTTCTGCAATATTAAACTATAATATTGCCCACAACAACCAAGCAAATTAAATCTTTTCTAGGAGTATTACTGGGTATTACCGGAAATTTATAAAGGATTATGGCAAGGTAGCCAAACGTGTATGACAGCCTTTCTTAAAAAAGGGACAAAAATAGATATAAATAACTCCGAATACATAGAAAGCTTTGAAATTTGAAAACTCTTCTTGTATCAGATCCAATCTTAAAATACCCCGATTTTACAAAAAAATTTATTCTCACTACGGACGCATCTAATTTTGCTATTGGCGCCGTTCTCTCGCAGGATAACCACCCAGTGTGTTTCGCTAGCCGTACACTTAACGAACACGAAACCGGTTATTCAACGATTGAAAAAGAGCTTTTGGCCATAGTATGGTCGACACAATATTTTAGACCATACCTCTATGGTAGGAAATTTATAGTCAGAACTGACCATCGACCCCTAGTTTGGCTAAGTTCACTAAAAGAACCAAATGCCAAACTGCAAAGATGGAAAATAAAACTGGAGGAATATAATTTCGACATCCAGTATGTCAAAGGAAAAGATAATCAAGTCGCTGATGGACTCTCAAGCAGCGTTGCCACAAAGTGCCCGATCGGGCCATTTGGCCCTCTGTTTTACATTTTGGCCCTTTGCCCGGGCCAATTAGAAATGGCCCCCAAATCTAAATTTTAGAAGATTCAACATCACATCATATCGTGCTTAGTAAAAATTATAAAGCTTTACAAAATTAAATATAAACCATCGCGATGCATCGCCACTAAAATGTGTTTCCACCACATACAAATAACCATACTTAAAATGGAACTGAATTTATTCATTTATCTCGTTTAATGCGTGTTGACTTCTCTGAAGGCATTTATTTTCGTCATCTACCAAAGTAACTGTAATATCAAAAAACTTAATCTTACAAATTATATCGTAAATTTCCCAATTATTAAGATCTTCTGATAAAATATTTGCGGTTGCAAAAAGAATTTGATTTTTTAAATAAATTTTAATACAAGGACTACTTAATTCGAGCTGAATCGAGTCTAAATCTTAACAGTACAATTTTTTTGTCATTTATCAATGATTAAACATGTTCAAATGTTGTCCCCAATTGCATGCAATATTCTGGAAATACATCTACATACATAGGTATACATTTCAACAATTTGCAGACTTTTTTTAACTCCGTTTATAATCCCCAAAGTATTCCATCTAACCTTTCTGCCATGTTTAAATTCAATCAATATCGGTCACTTAAACTTAAGTAAAAAAGATGTTGAAATAGTCTTGGACTAAAAGATGATAAGCAACCAGGACCCGATGGTATTCCTCCAATCATTTCAAAAATGAAAAAAGTTTTAATTCATTTGAATTAATTTTTGTATTTAAAAATTAGTTTTGCTAAGGAAAACAAATTATTTTTCTTATGATAATAAACTGGGCTTTAATCATAAGCGAACAAAATTAATAATCATCAACGTGTTTTTTTGAATGAAATGATAACAAAGTGAAAAAACAACTTAAAAAACGAAAAAAATGGGTTTGATGCAAAACTGCGGAGAAACGGTTGTCCGCAGAAAAAAAAAGTCTTGGAACAAACTAAAACTGTAATAAATTCTTGATTGGTTATACTCGTAAAAATAATCTTACGAATCGGACGTAGTTTGGAAAAGAAAGCCAGTTAAGACAAAAATCATAAAAACCGTTATAACTCGAAAACGTGAAAATTACCTCTTAACTCTTAAGTTTCTCGACTTAAAATGACCTCAGGAATCCATGGTTTTCGTTTGGGGCGGTGACTGTGAGACACTTTGTATATCGACTTTGCTAAGGAGTTCGATAAAGTAAACCACCATATACTAATACAAAAATTGGAATCCATTGGCTTCCACTCAAATATTTTAAAGTGGTTTGAATCCTACCTAAACGGAAGAAAATAGTTTGTGGGTATTAATGATGTACTATCAGATCTAATTGAGGTCACATCAGGAGTACCACAAGGAAGTTACTTGGGCCCTCTTCTATTCTGGCTGCTGATCAATGATATCACTGATTTCTTAAAAAATGTTTCTTGTTTGATGTTTGCGGATTACAATAAAATATTAAAATATTCCGTCGTGTTACGTCAATTAATGATTGTCATTTACTCCAATGTGATCTTCATCGCTTGTCTGAATGGTGTTTAGCTAATCAGCTTTTGTTGAACGTATCAAAGTGTCAATCTTTATCATTTTTTAGGAGCCTATCATATATTCCTTTTCAGTATTCTATAGGAGATACGGAACTCTCAATACTTAACGAAAAGAAAGATCTCGAAACTCCGCTAATAGGATTGAAATCAAACAAACATACAATATTAATACCCCAACTTATAAAACTCGGTGTCAACTTCTTGGCTTAAAATATCTTGTCCTTCGTCGTAAAAATTTTGCAATAATATTTTTGCGCGATATTATTACATCCCATATAAATTGCCCTTTTCTTTTGTCTCTTGTAATTGTGTATGCTTCGTCAAGGAAACTACGATCCCTTTTTCTTTTTAATGAACCTCATCATCGGGTAAACATGAACCTTTAACTCGATGCATTAGAGAAGCCAACAGTATTATTTGTAATTATATTGATTTTTTTTTCTCAACAAAGTCGAGAATCTTTTAAGAAGCACATAGGTATTGATCTAATTCATAATCCGCTGGTATTAAGTTATTATTTCAGATTAAGTTTATAATTTTATTTTGTTTGCTCCAGCAATTGATTATTTGGTTTTTCTATTTTTCAATAAAGAAATTTGATTCGGTAGTCTGTAAGATTATATGGAGGGCTCACAGCTGTACCGAACCAAGTCATGAGGATAGCAGTAATCATATTCCGATCGTAGAAATACCTATTAATATTTACAAAACCCAAATAATCCTAAACCACAGAATATATAAACCTTTTACAAAGAATAGAATTGTTATTGAGATAAAAAACTTTAATAAAAACTGATTTTAGACTTAATGAAAAAATTTATTCCTCCGAAGGGAATTGTTGGTATCTTTTCAAGAGATGACCCCCTATTTGCACAATTCCAGGAAGTATACTTAAAATATTTCAGCAACAACAAATTGTTAAAATTTATCAAAAGCGCTAAATTTTTAGGAGATCTTGAAGATACAGAGAAAGAATTATTAGTGATATCAAAATCACATAATTCATTGAATCATAGAGGAATCAACGAAACCTATGAGGAAATTAGAGATGTCTATTATACTCCAAATCTAAAAGAAAAAATCCAAAAATTTATTAACAACTGTGACTGACTGACAGATCATCAAAATTATGGAGCACTTCCCGACATCGTAGAATCTTGTAGTTTTGTACAACAGTAGGTCTTGTCATGCAAGTAGAGCAAAAAAAATTTGAGGTTTTCCATTCAGGGGGCGTGGTATCCGCCCACTTTCTCCGAATTGGTGTTGTTTGAATGGAGCACTTCCGACTGCTGTAAAACGATGAAATTTGGTAGAACGGTAGGGCTTAAATTACATATAAGGGACCAAAAATAAAAATTGAGGTTTTCCATTCAGGGGGCGTGGTATTCACCCACTTTCTCCGAATTGGTGTTGGTTGAATGGAGCACTTCCGATTGCTGTAAAACGATGAAATTTGGTAAAATGGTAGGACTTAAATTTCATACAAAGATAAAAATATAATATTTGAAGTTTTTCATTCAGGGGCGTGGTATCCGCCCACTTCCTCAGAACTTATGTAAATTATATGGCACACTTCCGATTGCAGTAGAACAATGCAATTTGGTAGAACGGTAGATCTCAAATTGCATATATAGGACCAACAATAAAAATTGAGGTTTTCCATTCAGGGGGCGTGGTATCCGCCCACTTTCTGAGAATTGGTGTTGGTTGAATGGAACACTTCTGACTGCTGTAAAACAATGAAATTTGGTAAAGTGATAGGTCTTAAATCGCATACAAAGAAAAACATATAAAATTAGAGGTTTTCCATTCAGGGGCGTGGTACCCGCCCAGTTTCACAGAACTGATGTAAATTATATATGACACACTTCCGATTGCAATAGAACAATGAAATTTGGTAGAACGGTAGGGCTCAAATTGCATATAAAGTGACAAGTGAACCCATCAAATTTTAGTCAGTTAATAAAACTTAAAGAATATGACAGCTTTACTTTTTAACATGCGTACGCATCAAATAAATTGAGGCAATGTTTAAAAATAACAAATATTAATTTCCCAGTTTGGATTGAAAATACAAATAAATGTTATAGGTACTCACACACTTGACACCGTGATTGTCAATTATCAAAATCATTATCCATTTATTTTGAAGCCGAAGTTTTTACACTACGTCGCACAGTGGTGCTTTTGCGGAAATAAATGCAAATTGCAAAACGTGAAATTTAGAATATGGATTTGTTTAATTTATTTTTTCATAGACATATAACTGTTCTATATTTTTCCAAAATTTGGGAAATTTATATCAAGGAATTTGCGAGATACATCGCTCTAAAGTTACCCTATCTTTAAGTTTTGAAATGTATGAAATTTCTTGAATTAACTTTTTTTCATGAAAATTAGCGTTTTAATAACTTTTAATAAAAACAAAATTTGTTTTATAAATAGTATGCTATTGAGCTTTCAAAATAAAAAAAAAATTAAAAATAATTTTTTTTTCGTCTTTTAGTTGGGTTAGAACTGAGGGACCTAAAATTAATATTTTAATGTTCTTTCCTTAAAGCTACAGTTTTAGCTACATTCAGCTACGTCTAGTGGCTACTATTTTTGGAAAGCTACAATATTCAACTATACTCTGTCCAATAAAAATATGCAGTGTGGGCAAGATAGGACGTTTGCCTCGCATTCTGGCTACTGTGAATTGCATAAATCTGTCCTTCATTAAAGCTCTCACAGGGTTATCGTAGTGTTGATTTTAAATGGACCCTTTTTTTAAAGCTCTAAAATCAAAAGCACCTCAACAGAAACCCAAGGAAAAAAAACTGAACAAGTTACGAAATGAACAAAGGTAACTCTGAACGCACATTAATATTTAATGGGGGTTGAAATTGAATAGCATCAACATCAACAGCCATAGGCTACAGCAATTCAGTGCACACTCAGATGTGCAGTCAATAGGACGTCGCACTATGGGACCAAATGGTGCAAACCATCTCAAAAATCCATAACTTTTTCGTTTCTCAATGTTTTTTTTTTAAATTTTGCACACTTATACTTGTATAACCAAGAATTTAAAATATTAAAACGTTTTATATAGAAATAAATTATTTTATTTTTTTTAAATAAAATAAAATAACAAATTTGTAGATTTTGTTTAATTTATATGGTCAAAATTTATTGCAGCAAGAATTGTTGCAACAATTTGAATGAAATTTGTACAGTTTTTTTTCTTTTACCGGTGAAAACATCTGAAAGTAGTTTTTGTGAAATCCGCCCACTACCACGCCCATATTTTTTTGATTTTTGTTATTTTCTTATCTTTAGTGACCAGGAAGCCGAACATTTTTGTTTGAGGTTTTTTAAACTCAAAACATCAGATGCATATTTTTTCTGCCCACTTTCCCGCCCACTTTCACGCCCCTTTTTTTTAATTTTCAGCTTAAAGTTCATTAAAAGCAGGACTTTTTTTTGATTCAGTTTTATATGTAGAAATTAATTTATGAAAAGTATTATTTTTTAGTAAAACTGTGAACTGCCACGCCCCTTTTTGATATATGAAAGTGTTTTACCCTTAAGATAAAAAAAAAACAAAAAACGTAATTCAAAAGTATCTTATTACTAGGTTATGTATCGATATTAATGTATGTTTAAAAGTTCTTTAGCCTCGTCAAATTTGGTTTTACCAGACTAGATATATGCGGATCAGATGTATATAATAAAATGTGTAGAACATCTTCGTTCGTAGCTGATCTTGAACATTTCCTTTGCAAATAAATTCTCTCATTTTAGTTTTTTTTTTTTTTAAATTTAATGCGAATCCTTCAAACGCTTTATTGAGAATAAAAGCTAAGTCATCCCATTACATTATCTATGAATGTTGCCTCTTGATTGATTAATGTTACAATAACAATTTGGCTGTCCCATACCAACTCTATTACCTTTTAGACTATTTTCACATGCTTTTGTTGTTGCTTTTGGTATTGTTTACGATTCAGTTTACATATTGTGAACTGTGAACTTTTTGTTTTCTTCTGTTTTCTTTTATTTATATGTACCTACATTTGTATTATATGCAACATACCCCCTCCCACCCTCAAATGCTTGGCATTTATTTTTATTTAATTATGATTTTTTTTAATATAAATATGAGTAAGGAAGTTTAAAATTGGAAAACAAATATTTTATTCTAAAAATGAAATTTTGAATTTTAATAATATTGGAAATAACTGATAAAAACTTATAAATTTTGTGGAAACAATGTGTTGCATATGTTTTAACAGTTATTTTTTTGAATTTTTGACAAAAAATAACATTGTCTTTTTAATTTTGAGCTAAATAATAAAATAATGGTCTAAAACTTTTTGGAATACATATTTATGTGCATCAATAAAGGTACCACATTTTTGCTAAATTTTACTTTTTTTCATCACTGAACAATAAAGTTATAAGAATACGAATTTTTATTCTAAAAACTTATTTTTCTTTCTCATCATACGTTTTTTCTTCTTAAACAAAAATGCATGAAAATGCGAAAGTTTTTATTTTTTCTTCCAAATTAAAAATATTTTTAGAATACAAAACAGCCTTTAACTAAACGGAGGCAGCCGGAGCTAACAGAGAAAACTTTAATTGAAAACAAAAAAATGAAAAAGATACTGCACCTTACTCATTTTTTTTATTAATTTACTAGTGAACTAAATTAAAAAAAAAATAACTGTTTTGTAAAGAAGAGGGTTTGGGCTTTTCAAAAAGGTATAATACTTATACATTCTGTCCAGAAAAATACGAAATAATTGACTTCAAACTCTCACTTCTAATAATTCTAAAAAATAAAAATATCGAAATATCATTTTTAACGGTAATTTTAGGTACCTAGAACAAAAGTAAGATACAAAAAATTTACTGTGTTTGGAAGAACCCTATTTCTAGTATATAATCCCATCATTAGATTTTTCAAATTACGAAATTCACCAAAACCATTTTTGAGATAGATTTCATCATTTGGTCCCATAGTGCGTCGGCCCTGCGTCAAATGCAATGGAAAATTTATGGGCGCACAAACACTTTTTTATGGAGGAGTTCTTTCAATTTAGTATGGTGCAAAAATATAGAACGCTACTGATTTTGAAAAAGCTCTTCCATAAGACGTGTACTGCATATTTTTGTTGGGTGAAGTATAACTATTCTCGAAAGAATTGTATCCGTCCTGATCCGATTTTGAACGCAGTGTACAAATTTGTTTCACTGAACCCGATTAAAAAAACACTGTTTCGCAAAAATTGTAATTTCATGGCTAATAATAGTTGGAAAGAATGCAACAAAGATTTTATTTTTGCCAAAAATATATATCTTTCATTAATATGTAAAATAAAATTAATCCTTTGACGGATCTCTGATATAATTTTAATTTTAAGCTCAATAATTTTTCTTATCTCAAATTTTTTTCCAAATTCAAACTTACTTTTTTTTGGAAATATGTGGTGAACTTAATTGTCTTATAATGTTATTAGAATGAATTAATACTACTTTAAAAAATGTGTACTTTAATATTTTAATCCAACATTTTAGAGACAGGTAATAACTAAAAAAGTTAATTTGTTTGTGGGTTCTTACCTGCATACTAGTTTTTGTCTCCAAACATAAAACAAACAATTAGTAGGAATTTTATTGCTTTTAATGAGAAAAGAAAAGATTTTGAAGGGCGTTACATAATATTTTATAACCAATGTCCTGAATACCCTTTCCTAGTGAGGAAATGGAACAATTAAAAGACCAAACTTTGGAACTTCACACAAAGTGGGGTTGTGATGGTTCATCTGGGCAGAGCAAATATATGCAGACATTTTCTACTGGCAACGAAGAAGCATCGGATTCTCATCTTTTCATGACATCGATTGTTCCTTGAAAATGACGTCAACTACTGAAGAAACAATATAACAGGGATAAATCCCCGTTCGTCTTCAACGAGATATTGCAGAGCTCTAAAATTTGAATATAAGAAGGAAAACTTTGACATCATACGAGAAGAGAAAAACCGTGTGGAAAATGAAATTTAAGAACTGGAAGAGAGCTCAATCACTGTTAGAATGCATGTTGTCAAAGCTAAACACCATCTTTATTTAACTATGATAGATGGAAAAGTAGCTCAAGCTGCGACAAATACTAGTTCAGCAAGAAATTGCATTATTTGTGGAGCTAAGCCTTCAGAGATGAATGACTTATCCAACTTGCAATCTAAGATCCCGAATTAAGAAGCTCTTGTTCCAGGAATCTCATCACTGCATGCACGGCTTCGATTTATGGAGTTCGTATTGCATTTGGGATATAACTTAAGCTTTAAAGCGTTGAGAACTAATAAGCTTACTCGTGCTATCAAGGAAGAGGTAAAAAAAAACTAATTTAAGCGGAATTCATATCAAAGGTTGGAATAAAAGTTGACGTTGTAAACCAAGGAACTGAAACAACTAATGATGGCAATACTTTACGTAGATTTTTCGGAAATCCAAATATGGCTGCAGATATCACCAAAATGGACATTAGATTGATAACCAGACTAGCAGTCATATTGGAAGTTATTTGCAACAATTTTTCAATCGATACCCAAAAATTTAAGACTTCTAGTGAAGAGACAGCTAAGCTCGCGATATCGTTATACCCTTGGTATCACATGCCCGCAACTGTTCACAAAATTTTGCTACACGGAGTAGAAGTAATAGAAAGTGCATTTTCGTAAGTTGGATCACTTTCAGAAGAGGTCCAAGAATGCAGGAATAAGGACTACAAGTACTATAGGACCCACCACTCCAAGAAGTCTTACCGGTTATCAACGAATGAGGATATATTCCATATGATCCTGATATCATCCGATCCATTTATAGCCCAATTAAGATTTGAACCAAAGAAAAAACATCTTCTTTTGACTGCAGAAGCTCTTGAATTAATTAAACAACATATTAATATTATTACTTATGTGTACTCATTTATTTATTTCTTATATCTGTTATGTGTTTGTGTTATTATGTATGTATTTGATTATTTAGCTTAAAACAAACACAAAAACAAATACATTTTCTTTTTTCGATATAAGTCAATAAACCCTGCAAATCCGAAAAATTTCAATAACTTTTCTCTCAATGATTTTTTTTTAACCAAACATGTGTGCAAAATTTTATTGAATTCCGTTACATGGTTCAGATTTTACGGATTTTTTTTCGCTCTCCCATACAAATGGCACCACTGTGCGTCGCGCGTCGGAGGGGAAATTTCAACTCATGTTTTATTTATATTTACCCACTCAGAATTAGTTATTATTAGAATTATTAGAATGTGGAGTTTGCAAAAATAAAAATGTGTACTTTTTTAAAAATTAATTAAAAGTTTTCTCAAAATTTTGGTTGAAAATAATGTTTCAGTAGGTAATGCGGCACTAAGAAGTGTGACTTTTTTACGACCTTTTTAATGGCTTTTTGTGGGAATTTTTTTAATTGGTTTTTTATTGCTTTTTAAATGTTTTGTTTTTCTTTGGCGGCAGGAGGCGGCTGGTTTTTGAGGATTGTTTTGAGGGGTTAGTGAATTACTACGTGGTCTAGATTGTGTGTAATTTGAGAGATGGGATTATGTTATGATGTTTGTATATTGAGGATCAGTATTAAAAATTTAAAAAAATGAACTGTTGGCCGTTGATGGTTTTCAAGTATCGTTGCAGCTGAATAGGTATAAATTAATATATCTGCTTGTAACCAGATATACTGACTTTTTAGATGAGGAGATTGACCTATACTCTGTCCAACAAAGATTGTCAGTACAGGGAAGATAGGACGTTTGTCTCTCATTCTGGTTGCTTTGCCATGCATAAGTGTGTCGCCTTTTAAAGCTCTCACAGGGATTCCGTAGTTTACATTATAAATCGTTGCAAATGAGGGTAAAAAACGCGTAGGGCTACCGTCTGCCTATTCAAAACGACTGAAAACAATATTCAATTTACCTTTATTCCTTGTACATCTTCCCTGTACTGACAATTTTTGTTGGACAGAGTATAGGAACATTTCTTTTATGGGTGAGTGAGTTATGGGGTTGGTTAAAAAAAAGCCGTTGGTTGTGGTGCAATGTGAGATGCCATAATCATGATGGAAGAAGATTTTGTGTGGAGTTCTAATGTGTTTGTATATAGTCCAGTCAAATTAGTATTTTATATCTACAAAAAATATTGCGTCGATTTTTTTTTGTTTCTTCAAGAGTACCTATTGGAAAGTGTAAATCCAAAAAGTTCGAACAAAAAGCGCCCATGCGTTGTCCGCCGTTTTAAAAAAGGCTTTGGAAAGCGTGAACTCGATTTTCTCGGCTCCTATCATAATAGAGCTGTATTTTTTGTATTTTTTTTATTTTTTTAGGTTTGTACGTTAAAATATCTTCTTTAACTTTTGTTGAGAAAAAAATTTGAAACCTCTTTCCAAAAAAAAGTTATCGGCGAAAAACTGTCGAGATTTTGAAGTAAAAAATGGTTCTTAACGTTTATCTCGCCTCATGTTCATCTGACCGAAAAAATACCCAAGTTGTTTTTAATAGATCACTTTATTTCCTACATTTTGGTATATTTAAATTTTATGTGCGACAAAAACTGTAGGAAATATAACGTGTCAAAATGGCCAATATCCTGCGAAAATTAAAAAAAAGGAATTTACTCACGTTTGAAAATTTTCAAATTTGACTATGTTCATTATGAAATTTAAAATTTAAAGAAACAGTTCAAACTCTTTTCCACACCACCACCGGGGTGGCGCCCCAGGAGGTATAATCCACGATTCAATAGTTTTCGTTTCTATATCAGCTTATCGATAGTTCAATGTGGCATAGTTTTTTCATGTCTTTCTTATTTCCTTTTTTTTTTGCTAGTCGTGCAAACATCAATGATCATATTAACGTTGTTAGTGCTGGGATTGTCATTGGTAGTTTCTTCAATGTTTTCAGGTGAGGTAAAGTCTTCACATGCGTCTTCATCTTCCAGTAAATTTTGTTTCTACTGTGGAAAAACATGCGAGAATGTTCCTTCCATGCAAAATTTACTGGAAGATGAAGACGCATTTTGAAAAAGGCTTTGGAGCTTTTTGTTCGAACTTTTTGGATTTACACTCTCCAATAGGTACTCTTTAAGAAACAAAACAAAAATTAGACGCAATATTTTTTGTAGATATTTCGAATTAATTAATTTAATTTTACTGGACTAATACTGAGGATCGGTAATAGGTAATATTATATCAAGTGATGTATTTTAGATAGTTGCTGTAGTTAGAAATATATGTATGTGTATGTTCCTGTTTGTCATCAGATATGGTGGTTGAATTTTTTGATGACGTCATCGACCTAGTCCAAAAGAATTTAATGGGTGGTTAAGGGGGTAGAAATAGTTATGATTTGTGGTGTGGTGTGGTGTGTGTGTGTGTCTGGCTTGTTAGCTGTTAGTTGTTGGAGCTTGGATTTGAATGGATGACGATGAGATGTGATTATAGATACGCGTGTTTGTTTCTTTATTTTTTCATGGACAGAAAGAGGAACTTTACTTTCTGGAAATTATACCATATAAGCAATGAATGGAAACTATCCCCATGATGACCAGAACCTTATACAGGGTGATTTGCATAAGGTGTGACAAAAAGCTAGGGCGTGTAGGTTGAACTTAGACAAGAAAAAAATCGTATGGGAGGGGGGGGGTCTATTTCCCCTCGTTTAGGCGGGAGGGGCAATTTAAGAAAAAAATCACTTAAAACAGAAAAAAATTATTAAAAAATAACGGTGATACCTACAGAGTAATGCTATAGCATTTTGAAAAGCCAGAAATACATTCTTTAATTTTGTTTTTAAATAAAGTTGTTCTAGTGAATAGTTTTTGAAAAATTAATTTTCAAAATCAAAATTTTGAAAAAAAAAATGAAAAAATGTTTCTTTAAACAATTTTTTTTCAAAATTTTACGTAATTAAGTATTATTTTTTTATTCAATATTCAATGCTCTTATTAATTTTTGATCAAACACAAAAAACCGGATGTCAAAATGTTTTGCAGTTTTTGAGAAAATCAAAAATAACAAAAACTACTTTTGTTCTAAGAAAAGCCTTTTATTTTAGTTTTTTCGTTTTTGGATTCTTAGGTGAATTTACGATTGAAAGGATTACGAGTAACTTTCTTTTTACTATTTTTTAATTATCGTCTTAGAAGCATACAATAATGTGACAAAGTACTGGATTAACAATATTTCTCACATTTTTTCATTGAGAACACCTGCGTGAGAGCATTGGTTTAAAATTGACCTGCCACTTTTTTATTATAGTGGGGTCGGCTTGGCTTAGTAGTCCAGGAAAAATAGACAAAAAAATGCCAAAGAAAGGAAAAAATTAGATCCTGGCTGAAAATTGGCACGATCATTGGTAATTGGGCTCTTAATAAAATGAGAGAGTTCCTCACCGATCCGATGACCGCTACGTAAGTTATTCAAGGTCAAAGGTCACGAAAATGGGTTTTTTCAAATTTACTCAAAAACGGTTTGTTTTAGAGAAAAAAATTGTTCTACAAACATGTTGCTGAGGTAATTTTAAACAAAAATGGTTATCAAAGTTTTGTCCGTACCATTTACCGTTAAAAAGTTATAGCACTTTAAAGAATCGTAAGTATCGCCATATTTCGAATTTTCTCCCACATTACTGATAATTACTTAAGACCAGTTTATTTTAGAGAAAAATTTTGTAGCACAAACTTGTAGATGAGGAAATTTTTACAAAAACGGTTTTAGAATTTTGTTCGTAGCAAGTACAGTTAAAAAGTTATAGCAATTTACTGAATACACGGACCATAAAATTAATTTGATTTTAATTGTTGGGGCAAATATTTGTAACCAATCAGAGAATTTGGTGAGAAAATTTAACCCAAAACCGTTTTTTTTTGGTAATCATAAAGTTTAAAGCTACCATTGGTAATGCACGTTCTTTTAAGCATTATTTAAAACTTTATTCCGAAATATAAAAAAAAACAAGTAAAATGGATGAAAATTGTTTTATTTGCAGTGATTCGTTGTCTGAAGGTGAAATTTTAACGGTTGACCGTGGAATTAAAACGTTAATTGACTCGAGTATTGAAAGAGGTGATAACAAAGTAGATTTTTTAAAAGACAGAACTTCTGTTATCGTCCATCGTCAGTGTCGTAAAAACTACACCCGAACATGCAGCATAATTGCTTTTAAGAGACAAAGAGAGGCCTGCACCAGCGCATCTCTAAGTCCACCACGTGTTAAAACTCGGTCAAGTGATGTGTATTTTTCATTTTTTGTGGCGATGAAGCTTCTGATGAAAGTGAAAAAAAAAGAAAAAAGAAGTTCGTCGCACTATTAATCATGTTTCGACATCCTCATTTCGAAACAACATTTTGACATACGCTAAGAAGCATGGTGACGATTTGGCAACGAATGTTTATGCTCGTTTAGCCAATGTGAATGACTTGATTGCAGTTAAAGCCAGGTATCACAAAAATTGCTGCAATTCTTTCAAGAAACTCGATGCTTCAGAAAATAAGGTAGGTCGTCCAGAAAATGAAGATATAAAAACTGCAATGAATCGTATTATATTTGTACATTGAAAACAATGAGGACTGTCAATTCACAATTAATGAACTCAAAGATATTTGCCAGCCTGATCCTCCAACTGACAAAAGTATTAAAACAAAACTGAAGGAGAAATATGGATCTCAAATTATAATAGCGGAGAAAAAAGGAAGTTCTGCTATTGTTTGCTTTAATGATCGCCGCCACCACGAAGTTTTAAGTAACTCTTGGTATACTGATAGGGAACAGAATGCATCTGAATAACGGTTACGAATTTTAAAAACAGCAGCAGCTCTTATTTATGAAGACATAACTACTTCTATATCTAAAAGTCAATTCTACCCACCCCCTAGTCAAATGTTCGAGAATTTGAAGGTTGAAATTCCGAATTCTTTAGATTACTTTTTGGAGAAGCTTATTTTAAGAAACAAACGATGCAATCAACAACATTTAAAGTTAACATGCACTGCTATTGGTCATGCTATTATGTCGGCAGTTCGTCCTAGATCGTTTCTTTACAACTTGGTTTGGGTCTATTTCTGCAAAGAAGGTTTGGCTCTAAACGTATTATTGACATTTTATCATCGTTTGGTTTATGTTCGTCGTATCAACACGTTTCGGCGTATGAAGAAGCAGCAGTTCTCAACCCTCCACCTCTACCCGACTGACTAGGCTCAACAAGGCTGTACAATTATCTTCCCTTCCTCCAACATCTGCTGCTGCTCAACAACATCTTTTTAGAGTGTACTATCAAATTCAAGCTTGGTTGAGAAGAGATAATATTAATCCGGAAAGCTGGGGATGGGCATTAAGATATAATGTTTTGGAGCCTATAACCACTCTGCTTCAACCAGCACCGGATGAACTTCTTACAACAATATTTTGTAACTGTAGTAAAGGTTGCGGTTCTAATTGTGGTTGTCGAAAAGCGGAATTAAGTTGTTCTTTAGTTTGTGGTCAATGTCATGGAAAGTCATGTACAAACTCAGTTCAAATTGATCCATATGCTGAGGACGCTAACGACGAATCATTACTTAACATGCCTTTGCCAGATGGTAATTAATAATTTTAACTTAATTTTGTTTGCTAAACACAGTGGAATAGGCCTACGGGGGATACCACCTAAAAAAAAACGCGCTTGGCACTTGACCTCTGAGATGGTGTGGAAGAATGTGCAAAATAGGGCTACTTTTTGCGATACTTACGATTCTATAAATTGCTACAACTTTTTAACGGTACTTGCTACGAACAAAATTCTAAAACCGTTTTTGTAAAAATTTCCTCATCTACAAGTTTGTGCTACAAAATTTTTCTCTAAAATAAACTGGTCTTAAGTAATTATCAGTAATGTGGGAGAAAATGCGAAATATGGCGATACTTACGATTCTTTAAAGTGCTATAACTTTTTAACGGTAAATGGTACGGACAAAACTTTGATAACCATTTTTGTTCAAAATTACCTCAGCAACATGTTTGTAGAACAATTTTTTTCTCTAAAACAAACCGTTTTTGAGTAAATTTGAAAAAACCCATTTTCGTGACCTTTGACCTTGAATAACTTACGTAGCGGTCATCGGATCGGTGAGGAACTCTCTCATTTTATTAAGAGCCCAATTAACAATGATCGTGCCAATTTTCAGCCAGGATCTAATTTTTTCCTTGCAAAAAGCTATTTTTCCTGGACTATAGGTGCATTTACGAAAGAAAGGATTAACTTTTTTTGTACAATTTTTTTATTATCAGTCTTTTAAGCATACAATAAAGTGACAAAGTACTGGATTAACACATTTTTTCATTGAGAACACCTGCGTGAGAGTATTGGATTAATATTGACCTGCGAATGTTTTTTAAATAATGCAACGTTACACGCCCTAACTAGTGACTTCGAACTATAACGGTTTAAAAAAAAAGTAAAAATTTTGGTTAGTCAAATATCTCACGAAAAAATAATGCTATTGATTTTAAATAAAATTTAATGTACTCATTATAAGGTCATACAGATTTGGTATAAATTTGGAAAAAAATGAACATACCGTTATTTTTTTAAATACAAAAAACTGAAAAAAAAAATTTCATAACCCAGATATTCTAAGAACGGAAAACAATTTGAAACTCAAAATAATATTATTTTACGAAAAATAATGTGTTTGACAACTGGTGAAAATTTAAAAAAAAATCAATTTACAGTTTTTTTACAAAAAATAAAAGACTATATAAAATTCTATTGAAAATTGGTAAAAATTGCTTTTCGACTCAAGTTTCTCGAGAACTAGTAATGATATTGACTTCTAATTTAGTTTATTTTATACATAGTATAGTTTTGTACAATTGGTAAAATGTTGACAAATATTGAATTAATATTTTTTTTTTTTAAATAAAAAAACTATTAAAAATTCTAGTGAAAACTAGTTAAAATTGTATTTCAAGTCGAATTTCTTGGGAATGGACACCGATAGTGCCTTCTAAAGTATGTTGTTTTATACATCGATACCTTCCCGTAAGAATGTATACTAAGCGACATTTCTAAAATTTTTCAGGAAACGAAAAAATCGAAGAAAGTTCGTTGGCGAAACCCAGGCCAAAACGTGGCCCTTAACATATATTATATTTCCTCATCAAAAAGTCATTTTCGGAAAAAGTGTCGCTTAGTACATTCTTACGGGAAGGTATCGACATAATACAATTATTAACATCTGGTTAAATTTTGACAAGTATCGAATTGACAGTTTTAACAAACAACAACTTATACATCAACAATCTCAATTTCAAATGTCTTTAAATAACTAAAATCTTAAAATAATGTTTGTTTGAATTTTACAGTTAAAGTTTGTTTCGCTGATAATTTGGTTATTTGAAAAAAAAAATAAATATAAAGTTTTCAAGACCACAAATGGGAAGTTATCAGTGTGGGTCGCACCCAGCCTCTTTTTTTAATTTTTTTTTGTCGATGTAATAAATTACATTTAATAAATAAATAAGACCAAACAGAACTAAATTTGAGAAAGCACATATGGCTCCAGTTTGCATTCCCTCAAACAAAGATAGAGCATAATAGTTGGACTACTCTCTCTGGGATGCAAAATAGTTGGCCTATGAAGATTTAAATAGATTTTCAGTTAACCGTTATTAAAAAAATGACATGCACTTGTTTTGTTGTTTATTGATCTCTTGTTTTATGCAAGCCAGCAACAATTTAATGTCTAACCATGGTGCGTGGCGTTGCATTATCAAAAGACCTTAGGGAATCCATAAATAAAGCCTTCGAAACGGGATTATCGAGCTATAAAATCGCAAAACAATCAATTTACCGCGCTCATCGATTGGAAACATTATCTCAAAGTTTAAAAATAGTGGAAATGTGGAGATCAGTAAAAAAACGGGACGCCCACCAATTGCAAAACCTCGAGATTGCCCAGTTTTAAAAAAAAATAATAAAAGAAAATCGATGTCAAACGGCCGCTGCAATAACTGTTCAATGGAGGGAAAGAATAAAAAAAAGTGTTCCGGTCGACACTTGCAAACGGACTATGAAAAAAATTGGATACAAATTTTATAAGGTTTATTTTAGATTTATTTAAATTAGAGCAATTTTAATTCGTTAAAAACATAGGCCAAAGAAAAACCACTTTTAACACCTAAAGAAAAGAAAAAGCGGCTAGAGTGGGCCAAACAACGTAAAAACTGGACTTTAAGTCAATGGCGGTCCGTTATTTGGAGTGATTAGTCCAGGTTTGAAGTTTGCGTGGGCGACGAACGAAAACGAGTCATTAGAAATTCAAAAGAGGTTTTTCACTAAGATTGCCTTAAAAAAACGGTCAAGTTTCCAGCATCTCTAATGATATGGGGATTCATGTCGGGGCGGGGTAAATAAATAAAAAAATAAATTTAAATTTGGTGGTGCAACAGCTCGGAGTGAACCAGGACCTAGTGACTTACAACTCTCAACCTTTCCTGTGTGCGTGTTACGCTAAATTACTTTCCTATGGCATTGTCAAAACTTCCGAAAGCATATGATCTGCCACCTGTCTTAAAAAAAGGTTATTTTCCTCACTACTTTAATACCAAGGAAAATAAAACATATACAGGAAAACTCCCCGCAATGGAATATTACTCCCCAGATACAATGAGAGAAGAAGTTCGCAATGTGTTTTTTGAAATGGTACGCCGAACATCAAAACAACTATTTTGACATGCAGCGTGAACTTGTGGAATATTGCATAAGTGATGTTGAAGTTTTGACCAAGGCATGTTTGACATTAAGAAGATTGTTTCTCAATCAAAGTAATGTTCAACCATTTTTGGAAGCAACAACAAAATAGCGTCAGCATGTAATCTTGTGCTTAGGCGTAACTTTCTTCTTCCAAATACTATTGGTCTAATACCTAGAAATTGCTACAGATGTGCGGATAATCAATCAACTGAAGCAATAAAGTGGCTGATTTGGGAGGAAATTAAACGTAAAATTAACATAAGGAATGCAGCAAAAGGAATGGAAGCAATTGTCAATGGTGTAAAAGTTGATGGATTTTGTAAAGAAACCAGACAAATCTTTGAATACCACGGATGTTACTATCATGGTCACCCTCTCTGTTTGAAATACAAACGTGATGATACTCTCTTTGAAGACCCTAATGACACATTAAATCGTAGATACGAGAGAAGACAGGCCAAATCAGAGCGACTCAGAATATTCAATTAGGAGGTCATTTAAATGTGGTCCTGTGAATTTCAAAGACATTTGCAATCATTCAATAAAGAAGATTTAAATATTATAAATGCACATGCATTGATAACTAACTCTCCGTTAAATCCACGCGATGCTTTCTATGGTGGTCGAACAGGAAATTAATTTAATTATTATAAATGTAAAGAAGGGGAAAAAATTCAATACATAGACATTTATGTTCTCTATATCCTTGGGTTTGTAAAAATGGAAAATTCCTATCGAATATCCAAAAGTTCACATCAATTGCTCTGACTTAAAATTGGAACATATTACCGGTCTTGTCAAATGCAAAATTCTACCACCAGAACATCTATTGCATCCAGTCCTACCAATGAAACAAAATAATAAACTTATGTTTTCTTTATGCAGAAGTTGTAGTAGCGAGAAAAACCAAAATCAGTTTCGCATTCACTCTGATGATCAAAGATCGCTACTTGGAACCTGGGTAATTGATGAAGTTTTGAAAGCAATTGAAAAAGGCTACAGTTACTTCATGTTTACGAAATTATGCAATACAATCCAAATACAAAATCTGAAGGTCTTTTCACTTCAATGATGAATAAATTTTTGAAGATGAAACAAGAAGCATCAGGGTGGCCAAGTAAATGTATAACTCCTCAAGAAAAAGAAAAATACATTGTTGGTTTTCTCGATAAGGAAAACATCAAATTGGAAGTATCAGAAATTTGTACAAATCCAGGAAAGAGGTCGTTAGAAAAATTAATTTTAAATTAATTTTGGGGAAAGTGTGGACAGCGTGAAAACCAACAACAACCTTGTATTTTAAATGACACTGCAGACTTGTTTCTATTGCTTACACATCCTTCAGTAGATGTCTTGCATATTTTACCGATAAATGGAGATAACGTTGTGATTAATTATGAAATAAAAGAAGAAGCAATGGAACCTCTATCAACGGTTAACGCTTGTGTTGCTGCATATACAACTACACTTGCTCGTCTTAAATTATGCAGTTATTTAGAAAAATTGGAAGGAAGAGTTCTATATTATGACACCGATTCTGTTGTTTATGCACGAGTAAGTCGACAGGGAGAACTGGAACCATCTACTGGAGAATTTATTGGTGATATCTGATATGACTGATGAACTAGAAAGCTACGGCAATGGAAGTTACATAACTGAATTTGTAAGTGGAGGCCCTAAAAACTATGCCTTTAAAGTCTTTAGTACAAAAGATAATGCTGAAAACATTGTCTGCAAAGTAAAGGGTATCTTTCTCAATTACTATTCATATCGAAAACTTAATTTTGATTCTATTAAACAAGCTGTATTAAATCAATCTTCTCAAAATAATGAAAGTATACTACTTAAATATAATAGTATTCGACGAACTCGGGAATATCAAGATGTTTCTGTAACAGAAACAAAAACATACAATCCGAAAGCAGAAAAACGTAGTTTTTTTTACGACCACAGTTCTGTTCCATATGGATTCAAAAGACAACGCCGTGACTCAAAAAAATTCTCCTTCTAACTTATAAAAATAGAAATATTAAAAACAAAAACTATGTTACAAATGATGTATTTACAAAATTATTAAGTAATTCTTTAAGCTACATAGTTTTTTCAGCTCCTTTGTAGTGATGGGTAGGACACGAGTTTGAAATGAGTTTGTATGAGGTACTAATTTTTTGAAATGAGGTGGTACTTTGTCCCACCTCAAATGTCCCATGGTACATACCTATTTAAATGGATATTTTGAAATTCGAAATTAAACAATGCGTATTTTTTTTTAATAGTATATATTTTTTCCAAAAACAGTTTTTAAAATTAAATTAAAATAAAAAGGTTACAAAAATTAAATATCAATAAATATAATATATTTAATTAAATATCCTTGATACAAAACACTTTATTTTAAAATAAAACATTTAAAAACAAAATTAAAAAAGTTTTAGTTTTTAACAGAAATAAATTTTAAAATAAGTAAATATAAAAAGATATAATAAAAAAAATTAATCTAAAAAAAAGTTTAAAAGAAAAAGTGGTGTTTTTAAATTTTATTTAAGTTATTAAAAGAAAACAAAAGCATTTAATAAAAAGATAAACACAAAAAGATATTTTTTTAACAAAAAATTAAATATTTTATCACATTCAAAATAAATTGAATCTAATGAGTTTAAAAAAATACTTCATTACATTTTTGCATTTAAAAACAATATTTATCCTACTTTCTTCCCACTCAACATGTTTCTTTTGTTAAGACCTGTTCTGATCACTTTTTTTTACAAACAAATTTGATTACAGGACACTGGACTAAATACAACACTAATGACTCTTCACGTACGCAAACTCAGCACAGTTGATTGATTGATTTTTTTTTCAAATCTCATATTTGATCTTGATCTCTAAACCCTAGTCTCTTTTTTCTAACACTAAAAACAAAACAAATACAAATAAAAGGAATGCACTTGCATTTGCATATCAAAAAACGAAAATTCCTACTCCTTCAAAAATTAACAAAATCTCCTTCCTTTTTTAACCCTTTGATTGTATAATTTTCGATAATGCTTCATACCTATCTTCATTGTTTGTTACATTGTAGTCAGTGCAACATTCATTCATTCATAAGTCCCACTCATTATCTCTTCTCATTTTGTCTCCTCAAACAGATGCAAAAGAACCTCAATCCTTAAATGACAAATGTCCTAGTCTGGTACAAAGTCCCAGCCTGGTACAAAGTCCTAGCCTGGTACAAGTCCCATCCTGGTACAAAGTTCCAGTCTGATACAAAAACCCAGCCTGCGACAATGTCGCGAATTTTGTTTGAATGGGACGTTTGAGTAAAAACAACAACTCATACTCACAACACATTCATTCATTTCATTTCAAATCCTCATCTTCCACAAACCTCATATCCTCATTCTATTTCCATTGGTTTGATCTTTGGTGGGTAGAGAGTTTGAGGACTATTTCCTCCTTTCATACAATTAACTACAATAAAACTTCATTCTGCATCAGTCTCAGTCTTAGTATCAAGCCGATGAGTGAGATGCTCGATACGAAGTGTTTTTTTTTTCCATGAAAGAGTAAAAGAGAAAAAGGTATTTTTCGTTGCTTTTGTGGTGAGGTGTGAGGTAATACATTTTTTCGTTTTGAGGTGATGGGACATTTCAGATTGGTGTATGGGACATTTTGTATTGCCTCATGTATGAGGTACACATCACTACTCCTTTGACGTAAACAACTCCAACTTTGGTGGTATATAATTAAATGATTTTGTGAACTTCTCCAGTTAATGCATTATACTCGATTATACGATTATGTAAAATTTAGCAATACATTAGGTGCGTTTTATTATCCACAAATCTATCTGGATCCGGATCTGGATCTTCCCTTGAAAATAAAACGATACGGATCTTACTGACAGCAGTGTTATAAGTGCGTCTCTTTTTATCCTTGGGTTTGTAAATTTTAAATTATTTCTTGTCTCTTTTCTTTACACTGTAGCTTACACTACCTTACCATAAAAAGCCATCTACTCGCCAGTGTAATAACTAATTTTTGGATCTTTGAAATAGATCCCGATAGAAAACAGGATCCCAAATTGTTTTTGTAATACATGTTAAAACTTAATCCAGATCCGGATCCAGATAGATTTGTGGATAATAAAACGCACCTATTGATGTTGAAGGTGGAATAGGCGTTGAAGTTTTGAGTGTAATTTTAAGGTCAACAGGTCCGGTTTTAATTGCTTCATTTTGACGGCAACAATCAATTACTGTGATTGGAGCGATATCCTTAAATTCTTGCCTAGCTAAAGTGGCTGTGACTTCTTTTGGTAATAGGATTGTTGAAATTTGCTGTACATATCATACAGAACGGCATAACGATCCAGATTAAATTTTAAATTAAAATCTTCACGAGAATATGACTCAGAGTTTAAATGCACCTTGACATTACTGATATCACTAGGATCGAATTTGCTTACGTCTTTATCTTTTTGATTTTTCCGTCCAGTGCTTTTTTCTTTCTTTCAATTATTTATTTATTTATAAATAATAATTTATATTCATTTTTTTGTTTGTTACAAAATGTTAATGTTGATTTAATTATAACGTAAGTTTTTATATTTTCTTATGCATACATGTTACCTGTAATTTGTTATTTTATACTGTTTCTAATAAAGATCCCCTGAAGAGGACAGCAATCCCCGTCGAAACGTTGGGAACAAATCAATGTAACTTTGTTTCATTGCCAATTCCAGTGACCAAAAAAGCCGAAGAAAGAGGAATATCTTATCCAACAACAAATAACATTTATATTATATACCTTTTCTCCTGTTTTATTTTCTATTTCGTAAGGCGTTTGCATTTCAAGTATTTGAACTTTCGTTAACGTTCACTTTCGAATTCTGATTACAATAAAATTGATTTTTTAAAATTTACTTATTTAATTTTAATAATTTTTACGTACTTTTGTAAATTAAAATAAATTTAATACAAAAAAAAAAATGCTAGGTACAAATTGAATATAGGTCTTTGGACTTCCAAGGAAAAACTTCTTTTGATTTTGCAACCGTTTTCTTTTAGCCATCCACAACTACCAATTAGTATATACGGGAAAAATTCGCCGATCGGGAACGGTCCCATACATCTACGTTTAATTTGAAAGGCAGGAGAGTAGTGGCTAATATGAGAAGTCGTTGTAACAAAAAAAAACATTGAGTTGCAGTTCGTTACAAAATAGATAACATTTTTTGAAACGTCTATGATTTTATACCCGGCCGCAGCTTCTGGTGAATTTTTGTAATAATATTTGATAAGCAATATATGAAGCAATGTCGTCTATTTCGTAAGATCCTACAAGAATTTCAATTTCATTTTTTTTATTAATAAAAGTAAAACGATTAAAATTAAAAACATTTTATGTATGTATAAAAATTAGTTTTATTTAGTTTTAAAATACAAATTTTTCACAACATTAATTTTAGTATTTATTTCGAGCGACGCGTTTCGCATTTGTCTCTTTTTAATTTAGTTGCCTGTTTTGGTATTTGGTTGCTGTGTTGTAGAGTATATTTGGTTTCATTGTTAATTTATCGTTGAGTATATTGTCTTGTTCAGTCTTGTACGATTTATACAGGGTGATTTGCATAAGGTGTGACAAAAAGCTAGGGCGTGTAGGTTGGACTTAGACAAGAAAAAAATCGTATGGGAGGGGGGTCTATTTCCCCCCGTTTAGGCGGGAGGGGCAATTTAAGAAAAAAATCACTTAAAACAGAAAAAAAAATATTAAAAAAAAACGGTGATACCTACAGAGTAATGCTATAGCATTTTGAAAAGCCAGAAATACATTCTTTAATTTTGTTTTTAAATAAAGTTGTTCGAGTGAATAGTTTTTGAAAAATTAATTTTCAAAATCAAAATTTTGAAAAAAAAAATTAAAATTTTTTGTTAAACAAATTTTTTTCAAAATTTTACGTAATTAAGTATTATTTTTTTATTCAATATTCAATGCTCATATTAATTTTTGATCAAACACAAAAAACCGGATGTCAAAATGTTTTGTAGTTTTTGAGAAAATCAAAAATAACAAAAACTACTTTTGTTCTAAGAAAAGCCTTTTATTTTAGTTTTTACGTTTTTGGATTCTTAGGTGAATTTACGATTGAAAGGATTAACTTTTTTTGTACAATTTTTTTATTATCAGTCTTATAAGTAGGCTTCGGATTCTCATGCACTTAAAATCTGAAAATATGCGCTTAAAATATGCGCTTAAAAATGCAAAATATGCATTTAAAATATGCACTTAAAACCGATTCAACTTAATTTCTTTTCAATATAAAAACACATTTTCTTCATCTTTAAAAATAAGGTAATTTTTTTATTTTTTTTTTTTAAATAAAATAATATCTTAAAACGAAGTCTTAGATTCATTTTTCTATAAGAGCGGATTCCAAACATATGATTTTGCTGGATTTTGAAAAAGTTGGAGTAGATTTTATTTTGTGGTAGAATATTTTTATTTTGGGAAAAGTGCAGTTGATCTACTGCAATTGCAGGAAAGTGGCACCGCTGCGAGAAACGTCAATTCATTGGCTTCAAGAAACCACAGCTCAACGAAGTACCT
The DNA here is from genome assembly GCA_963931855.1 of Philhelius festivus. Taxonomy (NCBI): domain Eukaryota; kingdom Metazoa; phylum Arthropoda; class Insecta; order Diptera; family Syrphidae; genus Philhelius; species Philhelius festivus. The sequence goes on from OZ007555.1 coordinate 99,794,030, forward strand.
ACCTATATTCGTATATGAGCATGAGTGCATCAGTCAACATTTTTCAGTTTATATGCAGTGGTTTATGTGTAGTCGCAACCGAAAACAGTTGGCTGTTGTACATGAAACGTGTTAAGCTTTATGCGAGAAACAGATTAAACCAGCAACAGAACCAGCGCCGTCAACAGCAAACAGCACGCTGGCCAGCAAATACTTTTCAAACACATTAAACCAGCATCGTGTTTTGACATTTATACGTCTTATTGTTGTTGCATTTTTACTTGCGATATATGTAGGTACTATAATGCAAGTTCTGCATTTGGAAAAAAAATCGAACTCGAGATTTTGATCAAAGTATGTCTGTATGTCTGTATGTCTGTATGTCTGTATGTCTGTCTGTCTGTCTGTCTGTATATCTGTATCTCGATCTAGAACCTAAAAGCCACTGGACCTATTTTCTTCAAACTCGGTAGTTATGGGTCTTCGGTGATTCCCTAGAGGGGAAATTGAAATACATCCGTAATGCAAAATCTTATTTATCTCGAAAACGGCTCTAACGATTTTGATAAAAAAAATTAGGTGTGATATTATGGATATGGACTACGTTTTGGTAAAAAAAAATTGGGGCAAAATGTTATTAACGGTTCCTGTCATAGAACCGTTTTTTTGATTTTCGACTTTCTCATTAACGGCTCTTACGATTTTAACCAAAAATTTTCAGCAAGAGTCTCCCTAAGTTTAAAATAATATTGTATATAAAAATATTCGAAAAATTATTTGTTTGTTTTTTTTTTTGTTTTTTTTTTTTTTTTTGAAAAATCAATATCTTCAAAACCTATGAACGATTATTTTTTGAAAGTATTTCCTAAAATCAATATTATTAAATACTTAAAATTCGCATCCCACATTTTTTTCTTGAAAAATTTTAAAGAAATTTCTTATATAAAAAAATTTATTTATTTAATAATAAAACGATTTTTTAAAGTTTGTTTGCATAAATTCATACTTTTCTAGAAATCAGACGGCAATTTCATTTTAAATTCATGTTTTATATTTATAAAATGTATCTTAAATTCCAAAGTACTTTTACATAAGAGCAAGTTCGTGCGATCCAGTCGTGCATTTTATTTGTTATTGTAACCAGCAACAGCAAATTTTGGATTTTGACCAAACGACGCTGTTGACGTTGCTGGTGCTGGTCTATTTTGTGTTGAACGATTAAAATACATTGGTTCTAAAACATTGGCTTCCGCTGTTGCTGGTGACGTTGCTGGTGCTGGTTCAATCTGTTTCGCACTTTAAGCTTTACCACATTATACCCACACACTTTCATTTTTGATAGATGATCGTTTAAATTTCGATCTCATTTATACAGTTTCAAACACACAGACTTAATTTTTTTTTCATTTCAACAATCTAGTCAAGTTCATATATCTATGCACCTTTGTTTATACAATGCTTTATATTCTGGTGTTTGAATATGATGGTTCAAGATTGTGAAATGAATAAAAGAAATAGATAACAGTCTTAAGGTTCGTTTGCACTGACATAAAATTTACATTTTTTTTTACTGCCTAGTTTAGTTTTTGAACAATATAGGTAGGTACTTTAAAAATATAAATTCATTATTAAAAATATGCAAAATATGCATTTATAGTAAAATATGCACAAAAAAATGCAAAATATGCATTTATAGTAAAATATGCAAAAATATGCACTAACGGTTAAATGCCATTTTAAAGGAAATTTCTTGATTCGTATACATAATTAGTTGCCTTGCTTCTAAGGTGTTCCTGAAAAAATATGCATTTGTATGGAAATCCGAACCCTACTTATAAGCATACAATAAAGTGACAAAGTACTGGATTAACACATTTTTTCATTGAGAACACCTGCGTGAGAGCATTGGATTAATATTGACCTGCGAATGTTTTTTAAATAATGCAACGTTACACGCCCTAACTAGTGACAGAAAAATGCAATTGCGAAATAAGAACAAAAATTCTCCTGAATCTTGAAATCAATTAAAATAAGAAATATGTACATGCATATTTAGATAAAATACATAATTACTGTTTATTTAAATTTTTAACTATTTTTTAACTAAAGCTTATTACAAAAATTTTCGATATGATCCCCATTTTGTAAAAGGCAAAGATTATAGCGCCTTCTTATTGCTGCACATAAATTTATACTTGATAAATTTTCCCGTAATTTGACTCCAGCCACTTCAATCCGTTGTTTCAGTTGTTCCAAAGATTCTATTTCCACTTCGTACACATAGTTCTTCATGAATCCCCAAGCATAAAAATCTAACGGAGTTAAATCTGGCGATCTAGGCGGCCATTCTATTGGACCTCCTCTTCCAATCCAATGGTCACTAAAATGTTCATCAAGCCAGTTCCTTACAGTGCGGCTGTAGTGTGCTGGAGCTCCATCTTGCTGGTAGACTAAATTGTTTGCTATGGCCTGGCCAAGGGAACGTTGTCATTCAAATCGAGCAGAAGGTCTCGTAGTAACTACAAAATGGGGATCATATCGAAAATTTTTTGTAATAAGCTTTAGTTAAAAAATAGTTAAAAATTTAAATAAACAGTAATTATTTATTTTATCTAAATATGCATGTATTTCTTATTTTAATTTATTTCAAGATTCAGGAACATTTTTGTTCTTATTTCCCGATTGCATTTTTCTGTCACTAGTTAAGTAGGGCGTGTAACGTTGCATTATTTAAAAAACATTCGCAGGTCAATATTAATCCAATGCTCTCACGCAGGTGTTCTCAATGAAAAAATGTGTTAATCCAGTACTTTGTCACTTTTTTGTATGCTTATAAGACTGATAATAAAAAAATTGTACAGAAAAAGTTAATCCTTTCTTTCGTAAATGCACCTAAGCCAAGCCGACCCCACCATAATAAAAAAGTGGCAGGTCAATTTTAAACCAATGCTCTCACGCAGGTGTTCTCAATGAAAAAATGTGTTAATCCAGTACTTTGTCACTTTATTGTATGCTTATAAGACTGATAATAAAAAAATTGTACAAAAAAAGTTAATCCTTTCAATCGTAAATTCACCTAAGAATCCAAAAACGTAAGAACTAAAATAAAAGGCATTTCTTAGAACAAAAGTAGTTTTTGTTATTTTTGATTTTCTCAAAAACTACAAAACATTTTGACATCCGGTTTTTTGTGTTTGATCAAAAATTAATATGAGCATTGAACATTGAATAAAAAAATAATACTTAATTACGTAAAATTTTGAAAAAAAATTTGTTTAAAAAAAAAATTTAATTTTTTTTTTCAAAATTTTGATTTTGAAAATTAATTTTTCAAAAACTATTCACTCGAACAACTTTATTTAAAAACAAAATTAAAGAATGTATTTCTGGCTTTTCAAAATGCTATAGCATTACTCTGTAGGTATCACCGTTATTTTTAAATAATTTTTTTTCTGTTTTAAGTGATTTTTTTCTTAAATTGCCCCTCCCGCCTAAACGGGGGGAAATAGACCTCCCCTCCCATACGATTTTTTTCTTGTCTAAGTCCAACCTACACGCCCTAGCTTTTTGTCACACCTTATGCAAATCACCCTGTATATTTCATATTCTTCTAATGCGTCTAGTTTTGTTCCTTTTTTGCAAAAGTGCAGGGGAGTTAAGTTTGTCTCAAGGTCTGTGTAATTGTGATTTTTGTCAATCAAGTGTTGTGCGAATGTAGATTTAGTATTTTGTTTCCGTTTATGTTCCGTAAATCTGTCATAGAATGTTCTGCCTGTTTGTCCTATGTAAAAACTGTCACAGTCATCGCAATTTATTTTGTATACACCAGAAGATGATTTTGTATCGTTTTTTGTTTTGTTTTGAAGGATTTTTTGGATGTTGTTTTTAGTTTTAAATTAAATATTTATGTTTATTTTCTTTAATTTATTTCTGAGAATATTTGGGAATATATTGGTGTAATCTATTGAAATAAACGAGTATTTCTTGTTGTCTGCTGTGCTTTCGTCTGTGGGTTTTTTGTTTTTGTTTTTAATTTTATTTTTGTTAATTAGATTATCTATTAGTTCTGGTGTATATCCGTTTATTGTTGCAATTTGTTTGATTATGTTTATTTCTTCATCGTAGTCTGTTTTAGTCATTGGTATATTTAAAAGTCGGTTGATGAAAGCATGGTATGCTGCCAGTTTTTGTGTTTGCGAATGGTGGGAGTTTTTGGGTATTGTTACATATTGTTGTTGTTGGTTTTCTGTATACTTTGTAATGTAGTTTGTTGTTGTTTTCATAAATATTAAGGTCCAGGAAGTTAATTGAATTATTGTTTTCTATTTCTGTGGTGAAGCTTATTTTGTTGTTAATATTGTTTATATACTTTTGTAACATGTCGATTTGTCTGTGGTTGCCATCGAAGATGACGAAAGTGTCGCCGACATATCTCGCGTAAAATATGATTTTTTGGTGTTGTGTATTTCTGTTGTTTCATATGTAATTGTTTTCGAATTTGCTTAAATATATATCTGCTATCAAACCGCTTAATGGGGAACCCATAGCTAGACCTTCTTCTTGTATGTAATATTTATTGTTGAATGTGAAATAACTTTGTTTGAGTGTTATTAAAAAAATAACTTATCCAGTTATCATTTCTTCAGAATATGAAAGATATTCTTCCCAAAAACGAAATAAAAAAAGACATATGTACATAGACAAACGATTATCTAGAAAATAGCGTTTCCAGATTTTTCTAGCGATATATTCGTGGGGCCAACTTCCGTATTTTTTCTTTTAAAAATGCTTAAAAGAATGATGGGTGTACTTCAAAATGATTCTAAATTTGTAAAAACGTAGGCCAGTGATGTACAAATAATTGCAATTACCACTTTCACTCAACTCGAAAGTCGGGCGGGCAACTACATGCAAACTTTCAACGATAAATAAATTATGCTCCAAAGCTTTAGATAAACCTTACAAATCGTACTATAAATTTCTTGTTTACCGTTATAATATATGATGTAAATATTTTTATTATGGATGAGGGAGGACTGCTTCCTTGATGTACTCCAAGAACAAAGGCCAATAACTTCAAAGGTGCTGAATCCAACGAGACACTCTCGTCATCGTCTGGGGCCTAATTCTCGATCAGTAGGCTAAGGAAGGTAGAAGTTCGGAGAATGCTCCTGCTAGGTACACAATTTTCCTACAGACTTAAGCTTAGGATATGGACTATTAGTGACGAAAATATGAATCTGTATTATAAATAATAACTAAAATTTATCTAACAACATGTATAAGCGAATCAATAAACAATAACTTAAAAGTTGCAAACTTATCCGTTTACTTTTCCGATTTTATTTTAGGTGAAATACCAGGTTTTTCAATAAACCTATGCTGCAGATAAAAAAAAATTGTATCTGTGAGGCTCCAGGCAATGGCATCACCTCCAGATAGTCCTATTGAGGACATAGTCTATGAATTGGAACCAACGCGTATGCCAAAGGTTATACCTGTTGCTTTAGAAGACTTGTGCCGCGAAACGAAATTTTCAAAACAAGAAATTCGTGTTATGTACAGAGGATTTAAAACTGTAAGTAACGTTATATTTAATTGATAAAATCGTAAAATGCATGTTTCTAAATGTTTCTCTCAGGTTCGATAAAAACTTGAAAACCCAAATATAAAAACAAACTCATTGAATTCGCTTATTGATTCAAATTCAAATTCAAATATTCATTTATTGCAAGTTATCATTATAGATTTACAAAAGCTTTTATGAATTTATAAGCATTGGCTTAGCCGTCAGCTCGACTGGTAACTTTAAAATATTTAATACAAATTGAACAAGTATGTATAATGGTATTAAAATTTAAAAAGAGAAAAAAAAAAAGATTTGATTTTATAAATATTTGGATTATGATTTATGTATATTCCGTAATTATAAGCATTCTGTAGCGGTAGCTAGCTCTGACAAATTTGACAAGGTTCGCCCATTCTGCTCCATTTAAAATTTCAATCGTTTCCTGTACTGATAGGGTTGGTTTACCAAAGCATGCTCTTCTTTGCTGGTTAAAAATTGGACACACACTGATTAAATGAAAGCAATCTTCTTTAGCTCCCAAGTTACATAAATTGCAAAATTGGTCAAAGCTTCCGTTGTATGGTTTTCCATTTAAATGTAGAAGTTCGCATCTTGATTTAAAAATAAGGGAAATATCTTTATAGGAGAGAGAATCTTGGAAGTAGTTCTTGTCACACAAGTTATAATCAAGCTGGCTATAGAGTAATCTACTCTCCGATTGACGGACATTTTCAATCAACTGACTTCGATTAGAGTCTTCATGTTTTTGGATGATTTCGTAGAACTTCGTTTTCATTTGACCAATATTGTTGAGATTGATTTGCACAACTTCACCACAGGAAGCAGCAATGTTTTCCCATGTCCTCATCCACCAGTCCTTATTCCGAATTTCGTAGAGCATCATTATTTTGCATAACCGAGTTTCCCGTAGACCAAACATTTTAATTAAATAATCCGCCTGTAACTTTAGACTTAAAGTAAAAAGTTTTGGCAGGCCTGTTTCCAAATAAATTGCATAATTTGGTGCGGTTAAGGGAATATTGAATATTTTCTTCAAAAAATTTCTTTGAAACTTTTCAATTTCCTCGTATTCTTGCATTCCCCATATTTGTGCCACATAACAAAGTGAAGATTTTACGACTGCATTGAAAATATTATATTTTGTTGAAAGATTTATGTGAACGTTAGAGATAGTCTTCTTCCAAGTAACATTAATCAAGCTTTGTGAAGTTTTTGCTTTTTCTGCAAGGTGCTTGCTATAATCCAGGGTTGTATTTAGTAAAACTCCCAAATACTTGTATTCTTTCGATACTTGTAAACGACTTCCATTAAGTATCCAGGTGTTCCTAACTTCACTCCGAGCAGAACGCGAGAAGACCATTACTTTCGTTTTGTCAGTGTTGATGACTAAACCCCACTTGTCACAATAGTCCGTAAGACGATTTACCATCAATTGCAAGGTTTCTGCTGATTCGGATAATAAGAGAAGGTCATCGGCATAGAGTAATACATTTATTACGGTACCAGCAATTCGGACACTTCCTGAAATGAGAGCAGCTATATCATTAATAAAGAGAGCAAATAGAAGAGCACTGAGAAGACATCCCTGCTTTACTCCAGTAAGTGATTTAAATGGTTTTGAATATGTTTTGCCATCCCAGACTGCAACTTCAGTATCTGTGTACAAACAACGGATTATTTGGATGAATTTGGTTGACACTCCGAGTTGGGAAAGTTTAAAAAATAAAGCATTTCGATTCACCAAATCAAATGCAGCTTTAAAATCGACAAAAAACGTGTTTCTGTTTGTTTCTGGCTTGAAATGCTTTTACTATTGATGTTAAAGTAAATATGTGGTCAACCGTCGAGTAGTTCTTTCTAAAGCCTGCTTGAACCTCCGTAAGAATGTTGTTTACATCCACCCAATTTTCAAGCCTGTTAATGAGAACACCACAGAATATCTTCGCAATGACATTCATGAAGGATATGCCACGGTAATTTTCAACTGCATTTAGATCACCTTTCTTATGGATTGGAAAAATTATCGATTTTTTAAATGACGACGGCACATCAGCATTTTCAAAAATCTTATTAAAAAGTGTATGTAGATGGTTATAAAAAGTAGGGGATGCATTTTTAAAATATTCGTAGGGTATCCCATCTTCACCTGGGGCTTTTCCGTCCTTGGCTCTTTGGAGAACGAGTTGTATTTCATTGACTGATATAACTGAGTCCAATATATCATCACAAACGAGCGGCTGTGCGTATGAGAAAGTAGTTGTCGGGTTGATTTGAAGAAGATTTTTGAAGTATTCAGATAGATCATCTGCAGAAACACTTAAGCCTATAGAGTTGTGTGAACCGTTAATTTCTTTTGCCATTTTCCAGAACTGTTTTGAATTCGCTTATTGTGTGTGTTGTTATTCTTTTCATAATTGAAATGCTAATAGACAAAATATAAAATACTAGATAATACATAATGTACGAAAACTTTCTTATCATATAATAAAACGGCAAACATCCCAATCAACAATTTGTGGTTTGAAAGCGGTTTATTAACCGGCTTTGAGCTCAAGCTCTCCAAACCAAGGGGTTACAGATTGGCTAAAAAGCCGTTCCAAAACCGTTCCAGAAGCATCTCCATAACCGAAAATGGTCAGTAACAAAATAACTTCAGTTATTACTGAACGATTTTTGAACGTATCTTTTGAACGCTTTTATTAGGTCATTTAAAACCGTTTGTATAACGCTTTTAGAAAACCTGTAATATGTACAATAATTGGTTATTTAAAAACGCTACTAGGACGTTAATTTGCAACGTTTTTAAATAACCTGTATTATGCCCAAAAAGTTATTTTGGTGGTTATTTTATAACCGTTTATTTACAGTTTGTAGGAAACCTGTAATAAGAACTAAAAGTTTTGTTGACGCCTTTTTATAACCGTTTATATATGATGATATAGGGTTATTTTGAAACTCTTTTCAAGTACTTTCTTCCCAGCTGAAAAAATAAATCCTTTTGAAAATAAAAACAGGAAAAGCAATATTTTTAATGAACATTATTAAATTTTATTTAAAAAGTTTAGTAATTTTAATAGTACATATGTATGTATATAACTTAAAACTATAACTTAATAGTGCCTAATAGAAAAGAATATTGATAAACGTAATACTATGTATATACTTATATGTATATATTATTTAAATATATGTATAGGTATAACTCTGGGTGGATAATTGAATTGTTTATTTTGAAAACATGATGACATGTCACATCTTCAAAAAATAGATAGTTAATGAGTAATGACGTTTTAAGAAAAACCAAAAGTTTTTGTAACCTTAATGCAAAATTTTGAAGATGGACATGTCATGTTTTGAAAATAAACGATTCAATTAGAAAAAAAAAAACAAACAATTAAGCAAAATTGTAAGTATCTGATAATAGATATTGTTGCTTGTGTAGTGATGGCGGTGGTGGTGTCAGATGAGGATTTGCTGTGCTAATGATGACTCGTTTCTAGTTTAAAAATAAAAATAAATTGAAATTTTGTTTAACTTACATTTTATTCTTTTCTCACGAGTAATAAAATATTCAAGGGAAAACATGAAAAAAAAAACTAAAAAAATGTCTTACCAACCACTTACCAAATCAGAGTTAACTTTTTTTAATTTAATCGCGCACGCGTACCGCGTACGAAAAAAAACTCAACCAACCGCTCGAGAACAAGAAAACAATGACGAGACATAGAGAGATGACCGTGGTGGTTGTTTTACTACCGATGGAATGGGTGTGTTCGTGCCTAAGTAGTTGAGCTATGGCTCGAGTTGGGTTAAAATATAGCTGGGGTTAAAGAATAAATCTGGATTTGGTTAATTTGCAACCAATAAGTTAAAAAAGAGCTCTTTAATAACTGAATATAAACCTGGGGTTAATTAAAATAAATTCCGATTAATTCGGTACAAAAAAAGTAATTTAAGGTTAATTTCGATCCAGTATATTTTTTTTACGGTTAAAAAAAAAGAAGTTATTTACAGCTTACTGTAAATTTGGGATAAATTGTAGGTAATTTGGATCCAATCTTAAGCTTTTTCGATAAAGAAAAAGTTTTTAAAGAACTTACTATAAACTAAGTATTCAATTGGTTTATTTGCATCCAATACATAACTTTTCCGTTTAAAAATGATTATTAATCGACTTACTGTGAACTTTATATAAAATTGGTTACTTTTCAACCAGTATATAACTTTTTCTGCAAAAAATAAAGCTATATAATTGCTTACTGTAAACTTTAGATAAAATTGGTTAATTTTCAACCTATTTGAAACTTTTTATGCGACAAAAAAAAGTTATTTCATGTCTCACTGAAAACCTGGTATTAAATGGGTTAAATTTAAACCAATATATAACTCTAACGGAGTCATTTAAGGACTTACTGACAACTTAGCATAAAATTGGGTTATTTTTAGCCAATATATAACTTTTATCGTAAGAAAAAAAAGTTATATTATAACGTAATTTTTCTTAAAGGCTAGGAATAAGTGATAAATGTACTCAAATTTAACCTAGATTTAAAAATAGTTATTTTCGAACCAGAAAAATGACAAACTGGTTTTGAAAGCGTTAAAAAATATCCAAATATTATCACCAGTTTAAAAATGGAATTTTTTAATATATTACCAAGAAGTTGTGCAAGAGAGAAAATTTTACCAAAATCAACCATAGGATAATTTTTGGTTTGTTTCTACCGTAAAGCATACTAGAGTAATAAAGTATCTCATTTCTAGCCCCACTATGACCAGAGTTATCTAAGGTTTTTTTGTTACCTGGGTTATTCTGGAGCCACGGCTAAAAATTGTTGCTTGGGATGTTTTTTTTGGTACACTTTTCTCCAAAAGTATTTAACCGATTTCGATAAATTTTATATGGTTGGAAAGCCACAGTTACGGAGATGTGCAGAATATACTTGAGACACGCATTTGCATACTGTGAGTCATTTTTGTTTTTGCACTGTCGAACACTTTGCATATTACATAAAATAAAATTTAATTTAATAAATTTGCTTGAAAACACTGCCAATAATATAAATACGAGTAATAAATAAATTGGCACTCGAATTTCGAGAGCTGGGTCGGCTAGTAATACTAACACTACATATATGCTACTGGAATTAATCAGACTTAGAACTATTTACGTGAGATAAAAGCCAAAAACGCTATTTTTAATCAATAATAGATAAAATCGCAAATAGTAGATAACAGATAAAAAGTAGATATTAGGTAATAATGGATCACAGATATTAAATAGATGAATCTTTCTATCATTTGAATAACAAAGTCCCCTATTACACGATGTCTCACGAGACGAGGCTCACGTAAGTGCGAAAAAGAAAGCAGATATGAGGAAATGAGATGCAAAAAAATATACCCGGTGAGTACCGGGCTGATTTTTAGTAGTCTCATTTTGAAGTTTCTTTTTCTCAAATTCGTTTTATGTTGTGTTGTGCATTAAAAAATACGAACAACAGTCAAATTTGAGACATGAGTCAACGTGTAATAGCTTTTGCCTCACAGAATACAAATTTAAAAGGAAAGTAAAAAATGAGACATGTCTCATGAGGCAACGTGTAATAGGGGACATACTGTAAGCGTAGGTCCTTAAACACATTCCAAAATTTACAACAAATAATGGTTCCCTAGAATAGTTAATTGCTTATTTTCAACCTCAGACATTTTTTTGCAAATATTGCACAAGAGCGAGTTCATATCATTTGACTTATAATAACCATGGATACCAGACCTGATGTAATCCTATAATCTGGTTGAAGGGTGAAAATTCCATTTCAACTAGGGACTTAATTTAATTTATTTGCTTTCATATATTATAAATATAATATGTAATATTTATATATATTATATTATAAATATAATATATAACTCAATTAAAAAGCTCAAGTGACCTCAACTCCAAGGTGCGTTTCGCCCAGGTACGACAGTTAGATGCTGTCGTACCCTTCTAAGACGCAAATATTGGTCGATGTTTACCGACTCTAATAAAATTTACAGCTTTAACAGACTGTGAATTTTATCGTTCTAGGGAAATTTGATTAAATTCAGACACCTAGAACAATAATGTCCGTGGTCAGACTATTAAATCAATAGAGAAATAAAAATTATTTCTGTTTAAGTGGAGTGATTGAATTAAATTCAATTAAAAAGCTCAAGTGACCTCAACTCCAAGGTGCGTTTCGCCCAGGCACGGCAGTGGGCTCATCAGTTAGATGCTGTCGTACCCTTCTAAGACGCAAATATTGGTCGATGTTTACCGACTCTAATAAAATTTACAGCTTTAACAGACTGTGAATTTTATCGTTCTAATGGAATTTGATTAAATTCAGACACCTAGAACAATAATGTCCGTGGTCAGACTATTAAATCAATAGAGAAATGAAAATTATTTCTGTTTAAGTGGAGTGATTGAATTAAATTCAATTAAAAAGCTCAAGTGACCTCAACTCCAAGGTGCGTTTCGCCCAGGTACGACAGTGGGCTCATCAGTTAGATGCTGTCGTACCCTTCTAAGACGCAAATATTGGTCGATGTTTACCGACTATAATAAAATTTACAGCTTTAACAGACTGTGAATTTTATCGTTCTAGGGGAATTTGATTAAATTTAGACACCTGGAACAATAATGTCCGTGGTCAGACTATTAAATCAATGACAACGGACATTATTGTTCTAGGTGTCTGAATTTAATCAAATTCCCCTAGAACGATAAAATTCACAGTCTGTTAAAGCTGTAAATTTTATTAGAGTCGGTAAACATCGACCAATATTTGCATCTTAGAAGGGTACGACAGCATCTAACTGATGAGCCCACTGTCGTACCTGGTCGAAACGCACCTTGGAGTTGAGGTCACTTGAGCTTTTTAATTGAATTTAATTCAATCACTCCACTTAAACAGAAATAATTTTCATTTCTCTATTGATATAATATATAACATTACAATAACAAAAAATAAAAATATTGATATAAACTTAAACTTTACTAACTTGGGCTTTTATTTAAATTGACAAAAAGTATTATAAAAATCAGTTGTGTCGTTCTTGGGAAAAATAAAATGCACGACAAAATAGCAAAACGAACCTTATAAAAAAAGCGTAGGTTCTTAAACACATTCCAAAATTTACAACAAATAATGGTTCCCTAGAATAGTTAATTGCTTATTTTCAACCTCAGACATTTTTTTGCAAATATTGCACAAGAGCGAGTTCATATCATTTGACTTATAATTGCCATGGATACCAGACCTGATGTAATCCTATAATCTGGTTGAAGGGTGAAAATTCCATTTCAACTAGGGACTTAATTTAATTTATTTGCTTTCATATATTATAAATATAACATGTAATATTTATATATATTATATTATAAATATAATATATAACTCAATTAAAAAGCTCAAGTGACCTCAACTCCAAGGTGCGTTTCGCCCAGGTACGACAGTTAGATGCTGTCGTACCCTTCTAAGACGCAAATATTGGTCGATGTTTACCGACTCTAATAAAATTTACAGCTTTAACAGACTGTGAATTTTATCGTTCTAGTGGAATTTGATTAAATTTAGACACCTGGAACAATAATGTCCGTGGTCAGACTATTAAATCAATGACCACGGACATTATTGTTCTAGGTGTCTGAATTTAATCAAATTCCCCTAGAACGATAAAATTCACAGTCTGTTAAAGCTGTAAATTTTATTAGAGTCGGTAAACATCGACCAATATTTGCATCTTAGAAGGATACGACAGCATCTAACTGATGAGCCCACTGTCGTACCTGGTCGAAACGCACCTTGGAGTTGAGGTCACTTGAGCTTTTTAATTGAATTTAATTCAATCACTCCACTTAAACAGAAATAATTTTCATTTCTCTATTGATATAATATATAACATTACAATAACAAAAAATAAAAATATTGATATAAACTTAAACTTTACTAACTTGGGCTTTTATTTAAATTGACAAAAAGTATTATAAAAATCAGTTGTGTCGTTCTTGGGAAAAATAAAATGCACGACAAAATGGCAAAACGAACCTTATAAAAAAAACAAAAAAATTTTAAACGAATATAAATTAATACAAGAACAAAAAAAATATCTTTAAAGCGGTGTTTTATGAAAATAAGTTCTCATATGTACATCAATATATTTTTTAAACATTACAAAAAAATACGTGATTCCGAACGTATGGACTGTATTTGTTTTATAAATGTTTGATTTATGTTCCTTGTCGAAAATGTATATAGTTTGTCTGTCAAGAAAGTGTTTTTACACGTAAAAGTTTCGATTTAACAGATTTACAGGGTGTCCGTCAATTCGTCTGATATTTTCTGACATTTTCCAGTTTTCCAGGTATTTACATATTATATGCTGACGACGTAAAAATATTCAGAACTATACATTCTCTAATTGATTGTTATTTATTGCAAGAAGATTTACGTGAACTTGCATCATGGTGCAATAAAAATCTTCTTTTCTTAAATGTAGCCAAATGTCAAAGCTTTATATTATGCTCAAGAAAATTGCAGCAAAATTTTGACTTCGAGGTCAATTTATTTCAAAAAATACGTAATAAACCAATTTTGGGTTTCTTACCTACTTTTATTGCAGCACTTGGCAATTGGAGTGGTTTTCTAAGAATTGATAGTTTTAAGGTCATTTTTTAGACTGTGCAATCATGGAAAGCGTTAAAAGTGTACTTATGTTTATTTGACTTGCTGTCAAACCCCTAATTACCTTACCTCTTCTTAGGGAGAGTTAAATTTGTATGAATGTTTAAAAGTGGCATTAACGAATAGAAAACTAAATTCGTTCATCAGATTATCAGGGTAAGTCACAATTACAGTTAGATAAGAGCGCTTTTTGAAATGCCTTCATTTACGAGAGAAGAATACGCAGACATTTCATGAGTTGTGCAATAGAAATTCAAGAAGAGCACAACGAAGATGCCAGGAACTTTTTCCTAACAGACGACTTCCTTCTCGAAATGTTTTTGGAAATACCTGTCAAAAGCTTCGAGAAACTGAATGAGTTTCAACTGCAAGACCTAACACGAGAGCTGCAAGCACAAGATGAGTTTCGGTCGATGAAAGAATATTGGCAGCTGTTGAAACCGATCCTTCCATCAGGATAAGACGCTTGGCCCTACAGTTTAATGTTTCCAAATACAGAATTTCCAGTAAACTGCATGGAAAAAATATGTATCCATATCACCATACATCTATGCAAGAACTGCTTCGTGATGATTTTGAAAAGAGAGTCGAATTTTGTAACTGGTTGCTAGAGAGAAGCTTGGATGACAACGACTTTATAAACAGAATTCTTTGGACAGACGAATCTTAATTCACAAGAGATGATATTACGAATTTCCATAATCTTCATACATGGGCTTCAAAGAATCCACACTCAAGACGGCATAGATCATTTTAGCACAGATTCAGTTTCATTATGTGGGCAGGTGTAATTGGAAATAAATTAATCGGGCCTTCAAATTACTGCCCCGACTTAATTCTATTAACTATCTGGAGTCTTACAAAATAATCTACCAGACATATTGGACGATGATGCACTACTTCAACTAGGTTCATCATATTTCCAACTTGATGGTACTCTGGTCCACTATGGTCGTGAAGTTAAGGATTGGCTGGATGAAGAATGCGGTGATCGATGGACAGGCAGAAATGGACCAATTCACTGGCTAGCAATATCTCCTGATTTCACTGTACTGGATTTTTGTGTATGAAGACGAATGAAAAAAATCGTTTACTCATCTGAAATAACAACTTTAACTGAATTAGAACAACGTATTTCCGAAGGATAACTAAAAGTAAGGCAAGAGTTATTCTAGAATAAAAATCAAAATGGTATACAAAAACAGGCTCTAGCATGCATTCAAACCGCAGGAGGGCACTTTGAGCACTTATTATGACTGTATTTGTGCGTACATAAAATAAGAAATTACTCAAAACTATACAAATTATTGTTTTATTCAAACCCCTTGCACCGTTAATGAGTTTTTTTTTTATTATTTTTTTGTTCATCAGGTAAAAATAAGAAACCTTTATGTTTATTACGTATTTCTTGAACAAAAAATGAACTCAAAATCAAAATTTTTCTCGGGCAAGAAAAAATGAACACCATTCAAAATTGAATATCTGGCAACCCTAAAAACATATCAGTTCAGTTTAAACGTAGTCTTAAAGGTTAGTATTTCTACTAAAAAAAAAATTTTAAATGAGCCATACCGTTAGTGCCGACAGAGAAATTGACTTTAACATAGATCAGGGTACTCCAAAGTTAGATGTTTTTTAAATCGTCAAAAAGTGATGTCAAAGTCGAAAATCAGACTTTACTGTACAACAATTTTTTTCTTAAAATATGACCAAGAATCAAATCCCAAAGTATGGCACACGAATTACCGGACACCCTGTATACAGAGTGATGTGTAAGGTGCACCAAAAAGCTATAACGAGTAGCTTGGGTTAAGAAAAAAATTCGTTTGTCCGGGGGGTCTATTTCCCTCCGTTTAGGCGGGAGGGGCAATTTTCTAAAAAAATTACTTAAAACAGAAAAAAAATATTTAGAAACAACGGTAAAACTTATAATGCGCTGCCATACCTTTTTGGAAAGCCAGAAATCTCTTCTTTAATTTTCATTTTAAATTAAGTTGCGTTTGAGAATAGTTTTTAAGAAATTAAATTTCAGACTCAAAATTTAAAAGAAAAAAATTTAAGAAAAATTTCAAGCTATTTTTTTTTTAATTTTATGTAATTAAATATAATTTTTGTTTTCAAAATTCAATGCTCTTATTAACTTTCAATAAAAAAAAACATAAAACCGGATGCTAAAATGTATCTTAGTTTTTGAGAAATAAAAAAAACTAAAAGTACTTTTTTCCAAGAAAAACACTTTTTTTTTTGTTTTCCCAAATTTGATCTGCTCAGGTCAATTATTAGATTAGCGGATTATCCTCTTTTTTATTTTTTATGGCTACCATCTGGTTTTTAGCAAATAATAATAAAAAAACTGGATTAACTAGATTTCACTTTTTTTATTGAGGCATGTGTTCGATTTAAGAAAATTGACCTGCCTACCTGTTATCCAAATAAAATAATACCAAAAAAAACGGAATTGATTTTGCATTTATTATAAAGTAATCCCACTGTTAGGACCTGAAGGATAGCAACTATGTTTGGGTTGCCCCAGAGTAGAGTTTTGGCAGTGATTCATACTGATAGCCTTCACCAATATCACTTTACCCCAGTGCAAGTATTAACATCATCAAAAATGATAAGATATTGAGGACTGAATTCTGCAGAACGCTATTGCTGGGGGAAGAAACAGAACACAACTATTTTAAAAGGATAGTCCAGACAGATGAAGCGCAGTTTACCAGACCATCCACATGTTAAGAAACAAAACAAATCGCAGCACCGCTTTAACTGCAATGTATGGCTTGGTGTTGTTGGACGAACGGTAAATGGACCACGTTTCATTTCTTATAATATCATTAATTTTTATTAGAATAGGCTAAAATGTAATAAGTATTAAAAATATAACTATTTAATTAAGTTATTTTTATATTATTTCCTATTAAAAACGAATAGTATTTATGCAAAGATAGAACAAACAAAAGAAAGGTTTTTTCTTGGAAAAAGTACTATTCATTTTTCTTTCAATTTCTCAAAAACTGAGGTACATTTTAGCATCCGTTTTTCTTTGTTTTTTATTGAAAGTAAAATAGAGCATTGAATTTTGAAAACAAAAATTCTACTTAATTGCATAAAATTTTGAAAGAAATTGTTTGAAATTAAAAACATTTTTTTTTCAAAATTTCTTGTTTAATAATTAATTTTTTGAAAACAATTCACAAACGCAATGAAAATTAAAGAAGAAATTTCTGGCTTTCCAAAAAGATATGTATTTTTTTTATAATTTACACGCAATAAAGCGATTATGACTACCCTTAAAATGTTTTAGCACAGTGCGAGCGTTTTAGGAAAATGGGAGAGGATTTAAGAGGAGATACCGATGCACATTGGTTTTGAATGTCTGAACATTACAATGGGAGGGAAACATAGAGTCGGGCAAAGCATTCCACATTCATGTGGTGCGGCTAAAGAAAGAATCTCTGAATTTAACTATACGTCCGAAATTGGGCTCAAGGGTAAACTGATGGGCATTCCTTGAAGCGCGTTTATTACGTTTAAATAGTTTAAGGGGAGGAATGCAGCTGGCTATTTCACTAGAACAGTGTTGATAAAAATAACGGTAAAATAGTGAAAGACAAGAAACTTTGCGACGATACACACTGGGACCCATTGTATGGAAAGCGTGCTCAAAATGCAAAATTGAGATTAACGGTTTTTTTTCAAAACAAATATTTTGTTGCAAAGCTGACTTAATTGTCTGTCAACTGGTAAAATTTTAAAAGTCGGAGAGGCTGTAGGTTAAAAGAAAAAAAAAGTTGTGAAAGTTGTGTTTCACGTGAATAGGAATTTCTGCTGCGATTTAGTCGGTCAATTTAAAGTAAGAAAACAAATTTTTCGACGTGAATTCCGCAAAGTAATAATATGTTATCGATTTATCAAGGTCAGTAGGTAGATAATAAAAACGTATTTTTATCAGCATCAAAAATATATAAAAAGATCAGAAGGGATAAAACATTTCTTGCAACGTCCAAGGAAACATAAGCACTTAGCAGCGTTTTTGGCAACGTCGAATATATGTTCATTCCACACAAGGTGGTCTGTGATACACATGCCGAGAACTGAGAGCTGTTTGGTTTCCTCAATGCAAGTGCCAGTCATGGATAGCGGCATAGGGGATTTATGTATATCGAGATCTTTCAATACTCTTGCAACTGTACGAGTTCGAAAGAAGATTTGTCCCATAAAATCATTAACGCTCTCAATTACAGGAGGAATCATGGTACTCTCTGGTAGCGTCAAATTTACAGAAAATTGTACTGCAAGCAAATTGGCTTTTTCTTGAGTACTGACATAAGGAATGTCATTGAAAACGAGCGTAGGAACCGAAGACGAAGTAGTATTTCGTACATTTTTTACAAATGGCCAAAAAATTTTACTACCTTTGGGACATTCTTGTATTTTTTGCCGTAATTTTTGATCATGTAAGAATTTGGTTCTTTGAATGAGATCATTACAGGTCTTTTTAGCTTGCTTAAACTTTTCCGATTTTCCTCAGTAGGGTTGGCTTTATAATATCGGAAACTTATTTCTCTAATCCTAATATCCTCTTTACAGCTCGAATCTAACCATGAGCTCTCTTTCGGTTTGATAGATGTTTCTCTATTCGGAATAAACTTTCCCATTCCGAAAAGAATAAAATTTGTAATCATATCTGCACTGGAGTCCACGTCACTATCGAGGAAGCATAACGACGAGATAAAATTCCTGAAGAAATCGTTGAGACCGTCCTAGTTGGCTTTCTCGTATTGCCAAACTGTTCTCTTAGGAATTATTTCTCTAACTGGGTCTTGTTGGCATGAGAAATTCGCAGATTTGATACAATGGTCAGATATCGAAGAATTGTGTACATTGAAATCGCCCATAATAACGATTTCACTGTGCGAAAATGAGAAACAATTCTTTGGATAGAGTCAGATAGCGCATCGAATTCATTAGAAGTTGAGTTGCTATACAAACTTGGGCTGCGATAAATAAAGCATGTATGAATGATGCGCTTATGGTTTGTGAATTTAAACCACATAAAATTAAAATTTGTATTTAAACATTAGCCATATTGTGGTTGAAGCTGATAACCGACATCATTCCGTACATATATAGCAAGACCATGGTGAGGGAAAAATAGAGGCACTAAGCTATAACCAGGCAGGTTGAATTCTGTGTGATCCGAATTTTCACCTACCTGGGTTTCACTTAGTGCCAAATCTGCTGGCCTGTTTTTCGCAGTATGGACATATACAGCACAGAAATTGTTTCTAAGCCCCCGAATTTTGCTACAGTCAACTCTAAATTCACCCAACATTACAAAAAACAAACATAAAAAAAAACCAAATCAGACAGTTAACTATGCTGATATCGAGTTTAGAACCCAAAATAACTTCACAATACAATTTACTATTAGTGTTATGCCCTAATAGTAAATGTATTGATCCGCCCCTGGACTCTAAAATAAATAACAGCAATCTATCTCATGTTTCTTTAGTTTAATCAGTTACACAAAATTATGGCGTGACCCACAATGTGCGTGCAACGACGAAGCCAAAGCAAACTGTGGGTGATGGGTGAAGGAGAAAGAAGGAATTACCGCTGACTGTGGTAGACACTTTTTATTTTTGCGTGGGTGCACATTTTTTTTCCTGTTGTCGCACTACACTAATGCAATTGGTCACACGCGATGCGAGTTTTTTTTTTTTCTTTTCTTTTTTTTCCTTCGACGCAACACAACCGATCACGTAGAAAACTATATCAGTACAGTACTCAGCGCATTGCAAGTTTTACCGTTGTATTTAAATAATTTTTTGTCTGTTTTAAGTCATTTTTTTTTAGAAAATTGCCCCTACTGCCTAAAGGGAGGGAAACAAACCCCCCGCCCCTCATCTACGATTTTTTTCTTGCCTTAACCCAACCTACTCGTTACAGCTTTTTGGTGCACCTTATACCAATCACAATAAATGCAATAAAAGATTTATAATTTTCTTAAATATTTTTATTAGCAATTCATCATAATAGGATAATAAAATAAATAGAAACAAAAATATTTTTAATCTCATCATAAAAAACATTCGAAAAAAAACTATAGAAATGAAAAAAATCCATTATTTATAATGTGAGAAAGTCTTTTTGCTTTTATTATTATAAGCTTATAATCATTATTTAATATTTAGCTTGACAACATCCCTTGTGAATTACAGGTTGTAGTCTCCCCTTCATTGACCTTATAGACCGAGAGCCAACAGCATTTTTTGGGTGTGATTGATAACAAAAAATAACTATCATTATTATATATGTAGGCCTGTAGTAGTTATTTACAAATGTGAACGTCTTGCATGCTCTAGTGGGAGCAATAGTGCATAAAAGTGCAGTGCTTTCCAAGTCTAAATAATTGTGATAACAACTTTGCCAAAATGTAGAGTTAAGGCCCCTAATTGAAAGTATTGAGGTCTAAGACGTTTTGCAGATAGCCTTCTGTCTGCAAAACGCGAAAAGAATAGGGCACTTCTTGCACGAAGAAGACCGCCTTCAAAACGTCTTGGACCTCGATATTTGCAATCAGGGCACTTAGCTCTTCATTTTGAAGTTATGGCAAAATTTGTATCACAATTTTTTAGACTTTGGAAAGAACTGCATATATGATGCACTATTGCTCCCACTAGAGCATGCAAGACGTTCACATTTGTAAATAACTACTAAAGGCCTATCTAATTATGCTAATTATTTTTTGTTATCAATCACTACCAAAAATTGAGGTGGGCTCTTAGTCTATTAATAATTTTTTAAGATTGTAAAAGGCAGTAAATTTCGTCCGTTCTTTTTGAATGTGCTGCATTAGCTGGTTTCCATTTTTTTCCAAATGTGCCCACAAATCCTCATTCTGTTTATATTATATTTAAACTTAACTTTAGCGCTACAATCACCTCCATTAAAGCCAAATTTACGGACGCTCCTGTGCAACAACTTAGATTACAAAATACTCACGTACTGTTTTGCATCTATGTGATGCATCTCCTACTCCCTTACTTGATATGCATCCCCACAGCATAACAGACAACATTTCTCCTGACCAAAGCTCTAAGCGGCTGCCGCTACCCTCTGTTTGGACCCTCATTATAATACTAGTAGAGCATAACTTTAGTCTCACCGCAGAAAATAAAGTCATCCCAGTACTAATCAGGGTTAAGAATATTTTCTCTAGCGAAAGATAATAATCGTTTGATTATGTTCTCTTGGGACAGCAATGATTTCTTTCGTGCAATTCTTGAAAAATATTAGTGATTAAGAGTACTTTTCGGATTGTCTCATGACAATCCATTCCATTTGTCAGATAGAGTTATATTACCCCCATACGCTCATAGACTTCAGTTGGTAAGCCTTCCATCTCTTTCTGTTCACAGAGAATATTTGCAGTTCTGTTTCATAACTGGAGTAATGAATGGATCTATTTCATCTTCATCGGTTCTTTGTCGATTAAATTTCAATATAAGCCGTTCTAGTTTAAGAAGAAATTTACCAATTTGTACTATGTTTAGCAGATCAAACTATGGCGCTAATAGTCCTCTTAACCAGTTAATAAATATTTTTAATAAATTCTCTTTTCTTATTGAATCTACAAATATAAATCTCAAATCCAAACTCTTTAAAAATAATTTCTAGGCTCAAAATCGATCAAACTTTGTTTATAGATAAATTTTAGATTTTAAGAAATATTGTAAGTTTAACGTTAGCATTAACGTATTGAAATAAATAAGCATGAGAAACATCAAGATTAACTGCACACTCCAATTTCTGACAATTTGCCAAAGCTCTTGTCGATATTCCAGGTTTTTTATAAATTTTCGCAATTATTTTCCATTCATCTCTCTGTGATAATATTTTTGGCCTCTCTGTTGCCTTTATTAAATTCCTCGTTCTCCGCACGATTTATAATATTATCGATTGTTTGTCTAGTTACACCAAACATTTCGGATAACTCTTTCGCACTCTTACATTTATTGTGGTTTTAATAAACCAATTGAATTATTTCACTGTAATACATGTATTTGTCTATGCATTTTGAAAAAAAATCGCAACACACACTAATTATGTAATTAATAACACTCTATGTACAAGAAAATATATCCAACCCTTACCAAATTTAGAAGTCAACAATTAGATAATTAGTAATAAAATGCATTTGATTAAAGACCAAACAATTTATAATATTACCAATTTGAAAATAAAATATTTATCAAAAATAAATGATGATTGTATGTACTTAAGAAATCAATGAATTTTAAACTAATAAAAAATGTAAACGAAGTGATTTTTGTTAAAAGTTTCCTATTGTCCCCTCACACCTGCTACAAGTTTATTTTTATTATTTTTTTATTTATTTCCTGGTTATACTTGCGAACAAAAATGTGTTTGAACGCATGCACTAGTGGTCCTTCACGAGTTGCTAGAGTGCGGTTGGTAGTTAAAGGATAAATTTATATACAGTGCACGAAATAAATATAGCATACAAGACTTTTTTTTAAATTATGATTAGTTTTTGCAAGTTTATTTTTCTTTTTCATATTTTTTTTATAAACTTTATAAAACACACAAAAAAGGCAAACCAACATTAAACTTTAAGATTCAATTAAATCATAATAAAACAAAACTACAAAACATTTCAAAAGAAATAATTAAAGCGTACAACTCAAAAAAACACATTTCAGTTCATAAAAAAACTAGATCTTAATATTTTAATAATTAATATTATGACCTCCATTATTTTCAATAATATAATTCATACTCGTATGACGTGGCATTAAATTAATTAGATTTTGTAACGTCAAAACGTCGATTTTTGCCCATTCCTCGGTAATCATTTTGCGAATTGAAGTAATGTGTCAAATTGACGACCATTGGTATAAGCTTTCTGCACCAAGATGCCTCAAAGATTTTCCATTGGGTTAAGATCGGGGCTAATGGCCAATAATGGCCACTGCATTAATGATATATTTTGGGATTTAAAGAACTCTTTAGTAATTGCGGCGTTGTGTATGCCTGCATTATCCTGCTGAAAAGTCCAACTATCTCCCAAAATATTCTCTCCAAAATTAATCAGTACATCGTCCAATAGTTCAACATACTTTTTCGAATTCATTTTGTGGGAGATAAAGCACATTAGGGACGTTCCATGGTAGCCGAATGCAGCCCATACCATAAGTGAGCCACCCTGAAAATTTCTCGCATAACGTGTTTCACGGTCGGTTCTAAAATTCCTCCAATATTTTTGGCAACCGTCAGGCCCATCCAAATACAATTTTTTTTCGTCACTAAAAATTATTGATTTCTATTGCTCTTCCCAAAACTTGTGATGTTCTGCAAATTCCAATCTTTTCGCTTTATGCCGTGGAAAAAGCTTAGGTTCGTGTATCCTTTTTTGGTATTTTAGGTTGCCATCGCTATTTAAAATCTGTTGAATTCTCCTTGTTGTTATTGGAAGAGACAATTGTAGCCTTATTTGAGATGGACTCGTGCTTTTATTGAATGCCAAACGTCTTATCTCCGGTTTTTTCTATAATTATCGGGGTCTTTCAGAAAGTTACAGATTGTCTTTTTATTTCTGTGTAATAATGCAGCGATTTCCCGAATTGTTTTTCCACTATCTCTGTGCGCAACGATTTTTGCACGTTCTTCTATGGTCAATGTTTTTCCTAGTGGCATTTTAAACTTATAATTGTTTTAAACTAATTTCTATCATACGTTTATTAAATCGTTTGTTTTATAATTAACTAGCAAACCCCCGCCTGCTTCGCAGGGCGTAAAAAAAAATATTAGTTTTTTTTATTTGTCTTATACGTGCTTTATTTAATATTTTTTTATTCCAATGCTTTTCGATAAACAATATTTTTGGTTCTTCCATTGTTGGTCGTATAAATGAATAAGGCGGATGGTTTACCAACACGTGAACAACCAACATAAAGTTGGCCATGAGAAAAAACTGGATTTTCCAAATGGATACCACAGATTTCTATCGTTTGACCTTGAGATTTATTAACTGTCATTCCAAAAGCAATACGAATAGGCAGCTGCAAACGTTTAAATTCAAATAGTAAATCAGGTGGAATCATTGGTATACGTGGTACTAAAACATCTTCGCCTTTAAATTTACCAGTTAAAATTGTCGCTTCAATAATATTATTCATTAATCGTTTAACTACTAATCTGGTGCCATTACATAATCTTGGATGATTTAGATTTCGTAACATTATTATTGGAATACCAACTTTCAGTTGTAAATAATGTGGCGGAATACTCGTACCTAGTAAATCCAATGAATTTAAAAATTCGATCGGATAGTTGACAACTTCCCCCGGATTCATGACGGTATCATTCAATAGATTTCTAAGTTACACTTGCACCTGGTATTTTGTTCATAATTTCCACATTGATACTAATAACATCTTTATTTGTACATGCCAATATACATCTTTGACTTAACCAATCATAATTTCGATAGTTATTTACAATATCAAGAAACACGCTTTGTATTAACGCAGCAGTCGATTCTGATAACGAACAAAAATTATTTGGCAATGTTATTTGACCATCAATATCAAGAGGCAATTCTCCATTTCCAATTTTCAATAATTGCTTGGAAAATTCTGCCGCTGTTGGATCAATTTGCAATAACACTCTTACATTTTCGGTGAGAGAAAGTGTTTTCACATATTTCCACAACGTTGAAGATTTCAAGCTAGCATTTAATTTGTCAGCAGCAGTAGATCGAGGAATAACAGGGAGTGTTTGCCGGAAGTCACCAGCAAATAACACCAATGCACCATCGAAAAGACGATTATTACCTCTCAAATCTTGTAATGTACGATTGAATGCTTCTAATTATTTCTTGTGCGCCATGGTGCATTCGTCCCAAATAATTAGTTTACACTGCTGCAATACTTTTGCCATTCCTGATCTTTTTGAAATGTTACATGTTGGCGCTTGTAAAATATGAACATTTAAAGGTAATTTTAAAGCCGAATGAGCCGTTCGCCCACCATCCAATAAAGTTGCCGCAATTCTAGACGATGAAAGAGCTAACGCTATATCTTTATTCGTTCGTACAGCAGCTAAAAATAATGACAATAAAAATGTTTTACCGGTGCCACCAGGAGCATCCAAAAAATAAAATCTACCATTTCCAGCATTAATTTCGTCCATGATTTTAAAGTAAGCTTCTTTTTGTTTTTCATTCAATAATGGAACATTTCTTTGAACATATTGATTTAATATATTTGCATCATAATCTCTTTCACGATCTAAGTCCAAATTGAAAGTGTCATGCATTGAACGATCAGGTGAAATCATACCTTATTGTGATAGCAATTTATTTGACATTGCTAAACACAAATCTTCAATCATAATCAATGCTTCGTTATGCATTTCTGATGTAAAATCCAATTGTGGATTCATTCTTACACGACGAACTGTATGTAAAATATCTTCTGACAAATGATCACAATGATTTCTCCATAGCTCATGTGGATTCGTCGGACTACACGCAGATATTATAATTGCAAATAATGTACGCATTTGATGTGGATTTGCCGTAAGAGCTGCATCTTCTAAAGTATTATTCCAATGTTGATCATCTTCCAGTAAATTTAAACGCCTGCATGCTTCTCGATATGTAGGACATAAATACCCATCAATGGTTCGTAAATCTGCAAAAGATGTTGGCCCACGAACATTATTTAATAGTAAACGCAAAAAATAACATTCCTCAGCATTTGGATGAACCGTATAAATTCGGCCAATAGCATCTGTTTGAAATATATCATGGTGACCATCAACTTGATTTCCTTGTTTACGTTTACAAAATTTTTGATTTGATGCCTGCCATGTATAATATTGAGGAACCTCTGAATATAATAATGTTCTTGCAAATTGATCAGTTGAACTTAAATTAAAAAATGCGGTTAATGTTGTTTCCGGTGGGCGTTCTGCTCTTACTTCCGCATTTCCAGGAGAATAATAGACCCGTTGACCATTTTCAAGATGGACAGACAAATGAACAACAGTTGGATACCTATCATGAATCGGAAATGATAAAATTCACCATACTGCTTCATTAATACTAATATATCTGCCCATTTGATATTGAGAAATTTCATCATTATTGTTCTGATTTGCAACGCCAAAAACGGCCATATCGCTCCCCTTGTTTATATATTTACAAATATATTTTATCGATTTTACGGAATTACAAAATTCGACATTTGCATGCGCTTTGAATGTTTTAGACAACAGAGGCGAATAAGGCACAATCCAACGATTATCAATTTCGATTTCTTGATTATTAACTTTCAAATAAATAGATTTTCCATTGTCATTTGTTGCCCGACGACGATATAATGGATAACCATCATGACCAGTAATTGTTTGTTGAAGCAATTCTTTAGGAAATCGCTTAGAACATTTGCCATCAATCATACACGGTGATTGAGGGTTTAAAACGCCACACGGTCCATGGATCATGTTTTTAGTCACAACCTCAAACAATTCAGGGTCAATTGTTTTATCCGGAATTTCAGCAGATACAATTCTATCAATTTGATTGGTAGTGATTTTTGTGACGAACCATATCAAAATATGGGCATGAAGCAAACCTCTCTTTTGCCATTCAATCGAGTACATCCAGCAACGAACTCCACCAAAAACTTTAAGTTTCACAATAGAATCCATTAACGATTTTAACTTTTGCCTAAACACACGCGCTATTATATCATGTCGATCAATCGGTGTTTGGCCTAAAAGTAAATGGTCTTTTATTTCTGTCCATTGCGGATTGCAAGTAAATGTTATAAACAAATTTGGTCGACCATCACGTCGTACATAATGTCATACCATCCTGGGAGTATTCGTGCATGTGACGTGGGCTACCAGTGTATGATAATGGCAAAATAACCAATTGGCCAATATCATTTAAATTTCCATCATTGTGCACAGCCAGCATCACGTAAATGAATATATTCTTCACAGCGCAATTGTCTCTGGTGATACCTAGGGTAATTTAAACGTTCCGTTTCAATTTCCGCATACATATCGACTACAAATTGATGAAAAAGATTTCGACATTTAAGAATAAAATTTTCTTCATTTGGGCGAAGCATCAATCGATATGAATAAAAATTCATGGCGCTAACTTTTTTATTTCCTTCTAATCCTAAGAAAAAAAAAAGTTCTAAGGACTATATTCAAAAATTTTATTTAGACGTAAACTTACCAGTCACCGGATTAAGTATTTTATAATTAAAATGATATCCATCTTCACCATATGGAAATAAAATCGGATATTGTAAAGCATCATATGAACGGTGCGTTTCTGATATACGTTGCAGTCCTTCATTTCGGCGATGAAGAACAATGTCACGTGGTTGAAATTGATCACCAACTATGACAATAGCCACATCATCCATTGTTGGAGAATTATCTTATAAATAACAATTTTGTGATCATCTGCACGCATGCAATCAAGTGCATCCTTGAAAAGTCGAGTCAATTCATTACACAAATGGAGCATTTCTTGAAAATCCCCAATTATTTCTCTCGTTGTAGTTGCAATGGCACATCGTTGATTAACTTGTTCATCAACATTTCCAATAAAATATATCTGAAGAAATTTGAAATCAGTATTTAGACACGGCAAAAGTGAACCAGCGAGATGATAAATTTGCCACTGAATCTGTACAGTGAAATCATCAATATAATAACAATATTCACATAGATTTTTGATAAATATATTCATCACGATATGATGACTTTACCTTAAACGTGGGCATAAAATTTCCTTCTCGAATTACTCGTATTTTTGTAGCGCCGAATGATGTCATTTGAAAACATGAACTATAATATCGTATTTTCATTAAAAATTGATTGGAAAGCGGATGAGCACCGTTAAGTAACGATTTCAATGGCTCGGGAGGAGCACGCAATTCTGGTAGTTTCACTTTAGCACTCAGACAGCACATGCCCCCTGTTTCGTTTTTAAATTTTAAAGCACGGCAACTGGGACATGAAACGTCCATTGCACCGATTACAACATTCCTATGCACACTATAATCGACAGTGGGATCATATGCAAAGGCAACCTTTTCCAAATTGAGCTGCCGTTCTCTAGGCCTTCTCGGCTCACCACATTGCGGAGTCGAACGCGAACGATTCATCTGTTCACGATTACGATCATTACGTGAATTACGCTGTTCATTAGTTTCATTTTGCCTATTTTGATTTTCTCTAATAAGTCTATTCGTACGGGGACCAATATTACTTCGTTGACAATGTGGCATTCTTAAAAGTTAAAAAAAATCTGATTAATTTCCAAAATATTTCTACTTGATTTTATGAATTCAATTTTGACGCTTTCGTAAACAAAATATTGCTTGTATTTAATTAAATATGTAAAGATATTTTGAAGGAAAGATGAAGGTGCTACAAAATAAACGCGTTCAGAAAAAACAACTAAGAAATGATCATTCAATTTGTGATTTTTATTTAAAGTAAAAAAAAAACATTTTCTGTATATCGTTCTTACAAAACTTATATGTACTAAATAAAAATTTACTTTGACAACGATAATGATTTGTGCAAAGCGGTATTTTTCATTGCAATTGTTTGAGTCTGAGTGTTAATTTTGGTGGGGGCAAAACCCCCATTTATTTGGCTTAATACAAGCTAATTCTTAATCTAACTTAAAAACTAAGAACTTAAGCTAAGGTTAGTGAGGAGGAGGACGGTTCAGAAGCCGGAGTTTTAAGGAAGGAGTGCTCAGGTTAAAGTCGAAGAAGCATATGTTTAAATTAACAGCCCGTAGCATGCGAGAGACAGGTTCGTTGGAGCCGTAAGAGGTTCGGTGGGTGGGTATATAAAAGAGACGAGGGTTACGTGTATTACGGGGATTAGTATTGAGAGAGATGGAGTTGTAGAGCGACATGCAGTCAACGGAACCGGAGAGTAGTCGATGAATGAAGAGAATGTCTGATATCTCTCTTCGTTCTTCCAACAAATTCAGGTTGATTAGTTTAAGTCGATCTAGATAGGGAGGCAGAATTAGAGGATTGTTCCATGATAGACCTCGAAGAGCAAAGCGTAGTAATCGACGTTGGATGCTTTCGATTCTGGAAATATGAGTAAGTTGGTAAGGGCTCCAAACTTGAGAGGCGTATTCCAGAAGTGGACGAACAAACGATATGTATAAGGACCGGGTTACATAGGGGTTGGAGAATTCTTTGGACCATCTTTTGGCGAAACCGAGCACTGAGTTTGCTTTGAGAATGATATCGTCTATGTGAGTGACAAAATTAAGCTCTGAGTCACATAAAATGCCAAGGTCACGAATATTATCAACTGTGGGTATGGGTTGATTATGGAGCAGGTAGATACGGGGAGGAGATTTGTTACGTTTGCGTGAAAAAGTAATTGATTGGCATTTGACGACATTAAGCTCCATGCAATTTTTTAGGCACCAAACTGAAAAACTGTCTAGATCCTTTTGAACCAAAACATCACCGCGTAAAATTAACGTCAACACAATTTCGCAGTCAATATCTTGATCATATAGTGCATTGTAAACGTTCCAGATTGTTTGAAATGTTTCCCCTTTTTTTTTAAATGATCCAATTAATGCAATAATCCGCTTCCTTTTTCCTAAGCGGTCAATAGCAGCTAACAGATTTTGCTGAGCAATCGACAATTGAGACGAAACATTCATCAATTGTGACAACAGAATACTTTCGGCTTGTAACTGCCTAACATTTGCAGCTTTTGACGACGAAACATTTAAGGACGAATTAAGCTTAGACGCATTTATCAAATCACTATCTAGTTCCAATGGTTCGCTTTCAAACAAATCCGCTACGTAAAAAAAATTCAATTATTCCAAAACTGGAATAATAATTTTCATAGAAAATAAGTTAATTACCAAACGAAGATGAATTTGGAGTTGAGTTACACAACTCAACATTTAATGTATTTTCATTAGCACATGTACCAATATTGCCATTATTTCCATCGAAAGCCGAACCAACGGAATGAAATACTTGTTCTTATGCAATTTCTTCTTTATTCTCATTGTTCATTTGCTTCTCTAGCTCTACAAATAATGAACACTCGTAAAAAAGAATCAAGAAAGAAATTACATTTAAATAACTCTACCTTCAACTTGCCTACGAAGAGAATTTCTTTCCTTAACTAAATTATTTACAATATCCTTTATTTTTGATTCGCAAGCCGATCCAATAGAATTAGGTGCATTAATCTTTTTCTTATGCATTTGCCTCTTTTCATTATTCATCTACAAATAAATTGATTTCAAAGCGGATTTGGTAAAGCAATAAGCAAAACAAAATCAGATAACAATATTATACAATTTTCTCTATACATATATTAACACACAAAAAATGCACTTATTTTGTTATTGATCACGAAATAGCTCTAAAACTAACGGTACCCCCCATACACCCGTAATGCAAAATCTTATTTATCTCGAAAACGGCTCTAACGATTTTGATAAAAAAAATTAGGTGTGATATTATGGACATGGACTACGTTTTGGTAAAAAAAAAAAATTGGGGCAAAATGTTATTAACGGTACCTGACATAGAACCGTTTTTTTGATTTTCGACTTTCTCATTAACGGCTCTAACGATTTTAACCAAAAATTTTCAGCAGGAGTCCTCCTAAGTTTAAATTAATATTGTATATAAAAATATTCGAAAAATTATTTGCTGTTTTTTTGAAAAAAATTTTTTTTTGAAAAATCAATATCTTCAAAACCTATAAACGATTATTTTTTGAAATTATTTCATAAAATCTATATTATTAAATACTTAAAATTCGCATCCCACATTTATTTCTTGAAAAATTTTAAAGAAATTTCTTATATAAAAAATTTATTTATTTAATAATAAAACGATTTTTTAAAGTTTGTTTGCATAAATTCATACTTTTCTAGAAATCGGCAATTTCCAGACGGCAATTTCATTTTAAATTCATGTTTTATATTTATAAAATGTATCTTAAATTCCAAATTACTTTTACATAAGAGAAAGTTCGTGCGATACAGTCGTGCATTTTATTTCGTTTGTTTTGGTTTTTGGTGACTTGTAAAATATTCACTTTTTCAGCAAAAAACTGCACTCACGCACAAATACAAATTTTACTTACTTTAAAAAAAAAACTGCTGTTTTTTCTTTTATCAAGTGCATTTCACAGAATTAGCACTCGTTCATTATGATGCCGATGGTTGTAATTTTAAGTGGAAGTTCAAACGCTTTTTTGACACACCTTCTGCTTGATTTATGGAGTTGAGTTACTAAATTTATGAAAATGGTTTTTCAGGTATTAACTCGAATGTTGGTTAATAATACACCAGTTGCATTCGTTTAGTATCTGGCGAAATATAAATCATCGAATTCTATAACATATTTCTCGTAATGGGTGGTGATAACTCCTCACTTATTTACTACTACTATTACTTAAATGCGCAAAGCACAAATAATGGTGAAAACTTTAGACTTCAATTTGATAGGGGTAAACTTTGGCACGATTGACTCTATATTTTATTATATTTCCGAAAACTTTCAATGTGTGTAAAAATTTATCATTGTTTTGCAAAAATTTAATTTGATTAAACTTATCCCAGGCTCAAAGTTCATTTGACAGTTAGGGGTACATTTTGCATGGATTATTTTTTGCGATTCAGTCCGAATTCTCAAAGAGCACTTAAGTGACAATGTTGAGTAATTACATCCGCGATATCAAAAATACCAAAACACACTACTCCGAATAGTTCTTAAGAAGAACTGTCAAAGGCCACGCCAACAATTTAATTCAATTTTACAAATTCAAAATTACCTTGATGTTAAATGTTAAAAATTTCCAGTTGTTTTTTTTTTTTTCAAATCACCCTATTTAATGTACATACAATAACACGGGTTTGAATTTGAATACTTGAAAGTAATTCCTTGGAAGTGGTGCTCTTGTTACTGGAAAATCTGGTGCTCCTTTCAAACGATGTTTATTTATAGATTTAAGGCTATTTTTATCGTGGTTCTGAGACATTTTAATGAAAGAACAATTTTCGGACTTACCGCGATTATTAATTATATTTTAATCAAATTTGTATTTGATTTTTCCCGACGTTTCGACAGGGTTTCACTTGTCGTGCTCACGGGTTTGACTGAGCTCACAGTCAAACCCGTGAGCACGACAAGTGAAACCCTGTCGAAACGTCGGGAAAAATCAAATACAAATTTGATTAAAATATAATTAATAATCGCGGTAAGTCCGAAAATTGTTCTTTCATTAAGATGTTTATTTAGCTGAGAAGTCAATTCATAATTTGAATCTTTTAGAGATTACATAGACCATTTATTTTTTTAAATGTATGATTTAAATATTTACATGAGTTTGATGGTTTTGAAATCAGAAAATAATATGACTTCTTGATATCTGTAAAGTTTTCGAATTAAAATTAAAGAATTAAATGAAATTTAGTTTGCCAATTATTTTTTTTTCTGAATATAGAAACAATAATTACAGTAAAACCCGCTTAAGAGAAACCCGCTTACCTGCAACACTTTTTTCATCCCCAAGTATTTTCCGACCAATTTCCCTTAAAACACTTCGCTTAAATGAAACTCGCTTAAGTAAAAAACCCGGATAACTGAAACATATTTTCAGTTAATTTTTAATATTTTTCATTAAAAAAAACTCTTTTAAGTAAAAAAAAATTGGAACACAAATTTGCTAGTTTTAGTTTTTCAATAAATTATTTTTGTGTTATTTAATCGTTGTTTTATTTAACTTCTTTCAAGGTAAGTCCAAAAGATAAAAACAGTATTGTGTCTAGCATTTAATCTTCGCTTAATGGAATTTTTTAATCTGCTTAAGTGAAATTTTTGTTTCACTTATCCGAACTCCGCTTAAGTGAAATTATTTTTCACTTAAGCGGGGTTCGCTTAAGTGAAAAACTCGCTTAGGTGAAAGAAAGACTGTGACATTTTGCCGTTTCTCTTAAGCGGGTTTTACTGTACTATGATATTTTTTAAGGAAAAATATAGAGAAGTTATCGAAATGAAATTTCATTTCTTTTTTAACCAAAATAAGAAAATCGGTCAACCGGTTTGGCTGGTTAACGAACGTACACAAAACTAAACTTTATTTTATATATATAGATAAAATATCCACTGAAAAACTTTTTATTACTTTTAATAAAATATCTGCAAAAGATTCTGCACTAACGGCCATCAAACTCATTGTACGCTTTATTTATATCGTTCTACGCAAGACAAAATGACATATAACATATAACGGTACACAAATGAAAAGTTAAAGGGAGAGATGAATATTTTTCGGTCATTCATTCATTTATTACCTAATTAACAACTAGAAAAAAATAAGGAAAATATTGAATTACTAAAAAAGGGATTTTGTTCTGTTGTACGCTATATTTATTTCGTGCACTGTATAATATATATATATATAATTAAATTTGTTGCAAAATTATCTAAAAAAGGTCCAGCTGTTGGATGAGTTCTTTTAATTATTAAGAAAAAGTTCTTTCCACACAAAAAACTATTATTTGGTATACAAATTATAATAAATAATGCTTCCTTTACAAACCTACTCCTATGTACATTATTGTCAATCTTACCCCAAACAGAATCTTCCTGAAAACTATTCCAAATCAGTTTCGAAATATCCCAAAGCCTACAAACAATTAATACTTTTACCTATTTTATCAATACGATATGTACCTATCTTCTAATTTAACAAAATCATGTTCAAAATGTCTTGTATGATAACTGAGTCCTAATTCCAGTAAATAAATATCTAAAACTATGAAACTAGGAATTTCTGGTCCAAGTAAAATTAAGAAAAGGGTTTTTTTTTTCAAATTTAACGAAACCATAATAAAAATAAATTCCATTCACCTTCATAAGTCCTCATGCAACTGACAAAAATAAAATACATTTGTGTTTTTTTTACATTTTCAATAGGCGAAGATAAAAAAAACAATGCCTGGGGCAAACAATTCACATGTTAAATGCAACAACAACTAAGCGACTATGTGCATCAGCGATGCCCCGCGAATTTTCGTTGCATAATTTTTATCGAGGCTTAAAACTGTGCTACCAAAGCGATGAATTGTATACAAACGTCAGATAAAAGAAAACAAGAAGAAAATTGTTTTTTTATTCAGTTGACGTTGACAAAACTGGCAAAAATATGTGTTCTTGAAATAAAGGCATTTTCTTTTCAGGTGCATGGTCTAACATTTCCTTAAAGAAATAAAAAAAATTAGTTAATTGTATGACTAATGTAAAGATGAGAGGATTCTTATTTGTAAGCCTTCTACGCAATACTCCATGATAAGGTAAATCTTTTGCTTTTCATCGTTGTATAACACATCCAGCAATTGGCCTGACATTTTTGTGGTGCATATGCTTTAGTAATTGTATCTCAAGTTGGACATTTTGTTCTCCATTTGGAATTCGCCTCAATTTTCTCTTGGTCAGGATCTTTACAGCTCGCCTGGTCAAGAACTTCTTTAATCTTACCATATGATCCCTCATCTAGAACACGTCGCCCATCAGGTACTTCCCAACCATTTTCATGTTTTTTTTCTTTGGCTGGTATATAATCTCAGTGCTGTCTACACGATTGAAGAACATATGACCAACATCCAAATCGAGGTTATCGATCTAAACAAATGGAAAAAT
The DNA here is from genome assembly GCA_963931855.1 of Philhelius festivus. NCBI lineage: Eukaryota > Metazoa > Arthropoda > Insecta > Diptera > Syrphidae > Philhelius > Philhelius festivus. Next base: position 99,829,099 of record OZ007555.1, read on the forward strand.
TCGAAACTGTTTTTTTTTTTAATGTTTTTGATTAGGATTTTACTTTTTTGTTAATTACGATTTTGTGCTTCTTGTTTATAAAAATTTGTCCATTCTCTAATTTGTGAAAGACGTTGAATAAGAAGTATTTCTTATTCTATGGTGAAAGATAGCGACGAAGGATGGAAATGTCAAAAATGTTCGATAGAAGATATGAGAAAGAGAAAGAGATGAGATTTGTTTTGTTTGAAAATGTCATTCCACAGCACAGTGCTGCCAAGTTTTTTTTTATGCCCCGATGCGTTTTATTTATCGTCGCCTATTAAAGCTGTAAAAAAAACACACCTATAATCGCCTTGATAGGTGTCGCTGGTATCTACATATATTATAGTACCAACATCAAAACACATATATTATAGTACCAACATCAAAACAATTTAAAATGGGTAGAAGAAAGATGAACGAAATCGAGAGAAGAATAAACTTTGAATCGAACATAACATAAGTTATATTCCTACTCGTACATAGTCAAAGATACAAAATACTGGCGAAAGTGATTTGATTCTTTTGTAGTTTAAGGTATTTAAGGGCCTTGTGTACATATATACATAATGATATACATCTTTTTCGATTTCATGAGATATTTGGGTATAACTATTTTTGCATTAGTCTTTTGAGCTATTTTATGGTCGAAAGAATTCATCAGAAATGAAAATTTAAATATCATAGCTTTCAACTGCTTTTTCCCCTTGACATAATGGTTAGTACAGTGGACTCTTATGCAGGAGTTTTGTGTTCAATGCTCACGCACTGCCACCAAAAAAATATTTTATGGGGTACTGCCTAATTACTGCTGACAACATGCACATCAAAATAGTTGAGGGTTGTTAAAAACTAGGGTCAGATCTGCTTCGAGCCGTTGTGCCTCTCATTTATTGATTTTATTTTCAGTACATTAGTTATTAAGAACAACAAATAAGAGTTTATCCCTTTATGGACGTTATTTCAAACAATATTTATAATTTAATTTAATCTTTTCCTCTTTTCCAGGAATGCCCTGAAGGCGTTGTACATGAAGACTGTTTCAAAGATATTTATGCAAAGTTTTTTCCCCACGGCAGTAAGTTCTTATCGATTTGAAGATTTAATTCTTTGTAACAATTTATCTTTATAATAAAGGGTTTTCCATTACGCGTTTCCTATCTTTAAATTTGAATTTTAAAAAATGTAAGCTGCTTAGAAGGCTTATGTATGCAATTATGTGTGGAATATAACATCATTTAAAAGTGTGTCGAGGATTTGCTGGGTGGCTATATAACGAAAGGTCAAAGTTCGGAAATTCCTATTGGAAAACTCTTAATAATCATCTTGAAAGGTAAAGCATTTTAGTATAGTATATACCCCTTGGCATAATGGTTAGTACATTGGACTGTCATGCGGAAGGTCTCGAGTTCGATTCTCAGCCGCTGCAAGAAAGTTTTTTTCTCTTGCGAGGAATTGAAAAATTCTCCAAGAGTATCTCTTGTCATGGAAAGTGCTGCTCATAAGCCGTTCGGAATCGGCAGAAAATTGTAGGTCCCCTCCGTTCCTGGTAACACGCACACAGGAATGGTTGAGAGTGTTAAGTCAGTAAGTCACTAGGTCCTGGTTCACTCCGAGCTGTTGCACCACCAAATTTATTTATTTATATATAAATTTTTAGTTTTCTATTTTAATTTAAAATCTGAAGATTATTACCTCAAAACAACTCATAGAGCCTAATGAGCAAATTTAAGTACCAGAGTTACTAAAATACATAAACAAAAAAGTATTGCGAAAAAAATTTAAATAAGAACAAGTACGAGTATAGCCTAATAGAAATTTAAAATATTATTGCATCTATAATAGAAAACATTGGCTAACAAATTTATTGATTTATAAGCAGGACAAAATAGGTTGCAAGAAAATTCTTGGTAACTTATTGTAACCCCTAAAGGTAATTTTAGCGGTGTATACGAATACAGCATCATTATATAAATGGTTAAAATATGTATCTTTAACGCAGTAAAAGTCAGTTAGTTAAAACCGCGGCAACATGAATATATTTTTTAAAAATTTAAGAATGTTAAATCTTGCAAAATTTAACTTTCTAAAAATATAAAATTTATTTCCAGAAAACGTCGCCCTTATATTGTCATACCTCGAGTTTTTCAATTTTCCCTTTTTTGTATAAATATCCAGGACTTTCCGCTTAATAAAATCTATTTTTTTTATATTCTTTGCGCGAAATTAAGAGATTTTGACTACCTTTGACCACAGTGTGAGCGTTTAGGGCAGTTGGAGAGGATTTAAGCAAAAGGAGGTACCGATGCACATTGGTTTTGCTTTTGAATGTCTGAACATTGTAAAGAGTGGGAAATAATGGTCCGGTCAAAGCATTCCGGTCTTCCGGGTTTTTGGTTCCCCATTTGAAAATGCTATCGAGATAAAAATTTAATAAGCTTCTTATACGCTGCCGTTCTAAATCAATTATTATTAGAAGTTTCAGACAAAATATCAGTGATAAATATGAAAAAGAAATTCGAAGACAAAACAGAGCTTATGACACACCCGCTTTTATATGTATTATGAATTTCAGACTTAAAACTTTTCAACAAAACTTGTATTGACCGGTTTGAAAGGTAGTTTATTACATTGTGTATATCGCGATCTTGTGCTTACAATGTTCCTGCAACTGTGCAAGTCCGAAAGAAAATTGGACTCATAAAACTGTTTACGCTCTCAAGCACAAGAGGAGTAGATAATGACACTTTCTGGGAGCGTCGAATAAACAGCAATCTGTGCTGAAAGCAAATTGTCTTTTTATTGTAAGCTGACAAAAGAAGTTTAATTGAAGAAATAGTATTCAGTTTATTTGTTACAAATGAAAAAACATTTACTACGTTTGCTTTGGGACATTAAAGTATTTTTTTCCTTAATTATTGGCCATGCAAGAAATTTGGTTCATCGAATATGATCATTACAAGTCTTTCTAGAATGTTTGAAGTCATTCCGCTTTTCCTCAGTAGTGTAGGCTTTAGACTGCTTTTAAACGAAGCAATATTACCTTGCGATTTTTAAGCCCGTAGGCAAGCAACGTATGTGGTGGCGGGGGTACACAAAATTGCTGGGGTTGGAAAAATTGTAGAGTTATTGTTCTTTCTTCTTTGTGGTTTTCTTTATTTTTTGGGTACGTTTCATTTCTATTTGGCGTTCGATGAGCGAACTTCGATAACTAAGTAGAGTAAAGAGTGCGGAGAGATGTCTCCTTTTCGATAGAACAAAGTTAACTTTGATTAAAAATCGCTGTGTTTAAAAGCATTCATGCAATCGAACGGGAGCCAAAAGAGAAACAAAGATTAAAAATCGCTTTCGTATAAAAGCAGTCTTACTTCTCTGACCCAGTGTTGCCGATTCAAAATAATTTTTTTCATGATTTTTTATCATGAGATTTCTAAAGAATCATGGATTGCTTGGGCTCTTAGAATAATAACTTTTACAATGATTCACAAAAATTTTAGAAAAAAATAAAGTAAAAAAAGGGAGACGTACTTAGGAAATAATATAATATGATAAATAAATTTAATCCCACAACTATTGCAAAGTAAAGATTGAATTATACACGCAGAAGTGCTGATGACAATACTGTCCCGATATCTATCTATATACTACGATTAAATTTCATCAAGAAAAATTAAATTGTGTTTGTTAGCTGGGAATATAGTATATTTTGTTATCGGACCCAAAACCCAAAATAAATACAAGAATACAACAAAACGGATATGACGTACAAGTACGACTAAGAACTTGAATCATCTTAAAAAAAAAGTTAGTACGATAGAGAATACATGGAATAAAAAAAGTAGTTTTTCGATATTATTGGCCATTTTTAGAAAACTTAATTTATTTTGGGGTTTACTAAACTCATCGAAAGTGGGCAATACTGTCATTTAAGTTGAACACTATTGCAATTAATATTTGCTCTAATTGTAATCTTCGTTGACATACTCGTATACTACCTAAGCCCCATGGTTTACGGGACTAAGCTTTCAAACTATATAATATAAAATGCCCATTCTCCTTTATTATAAAAATTACACTAAAACACTTAAAAATTGATTTGGAAGAGCAAATTTTAAACTCAGCTTTTCCACTTGGCTGAATGCAATTTTTATGCAAAAAGGAAGAGCTGTAGGTTGAATAAGTATTTTTGAATTATAATAAAGAAGTTGCATGGGCTGATTATAATGCTTCCTGGCCATATAATGAGACGCACTATAGGGTTTTTGCAACATCAAAAATAATTCCTGTTTTGAAAATTTGATTGTAGTAAATTTGTTTTTGCATAAAAATTGTTATCAATTATAAAACACCATATTTTAGACAAAGATGAAAATTAAAAAAAAAATTATATTGAGTTCAGTCTTCTTCTGCCGTTTCAATTCTGCGCGGCTTCCTATTTAAGCAAACCTGAACTGTGTGCTGCGTTTGTGGACGATAATTTCAGACATGAATGGTTTTTTTCCATGGTTGGTTGTGATCAACTCTTTCCTTCCTTCACAGTTTTTCTTCCCTTTTCATCAGTTCCCGTTCATTTTAAGTAGGGTTCAAGTCGGTGCTGTCAAAAACCAGAAAGGGGATATTAGCCCCTTGTAAACAAGTTTTTACAGAACGGGCCGAAATCCGACCTGGGGAAACAACTGATTCCTTATGACCGATGTCGGTTAAAAGTAAAAAATATGTAGGTATAACCTAGTGCAATCCATGAATTTCTGAAAAATAGTGCGTCTAATAATATGGCCAAGAACTGTAAGGCGTGGCACCCATTAGACAATTTAGTTGACACAGTTGCTGTAAGCGAGTAACTTAGTTGCTTTTATTAAGGAAAAATTTAAAAATCATGAGATTTTCAGTTAATTCATGATTTCATGAGAAGAGGTCAAAAATCATGAGAATCATGATAAATCATGAGATTCGGCAACATTGCCATATATCCTCTTAACAGCTCGAATCAAACCATGAATTCACTTTCGGTTTGATATAGATGCTCCCTTTTCGGTATAAGATTTCTCATTCTGAAAAGTATTAAATTTGTTATCATATCTGCACTGGAGTTGAAGTTTTGTATATAAAATATATAGTACTCTCATGAAGAGGAACGAACGGCGCGCCGCCGCCTGGACAGGCGTGTTTCACAACTTTTCTCGTAGAGTTGTGGAGAGTAAAGACAGTCGAGAATCAAGAAGGGGTAATAATATTTTCGGTAAAAGCAAACCGAAGGTGCAGAACAAAGCGACAACAGGAAAGCTATTTTCTGTTTTCTTTTTATTAATTTTCTATACAAATAAGAGTATGGTGTGGCTTTTTTTTCTTCACGCATTGAGAAAAATCGGTATATTGTTGGAATGAAGGTTTGATGTTTTTCGTTCGCTGTGACATACTCGTATTTATGTTGGAGCAAATGTAGGATTTTTATTCAAATACACGAACTATTAAACGGTTACCACTCATAACAATTATTTTGTATTGACGCATGGAGTCACGGCACCTGGCAGTCAGCGCGTGAACTTTCAATTGGAGATAGATTTTATTTCGATTTGACGTTCAATGTATTTCCCATAAGAAAAAAAGCAAAAAAGGGTAGGAAAAACATTAATTTAACTAATCAAATTTATATGAACCGGTTTGCATTTTATGATTTTAAAAGAATAGTAATATGTGTTTATTACTAAATCATGTTGAAAATATAGTAAGAAACTTAATTAATCTTTTGTAGTTTGTCTTCAAAAATCGTAAGCATATCGTATGTGAATGACAGATGAAACAATTTTTTTAAGAAGTAATTTGTATGATCTTCTTTGACTAGCAGTATTTTAGTCTCAAGGTAGAATATTTGTCCTTAAATCAATAATTATTATCTTTTTAATTAAAAATAAAACAAACATAAAATCCCTGTGTGGCCTGGTCAGCAATTTTTTCAAGTGTAATCAAATTACTATGTAATATAAGAAAACAATTGTAACAAAAAAAAAAAAACACAAGAAAGTTTACTAATACCTTTGTATATAAAACTTATAGTACTATCAAGAAAACGAAAGATTGTGGCGACATCTTAAGGCTAGGGACTGCAATTGCTAGATTTGTCTTTGCTAAATTTAATAATAAAATATTCTCTTTTTTACTACTTGTTTTGTATCTTATCCTACTCTCCACTGTAAAAGCGTGCGGTTATTTCTGCGCCACCACCAGGCTAGCGTTCGAAATACAAAATAACGCTCCATGATAATACTATAGGTTATACATATATACAAAGCTAATACTACTTCCATTAATTTTTGTAACGGAAGCAAGTGTGCATGTGCATGCCTTATTCTATGAAAACTACCTCCAAAGCGAAGACAATGCCTATACACGACTTGGTACGGGTTGTTGAAGTCTAATTGAAATTTTAATCACCGCAAATGACCATAATCCCCACTAAACCTTCCGCCCGGCTCGTTAAGAGCAAGCTGTAAACAGACTCAACCCGATCCTTCCACCCTTTCATAACCCATAAGACTCCAGACCACAGGACTCCTAAAGCCTATCCGGGCTACCGAGATGGAAGGTTGTCAGTGCTATTGTAACGTAGGCATGCTAGCATCCCTGTACTAAGCTCGTCGGTATGGGGGGGGATCTTGCTACAATAGCTCAGACGTTGTTACGTATTCCATGCCTTAGTTTAGATGTTGGTTACTAATTAAAATTTGATTTGTGAGGCCCTAATGTTTCATCCATTTTTCTCTTACCAAGACATCCAATGACAGGGAGAGCTAAGTTGGAATTGCCCTCCTAGAGACTGCCCACCCACTAATCACATCATAGAATATAAATTGAACCATTCTTACTACGCATACCTAATAATTGAATTTTTAAAATCATTGGTGTCGCATGCAAATATTTCTCTGAAACTCTATATGTGAATTGAACCTTGGTAACCCATGCTCTTATTTATTTGGCTGCCACCCCTATCGAACACGGAAGTATCGAATTACTTACGTAATGAATTCATATTTGCTAGATCCATATCGTTCATTTGCTTATCCTTTTGGTATACTTCATCTTCATCTGGTTTTTGGTCACCTTGCGAAAGTCGTCTCCCCTTTTTTAAAACAATCAATCCATCTCAAAATTCATCTCGCTAGTTAAAAACAAAAAAATAATAAAGTCTTCCCATAAAAATACCAATCTGGCAACACCCTAATTAAATATTCGGCAAAATAATTGGTTCACAGACCCAATAAAAGACGAAAAGTAATTTTATAGCAAAATTGTAGTAGATTTATTAAATAAGTTCAGAATTAATATATATACCTACTAATACTAATAAAAAAAATAATGAAATGAAACTAACTTCATTAAAACTCGTTTAAAGAAAACCAACAAAATTTATAATTAAATGATGAAATAAAAAACTGATTTACATAATCTCGTCTGTCAAATTAACTGTATTGATATATGAGAAAAAGAAAATTAAATAAAAGAGAATCATAAACTAGCCTACAAAAAAAAATAACAACTGAGCTTTATCTATTCAAAAAAAGGTCAATGAATATTGATATCGCTGCACGGAATGAATTCCCCCGATTCATCGGATCTCTTTTAGGTACGAGTACATAGGTAGGATCTCTCTTTTTTTTTATATTTCATTTATTTACTGCATGTTTTGTTTTAATCAAGTTTTTTTTTTTTTTTTGTCTTATTCAATCTTTTTATTTAAGTTTTATTGTTTTGATTTTTTTTTATTTGTAGTAAAAAAAAATTAGATAGTTTTTCGTCCAATATTATTTATTTTTTTTATAATAGACTTACCAGGATTTTTTTCTTTTCTGCGACATGAATGGTCCACCGATGATGTGCGCACAGCATCTGGCTTTGGACGGCAGATCTGTTAAAATTAGGTTTTTAAAATTTATATAATATTAGACGAAACTGAATGAATTTAGGACACGCGCCATCAATGACTTTTGCACCCATTTATTTTAAATCGGTAAGGGTTAGGTATACAGTGAACATTGTAAAACGTGAACTCCCCAAAACGTGAACTATCCCAAAACGTGAACACTATAATTTTTACATTGACTGCTCTAAAACGTGAACAAATCGAAAAGCTCTAAAACGTGAACAGAAATTTTATCAACAATTCTACATAAAAATGCACTCAAATAATTTTTTAAAACTTCGGGGGTTCCCATAATATTGACAATGCGTAGTATGAAATATTTAAAAAGACGTTGGAATGGTGTTCAGATGAAGGCTTTGACCAAAGCGACATAAGCGCCTAAGAGAAATTGTAGTTGTTAAAATGTTGGCAAAAATAGAACAGACAAAAATTTAAAATTTTGCTTGTTAAATAAAACTTTTATTTGTAAAACGTTCTACTTTAAAAATGAAATCTAATCAATTTTTTTAATAGCCCCTACCAGTATGTGTAAATATGTAAAAATATTCATTAATCTATACTACTGCAATCAAAAAGAAGATAAAATGAAAGAAAATATGTTTTATTTTAAGAGCAGTAGTAAGACAATACGGTAGGAATACTATTTTAATCATAAAATGTTACATTCCAAAACATGAACAATCTCAAAAACATGAACACCCTCAGTTTTAATTAGTTCACGTTTTCCAATGTTCACTGTATTTTTGTTTGTAGGCTAAACTAGAATTGAATAATTTTAAATCTAAGACTATTTAATTTGGAATTCAGAAGTAATTAATTTGGAATTTTAGACAAGGAAAACTATTAAAATATATGAAATTTAATTTGAGTTTAAATTTTTAACATTTTGAACTAAGAAAAAAAAATTAATTATATTTTGTAAGAATGAATTTTTAAGTTTTATATAGTATAGAAAATCGTATTTTTATTGCATGGACTAGGTATATAAATTTAGGTAGATTTAAGCTGGTAGGTTATTGGTGGTGATTCACTCTGTGGATTCTGGATTCCCTGGGCAGCATCGGCAGCAGCGTTTTTAGCCTAGGCAGTGAGAGTGGCGATTTTAAGATGGGTGTTTTGGGTCAACTTTTTATTCCTAGTGGGATCTCGTGGATGGACGGCTTAGACGCACAGACATGTGACTCTTGCTGGAGAGGGGGTCACGAGGCGGTTTGATCAATTGTAAGCGTGGTGTGATCACGTTCTTTTGTGCACATACAGATCGCCTTGTTGGCGTGGTGTTATCACGTGGCGAGGGATGGTTTGATGGAAGTAGTCGGAGGATGGAAAGCTAGAGACTATTATAGCGAGAGAGAGTTCTGTGACACACTACGCGTTTCTGGTATGCTTGGATACGTGTTTTTTTTCGTGCAATCGAAAGAATCGGTAAGGGAAGCGCGTGGCCTTCGAACAACGGCTTTTGTGGCTTATAAGATCGCTGCCAAGGTGGATAAAAATATCGCTTAAGACGTTTGCATCAACAATTGCGGGGGCGTTACACGGTCATTAGAATTTTTAAATAAGATTGCACACGTTTTTGTTTTGTTCAAGTGTTTGGACCGTGTCCCCACATCGAGGATTTATTCGTGGACTTTCCTGCTTTTTCGGCCGCTCTGTTCTAATCTTCGCACCCAACTCACGAGTGTCAAAGCCTAATCTTATGGCGCAGTATGTTGACGAGAATTTCCTCACCACTACCATCAAGGATTCGCATCCATGATTGTTCCTAAGCACTTCCGTTTGATCTTTTGTGATCACGATTTTAATCACAGCCTGAATTTAAGGATCTTAAAATTCAATTGGGATCTTATTGAAAATAGGTGTGAAGCAAAAAAGGGATTTTAATTTAAATCCTAGAAAATTTAGATTCTCGGAAGTCAACCATCATTTTCACCTACAGGGATTTGTTAGTGTGTATATGACCGATTTTCCATTCTCTTTTGCGCATCGTCATCTCTTGAAGTTTTTAAAAAGTTTTCGCTAAGTGGATAGGGTTCGGAAGTTTTCGGTACTTTTACATTGAATTTACAGGTTAAAAAAAAAAAAAATTGGGTGGAGGGCTGATTTCCTACAAAGCCTTTTAATTTTATAAGATCTGTCGCATAAAATGAAAAGGAAAGGAGAAGCAATCCAATCCTGAGCAACGAATCTCATGTTCCGACTGAGTTAGCCGGGTAACTCATTCTATTTCCTCAAATCCTTGCCATGATAAATGCCTATACGTTTGCCCTGCATGTCTTCGAGTTCATAAAGGTTTTCAGCAACAATATTCCTTATGCGCATTTTAAGATACTTATGACTGAGCTTTGCACTAATACCCTTAGAAGCATCGCTCAAAACAAAATTCTGTCTAAAAACTTCATCCCCTACTTCAAATTTTCTACTCTTACTACGCGTATTATAAACTTTTTCATAGCGATTATGCGCGTTTTCGAGCGAATTTTTAATATACGCATGTAATATATTCATTTTCGAAGGTTTTGAAATAATTTTCAACTCGGAGTTGTTGAGACCATCTAAAGACCGTAAAAGCTTGTAGTCTGACCCGTGCTCAACCATCGGTTGACCAAATAAGGCCTCATATGGAGATAATCCGATTGCGGTATGAAATGCGGTACGAAGTGCGCATGCGATTAAAGGAAGCTGTGTATCCCAATTCTTTTGGTCGGGGTTGATGTACGCTCGGATAGCAGCCAAAATCGATCTATTAACTCTTTCACTCGCATTCGCCTGAGGCGAATACGCAGCAGTTCGTATATGTTTTATACCGTGAGCAGACATCATCTTCCCAAATTCATTGCTAATGAATTGCCGCCCGTTATCCGACAAAATCGTTTCCGGTGCGCCAAACATAGAAAATACTTTATCCTGTAAAAATTTTATGGTGACCTGGCTAGTGGCTGACTTAAGAGGTTGAAGAAACACGAATTTTGTCAACTGATCGAGAGCTACAAGTATATGGGTATTCCCCAACTTAGAGCGCGGATAAGGGCCAAGATAATCGATATACAAAAGCTGAAATGGTCTTTCTACGACGAATGCTTTGCCCATAGGGGGTCTTAAAATAGAGTTTGAAGCTTTCGTTGTTTTACACAAATCACAAGACTCTAAAAATGCTTTCACTTGCGCTGCCATTTTTGGCCAATAGAATTTTTGCCTAAGTCGTTGTAGAGTTTTTGCGATACCTCCATGGGAAGCTCGCGGTGGCCGATGTGCAAGAGAGATCAACCGTTCGGTTAGCTCTTCCGGTATCCATAATTTCCACACTAGATCATCTTCGAGTGGATTGCCTGTGCAATGGCTGACCTTCTTGTATACGAAATTGTTCGAAACTTGAAGGTCAGGTAATTGCTCTTTTTGTTCTTCGATGGTGCGAATGATCTTGCGGTATTCCCCAGATTTAAAGCTAGGATCCTCAAGATCAACATGCAGGACATCGGAATATTCTTCTCCCACCAATGAACTCACTAGATCTAAAGCATCAATTCCATGTACCCTTGACAAGGCATCTGGAACGACGTTTAACGATCCTTTGCGATGTTCAATGGTAAAATCGAATACTTGCAACTTTAAACTCCATCGAGCCAATCGTCCGCTTAGATCTTTTTGCGACATCAGCCACTTTAAACTGGAATGGTCTGTGATGATTTTGAAAGGATGACCCTCTATGTAAGCGCGAAATTTCTTTACTCCCATAACAGCAGCAAGACATTCTCGCTCTGTTACGGTGTAGTTGCGTTGGGCAGCGTTAAGTTTGTGCGAATAATAGTATATAGGCCGTTCTGCATCATTATCGTCCTTTTGGCATAGTACGCACCCGATACCGGTTGCAGACGCGTCACATAACAGGATAAACTCTTTTGAGTAATCTGGGTTAACGAGAACTGGTGCTGAAGTTAACTTAGATTTTATAATAAGGAACGCATTTTTGGCATTTTCGTCAAACTGAAACTTCTTTCCTTTCTTAAGGGTATCTGTCATAGGTGAAGCGAGCGAAGAGAAGTCAGGAACGAATCTTCGATACCATCCGGCTAGTCCTAAAAACCTACGTACCTGCCGAGAATTAGTTGGCACAGGAAAGCTTTCTATTGCAGCTATTTTATCTGGGTCAACTTTAACACATCCACCTCCCACTACATAGCCCAAAAACTTCAATTCGCGGAAACAAAACTTAGACTTTTGCAAATTGATTGTCAACCCGGCCATTTTAAGTCTTCTTACTAATATTTTCAACAATTCGAGGTGTTCTTCAAAGGTGTTCGACGCTATCAGCAGATCATCCATATAGACAAAGATTTTTGATCTTAGTTCTTGTGGTATAACCTTGGCCATCAATCTGCACATGCGCTGAGGTGCATTGCAGAGGCCGAAGGGCATTACCTTAAACTGATAAAGGGGCCGGCCAGGAACCGTAAAGGCTGTCTTTTCCCGTGATGATTCTTCCAGCGGGATCTGCCAAAAGGCATCTTTAAGATCTACACTGGAAACATAGTGTGTATCTTGAAGATTCCCTAGCAATCCTTCTATAAAAGGAATCCCGCTCGCATCTTTCTTGGTTTTTGCGTTCAAGGCGCGGTAATCCAAAGAGAAGCGGTTCTTTCCAGGCTTCTGGACTAACACAACTGGTGAATTCCACGGACTATTACTTTCTTCTATAACGCCCAATTCAAGCATACGGTCGACCTCCTCATATAGAAGTTTCAACACCGCTGGAGACACGGGATAGTGACGTTGCTTTATCGGTATAGCATCGCCTGTGTCTATGAAATGTTCTTCAAGCGTTGTTTTTCCCAAGCCAACGGTGGCAAGGGAGGGAAACAAGCTGATGATTTCCTTCAATCTAAATGACTGATCTGCTGTTAGGTCATGAGCACCGGGTTCGGATTTTTGAGTTGAATCAAGGGAAAGTTCGGCTATCAGATTAGGGGCAATCGCGAATTCTTTCCAAAAATCTACCCCGAGATATAATTTTTGAGTTAAACTAGGTACAAGAAATAGTGTAAATCTTTTAGTCAAGTTCTTATAAGTCAAATCTATTTCTATTTTGCCTACGTTATTCTGCCGTGTACCATCTGCTGTTTTTATACCTGAGGAGAGTTGTTGGTATTGCATGTTGTTTTTCCTAAGGAATTCGAGACAGCCCTCGCCGAGACAACTAAGGCTTGCACCACTGTCTAAAAGTCCTAATATAGATTCACCGAAAATTCTGACGATAGCAAACGGTCGAGGGTCTTCTAACGAGTTACATATGGTGGTGCATTCTATGGCCTTGTAGAGATTTTTCTTCGCACGAAATTTTTCACGAAGTTTTTTTATCTTATCGGATACACCGCTATTCGGAGTGTTAAAAATTCTATCGCGCGCATCGTAATAGTTTTGTAGCCGTTCGTGTAAGGACTTTTCTATAAAGCGCGGTTTCGAGGTGGGAGGTTTTGAGTTCGGTGGAGTTTGGTCAATTCCACGAATCAAAATCTCTACAGGCTGAATAATTTCTGATGGTTTTCGAGTAAGAATTGGTTTAGAATAAGATTTGTTAGCGTCTAATTTTTGAAAGGGTTTTTCTTCTGTGTTTCCGGGTCTTTGAATGCAGAGCCATTCAATCCGGTCGCTGAATTGCTCCTCCCGGCGTTTCCCGAACACCTGGGGCAAGTAGGCACGGTAACATCTACTGCTCCACAACGATAACAGAAAGTTTGTCGCTGAGGAACTGGACAATCAAAATACGTGTGACCTGTAAACTTACAGTTCCAACACTGGAGGGCTTGTGTGGGTCGCTTTCCTTCAAGAGCTGATACGTTAAGATCTTCTTCTTCTGGAACCTGTTCATTCTCAAAATTTACCTCTGAGACGTGACGCTTTATTGGAGGTACAAAATTACTTTTAGATCTTAACACATCGTGTTCCAGAATATACTTCTCTATATTTCTACATGCTAAGATTATGTCTTGAAGGCTTTCAGGTTGGAAGGTAATGAGAAGTTCGCCCATACGGCGACGAATATTATGCTTAATAATTTCGATAATCTCACGATCAGGTTTTGGAATGCGCATACGACTGTTAAGCTGTTGAATGGCAGTTAAAAATTCATCAAAGGATTCCGAAGGACCTTGTTTCCTATCTGACATCTTACGACCTATCTCTGAATCTGTTTCCAAGGTCCTATATTGCTCTATAAGAGCACAACGAAGACTAGTCCAGTTAGCAGTTGGTTGTTGTTTAACATAACGCCAGAACCAACTACTAACTGACCCGCTCAAAAATTGGTGGAAATTCAGAACAATCTCCTCCAGCGAAACATTATGGCATTTACGCACCCTATCTAATCTAAATAGAAATTCATCCACCGTTATACTTTGGTTGTCAAAGGTAATTCCCCATTTTCTAAAATCGTGGTTATAATGTCGATAAAAGGTTCGTGGACTACCATGTTCACAAAAAGGCTCATTTAAAGTGAGGTTATTCAACCGCCTAAAGAAGGTGTTATCCGGTGTATCGTTGATGTTTCCACGATTTGCGTCAGACTCCGGTAAAGGAACTGTAGAGTTCAACGGAGGATTTTGTTGCGGAAGAGATTGGATGGGTGGTGCTGTTTCTGCTAAAATTTCTCGAACAGTCTTCTGAACTTCTTCTCTCATCGACTCCCGGCTTTTATTCATTTCTTCTCTAAATATTCTAAGCTCTTCCTCTCTACCTTGGCTCAAAGCAGCTGTAACTACTTGTTTTATCTGCTCTGTCACATCATTGCGAGACAAATGTTCTTTGGCAGTCCTTGAACCACCTGCCTTTCCGTCATCTGCCATAACTGATTTTAAATTTTGACTTTCACCTAAAAGACTATCTCCACGACTTCTTAAATTATGTTTAAACTTACGAATTCGGGGAACCCCAAGACTGTGACGTCTAGGCATGCCTTGAAACTACTTAATAACTAAAGGTGAAATGTCTAGTCTATCAAACTCAAAAGGAACAATTGGAAAAAAGTCATATAAGGAGTATCGTTATGAAAATTTATTTTAAAATAATTGAGAAAAAAAAGAGATTATTATCTTATCAAAATCTTTATGTAAGTTATCAACCAATACGAACTGAGGGATAGACTTTCACAAGGCTAACCAAACCTGATAAAGTATAAATTAAATATTCTGCCATATGGATATTCGGTAAGAGACTATATAGGTATTGCAAAGCGCTAGTTACTGAAATAATTAATTATATCATGGGTTTAAAATCGAATCCGCAGATAGTCGAGGTTTACTCTCAACTATAAGTCAGTAAGGTTTTGCACCCGCACACAATATTTTTCAACCTGCATTCCCACAGCATAGATCGAAAAAGGAATCTAACGGTTGAGTTTGTAGATTGAATCAATTAAATTTTTTTTTTTTTTTTTTTGGTTCATTGGACAGACTCACTAAAATGCAACTGACGTAAAGGAATAATCATCTCCACCTTCAGGACAGATAGTTAACTGAAAATGAAACCTAAAGTGATTAACTATAACATAAAATGGTAGTAACTAACCCTTGTCATTTTCTGATCTTAAATTTTGTTTTTTTGTTTTTGGATTTATAGAAACGTTTTGGGCCCCACGTTGGGCGCCACCTGTAACGGAAGCAAGTGTGCATGTGCATGCCTTATTCTATGAAAACTACCTCCAAAGCGAAGACAATGCCTATACACGACTTGGTACGGGTTGTTGAAGTCTAATTGAAATTTTAATCACCGCAAATGACCATAATCCCCACTAAACCTTCCGCCCGGCTCGTTAAGAGCAAGCTGTAAACAGACTCAACCCGATCCTTCCACCCTTTCATAACCCATAAGACTCCAGACCACAGGACTCCTAAAGCCTATCCGGGCTACCGAGATGGAAGGTTGTCAGTGCTATTGTAACGTAGGCATGCTAGCATCCCTGTACTAAGCTCGTCGGTATGGGGGGGGATCTTGCTACAATAGCTCAGACGTTGTTACGTATTCCATGCCTTAGTTTAGATGTTGGTTACTAATTAAAATTTGATTTGTGAGGCCCTAATGTTTCATCCATTTTTCTCTTACCAAGACATCCAATGACAGGGAGAGCTAAGTTGGAATTGCCCTCCTAGAGACTGCCCACCCACTAATCACATCATAGAATATAAATTGAACCATTCTTACTACGCATACCTAATAATTGAATTTTTAAAATCATTGGTGTCGCATGCAAATATTTCTCTGAAACTCTATATGTGAATTGAACCTTGGTAACCCATGCTCTTATTTATTTGGCTACCACCCCTATCGAACACGGAAGTATCGAATTACTTACGTAATGAATTCATATTTGCTAGATCCATATCGTTCATTTGCTTATCCTTTTGGTATACTTCATCTTCATCTGGTTTTTGGTCACCTTGCGAAAGTCGTCTCCCCTTTTTTAAAACAATCAATCCATCTCAAAATTCATCTCGCTAGTTAAAAACAAAAAAATAATAAAGTCTTCCCATAAAAATACCAATCTGGCAACACCCTAATTAAATATTCGGCAAAATAATTGGTTCACAGACCCAATAAAAGACGAAAAGTAATTTTATAGCAAAATTGTAGTAGATTTATTAAATAAGTTCAGAATTAATATACATACCTACTAATACTAATAAAAAAAATAATGAAATGAAACTAACTTCATTAAAACTCGTTTAAAGAAAACCAACAAAATTTATAATTAAATGATGAAATAAAAAACTGATTTACATAATCTCGTCTGTCAAATTAACTGTATTGATATATGAGAAAAAGAAAATTAAATAAAAGAGAATCATAAACTAGCCTACAAAAAAAAAATAACAACTGAGCTTTATCTATTCAAAAAAAGGTCAATGAATATTGATATCGCTGCACGGAATGAATTCTCCCGATTCATCGGATCTCTTTTAGGTACGAGTACATAGGTAGGATCTCTCTTTTTTTTTATATTTCATTTATTTACTGCATGTTTTGTTTTAATCAAGTTTTTTTTTTTTTTTTGTCTTATTCAATCTTTTTATTTAAGTTTTATTGTTTTGATTTTTTTTTATTTGTAGTAAAAAAAAATTAGATAGTTTTTCGTCCAATATTATTTATTTTTTTTATAATAGACTTACCAGGATTTTTTTCTTTTCTGCGACATGAATGGTCCACCGATGATGTGCGCACAGCATCTGGCTTTGGACGGCAGATCTGTTAAAATTAGGTTTTTAAAATTTATATAATATTAGACGAAACTGAATGAATTTAGGACACGCGCCATCAATGACTTTTGCACCCATTTATTTTAAATCGGTAAGGGTTAGGTATATTTTTGTTTGTAGGCTAAACTAGAATTGAATAATTTTAAATCTAAGACTATTTAATTTGGAATTCAGAAGTAATTAATTTGGAATTTTAGACAAGGAAAACTATTGAAATATATGAAATTTAATTTGAGTTTAAATTTTTAACATTTTGAACTAAGAAAAAAAAATTAATTATATTTTGTAAGAATGAATTTTTAAGTTTTATATAGTATAGAAAATCGTATTTTTATTGCATGGACTAGGTATATAAATTTAGGTAGATTTAAGCTGGTAGGTTATTGGTGGTGATTCACTCTGTGGATTCTGGATTCCCTGGGCAGCATCGGCAGCAGCGTTTTTAGCCTAGGCAGTGAGAGTGGCGATTTTAAGATGGGTGTTTTGGGTCAACTTTTTATTCCTAGTGGGATCTCGTGGATGGACGGCTTAGACGCACAGACATGTGACTCTTGCTGGAGAGGGGGTCACGAGGCGGTTTGATCAATTGTAAGCGTGGTGTGATCACGTTCTTTTGTGCACATACAGATCGCCTTGTTGGCGTGGTGTTATCACGTGGCGAGGGATGGTTTGATGGAAGTAGTCGGAGGATGGAAAGCTAGAGACTATTATAGCGAGAGAGAGTTCTGTGACACACTACGCGTTTCTGGTATGCTTGGATACGTGTTTTTTTTCGTGCAATCGAAAGAATCGGTAAGGGAAGCGCGTGGCCTTCGAACAACGGCTTTTGTGGCTTATAAGATCGCTGCCAAGGTGGATAAAAATATCGCTTAAGACGTTTGCATCAACAATTGCGGGGGCGTTACACGGTCATTAGAATTTTTAAATAAGATTGCACACGTTTTTGTTTTGTTCAAGTGTTTGGACCGTGTCCCCACATCGAGGATTTATTCGTGGACTTTCCTGCTTTTTCGGCCGCTCTGTTCTAATCTTCGCACCCAACTCACGAGTGTCAAAGCCTAATCTTATGGCGCAGTATGTTGACGAGAATTTCCTCACCACTACCATCAAGGATTCGCATCCATGATTGTTCCTAAGCACTTCCGTTTGATCTTTTGTGATCACGATTTTAATCACAGCCTGAATTTAAGGATCTTAAAATTCAATTGGGATTTTATTGAAAATAGGTGTGAAGCAAAAAAGGGATTTTAATTTAAATCCTAGAAAATTTAGATTCTCGGAAGTCAACCATCATTTTCACCTACAGGGATTTGTTAGTGTGTATATGACCGATTTTCCATTCTCTTTTGCGCATCGTCATCTCTTGAAGTTTTTAAAAAGTTTTCGCTAAGTGGATAGGGTTCGGAAGTTTTCGGTACTTTTACATTGAATTTACAGGTTAAAAAAAAAAAATTGGGTGGAGGGCTGATTTCCTACATTTTTCAATTCAATTCGGTCGGTGTACGTCGTTTAGTACTCGTATTTTCGTGTTTTGCGAAAATTTTTATTTTTTCGTGTTAAGAAATTTCTATGATAAAACAGACAAATTAATAAGCAGAAAAATGCAAGAAACTTTGTTATTTTTGTGACTTAATTCAAAAAATTCATGTGTATCCATTATTTTTAAGTATTTGTTGTTGTTTTCCTGCGATTTCTTTACATTTTTTGAGTACAAATCGCACAGGATTAATTATGTTTTTAATATATTTTTCACCTGATTTAATAATATATAATAATATTGATACCCGTTGATATAAAATTAATTAGTAAAATTTATGTTTTCCGAGCCCCTACATTTGTCAGTACACACTGACTTACATGTGGAGTGCAAAACAACTTACCAGGTGCCAATAGATAGATAATTATTTTGTAAGCAGATTTTTTATATGCAGAATTTAAAAAGGAGAATTTTTAGAATTAGAATTTTTAAATACAGAATATTGGGAAATAAAATTCTGAAGTACAAAAAAACTATATCAAAAGCTAAAATTTTGAGAAGTAGAATTTTGGGAAATAAAATTTTGAAATGCAGAAAACTTAATAAGTAAAATATTGAAAAAGGTATTTTGAGAAGTAGAATTTTCTTCTTCTTCTTCCTTTTCTTCGGCGCTGTTATGATCTCGATGTCGAGGGGATCATAACTCTCCCACGTATCTTCTTCACACTAGTGATCCGCCTGTGGGGTTCGCCGGGTTGACCTCAGAAATCGGCGGCAAGCCTCCCGGTTTTGTATTGTTCCATTTCTGAGGCCAACTGAATGCTGGTGTTTTTGCATTTGTTTGTACCAGGAGTGTTTAGGCCTACCTTTCTTTTTATTCCGAATTGGAACGTTGTATGATATTGCTCTTTTGACGGGGTTCTCAGGATCTCTCCTTTGAACATGGCAATACCAACTGAGTCGGTCGTGTTCAATTTTTTGGGAAATGGTATTCTTAACATGAAGGCTTCCTCGGATCTTCGTACTTCTAATTCGATCAAGCTTTGTAACTCCTGCTGTCATACGAAGCATTTTCATCTCAGCTGCCGTTAGCTTACTCTCATACTTTTTGTACATTGTCCAACATTGTGAACCGTATGTGAGTGCTGGACGCACAACTGAAGTGTAGAGCTTTCCTTTCAGCTTAGGGGGCATTTTTCGGTCACAGAAGATAGCAGAATTTTCCCGCCACTTCATCCACCCTACGCTTACGCGATGATTGATATCGTCATCACAAGTAGCTTCGTTATTTATCATAGACCCCAGATATTTAAACTTTTCACACTTGGGAAGCACTACTCCATTCAAATAAATGTCTGGAATAGGTCTGTGTGGATCAGAAAATGGGCAGCATAGGTATTCTGTCTTTTTCGCGCTTATGCGGTACCCACTTCCTTCTAGAACATCCACCCATACGTCAAGTGCTCGTTGTAGGGATATCGGGTCTTCACTTATGATGGCTCCATCGTCAGCAAAGAATAACTGATGCACTTTTGGATCCGTCACTTTGCCTTCAAGCAGGTAATCAAGAACTGTAATAAAGAGCAGGGGACTCAAGACACTTCCCTGGTGTACACCTACTGTGATTTCGAATTCTTCGGTGACTCCAGCTGCGCATCTTACTTTAGTAACTGCTCCATCATACATGTCCATAATTATCCGCACATAGGTTTCTGGAACTCCTCGTTGCCTGAGGGCCACCCATATTAGATCTCGTGGTTGCCGATCGAATGCTTTTTCAAAATCAACCAATACGACATGCAAATCCTCCAAAGAATCCCGATGTTTTTCCATAATTATTCTTATACTCTGGATTGCATCCGTGGTTGACTTACCCCCGACAAACCCGCACTGGTCATCAGATAGCCTAATTATTTTTCGCAGTCGGCTACCCAAGACTCGCTCAACGATCTTCATGGTGTGTGACATCAGCTTAATCGAACGGTAATTATCACAGCTTCGAGTATCACCCTTTCCTTTATAAATTGGAAGAAGGTAACTTTCCCTCCATTGATTAGGCATGCGATCACCTCGTATAAGTTTGGAGACAAGAATCATGAGCCATCTAAACCCGATGTCTCCCATCTTTTTCCAAAACTCTGAGGGTATTTCGTCTGGGCCAACAGCTTTTCCCTTTTTGGAGTATTTTACCGCCTCACTAACTTCTTCGACTGTGACGTCGGATACTTCGCTTAAGTTAGGTGAAGCTATTGGAAAGTATAGCCTTGGAAATTGTTCGTTTAGAAGTCCGTCACAATACTGTCGCCACCTGTGAAGAATTTCATTGTCTTCCACAAGTAGTTGGCCTTGAGCATTGTTAATGAACTTTGGCGAACAAATCTCCTGGGCATTTCTTCTTCTTTGAGCGGCTATTTTGAAGATAGTTGCACCCTTATCCGTGTTTTGCCGTAGCTCTTGAATAGCACCAGCTGTCGGGGTAGAAATTTCATCCAGCTCCCGATACAGGTTTTCTGTATTCTTTGCTTGAATTTGGGCGCACTTCTTCTTCGCTTCTTTCTTGCAGTTTCTATATTCCACTTCGAGGCGTGACTTTTGCTCTGTATCATTAGAGAGGCACTTCGACCAAGCCTTGAAAGCCATTTTCTTTTTACTTATAACTGATTTAGCTTCATCATTCCACCACCATGTTTCTTTGCCTTGTTGGTTGTGTCCTTTTGAAACCCCTAACAGTGTTTTGGCTTTTTCTTTGCAAGTTCTCTGTAGGAGATCCCACATACTTTGTGCTGTACTCTCTTCATTTCGAACTAACGGGTGATTTTTTTGAGGTTAGGATTTTCATGCATTAGTATTTGACAGATCACGCGGGATTTCAGACATGGTGTCAAAGAGAAAGATGCTCAGTATGCTTTGACATTTCATCATGAATAGACACAATTCGACACAACGTCGAATTTTCAGTGAATGGGCCCTAGAAAAGTTGGCAGAAAATCCGCTTTTTTATCGACAAATTTTGTTCAGCGATGAGGCTCATTTCTGGTTGAATGGCTACGTAAATAAGCAAAATTGCCGCATTTGGAGTGAAGAGCAACCAGAAGCCGTTCAAGAACTGCCCATGCATCCCGAAAAATGCACTGTTTGGTGTGGTTTGTACGCTGGTGGAATCATTGGACCGTATTTTTTCAAAGATGCTGTTGGACGCAACGTTACGGTGAATGGCGGTCGCTATCGTTCAATGCTAACAAACTTTTTGTTGCCAAAAATGGAAGAACTGAACTTGGTTGACATGTGGTTTCAACAAGATGGCGCTACATGCCACACAGCTCGCGATTCTATGGCCATTTTGAGGGAAAACTTCGGAGAACAATTCATCTCAAGGAATGGACCGGTAAGTTGGCCACCAAGATCATGCGATTTGACGCCTTTAGACTATTTTTTGTGGGGCTACGTCAAGTCTAAAGTCTACACAAATAAGCCAGCAACTATTCCAGCTTTGGAAGACAACATTTCCGAAGAAATTCGGGCTATTCCGGCCGAAATGCTCGAAAAAGTTACCCAAAATTGGACTTTCCGAATGGACCACCTAAGACGCAGCCGCGGTCAACATTTAAATGAAATTATCTTCAAAAAGTAAATGTCATGGACCAATCTAACGTTTCAAATAAAGAATCGATGAGATTTTGCAAATTTTATGCGTTTTTTTTTAAAAAAAAGTTCTCAAGCTCTTAAAAAATCACCCGTTATATCGGTGTTGTTATACAGAACGTTTTGCATATTCGAAATAAAAGCTTCGCCTTTTTCCTTATCCAGATTATACCATTTGAT
The DNA here is from genome assembly GCA_963931855.1 of Philhelius festivus. Classification (NCBI taxonomy): domain Eukaryota; kingdom Metazoa; phylum Arthropoda; class Insecta; order Diptera; family Syrphidae; genus Philhelius; species Philhelius festivus. The sequence goes on from OZ007555.1 coordinate 99,851,582, forward strand.
CTTCCCAAAAGTTTTTGTATGTTTGTTGTCGTTCACTGTCTCCATAAAAAATTCTGTCAGTAGGAGACGGTGTTGGTGGGCGATCGCTTCTCCTAGTATCACTTTGCAATCTTTTACCCGGGGTTTCATGAAACTAGATACCAAATGGTAATCAATCTGGGTTTCATTTCCACCACTGCTGTAAGTGACCAGGTGTCGGCTTTGTTTGACGAACATGGTATTTAGTACGATAAGACCGTATGTTTTGCACATGCTCAGGATGTCTTCACCCGGAGGGTTCCTGGTGCCGTATCCGAGGCCTCCATGGCAATCTTCATAATCTTCGTTTGTCTTCCCGACATGTCCGTTCAAATCTCCGCCCACGAACAAAAACTCTTCCTTTGGGATGTCCTTAAGTAGATTGTGAAAGTCTAGCCAAAATGCATCCAAATGCACCTGCTCACATCCAATTTGGGGAGCATATGCAGTGACAATATTCCACAACTTTCCTTTAATCACCAATTTAAGGGACATCAAACGGTCGCTGGATTTCGAAATGGTCAATACGCTGCCTAATAGATGTTTTGCAAGGATGATTCCGATTCCGTTTTTACCCTTTTCCGTTCCATAGTAGAACATCTTATAGTTTTTTGTCCTAGTATCCAAGAAACGGGCCCTGTTTCCTGTGTTTCGCCATTTTGTTTCTTGAACACATAAGATGTCCACTCGCCTTCTTTTCATCATCTCTTCCAACTCGAAGCTTCGACCTGTCATACTGCCAACGTTCCAACTCGCAACTCTCAGATTTTGTATAATCTGCGGCATTACTTTGCTAGCCCCCGGAATCCGTCTAGCTCTGACCCGAGCATTGCTGCTCGGTCCAGGATCAGTACCATGTGTAACAATGGTAGTGCCTGGCGGGGTAGTGTCATTTTGGACGAGTACTTCCATAATGCTTGAATTCACAAAATCCGTTGTAAGTATCGACGTGTGCATGCTCCAGTTTTGTATTTGATCTCTCTTTTACGGCACCGGTGATCTCCAGTCGTGCCAACCCAGGGACTGGCATGCACACTTTTGGGAAAGTTTATATGTAGGTGTTACGTGTCGCTAGGTTCACCTTGCTGTTTGTGGCCTAGATGTATTTACTCCTTTAGTCGCCTTTTACGACAAGCGGGGAGGCGCTGCAGGAATATTCTAACCCGTCCCTGCACAGGGCACAGGTTTGTTTACATTTTGATACGATTAATGACCGAGGTTGCCATTTTATCGACATTGTAAATAGATCTAGAGGCATTTGAACTTAATAAACTCAAATTCGAAATTTGGTTTTATTTCGTTTTTGAAAACAAAATAATTTCAAATTGGCTTTATTTCGTTATGGTAATCAAAATTCTGCTAATTTTAATAAACATTTTTCAAGCATATTTCTTATGTATTTTTTGGTTAAGTAGTAAAATTAATTTTAACTGTTTATTTTTTAATCTACTAAATCAAAACGAAAACAATTTCTTCTGAATTAATTAATATTAATTTTGTAATTATTCTTTTTAAATAATTCTTTAAGATTGGCCTTTATAAAAAAAATCTAAAGTACTCTCATGGAATAGAAATAAAAATGTTGTGAAAGCGGCTATACTGTTAGCACTGTAGTGGAGCGAGAAAATTGTATCTAAAATCTATTATTTAAAATCCTGTGCTTATCTTAAAAATTAATTAATATGCAAATAGCAAATATTAAAAATTATTATTTGCTGGCAAAAAATGGTTTTTATGCATATAGGCAATTCTTGAAAAAACTCAAATCTTTTTTTCGAAAAAAAAAGAAAATTTTTCCCGAGTATAGAAAATTTAAATTAATTAAAATAAAATTAGAAAAAATTGGTATACAAATTTTAGAAATTTTATACACAACTAATATTTAGAAAATAAAATCAGATAACTTCTTTTGCAAAAAATATTTTTTATCTAGGTATATAGAAATTCAAAATTCGAAAAAATCGTTCTATGGTAGGTACAGTCAGTACCAAATATCTTGATTTCAACATTTTTTATTGAATTATAGATCTTAAAAATTAATTGAAAGAAAAAAAATTTTAGCAAAATTCTTGAAACCGTTTTTGAGAAAAATACGTGTAGTCGATTTGTGTTGGTGCTTCCCAAATAAGAACACTCTTCTCTTGCTTAAAGTAGACGTGTTTTATTTTATGCTCTTTCTTCTCGAGTTTACAATAGACTACCATGAAGAAACAGCATTTACATACTTTTTCGATTACAATCAGTTTAGATAATATAACAAAATTATAAAAGGGAAATAATTTTGTTTGCCTTACATCTTGTAACTTTTACTTATCAAGTCTTATAAAAATCGAGCATGGGGTTTTTGAAATATTGAGTTTTGAAAAAAAAGAGAAAATCAAAAACCCAAAAAATGGGGGTACCAAAAAAGTGGGTTTCGCAGTTCTGTCTGTCTGTCTTTTCGACTACAGCCTTAACGGTTCGGCCGATTTGCTTTAAACTTGGAAAATATCATTTTTAATTTTTTCCGCCGCACGTTTTTTTCTTTCTTTAAGACAAAAAAAAAAGGGTACCTGCCATACGATTTTTTTCGAAATTTTATAAATATTTTTTTTTCTCAAAAACTGTTTGACAGATTTAAGAAAAAAAAAAACATTTATTTATTTAAAGCTAGGTACTGGTGGAAAAATATTTTCCGAAAAATGGTTATCAGGGTACCCTCGTTGGTACCATTTTTTTTTTCTTTTTGATTTTTTATATTGAGGCTCCCTAGCAGTTTCGATATTATTGTGTAGGTATTCAAATTTTTCAAAAAATTTTTTTTTTGGATTTTTGAAAAATAAATCAATTTTTTTTTTGAAAACACAATATTTCGAAAACCCCATGCTCGATTTTCTTAAAACTTGATAAATAAAAGTTTCTTAATACAATCTACAAGATATGAGATAAAAGAAATTATTTTACCTAAAAATAACGGTTTTCAAAAATTGTATTTTTCTCGAAAACGGCACCTAGAATTTTGATAAAACTTTTTTAATGATTACAATTTTAATCTTGGTTGGGTATAGTTCACATTGGATTTTTGTCAAAAAATCGATGTAAGATGAACTGAATTTAACAAAAATTGCGTATTGACAATGTCCTCACAGTCAACTGATGAGTCCATGTGAGATCACCGGGACGAAACGCCAATTTTTGTGGACTAAAGGCCAAAAAAGCTATTTTGAATCAATAATTCAACAAGTCCATTAATAGTGCTAAGTCTTCTACTTGGCTGATTTATTTCAGTAGTACATATGTATGTATATAGAATTTGTATTATAAGAACCTTCATATAAAACTTTTTTTTTTTCAATTAATTTTTATGATCTTTAATTTAATAAAAAAAAATTTAAATTAAGACATTACAGATTGTACCTACCATAGAACCATTTTTTCTGATTTTGTATTTCTCATCATCGACATAACGGATCTTAATGAAACTTTTTATAGAATTTCAAAAAACATTGGCATTTCAAAACTTTGAAAAAAAAAGTATTTTTTGAATTTTTGGAAAAAAATTCATTTTTTTTTTTTTGACAATTCGATATTCCAAAAACGGTTCAATATTTTTTTTTTTAATTCAATTTTCATTCGTACAGTAGTAAAAACTTAAGGTTGGCGTACCAAATTTTTTTCTTAGAAAATGTTTTAAAAATGTTTTCTCTAATAACATTCGTTTTTAAAATTCCTAGTCTACTCGTATTACATAGGAGCAAGTTCGTGCGATCCAGTCATGCATTTTATTTTTGAATTTTTTCAACCATTTCCTACCTTTAACTAAATGAAATTTTTTAATTTTTTTTTAAAGAAAATTTGTGAAACTGTTTTGAGGAAAAAAAATATTTATAAAATTTCGAAAGAAGATTTTAACTACCACGAAATAATAGGAGGGAGTTGCCAAATACTAGATTCCTACATGACGTTTCAAAAAACAAAAATTAAAGAAACATACGATACCTAATCTCAAATACATTCGATTGAAGATTTATATTTAATTGTTACCAGTTTAGAATTACATGTTAGCTATCTTAAGAACTATTTGTTAAATTATGTTATTGTATTTTATATTTAGATTCCAGTTTATATGCACACTATGTTTTTAAAGCGTTTGATGTGAATTGCAATGGCGCTATTAGCTTTCGAGTAAGAAAAATGAAATTTTCAATAAAACTTGAACAATTAATAATTTTCTGATTTTCTTAGGATTTACTAGTTACTCTTTCTACACTATTACGGGGATCGGTTTACGAACGATTGAGATGGACCTTTAAATTATATGATTTAAATGGTGATGGAAGAATAAGTCGCTCGGAGCTTGGGGAAGTGGTTCTTGCAATACATGAACTTATGGGAAGAAGATCACATCAAATGGAGGACGATAGAAAAGCCAGAGAACAGGTACATAATTATAATATTAATAGAGCTTATATATTTATTTCATTTAATATCAAAAAGATTAGATTATATTTGACTACATAAGATTTCATAAATTATTATATCAATTTTTTTTTATAATTTTGCGCGAGATTATGACTACCCTTAAAATGTTTGATTATAGTGCGAGCGTTTAGAAAAGTTCTGCAGGACTTATAGTTTCTGTTATAGTTCCTTCACCTTTCATTCTTTAAGCTATTTTTTGGATTAAATCCAAGAGACTGGGTTATCAAAGCATATTGTAATATTTGGCATGCGGTGTATGGTTGGGTAACGCCCTGACTCGTTCGACGTGTTGCCCTTGAACTCAAACCCGAAAACAGAAATGCTCTTTATTTACTATTTATAAACCATACTACGATTCTTGACCTGTTTTCGATCGATGTTTTGATATTTGTAAGTCAAAATAACTTAATGACGGGCTGAGGGTGAACGACCAGATATTTAAAATGGCTAGACTTTATTCGTCTATAATACTTAATGAAAAACGAATGTCCGCTGATCGTATACCTTCAATTAATTCATTATATAAATAAATAAATGTGATAGTGCAACAGCTTGGAGTGAACTAGGACCTAGTGACTTACAACTCTCAACCATTCCTGTGTGATCTCACATCAAGCCGCCCTGGGGGTCAATTCTCTATCTGTGAAACTGTGAAGTGATAAACAAGTTATCATTTCAGTTTTCACAGCCATTTATCATTTTTACATTTCATAAACTCACATAATGCGGTTCTGAAATTCATTCTGATAAGTTTGTCAAAACATGTACTAAACAGTACTAAAATGAGAAACGCTCTCAGTGTTGATACACGATACTCATTTTTGAGTATAATTTTGTTTTTGTAATTTTCATATTTTATCAGGGCTTTTCATAAAATCGTTTGAGTGTGAAAACAAATTTAATATTTGAAAATATTTTGACATTTTATTAATTTTTTTCATAAATTGCGAATCGGATAGTGTGTGAAGTTGTGAAAAAACTTATCATTTCACAGTTTCACAGATACAGAATTGACCCCCTGCTCGCTCTCTTGTGCGCTATTCATTTCCCACGGCATTATCGAAACAATACATACCTAAAATTTCAGTCTTTATGATCAAGCCGCCATATCGTCTCCTTTTCTTCACAGATTCAGATTAAGAATATTATTTTTCAATTTGTTTTATATACAATTTGACTTAAAACTAACTTATTACTAAATTAAATCATGTTGGCTCAACAATAGGGGCCCAACGTTCTTCATTTGGCTTTACATAATGCTATTTGCTTACAATATCATATTAATGTTTTCTTAATCTAATTCATGATTTTTTAATATTAAATAAATAATAATTTTTGATGAGTGGGTGTTTTAACCCCTATAGTATTGATTGTTGTTCTTCTCGTAAAAGGGTGCGTTGTCGTTATGGATGATGTCTTCAAATTGATCGTCAGTGATGGCTCGGGTGTATAGATACTTGTCACGAGGCTCTAGTTCATGCTGGAGAAGTTGTTGCACTTCTGTGTTGGGATGATCTTCCAGGTTCCTGATGATTTTTCCGGAGAGCTGCAGTAAATACTCGTCTAGTGGTATTAACTTTGCTTCTTTATACAGATTCCTTGTTGGTATATATTTCTTCGTCAGTGGGTTACGGTACAGTCCAGTGCAAATGCGGAGCATCTTTCTTTCAAAAAGCTTCATCTTTTTCATTGCTGTAGGTGAAATAGTAAACCAGATGGGAAAGGCGTAGGTCAGAACGGGTCGAATAAGTTGTTTGTACACAAGCAGCTTGGTTTTCTTACTTAGTCCATTTCGCCTCCTGAGAAGCGGATGGACCAAGTGCAGAGAATAGTTGGCTCTCTTCAACATCAAGTCTGCATGCCTTTTGAATTTGAATTTGTTGGAAAAGTTGATTCCCAAGTATTTCGTTGATGATTTGACAGTCACTTCAGAGTTGTCTGGAAGCTTTATTTTGATTGCATCACAGCGTGTTGCAAACGCTCGTCTTCGAATGACAGTCACTGGTGTTCTGAAGCAGATGAGTTCGGTCTTTTCGCTGTTTATTCTCAGTCCCCATTTGACATAGTATTCCCATAGGTTTTTAATGTGCTCTTGCACTCTCCTGGCAGCAATTTCTGGTGAAAAAGCGGTAGCGTATGTGATTGAGTCGTCTGCATAAAGCTTCGTCTTTGTACCTGGTAAGTTGGCTGGTTGATCAGCAGTGTAAATGTTGAACAGCAGCGGTCCAAGTTTTGATCCTTGAGGAACTCCAGCGTTAATTCCTTTGGTTGATGACACATGTTTTTTTACCTGTACATAAAAAAGTCTATGGGTTAGGAAATTTTTGATTATTCTTACTAAGTAATTAGGAAGTCCAAGTTCCGAGAGTTTGAATAGCAATCCTTTTATCCAAACGCTGTCGAAAGCTTTTTCGATGTCCAGCAAACACGCTACAGTTGTTTCCTTTTTGTTGAGTCCAATTGTAACATCAGTATGGAGTCCCAGTAATGGATGTAGGGTAGAGTGTTTATTTCGAAAGCCATACTGAAACTCCGGTATGACATCTCTTTCTCTGCAGAAAACGTTGAGTTTCTTCAATATCAACGCCTCCAGTATCTTACTCATGCTGCTGAGCAAAGAAATTGGCCGATATCCTTCCACATTTGCGCGGTTGTTCTTCTTCGGGACAGGTACCACTTTTGCGGTTTTCCAGGCTGCAGGGAAATAGCTGTTGTTCAGGCAGTTATTGAAGATTATAGTCAACAGGAGAACAGCAAGATTTGGTAACCTTTTGAGTACGTAATTAGAAATCTTGTCGCTTCCTGCTGATTTTTTGGAGTTTCCAGTGAAGATAATGTCAGCTACTTCTTCAGGGGAAGTGAAAACATCTGTCAGCGTCGGCTCCGAAGATGGGTTTTCCTCGTTGAACAGGGTCACGGTTTCGGTGGTCGCTGATATCTCTTGAAAGCAAGTTTCAACGTCTTCGATAAAGTCAGGAAGGTGTACGGGAGGGCGGTCTTTGAAACTATCGTGAAAATGATTTGCAAACGCTTCAGCTTTCTCTGCAGAAGTTGTTGATACTTCTTGTCCATAAAGGATGGTGTCTGGAATTGAGTTTGGTCTTCCAACAATCAGATTGATCTTTTTAAACGTGTCAGGTCCAGGTTTGATATCTTCGAGTCTCTTCCTGAAATCCTTTTCCTGGTAATGTTTTATTGACTGGTTGAACATTGTGTTAGTGCACTGAAGTTCTGAGTGTAGCCGACGGTATTCGACACTTTCCCTGTTAAAGGTCCTGTGGAATATTCTTTGGAGGCTTTTGCGAAGTCTTTGCCGGTGAGCATATATTAATTGTATATGATGGGGTAAGTTTGCATATTTATCTCTGCTGGTGCGGGGTGTTTTCTGCCTGTCCAAAGCATTGTTGACCACTGTTTCAAATTGAGCAATGGTGTTATCGATCTCATTGTTGTTGAGATTGTTGACACTGGAGACTTCTGGTAGGCGTTCTTCAACTTCTGAACGGAATCTTATCCAGTTCAGTTTTTCGTATTGGATTTGGAATTCGGGAATACGACGTTCAGTTGTAATCCTGTAATTCAATCTGACTCTCATCTCAACCGCCAGATGGTCCGAGTCACTATCGTGTGCAACACAAGTGAAGTTTTGGAACTCAGGAAGGATGTTCGTAAAATTGGACGTCACTAAAAAGAAGTCTAGCAGCGACGGAGTTCTTGGAAATGTGGGCCTATGTTGCGATATAACCACCAATGAGTGAAGCTCGGGGTTGTCTTCCAGCCAGTCCACAATTGCTTTTCCTTGTGTAGATTCCCTGGTGTCCAGCCAGAGTGGGTGTCGTGCATTGAAGTCACCTCCAAGTACACAGTACGTATGTTGGCTAGCAAGATTGTTGATAGCGTTGAGGTCATGTATGATGTCACATCTTGTTGCGTTACACTTGTTGTATACTGAGACAAGAAGCAGCGTCTCATTATCCGACATATTGATCACAACGGCTGTAGTCTCCATGCAGCGCAGAACAGGTACCGTAATGTACTCGCTTTTGAGGTCCGATTTTAAGAGGATGGCAGTTCCTCTGCCTTCAGATGTCTTGTCCTGTCTGTAGGATGTGTAGCCTTCCGGTTTAAGGGTGTTTCTTGCTGTGATGTTTGTTTCCTGTAAGAAGATAATATCGGGTTTCTTTGATTTTAAAAAAAAGTTTAGTGAAATACGTCTGGCTGTAGAATAAATAGAATTAACGTTATATGTAATGAAGGATAGGTAGTTTCTTATATACATAATGAGCAAATAAGTTTACCCAATATAACTGTTTTTTCTTTATCATTGAGACTACCGTAATTGCTTGGAACTACCTCCTTTGCCTTTTGGAGAAGAGAAAGGAGATCTGTTCCAAACAGTCTTTCGGTATCATCAAATATGTTGAAAGACTGTGATTGTCCTTTTTGGCTTGATGTGTTGGATGGTGCAGTCCTCTTCTGGACTACTGGTTTGGCAAATGGCGTTATAGCTGGTGCTGGTGGAGCTGGCTTAATCCCTGCCTTCTTAAATGGGCCTCCTAAAGGTTTTGAAGCTGCTCCAGATGTGGCTGCAACGCTAGCGTATGATAAGCCATTCACAATCGCTTTTTTTGCTGATGTTACAGCAAATTGGTGATTTTCACGCTTCTGTGTTGCTGTCTTCGTTTTTTCAGCCAGTTTCTTCTTCCTTGCAGGGCATCCACTGTAGCTGGCAGGGTGCCCAGTCTGTTGGCAGTTAACGCAGAATACCATATCGTCACTGACTTTGTTGAGGGTCCTAGAGCAGTTTCCTGGAATATGATCATCCTTGCATTTTACACAACGGTATTTCATGCCACAGTTACTAGCAACATGTCCAAACTTTTGGCAATTCTTACACTGTGTAATGGTGGCGGATTTAAACTTCTCCCAATGGACTTTTTGGTGCATAAGAAGCGTTTTTCCGTAAATTGCTGGGATATCAGATGTTTTGGAAACTTCAACGACGAAGCTATTGTACTTCCTGTCTGATCGGGTCTTGTAGGGACTTACTGCTAAGACTGAGATGCCTTCCGCAATGAGCTCCTCCTTAACTTCAGTGGCTTCGTAAGTTTGATGAATTCCTTTAAGGACCAGCAATGTCTTCTTGTCTTCTTTGGCGGTATAGGTGTTGAATTCTGTCTTCTTCACCTTCAAAAAATCTCGGATCTTCTGGTGTTCCTCTTTGGTCTTTGTTGTGATAACAGATTTTTCACTATTGATATTGTGAACTTTGAATACTACACCTTGAGTTTTCAAATGTTTACTGATTTCCGCCACGTTTAGCTTGAAGCACACAATTGGTGGCATTAGTGTGGACCGGGGTTCATTGTTGGGTTTCTCGAGGCTTTGTTGTTTTGTTGGGTTTATTTCCTCTGCGTTGGTGGTAGAAGCTTCATTATCCATCGCAGGCTTTTTTGTCTTCTTTGGTGATGTTATTGGTGACTCTGTAGGCTTTCTTTTTGATCTTTTAGTTTGTATCACCTCAAAATCAGAGTCCAAATTCACCATTTCTTCGGTTTGCAACATCTCTGAAGGTTCTTCTTCTGCAGGTTGCACGTTAAAGTTTTCCTGTCCTACAACTTCTTCTTCGATTTGCTGTTCTGTAATTGGATCCATAATTTGTTGCGCATCCATTACTTCGTCCTTGTCATCTTCGTAAAGCTGGTCTATATCACCGAGCTAGGCCGATTAGTCGGAAGCCTATATATCTATTTTCGTTTCGTGGAAGCTGTGCTTTCCAACTAATCCGCCAAAGATATTTTCCTTCCCGACTTTAGCATTGAAGTCTCCAAGCACGACTTTGGCATCGTACTCCGGACAGGAGGTCGTAAAACTCATCCTTGTTAGACTCCTCAGCTTCATCAGTAGCACATATTACGCTGATGTTTTGAAAAGTAGCTTTGATGCGGATTACAGCCAGGCGATCGCTAATTGGCTTAAAATCGATGACTTTCGATCTGAGTCGATTTCCCACGACGAATCCGCATCCTAACACGTGCAATCTTTGATGACAGCTGTAATAAATGTCGCAATCTTTTCTTTTCGCTATTGCTGATCCTATCCATCGTATCTCCTTGTACCGTGAGAGGACAGATTCAAGCTTTTGAGTAGCACCTGGCGTGTAGAGTGTCCTTACATTCCAGGTCCATACTCGTAAATTGTAGTCCATTTTCGTTCCGGGTCTGCTTGCCATTTGAGGGAGGTCGTTATCCGAGGCTTCTCGCGTCTCTCTCATAACAATTGGAATTTGCTTTTTTCTTTACTGTGGCTGGGTCGTTAGCCCGACGCACTAACCTCCAATCTAAAGGGTCATGGGTTTAGTGTTGCAATTCTTTAATTGGTAAACACTCGCACTTACAAGTTTAGCAAGTCATGACATAAAGCCAAGACCAGTATCCGGCGGTTACCAACGTGGAGGTAATGTAAGCACTTGATGTGTAGGAAAAGATACAGCTTGATGCCCCCAGTTCCTTTAACATCAAACAACCAATGCATACAGAATGGCTATGACAAATGCTATGTCATAGCGAGGGTAAAAAATGTTTTATATTTGGTGATTGACAAATTTGAGCGATGAAAGACAGAGGTATATTGCACCTTAAAAGAACTCAGATCGTAGGACTTTCACAGCCTTATTTATTAGATTTCACTAATACTCGATCCAACCTCAGAATAATAATTAAACCGAGTAGAAGCACTTACTTCGGACTTAGGCTAGGACCGCACTTGCGATTTCAATCGCACGATTTTTTAGTCGCAAAAATAGAACACATGAATTTAAATGAGCATGAACGCACTTGCTACCAACAAATAATGACGATTTAAAAGTCGCAATTTGTTTCATTTTTCTTGCGATGCGATTGTCGTAAACTTAAATGAAACACATGTACTCAAATGGATATGCCCACACTTGCGATTTAAATTACTACGACTTAAAAATCGTAGTCGCGAAAAGAAATTGGCATGCACGCACTTGTGATTTTTAATCCACGATTTTTTAGTCGCAAAAAGTAAGACACATGGCCTTAAATGTGAATGCACGCACATGCGACTTAAAAATCGTAGCGATTATAAAAATGAAACAAGTTCTATTTTTTCAAGCGATTTTTCTGTCGCTGCTTATTTGTAGCAAATGCGTGCACTCACATAAGAAGTAGTGTGTTTCATTTTTTGTGATTAAATAATCGCGCGCAAAAAAATCGCAAGTGCGTGCATAACAATAATTTGTAGCGACTACGACTTTTTAATCGCTTCGACAAAAAATCGCAAGTGCGGTCCTAGCCTTACGCCACTCCTTTTTTGGATTCCTTTTTGTAAATATTACACGATACACGATATCATGTCAAAATGACATTCAGATACTACAATGGCTTTAAACATCCTATGAACCAGTTTGAGTTTACTCCACCTCTGTTCTACGTGTATTTGTTTATAAATTACCTTTTCTGGATTAGAATCTTAGTAAAGTCGAAGTAACCTTACTCCGTCGCTAAAACGAGTTAAAAAATAAGGCTGTCAGTGTACAATAGGCGTTTCATCAAAGACTACGCCAAGCTATCCAAATAACTTACGTCTGTCCTAATATATGAATTTGGACTTAAGTCTAAGAGTATCTCAAGCAAAAAGGTTATTCATATAAATGCAGAAGCAACCAAGGCGTTTGAAAAATTAAAAAACACACTTACCTCAAGAAACACGATGTTATCCTATTCATCCATCATATAACCGATGCTTCAAATTTCGCGATTGATACCGTTCTCGAACAGGATGCAGAACGTATTAGTTTTATTTCTAGACCCTTTGATAAAACCGAAGAAAATTATGCCACTAACGGTATAGCAAAAGTGAAGATTTTTACGGGTCATCAATCCCTAACTTTTGCACTAAGCAACAAAAACCAAAAATGCAAAATGAAGAGGTAGAAGGCAACACTAGAAAAGTATAATTATAAACTCAAGTATAATCAATGCGAAACTAATATAGCAGCCAATAGTCCCGCTTCAAGCACAAATCAATCCAATAAATACAAAATAATCATGATACCCCACAACATGACCGCATTCCCCTTGTCAAAACCTCTATAAGCACACAAAAACCAATTATCAATTCAGTAAGCCCTTTCCAAAATATTTTAGACATAGTTTTACTCAACCCACACACACGAAGAAAAATAATATCTCTCTATTCAAAAGATACCTAAGCCCTTTCGTTGTGGACTTCGGAACCGGTTATGGAACTTATCCTACAAATATATACTTTATTCCTCTCGCGATTTAATATAAGTTTCACGCAAATTAAATTCGAAGACATTGTTAACCGATCCGGAACAAGAGGAAGAAATTTTGAAATCTCACAAACGCGCAAATAGAAATTCTATAGAAAACAAAATACAATTGATGGAAAAATTTTATTTTCCCGGAATGACCGCAAAAATTTAAACAAGCAAATAACATAAAAATGACAGATACCCAAATAAACCGGAACTAAAAACGATACCCATACCACTATATCCAGGTTAGGTAGTACACATTTACATAACCGAAGGAAATCTAGGCCTTACCGCAATTCCCCAAATATGTGCAAACCAAAATTTTCAAATCAAGAACAATATAGATATAAAGCAACCACTTATAAAATTACTTCTCTGCTTCGGTATTCCCAAAATGATCGTTATTGACAACAAAAAGTCCATAAATTCAGAATCAGTAAAATGTATGCTCCAAGATCTATTAGGAATCAAAATATTGACAACTCCCCCTTAAACTAGTACAGTTAATGGACAAATCGAAATATTACATTCCACTCCCTCAGAAATCATGAGTTGCTTAAAAACAGATCGCATCCATAGGCATTTTCTTCTGAATCGAAGCATTATCGAATACAACTGTAAAACCTGTAGAATAATTTTTTGGCAGAACGGTTAGCAGTGGTCCAACTGAGAAAGAAATAGATTTTGTAAAAATGCAGGTACTATTGTTTATATTGCAAGTTTACAAAGCACAGAATCTTGTGAAAAACTCTTGTTGAAATCTCTTGAAGGTAATAAGTTAGATAATTTAGAATTAAATAAAGTAATAAAATGATAAACTTGAAGCTACTTCGATATGTACTGCTCGTGTTGTCATGTAGGTAATCAAAATATCCCATATCTTCTCCGATCTTCTTTCTATGGCCACGTGCATAGGGCCAAAATTATATTTGCCGGAATACGAAAAAGGGTCTGGCAGTTGGAATTTTTCCCATCATAGGCGTCTGAGCAACGGCTCTTCAATTTTTACAGTGCTGGCAATTCTTGAGTTCTTGTTTCACAGAAACTCTGATATGGGTCATTTTTTGAAAATTGATATTTTTAATTGTTCGTTTGAAAAAAAAATTTTTTTTCAGTTTTTCTTGAGTTTTAGTTTCTAAATCTATAGTAAACAAGTAGAAAAAGAGTTCTCCGAGTTGCGCAAAAATAATTTCAAATATTTTTCATTTTACGAGTATTTTTCGATAAAAATTAAAATTGAAAATTTCGAATGTATTAAAAATGTTCTTTTCTTGCATAAAATAACAATTATTCACAAAATAAATAGTAACAATAAATAGTTGAAATTTTATGGAAAGCAAGTAAATTTAATAGGATAATTAATAAAAAAAGTTGTTTGTTTACGAAATGAAAAAATATTTTTAAATATCGACACATAACTTTCTTGGAACTTTTACGGTACCAATACTGTAAGGAATGATGAAATTCAGTATATTTATCTAGAATATAAAAAATTAATAATAATATGAGCCATTATAAACTAAAAGAACATTTATTAAAAAAAAAATACGAAAATGGCCACGGAGATTACAGGCCACGGATATTACAAAATCGACTATTTCTTAATTTTAATATAGGGGCATTTCACGTGAAGCGGACAACGAAAAAAGTGATGGTTGTTGAAATTCATTCATCTTTGTGTTATTTATACTTCATTTGAATCTAAAAATACATTTAGAAGGATTTTGAATTTTGAGGTCTGGTACTCCAGTTATGGGCTTGTAAACTTTCGACAAGCAATGAGTAATGGTTTTTAAGAAAAATGTTGATAAATTAAAAGAAGCAATATAAAAATAATTTTAATAGTTGAATATATGGTAAAACAGATGTTCTTTTTATTTATGAAATCTAAACCGGAAATGAAATTTTTTCTTATATATAAAACCGGAAGTTAAAATTTCAAATAAAATTTTGGTAAACTTGGCCCATTTTTATATTTTTTTGTATGTCTCAAAATAAAGCCCATATATTAGAGAAAATACATGCCAAGTTTCAGAGTGGGATACCCATACGTTTAGAAGAAACATAATTTTTAGTGCGTGGACCTCGTGCAAAAAACAGATTTATTATACCTATAGAAAACCGGATGTTGGCGATTTAATTTTAATTTTAAGTAGCTTAGACCATTTTGATATTTTTTTTCTTTTCTCTTATTGTTCTTTATATAATAAAGATTCCAAATACCAAGTTTGAAGATGGGATCTCCATTCATTTAGAAGTTACATATTTTTTAGTGCTAAGGTGGCAACTTCGTGTCATGCGATAAGCCCCTCTTGGTCTAGCTTTCTTGCCTTCTCATAGTATGAAGAGACGCCATCTGTTAGGAGTGTAACTTAAATGCTAGAAAAAGAAAGATATAATATGCGGCCACGTTACAATAATTTGTATTGTATTTTTTTTGATTTAAGTTCTTGCTTTAAATGAATACAACGTTTAGTTAGTTCGCACTTGAATTTAAGTTTAATAATAAATAACACAGACCCACAAAAAAAAAACTTCTCTGACTCTGGGATGTGAACATGTGTCTCATAGATTTTTCGGGTCGCTGATTTCAAATCCGGGGTCCGTTTGACTCAATCAGGCCAGGTTTAAGGGCATTTGAAGGTCAAATCGCTAAATATTCGATTACAAATCTGAAAACCTATATATATATGTTTTTGGCATCGCTGAATTCGAATTTGGGCTTTTTTTGACCCCAACATGTAAAGGTCAAGGTCAAACGAAGGTCAAACCTCTGCAATCTAACGATATGATATTTTTGACCCCAGATTCTGAAAGAACGTAAAATTTTACATCTAAATTCATCTAGATCTGTTGTTTGGAATGACCTCTGGAAGATATTCCAAGGTCAAGTACTCCTTTTGGATCTCTCGGCTGATGTATCGACAGTAAATCGGGATTTGGGCTCTCGAACCAGTTGATTCTTATGTTTTTGGAGTCACTGAATCCGAATATAAGGTGCGTTTAATACCATTTTGCAGACTCTAGGTCATTTGAAGGTATCCATATAACTTCAGAAGTAGCCAGTTCACAGGCAATACATAGGCCAAAATCTAAAAAACGAGTCTTATTTTGGATGACCGCTACATGACAGAAGTCTTTCTCGCGTGAACTAGTGTCCGCGTCGTGTTCTTTCACTTGATACTCCATTTTGGATTTGTTATTCAAGTTGTAGTTTTTTTTCAATTATTTGCGAACAATGGATTACACTAATCAAGAATATCTGGAAATATTATTAATATACGCTGAAATGGGACAACTTTATCTATTTGTCCTTTTCTTAACCACAATAGCTCAGAAAAAGTTAATTTTGTATTTAAAATTTTTTTTTTTTAATTCACTCAGTTTGTTTATTTGTTGTTAATTACGTTTAGTATTCTTTTTAAGAAAAAAAACTATTTTAATAATTAACGAAAAAACTTAATACTCATTAACGTGTTTTTTTGAAATCAAGGTAAATTCGAAGTCCCAGCTGGACGTTTTGACCATATACACCTTGACTTAGTTGGTCCTCTACCGCCATCTGATGGATTTTCATACATTTTGACAGCAGTCGACCGTTTCACACGTTGGCCAGAAGCATACTTGTTGAAAGATATTTCCGCGCAATCAGTTGCAAAAGTCTTCGTTCAAAATTTCATTTCGCGATTCGGCACACCGTTGAGAATTACAACTGACCAAGGCACTCAGTTTGAGTCTAAATTATTTAGCGAACTCTCAAAATTGCTTGGGATACATAAGATACACACCACACCTTACCATCCACAAGCGAATGGAATGGTAGAAAGATTCCACCGGCAGCTCAAATCTTCACTTAAAGCTAGATGTAACACGATCAATTGGAGTTCTGAACTCCCAATCATTCTTCTAGGCATTCGTTGTGCTATTAAGGAAGATTTGAACTGCTCGGCAGCAGAAATGGTATACGGCCAAAATCTTCGACTACCAGGAGAAATATTTGTCAGTGATCCGTCACAAAATGCGTCCCCAGAAATTTTAATCGAGAAGCTACGTAACGCCATGAGAAATCTTATTCCAACAGATACCCGCCAAAACAATTCCGATATTTTCGTTCCGAAGGATTTAAAGGAATGTGAATACGTTTTTCTCAGAATCGACAAAATGAGACCTGGACTTACGCCACCATATGAAGGTCCGTATAAAGTCATACGACGTATGAGAAAGTATTTCATAGTTGAAATCAAAAATAAAAACGTTTCGATTTCAATCGACAGACTTAAACCTGATCACAGTATTTTGTCATCCAAATTCGAGTAAAAAAATATTTTGTAAACGCCAAGAATTTTTCCAGGGGGCACTCGATTGGGGAAGGGTGATGTAGTGGATAAAACACCAACATAATAAACACCTATGTAAACACCAGCGCACGTCAGGTGTAAATGCGACAATCATGCGCTGACGGACAATTTCGGGACGCAACCTAAATTTACATTTTTTCTAACAACCCTGCTTATTCGTCGGTCTACAAAAATAATTAATCATTCTTTTTCTGTGGCCGCGACGTGCTAGTGGTAGTTTTGGTGCTTCACGCCTTTTGATAGCCAATATCATTATAAAGTTTTAATTTAGTTTAACTTAAGAATAAAATTCTAAGATATAAACTCGAGTTTCATTTTGATAGTCCAAAGCAGACTATAATATCAAAGTGAAAAAAACATCTTGAAAAACGAAAAAAATTGGGTTTGATGCAAAATTGCGGAGAAACGGTTGCCCGCAGAAAAAAAAGTTCTGAGACAAACTAAAACTGTATTAAATTCTTGATTGGTTATAAAAAAAATCTTACGAATCAGACGTAGTTTGGCAAAGATAAAGCCAGCTAAGGGATAAGAGAGGAAAAATCATAAAAACCGTTATAACTCGAAAACGGGACGAAAACGAGAAAATTACATCATAAGTTTTTCGATTTAAAATGATCTCAGGAATCCATGGTTTTCGTTTGGGGCGGTGACTGTGGGACACCCTGTATATGTACTTCAACAGACAGTAAATGGCAGAAAAATTACATCTTGGCCTCACAGGACATAATTTCTATACGAAGTGAAAACATAACATGTGTTTGTCAATGAAATGAAGGAATGTTACATGAAAATGTGGGAATTGGTGTCAAGACTCGGCGTCTTGTGAGAAATTTGTGTCTAGTGAAGTCACAAGTCACGAACCGTCAAAATTTATATCTGCATTTATTTCTTCTACGAAGACAAGAAATAAATAGAAAAAAATTATGTCTAAAAATATCTAAAATCGAGACATAAGGGGGCTCCACAAGAAATATTGGCTACATGACACATTTCTTGCAATCATTTATTTCAAGCGGAGGCTCAGTGTAATGGCCGAGTTCAGACTACTATCAACTAACTTTTTCGAGAAAAACCAAAAAGACTACAGTCGAGAAAAGGCCTTTTTTAGTGATTCCCTTAGTTACAATTCGTCTTCGGATTCAATCGTTAGGAACCCATTTACTTACAAATAAAATTTAGGATGTTGTGTTGTGTTGTTTTGTTTAGGATACATAAGAGTCCGCCTGACACGTTACCTCTTCAGCTCATCCGCTGGCATGCCAAAGTAATCATTGAATCTCTACAACGGTTCCACTCAAAAGATTGCTCCTAACCTGTTTTTGTCGCTTTTCCAAAATGCTGGCTTAGTACACCAATGGTTGATGGTACCATGGTCGCCCTCAACCTCGCCAGAATTTAGAAACCGAAACCAAAAAAACAAAGAAGAACTTCAATCGTTAGGAACCCATTTACTTACAAATAAAAATTTGGGATATTGTGTTATTTTGTTTAGGATACATAAGAGTCCGCCTGACTCGTTAGCTCTTCAGCTCATCCGCTGGCATGCCAAAGTAATCATTGAATCTCTGCAACGGTTCCACTCAAAAGATTGCTCCAAACCAGTTTTTGTCGCTTTTCCAAAATGCTGGCTTAGTACACCAATGGTTGATGGTACCATGGTTGCCCTCAACCTCGCCAGAATTTTGAAACCGAAACCAAAAAAACAAAGAAGGAAAGGAAGGGAAGGGAACGAAGGAAACGAAAGCCAGTCGTTGTTGCAGTAAATTTAACCGTAACATCAACTGTATATATTTTTCAAGACTTGCCTTTTTTGAATTGATATTTGTTTCCATTTTAAGTATTTTTTTTATTGCACATCCCCTTCAGAGGGAGTGTAGACTTCTTACTAGTAAAAAATTAGTGTATTTTATGCCTCTACAAGAAGTTATTATTATTTTGTGCTGCCTAAGTTATCGTACTCTACCAGGAATCTTTTAAAGTCCTAAATTCTTTTATAATAGATACTTAGCATTCCATATAACTTTTATTTTCCAAATAAGGTCCGAAAATCTTTCTTCTTTGTTCTTTTTGTTAAATTAAATAAAAATATAATAAACTAATATCACAGTTATAAAAAAAATCATTCATAATTCTTTTCTTCTAGATTGACAGAGTCTTTCGAAAACTAGACCTTAATCAAGATGGCATAATAACAGTAGAAGAATTTCTTGAAGCATGCTTGAGAGATGACCTTATGACGAGATCATTACAGATGTTTGATTATGAACTTTGATGTCAGGAAACATAGAAGACGAATAACGTTAAAAATCATTAGTTTTTTCATTACTTTTAAATAGTTAACTATCCACGATATAATAAATAAAATCATTGAAAAATATTCCTTCTTAGGTTGTGAAAATTGGATATGAATAAATAAAATTTAATGATCGTTGTAAAAAATATCTTTATAAGAATCATTGTTCCGTATTTCACTAAAGCTAACAGTTATGCTGGATATATACTAAGGGCAAAACTGACTACTGACATACTTTCTGCCAAATTCGAGTAATTTTTTGTCATAATAGTATTAACTTTTCAGATAATATTTATTTATTTCATCAATTTTACATCTTTGGATTACATTTAATATTCTAATAATAAAATATATACAAAATTAGACTACATTCCCTTAATTTAATTTTTATAATATTTACAAATTATTTTAGCCTTATAACTGTAGAACATTTTGTTTGAATTGATCTCTATTCATTACAATGTCAATTTCATTATAAAACAAGATATTTAAGTACTATGTTGTTTCAATTTGATGTTTAGAAGCGTCTGGAATTAAAAAGAGCATTCTGAAACCAATAGATTGCAACACAAAATTCTCTTTTGACGATTTCAAGAGCATTTAAATGTTCGATTCGTTCAAACTCAAACGCCAAAACAAAATCAAGCATCATTTTAAGTCTATTTAACTTTCTATTTCAAAAAAGCTTTTAATTAAAAAAAACATTATACATTTTTATCTATATCTACAAAAGTGTTATTTTGTTTGTTTGTCAGTTTGGCTGTATATGACAGCAAAATTAATAAACAAAAAAAAAACACTCAAAATAATACATGAAAATTTTACTTTTACAAATTTATTAAATAAACTATGCTTATAATTTTTTTCTTCTTAGGAATAAGGACCACACTAATATACAGCTATTTTACTACGTGAAAAGAACGAAATTTAATAATTTAATTTGTCCCTTTCAATTTGGTTTTATTTCAAAACTTTGTAACTTTTTGATGCAATGTTTGATCCACCTGAAAATTAAAATAATTATTGTAGTTACTTCACTAACTATAATCTACGTTGATATTTGGGTGTGCCACTAATAATATTGAAATGGTGAACTTAGAAAAACACGTTCCTCGCTCTTTTTGAAAATTAGATCATTACACTTTTCTTTTCATAACTTTTTGATGCATTTATATATCGTAATAAAATTTTTTGTGCATATTCTATATAAAAAAACGAAGAAATTCAGCCCAGAAAATTTATGTGCCTCAAAAATTTACAAACTTATCGAGGAATTAAAAAAATGTTCGACAGCGTAATTTTTATTTAAGATGTAGAAAATTAAAGAGCACACTCAAAAAAGCTTAGAAATGCCTAGAAACCTGAAGTTATCCAGAGAGTGAGTGCTGAAAAAGTAACTGTATTAAGTGTCATTTTTTATTCCACTAAATAGATTATTTAAAATGAATTTTTATTTTAAACGAAAATTGATAAAAAAATTTAACTTTTTTCATGTACGTTTCTCGGACTTTTATTTTATTATTTTATAATTTTAAACACTAAATTAATGTATAAGTTACGAAATAAGGGCATATAGCAAAAAGTAAGTGATACTTAAAAAAATAAAATAACAAAAATAACTTAAACATACAAAATAGTGAACAGTTCCGAAAAAAATGGTCGATGAACTTATCGTAAGTTTTTACGACTTGAAAAAAACTGGAGGGTTGTGGACCAATTCTAACTTGAAATTCAAATTCAGCGCGTCAAAATACGTAAGGATATGTAGGTTCGGTTTTTGAAATTAACTACTTTTTTTATTTTTTTGTGCACCTGTGTGGAAACTCGACATATTTTTATCAATTAATTTTTGATGCATTGATGAATTTTAGTAACGCAACTTGATTTACATTTCTGACGTTACTTTGATTATAAAAATATCAACTGTTTTGGTGTGCTAATGATTTGATTTTTTTTTTTTTTTTTAACGAAAATCTTTAGGTACGCTGGATTTCCTCATATATGATTGAAGATCCAGCTTTATGGAGAGTCTTACTTCAGAAGTATGTAGGTTTGACAAGTAAGCAGATCGGTTTTTAGTTGAAAAACTTAAAGATCCAAGATCGAATTACAAGCCGTAGGCTTCCGATTGCACCAGAATTTCCAATGGTCCAATCCAAAGTGGCGAAATAATAAAAAAAAACATTTCGAAAAAACTTGTAAAAAATAAACAAATAACAAAATAAATTTAAGGTTGTCCTTTTGACTTTGGAGTTTCCGACATTTCAAACTATTAGGTCCGTTCCCCAGATTTAGTTTAGTTTAGTTTGTTAATTTTAACGAACTGTCATGATTTAAATGTGTTCAGATGCGTTTTTAATAAAAGGGAATTCGTCTATTGCTAGTTAGTAAAACGACAAAAAAGGTTTAAAAATTTCGAAGAGCTAGTAAATTACTAAAAGTTTAAAAAATTGCTAACTAATAAAATGCTAAACCCTTAATAATATGCTGTTTAAAATGTTACTCCTATGTTTCTATCATCACGTGTGAACGCTTGTTTCCTATTAATAAATCATATAATCTATTTATTAATCTAATAAAATTTTCTGTTGGACTTGCATAGGTATTCAACTAAATGTTGTGAAAATTTGTGTAAAAGCTGAAATAATTCGCTTCTAATAGCAACCGATCCATTTATTGTCTGAACCGCCATTCCGTCATTCATTTTTTTTTTGAAAATCTGTATATGTATATATATGTGACAGTAATTTGTAAGCTTTGGGCATAATTTTTACTTGCAATATAGGTACTATAGGGCAAGTTCTGCATTGAGATTTTTATCAAAGTTGATATTACGATGATAGCGAAGACGAAAAAAGTGGGTCCGACAATTCCGTCTGTGTGTACCTCTCACTACAGCCTAAACCACTGGACCTATTTCTTTCAATCTCGGTAGTTAATGGTCTTCGGTGATTCCCTAGAGGGAAAATTGAAATTTTTTTTAGCTCCAAAACTAACGGTACCCCCCATACACCCGTAACGTAAAATCTTATTTATCTCGAAAACGGCTCTAACGATTTTGATAAAAAAAAAATTAGGTGTGATATTATAGACATGGACTACATTTTTGTCAAAAAAATGTTGGGACAAAATGTTATTAACAGTACATGTCATAGAACCGTTTTTTTGATTTTCGACTTTATCATTAACGGCTCTATCGATTTTAACCAAAATTTTTCACCAGGAGCTCCTTTAAGTTTAAAATTATAATGTATATAAAAATATTCGAAAAATTATTTGTTGGGTTTTTAAAAAAAATTTTTTGAAAAATCAATGTCTTCAAAACCTATGAACGATTATTTTTTGAAATTATTTCCTAAAATCAATATTATTAAATACCTAAAATTCGCATTTTTTTCTTGAAAAATTTTTAAGAAATTTCTTATATAAAAAATTTATTTAATAATTAAACGATTTCTTAAAGTTTTTTTGCATAAATTCATACTTTTCTAGAAATCAGACGGCAATTTTATGTATTTGAACATTATTATCTCATTAAATCCATGTTTTATATATGTAAAATGTATCTTAAATTCCAAAGTACTTTTACATAAGAGCAAGTTCGTGCGATTCAGTTGCGCATTTTATTTTATTTTTCCATTGTTGAAGATAAATTCGATTACCTTTCAGCTAAAAATTCCATCAGGTCGTTTTTAAAATAAAAAGAAACTTCAACCAACGAAGGTGGTATATATGAAATAAGGAAAATTGAAAAATAAATATATTTTTGCAAAACTAAATGTTTGTTTAAAAGGCATAGAATATTTTCATAGAATCAGGAGAGTTTTTATTCCAATATTCGCAGAAATATAGATCTCTTATACCACCTAATTAATTAAGGAAAAAATTCTTTTGATTACTAGTCTTATTCGACTAATATGTGAAATGCCGAATGAAACCGAATGAAAAAAATCAAAAAATATAAAAATATATATTTTGTATACTGTTTAGTTAAAGTAAGATAGGTATCTATAAAACTCGTCTTTGAAAATTGTAATTTATTATTATTATATTATTTATTTATATTATTTATTTGTACAATCATTTCTGCTGGCCTAGAAAAAAATTATTTTAACTAACCTTCCACGTAAAATCAATTATTTTATTTCAATAGTTATTGGTATGTAATTCTTATTTTAAATTTTCGGATCAGCCGCGTATGTATATAAAAGATATTTAGCGAGTGCAATATGCAATACTGTAACCACCCCGAGAGTTTCTCTACAAATTTCACTGAGCGTGGTCCCAGTGTATAACGCAGCTAATCCGAAAATTTAAAAGTTCTTATTTCGCTATAAAATAGTTCATAAAAAAAGATTAATTTTAATTTTGACTCATAATAATTGATGATGGTGTTTAAAAAGTGAATACAAAATATAAGTTTAAATTTTCAATGATTAGGTTTAATAACAACCTACTTAAATTCATTTGTATGTATGTATGTACACGTATGTATAGGCTAAAGACAAATTATATATTTTTTTAATATCAAGAGTTAAAAATACCGTTTAATTTTCTATGTATTTTATAAGACACAAGCACATTATAACTAAGGAAGATAAAGTTCAAAGGAATCGTTTATTTTCTTTAGGGGTATTCCATGAAAAAATTAACATGATAACTAATTATGAAAATAAAAATATTTCATTAACTTTTAGACCAATTAAAATTCAAAACACCGAATTTTCATAATTGTTAAGAATAGTGTTATGTGTAAGATAAATGCCGCGATTTTTCTGTTTAAATACGATACATTAGATTTTGATATCTTTAAATAAAAGTCTAGGTATAATTTACACTTTATAATAACATTAAAATCTTTCTGTGTTAATTTATTTTAACTTTAGAAAACTCTTTCCTTGCTTAGAAATTTGTATCAAGACAATAATTATTTTTATTTATTTTTTATTTGTTATTCTAATAGAAGCTATGAACGTTTTGTGAAATGAATTCGCAGTTAAAATATACCCTGTTTAGAAATTAGGCCCAAAATTTTAAACAGTTCTCGTTTAAGCGGCTCTACTTAACCCAGTCGTTTAGCTTGGAGACTTTGTCTAACTTATTCATAATTTTAAACACGTTAGACAACTCTTCTAACTAATGTGGGTTTTACCATTGTATATAAACTTTAAACTTTTTAAAGTTTATATACAATGATAACTCAAACACAAAAAAAAAACAACTTTAAACCAAATAATTTTTCGCCGAAAAAAGTAGTATCATAAAATTTAAAGAAATACCGCAAATTAATTTTAAATGTTTTTTTTTTATTCAGAGCTAGTAAAAATTCGTTATTAAGTACAATGTTTTAATTATATTTTATTCCAACATATAACTTTTAGTAGTAATCTGGAACAGGTGCCGAAGCGATTTTCACAAAATCGGAATAGTTTATTAAACCATTGTTCTTGACATGAGCTTCTCGGAATATGTTGTCAATCTAAATTAAATATTAAGTTAGAGAAATATATTTTTTATTTGACATAGCACAATTTCGATTCTTATTATAAGCAAATATAACGTATCATTAATTTAATTTAATTTTCTATTTCGTGTTCGTTAAAAGCAACTCGGATATGTATTAAGTCGACTTAAAATTAGTTACCTCACGAACGGTAAGACCCTCTCCCCAACTTTGCATTAAGTTAGCCAATTGTTTAGTTGAAACAGTGCCTTGGTTTTCTGTATCCATTGATTTAAAGGCTGCAATAACTTCATCCGGTAGATTTTCAGATTTTGAGTGGTCATGAATTGTTTCTAAGAAGTCGGCAAAGCTCATGTTTCCATTATACTTGTTTAAATAAGCTGCTAGTTCCCTCACAGTTGGAGAAAATCCTAGGGATCTCATTATAAGCGTAAGCTCATCCAAGGTAGTTATTTGCCTTGAGTGCACAAACAAATAAAAACACTCACGAAACTCTGAAAACAAATTTATAATTTAGGGTAATTATTTATGTTATATTTTAAAGTAATTAATTTTTAAATATTAAAATTGACTTTTTTTTTTTTTTTTTGTGGCTATTTAAGCACGAATGTAATTAGCTACACTTATTGGGGCTTGTTACTTTTCTGATCACCTTTTTTTGGTTGTCTACTTTTTTTTTGCTCTGTGTAAATTGATGACCAACAAATGCTTTTCAAATTTAATCAAAATTTCGAGTTTACTTTTTGAACGTTAGTAATGGTTCAAACTGAAACTTGTGGAAGGACAACTTTTGTTTTTAATAGAGCACACCAATTGAGATATCAGTAAATTTTGTTATTCGTTGTCAAAATTTCATCTAAAAGCAATCTTGTCATGTTTTTAAATTCCTTGTTTTGATTAAAAATAATTTTAGGATTAATTTATGGGCTGAATTGGAACTTTGAAGCATTCCGATCATCCAAATGAAGTATGGATTTTCGAAACGACAGATTGGTCTATCTACCAATTTCAAGAAATTTCTTTAAATGTTAAGGTAATATTTGTACGTATGTATATACTCTATGGCTATAAGAGAATTTCAATACTTCGATTAAGGTAAGTTAGCCTACATCAATTAAAAATTAAGACCCTCGAAAGAAACTTTATTTTAACTCTCACTGGTGCAAGAGAAACACAAAAATATCCTCTATCAGTGATGGTCATAGTAAAATCTTTATGTCTGCACAAGTTGTTTTCTTTTATTTAACAAAAAGCTACAATCTACTCTACTACGAACATGGTCCTTCGACGCCAAATATAAAAAACAATTATAATTTAATCGCATAGACTGGCTCGTTAGTATTACATGTGTACATAAAGAGCTTGCATCGTACGTGCTCCAAAATCCAACGGTGCTTATATATCTATCTACCTTGTGCTTTCAACTGCACATATCTAAACAATCCATACGGAATATTTTATGGTTACGGAATAGTTTATTTTATTATTTTATGCTTGTTGGTTTACTTTTCTTCTGTTACTCTCGCAAAGTGCATCGTGGTAATAAGCAATTCTTTTTTAAAGTCTAATTTCTTGCGTGCAGTTTGACATCCATTACGAGCACAGACAATAAAACAGTACTACAAAGCGAGATACAGCTCGCAATTCCATCAAACGTTATTTGATGATCACCAAATAGCCGTAACTTTGGATGACACCGGGATCGACTCTCTCCTCAGTGTATTAAATGCGAAGCCTTTTAAGAAGAGGCGGAAATCTTGTAGCGAAAGCAGAGACTTTGAAAGCCCAAGATTCAGAACGAGAACAGGGTGAAAACTGGTATATGCAAGCGCTCAAAAATTTTAGATGAGCGCTTAAATCTAAAATCGATTCGGCAAGCAAAATTTCAAACATAGCCAGAATCGATAAACTGCCAAATCCTGGTCGCTATTACTTGTTATCAGCAAATCATTACAATCTGCACCAGCAGGAAGAATACAGCAAGTGAACAGGTAAAAAGCAGACAAACCAATTCTCTGGAAACAGCATTACCAAGCAAGCAAATGAAAAAGCCTGGGGCCGAATTGTAAGTTATGCTCAAATTGCCCAAGCACAAGCACGTGTCAGGTATTCAACATGCGTCATCACACGCTATTACATACCGAGCTGTCAGGGTTATTACATCCAAAAGTTAATTCCACATCAACTGTATCCAATTTTAAGCCGTCTTACGATTCTCATTCCAAGCATTTTGAGCTGCCTGGTACCTCAATGGTACAAGTTATGTATAGTTCTCATAGGCTCCAGCCAGCCAGACTTCTCTTCGATAATAGATCACATGCTTCCTTCATTAGTGAGAGCTGTGTACAGCGACTTCATCTATAGATAAGGCGTACACCAGTTACTACAGCAATTGAAGGTATCGGGGCCACAACAGCCGGTTCTTCGAAAGGCGAGTTAAACTTACCATAACCTCATTTGCCGGAACATTCTCTGCAACGCCGCATATTAATGGACTTACACTAGCAGATCCTTGCTGCAGTCATCGATGTACTGCTTGGATCCGATAAGATTCTGCGTGATTTTTATATGGACGATCTACTTACAGGTTGTTATTAGGAAGCTGACCTCCATCGCCTTTAAGTTGAGATTTCCAACATACTAAGCCGAAGGGGTTTTCTTCTCCGCAAATGGTCCTCTAATTCAACAGCCGTCATAAACGCAATCCCCGTTCATTAACATGAGGTCATGCAACCTTTCGAATTCGGTGAACGGATGGCGTTCGTTCACTCGGCCTTCAATTGGTCACTTCATTTGATCATCTTACATTCACTATTAAGGTCAATGAAATATCAGATACAAACAAAAATAAACGCTTGCTTCTTTCAGATACTGCTAAGTTGTTTGATCCCTTGGGCTTGTAGCTCTATCAACCAAAATTCGCAAGATGCTCTTCCAGTCTATGGAGACCTAAGGTTGACTAGGACGAGATTGTGCTACACTATGTTTTAAGGCCAATGGTTGCTTTACAGGGACCATATTACCGATTCCAGTGTCGCACTATCCTGGATCCGTCAAGAAGCTAGCAAATGGTCCACTTTCGTCGCAAATCGTGTCTCAGAGATTCAGAAAATTGTACCTCCTGACAACTCGTTTCACATTCAATCATCGCAGAACCCAGCTGACTGCTACACGAGGAGTAATGCCACAGCAGAGCATAAACTCTGGTGGAGTGGCTCACCGTGGCTTTAAAAAGAATGAATCCGCATGGCCTGTGCAACATATTTACTCAACCAACTTAGACCAACGGTCCGAATCAGCCACCAAAGCAACCACCACTGAAAGCATACGGCTCCGCGAAATTAGGCCCCAGGAAATTAGGCCCAAAAAAAAAAAATGAAATAAGGCCCCCAAAAAAATGCATACAAAACAACAACAATGAAAATTCTTGAATTTTGGGGTGTTATTTCATTTTTTGGGGCCTTATTTTATTTTTTTTTTTGGGGCCTTATTTCATAATGAAAAAAGACCCCAACATTAAATTTGGGGCTTAATTTCATTTTATTTTGAAAAACAATTTGGGGCCTTATTTCATTTTCCATAATTTACTTAAAATTGCCAAAACAACATTGTTTTCACAAAAAGTATTAAGAAAATCCGCTAATCGAGGACCCAGAGCTAGCAAAATACCGCTTAGTGTGGTCCCAGCAATCATGTTTCAATGTAAAAGTGATGTAAAAGCTTACAGAGAAAACCATCGTGTTGAAAACCATCAGCGAGTAACAGAATAGCTGACAAAATCGCGCGATTTTTTTCAGCTATTCTGTTACTCGCTGATGGTTTTCAACACGATCCTTATATTGAAAAGCATCAGTAAGTAACAGAATAGCTGATGGCTTTGTATAGTTCTACCCTGGCTATGCTATCATAGGCGGCCTTAAAGTCTATAAACAGATGGTATGTTGGGATGTTAAATTCCAGACATTTTTCCATCGCCCGCCTAAGGGTAAATATCTGATCAGTTGTTGATTTGCCTGGAATGAAACCACACTGATATTGTCCGATGACGGTTTTAGCGTATAGGGTTATCCGGTCTTGTAGGATAGAGGAGAGTATCTTATAGGCGGTACTCAACAACGTGATACCTCTATAATTGCTGCACGTTGTGACATCTCCCTTCTTATGTATGGGGCATATTATGCCCTTTCGCCAGTCTTCTGGCATTTCTTCCTGCTCCCATACGTGCACTATAATATCATGAATTGCTTGACGTAAGGCTGGCCCGCCGTGATGAAATAATTCAACTGGTATGCCATCGGCTCCCGGGGATTTGTTCTGTTTAAGCCGGCCTATAGCCTTCTCAACCTCTTCTATGCTTGGTGGCGGCAACATAGGGTATTCTTCTTGAAGTAGTGGAGCCTCCACTCCACTCTGTAGTGAGCTGACCATTTAGCAATTCATTAAAGTACACTTCCCATCGCTCCAGTATGCTTTCAGGATCGGTGATCAGATTTCCCTCTCCGTCCTTCCAGTATGTGCAGCGTGGTGTGTACTGCGTCATGTTTCGGACGGATTGGTAGAACTTCCGCGCCTGGTGCGGACCTCGCTCTCGGCTATTTTCTATTTCACAGATTAGGTTCTTCTCCCAGGCTGATTTTTTTTTTGTCTGTGTAGCCGTTTTTCTATTCTTCTGAGCTCTTTATATTCCTCTTCGCGTGCCCGCGTTCTATGAGATTGTTGCATTGCTCGGTACGCAACATTCTTACGTTCAGTCGCTAGCTTGCATTCATCATCAAACCAGTCGTTCCGATTTTTACGACTGCTACCTAAGATGGAGTTGGCAGTACTAATGACAATATTCTTAAGGCGTGTCCACTTCTCATTTACGCCCAGCATACTGGCTCCAGGACTTACTCTCCCTAAATCAAGTGATTCTAGGGCGAGTCCTAACGCATTACCAAAGGTGTTACTGGTTTTTTCATTGCGCAGGGCAGCCGTGTTGATTCGAACCTGATCGGCGGATGCAATGCGTCTTCGCAAGGCAATCCGCCCTCGGAAAACCATACCAACAAGATAGTGATCCGAGTCGATATTGGCACCTCGGTACGTTCGTACCGTCATCAAGTTCGAGTAGTGGCGACGGTCTATCAACACATGGTCTATTTGGTTACGAGTGACTCCATCAGGTGATACCCAGGTGGCTTTGTAGATATCTTTACACGGGAACCTGGTACTCGCGCGATTTTTTTCAGCTATTCTGTTACTTACTGATGCTTTTCAATATAAGGATCGTGTTGAAAACCATCAGCGGATTTTTACTTGCATACTCGTATATAATTTTTTAACATATTTTTGATTTAAACCCTTCGAAGTGTTTAACGGATTATGAACAAGGAATGAGACAAGCCGTTAAAAATGTTTTCCCGCAGGCAAAATTAATCGGTTGCTGGTAAGAGTTACAAGTGTCCTTGTTGCAGGGAAATTGTACAGGATACAATCCAAGTATTTGTTTGATGGTTTGGGGTATTATTTCATTTTTGAAAATAAACTTTAATATAAAAAAAAACAAATTGGGGTCTTATTTCATTAAAAATAAAAAAAGATAAAACAAGCTGGGGCGTTATTTCATTTATTTTTGGGGCCTTTTTTCATTTCGATGGGGCCTTATTTCATTGGGGCATAATTTTATTATGAAAAATTACCCCAATTTGGGGTCTTATTTCATTTTTTCTTTTGGGGCCTAATTTCGCGGAGCCAGCTAATATGATCAGGCTGGTTCCTCAGGTTGGCGACAGGTTAATTCCCTGTCCCGTAAAACTTAATGAATTGCGAGACCGACAACAAGCCTCGGAAACGGACTGATCACACGACGACAACCCACGCAACGAAAACTGAAAAACGATTTACGAATTTTCTTATGGAACGTACGATCGCTCTATAGAGCTCGAGCTGCTCAGCAGCTAGCCGATGTCCTGTCAAAATATAAAGCTGACATAACAGCTCTCCAAGAAATCAGATGGACAGGGAATGGTGTTTTACAGAAGAAAGAATATGACGTATATTACAGGTGTCATACAAAACACCATGTGCTCGGGCCTAGGCTTCCTAGTCAGCGGAAATATGAAGTCTACTATCATCGTATCATCGGCTTTAACGCTATAAGCGAAAGGCTATGCACCCTTCGCGTGCGAGGCAAACTTACGAACATCAGCCTCATTAACGTTTACGGACCTACGGAGGAGTCCTCAGACGAAGAAAAAGAGACTTACTACGAACAAGTCGAGAGGGCCTTCAATGCCTGTCCAAGGTATGATGTTAAAATCATCCTTTTGGATTTGAACCCAAAAATAGGTCGGGAGCCGGTATTCAGGCATTACGCAGGCACCCATAGTTTGCATGAGAACACTAATGACAATGGACTTCGAGTCTTAGAATTGGCAGCATCGAAAAACATGGTCGTTGTGAGTACCAGGTTCCCGTGTAAAGATATCTACAAAGCCACCTGGATATCACCTGATGGAGTCACTCGTAACCAAATAGACCACGTGTTGATAGACCGTCGCCACTACTCGAACTTGATGACGGTACGAACGTACCGAGGTGCCAATATCGACTCGGATCACTATCTTGTTGGTATGGTTTTCCGAGGGCGGATTGCCTTGCGAAGACGCATTGCATCCGCCGATCAGGTTCGAATCAACACGGCTGCCCTGCGCAATGAAAAAACCAGTAACACCTTTGGTAATGCGTTAGGACTCGCCCTAGAATCACTTGATTTAGGGAGAGTAAGTCCTGGAGCCAGTATGCTGGGCGTAAATGAGAAGTGGACACGCCTTAAGAATATTGTCATTAGTACTGCCAACTCCATCTTAGGTAGCAGTCGTAAAAATCGGAACGACTGGTTTGATGATGAATGCAAGCTAGCGACTGAACGTAAGAATGTTGCGTACCGAGCAATGCAACAATCTCATAGAACGCGGGCACGCGAAGAGGAATATAAAGAGCTCAGAAGAATAGAAAAACGGCTACACAGACAAAAAAAAAATCAGCCTGGGAGAAGAACCTAATCTGTGAAATAGAAAATAGCCGAGAGCGAGGTCCGCACCAGGCGCGGAAGTTCTACCAATCCGTCCGAAACATGACGCAGTACACACCACGCTGCACATACTGCAAGGACGGAGAGGGAAATCTGATCACCTATCCTGAAAGCATACTGGAGCGATGGGAAGTGTACTTTAATGAATTGCTAAATGGTCAGCTCACTACAGAGTGGAGTGGAGGCTCCACTACTTCAAGAAGAATACCCTATGTTGCCGCCACCAAGCATAGAAGAGGTTGAGAAGGCTATAGGCCGGCTTAAACAGAACAAATCTCCGGGAGCCGATGGCATACCAGCCGAATTATTTCATCACGGCGGGCCAGCCTTACGTCAAGCAATTCATGATATTATAGTGCACGTATGGGAGCAGGAAGAAATGCCAGAAGACTGGCGAAAAGGCATAATATGCCCCATACATAAGAAGGGAGATGTCACAACGTGCAGCAATTATAGAGGTATCACGTTGTTGAGTACCGCCTATAAGATACTCTCCTCTATCCTACAAGACCGGATAACCCCATACGCTAAAACCGTCATCGGACAATATCAGTGTGGTTTCATTCCAGGCAAATCAACAACTGATCAGATATTTACCCTTAGGCGGGCGATGGAAAAATGTCTGGAATTTAACATCCCAACATACCATCTGTTTATAGACTTTAAGGCCGCCTATGATAGCATAGCCAGGGTAGAACTATACAAAGCCATGAGAATTCGGCATTCCAAATAAATTGACACGACTATGTAGGTTGACCATGACCAACGTAACAAGCCAAGTAAAAATAGCCGGATTGCTATCCAGACCAATCAACATCTTTTATGGACTCCGACAAGGGGACGGTTTGGCCTGCCTCCTCTTCAACCTGGCGTTGGAGAAAGCAATCCGTGACTCTGGCACGGCAACAAGAGGGACCATCGTCAACAGGTCCAGCCAGTAACTGGCTTACGCAGACGACATCGACATCATCGGAAGAACCGAACAAGCTGTACACGATTCCTTCATCCAGATCGAGCAGGCGGCACATAATCTGAGGCTGCACATTAGTAAAGGTAAAACAAAGTACATGGTGGCGTCGAATGCGAGAGGAACAGTTGGTCAAACAATCAAGGTAGCGGAGCACGAATTTGAAGTGGTGCAATCCTTTAAATACCTTGGGTCAATAGTAGCCGCCGATAACAATATAGAAGAAGAAATACGCGGGCGACTTCTCAAATCCAACAGAGCCTACTATAGTCTGTCAAAGCTCTTCAAATCCAGAAATCTCACCATAACTTTAAAACTGCTGCTGTACAGGACCATGGTCCTGCCAGTACTCACATATGGATCCGAGACTTAGGTGCTTAGCAAAAGGCACTCCGACCTCTTAGCTGCGTTCGAGAGAAAAGTCTTAAGGAGAATTGTTGGCCATATATGTGAGGAACGACGATTCCGGAGACGGTACAATCATGAACTGTACGCAATCTACCTAGAAGCAGATATCGTGACAAAAATTAAGTTCGGTAGACTCCGGTGGGCAGGGCACCTAGCTCGCATGAGCGAAGAGGAACCTGCTCAGAAAGTTCTTTGTGGTACATTCAGAGGCAAGAAGTGACAAGTGAACAGTGAACACGTATAGTTGCATCGTATTTTTATTAAATTAATTTGATTGTCTTATTACAATTTTAACATTACAATTTGGTGTGTTTTTGCTTTTCAAACTTTTTGTATGCATACTTTAATGCAATAAACTAATATAAACTATAATATTCTATAATAATTTGATATAAAGTCAAGAAAAAATCATTAATTGGTGACAAAGTTATATCTATATATTTATAATATATAGTAAAAGAGAATACTTTTGCTGCTCTCCATTATTTGACTATTCGCTCCCGTTGAAGTTCATTTTCTTCCCCTCCACCCGGTGAGTGAAATTTTTGTATATGTTCTGCCTATGAAGCATTGAGAGACTGCATTGTATCCCAACAATTTTGCCTACCATTTCATGCCACTGCCATCTTGCTAAGGAGCCGAACTTTATTGTTGTTGCTGCTAGCTGCATACATCTCCTGCCTTCGTAGTACACGGAAAGACGAAAGAGTACACTTGCTCCCGCTGAGGATTTTCTGCTTCCCTCCACCGTACTGCATGTCATGATCCCTGACATCTGTCAACCATACATTCATCTAGCATCTATCATCTGCCAACAACTATATTACCGACAACTCATTTCCATTGGTTTGTGTATTTGCTTAGTAGAAATTCAATTTCCCTGGTACACTAAGAATCAACATTTTAATCAATTATTTATTTTTTTTAAAACTACAAATAACTATCGTAATCATGACTAAGTGTGCATCTTGTGACAATATCTCAGACTTCATGATCGATTCTATAATTTGTCATGGTAATTGTCGAAGGAGTTTTCATGTTAAATGTATAGATGCTCCTTTCAGTACCATCAAACTTTTTGAAAAAAAAAGTCATTCTACTTTTTTTGCGACGAATGCGACCCCTTCGCCCACACAAATATAGTTCGAGATATATTACAAAACACAAAACAACTGACAAATTTAAATATCCAATTAACTCAGCTATCTGCAAAAGTTGATAACTTAAGCAAAAGGTCACAATGCAATGTTATACAAACGCGAAGTAGAGTAAAAAATAAAGATCCTATCCCTCACTCAAGCAACGAAGCATCGACTAAAAGAAAATGTGAAGTACTTGACAATCTAAGTGAAACTCAGTTAACAAAGAAACAAGCAAGACCAATATTTGAATCGTTTGTACCGCCCCACTCCATCTCTGATTTCAACTTTAACAATGGTGTGCCAGTTCCACCAAGCCTTCTTCCGCCACTACCACAATCATCTGCACAAGAAAAACCGTCATCATCATCTTTATTGTCATCGCTCCAAGTTTCAGTTCCTGTTATGTCATCGTTTTCAATATTATCTGCACCAAAATCACCATCCCCTCTTAACGCATCTTCAGCGAACGAACTAACTCCCTCTTTAACATCCGCAAATACTGAACAGGATATTCTACCTGAACATAATATTGACCATGTGTCTCCTATTAATTCCGGGCTCAAAATAGTCGAAGGGCAAAAGACCATCTTCATTTCTAAACTTGACCCAAAGACTAGTGCTCTAGATATTAAAAACTATATACAAAATAAGATTGGCACAACTCGATACTTATGTGTTGAAAAAATGATTCAGCGTAATTACTCCAAATATTCATCGTTCAAAATCAAAGTACCTGATTCACTATTCTTCTTTTTAAATTCAACGTCCTTTTGGCCCAATGGTATTATTATGCACGAATTCGAAAACAGATCATCAAACCAAGAAAAGACAAATTTTCTACGACATCAGACAATGCGAAAATCCCGGCGAAGCAGCTACAACAAGTATTAATATATTACCAAAATGTTAATGGATTAAGGACAAAAACCAGCAAGGTTTATAAAAATATAAATAATACCCCACATGACATTATTGTGCTAACTGAAACATGGTTGAATTCATCTTTTGCTGACAATGAGCTTTTTGACAATACCTATCAAGTATTTCGACGTGATCGACACCTTCTTAATGACTCAGCTACTGTTGGAGGGGGTTTATTAATAGGAGTAAGAACCTCTCTTATTTGCTCACTTGTTGATGATTTTCTTCAGTCATCACTTGAATTGCTTTGTGTAAAAATAAAAGTGTCATCTGGTTACGTTTATGTGGTTGCTACTTATATTCCACCTAGCTCTAACACTGATATTTATGAAAATTTTAACAATTCCATTGAAACCATTTATGAGAAAATTGATCCAACTGACGAAGTCATTGTAATTGGGGATTTTAATCTTACAAACTTGAAATGGTGTAGATCTACTAACGATGATATCTATTTTCCAATAAACGCATCGAATATAAACGAATTTTGTGTATTGGATGGAATGGCTTCCTTCGGCTTAAATCAGCTGAATGGAGTCAAAAATCAAAATGGAAGAATATTAGATCTTGTTTACTTCTCTGATGTATTGAATACTGATGCTGCCGTTATCTCATGCGATTCAAAGATTGTAGAAGAAGATCGCCATCATCCAGCCTTAACTATTTCATTGAATTTATGTGTATGTAAAATTCTGAATGCTTGTAAAAATCAACTTGAGTTCAATTTTAAAAAATGTGATTTTAATCAACTCTTTATCTTATTAATGGAGACAAATTGGGATGCTTTATTTTCAAACTTAAGCATAGATGAAATGATTTTGCGATTTTATGAAATTTTGTTTGATTATTTTTTAGATACCATCCCATTTCGCAAAGCAAAATATTTAAGTAATAACCCGCCATGGTTTGATTCGCATATAAAAAAATTGAAAAATAAAAGAAATAAAGCCTGGTTGAAATTTAATCTATCGAAGACTGAAGAGACATTTCGTGAATATCAAGAATTGCAAATCGACTTTATAAACTATTCAAATCTACTTTACTCTGATTTTATTTTAAACACTGAATGTGAGCTTAAAGATGATCCACAGAAATTTTGGAAGTATGTCAATAATAAAAGGAAATCTGATGGTTACCCAGTTAGTATGAACTATCAAAATTCTTCAAGTCATGATCCAGAAACGATATCTAATAAGTTTGCTGATTATTTTAAGAGTGCCTTTGAAGACTTTTCTTCGAATACTTCTTCTCCCATTCCTTCTTATACTCAACAATTCACTCATCTTAATTTTATAAATTTTTCGATTACAGAAGCTTCTATACACGACAATATTTTGAAACTTGATGAATGTTTTAGTCCTGGCCCGGATGGTGTTCCATCATTTATATTAAAAAAATGTGTTTCTTACCTATCTTATCCGTTATATATTCTTTTTAACGAGTCGATTAGAAGTTCGAAATTTCCTGCTCTTTGGAAAAATTCATATTTAACGCCAATACATAAATTAGGCCTAAAGAATTTAATAACAAACTATCGTCCTATTGCGAAACTATCAGCTATCCCCAAACTTTTCGAATCTCTGGTCTGTGACATACTTGCTTTTAATTGTTCATCCGTTATATGTAAAAATCAACATGGTTTTGTAAAGAAAAAATCCACGGTCACAAATTTATTACAATTCTCTACCTTTTGTCTAGATGCTTTTGAAAAACACTCTCAAGTAGATTGCATCTTTACTGACTTTAGTAAAGCCTTTGACAAATTAAGTCACAAAATACTATTAGATAAATTAAGGAATATTGGATTTAACCATTGTTTTGTTTTGTGGATATCTTCATACCTTAAAGATAGATTTTATAGTGTAATATTCAGAAATAATCGTTCGTGTCAATTTAAAGTTAATTCTGGTGTACCTCAAGGGAGTCATCTTGGCCCTTTGCTATTTGTTTTATTTATAAACGATCTTCCCTCTATATTAAAACATTCTATGGCTTTAATCTATGCTGACGACGTGAAAATTTTTCGAACAATTAACTCCATTGCGGATTGTGAACAACTACAAGACGATCTTCGGAGATTTTATGAATGGTGCAATAATAACTGTTTGTTTTTAAATATTGACAAGTGTAAGACTATGTGTTTTACACGCAAACGTAATTTATTTATTTTTGACTACCTGTTGAATTCGTCACATTTATGTAGAGTGTATAGTTTCTCCGATCTCGGAATCTTATTAGACTCAAAATTATCATTCACCGATCATTATAACTATATTGTAAAGAAAGCAAACAAAATACTTGGTTTTGTAAAAAGATTTTCCCGTGAGTTCCGTGATCCATATGTTATAAAAATTCTTTATGTTTCTTTTATTAGGCCAATTCTTGAGTATGGGCACCATACTACTCTGTACACATAAATAGAATAGAAAATATTCAAAGAAGATTTTTAAGATTTGCCCTGCGTTTTTTCCATTGGTCAGATAGAGTTATATTACCCCCATACGCTCATAGACTTCAGTTGGTAAGCCTTCCATCTCTTTCTGTTCACAGAGAATATTTGCAGTTCTGTTTCATAACTGGAGTAAAGAATGGATCTATTTCATCTTCATCGGTTCTTTGTCGATTAAATTTCAATATAAGCCGTTCTAGTTTAAGAAGAAATTTACCAATTTGTACTATTTTTAGCAGATCAAACTATGGCGCTAATAGTCCTCTTAACCAGTTAATAAATATTTTTAATAAATTCTCTTTTCTTATTGAATCTACAAATATAAATCTCAAATCCAAACTCTTTAAAAATAATTTCTATGCTCAAAATCGATCAAACTTTGTTTATAGATAAATTTTAGATTTTAAGAAATATTGTAAGTTTAACGTTAGCATTAACGTATTGAAATAAATAAATAAAAACAAAAAATTCTATGGTAGACGACAGCGTGGTAGACCATGCCTGCGCTGAAGAGATGGCGTAGACCAGGACGCCCGAAGCCTTGGGGTGCGCAACTGGATGGCGTCGGCTAGAGGCCGGGATAGGTGGAGAGACTTGTTGAAAGAGGCCAGGACCGGAACCCGGTTGTCGAGCCGATGATGATGATGAAATGTCAAAGAGTCATATTATGAAGCTAGCACGATACTAAAAAAATAAAGTAGGTATTCGATGATTTTAACTTTAATAAAAGGGTAGAGGAAGCATGATGCTATATTCGATT
This sequence comes from Philhelius festivus, assembly GCA_963931855.1. Taxonomy (NCBI): domain Eukaryota; kingdom Metazoa; phylum Arthropoda; class Insecta; order Diptera; family Syrphidae; genus Philhelius; species Philhelius festivus. The sequence goes on from OZ007555.1 coordinate 99,890,206, forward strand.
AAAATTTGCAAATTCGTTGTTTTAACCTAGTATCATACTAAAACAGCTTTAGCATCGTACTAATTCAATTAAAATTTTGCGCCAATGTTATTAGAGAAAAATTGTTCATAAGCATAGCATTCATTTTTAAATGACTAAAACAACTGTTTTAGTAAATTTTTGAATATTACAACAACTTGAATGAACTACCACCAAGTGGGTTCTTATTTGGCTGGAGTTGTAGCTATTTCACGGTTGCCAAGCCGATCATCAGACTCCTTTATTAGTGGTGCTTAGCCTTTATACTATCAAGTTTAATCGAAAAACTTTTTGCCTTTTGAGATTTGAACCCAGACCTAGCGTCGTCAGAAGCCAATGCCCTACGCATAACGCTACCGAGACCACATGATCAGGTCAATCCCAATTTAGGTTTTATCGTTTATCAATTGCCACCTGAATGACTAATAAAAATGCTAGTCCTCACTTGGTGGAATGTCGGACCGTTAGTGAAAATTAATGGACTAATGAAGAAAGAAGATTATATTCGTGTTCTATAGGAAAATTTACCAAACTTCGTGGACGAAAACGCATACCCAGAAGATGAAGATCCTAAGCATACCGCCAAGATCGTGAAAAATTGGCTTGGTAGGCAAACCTTTCAAACGATGGAGTGGTCTGCGCAAAGTCCAGACCTAAACCCATTTTTGGGCTCTTTAAAAAAAAAGACTGGGACGGTACGATAATGCACCAAAAACGAGCTTTGGTCCCGGATTCAGAAAGAGTGGGTCAGCATTCCGCACGGATAATCCAAAAATTAGTATAAAGCATGTCCAAAAGACTCAATGACGTCATTAAAGCCAAGGGCCTTTGGACAACATGCTAAAAATGTAGTACTAAACGCTTTTATTTTGACCATGCAGAAGTGGATACATTGAGTTTTTTTATTAAATTAATTAAAAGTTTATTTTTCTTTTCAGTTTTAAGATATGTTTTTATATTTTTTGCTTCAATTTTGAGCATTATGTATCCACATAAATGCTCGCCACTATAAATCTTCATTTAAAAAAAATACATAATTTGACTTTAGACTTTTATACTTGTGTTGTGTACATACATACCTACAGATGAATCTAAGTAGGTTGTCATTAAAACTCATCATTGAAAATTTAATCTTATATTTTTGTATTTACTTTTTAAACACCATCATCAATTATTATTTGTCAAAATTAAAATTAATCTTTTTTTATGAACTATTTTATAGCATAATAAGAACTCTTAAATTTTCGGATAAACCGCGATATATACCGGGACCACGCTCAGTGAAATTTGAAGAGAAACGTTCGGGGTGGTTACAGTATTGCATATTGCACTTGCTAAATATATTTTAAATACGCGGTTAATCCGAAAATTTAAAATAAGAATAACATACCCATAATTATTGAAATATAATAATTGATTTTATGTGGGAGGTTGGGCTTATCAGAAGTTACAATTTCCAAAGATGAGTTTTATAGATATCTTTAACTAAACCCTAGACAAAATATATTTTTTTTTTATTTTTTTCATATGGTTGAATTTTACATATTAGTCGAATACTACTTGTAATCAAAAGCATTTGTTTCTTAATTAAGTTGGTGGTATAAGAGATATATATTTATTCGAATATTGGAATATAAATACTCCTGATTCTATGTAAATATTCTATGCCTATTAAACAAACATTTAATATAGACAGGTTTTTCAAAAATATATTTTTTTTTCAATTTTTATTGGTAGGTAGGTTTAAGTTTTGAAATATTTTTTTCGTCCTTAATTTCGGTGTACTTACATAATATTTACTTACATCGTTGACTCTTCTATTTTTATATATTTTTTCGGTTTTCAAGTTGTGTAATACTCGTATATAATGAAATATTTATTATGATAATAAAATATAAAATTAAGGCGCAAAATTTTAAACATTTAAAACCTGCTCTAATCGATTTTAGAATGGGAGTCAACTCTTAATATTCTATATATAAAACGAGAACCGACTTTTTGTTAATTTTAAAGCACATAAACTATACTTTAGCGTTAAAGAGCTGGTCTACCTTTAACAGCAGCAAATAGCAATCCATATGGACAATTGTGATTTCATACCCAAGCAAATCGAAGTAAAAATGTTTACTGATGTTTTATTCGATTTTTTTAAAGATGTGCTTTTTAAATAGACTGAATCACTGAATATTAGAAATTCAAGACAACCGTGTATACGATCAACAAATCTGTACATACAAATGTACATATGTTATGTATGCATGCGGAGACGAGTATAGCTAAATGAATTTGCACCTTGCACCAACAAAATTGAATTTGTATGCTATATACATACATATGTAGGCATACTTCATTTCCATCTAAAATAATGTAAATAATTTGTAAAACAATCAAAATCTGAAACGAGGTAGTATATATGTAAAATGTGCTTTTTGCGGCGAAAATTTATTTGGTTTGAAGTTGTCTGTTCTTTTTTGTTTTTTTTTTTGTTTGTAACGGGTGATTTTTTAAGAGCTTGAGAACTTTAAAAAAAAAAAAAACGCATAAAATTTGCAAAATCTCATCGATTCTTTATTTGAAACGTTAGATTGGTCCATGACATTTACTTTTTGAAGATAATTTCATTTAAATGTTGACCGCGGCTGCGTCTTAGGTGGTCCATTCGGAAAGTCCAATTTTGGGTAACTTTTTCGAGCATTTCGGCCGGAATAGCCCGAATTTCTTCGGAAATGTTGTCTTCCAAAGCTGGAATAGTTGCTGGCTTATTTGTGTAGACTTTAGACTTGACGTAGCCCCACAAAAAATAGTCTAAAGGCGTCAAATCGCATGATCTTGGTGGCCAACTTACCGGTCCATTCCTTGAGATGAATTGTTCTCCGAAGTTTTCCCTCAAAATGGCCATAGAATCGCGAGCTGTGTGGCATGTAGCGCCATCTTGTTGAAACCACATGTCAACCAAGTTCAGTTCTTCCATTTTTGGCAACAAAAAGTTTGTTAGCATTGAACGATAGCGATCGCCATTCACCGTAACGTTGCGTCCAACAGCATCTTTGAAAAAATACGGTCCAATGATTCCACCAGCGTACAAACCACACCAAACAGTGCATTTTTCGGGATGCATGGGCAGTTCTTGAACGGCTTCTGGTTGCTCTTCACTCCAAATGCGGCAATTTTGCTTATTTACGTAGCCATTCAACCAGAAATGAGCCTCATCGCTGAACAAAATTTGTCGATAAAAAAGCGGATTTTCTGCCAACTTTTCTAGGGCCCATTCACTGAAAATTCGACGTTGTGGCAGATCGTTCGGCTTCAGTTCTTGCACGAGCTGTATTTTATACGGTTTTACACCAAGATCTTTGCGTAAAATCTTCCATGTGGTCGAATAACACAAACCCAATTGCTGCGAACGGCGACGAATCGACATTTCACGGTCTTCAGCAACACTCTCAGAAACAGACGCAATATTCTCTTCTGTACGCATTCGTGTGGTTGGTTTAATGTCCAATAAAGTAAACTGAGTGCGAAACTTGGTCACAATCGCATTAATTGTTTGCTCACTTGGTCGATTATGTAGACCATAAATCGGACGTAAAGCGCGAAACACATTTCGAACCGAACACTGATTTTGGTAATAAAATTCAATGATTTGCAAGCATTGCTCGTTAGTAAGTCTATTCATGATGAAATGTCAAAGCATACTGAGCATCTTTCTCTTTGACACCATGTCTGAAATCCCGCGTGATCTGTCAAATACTAATGCATGAAAATCCTAACCTCAAAAAAATCACCCGTTAGTTGTGTGAGTTATGTATCTGTCAAATTAAGGGATGTTCAACGTACATTCTCTTAGGTTCTGTTGTAACACCCACATTAGTCAGAAGAGTTGTCTAACGTGTTTAAAATTATGCAAAAGTTACACAAAGTCTCCAATCTAAACGGCCGCGTTAAGTAGAACCGGTTTTATTCCTTAAACGAGAACTGTTTAAAATTTTGCGCCAAAGTTTTTAATTCAATTGAAGTTCGAGCGACCTTAATTCTAAAGTGTTTCGCCCAGTTACGACAGTGGGCTCATCAGTAAGATGTTGAATGGTACGACAGCATATAACCGATGAGCCCTCTGTCATACCTGTGGTCTGTTTCACCAAATTACAATTACAATCACAAATTTGTAATGTAAACTACAATTACAAATATGTAAACTGATTTTCTGTTTCACAAACTACAAACATAATTCCAACAAATTTGTATGAAAAGAGACAAAAATAGGGGAAATTGTAATTTACAATTAAAAAAAAAAAACCATTTACCCCTTTAATTTCCAGACTTGTAGACTACAATTTTTTTCACAAATTTGTAAGTCGGCCGATAGAGAACATCAACAGCTATGAATAAAGTTTTTTCAGTCTCATTTGCAATCCGTGGTCCAACTTGTCCTATTATTTCCTCTGCCTTATCACGTTTTTCAAGCGAAACTTTTCGTTGAATGTAAAAGTATCAGAAATTTCGTAATTTATACGCGGTCGATAAATTTTTCTTCGTCTATTTAGCACGAAATGGTCACTTATATCACGACGTAACGACATTCTTGAAGTGGAAAAGAGATTTTTATTGAAAATTACAAATTGTAATCAAATCTACATAATCATCCTTCTATTGTAAGAAATTTTCGTAAACTAAACAAAATTGTAAAGTTATTTGATTTGGTGAAATACAAACTTACAAAAAAAAACTATATTTTGTTAGGATGGTTTTTATTATAAAATATTAATTTCTTAAAAAAATCTTATTCTCTTTAATTATTATTATTGAATGATTTCTAATTATTAATTAGTGAAAAACAAAATAATAAATAATAAAGTATTTAACAAAGTAAAAGTAAAATATAAAGTATAATTGTAACAAGTACTCTTACAACTCGGCCATCCTGACTATTTTGATCGGCTCGATCAAGAAACTCATTTAAGAAAAAAAAAAAAAAAATAATAATAATAACAATAATAATATGAAAAACAAAATCATGAATAATATCAATATTAATAATAAAATAATTAATTATAATAGAAGTAAAATTCGAACAAATCCTGGTTACATGAAGTTAAATACAAAATATTAATACAGGTATTACCATTTTAAAAAAGATTTTTTAAGTATGAGAATCCCGCCAATCAACCCAGGAACGTATTCGTGAGGCTTCAACTATGCCATCATAAGGAGTTTGAGTTAAATTACAATTTTCAATGTCTCTTATTACGTATCGATCATTCGGGAGAACCTTATGCACTTTGTATGGACCACGGAATTTGGGGATAAACTTTTTGTTAGTACCGGCTGTTATAACTGTATTTCTTATCATAATAAAATCTCCTTCTGAAAATTGAATATGTGGTTTGTGTGTGTTAGCATTATATTCTGAAGTTTTAGACTGATGGTGTTCAATGTTATCAGAAGCTTTTTGTCGTAAAGTTCTTATATCATGAAAAGAAGACAAATTTCGTTTATTGTCCGAATATTCTGACAAAGTATCAACATCACGACTACGTTGTTCTACACCAAATAATATTTGACAAGGTGTAGCACCAGTTGTGGAATGAACAGAGTTGTTAAGAGCGTATTCGACTCTTGTTAAATGTTTCGACCAATTCGAATGTTGAATTGGTTCCGTAATTTTAGATAATATCGACTTAAGAACTCGATTGACACGCTCAACTTGTACAGTACTCTGAGGTGATGCTGTAGCTATTTTCAGATGTTCAATATTATTTTCAAGCAGATATAATTCAAAATCAAGCGATGAAAGACAAGAACCACGATCACATATGATTCGACGAGGTCGACTTTAATATTCAAAATACTTATCTAGACAAACACACACTTCTTTAGTACTTGTTGAATTTACGGGATAAAGTTTGACATATTTTGTAAAAGCATCTACTATAATCAAAATGTGTTTTCTCTTAGAAATAATTGACGGAAGAGGGCCAATATGATCTACATGAAGAGTATCGAATGGAATAGGTTTCTTTTGAATTTGGTGGAGAGTACGATTTGAGCTATGTTGTGGCACAGAATACGTTAAACACTGAATACAATTTTGAATATACTTTTCAATTTTTTCTCTCATACCTGGGAAACAATAATTCATTTTAATTTGTTCAAGACATTTCATAACACCCATATGACAATTTTTTTTCATGTGCCACTCTTATAATTTGTAATTCCATTTTTTTTGGTACATATGTATAACAACAGATTTCCATTTTCTAATTTTCTATAAACTAAACCATCATCAAGGACAAAATTTGAAACATCTTCTATTTCTAACTTTTCTCGTAATTTAACTATATTTTCGTCTCTATTTTGGGTTATTTGTAATTGCATATCTACATCATCTGCATTAACAACTGTAATCATTTGTTTAACGTCTTTGTGACTCTGAACGCATGTTACTGGGTATCTGCTCAAAGCATCAACATGACCCATTAACAGATGCTGAATGGTGTAATAATAATTCTCAAGCTAAAATACCCAAGAGCTATTCGAGCATTTACACTTTTGCGATTTAAAGTCATCGTAAGGGAGTTACAATCCGTTATAATTTTAAATGGAACAAAATAGACACGAAACTATCGTAGTGAGTATATTATAGCTAGAGTTTGTAATTCAAAACTGTGAAATCGATATTCCTCCAAAACACTCAGTGCTTGCATCACAATGCAATTCTGTGTCATGTTTCGGGTTATACAATGCTAAAACAGGTGGCGTTACTAATTTATCTTTTAAGGTAGAAAATGCCGAAAGACATAATTCATCGAATACAAATTTAGCATTTGGTTTAAGAAGATTTCATAATGGCATAGCAATATGTGAAAACGAAGGGACAAATCGACGGAAATATGAAAATAATCCTAAACATTTTGGGAGTTGATCTTTCGTTTTTGGAATAGGGAAATTCTTAATTTTTTCTATGTGTCCATTGTTAGGATGGATCTCTTTCTTATTGATTTGAAATCCTAAGAAATCGATTTCGTTGTAGCAAAATCGACACTTCTTAAATTCCAGTTCAAGTCGATATTCAGCAAGTCGTCGAAGTAATCTTTGGTTTTGGTTGCAATTGTAATATCATCCATGTATATAACAACCACACGTTCATCGGTAAATGAGTGTAATATGTTGTTAATAAACCGCTGAAATACTGCTGGCGCTCAGTGGAATCATGCACACAATGTAATACTTTATTTGATATTTTTATTTCATTTTTATTTGGATCATCTATAATTTTAACATTTTTTTTTTGGAATTTTATTTAAGGTTAAAACAACTATCATAAATTTAATGTTAAATGCATTCAAAAAGTCTCGACCCAATAAGAGGGGATATGGAATAACCGAATCGGGTACAACAAAAATATTAATTTGTTTATTAAACTTCCGAAAGAAAATTTAATTAATTTTAATTTTTCGGAAAGAATATAACTTAAAATGTCCCAATCCTTTGAAACCAGAATTGGTTGGTTAAATAATTTGGAACAGCAGATTTTCTCATTAAACTAATTGGACTACCCGAATCAAAAAGTGAAAGGAAAGTATTACATTTATGCCTAAAACCATTAATCAAAAAGGTAACACTTACATAATTTAACTCGGAAATAGGATCGTTATATTTTGTTCCTCCATTTTCGGTGTTCTTAGAGTTGAATTCATCTAAAAGAGCCACTCGATTAGTAGGTTTTTGCTGGCAATTTCTAAAATTATGCTCTTTGGAACCACATTGAAAACATGAACCTGTTTCACGTTTGGGATAAGGACATGAATTTGCAAAATGTCCAATATTTGAGCAATTGAAATAATATATTTTGGAAAAATCAATATTTGGTTTTGAAAAAGTTTGTCTTGCAGAAAACACCCTCGTAGTTAATGAAGATTTAAATGCTTCATTTGCTTCACGTTTGCAGCGCAATTTACTATATTGATGAGACAATTGCTTCAGATGTTGTAAACTGCAAGCTGGATACAATACAGCAATGTTTACTGAATTATCTTGAAAACTTTCAATTATGAATTGAATAACTTGTATTTCATCAATATTGGCACGTGCAGCCAACTCTTGCATTTTAAGAATATAACCCATAACAGATAGCTTCGATGTTTGGAAAGTTGTTTTTTGAAGATTTATCGATTACTTCAGAAATAGAGTATGAATGTCCAAAGTTTGACAAAAAATTGTTGCGAAACGCCGCATAATTTGTTGAACTATCCACCCGAAGAAAAATTTCGGCAGTGGAATCTGTTTTCATCAAACGTCGAATTGAATTTAAACGAAATATATCATCACCACTTATCGAATCGCAAGCTCTTTCAAAATTTTCAATCCATTTACGGGCATTACAAGCTTCATCACCAGCAAACGGTAGGATAGTATGTTGAATATCTTCAAATTTTGGGGGAAGAAAAATATTCGGACTAAGAGCCAGTTCTTGTTGCAAACGTTGACGTTTTTCTAGTATTTTCAAGTGTATATCAATTTCAGCTTCCTCTGCTGTAAGAGATAGAATCCGATTTTCTGATGCAGGTTCACCGACTTGATTGTTGTTTCTAAGTTCTTTTTAAAGGGTTAAGTGCATCTCTTTGACTATTTCCGGAATTGTTGGAATTTTCAAAATTCTCTTCTTATAGTTCAGAAAGTTTGTCTTCATACAGCTTTTTTAATTGTGTATAAGTGGCAGTTGATGAAAATTATATTTTATGTTTTTCAAACCAATTTTGCAACTCGGTTCAGTTCATATTTATTCGTTTATTAGTCGTACTGATGTCTTAATATTCAAGCTTTTCAAAAGAATCCCACTTCTGAAGTTGTTAGGATGGTTTTTATTATAAAATATTAATTTCTTAAAACAATCTTATTCTCTTGAATTATTATTATTGAATGATTTTTAATTATTAATTTAATGACAAACAAAATAAGAAATAATAAAGTATTTAACAAAATAAAAGTAAAATATAAAGTATAATTGTAACAAGTACTCTTACAATTTTAAAAATTTGTATTTGTAAACTACAAAAAAAAAATAGGTTTGGTGAAACGAAAATAATGAAATTTCTACAAATTTCCCTTTGTAATCTACAACTACAATTTTGTAAAACAATTATCTCGTGAAACAGAATTAATCAATTTTTCTACAAATTTGTTAAAAAAGCACTTGTAATTTACAATTTGTAAGTTGGTGAAATAGACCACTGGGCTACAGGCATATATTCTTATTTCATATACCTTCGTTGATTAAAGTTTGTTTTTATTTTAAGAACTACCTGATGGAATTGTTAGCTGAAAGGTAACCGAATTTATCTTCAAAAATGAAATAATAAAAAAATTATGCCTAAAGCTTACAAACTGGCACATACATATATGTATATAGATTTTCAAAAAATGAATGTAAGAATGGCTGTACAGGTATTAAATGAATCGGTTGCTATTAGAAGAGAATTATTTCAGCTTTTACACAAATTTTCACAACATTTAGTTGAATACTCGTACCTATGCAAGCCCAACATAAAATTTTATTAGATAAATAAATAAATTGTATGATTTATTAATAGGAAACAAGCCTTCATACGTCATGATAGAAACATATATGGTCAACATTTTAAACAACATATTATTAAGAGCTTAGCATTTTATTAGTTAGCAATTTGTTGAACTTTTAGTAATTTACTAGCTCTTCGAAACTTTTTTTTCGTTTTACTAACTAGTAATAGACTAAATCCCTTTTATTAAAAACGGTGCATCTGAGCACATTTAAATCAGTACAGATCGTTAAGATTAACAAAACAAACAAAACTAAATCTGGGGAACTGACCTATTACTTTGAAAAGTCGGAAACTCAAAAGTCAAAAGGACAACCTTCAATTTATTTTGTTATTTGTTTATTTTTGACAACCTTTTTTCAAAATGTTGTTTTATTATTTTCGCCACTTTGGATTGGACCATTCTAGTCTTCTTCGAAAGAAATGTAATGTATTTAGTAGGTACTTGGAATTCTGGTGCAATCGGAAGCCTAAGGTTTGTAATTTGATTTTCGATGTTTAGGTTCTGAACTAAAAACCGAACTGCTATCTTGTCAAACCTATGTCTGGAGTAAAATTCTCCATGAAGCTCGGTCTTCGTCTTCTGAAAACATTTAATATTATTTTATTTACTTTTAAAAACAATTAACTCACGAATCATAACAAAAAACATAATTTTACTCTTTCAAATAAAATAGCCAAGAGATTTTTTTTTAATTTCACGCCCACGCTGTGTTCAAACATTTAAAGGGTAATCATAATCCCTTGAGCGCGTGTAGATTATACAAAAAAAAAAAAAAAAAAAAATGACAGATTTCATATAAACTAAGAAGCTACAGAACTTAATGAATGTTTGAAAGAATTGAGAAGTAAACAGTATGAACAATTTAAATTTCGATTAATAATAAAAAGTGGAAAACCGAGGAAATGGATTTTAAAAATAATAAGAGTAAAATTTGATGAAGGGTGGGTGAACTAAGCAAATACGCAATTAACAGTATAAATGCATCAGACATTTTATTTGGAATAGGCTAAAAGCAGAAAATATTCAAAAGCTAAAAAATGACCATTTTTTTTTATCAAAATTATTATTATTTTATCACTTATGTTCTTATATACCTTCGCATAGTATGTATGTACATACTACGTTTTCTTATTAAGGCTGAAATGGACTAATTTTGAAATTTGTAGTACCTATAAATTATTTCATTTGACAATTCGTAACATTTATAAATTAACTTTGTCTAAAATTAATATAATATGTTTGTATCTAGTTAAAAAACTGGAAAATTGTCACTTTTTAATAAATTTTCACAAACGCAATACGTAGGCATACGTTTTTGAAAAGACAAATAAAAAAATTGTACTACGTATGTATGTACATATATATATATGTACAATGTATATTCTCGTACCTACAGTTATTCTTCATGCAAACAGATTGCCGATCTGCATGTCAACGCGTGCACGCCGACTGTTTGAAAGTGAAAGTGAAAGTCATAAATTGTCAATAAAAATATATAAAAAAAAGTCCACTCCCGCTTCAAATATTAAAATAAATATAAAAAAAACAATAACCCAAAAATAAAATCATTAAACACGCCCCAATAAAACAAATTCAATAAACTAAATTAGTACCGCAAAGTGTAACAGAAAAAATATAAGCAGTCAGGGAGTGCTAGATCTCTCGTCCCATCCTTTTCACTTTCTCAACTAACAGTTAATCTAGCTTGATCATCGTATACACCGTGTGGGTAATCTCACATAGAGTGTACGATGAATCAAGTAAAGATAACAACAAATGGATATTTGATAATTGTTAATCTCTTTATTCCAGGAGCGGAATTGATGCATGTTGCTATTTAGGCATAACAATGTGTATTAAATAGTGCAATTGGTACTGAGATTTATTAATTATTAAATTAGAGTACTTGTTTGTTTTTGTTTTTTCGTTTTGCGATTATTTTCAATGGGGATTTTAGGATTGATTTTAGCAACATTCGGGGCTTGCGAATAAATTTCTATGCCACGTACATACGTCCATACTGTAAACAACAGGCCAGCTGTTTTGGCACAGGTAGGTGAAAACACCGATGATTCGGAATTTTTTTTACATGGGTATAGCTTAGTAGTACCATTATTCTTCCCACACCACGGTCTCGCTATTTATATAAGAAATGATGTTGCGTACCAACTTCAAACCCCAATATGGTATATTATGTTTAAATACGAACTTCAATTTTATATGGTTAAAATTCACGGTACATAAGCATATTATTCATAACTATTTCATTTATCGAAGTCCAAAAATGCACAGAAATTCAACTTTTAACGAATTTGATGCTCTGTCCGACTCCATCCAAAGAATTGTTTCCCATTATCCTCACACTGAAATCGTCATTGCGGGCGATTTCAATGTACACAATTCTAGTTGGCTTCGCTTTTCTGGTCAGACAACACCCGAAGGAGGTATTTACGCATTTATGAACACACCAACGCATACCTTAACTCTCCACGGAAGTAACAGCTGACGTTTCTAATCAAGAACCATCTACATTGACGAGAGAATATAAGATGTCAAAGAGCGATACTTGAGCTGTGTTCTAATAAAGTCATTCTTTAAGTAAACCTCGTTTTTTTCTTCAATTCGATATAGCCGAAGATTTATCCGAAAATTTAGAAAAAATGTTGTCAAAACTTAACCTCTTGTGTGCTGATGTTGAGCGGCAGTGTACTGCCATAACCAAAATTGCACAAGAGCAGCAGCGACAGTCAGAGGAACTTTAAACTTTTGCAAATAAAGTTTTCGATTGTTCTACTCCCATCATCACACGGTTAAAAGAAAACGCACAGATCCAATACGAAAATCCAGTGCAAATTGGCCAAGCACCATGCCTTGCAAACCTTATGCCAAAGATTGACAATCTTCTACCTCCTCCATTTGATAGCAGCACAACACATTGGCGAGATTACCATTTGCAGTTTGACATAATCGTCGAAGCCAACAAATGGTCGTGTCAACAAAAAGCTCGAGCACTTGCATCACTACTCCGTGGCGAAAGCGTGGTGGTGCTTGCTAATTTATACTCCGCTGATCGTTTCGATTACGATAAACTAGTCTCAGCTCTACAACTCAGGTTTGTAAGCCAAGAAAAACATAATTTTCACGCAACCTTTCGTTCTAGGCGGCAACGGTCGAATGAAGATATAGGTGCATTCGCAAGTGACATCCAGCGACTGACAATAATTGTGTTTAGTGATTGCCTTTCTAGCGCACGAGAGCGCACCACTATGATGCAATTTGTTGACGGAATTCTCGATCGACACGTCCAAGAAAATGTTCGACTTATGGAGCCAAGAACATTTACTGAAGCAGTTTCGAGAGCCATAACAGTTGAAACTGCACGAATAGCCACACATGCCATCCACCAGACACGAACAATTGAAATAAACAATTAATCTGCAAATAATGTGTCGGGAAACGAACAGCAGTCATCGGCAAGGGGTCAAGGCTGATTACCTCTACTCGACCCCAAATTTACAACATTTACTCGCAGAAACGTCACACTGGCTTTATTGTTCACATGCAAGTGGGCAAATTTCGAATTTTGGTTGATACTGGATCATCGGTGACATTGTTGAGTCGATCTGTTATTCCTCCAAATGCACGTCTCCTCTCCAGCAATGTATGTATGTCTGCAAACTTTATGTGGCAATTCAGTTCAAAGCTCTCATTGCTGGAGTAAAGAAATTGCACTTGGTCGATTCAAGCGCCGTGTTGAATTGATAGTGGTGGATTTGTGCCTTTCTGCTGGCTGCGAGTTGATGGTGACTTGGTTATTCCCCCTCGAACAGAAACAATAATTTCTACAGCTGTTGATATCACTAATGTTTTAGAAGAGGTCGTGTCCGATTGGGGCTTATCTATTAAATGGCCTGTTGATTGGAAAATCCCTAACCAAAAACCATCATGAAATTGTATTCGTTCGGGTGCTTAATTTGGCGGAGCATTCTGTGGTTCTAAATGGCGACACTCCAGTGGCACTTTTTGAGGAAGTTGACTGCTTAGATTCGATGTCGTTCAACAATACACAGTTGATAGAATCTTTTTCAGATCTTCTGGTTCGATCTTTGGAACATCTTGAACCAACACAACAGCTAGCAGCTAAAGACCTTCTCTTGGAATTTAAAGACATCTTTTCAATGGGTCCTGATGATTTGGGAAGGACAAAAGTTGTGCAGCATCGGATCGATGTAGGATCAGCTAAACCAATAAAGTAAGCTCCACGTCGACTCCCTGTGGCTAAACAGGAAGAACCCAGGCAGATAAATTGATGACATGTTGAGAAAGGGTATAATTGAAGCCAGTTCAAGTCCATGGGCATCTCCAATTGTCATGGTGAAGAAAAAGGATGGATCGACAAGGTTCTGTGTTGACTATCGCCATTTGAACTCTGCAACGATCAAAGATTCTTTTCCTTTGCCAAAGATAGACGACACTTTAGACTCAGTCTCAGAAGCTGTATGGTTGAGCACTCTTGATTGCCAATCAGGATACTGGCAAGTAGAAGTGCACCCTGATGACCGTGAGAAAACCGCTTTTGTCACAAGAGATGGTCCCTGGCAGATACGTGGGAGAGTTATGATCCCCTCGACATCGAGATCGTAACAGCGCCGAAACAAAGGAAGAAGAAGAAGAAGATGGTCCCTGGCAGTTCACAGTGATGAGTTTCGGCTTAAAAAACGCTCTAGCTACTTTTGAGCGCCTTATGTCTAACGTGTTAAGAGGATTGCCATTAGAAGTTTGTCTACCATGTTTGGATGATATTCTCGTTCACGGTAAGACTTTCAAACACATTCTCTCAAATCTGCGTTCTGTTTTTGGCCGTTTGAGAGACTGTGGTCTAAAGTTGAATTCTTCCAAGTGCAATCTTTTTCGTAATAAGGTCAAGTTCCTGGGCCATGTGCTGAGCAGTAATGGCCTATCTTTAGATCCGGCTAAGATTGAAGTGGTTCGAAGCTGGCCGACTTCAGAAAATTTGACAGACCTACGAAGCTTCGTTGGACTTTGTACGTATTACCGCCAATTTGTACTACAATTTGCTGCTATTACGCGTCCACTTCATCAGCTCACGGAGAAAAACGTCCCATTTAAATGGACTGAACTGAACAGTGTGCAAACGCTTTCGGTAAATTAAAAGAAGCATTAATCTCTTTCCCAGTATTGGGCCATCTTCAAGCGGAAGGAGGTCTTATACTCGACACCGATGCCTGTGATTACGGCATAGGAGCCGTGCTTTCTCAACAGCAGGGTGAAACTGAAGGTCATCGTATATTTTAGTCCGGCTTTGAATAAGTCTGAACGTAATTACTGCACAACCCGAAGAGTTGAAGGCGCTTGTAAAACATTTAATAATACAATATTTAAACATTTAATAATACAATATTTAAACATTTAATATATTGGAAAAAGAACGGTATTATAAATAAATAAATAAGTAGGTATATAGATAACAATATTATACATAAATAAAAATGACCTACATCATTCAATGACTTGTGAAACTGCAACTAAGTCTGCTTGCTCGATCTCTGGTTCTATTAGAAACTGAAGTAATTCAGACGGAAATGCATTTTTCGTTTCAGGGTTTAGTTTTCTCAAACCACTTATAAATGGGTCAGAAGAAACCAACAAGTTGTGAAACACATCTTCCATATTATGCTGCCTCGAAAATTTTCTTGAAAAACTTTCTCGAAAAAGCTTTATGTCTTTGTTCCGTGATTCTTGGGCTTCTTTGCCGAGCTGTCCAATCGGAAGAATAGCTTCAGATATAATTTCAGGGCTGTGTATTTATATTTTGTGTACACTTGTGGGCATATTATACCATGGGTACAGTTGCACAAACATATTTGCTGTATCAATACAATACTCCTTAAATCGACCAATTTGTATTGGATATCCACTGGATATTGTTAACAAAACAACCCTGAATTGACATATGATGTTTTCATTTATGTTGGTTATATCCGAAGAAGTAACAGAGTCATGGAAAAATCGACGGGCAGTGTTGCCATCGTTCGTACTACCATAACCGGGTTTTGGTTTGTCGACTAAAAGTCCCATTCGGCTTTTAAATGCTTCTTGAATCCTTTTCTTGTTTTCCTCGACTTTCCTCTTTTTTTCTTCACCACGAGCTTGCCATTGTCCTGTAGGCAGTTTGTATGAGACATGGATTAAACATTCAAAAAAACCTTATCCAAGCATGCAAAGAGGATAACCCAAACCTCAGCTTTGACTTGTCTTGAACTTGCTTGTTCAACACCAAATCTATTTTATTGAAGTCTTTTGATGTTAGACCACAAAGATAACACCTTTGAGTTGAAGAGGTTTCAGTTATGGCATTGCAGACCTTACCGTCTATCATTGTAAGAAGCATTTTATGCTTTACTGAAATGCTTCCGTTAATTTGATCTATTAAAGTTTCTTTTAAAAGAGATATTTGGTTTTCGATGTAATCGAATTCTCTTACAGTTACATCTGTTGTTTCGTGGACGAATTGAAGTCGTATTGGTCTACAGAACCTTGTGGATGATGGATGAGGATTTTGCCACAGTATAATTTTACTATGTGATTCTGGGTCACCTGACACTAGCTGGATAGGAACAAAAGATGTTAAGAAAATATTAGCATCTGAAATGTTTGGATCTGAAAAACGTTGCTTATATTCACTCATGACTGAGCTTCCATCACAACCCCATTTGGAAATGAGGTGAATGTTAGACTTTTCATTAATATGCAATGTTTCTATAACATTTCTGATTCCATGAAACAAACGTCGAATTGTGTGATGTGATCTAATAAACTTTGAAGCGGTGATTCTGCGATTGATTCAGTTATAACCAAGTTTTCAGGATAACATTTTTTTTTTGCTTCTAAAACAGCTTCATAGTTTGGATACATATGGTTATTATGTTTTATTGCAGAATCTCTGATAACATTTTATTGGAACTTAGTTAATTTCCCTTCAACAACTATAGAAAGAGCTTCTTCCGCTGTATATGGAATAATTTCCTGGTCCATTTTCTTCAAAGCTTTTTGATATTTTTCGGCGCGTGAAGGAGTTGAAAAGATTATATTTTTCATCACATTTGAAGAATCTAGTTTTCCTTCTTCTCTAAGTAGCACCTGCGCAGCATAGCTTAATTCTTCGGTATTATAATTAATATGCAAATCTTCTGTTTTACGTCTCTTTGATCGTTCGTCTAGGTCCGAAAAATCCTTTTGAGGCCGTCCAACAAAGCCACGGGCTCGGCATGGAAAAGAAATTTCATATTGAAGCCAATTTGTATTTTGTTTTAAGAAGGTGTTGTAATTTCTTGAGGCGCTCAGCC
Organism: Philhelius festivus; assembly: GCA_963931855.1. Taxonomy (NCBI): domain Eukaryota; kingdom Metazoa; phylum Arthropoda; class Insecta; order Diptera; family Syrphidae; genus Philhelius; species Philhelius festivus. The sequence continues at coordinate 99,907,173 of OZ007555.1, forward strand.
ATCTTCTTCTATGTTCATAAGCAAAGTCAGTTAAATTTTTCTTTGTTTGCTCTGAAATTTTAATATTGGTCTCGTTTTCAACCTTTTCTACCAAAAAATTCATTTTTTCTGTAATGTCACGAGACGTACAGCTTCTAAAAAATTCAGAAAGCTGATTTCTTGAAAGAAAATGAAACTTGATTGCGATCCTGTGTCAAGAAAAAAAAAATCTAATTAAAAAAAAAAAAATCACGGTCCTCAACATCCTTTAAAGCCAATATTTTAAAAAGTCGCAAAAAGCCGCAATGTTTTAGGATTGTTTCCTATAAAGAAAACATTAACCTAACTTTTAACACTATTTTCATTACAAAACAATGCAGATCAACTTAACTTTTTCATTACTGAAGAAGAAATTTTTTTTGTTTTTACTGCGCAAACACATTATCTTAAAAAGCTTAAAAAATTTCTTTAGACTTAAAATATTGCAAAAAAGTCTCATTATACTTTTTTTTACATACCACTAGCAACAGAATCCATATTAAATTATTTCACAAAGCACCAAAAAAAATTAATAAAAAATATCACGAACAAAACTTGCTACTGCACTCGTGAATTTAAAGTTTCCACTTTAAAGCATGTATGTACTGATTAAACAGTTACAATTTGCATCGCATGATCTATCAGGTTCAAAGCTCTTGTTATTTGTAAACAACTTGACATTAAACAAAAACAACAAATCGTAATTTTTTTTTGTAGTTTTGGCCATGAATTTGGGGAAATTTACCTGTGTGCGCTGCATTGAATTGGTTGTTGTCTTTCAAGAATCTAGAAGGTCAACTTGCACAGTGGATGGAGCGCCTGCAGCAATATAACTTTCGAGTGCAACATCGAGCATGAAAAAAAACACCTCAATGCGGATGCGTTTTCCAGGCGCCCATGCGGGACAGATTTTTGCAGCCACTGTGATACAAAAGAAAGGTACGCGCTATTAGAATGGCTTCAAATGATGTTGACCTCGAGAAACTTAAGCACGCACAAGAAACAGACTCCATTCTACCGCTGATAATAAATTGGGTAAAAGCGGGAAGTCAGCCTACCTGGAATGAGATTTCGAGTGAGTCTAGTGAGATCAAAGTTTATTGGGCACAATTTGGAAGCCCTAAACTACATGATGGCATTTTGTATAAGAAATGGGTGCCAGCACTGCCTTAGCTGCTGCAATGTGTGGCTTGGCTTGAACGAACGGTAATTGGACCACGTTGTTTTAATACGGTTTTAAATGGAGAATCCTATCTGCAACATCTAAGAACCCTTTTGCTAAATTTATATGAAAATATACCTTTGGCTATAACAGACAATTTAATATACCAACAAGATGGAGCTCCAGCACACTTTAGCCTGGTTGTGAGAAACTGGCTGAATAATTATTTCAACGACCGATGGATATGACCACCAAGATCACTAGATTTGATTCCTTTAGATTTTTACGCTTGGGGATTCATGAAGAACTATGTATATGAAGTTGAAATTTCTTCTTTGAAGCAACTTTAACAACGCATTGAAGTCGCTGGAGTCAAATTGCAGGAGAATTTGGCGGACTTAATTTTATCTGCAGCCATAAGAAGATGCAACCTTTGCCTTTTGAAGAGTGGGGATCATATCGCAAAATTTCTTATAATATTATTAATTTTTATTAGGCTAAAATGTAACAGATAATAAAAATATTACTATTTAATTAAGTTATTTTGTTATTGCTTGCTAAGAAAAACGAATGATATTTATGCAAATAATTAATTTGAAATGAAAATTAAAGAAGAGCTTTTTGGCTTTCCAAAAAGGTATGGCATGGCATTGCAGGTTTTACCGTTGTTTTTAAATATTTTTTTTCTGTTTTAAGTCAATTTTTAAGAAAATTTTCCCTCCCGCCTAAACGGAGACCTCCGATATTATTTTTTTCTTGTCTTAACCCAACCTACTCGTTATAGCTTTTTGGTGCACCTTATACCAATCACCCTGTATATACTGCCTCACGCTAGCTCCTACAGCTCCCCTACATATGCTTGTCTGGCAAGATGTCGGAACTATCAAAAATGTCTGCCTAACGAGGAAACATCATCTTATTATTACCCAAGCAGCGCTGTCAAAGTACTGCAATTGCAGTATTTGTACTGCTTTTTGAAGCTGCGTACTGCCGTACTGCAAACATAGCCGAAGTACTGCTTTTTTTCTCGTCAACTTTTCCATACAAAATCTTCAAAGCTTCATCTAAATGCACTTAAAAACTATTCTCTACTAACATACCCAAAAATCAAATTGAAAGCAACAAGCCATTAGCCATACAGATCCATTTATTCTATTCTCTTCTCACTCCGTTTGTTTTTGTTTCTGTTTCTGTCGTCATACCTATAAAGTTTATAGGTATAATATATAGTACAAAATATATAGTATAAACCTTTTTAACATTTCTTATATAAACTCTTTGAATGAACTCATAAAATTTCAAAAATCTACCACTTGCCACTCATGTATGCGTAGTTAAAATTTTGTAAAACACTTTTTAGTACTTCAATTAAAAATTCAAATTCTAAAATCCTTTTTTTTTTAAGTTTTGATATGCAATGTTTCTTAAACTTTTTGAACGCTTCTGTATAAAAAATTCATTTAAATTCGATATGATAATGCCCACAATGAGAAAGTAAAAAATAGAAAAAATGGTTGTAATGTAATGACTTAATTTGAATTTTTGTTTATTAAACTGTAGATCGTACAGACATTTTTTTTATCAACATTCTAAGGGTTGTTTTCGAGAAGAATACGATTTTCGAAAACCATTTTTTAACATTTTTATAGGCGCCGTTATTTTAAGATAAAATAATTTTTCTTTCTGCATTTAGTTTCAAAAAAATCGAGTATGTGGCTAACGAAATATTGAGTTTTAACATAAATTTGAATGACAATCATCTTCTGTTAAGTATTAAAGACGTCTAAATTGGGCCTAAAGCGGAACTCTTGATAAAAGCAGAAAATATTTCTATTACACATATATTGTTGAAATAAAATCGATTTGCCTAAACTATTATAAAACTCTTTGCCAGACTATAAAAAAAAGATTCGATTTTAATGATAAAACCCTGATAGTAATACAAAAACTAAGCCCAAGAAATGTAGGTGAAAGTTTAGTAGAACTCAATCCTTTATTTCCAAACCTTGTGCTAAACATTAGCATTGAGGATTGGGAATTTGAGTGGAGTGGAGCTCTACTGAACTTTACAGATTTACAGATTTGTCAAGAGAACTTGAACTAGAATGATTCTGGTGTGATGTATTTTCAGCCAGAAATGGTTTGGGAGAAGATCGTTTCCCTAATATAACAAAAGTTTTATAGGATCCTTACTTGCTTTGCCACACAGTAGTGCTACTTGCGAGCGAGTTTTTTCAAACGTAAATTTGATAAAAACAAAAACTAGAAATTCCTTAAATATGACTACTGCAAGCGGTATCTTTTCAGCCAAGTCGTTGTTGGACAGGTGCCAGATACATTGATGGAAACTATATTCAAATTTATTTAAACGATACAAGAAGAGTTAAATTTTTAAAATTTGGCCAGACTAATAAATTATTTTGTGCAATTTAAGCATAATTTTGCTTATTATTTAAATATTCTAACGTATGTACATACAAATATAAAACTCATTAATATTATAAGATTTAAATTCAAAGCATATATATGTATGTATATAGAAAATTCAATAATGTTGTTTTTGTTTGTATAATTCTTTGTTAATTGTGAATTTGATGAAAAAAAAATTTTCATTTTACTGCCGTACTGCTGCGTACTGCTTTTTTCTCATGAAGTACTGCTTTCTCAAAGAATGAAACGACAGCCCTGTACCCAAGTATTATATATGAAAATCACCTTTTATATTATAAAGTGAGTAGAATCATTTTTTCATGAACATTAAGGGTGTCTGGCAAGGGGTTGCCACTACGTAAAGTGTCTGGCAATGAATGACCTGATTTTTAATAACATTCTGAAGGTAATACCAAAAAATCACCCTCGTCAAACTAGATCGGTATTTTACACACCTTTAGTACCGTTTGCCTGCCAAAGCCACGATGACCCAAACTTCATAATGGTCCATCGTTCTTAAGTTTGGTGGGAACATGCACTGACAAACTTTCAGCTTTTATAAAATAACGAAGGTCTGGGGTTCACGGGCTCTTGCTCTATAAAGGTGGGGCACACATTTTTTTTTTTTAAACTCCGCGTTTGGCTCCCTCTAAGCGATCTGCCTGCCCTCAGAACCAAGTTTATTTTCGTTTCATCAGTAGCCAAGCTAAAAACCTTTACCAAAAATAAATATTTTGAATATACAGTTCTTTCTTTTTTTATAAATTTTTGACAGCCTTAAGAGATGTATCTCGACTGTTTTTTGTTTTAGATAAACTAAAAACTTGTACTTTTCTTCATTTTTTTTTTGTTTTGACTAAACTAATATCACATTATTATAAAGTTGTATTTTGAAAATCAAATCTTTCTACTTTTTTGAATTCAAACTTCAGTTTTCTTGTATACATATGTACATACATAAGAATAATAAGACTGTTGAAGTTTTTTTTTTCTATTTTGTTTTGACTAAACTAAAAGTCGCAATACTAAATACATATGTGCATTAAACAAAACACTCTCCCAGGAGCTTTGTGGCTTTCATCGTATTGAGACAGTATTTTTTTCGACCTCTGCCAACGCTATTAAATAGCGTATTTTCAAAAAGATATTGTTAACGATCTTTTAAACAGACGAATGTGTTCGCCCGACGATTTCACCAATATTCCGCAAAGATTTTGCTTTGGAATGCAAGTTGATTAAAAGTTTTCTTGTAGAAATGTCGGTTTGTTTACTTTTTTTTCATTTTAACAATTTACTAAAAAAATGTCGGCTTAAATGTCGCGAGGTAAACTAGAATACGTTCTAATATATTGCAAAGTAAAATAGTACAGCTGAAGTAGCGGCAAATTTAGGATCATACAATTTTACAACGCTTACCATTAGGGTGTACGCTCAATTTTGTGAGTAGAAATAATAAATTTTTTCTAGTATTTTAACTGTTACTTTTTTTGTTTATTGTTTTAATAGTTTTTTTTAAAGATGAGTTCATAAATATTAAAATATAAATAAAATAAAAAAAAAATATTGAAAATTAATATTTGTTTCATTAAAAGAGAAAAAATAATGAATTTGCATTGATGTACGCCCAATTTTGGGAATAACTGTATGTATGTATAAATTCGATTACAAAATCAAAATGTTCTTTTTCACTTACCATCGATATCCTGTTCTTTGAAATGCAGCGCCTGAAATTAAATTAAATAAACCAAATAAAAAAAGGAACAAAATAAAAATAAATCAAAGTACCTACAGTAAAACCCACTTAAGAGAAACGGCAAAATGTCACAGTCTTTCTATCACTTAAGCGGGTTTTTCACTTAAACGAACCCCGCTTAAGTGAAAAATAATTTCTTTTAAGCGGATAAGTGAAGAAAAAAATTCACTTAAGCGGATTTCAAAATTCCATTAAGCGGAGATTTAATGCTAGAAACAATATTGTTTATATCTTTTGAACTTGCCTTGAAAGAAGTTATACTCGTATAAAACAACGATTAAATAACACAAAAATAATTTATTGAAAAACGAAAACTAGCCAATTTTTGTTCTGTTCGATTCAGCTTCGGGTAATGATAACCATCATTTAATTTATACAATTTTGAAAAAAAAAAACATGTCGGGGAAGGTTACACGTTTTGTACTAAAAGTACGCAGCAGTAAAGTAGCCAGACAGGATCTTTTTTTAATTCATTTTTTTTTATTTAAAAAAGCCTTGAGATTGGATCTCATTTGTGGCTTAAAAATATATATGTCCATTTTAGAATTACATTTAGCATACATATTTATTTGTGTACATTAAAGAATTCAAATTATAAAAAAAAAATATTAATACAAAACTAAACGTTTTATAATAATTAGTTTTTTATAATTAAATAACTAAAAAAAAAGTAAAGTAAAAAATTTAAATTAAGGTAATTATTGAACAAATAAAGAGTGAAAATGCAACACTTCGTCTGGGTCCTGTAGATAGATGATTTTTTATACTCGTAGAGCAGATAAAATTATTCAAATTTAAATTTGTTTTATATGGAGCACATAAACTGTTCCAAATTCTGGCACCAATTATGAAGAAAGATCCGCGTGTGGAATATTAATATTATTTGTACGCGAAGAAGTTGAAAATTCAAGTCTCTCGAATAAATAAGCGGGGGTTTGAGATCGTACTAATTTAAAGATGAATTTGCAAATTTCAATGGTGAAATGTGACATTAATGAAACTCCAAGAACACAGTGGGACAAACGTGATACATGATCAAACTTTCTTAATGAATGAATGAAACTAGTGCATGAGTTGAAAGCTACTTTAAATTTTTGTTTGATTATTGAATGAATCGTACGTATAGATCTGTAGATCGTCAGCATAAAGGTTATATCTGCTGTATTTAATTGTTTAATAAAATAGTATAAACTACATGAAACTACTTACATCTACATACTTAAAACTAGAACAGCAATAGTAAACATGATTTTTGTTTGTGCCACTCTGACTGTCCCTGCTTAAAACCATTGGCACAACATTTTAAACAGCCTAATATTAAGGTAAGAGTATGATACTACTTAAGAATTTGCTATCTTTAAAGTTTTTTAGTTACTCATTCTTAATTTCAGACATTTTCTAACTAGTATCGTACTAAGGCAATTTTCTTAATAAAATGCTTCTGAACACACCCACAACAATGACAGTATGTGCAAGAACTAAGAACATAGACCTTTTTTGACGATTGTAAATGTCAAAGAGTCATATGAAGTTAGCACGATACTAAAAAAATAAAATAGGTATTCGATGATTTTAAGTTCAGTAAAAGAGTAGAAAAAGTATGATGCTATATTCAATTTAAATTTGTAAAATCGTAGCTTTAACCTAGTTTCTGTGGTCTATTTTAAACATATCAAAGCAATGTTTAATTTTGCTATATCTAACCAAAATACAACGTCGATATGTACATATGGATATGGAATATTCTTCACTTACTATTTTAGCATCTTACTATCTCTTAACATTTTACAAAGTTAAAATCACAAACTGGCTTCTTTAAGTTTTAGTAACCTGTGAGCTAATTGTTTTTAAAAGTTAATAAATAGGAATTCGCTTTTTGGTTGAAAACCGATTTCACCAGAATTTTAAGTACCTAACGGGTGATTTTTTTGAGGTTAGGATTTTCATGCATTAGTATTTGACAGATCACGCGGGATTTCAGACATGGTGTCAAAGAGAAAGATGCTCAGTATGCTTTGACATTTCATCATGAATAGACTTACTAACGAGCAACGCTTGCAAATCATTGAATTTTATTACCAAAATCAGTGTTCGGTTCGAAATGTGTTTCGCGCTTTACGTCCGATTTATGGTCTACATAATCGACCAAGTGAGCAAACAATTAATGCGATTGTGACCAAGTTTCGCACTCAGTTTACTTTATTGGACATTAAACCAACCACACGAATGCGTACAGTGCGTACAGAAGAGAATATTGCGTCTGTTTCTGAGAGTGTTGCTGAAGACCGTGAAATGTCGATTCGTCGCCGTTCGCAGCAATTGGGTTTGTGTTATTCGACCACATGGAAGATTTTACGCAAAGATCTTGGTGTAAAACCGTATAAAATACAGCTCGTGCAAGAACTGAAGCCGAACGATCTGCCACAACGTCGAATTTTCAGTGAATGGGCCCTAGAAAAGTTGGCAGAAAATCCGCTTTTTTATCGACAAATTTTGTTCAGCGATGAGGCTCATTTCTGGTTGAATGGCTACGTAAATAAGCAAAATTGCCGCATTTGGAGTGAAGAGCAACCAGAAGCCGTTCAAGAACTGCCCATGCATCCCGAAAAATGCACTGTTTGGTGTGGTTTGTACGCTGGTGGAATCATTGGACCGTATTTTTTCAAAGATGCTGTTGGACGCAACGTTACGGTGAATGGCGATCGCTATCGTTCAATGCTAACAAACTTTTTGTTGCCAAAAATGGAAGAACTGAACTTGGTTGACATGTGGTTTCAACAAGATGGCGCTACATGCCACACAGCTCGCGATTCTATGGCCATTTTGAGGGAAAACTTCGGAGAACAATTCATCTCAAGGAATGGACCGGTAAGTTGGCCACCAAGATCATGCGATTTGACGCCTTTAGACTATTTTTTGTGGGGCTACGTCAAGTCTAAAGTCTACACAAATAAGCCAGCAACTATTCCAGCTTTGGAAGACAACATTTCCGAAGAAATTCGGGCTATTCCGGCCGAAATGCTCGAAAAAGTTACCCAAAATTGGACTTTCCGAATGGACCACCTAAGACGCAGCCGCGGTCAACATTTAAATGAAATTATCTTCAAAAAGTAAATGTCATGGACCAATCTAACGTTTCAAATAAAGAATCGATGAGATTTTGCAAATTTTATGCGTTTTTTTTTTAAAAAAAGTTCTCAAGCTCTTAAAAAATCACCCGTTATTAACATTACACTTCTTTGGGAAAATTATTCTATTAGAACACAAAGGATATAATCTATGTACACCAAATTTTATCTTATAGGAGCATTAAATGGAACGGTCCAGTCCACAGTGGGGAAATAATAAAAAACATTTCGAAAAAAAAACAAATAACAAAATAAATTGTAGGTTGTCCCTTTGACTTTTGAGTTTCCGACATTTCAAATTATTAGGTCCGTTCCTCAGATTTAGTTTTGTTTGTTTTGTTAATTTTCACGAACCGTCTTTAATAACATGGAATTAGTATTCCACCAGTTAGTAAAACCTTTGTATATAAAACCTATGGCGCAAAATTTTAATTGAATTAGTACGATGCTAAAGCTGTTTTAGTATAATACTTGTTTAAAACAACGAATTTGAAAATTTTAATCGAATAAAGCATCATACTGTCTCTACCCTTTTATTGAAGTTAAAATTATCGAATACCTATTTTATTTTTTTAGCATCGTGCTAGCTTCATATGACTCTTTGACATTTGCAAACATCAAAAAAAGGTTCGTGTACTTACTTTTTAACACGAAATACCATTGTTTTAGGTGTGTTCAGAAGCAATTTATTAAGAAAATTCTTTTAGTACGAGTATCGAGTTAGAAAATGTTTAAAATTAAGAATGAGTAAGTAAACTCCTATAAAGTTAGCAAATTGTTGAGTAGTATCATACTCGTACTAATACCTTAATAATAGGCTGTTTAAAATTTGTCTCCTATAGTATTATCATAATTTTGTATTGCGCTGAAATTAGCGCACGATTTTACAGTGGAGAGTAGGATAAGATACAAAAAAAAGTAGTAAGAGAGAGAATATTTTATTATTAAATTTAGCAGAGACAAATCTAGCAAGTACTGTCCCTATACTTAAGATGTCGCCACAATCTTTCATCTTCTTGATAGTACTATAAGTTTTATATACAAAGGTAAAACGAAAAAAAAAGGTTCAACATTTTCGAAGAGCTAGTAAATTACTAAAAGTTTACCAATTTGCTAGCTATTAAAATGCTAAGCCCTTTATAATAAGTTGTTTAAAATTTTTGCCCCAGTGTCTTTAGTGCTAAAGGAAGTGCGCTCAGTTCTAGAAACGCATATTTCCTCCAAATGGATTACTTTTAACTAGCCGACCCAGCTCTCGAAATTCGAGTGCCAATTTATTTATTAAATTCATTGTCATTCAATAAAAGACAGAGAATTCATGATTTGCTTTAAATTGTTGAATGTAATGGGAAGTACCTACAAAGCACTCAATCCTGGAGTCCAAAGGAAAACAGTTAATGGTTAACAAACTTTCAAACATATACACATTTTTGACACATTAACAATTTTTGTTTCGATTCTTTCATGTCATTGTCCTTCAGCTGTTGTTATGGCCATAATATTGGAATCGAGCCCACGTCGCCGGAGTGAAGTCAACCTGTGAATTTTGTGTTACATCTAAAACTTTCACTCTCATCATTTTTTCATATCGCGGCAATAAAAAAAAAAGGTTGTGACGTTCTTGACGTACGCGCGGTAGAAGTAACACTTTTTTCCCTCAGCCTCCATAAGATTCTACCCTTCAAGTGTACAAACATTTTGTATTCTAAAAGCATGTCGCTGATAGCGTGTCCTTTTGACATGTCACTGACAGCTGCATAGAAAATTTTGTACCCTCAACGCCGGAAAAGAAGTTTTATTTCAAAAATATTTATCATTCGATTGGAACTCGAACCCACGACGCGTCGTTGCAGTGAACTTCTTCCATCTCGAAAAACACAAAAAGTAAACGTTGAAATGGTTCTAAATTTCACTTTTTCACTTTTTGAAAACACTAATACAGAAATTGCCCGATAGATGATAGATAGATGATCTAAGACTCAACTACATTTAACTTCAAAGAGTGAAAAGTGAACAAAATGTGCTGTATTTTTCCAAACAACAACAAAGGCAAAAGTTAAAATGGTTCCATCTTTTACTAAACTTAAACTGTATGACAGTATAGTTTAAATGTATGTTCTATTCAGCAAAAGATGTCGCTAGTCGATTTGAAATTTCTAATTGTTTTTGTTTTCCGGGCATTTTTTTGCAATTTTTATTTATTGTTTTAAACAATTTCTGTGTAGTATATTGTATATTCAAACAATTTTGGCCTTCTGCACATCTATGCAAAAAAAAAATTTCGTTTAATATGTAATTATGCCCCTTCAGTTTTTGTGGGCCGTGAAAAGTGTGCCACAAAAAACATGTTCACCGTTTTATTATATGATTACTCTGAAGCAGAAAAACGTCGGGCTAGAATAATTTTTTTGTGAAAAAAAGTGGTGTACGATAGTGTACACATATCAAGATAGCATCTCCAAAGAAAGAACTTGAGCACGCATATTACAATCGTTAGCGAACTTCGACCGTCTATGTTTTGCTTGGTTCTTACCACAAACCTCCTTCGCGGTGTCCAGATTTTCCTCCATCAATATGACCAAAATTTCTATTTGCCTTTCATTCGTTATAACTTTTGCCCTGCATAAAATAATTATCAGCCAGACCACGGGCTTTATTTTCTAGGTGTCTGAATTTGACCAAATTCCCCTAGACAAATATAATTTACATTGCGTTCGTGCTGTAAATTTTATTAGTGTTGATAATCGTCGACTAATATATTGCGTCTTAGAAGGGTACGACAGCATCTAACTGATGAGCCCAACTGTCGTACCTGGGCGAAACGCATTTGGACTAGAGGTCACAAAACGCTTTCAATTGATTCATTCAATATAGTCCACAAAAACAAAAACAAAAACTATAAAATTTATTTTTATATTTTTCGTTTTTACTTCTTCTTCTTCATCAGCCAGACCACGGGCTTTATTTTCTAGGTGTCTGAATTTGACCAAATTCCCCTAGACAAATATAATTTACATTGCGTTCGTGCTGTAAATTTTATTAGTGTTGATAATCGTCGACTAATATATTGCGTCTTAGAAGGGTACGACAGCATCTAACTGATGAGCCCAACTGTCGTACCTGGGCGAAACGCATTTGGACTAGAGGTCACAAAACGCTTTCAATTGATTCATTCAATATAGTCCACAAAAACAAAAACTATAAAATTTATTTTTATATTTTTCGTTTTTACTTCTTCTTCTTCATCAGCCAGACCACGGGCTTTATTTTCTAGGTGTCTGAATTTGACCAAATTCCCCTAGACAAATATAATTTACATTGCGTTCGTGCTGTAAATTTTATTAGTGTTGATAATCGTCGACTAATATATTGCGTCTTAGAAGGGTACGACAGCATCTAACTGATGAGCCCAACTGTCGTACCTGGGCGAAACGCATTTGGACTAGAGGTCACAAAACGCTTTCAATTGATAAAATAATTATTTGAATGTTGAAAGATTTCATATACATATAGAGGTACAAAGGTTGAAAATAAAATTGGCACACCAAATTTTTTTTTTAATTTTTGCAAAATTGTTTCTATGCATAAAAACCATTTTTTGTGAAAACAATTATTTGAGTATGTTTGAAAAATAAAAAAAATTTAAAACATTTAAAGAAAAAAATTGGTACGCCAACTTGGTTTTTAATATTATACAAACAAAAGATAAATTTTCAAAACAAATATTGAGACGTTTTTGAGATATTGTACGAGTATTTTCCAAAAGAAAAATAGATTTTTGTTTTCAAAAATTCAAAAACTATTTTTTTTAAGGTTTTAAAATGCATCTTCTATGGTACAGTAAGTAATATCTTAATTTCAATTTTTTTTATTAAATTATAGATCGTAAAAATTAATCGAAAGAAAACAGTTTATCAAAATTCTAGGCGCCGTCTTCGAGAAAAATATGATTTTTGAAAAACATTTTTTAACATTTATATAGTGGTTACCTTTATTTTTAGGTAAAATATTTTTTTTTCCTCACATCTTGAAGATTATACTGAGAAACTTTTATTTATCAAGTTTAAGAAAAATCTAGCATGGGGTTTTCGAAACATTGAGTTTTGAAAAAAAAAATTATTCTTTTTTAAATCCAAGAAAAAAATTTTGAAAATTTGAAAACACAATCAAATATAATAAATTAAAATTTTTGGGTGGCCTTAGCATAAAAAAATTATCAAAATTTGTTGTACCGTTTTTGAGAAAATCAAAAATAAATGGTTTCAGGGAGGGTATCATTAATAACCACTTTTCGCAAAATTTTTTTCAACCATTACCTAGGTTTATGCGAGAAACACAGCAACTTTAACAGTAACGATAACTTCAACATCGAAAGTCTAGTGAAATAGATTACAACGTGGACAGCGTTTTTGACAGCATTAAATCAAAATGTAGTTTCAAATACGAAATGATTTTGCCGTACATAATATGATACAAAATTAACGTGAATTGCCTCAATGTATACGACTTGCGCAATTTGTTGTACTAAAATTAATTTGTTTTTAGTAATTCTTCCGTTGTCAAAACAAAAAAAAATGACGAAACAAAAAGATGGTTGTCACATTTTCATTTGAGTGTTGATAATACTGATAAATTTCGCCTTAAAAGTTAGTAGCTTTTGTACAGCGTCATCGAATTTAGGGTTTAGGTCTAACGTTGATGTCGATGTCGAACTTGCTGTGTTAATGTAATCAAAGCCATTTAAAACCAGTGGCTCTAAAAAGAGTGACGTGGTTGTCAAAGTTGCTATTGAAGTTGCTGTGCCAATATGTTTCTCGCATTAACCTGTTGAGATTAGGTTTCGCAACGCCTTTTATTAACAACTCAACATAACGACATCTAGCGTCACTATCAATTATGTCGTTCTATTTATGTCCACCATTATCATACACCCAGTTCCGGTCATGAATCTTCTTTTTTCTTGCTGTGAACGCCATACAATCAACACCTAGACATCGTAAGCTCACTATAACTATACATCAAACTTATATTCATCAAACTTATTTAATTAATAAATAACTCTACAATATTTTGTTACCAATTTGATTTCTTTTATTTTGAATAACTAAAGTTTTAACAGGTTATGGGCCTAGATAATCAATAATGGAGGAAGCCAAATATAAAGTTCCTTTGTTGGACGGAACCAATTTTAGTAATTGGAGTTTTAGGCTAAATGTTGATCTTGAGGAACGAGGCTTGGCAAAAATCATTTACAATAGTCTAGAAAATCTTGTAGAACAAACAGAAAAACCAAAAGTTGTCGAAAAAATCAAGCATGAAGAAAAGCGTTGCAAGGCTATGAATGTACACAGAATCGCAGATGCTCAACTCGAATACATTAAAGATAAAAAGATAAAGGATTTATTCCCATCTCTTGAATACCGTCGGAATGTTTCATGTATTTCCTTGTTTTATCGCTTCTATCACAAGCAATGCTCCCTCGAAGTAGCCAGTTGCATCCCTTCCCTGTATCAGTCCACCCGCGATACCCGCTTCGCTAGGAATGCTCCTCAATTCACCCTTGAGCCTAATTTTGGTCGTACCTTTAAATATAGAGATTCGTTTTTTAGTTGCACAACACCAATCAATTATCTCGCTTTCTTCTCCATTCCCATCCCACTTTAGTTCTTAGTTCTCCAGAGTCGAATTGTGTCGACAACTGCAGCATCAATAGAGTCGAATGATTATCGAATTTGTCTGTTTCATAAGAGTACTAAAGTTTACATACGTAGGTGACCAGCAGGAAAAGAAAGGTCATTGATTTAAGACTTTCATTCGGAAGGGCATTTTTTGACGATAATGACGAAATTCCGAAAATGAAGGTTAAAAACTTGATCTATTTGCTTAGCGCGACGAAATACTCGTAACTCCACTATAAACTTCGGTAACTCATGTACCATGCCCTCAGATGGTTTTGGGTGGTGGCCCGTGAGTAAGTGATCTGATTCATTACGATTGAGCTTAAGCAAAAACAAATTTAATCGTCAAATTTATCGTCAGTGAGGGCTCGGGTGTATATATACCTGTCAATAGGCTCTAGTTGTTGCTGGAGAAGTTGTTTCATTTCTGACATGGGATGATCTTCCAGGTTCCAGATGAATTTTCTGTAGAGCTTAACTGCTTTGAAATAAATAACACCAATCTGCCTCGGTCATAAATCAGAATAGATATGTGAATGGAAAAAAATAATTTAATAGAAGACTGAATCGCACTTACGACGATAGCTTTTACGTATAAGTACTTTGGAATTTGAAAATTTTATATGTATAAAACCAAGTATGTAATTGTAATTACAAACAAAATTTCGAATTTAAAAAATTTATTTAATTGAAAAATCGTTAAATGAGTTTCATTTATAGTAACTTTTTATATACGAAATTTCTTTAAAATTTTTCAAAAATATAATTCGGCATGCTAATTTTAAGTTTTTAATAATATACATTGAAGGAGATAATTTTAAAAACCACCATCCCTCGGTTTTCACTTTGTATATTAACTCTATAGTTGTCTCATGGAACTTAATTAAAAGTTTCCTATCTCTGCCGCAGAAACGTTTGTATCGCCATATTTAACAGCGCAGAGACTAATGTGGGGGAAAAATTTTCAAAGTGATATCCACTTAGTTTAAAGAAAATCGAGCCGTTTAGGCTGTAGTCGAACAGACAGACAGGCAGACAGAATTGCGAAACCCACTTTTTTAGTCTTCGCTATCATCGTAATATCAACTTTGATCAAAATCTCGAGTTCGATTGTTTTTACGAATGCATATTATGTCTTTCCCTATATGGGTAATTCTTTTACAAACTGTACGAAATCGAACGAAAAATGACCGACCGATTTCCGATTTGGCTGAAATTTTTTTTACGTGTTCTTTATCGAAAAAGAAAAGACACCTGTCCGAGGAATTTAATTTTGTTTTGTTTTTTTTTTCGAAAATAGAGAGGGTTGAAAATTTCAGATTTCGGTGATTTTTGGCTTGAAGACTGATTTTCAAAAATTCATAACTCCGGTTCATTTTAAGCTAGAGACACAATTTTTTTTTCATTTTGAACCCACCACTTAGCGTGTTTAAAGTAAGACCATCGTATTCTAAGTCCAATTTTCCATCGAAAATGCTTTTTTTATTAATGGAGAAACGATTATTATTATTGCAAACAAATTAAAAAGACGAGCGCGTCTGCGCGCCAGTTGCAAAGTAAACCTCGTATTCTTGCCTTATACCGTTATTCTCTGCATTCTATTGCAAATAGTATGAACAGTATGTTTTAAATTTTCAATTAAACAATATTGTTTATCAATAAATAATGTTTCATAAGAAATTTTATTATAACGTTTCATGAGCACCATCTTTCTTTTTTTATTGAATATTTCTTGGAACTATTTTCACTGCTATTATTTTGACCGCAGCTGTATGTACATACACAGTTAGAAAACTATTTCTTTAAGAAAATCTTATAGGTACGTACCTACCTATATTTTTATTAAAGAAAATAGCTTTTGCATAGTATGTAGGTACATACCCATAGAAAATTGTATGAAATTAAAATAATAATTTTGATTAGGTACAAAAACGAAAAATTATTGCTATGCGTTGATAGGTATTTATATAATTAAATATAAAAAAATTTGATATAGGTATAGACCAGTTTTTAAAATTTATTCATAAACTTTGTTTGCAAAAAATATAGAAAATTTTTAATACTTTTTATGTGTATAATAAACAATTTCAAAAATTCATAAATATTCACATAAAGCTATTTTGAAAAAAAAATCAAATAAGTTTTTCGAGAATTTTAGAAAACTTAAATTAATTAAAAAAATAGAATAAAATTTTTATTGACATAATATTTAAAAAAAAAATCAGATACCTTTTTTGGAAAAAATATTTTGTATGCATTTACATATTGCTTATAAGCAATTTTTGAAAAATTAAAAAAAAAAGGAATTTGGTGTCAATTTTAAGAAATTATTGATGCACTCCACATGAAAAGTTTTTAAAATAAAAATAAACTTTTTTTACAAAAAATTGTTTTTATCCATATATTTTGTAAAAAATAAGATATATGCCCTGCGAATTTTGAACAAACAAACATTTCTTTTAATGTTTGTCTACGAATTTTTATCAAATTTAGAAATTATTAATTCATTAAAATAAATTTTTTTTTTATTTTGTTAATATAAATACAAAAAGTAAGAATTTATGCAAACAAAGTTTAAGGAACCTTTCTAATAATAAAAATAAAATAAAAAAAATTTGGTACGCCAACCTTAAGTTTTTATTATTGTACGAATGAAATTAAGTTTCGAAATAAAATATTGAGCCGTTTTTGAGATATCGAATTTTCCAAGAAAAAAAAAACAATTTTTTTTCCAAAAATTAAAAAAAAAATGTTTTCAAAGCTTTGAGATGCAATGTTTTTTAAACTTATTGGAAGCATCTCTATAAAAAATCCCTATTTCGATAATGAGAAAATTGTCAAACGTCAAAATTTGAAAAAATGGTATCGAAAAACGAATTTTTATCTTTAAACGCGATTTGCGGCTAAACGGAGCCTCGTAGACCCCTCAAAGTTGACATTTTCAAACGTGATTTCTGGCCAAACTATTCATCCTACAGAATTAAAAATTACATATTCGTGATCTAGGGAGTGCCACCTTTCAATCCACGTATGAAACGAAAAACGCGAAAACGCTTAAAACGTATTTTAAGCGTGGAACAAAAAAATATTGTTTTTAAGTAAAATCTCCTCAAATCGTGCGCTAGCTTTAAGTTTTATTAATGTACGAATGGAAATTAAATTTCGAAAAAAACATTGCGCCGGTTTTTGAGATATCGATTTTTCCAAAAAGAATGACTTTATCCAAAAATTAAAAAAAAATATTATAAATATATAAGACTTTTGATAATATTAAAATTTTCAAATTTTCACATTTTTTGGAAAAAGGAAAATATTTTTTTTTTCGTAAGTTACTTGATATTTTTTCAAAAAAGGGTTTTCGAAAATCGTATTTTTCTCGAAAACTGTTCCGAGGCTGAAATTTCTTTCTTTTTATTAATTTTTGTATATAAAAGCTTATATTTTTAAGAAAACAACACGAATTATAATTTTTGTTCTTGGAAGATAGTTTTGAGGAAATATTGAGTTTAAAAAAAAAAAATTTTGAAAATTTTTGTAAAAATCCAAAAAATTATTTTTTGAAAATTTGAATACACAATAATATTCAAACTATAAGGACCTTTAGCAAAAAAAATGTTCAAAATCCGTCGTACAGTTTTTGAGAAAATCGAAAACAAAAAAAAAATGGTCCCAAGGGGGGTACCAAAAATAACAATTTTTTGTAAATTTTTTTTCAACCATTACCTAGCTCATTGTATATACATATATACAATGCCTAGCTTTAACTAAATGAAATTTTTTGTTTTTTTTGAGAAAAAAAATATTTATGAAATTTCGAAAAAAATTCCAAAGAAAAAAACATCCGGGGGGAAAAAATTAAAACCCATATCTACCAAGTTTGAAGAAAATCGGCCGAGTCGTTTAGCTGTAGTCGAACTCAAATGTTTAATAAAGTGGTTTATTGAACATAATAGTTCTTCATAACTTAAAAACTAAAAGAGATAGAAAGAAATGGAGTACGCCATTCGAAAGAGCATGTTTGATTTATAAAAACTGCATTTCCAACTAAATTTCGCCAAAAATGCTTACATTTGGAAATAAAAATTCGTTTAATCTCACTGCTCGCAAGTACATTTGAATCGAATCACGAATTCGAAGGAGTTTGACATTTACTTTAGAATTAGGTGGTACGAAATATACGTTTGTGATTTTGTCTCCATGTTGTATATTTATTATTAAATTCAAGTAAAAGAAAAATTCTACATAGGACAGACAGGGAAAACTTTTTATGAAAGATTTTCCGAACACAAAACAAAACACAAAATCCACATACGCCTTACACCTGATAGACAAGAACCACAATTATACAAACTTTGACAAGAACTTAAAACCAATGCACTTCAAGAAAGGCACAAAGCTCGATGCATGGAGTTGAGTGAGTTCTTTATTGAGACATTAAAATCAGTTGTACATGATTTTAATTAACAATAGCCTATGAACTACTGCGGCTGTAGTGTATAGCCTGCTTTGACAATTTTAGATAGACACCTCGTGGCTGACTTTTTTTTTACTGCTCTTGCTCATGAGAGTATATACTGATGTTTAATTGACGGAGTGTCACTTCTTCTAAGGAATATACATATGTACAAAGACCTAATACTAACTTACGAACTATATAACAAAATAACAAAAAACGCCAGATTGAACATTCATTTATGGATAAAGCGAGAACGCTCTATACTGTGAATCTAGATAGCAATTTAGATTTCGAGTTGACCTTTGTGTAACAAGTCAGCCGTGAAAAGTACTGAGATCTAAAAGTATGCCAAGGTCTTACTTCATGAAGGTTTAATACCGAATATTTAAAGTCGAATGATATTGAAACAGCTACAATGTAATAGAGAAATTTTATTATTTAATGATTACTGACTAATATTTGATGGGCTTACTGGTCAAGTTCTTAAAACCTTTCGAATTGGGCATAAACAAAATCTTGCCAAGTAAGCCCATCAAATTTTAGTCAGTAATCATTAAATAATAAAATTTCTCTATTACATTGGCAATGAACTTGGCTAGATCTCAGTACTTTTCACGGCTGACTTGTTACACAAAGGTTTTTGTATAAAAGAACTTGGCTCTTTTTTTAACATTTATGTTTTTGGTCTGATTTCATTTAATTAATCATTCTACTCTCAACTCGAAATCTAAATTGCTATCTAGATTTTTTAACATTTATGTTTTTGGTCTGATCTCACTCCTTTTTGCAAAGATTTTAATATTTTCCATGTCAAAATCTCGAAAAATATGGAAAGATAGAAGGGTGGACTCTACCTACTAAAATTAACTTACATAGTTTATAGCTTCCTATTTCTTTTGGTATATTTTCTTTTTGTTATTGGTTGTTTTGACTTGCGCTTCAATTATTTCTTCTTGTCCTGGCAAGATACCTAACACTAACATACCTACCTTAATTACAGCAATCGGAAGTGCGCCATATAAAGAAAACATTTTCTCAGAAAGTGGGTGGATACCACGCCCCCTGAATGGAAAACCTCAATTTTTATTTTTGGTCCTTTATATGCAATTTGAGCCCTACCGTTCTACCAAATTTCATTGTTCTACTCCAATCGGAAGTGTGCCATATATAATTTACATCAGTTATGAGAAAGTGGGCGGACACCACGCCCCTGAATGAGAAACTTCAAATTTTATATTTGTTTCTTTGTATGCAATTTAAGTCCTACAACTTTACCAAATTTCATCGTTTTACAGCAGTCGGAAGTGCTCCATTCAACCAACACCAATTCGGAGAAAGTGGGCGAATACCACGCCCCCTGAATGAAAAACCTCGATTTTAATTTTTGGTCCTTTATATGCAATTTGAGCCCTACCGTTCTACCAAATTTCATCGTTTTACAGCAGTCGGAAGTGCTCCATTCAACCAACACCAATTTGGAGAAAGTGGGCGGATACCACGCCCTCTGAATGGAAAACCTCAAATTGTTTTCTTTACTTGCATGACAATACCTACCGTTGTGCAAAATTACAAGTTTCTACGATGTCGGGAAGTGCTCCATAATTTTGATGATCTGTCAGTTACGGTTTTTGTGATTTTTGAGGCCTTATATCTCAGGAACCGCTTATGGTAGAAAATTGAAATTTGTTGAGGCGCTTGTGCCTGACTAGCTTAGCAAATATTCGGAATTTTAAGTTTCTGACTTCATTGGTCCTGAAGATAGGGAGGGGTCAAAAATCACCTGAGTTTGTTCCTGTAAAAAGGGTGTAGTGCCAGAACTTGGCTGGGCACTACCGTGCCCTTTTATGAGATAGTAGATACTTTTTATATAAGATATTTTTCGACTCTCTTGTAATTTTCTTTATAGTTATAATCGTTTGATGTGTTGGAATATGAATGATTCTATGGCATTGAACATTTAAACATGCGGATACTGAGATGAAAGTTAGAGGAGACTGAACGTATATAATTTTTGAAAAGTAGAATTACGTATTATAAATCACATTTATAAGTCACAATTGTTACATATTATCACATTTTCGTTAATATTAAATATATATTTTTCTGTCGAAAGATTTAAATAATAGATAATGTCATTTATTAATTAAAAGACTTAAGAATGAAATCGGGTAAGTACTGTCCACTTGAATTAAAAAGAACAAAGAACAACCCATAACAAAGAGAAAATATACCAAAAGAAATAGGAAGCTATAAACTATGTAAGTTAATTTTAGTAGGTAGAGTCCACCCTTCTATCTTTCCATATTTTTCGAGATTTTGACATGGAAAATATTAAAATCTTTGCAAAAAGGAGTGAGATCAGACCAAAAACATAAATGTTAAAAAATCTAGATAGCAATTTAGATTTCGAGTTGAGAGTAGAATGATTAATTAAATGAAATCAGACCAAAAACATAAATGTTAAAAAAAGAGCCAAGTTCTTTTATACAAAAACCTTTGTGTAACAAGTCAGCCGTGAAAAGTACTGAGATCTAGCCAAGTTCATTGCCAATGTAATAGAGAAATTTTATTATTTAATGATTACTGACTAAAATTTGATGGGCTTACTTGGCAAGATTTTGTTTATGCCCAATTCAAAAGGTTTTAAGAACTTGACCAGTAAGCCCATCAAATATTAGTCAGTAATCATTAAATAATAAAATTTCTCTATTACATTGTAGCTGTTTCAATATCATTCGACTTTAAATATTCGGTATTAAACCTTCATGAAGTAAGACCTTGGCATACTTTTAGATCTCAGTACTTTTCACGGCTGACTTGTTACACAAAGGTCAACTCGAAATCTAAATTGCTATCTAGATTCACAGTATAGAGCGTTCTCGCTTTATCCATAAATGAATGTTCAATCTGGCGTTTTTTGTTATTTTGTTATATAGTTCGTAAGTTAGTATTAGGTCTTTGTACATATGTATATTCCTTAGAAGAAGTGACACTCCGTCAATTAAACATCAGTATATACTCTCATGAGCAAGAGCAGTAAAAAAAAAGTCAGCCACGAGGTGTCTATCTAAAATTGTCAAAGCAGGCTATACACTACAGCCGCAGTAGTTCATAGGCTATTGTTAATTAAAATCATGTACAACTGATTTTAATGTCTCAATAAAGAACTCACTCAACTCCATGCATCGAGCTTTGTGCCTTTCTTGAAGTGCATTGGTTTTAAGTTCTTGTCAAAGTTTGTATAATTGTGGTTCTTGTCTATCAGGTGTAAGGCGTATGTGGATTTTGTGTTTTGTTTTGTGTTCGGAAAATCTTTCATAAAAAGTTTTCCCTGTCTGTCCTATGTAGAATTTTTCTTTTACTTGAATTTAATAATAAATATACAACATGGAGACAAAATCACAAACGTATATTTCGTACCACCTAATTCTAAAGTAAATGTCAAACTCCTTCGAATTCGTGATTCGATTCAAATGTACTTGCGAGCAGTGAGATTAAACGAATTTTTATTTCCAAATGTAAGCATTTTTGGCGAAATTTAGTTGGAAATGCAGTTTTTATAAATCAAACATGCTCTTTCGAATGGCGTACTCCATTTCTTTCTATCTCTTTTAGTTTTTAAGTTATGAAGAACTATTATGTTCAATAAACCACTTTATTAAACATTTGAGTTCGACTACAGCTTAACGACTCGGCCGATTTTCTTCAAACTTGGTAGATATGGGTTTTAATTTTTTCCCCCCGGATGTTTTTTTCTTTGGAATTTTTTTCGAAATTTCATAAATATTTTTTTTTCTCAAAAAAACAAAAAATTTCATTTAGTTAAAGCTAGGCATTGTATATATGTATATACAATGAGCTAGGTAATGGTTGAAAAAAAATTTACAAAAAATTGTTATTTTTGGTACCCCCCTTGGGACCATTTTTTTTTTTGTTTTCGATTTTCTCAAAAACTGTACGACGAATCTTGAACATTTTTTTTGCTAAAGGTCCTTATAGTTTGAATATTATTGTGTATTCAAATTTTCAAAAAATAATTTTTTGGATTTTTACAAAAATTTTCAAAATTTTTTTTTTTAAACTCAATATTTCCTCAAAACTATCTTCCAAGAACAAAAATTATAATTCGTGTTGTTTTCTTAAAAATATAAGCTTTTATATACAAAAATTAATAAAAAGAAAGAAATTTCAGCCTCGGAACAGTTTTCGAGAAAAATACGATTTTCGAAAACCCTTTTTTGAAAAAATATCAAGTAACTTACGAAAAAAAAAATATTTTCCTTTTTCCAAAAAATGTGAAAATTTTAATATTATCAAAAGTCTTATATATTTATAATATTTTTTTTTTAATTTTTGGAAAAAGTCATTCTTTTTGGAAAATTCGATATCTCAAAAACCGGCGCAATGTTTTTTTCGAAATTTAATTTCCATTCGTACAGTAATAAAACTTAAAGCTAGCGCACGATTTGAGGAGATTTTACTTAAAAACAATATTTTTTTGTTCCACGCTTAAAATACGTTTTCGTTTCATACGTGGATTGAAAGGTGGCACTCCCTAGATCACGAATATGTAATTTTTAATTCTGTAGGATGAATAGTTTGGCCAGAAATCACGTTTGAAAATGTCAACTTTGAGGGGTCTACGAGGCTCCGTTTAGCCGCAAATCGCGTTTAAAGATAAAAATTCGTTTTTCGATGCCATTTTTTCAAATTTTGACGTTTGAAATTTTTCTCATTATCGAAATAGGGATTTTTTATAGAGATGCTTCCAATAAGTTTAAAAAACATTGCATCTCAAAGCTTTGAAATTTTTTTTTTTTAATTTTTGGAAAAAAAATTGTTTTTTTTTTCTTGGAAAATTCGATATCTCAAAAACGGCTCAATATTTTATTTCGAAACTTAATTTCATTCGTACAATAATAAAAACTTAAGGTTGGCGTACCAAATTTTTTTTATTTTATTTTTATTAGAAAGGTTTCTTAAACTTTGTTTGCATAAATTCTTACTTTTTGTATTTATATTAACAAAATAAAAAAAAAATTATTTTAATGAATTAATAATTTCTAAATTTGATAAAAATTCGTAGACAAACATTAAAAGAAATGTTTGTTTGTTCAAAATTCGCAGGGCAAATATCTTATTTTTTACAAAATATATAGATAAAAACAATTTTTTGTAAAAAAAAGTTTATTTTTATTTTAAAAAATTTTCATGTGGGGTGCATCAATAATTTCTTAAAATTGACACCAAATTCCTTTTTTTTTAATTTTTCAAAAATTGCTTATAAGCAATATGTAAATGCATACAAAATATTTTTTCCAAAAAAGGTATCTGATTTTTTTTTTAAATATTATGTCAATAAAAATTTTATTCTATTTTTTTAATTAATTTAAGTTTTCTAAAATTCTCGAAAAACTTATTTGATTTTTTTTCAAAATAGCTTTATGTGAATATTTATGAATTTTTGAAATTGTTTATTATACACATAAAAAGTATTAAAAATTTTCTATATTTTTTGCAAACAAAGTTTATGAATAAATTTTAAAAACTGGTCTATACCTATATCAAATTTTTTTATATTTAATTATATAAATACCTATCAACGCATAGCAATAATTTTTCGTTTTTGTACCTAATCAGAATTATTATTTTAATTTCATACAATTTTCTATGGGTATGCACCTACATACTATGCAAAAGCTATTTCCTTTAATAAAAATATAGGTAGGTACGTACCTATAAGATTTTCTTAAAGAAATAGTTTTCTAACTGTGTATGTACATACAGCTGCGGTCAAAATAATAGCAGTGAAAATAGTTCCAAGAAATATTCAATAAAAAAAGAAAGATGGTGCTCATGAAACGTTATAATAAAATTTAATTTATTAGGTTACATTTATATGAAATCAATTATAAAAGAAAGATTTAAAAATATCGAAAAAAAACTTTAAAGAAAAAATATCTTCAATGTATAAGAAAATAGCCCAGTCAAAAAAATAGCAGTATTCATAAAAATGGAGAAAATAAGAAAATTACATTGGATTAAAAAGTAAAACAAAATGTATTTGTATTTCTTACGTCAATACTTGGTGGTAGACCCCTTATTGCTTATAACAGCTTCGCAACTTCTCTTCATTGAGTCCACCAAAGTTTGACATCTCTCCAATGAAATATTTCTCCATGCAGTCTCCACTGCTTCCCCAAGTTGGTTGTTATTGGAGGGTTTTGCATTTGAAAAGAATTTCTTGACATCTGCCCAAAGGTTCTCTATTGGGTTCAAGTCGGGGGATTGCGCAGGGCACTCCATAACAGAAACTTTATTGACCCGAAACCACTCTTTGGCTTTTTTGCTCGTGTGTTTTGGGTCATTGTCTTGCTGAAAGACCCCATCTTATTGGCAATTCCTCTTCTGCGTAAGGCAGCATGGTTCTTAGAAGAATATCCACATAAAGATGCTGATCCATTACACCATTTATGCGATATATGGGCCCTACACCTTGATAGAAAAAACAACCCCATACCATTATGCTTGAACCGCCATGTTTTACAGTCTTCCGCGTATACCTAGACACATATTCAGCATAAGGTGGGCGTCGCACATATTCCCGAGAACCAGAACCACCATACAGAACAATTTTGCTCTTATTAGACCATAAAATATTTCGCCAATGCTGAAGGGGCTTATCGACATGGGCTTTGGCAAACTGCATTCTTTTGGCGATGTGTTTTTTTTGTCAAAAGAGGAACCTTCTTTGGGCTTCTGGCATTGAGATCATTCTCCCGCAATATTCTTCTGTACGTTTCTAAACTAGCGCTTAGATTTAGCTGTTTTTTTATTTCCGTAGCCGGCAAAATGGGGAGAGACCCTTGAGTATCTCATAGTTCTCCTCTCTGATTTTGGAGAAATAACTTTTTTTCTGCCCCTGGTTTCGGGGTTTTCTGTATATTTTTTTGCGTTAATAATCATCTTAGCAGATATTTTTAAGTTTTTTTTGAATTTCCGTATAAGTTTTTCCATTAGAGAGGAGTTGGCGTATGATTCGCCGCATTTTCGGAGTGCAATGCTTATTACGACCCATACTGTAAGTTTGAAGGAATATAAATGTAGGAAAACTATGGGTTTTTATACCTTACCTTTTAGTTTCAACAACAAACAAAAATAAAATGCACGACTGGATCGCACGAACTTGCTCTTATGTAAAAGTACTTTGGAATTTAAGATACATTTTATAAATATAAAACATGAATTTAAAATGAAATTGCCGTCTGATTTCTGGAAAAGTATGAATTTATGCAAACAAACTTTAAAAAACCGTTTTATTATTAAATAAATAAATTTTTTATATAAGAAATTTCTTTAAAATTTTTCAAGAAAAAAAATGTGGGATGCGAATTTTAAGTATTTAATAATATTGATTTTAGGAAATAATTTCAAAAAATAATCGTTCATAGGTTTTGAAGATATTGATTTTTCAAAAAAAATTTTTTTTCAAAAAAACTCAACAAATAATTTTTCGAATATTTTTATATACAATATTATTTTAAACTTAGGGGGACTCCTGCTGAAAATTTTTGGTTAAAATCGTTAGAGCCGTTAATGAGAAAGTCGAAAATCAAAAAAACCGTTCTATGACAGGTACCGTTAATAACATTTTGCCCCAAATTTTTTTTTACCAAAACGTAGTCCATGTCCATAATATCACACCTAATTTTTTTTATCAAAATCGTTAGAGCCGTTTTCGAGATAAATAAGATTTTGCATTACGGGTGTATGGGGGGTACCGTTAGTTTTAGAGCTAAAAAAAAAATTTCAATTTCCCCTCTAGGGAATCACCGAAGACCCATAACTACCCAGTTTGAAGAAAATAGGTCCAGTGGCTTAGGCTCCAGATCGAGGTACAGACATACTGACAGACAGACAGACAGACAGACGCAATTGTCGGACCCACCTTTTTCGTCTTCGCTATCATCGTAATGTCAACTTTGATCAAAATCTCGAGTTCGATTTTTTTTCCAAATGCAGAACTTGCCCTATAGTACCTATGTATATCGCAAGTAAAAATATTACTAAGATTCAAAAACAATGAAAAAAATTCACAAACTATTAAACACTGCTATTATTTTGACTGCGCAAAAATACACTTTAAGTGAAATCAAATGACCTTTGGAAGAAAACCGTTATGATATGGCTTTTTTTTATTCTGGAAACAAAAGATAAAATATTCTATTACAAAAATAGTACTAGAATATTTTAAAAAGTTGCCTATATCTTAGTTTGTACTAAAATATGTCAATGGTAAGATTACACTGCTATTATTTTGACCGCAACTGTATCTATATTAATTACAAAAAAAATACAATTGCCGCTATCTAACTACCCACAGCATATAATTATTATAAAATTATTATTATAAAATTATTTTGGTTACCATAACGAAATAAAGCCAATTTGAAATTATTTAGTTTTCAAAAACGAAATAAAACCATTTGAGTTTATTAAGTTCAAATTCCTCTAGATCTTATTACAAAGTCGATAAAATGGCAACCTCGATAATTAATCGTATCAGAATTCAAACAAACCAGATTGCATGAGTAATAAAACAAAATTCACAAAAACTCTCATACACTCTCAATACTTTTTGCTTGTATTCATCTCGCGCCTGGCATATACAACTTTATATACCTACCTACATTTGATTTTGACAGCAAAAAGAAACGCAGATAAGATTTTCTCCCTTACCCTCTTTATTGTTGCCTGCATAAATATAACTCTACCTCGTCTCTTCTTTTGCTTATATTTTCTCCTTCCACGTCAACTCTGCACTGCTTAACATAGCCACACTTACGATTCTGCGGCACAATAAGTTAACTTTTTTTCGTGTTCCATGAGAGTACTATTAAAATTTATATACAAAGATGAAAGTGAAATGTAGAACCAGAATGTGTATCCTGAAAACCCTTGTATATAAATTCTTATAGTAGTCTCATGACGAGGAACGCCACGTAATTTACCAAGCGGCAGAGATAACAACTAAACTCAATACCCAAACCGTAGATTTTCTTCTCTTAGCAAATTAATTTAACATTTTCTCATATGCTATTCTTTTCTCGGCAGAGAGAGACATAAACAACAAACATGCTATATATTGCTATTCAGAGCACACAGCCTCGCACCAGCCATTCAGCGCAGGCGCACACAAGCATGCATACATTATATTTATATGCAGAAAACCTACTGAGAAGGACAGCCTACGCACGATGGATGGCGACGGCGCGTATATGAATGAGCGAATAAGGTAGCAATATATTGCCAGAGAGGGGTTTGCGATTGATGGCGGTCGATAAATTTCCAACTTCAAGCCAGACTTTTATGCCGTTTTTTAAGTTAGGTAAATTGTAAAGCGCAATTATGAGAGTTTTCACTGCTTCACTGGATGTGATTTTTCTTTAAGAAAGGGAAAATCAAGCCGTTTCGAATTTTAGAAAGTTGTCCAGATTTTCAGTTCACTTTTTTCTGAATTTGGAAACGGATTAAATACTACTGACGAACACTTTAACAGGATTGAAAATTTTGTCTGTAATATGTATCAAACAAGGGCTTTAAACGTAGACGAAGCCAGGTATGAAATATTTTTTAAATCCTGCAAACCCACAACCAAAAAAATTTTTTAAAATATCAGAAGTTACATTTTTAATAATAATAGATACCTACATAAAATAATATTAATTTGCTTATGCTAGGTTTTGAAGGAAGTCTTTTGCCTCCAAACAAATCGGTTTTGTTGCAGCAATTAAATAGATGCAACTATATATGCTATGTATGGAAGAATGCCGTAAAGAATGAACCACTCCAACTATCACCATCGGACTGTGGATGGGTATTAAAAGATAATACATATGTATAAAGTGAAATGGTTCGACGGTAATACAGCCCCTGATAAACTGGAAGATATTTTGAAGAATGAAGTGGATACATCCGATAATGAAGATTATGGTCATACTAGGGAATCATCCGATGAGTCTGATAGTGAATAATATAATATTCTTTAAGTATTTGTACATAATTTTGTTATTATTACCTACTCGTACCTATTATAAAATAAAAATCAATTTATTATATCTATAAAATAATTTAATTTTTAGTACTCTATTAGTACGTCTGGCAAGAGGAAAGCTGCATCTAAAACGTCTGGCACCTATTTATTTGTGATAAGGACAATTTTACAAATTTTTTGATGTATCACACATATGGTTTTACCAATTGTTTAAACAAATGATTTTTTGCGTACTATTAGTACGTCTGGCAAGGGGAAAGCTGCATCTAAAACGTCTGGCACCTATATATTTGTATTCAGTGCATTCTGCCCTTTAATTTAATGCCAGTTTCAAGTGGTTATACTTACGATCCACATTTTGGAAATATATGTACCTTTGGCATACTATTATTAATCTTAGCTGCAAAAAAATGCTGCCAGACTTCCATATTTGTCGTTAGTTATTTGAGGGCTTCATACTAATATAAACCACTTTTGGTTATATCTTCACGCACAAAATTTGCTGTGGGCTCCTGGTCTATTAATTATTTTATTTAATAGCGAGATTTGAGAAGAAAGTTCCCTGTAAGGTGCATTTATTCTGTTGTAGGAGTTGTGAAAGATATGTTTAAGGCGATTCTGCCATTGATGCTTGATCTTATAAAGCTTTACAATATCCTCAGGCAAGTCTTTATATTTTTTAAACGAAACGATAGTGCTTGTGGAGTTCTCTTCCAAGGTGGATAAAAGTGCTTCATTGAAGTGTAAATGAAGTGTAAAATGTGTTCTTCGATGTTTTCATTGGACATACATGTTGTGACAGGAGGAAAATACCTTTCCAACCGTTGGTCTAATTGGCTTCTAAAGAGATGCCAATTGGTATTTTTGAAAGACCTTGAGGATTGGTGATTGATTATACAGATGTAAGCCTCATTGATATGTATGTTCAAAAGCGGGGGGCAGTGATCCGTAAAGTTAGGAAGTGTATTAAGAGAGAAATTCGGGTCGATGGTATTAATAAGATCGCTAGATATGAGGAAGTGATCGTGAATGACGGGCCTCTCGGAAATGTGGGTGAGCTAGGTGACACTTTCAGAAGCGAGAGGGAGAAATTATGAAGCCAAGCTTCAAGTGTTTTACCGTTAAGGTTATACGAGTGGTCCCCCATTTGGGACTTCTAGCGTTGAGATCACCGCCAATGATGGCCGCGTCAAATCTGTTTGCTAGATTTTCTATTTTATTCAACTCTGCGGTGAGTGAAGAAACCGGAGAGGAGGAATTTCTTGGCAATGTTGTCCTTGCTGTATGTAAAGCAAATAAAAACGGAAGGAAAGTTGGAAGAGTGGAAGTCCACAAGCTCATATTTAATATTATTTTTTATGAAAATTGCAACACCTTGTTGATTATTGTTTCGAATTACGTTGAAATTGTCGAAGCAGACCTTATGCCTACTAGACAAATGAGTTTCTTGAATAAGTGCAAAGGAACAGTTGTTGTCTTGGAGAATTTTCAAAAGTTCTATTCTCCGCGAATGTGCTATTAAGGACGAAATGTTAAATTGAAGAATTTTTAGTGGGATCATTTTGAGGAAAAGAATAATTGGTTGACCAAGTCGTGAAGTTCCCCAGGTTCGACATAAATTTTTCAATCTTAGCAATGAGCGTTGTCATCTCGAGACCGAAAAGACTGTTTGATAGAGCCATGAATTAATCTAAGATGTTGGCACCCGCCCCATTCGCAGGAGGGCCCGAGGTGGTAGGGGCAAAGGTCGTATTTGAGCTTTGATTTATCAGTTGGCTGGCGTAAGAAATACCAGGGACAACTGAGGCACAGTTGGAGAGAGCAAGGGAGAACTATTTGTTTTCTTCGCGATTCGTATTTTTTATACATCTTGCAGCCTGTAAAGTTAGCTGGATGATTCTTCCCGCAGTTAGCTCATACTGCCTTACTCCCTTTCTCCCTTGCCACGGGACAAGAGCCAGGTTCATGGCGGTTGGTGCATTTCACGCAATTGTAGAAAAAAACGCAATTTTTTGCTAAATGACCAAGCAGCGAAGCGAAGCGATTTTCGTCAATTACAACGTCCATTTCATGAGGACTGGATATGGCGGGCGCAGCCATATGTTTTTTGAATGGCATTTGCCATTCTTCCATAGTGAGAGTTGAATTGATGTTCGCTTGCATCTCTACCGCTGGTGGAATAGAGTTGTTAATAGCTTCCGAACCGGGTGGCGTTGGGTTTGGAAGATCAGCGCTCGAGCGTGATGGTGCTCCGCTTAGCGCGAAATGCTGATTAGCAGCACCCAATTTTTTAATGTACCGCGAGTGCTTTTTAGCTTTATAAAGATGTTCAATTGCTTCCTTCATTTTAGAGGATCGGTGGAATGGTTTTAAAGGTGATGCGGAAATCTGCGGCAACATGCACTCAGTTGAGAGCACGTGTGGTTAAAAAAAACCTCGTAATCCACTTGAATGGTGTACCATCCACACTTCAATCTTAGATATTCGTCTTTAAAATGCTATCATTAAATAGTTTATGTACTTTTTAAAGATAAATCTTTGTAAAAAGAGGACAATCAAAAATTATTTAGAAAAAATTCATAAAAAATGGCGTCTTATTGCTATCCTCTATTGCCGATATAGGTCTATCCTCGATGCATTGAAAGAGTACGAAATCTATAAAGCGGCAAAACAGCAAGACAAGATAATGAACGATAAACTGACAATAAAAGCAAACACATTGGCCGCGTTCGCCTACGCATCCGGATATGTTTGTGTTGTTGTAATTCCATAGGAAAAATCAGCTGATGAACGAAACAGCTGATGTCAAGCAGAAACAAACAATTTTCTTTGACAAAAGATTTGGATTATGAACACATGATTCAAAGATATTTTTTAATGCTGAATTTACTGTACAAGGTACATACACATAAATATTACCGAAAAACTTTTTAAAAATAATGAAATCCAAGAACTTATTGTCATATTGAAACTTGAAACTGTTTATTTTTAAGAATCGAAGCACCATTGCTATACCTAAGTATTAATATCTTGTTATGAAACTGAACTGGGTTTCATAACATTTTTATTTTAAGAGTTACAACACTTTTGCAGCTCAAAACTACTTAAAAATCTTATAGCTAGACTATTTTCTCTTCTTGCAAACAGATTTATTTATTTATTCATCAAACAGAGATACATATAGCTCTTATATATTAGTTACAAAAATAATTAACAACATATGACAAAAATATAAAATAATAAATACTAACCACCGTAATTAAGACTAAATAACAATTTTTTTTTAAACATTCTGCTTAAGAATAAATTAAGATCAATAACTTTACATATATAATTTGAATGTCTTAAACAGCGAGTTAAGGGTTCATTGATTCCATAATTAATCCTATGAAAAGGTATGAAAAGGTACACAAAATAAGTGATTACTTCGTAAGCCACGACTTGTAACATGAAAACCAACTAACGAAAGCAACTTAGGGCAATTGATTTTATAATTAATTAAATCTCTGACAAACATGACATCGAAATACGTACGACGTAATTGTGCCGATCTGCATCCCACCGTGAGCACACGCGTGTGAGCGTAGTACATATTTTCTCGTTGTTTTATTTCTTCAAAATTAGCAATAGACAAAAAAAAACAAAAATAACAAATAAAATTATAAAGCCATCCAAATAAAATAAATCAATATATTAACTACCGCGCCCGCCCCGCCGCACAGTGGTTTGAGAGCGGAAAAAAATCCATTTCAGAAAGTAATGAGTAGCCTTTTAAGTTTTATGTGTAAGTACTTTTATGTATCCAGAGCATATGATTTCAGAGTATTTTTTTATATATATATTTTATATATATATTTTATATATATATTTTATATATATATTTTATATATATATTTTATATATATATTTTATATACATATTTACAAGCCCTCAAAGTCAAAGAAAAATTTATTCAAGTCGCGAACCGTATTTTCAACAAATTTTAGATGTCTTTTACCGAAGTTCCTTAAATTAAATTCTTAAAATTTATATACCGTTTTGTTGATCTATTCTTGGTTATTAAAAAAAAAGATGAATTATATAAGAAGCCTTCTATAAGAGGTGTCAGATATGGGTACCAACAAAATATGGTTTAGATGAAAACTTTTTGAGTTTCAAGTTTAGCTACACCTGCCTACACGTAGTGAAGTACGCCAGTGTGTGCTCAATACCTTCAAGTAACAACACAGAAAAAATCAGCTGCGGATGCTTGCCGATCTGGAAGTTACAGTGGCTCACAGCTTATTTGATACAGTATTTATTTCCAAAATAAAAACAGTGCATCTTGAAAGGTAAAATGTATATGTCCAAAATTTAAATGTAGGTTTGCAGGCGTATGTTCAAAGAGTAATTTTTAATATGAGGATTTACATATTAGCCTAACCATTCGCCAAACTAATGGGGAATATTAACTATGTACCAAAAAACACCTCACAACTTATTTGATACAGCTAACTTAATGCACCTAATGCTCCAAATTTTCACGCAAGTGATAATTATTTTATTTTTGTTTGTCACTTTAGGTTTGTTTGTAATCAATTTTTCATATTTTCTAGTGTGCCAAAGTAACGATTCGCGTCTTTTTTTTCTAAAATGGGTCATCGCACAACAATTGAAGTTCGCGAACTAGTTATTCACCACTATAAAAGTGGACAAACCTTTCGACAAATCTTAAAATGTGTTGGTTTAATGCCTCTACAGTACAGCATATAGTGGAGCGGTTTGTTCATGAAAATCGTGTTAGAGACAAAGGAAAAAACGCATCGAACAAAATTTTCAACTCGTCTGACGAACGATACATTGTTCAAAAAATTAAAATTAACCCGAAGTTATCGGCCCCGAGCTTGCTACTGAGGTTTAACAAGAATTAGGCAAGACATGTTGTGCTGAGACCATTCGCCGTGTGCTTCGCAAGCAAGATTTTAATGGCCGTGTTGCTCGTAAAAAGACTCATCAGCAAGAAAAATCAAAGAAGCCGACTTGCATTTGCTAAGGTGCATGTTCTCATGGATTCCGAATTCTGGGATAGTGTTATTTTGGCAGACGAATCCAAGTTCAATATTTTTGTCTCTGACGGGATGTCCGACGTCTGGCGGAAGGCAAATACAGAGCTTAAAACGGAGAACCTGAAAGCAACTGTGAAGCATGTTGGAGGAAGCGTTATGGTATGGGCCTGTATGTCTGGAGCCGGGATGGGAAATTTGGAGTAAATTGAGGGGACGATGGAAAAAAATATGTACCTAAATATTTTGAAAAAGAATTTGATTCAAAGTGCCGAAAAATTGGGTATTCGTCCAAATTTCCAGTTCTACCAGAACAATGACCCCAAGCATAAGTCAGGAATTGTGCAGACCTGGCTCATTTGGAACTCCCCTCATCCAATGACACCTCCGGCGCAGTCACCTGACATGAATGTGATAGAAAATTTGTGGGCTTTGTTGGACAACAATATTCGAAATCATAAGATTTCCAACAAAAATGACCTTAAAAATGCAATAATAGAAGAATGGAAGAAAATAACACCATAAGTCACAAAGAAGCTTATCGATTCCATGCCAAAAAAGCCCCAGACTCTTAAAAAGGCCAAAGGATACCATACAAAATACTAAAAGTGCCAAAAAATCAATAACTTTTAGTTATTTCTAAGACTGTATCAAATAAGCTGTGACATCGAATTTAACAGTGTTTTTAATTTTTAATTGTTATCTTGTTAAATACCAATCTATTAAAGTAAATTATAGTTCTTTGTTCAAGTGTTTTTGTTTTTCTTCCAAATAAAATTGAAATTTTTTTGATAATCTGTCTAGTCTACAAGTTATTGCAACTTAGATTTGAAATCAGATACTGTATCAAATAAGGTGTGAGCCACTGTATGTTCAAATTTATCTCATTGAATCGGTTTTCAAAAACCTCGGTTTTATGGGTGGTGTATATCAAATACATAGTTATAATTTCTTCATTTCTAATTATCAGAATGAGCTGTTTAATCCCATTATTTTTAGAAAAAATGCGTACCTTTTTTTTAAAAAATAAAATAAAATTCTTTGTTATAATAATTTAATTTTTAAAAAAGCAGGCTTTTTTGGTCAAAATTTTTTATCGATGCAAATAAAACAAAATTATTTCATCTTTTCCCAACGTTTCGTCGGTGTTCCACGACTTCTTCAGGGGAATGTCTTTAATAAGAAATATTAATTTTTTTATAAATATATATATAAACTATTACATTTAATTTACTATTTTTTGTATGGAATGGTATATTAAACAACTTACAAAATGTTCTGGTTTATTGACTCTAATACATTTTAAAAACGACATACAAAATTTTTTAACACTAGATAAAAATTTTTAAACAAAAGACTTTTTTTTAAAAAAAAGAAGAAAAACAAGAAAATAACAAATTTTATTTAAAAACAAACAGAAAAAAACGTCACAGTATTATCACAGCTGATTGTTATCACAGATTGAGGGTGGGTTTTTTTATTGCTAAAGCATAGCTCACTATTGTGTTGTCCCTGTCTTCCATTGTGTTCATTGTTCTTGAAAGGTTTTGTTGTATTCGTAAGCTTTCAAGTGTGTACCTTGCGTTTGTTCTCTTTTCTTTGTCAAGTATTATGGTGTTGTCAAAATCTGGTGTGTGTCCACTTTCAATCATGTGTTGTGATAACCCCGTTGTCTCCTTTCCTTTCTTTACGTCTGCTCTATGTTCAGAAATTCTCTTTCCCACCCAGTAGGAAATTTGCTCCTCAAGGAAAAATAAAGTTGAATTCCTCGTGGAAATCACGTGGCACTTTCATTGAGTAGAAGGTCTGCATTGGTTTCATTCATCCAAAGTCATGCAATGAGTCAGTAGTTTGCAATCCCAGTAGCATCTTGTGCTTTGTTCTCGAAAGAAGGTAAAGAAAACATGAAAAAAAGCAATATCCTTCTTACACATCCTTAATGTTAATGAATACAATGCTGAACACGTTATAATTTTTCCTGCATCTTTTCAGTGGTTATTCTAATCCACAATGAGTGTTTAATGCCTGCGATGTGAAAGAGAAAACAACCCTTTCTTTTCTTTGGAATTGAAAATCAGTAAACAACCTTTCAATAGAGCAAAACTATGGTGATCAGGTGATATTGCTAGTGAAAAGGAATGCATTTTTTCATGAACTTCGTTTACTGGGCAAAATAGTCTGCGAGCTGAGAGGAAAAAGAGAGAGAGAGAGATTTTGACCTGCAATAAACAATCCTTTTTTTTGGGGTTTTTCCCGCGATGGGTCGGCGACGCTCAATAGGTCTTTTTTTGTCATGATTTATTTCTTTTGTTTTGGAATGATTTAGTGTCAATTTTGTGATCACAGAAAACGGTTGTGCGGGGTTTTGTGTTTTCAATCAATTTACTAAAGATTAAATAACAACCATGGAGAAGGAAAACAATTCACCAACGGTAAATTCCCTATATTCTTTTGAATGATTTGCAA
Source organism: Philhelius festivus (assembly GCA_963931855.1). Taxonomy (NCBI): domain Eukaryota; kingdom Metazoa; phylum Arthropoda; class Insecta; order Diptera; family Syrphidae; genus Philhelius; species Philhelius festivus. Next base: position 99,943,360 of record OZ007555.1, read on the forward strand.
AAAGTAAATATTCCTCTTTTTCTTAGTTCTCAAATGAACAGGAGAATGAAGATGATTAATCTCTAAGCTGCTCCCCAAATTCTACCAAGTGTCAAAGGAGAGTTTTTCGACCAACCGTTTGTGTTACGTCTTACAACAAGACAAGACAATGTAAGACATATATACAGTGGCGACAAAATAAATAGCACACTTCTGTTAAAAATTCTTTCTTGGCCCTAAAACATAAGTGCATTTTGAAATCCGTTACTCTAAGACCATTTTTGTTGTAGATTTTGAATGTTGAGTATCTGGACTTTGAATATCAAATAACGGGATAAGACTTCTCCAGAAATTATTTTATAAAAAAGTCAAATGTAAGCCAAATGGTACACAAGTTGCACTCAGGTGAGGACAATTTAAATAGCACATATTGTTTCCGTTGCAAATTTAATACATTTTTAACAAATATTCTTAACTTTTAAAAGCTTAGTGAAAAAGTTATGAGTTTTAATAAGGTTCTTAGTTAAGTTGCTTCAATTTTAATTGCCCAAAATTTAGTATGAGAAGTGAAAAACAATCAGCGCTGACGTTTACCCTAGGGGTTTTTGATTTTATGAAAAAAAGTCACACGAAATCTGAACTAGAGGGGAAATAAAAATTTTCAAGGAAGAATAAGGATGTTATAAATGCTCTTTATCATTCGTTTAAGTAAGACCAGAAAAACCATACCTTGAACTGATTTTGACATCGTCTGCCTGAGCTAAGTCCCAAAAATTGAACATGCAAATGAACAAGATCTTGGTGTTAATGTGTCTGTTAGTACGATTAGAAACTGTCTCAGTGGAAAAAAGCTGTTTGGACGATTTTCCAGAAAGAAAGCAGACGTCTTTAAGAGCAATCTCTCACGTCGGATGCAGTTTGCAAGGGAGCATATTTTAAAAGTTCAAAATTGGTGGAGAAATATCTTACGGGGCGATGAGTATAAATTTAATTCTTTGGGTCAGATGGTGAAAACTACTTTCGACGATGAATCCACCAGGAATATGACCAGAATATACACAATAAAGTCTGTTAAGCATGGTAGGGGTAGCATTCTTGTCTAGGCATGTTTTTATTGGCATGGTATGGGACCACTTCATCAGATAGAGGGTATTAAGGACCATTTATAATACAAGGAAATCCTACGGGATACAATTCTACCGTATTCTGAGGAGGAAATGCCCTTGACGTGTAAATTTCAACAGGATAACGATCCTAACCATATGGCTAAGTCTGTGAAGCATGGCTATTCATCGAAAAAACCGCTGTTAAGGAATAAGCCAGCTTAGTCCCTAGATCGTAATTCTATTTAGTACTTGTGGAATGTTGTAGACGAAGCGATAAATTGAACTGATACTTCAAATTTCGACAAACTTTAACGGAAAGTCCAGCAAGCCTGGTAGTCAGTATCTGTTGAACGATTCCAGAGTCTTCCTTGGTCTATAAAACGCTGGTATTCCGCTGTGATTAAAAATAAGGGTTACTCGACCAAATACCGGATTTTTTCTTCAAATAATGCTAAAATTTTGTTATTTAATATGTTTTTTATTTGTTATTTACGAAATGTGCTATTTATTTTGTCCTAGTATACTTAAATTGTATAATTCATTTTGTTGTAGTTTTTTTTTATGAGTTCAATAAACCTCATTTTATTTTTAAATCAGACATATGTATATTTGGTCTTACTTCCTCATAAGTCAAACAGCTCTTTAAAGTTTAAGAAAGCGGGAAAAACTTGCATCACAGAAATTTAAGACTACATGTGCTATTTATTTTGTCGCCACTGTATCTACTAACTTCTTTAAAATGTATTATAATAGTTAATAAAATAGATACGTACATAACACAAATTTAATTTGTTTTTTTTTCATTCAAACTATAAATTTGCATATATTTCAGGCGCTTCTTCTATTGATGAAATAAGAAAAGAAATGGATAATGATTTCATTCATAATCATAATCCTTCTCTTAATAAAACATCGCCTAAATGTATTCCTTTTTTCAAAACTGAAAAAATGAGCTTCAAATATGTACACAATTATGTAGTGAATAATTAATATTTTCAATGATTCTTTCCCTGAGGCAATTGATTAAATGTTGACTCACTTTTCATTAATTTATTTCCATTGAGGAAAGCATCACATCAATAGAACCAGTTTTTTCAGACACAAAAATTCCCTATGAAATCGAAGATGCCGTGAGCATAGTGATTTCACAACAAAATATGCATCGAGAAAGTGTGTACCTCCTTCCAATGACAAGCCTGTGTTAAATTCCTCATAGGATTCCGTAGGAAATTCATGGGTGCAGCTCCTTTTCCGTGATGAAACACCTACTTCTTCACTAGTGAATTTTTGGAAATTTCCTACTGGGCAATTGTCTTTTTGTTGTCCCAATGTATATTCGATCGCAACTCTCCCCCTCTTTTCCCTTGCAACCAATCTGGTATATTACATTGTGTTGTTGTTCCTTTTCGATCGGTGTTTTTTTGTTAGTAAAAAGGTTTCTCAGTGTTCTATTTGATATGTATGCATAGTTTACTTTGTTGTTGTTAATAGTTTTATGTAGGCTTTTACTGTCAGTTAAATTAGGTATATATTGCAAACTGCAATATTTGGTGTTACCATCTGTCGATTTTTTTGTTGTTTTGGTTTCTGGTTTTTCTTTTTCGATAGTAGTTTTTATTAAGTTATTTGTTATGTGTGTTGGGTAATTGTTCATGTGTAAAATGTTTTTTATGATTTTAATATTTTCTTTTTGAAAAAGTTCGTCACTTATATTGTTCATTTTGTTGATTAAATTTTTAACTGTGTTTATTTTTTGTGATGTTGGTTGTGTCGAAAAATAATTTATCATTCTTCCAGATGCAACAGGCTTTGAATACCAATTAAACGTGAGAGTATTGTCGTTTCTATGAATTCTGATGTCCAAATATGGGAAACTGTTGTTTCTTTCTGTTTCAACTGTAAATTGTATTTTTGTGTGATATTTCTTTAAAGTTTGTAGTATTTTAGTTTTATCTCGTTCTTTTATTATGGCGAAAATATCGTCGACGTATTTAGAAAGACATTTTATTGTTATATTGTCTGATATTAGTTCATTTGTTGCATTATTTAAAAGGTCATCTAGTATGATGTCAGCTATTGTCGGGGAAAGAGGATTGCCCATTGGCATTCCAAAAATCTGGTTATAAAATTTGTTTCCATGTAAAAAATAGTTATTGTCTCTTAGGCAAAATTCTAATATTTTAAGAAAGTCTGTTTTCGGAATTTTTGTTAATGTTTGTATTGTGTTCCACTGTTTCATTATTATTTTGATGGCCAGGTATGTCGGAATGTTAGTGAACAGTGAAACAACGTCAAAAGAAACGAGTATATCGTCTTCTTCAATTATTTCTTCTTTGAGTTTATCTCTCAATTCAAAACAATTTTTGATGTTATATGTGTCCGAAACTATATTGCTTAAAATATTTCCAATAAATTTTGAGAGTTGGTAACACGGCACATTTGTGGACGATGAAATGGGTCTAAGAGGTAAGTTTGGCTTATGTGTTTTTGGAAGTCCATATAGTCTTGGTGCTATTGCTGCTGATGAGTACAGTTTGTCTTTAGTGGATTTGTCAATATATTTGTTTTTAAACAGCTCATTTACAATTTCATTGTTTTTTGTTTGTAGTTTTGATGTGGGATCCGTTCGTATAGTTTGATATGTATTTTTATCATCTAATAATAATATCATTTTGCAGTCATAATCTTCTTTGTACATGATCACTGTTTTATTACCTTTGTCGGCTTTTGTTATAACTATTTCATTTTTGTATGTGTGTAAAAAGTTTTTTGTTTTTTGGTATGTTTTTGATATAAACTTTTCTACTGTTGTGTTTTTAATGTTTCTCTTGAATTGTATAATGTTTTGCAAGTGATTAAAGTAATACTCGTCCTGAGGGCGCTCCTGATTTAAGTGTTAATGGAAATGGGGTTACTCATTTCACAGCAACTGTACTCAGACATGTCAACCATAAAATCTTCTTTGATATCTTACCTTATATTGGTCTTTAAAGCATAATAAACCATATATGGAGGTCTCACAACTGAACCGAACCAAGTCATAAAAAAAAATCCAAAACTAATGCCAAAATCTCCGCAAAATTGACCTCTATTCAGGGCTGTAATGAACTAATTCAAAAATTGTTTTGTTTCTTAGTTATCGGTAAAAAAAACCAAGTCAGTGCCTCTCATTTTCGATTTATTTCGAAGTATGAAGGAACCAAGTCAGTATTATTCAGTTTTCGTCAATTTTATCCTCGAACAGACGTGGGGGGTATGGTTTGTTTCGCATTTTTCATCTCGTTCTGCATGCTGACCCCTCCACGCTATAGGATCTGGGGTGTCTGCGAGGTTGGGTGTAGGCATTTAAAGAGTCTGCGGAAAAATTTTAAACATTTAAAACCTACTCTAAATCAATTTTACAATAGGAGTCGACTCTAAATATTGTGTATAAAACGAGAACCGACTTTTTGTTAATTTTAAAGGACATAAACTATACTTTAACTTTAAAGAGCTCGTCTAACTTTAACAGAAGCAAATATGTAACTAGTTTATGTTTTAAAAATATACTTTTTCTTTATTGACAATGGTCTTTTCATATCTACATAATATTATGTATGCATACTGAGGCGAGTACAGCCAAATGAGTTTGCACTTCCTTCCCATCTAAAGTTATGTAAATAACTTATAAGCAATCAAAATCTTTACCGAGGTAGTATATAAAATGTACTTTTTTCGGCAAAGATTTATTTGGTTTGAAGTTGTCTGTTCTTTTTTTTTTTGTTAGTGTAGTTGTGTTTGAGTTAAATATCTGCCAAACTAAGGGTTGTTCAACGTAAATTCGCTTAGGTTCTGTTGTAAAACCCACATTAATAAAAAGAGTTGTCTAACATGTTTAAAATTATGAAAAACTTAGACAAAGTCTCCAAGCTAAATGACAGCGAGTATTGGAAATTCAATACATTTTAAACTGGATTTTATAATATTCAAATCCAATAAATAAATGTACCAACCACATTGCGTCCCCACTACCGTACAGCTCTTAGAGCGTTTGAAAAATATAAATACTTTATTAATGCAAAATATCTATTCGTTTTGTCTTAGTAACAAACGAAAAACAATTGTTAACACCTGTTAAGTGTGCGATCAAATAAACAAAAACCAAACAATCACGTTCGCGGTTACAATCAGACTCACTTCTGGTTCTGGCGACCTACCTGGAACTTCTTGGTTTAACTTCCAAAATGCATTACTCAGCTTTGACCTACTGAATTGCATTCTGGAAGTTGACTTGTCCCACTAAGCCATTGCGTCACAATAAGTGTGAAACCAAAACTGTCACTATGCATAATAGTTAATTGTTATGCATTCTGACTCAGTGGGTTAGGAGGTGAGACATTTAAAGTTAGTAAATATACGTATGTATAACACACCCCCTTCTGTAAATTTCACTAGATGTCATCTCAAAACGACATTTATGTCGTTTTCATTTGGCAATCCGGAAGCCTCCCGGACTCTTTTGAAAGTGTTTACTTGAGAAAAAATGACAGTTCTGATTTTGAAAAGAAGAGAAATTTGCTTCTGGATTTGAAATCAGAATCGAAACCAGAAGCACTCACACATTCATATAGTTAAACGTCAAACTCAACAGCTGTGATTTTTTGTGTGCCAATTGTGCGAAGTGTATCTTTCAACATAATATACAGTGGGGAGCAAAAATGAGTACATGTTTTAAGAAAATGTAACAAAAGGATAGAATTTTATGTTTTTTTATAAACAATTGAAACAAATTATTTTTATTATGAAAGTTTAGTATATAATTGACAACTTAGGAAAAAAAACAAACATTGCTTAAAAAATAACAGTTAATAAAATGTTTATTAATGGAAACCATATATGGAGGTCTCACAACTGAACCGAACCAAGTCATAAAAAAAAATCCAAAACTAATGCCAAAATCTCCGCAAAATTGACCTCTATTCAGGGCTGTAATGAACTAATTCAAAAATTGTTTTGTTTCTTAGTTATCGGTAAAAAAAACCAAGTCAGTGCCTCTCATTTTCGATTTATTTCGAAGTATGAAGGAACCAAGTCAGTATTATTCAGTTTTCGTCAATTTTATCCTCGAACAGACGTGGGGGGTATGGTTTGTTTCGCATTTTTCATCTCGTTCTGCATGCTGACCCCTCCACGCTATAGGATCTGGGGTGTCTGCGAGGTTGGGTGTAGGCATTTAAAGAGTCTGCGGAAAAATTTTAAACATTTAAAACCTACTCTAAATCAATTTTACAATAGGAGTCGACTCTAAATATTGTGTATAAAACGAGAACCGACTTTTTGTTAATTTTAAAGGACATAAACTATACTTTAACTTTAAAGAGCTCGTCTAACTTTAACAGAAGCAAATATGTAACTAGTTTATGTTTTAAAAATATACTTTTTCTTTATTGACAATGGTCTTTTCATATCTACATAATATTATGTATGCATACTGAGGCGACTACAGCCAAATGAGTTTGCACTTCCTTCCCATCTAAAGTTATGTAAATAACTTATAAGCAATCAAAATCTTTACCGAGGTAGTATATAAAATGTACTTTTTTCGGCAAAGATTTATTTGGTTTGAAGTTGTCTGTTCTTTTTTTTTTGTTAGTGTAGTTGTGTTTGAGTTAAATATCTGCCAAACTAAGGGTTGTTCAACGTAAATTCGCTTAGGTTCTGTTGTAAAACCCACATTAATAAAAAGAGTTGTCTAACATGTTTAAAATTATGAAAAACTTAGACAAAGTCTCCAAGCTAAATGACAGCGAGTATTGGAAATTCAATACATTTTAAACTGGATTTTATAATATTCAAATCCAATAAATGAATGTACCAACCACATTGCGTCCCCACTACCGTACAGCTCTTAGAGCGTTTGAAAAATATAAATACTTTATTAATGCAAAATATCTATTCGTTTTGTCTTAGTAACAAACGAAAAACAATTGTTAACACCTGTTAAGTGTGCGATCAAATAAACAAAAACCAAACAATCACGTTCGCGGTTACAATCAGACTCACTTCTGGTTCTGGCGACCTACCTGGAACTTCTTGGTTTAACTTCCAAAATGCATTACTCAGCTTTGACCTACTGAATTGCATTCTGGAAGTTGACTTGTCCCACTAAGCCATTGCGTCACAATAAGTGTGAAACCAAAACTGTCACTATGCATAATAGTTAATTGTTATGCATTCTGACTCAGTGGGTTAGGAGGTGAGACATTTAAAGTTAGTAAATATACGTATGTATAACACACCCCCTTCTGTAAATTTCACTAGATGTCATCTCAAAACGACATTTATGTCGTTTTCATTTGGCAATCCGGAAGCCTCCCGGACTCTTTTGAAAGTGTTTACTTGAGAAAAAATGACAGTTCTGATTTTGAAAAGAAGAGAAATTTGCTTCTGGATTTGAAATCAGAATCGAAACCAGAAGCACTCACACATTCATATAGTTAAACGTCAAACTCAACAGCTGTGATTTTTTGTGTGCCAATTGTGCGAAGTGTATCTTTCAACATAATATACAGTGGGGAGCAAAAATTTATTATTATTATATTATTATTATTATATTTATTTATTTCATCAATCAGAGTTACAAATCTCTTATAGACTACAGAAAATAATGATAATTATTATACTTAAACACTAACCACCAGAGATAACAAAAGATACTAATTTTTTCTTAAAACAATCCCTGCTTAAACACATACTGAAATCGAGAACGTTACAAACAGAGTTAGCCTGTCTTAAACAACGGGTTATAGCTTCATTGTAACCATAGTTTACTCTATGAAAAGGAATCTGAAATAGCAAACGAGAACGAAGTTCACGTTCAGGAGCATACCAAAAAATTAAAGAAAGCAAGAAAGGGCAATTGATTTTGAAGTTAACTATATCTCTTATAAACATAATTTCAAAGTTTACTCTTCTAGATTCGAGAGATTGAATACCCAATAACAGACATCTTGAATTATAAGAAGGCATATCAATATTCCAGTGAAGAATTTTGATAGCCATTCTAGTAAAACGTTTCTGAATCCTTTCAATTCTCATAGAATGAGTAATATACATGGGGTTCCATACAATACAGCAGTATTCCAAAATAGAACGAACAAAGCTAAAATAAAGTGATCTTAACGTAAAAGGATCTGAAAAATCTTTTGAATTGCGGTTAATAAAACCAAGCATGGAACTAGCTTTAGAAACAATATAGTCAATGTGATTAGAGAAGTTTAATTTTATATCAAATATAACACCAAGATCTTTTTTTTCCATAATTCTAGCTAAGTGTGTTTCACCCACGCTATAAGGAAACATTATTGGAAATTGATTCCGATGAAAAGACATACATTGACATTTGGACACATTAAGATGAAGGTCATTATCTATACACCAAACAAAAAGCCTGTCCAAGTCTTCTTGTAAATTAATGCAATCTAGGGTTGACTTAATACTGAAATAAAGTTTAATATCGTCGGCGTACATTAAACATTTACAATTTTTGAACAATTCAGGAATGTCGTTAATGAAAATAAGAAACAGTAGAGGTCCCAAGTGGCTACCTTGTGGAACGCCGGAAGTAACATTCACAGAATCTGACAAAATATTATTGATTTGAACGCGTTGAGTTCTACCTGTAAGGTAAGATTCCAACCATTTTAGAATGGAAGAGAAAAAACCTAGTTTTTTTAGTTTTGATACCAGTGTTAAATGATTTACTCGATCAAAGGCCTTTGAAAAATCCGTATACACTACGTCACATTGAGAGCCTCTTTCAAGCGAGCTAACTAAATAATTATTAAAAACAACAAGGTTGGTAGTAGTGGACCTCCCATTTACAAACCCATGCTGCAGTGGTGAAATAAATTCTTTCAAAAGAAAGACTAATTTGTTATATACAATTTTTTCAAAGAGCTTAGGTATTGCTGAAATTTTACAAATTGGGCGGTAGTTTCTAACTTCAGTCTTACTGCCTGACTTATATATTGGATTTATGTAAGATAATTTCCAAGTATCAAGAAAAATGCCTTCACGAAGAGATCGGTTGAAAATTACTGAGAGTGGAGAAGCCATAGCATTTGCACAATTCTTTAAAACTATGGGTACAATTCCATCCGCTCCAGGATGTTTATCATCGTTTAATTTCCTCAGCTCCTCTTCAACTTCTTGAACAGATACTTGTAACTCACCAATGTTCACTGAATTTAAGTGAGATTCAAAGTGAGCAATGTTTGCCGAAGTAGAGGGTTTATACACTGAACGGAAAAAACTCGCAAATAAATTACACATTTTAAAAGGGTCACTAGATGATTCACCTTTGAAATGAACTAGATTTGGAATACCGGTAGAGCTCTTCTTTTCATTGATGAATTTCCAAAAACATTTACTATTTTTTTTTAGATTACTTTCGATATTCAAAACATATTGTTTATAAAGGAATTTGTTCAAGAAATCAAATTCCTTTTGTAATCGCTGATATCTGTCATAGAGAACTAAATCGTTATTTGAATTCCGGAATAACTTAAAAGCTTTGTTTTTTTTGTTATTAATGTTGTTTAATTTCTTATTGAACCATTTAGGTTTTGATGAATTGTTTTTTGAGATTTTAGGTGTGAATAAATCAATTGCCTCTTTCAAAGAATTTGTTATAAATGAATAAGCAATATCAATTTCACAGCTGTTTAAGATAGACGGATGACAAGAAGATATAATAAAATTCGATATCTCATAGAAATTACAATTTTTAAAATTATAAGAAAAATCACTATTTTTATATTTTAAATATTCATAAAAAGAAAATTTAAGAGAAAGTGAAACATGATTATCTGTATTGCTGAAAGGGGGTGGGTTTGGACTGTCTATACTCACGCTGAACTCGTTATCAACAAAAACAAGGTCGAGGAATCTATTCAAACTATTAGGAAAACAATTAATTTGATTTAATCCGAATTCAGCGAAAGTATCCACAACTACACTTTCACAATCATTGTTGACATTAAATGGAATTAAACAATTTACATTATCTGGATCTTTTAACCAATTAATATAAGGTAAATTAAAATCACCTACAATTATAATGTTTTGATTACCTTTTATTTCGTTTAAAATTTTAGAACAATTATCGATATGAACATTATATAATTCAAATGAGCTTCTCGGTGGTATATAGCTTACAATTATAAATACATCATGCAAGTTATCAATACTAATTCGAACAATAAGTTGGTCGATATCGAATGGAAGATTAAGAGCTTTAGAAGGCAGGTCAATTTCCTTGCATAATAAAGATGAACGAATAGCCAGCAGCACACCACCACCACGCGTCATACCTGTTGTGTGACGGCATCGATCGTTTCGAAAAACATTGAATAACTGACAATCGAACATTTCAGAGCTGAAATGGCTCTCAGAGAGCCATGTTTCGCTAAAGGCGATTATATCATATTGTAAAGATGATGACAGAAGAAAGACAGAGTTCATTTTAGTTCTTAGGCCACCAACATTGTTATAAAGCAAATGCAACTCAGTGGCATGTAATGAAGATTGAGATAGAGTGGAGTGTGTGGGAGGAATTATTACATCCTCTCCACATTCAGTTGTTGTTTGTCGTTTTTTTGACTCTCGTTTTTTGGCGATGAGACAAAGAGTTTGACTTTAACATACTCAGGCCAGACATTAGGATTCATTATCAACTTCAGTTTATCAACAGGAACACTAAGCTTGAAATTGACAAATGGCAACTTGGATAAATCAGCATCTTTTTTTGTTAAGCTAAGTGTACACGATTGGTAGATCTTACAATATTGTCAGATCTGTCAGTGAAAAACATGCTTACAATGTCTTACAATCGTGTAGTCTTACAATTAATTGTCAGAAAATTTGTCTGACAATTAATTGTTAGATCATTGTCTGACAATTAATTGTAAGAAACCTGACAATCGTGTGTACGCTAGCTGACAATCGTGTAATCTTCCAATTAATTGTCAGAAAATGTATCTGACAATTAATTGTAAGACGGTAGATTGTAAGGTATTTGATAATCGTGTACACACACAATTTATTGTCAGGCCTGCCAATTTTTATCGTTGTCTGACGTTTCTGACAATGAAGAAATTGTAAGATGTTCGTTTTTTAGCATCATACAATTTTTTCATTGTCAGACAATTTGCAGCCAAGGTTCAATTGTCGGTTTCCATAACCAACAAAAACTGACAATTAATTGTGTGTGTACACGGTTGGTAGAAAATCTACCAATCTCTTACAATTAATTGGTAGGTATTAAGCGGACTATCTGAAAATGAATTGTCAGCCAACTTCTGACAATTAATTGTAAGAGATTGGTAGATTTTGTACCAACCGTGTACACACACAACTTATTTGTTAGCTCATTGGTAGATAATTGTCAGACATTGTAAGATCTTACAATATTGTAAGATCTACCAATCGTGTACACTTAGCTTTAGTCTATAGCATTTGAATGACGTCGAGGGAAGATTAGTTTTATTAGTGATATGATTAACTATTGTTTGAGGATCAGTGTCATTTTTTAGTTTGGATATATGAATCCATTTTATATTTGGCACCACATTCAAATCAGATTCGGAGCTTGTTCCATAAAAGGCAGTGCGATTATGAGGGTTACGGTAGTTATTATTTTTATTGAGTTTTGCTCTCACGTTATTTACTGTCGCTGAAGCGCGGTTAATTTTATTGGAATGTCGTTGCTGTTGGATAGAGCAAGAAGCATTTGAAGACTCATTGAATGGAATATTATTAGATGGTTCTTGTTGCAGATTTGAGTCATTCTGATTAGGATTTTTATTTGGCACTTCATCACAGATAACGTTGGAAATAATGTTCACTTCTTTTGGTAAAGGGGGTATTGTATTATGGAAGAGAACATTTTGAGGGGTTTTCGCATGGGCTGAGATGACACTACGGAATGCTATGATTTCTCTTTTTAAATCGGACACGTTCTCAGAGAGTTCCGTAAAACGGCGCAAGAACATAGAGAAATTAAAATTAGAACAAGAGTTACATTTCCAAAAAAAATTGTTTGAATTGGATATAACTTTAACTTCATCAGCGTTAATATTAACACAGTATTTATGAAAACTTAGACCACAAAATGATTCACAGACAACACTTTCTGATCTTTTCAGTTTTTCATTGCACTTAGCACAGTTTTTAGACATTATGAAATAAATAAGAGTTTGAGAACAGAAGAGAACTTGACTGAGTACATGTTTTAAGAAAATGTAACAAAAGGATAGAATTTTATGTTTTTTTATAAACAATTGAAACAAATTATTTTTATTATGAAAGTTTAGTATATAATTGACAACTTAGGAAAAAAAACAAACATTGCTTAAAAAATAACAGTTAATAAAATGTTCATTAATGGAAACCCCTATGTACTCAAATTTGCACCTTTCAAAATTTTTTGCTTGAATCGCTTTTTTTAGTATTTAGTCCACAGCCCTTTATTTTGTATGACACTTCTAACTCTCCTGCGCATACCCTCGACTAAATTTTCGATATGAGCATGTGAAATATGTTGCCACTGCTCCATAACTTGCTCCCATAAGTCATTCAAGTTTCTTGAAGGATTATCGTAAGATGCCAAGCGTCTTTTGAGAATTGCCCACAAGTCTCGATCTGGTTTAAGTCTGGACTAGGTGCTGGCCACTTAATGGTTGGAAATAACTCCATTCCCAGCCAGCTCTGGACAATGTGTGCAGTGTGCTTGGGATCGCAGTCTCGTTAGAAAATGATCTCCTCAGTGGAATAAGCGCATTCGTCTCCAAATTCTGGAAAGTTATTGTGCAGAATAGATAAATATTGTTCCTTCTTCATTATTTCTTCGATTTTAATCAGCGGACCGACATTCCACGACGTAAAGCATCCACACACCATCATGTTGCCACCTTCATGCTTCATGGTTTCTTTCACCTGTTCCTTTTGAAGAGTTCCATTCTGCCGATGCCAAAAATACTCTTTACCGTCTAATGGAAATCGATATATTTTAGTATAGTCCGACCAAACCATCCGTTTCCGATCTTCAGCACTCCAGTTTTTGTATTTTTTGCTGAATTTAAGACGTGCTTTAACATTTTTGGTAGGCAGTTCTGTTTTTTTCTTTTTAACAGCTGCTCCTTAACCAATCTTTTGTAGGGTTGTCTTAGCTGTCCATTCACTCACGTTCTTATTAATTAATTTCGCCGCTGATTTCGGCATCTTGCAGTCTCTTATACGTATTGATCGCTCCATTAATCATGAGTCACCACCAGTTAGCATTTTCTGTATGCCTGGGCGATTGCTGGTGCAAAGCACATTTAACTTTTTTTTATCAAAAGGACACTGCGTTGGCAGATTTTCATTCTCTCAGCACTTTTTCTTGAAGATAGTCTTACTTCAAGTTGAGAAACTATGCCTTTTTCCGCTTCAAGTAAATTTTTTTTCATTTTTATTTATCTTTTCTGTAAAACAGTGAATATTTATGTTTTAAACACTAATTAAATGGTGTAGAACTTTGAAAACATTACATTTCCCTGCCACAATACGTTATTTTTAATTAAACGCAAAATAAAAAAAGTAATTTAATTAAATAAGAGATAACGGCGAAACGTGCAAATTTGAGTACATGGGGGTTTCCATTAATAAACATTTTATTAACTGTTATTTTTTAAGCAATGTTTGTTTTTTTTTTCCTAAGTTGTAGATTATATACTTAACTTTCATAGTAAAAATAATTTGTTTCATTTGTTTATACAAAAACATAAAATTCTATCCTTTTGTTTCATTTTCTTAAAACATGTACTCATTTTTGCACCCCACTGTATTTATTCTTGATTTTCATTATTGTCCACATTTGATGTTTCACATAATATACAATCACAAAAAACTTCAGAATCATCAGAATCAAAAAAGGGTTCAGTTGGGATTCCGGATCGGAGAGAGATTCCGGATTGCCAAATAAAAACGACATTAGATAATAAAACGACCTTCAACCTCCTATGAACCCGGGTTTAGCTTATTCCGCCGCTTTTCCTCGTGCACTTTTTTATTATATGTAAATAAGCTTTTCAAGATTAGAGTCTTTGTAAAGTCGTTAGAAAAAAAGATAGAATTTGAATTTCAAATTCAGTTAGATTATCGTATTCTCCATAAAATTTACGATTTTTTTAGACACTTTTTTTGTATTTTTTTGGAACTTCTAATTGTATTTCCCCCCTTAATACATTGGACTTTATTTCATGGCACCGATTATGTGACGACATACATTTCTTCAATGCCTTAGAAATACCCTCCGACAATTCAGGCTATAGCTTGCTATAACTCATCAATACCCTTAATGGACTTCAATTGACATAGGATTATCATTGGTTTCTATACAAGGGAATCACAACCCCTAGAGTAACATAGCGGCTCTACATTGTTCTAAGTGTGACTTTAACAAGATCCACTGCCAGCCCATGAACCTCACCTAATAATCTAATAATTATTTAGAATTTAATAAAACAATTTATCAACAAGAACGAGGTGTTCTATGGGAAGTCCCATATCCCCAATTTTAACAGACATAGTAATTGAATACTTACTTGATAACGTTCTTCAAAAATTAACATAAAGATACTACTAAGGTCAAGCCAAAAATATGTAGGTAAATAATTTATTTTTATTTCTTAAACAAAATGAAGTCAATTTAAATTTATCATTCTTCATTTGAATTTACGGTAAGACTGTAAAACAAAGTAAACGTTTATACCTTGATGTAAAAGTCATTAGAAAAAATAATCATTTAATGTTTGATTAGTCCCTTTAAGAAATAAATTTCTTTGTGACGTTTTAAAACAACCAAACTGATATTACCTATGTATATTTCGACATAACAACATTGAAATCATATTAGACACATTAGATATAGGTATCCTAAATAATTTCCGAAAACAATAAGTAGACAATTTATTAACAACAAACAATAGGTATAATATGAAAGTACATATCTAATTCCAAATTTCTTAAATCCTTAATTAAAAATTAAAAAAATTGATAAATTTAAAACTACATAAATGTATATCTACCTACGAAGCCCCAAGAAAATCGCCCGAGCGTCTGTCTGTCGAACAGACAGACAGAATTACAAGACCCACTTTTTTTGTCTTTGCTATCATCGTAGATAATATCAACTTTGATCAAAATCTTAGTTCGATTTTTTACGACTGTATCTTACTTTATACATAGTACCCATAAGTTGCAAGTAAAAGTCGTAATGTTAAGACTGATTAAAATACCTACCTATGTCACACGTAAAAATGTACATTCAGAGGCCAACAAATCTACCATTTCATCACAAAAATTACAAAAATACCTATACATACAGTGGCGACAAAATAAATAGCACACTTCTGTTAAAAATTCTTTCTTGGCCTTAAAACATAAGTGAATTTTGAAATCCGGTACTGTAAGACCATTTTTGTTGTAGATTTTAAATGTTGAGTATCTGGATTTTGAATATAAAATAACGGGATAAGACTTCCCCAGAAATTATTTTATAAAAAAGTAAAATGCAAGTCAAATGGTACACAAGTTGCACTGAGGTGAGGACAATTTAAATAGCACATATTGTTTCCGTTGCAAATTTAATACATTTTTAACAAATATTTTTAACTTTTAAAAGCTTAGTGAAAAAGTTGAGTTTTGGTAAGGTTCTTAGTTAGGTTGCTTCAATTTTAATTGTTGAAATGTAGTATGAGAAGCGGAAAACAATCAGCACAGACGTTTAGGCTAGGGGTTTTTGAAAAAAGGTCACACGAAATCTGAACTAGAGCGGAAATAAAAATTTTTAAGTAAGAATAAGAATGTTAAAAATGCTCTTCACTATTGCGAAGAAGAAGGAAGTGCTCAAAACAAAATTCGTATGAGTAAGACCAGAAAAATCACCCCTTGAACTGATTTTGACATCGATATTTGACGCAAATGAACAAGATCTTGGTGTTAATGTGTCTGTAAGTACGAAACTGTCTGAGTGGAAAAAAGCTGTTTGGACGATTTGACAGAAAGAAAGCAGAGGTCTTTAAGAGCAATCTCTCACGTCGGATGCAGTTTGCTAGGGAGCATATTTCAGAAGTTCAAAATTGGTGGGGAAATATCTTACGGAGCGATGAGTATAAATTTAATCCTTTGGGTCAGATGGTAAAAAACTACTTTCGACGAGAAATCCACCAGGAATATGACCAGAATATACACAATAAAGTCTGTTAAGCGTGGCAGGATTAGCATTCTTGTTTAGGGATGTTTTTATTGGCATGGTATGGGACCACTTCATCAGATAGAGGGTATTAAGGACCATTTATAATACAAGCAAATCCTACGGGATACAATTCTACCGTATTCTGAGGACGAAATGCCTTTGACGTGTAAATTTCAACAGGATAACGATCCTAACCATATGGCTAGGTCTGTGAAGCAATGGCTATTTATCCAAAAAACCGCTGTTAAGGAATAAGCCAGCTTAGTCTCTAGATCGTAATTCTATTGAGTACTTGTGGAATGTTGTGGACGAAGCCATAAATTGAACTGATACTTAAAATTTCGACAAACTTTGGCGGAAAGTCCAGCATGCCTAGTACTCAGTATCTGTTGAACGATTCCGGAGTCTTCCTTCGTCTATAAAACGCTGGTATTCCGCTGTGATTAAAAATAAGGGTTACTCGACCAAATACCGGATATTTTCTTCGAATAATGTTAAAATTTTGTTATTTAATGTTTTTTATTTGTTATTTACGAAATGTGCTATTTATTTTGTCTTAGTATACTTAAATTGTGTAAATCATTTTGGTGTAGTTTTTCTTATGAGTTCAATATACCTCATTTTATTTTTAAATCAGAGATATGTATATTTGGTCTTACTTCCTCATGAGTCAAACAGCTCTTTAAAGTTTAAGAAAGTAGGAAAAACTTGCATCACACGAATTTAAGACTACATGTGCTATTTATTTTATCGCCACTGTAGGTATATGTATTCTTCCCCTTAAATGAAAACAGAGAAATCCTTCAAACAAAACTCTTATTTGAAACCTTGCTTGATATATTTTTCTGACCTACAAAAATTCTCAGATAACTAAAAAAAATCCTTGCCAATGATCGAGAACGCGATGAATGAAAAAAAAATAGATAACCCCATCCTCCAAGTAAATACCTACATACGCACGCGTACAAAGCAAAAAAAAATAAAAAAAAAAAACAATAGTATACATACCTAATAAAATACTGAAAGCTAAAATAAGATTTTCTTCACAACTGAAAAAAATCATCAAACACCAGCTACCAGGACAAAACAACAAAAACATACACAGAATAAAAGGTAGGTCAAGATCCTCAAAAAAAATCTTCATAACAAAATTTACAAAAAACAAAACTAAAGCAAACTTTCATCCCTCACGTCTCACTTCTTACCAGACCCCAAGTATTGAATATCTATACACAAAGGTATAGAAAGATAAACAAAAATCATCCACACAAGAAAAAGTCCTTTTTTGATTCCCTTTATTTTATAACCGCCATTTATTTAAAATTTTGAATAGTTTTGCACTCTGAAATAGTATTAATGCCGCCGATAGATGCCCTCTTAAATTAAGGTTTCATGAGAATACTATAGTGTATATGGGCTTATCCGTGCAAATTTTAACTTTTGCCATGCGTCGAAATATATAGACATTATTATTAAATATTCAGGTTTTGGAACTTAACTATTCAATTTATAAAATGAACCATCGAGATAGTGCGAAAGTGTTTGAAATCGAAAAAATCATCGAATATTGAGGCTTTTGGCTGCGTGCGTGGATAATTAACGTTTTGTATTATTGCAAAAATAATGTTTAACATAAGATTACTTAGTACAATTTTTGTTTTTTTTTTTTCAGGTAAATGAAGGTCAAAATTAATTGAAATCATTCATTTTGAGTGCGTGCCTTCCTTATAAATAATCCTATATGTATGATATAAATTTTAGAAAAAACTGCCATGCGTGATTTTTCGTAAATCTTTAATTGTCACAAATGTTCGTGTCTATTTTTTTAACATTGATCATGGGGCATTTTTTTATGGTCTGCATCATTATTTAAGCTATCTAGAGTAAAAACAACTTTGGCTTCAATGGGTGCTTCATTATGTAAAAATTTTATGAAGTTAACAAAACGAACGTAAAAAACGTAACTGTTTCAAAAAAGGCACATTTTTTACTAGCACACCAAAGCATTGTTTGATAATACCCTTACAATGAGCGTAATTTAAACTGTAGAAACTATAAAAAAAAATGGCAAAAGTGTTAAATAAATAAGTTTGAAAACAGAAGCTGTGAAGATTAAAAATAAAAACCAAATCAATTAACTCGGTTCTTAAAATAAATTATTTTAAATTCATTTGTCTATACTTTATACCTTTATACTCTTCAACAAACAATACATATGAGTTATTTTGAAGTTTTTTATTTATTGGTGGTCTATAATTGAAGAAAAACTCAAATTTACATGCGTGCCCTAATTTTTTTTTTGTTTTTTTTTTCAAACTCAAGAAGTTAAAATTTACACGGATAAGCCCATATACAAAGATAAAAGTAAACTTAAGCTAAGTGTACACGATTGGTAGATCTTACAATATTGTCAGATCTGTCAGTGAAAAACATGCTTACAATGTCTTACAACCGTGTAGTCTTACAATTAATTGTCAGAAAATTTGTCTGACAATTAATTGTTAGATCATTGTCTGACAATTAATTGTAAGAAATCTGACAATCATGTGTACGCTAGCTGACAATCGTGTAATCTTCCAATTAATTGTAAGAGATTGGTAGATTTTCTACCAACCGTGAACACACAACTAATTGTCAGTTTTTGTAGGTTATGGAAACTGCTTCATTTGAACCTTGGTTGCAAATTGTCTGACAATGAAAAAATTGTATGATGCTAAAAACCGTACATCTTACAATTTCTTCATTGTCAGAAACGTCAGACAACGATAAAAATTGGCAGGCCTGGCAATAAATTGTGTGTACACGATTATCAAATACCTTACAATTTACCGTCTTACAATTAATTGTCAGATACATTGTCAGCCAATTTATGACAATAAATTGTACGATTGTTAGATTTTATAACAACCATGTACACACACAACTAAATTGTCAGCTCATTGGTAGATAACTGTTAGACATTGTCAGGTCTTACAATATTGTAAGATCTACCAATCGTGTACACTTAGCTTAACAGTCAACATGCGGTCAATTTGGCACGTTTTTTTTATGTTGCTGAATTTGCAGGAAAATGGCAGAGGGTCTAATGTGAGTATTTTTTTTTTTAAATTAATTTATAATCGTACAAATATTGATTTGTACATCTTTGATAAGAAATTAATAACTATCCATCCACAGGATTGAATACGAGGCCAAAGTCTGGTCCGATGCTGATATCGAACTATTTTGGCAATTATGAACTCATTTTTAACAAAGTATGATGACTGCACACATGCTGTTGTAATTGTGTTCATAAATGTATTCGAAGCATGTTTTAGGCAGGGCAGGGGCAACAAGATTTCAATTACGAACTCAGCCATGCTCATGCAGAGATGATGCTGTTTGTTTGCAATTATGAACGCAATTTTTGCAGGACTGCGGATGTTTTGCAAATACGAACTCAGCCAATATTTAGACAATGGCCAATTCCTAAACTCAAGTTTTGCAAAGCAGATATAACATGGACTGCGAAAATGCAGGCAAATTGAACATAATTTTAACATTTGCAAACATTCCTCCACATTTTCACAAGAAATAAGCATCCACTGCATTTTGGGACACTTACTAGCAACGATTCTTATGTACAGTGGATCAAAAAAGAAATCGGACATACAAGTTTTGTCTCTTTAAATCACAAAATAAAATTGATGAAGGTTTGAAAATAGCGGATTTCTGCATTTATACATAGTTTTTACTATAAACTATGGATATTTAGCAAAAATTACAGTTTTATTAACAAATTATCATCGAAATTCAATATAAAAGAAAATAATCGCAAATTTAATATCAAAAAAGAAATCGGACACTCTGTGTTGTACTCATTTTTTTGTTTTTAACGGGACAAATATAACACTTTTAGGTTCTTAATATACCGTTACATTTGTCAGATGTTTATTTGATTTGAATTTAATGCCTTATTATAAATAAGGTCAAAATGGAAGAACAATGTTGATATACAACGATAGAAGTACGAAAAATAGTGATACAATTTTTTTAAAAAGGTAACTCTGTACGTGCTATTGCAGAAATTGTAAAAAGAAGCAATTCTACGATAGGAGACATCATAAAAAGATTCAAAACAACAAAATCTGTTGAAAATTTATAAAAATCTTGAAGACCAAAAAAGTTTACTGCAGGCGATGAACGTTGGATATTGTAATAAGTTAAAAAATAAGCCCCAAATAGGTGCACCAAAGTTGACGGGCTTAGGTAATGAAATACCTGCACTAAGATATTAACCCTGAAACCGTAAAAACAGTGCTGCGAAAAAGTAATTTTCATGGAAGAGTGGCAAGAAAAAAACCTTTTATCAACAAGAAAAACCGAATCAAGAGAAATAGTTTATAAGGAGCTACCAAAAAACGGATTTCTCATTCTAGAATCGTGTTTTGTTCTCTGTTATATTAAATTTACTCTCGTCAGAGACAAAACACGATTCCAGAATGACAAATCCGTCTTTTGGTAGCTCCTTATAAACTATTTCTCTTGATTCGGTTTTTCTTGTTGATAAAAGGTTTTTTTCTTGCCACTCTTCCATGAAAATTACTTTTTCGCAGCACTGTTTTTACGGTTTCAGGGTTAATATCTTAGTGCAGGTATTTCATTACCTAAGCCCGTCAACTTTGGTGCACCTATTTGGGGTTTATTTTTTAACTTATTACAATATCCAACGTTCATAGCCTGCAGTAAACTTTTTTGGTCTTCAAGATTTTTATAAATTTTCAACAGATTTTGTTGTTTTGAATCTTTTTATGATGTCTCCTATCGTAGAATTGCTTCTTTTTACAATTTCTGCAATAGCACGTACAGAGTTACCTTTTTAAAAAAATTTTATCACTATTTTTCGTACTTCTATCGTTGTATATCAACATTGTTCTTCCATTTTGACCTTATTAATAATAACGCATTAAATTCAAATCAAATAAACATCTGACAAATGTAACGGTATATTAAGAACCTAAAAGTGTTATATTTGTCCCGTTAAAAACAAAAAAATGAGTACAACACAGAGTGTCCGATTTCTTTTTTGATATTAAATTTGCGATTATTTTCTTTTATATTGAATTTCGATGATAATTTGTTAATAAAACTGTAATTTTTGCTAAATATCCAGAGTTTATAGTAAAAACTATGTATAAATGCAGAAATCCGCTATTTTCAAACCTTCATCAATTTTATTTTGTGATTTAAAGAGACAAAACTTGTATGTCCGATTTCTTTTTTGATCCACTGTATGGCTTTTTGAAAACTGTTTTCTTGTCATAATTTGGCCAAGATATGCTTTTAGGAAAAGTGCAAATGTCTATTTTTGTATAATAGTTACCCCCCTATTACGGTTTGCGAATCGAACGTTCGAAGTGAGATTTTTTCATTAGGGAACTACACATTCGACATACTACGGTTGGCGAACTTTACAATTCGAGTTCGAAATTTGATTGTTCATTAAAAATATCAAATATATGACATTTAAGTCGAATCAAAGGTTCTCGTTTCGCCAACCGTAATACTGATTTCTCACACACATGTTTTTTGTTCGACTGGCCAGCCGTAATAAGGGTGTAATTTGCACTTTTCAATATTTATATCACAAGCAAAAGGAGCATTTAGAACAATTTGTACGATTAAATTCTAATGTAATGATGAGAGATTGTAGAACTACGCCATCCCCATCAGTACAAAAATAAATCTATTATTTTAAATTAGTAGTGGAAGTTTTAAGTCAATTGGTTAATATGCATAGTTAATAAAAACAAATAAATTATCTACCATTTCAAATTAATATTTGTTGTCAAAGCCTCGGAATTCGCGTATTCTTTTGAACAATCAGGAAATTATTTTCCAAAACAAAATGAATAACAATTTGAATGCTTGATAACTTTTGATGTCATCTATTTTTGTATTCTCCGCGTTCTACCCGGAACGAAACTGAAATGAATCAGTGCGTTCTTTTTCTGTAAAATAAACTAACTATGGCCGCGTTCGCCTCGTATTCCGATAGGGTATCTAAGCTTTGTATATAAGCCTAGTACGCAGATCGATCGCGCTAAATTTTATCTCCCATATTTTTCTCCAAACATCAGCTAAAGTCCAAGCTAAATTTTGACATAAGAACTTTGTGGAGAATATGTCACAGAAAACAGATTTTCTCTAAATGAAATTTTTTCAAAGATTTAAAATAATTTGGTTTAACAAAAAATTAACAAACTGAGTGAATTAAAAAAAATTATTTTTAAATACAAAATTAACTTTTTCTGACCTATTGTGGTTAAGAAAAGGACAAATAGATAAAGTTAATTAGTAAGACCGTTAACTAATGTAAACAGTAAAGATTTGCATTATTAGTTGTAAATGTCTTTCTAGCGTGATCTAGTGTCCGCTTCGTGTTCTATCATTTGTTACTCCATTTTGGATTTGTAATTCAAGTTGTAGTGTTATTTTTTTTAATTATTTCTGAACAATGGATTACACTAAATAAGAATATTTGGAAATGTTATTAATATACGGAGAAATGGGACGGTCTGCTCAGAAAAAGTTTTAATTCATTTGAATTCATTTTGTATTTAAAAATTAGTTTTTTTTTTTAATTCACTCTGTTTATTTTTTGTTAATTACATTTAGTATTCTTTTTAAGGAAAAAAAAATATTTTTTTTTTTATGAAAATAAACTGGGCTTTAATAATACGCGAAAAAAAATTAATACTCATTAACGTGTTTTTTTGAATAAAATGATATCCAAGTGAAAAAACAACTTAAAAACCGAAAAAATTGGGTTCGATGCAAAATTGCGAAGAAACGTTTGTCCGCAGAAAAAAAAACTTTTGGGACAAACTAAAACTGTAATAAAATCTTGATTGGTTATAACAAAAATCTTACGAATCGGAAGTAGTTTGGCAAAGATAAAGCCAGTTAAGGCAAAAATAATAAAAACCGTTATAACTCGAAAACGGGACGAAAACGAGAAAATTACCTCTTAAGTGTTTCGACTTAAAAAGACTTAAGGAATCCATAGTTTTTGTTTGGAGCCCTGACTGTGGGACACCCTGTATATACTCAAAGCAACACATAAGGCGTTTTTCTTTTTTAGCCCCGAGCAGGGCACAGAGCGGGGTCTGAGCGCTTAGAGCTCGCTCCGAACCGAGCGTGACCTGAGCGCTCTTAGCTATTTAAGAAACACATCTAAGCACTGAATTGTCATTGTATCATTTTTCAAATATACTGTCAAAATTCGCAGCTTTGTTTGTGAAATTTGTGTTATCATATTCTTGAAAACTTGTTTTTAATTAATTTCTGATTAATGAAAATGGAAAAAACAATTACTTTAAGGAGGCGTTCAATTTGTTTTTTGATTTTGATGATGAGGAAAACTTTGAGCAAAACTCGCGAAGAATCTAAAGAAATACGAAAATTATGCCGAGGAAATTGTACCCCGATTTAGCGACAGAACTCTTAAGCAACATTTTCGTGTGAACCCAGACATTTTTTAATCTTTTCAAAGATTCTATCAAGAACAACGTCATCTGTTTCGTCCACTTCACCGCTTCGAAAAATAATATCATACTCTGCTCATAATTATATTTATTTTTCCTTACCTGCACTGGGAGAGCAAGCAGCTTCGCCCGCCATTTCCATTGTTTTGATTTTTTATTTCTTTTTTCTTTTACTATCATCCCTTCCAAAAAATTTAATGAAGTTAGCCGCGCTCAGCATTTTGCTCGGTCTGATCGGTCATTTATTATCGAGCGAGCCCCGTTCGAGCTCTGAGATAAAACAAAATGCAAGTTGAGCACTTAGGGCGCTCTGGTTTAAAAAAGTAACATGTTCTTTTTTTGACACTTCAGTGCTCCGCTCGGAGCTAAAAAATAAAAACGCCTATAAAAAAATCCGGATACACTTGGATAGGTAGGCCCTTGTATATAAAAACCCTTGTACGAGTATATAAAAACTATAGTACTCTCATGAAGAGGAACGAACGATGCGGCGCCATACGAGCGTATTCCATAACTTTTTACGTAGAGTTGTGGAGAGTAAGGACAGACGATAATCAGGAAGGGGTGATAATATTTTTCGGTAAAAGCAAACCGAAGGTTCAGAACAAAGCGACGACAAGAAAGCTATTTTCTTTTTATCAATTTTCTATACAAATAAGTATGAGGTGGCATTTTTTGCTTCACGCATAGAAAAAAAAACGGTATATTGTTAGGTTTGATTTTTTTCGTTCTATTTATATTGGAGCAAATGTAGGATTTTTATTCAAATACACGAATTCTTAAACGGTTACCACTCAGAACAATTATTTTGTGTAGATAAATAATTAGGGGTATTCATGTAAGCGCGGAAAACCCTCGTAAACCTCGTACACCAGATAATTTTATCTCCGCAGAAACGAGCTGTCAAAATTTGTATGGGAAAAAGTTTCTGCAAATCGCATAAAATTAACTCACAAATTTGCTGCGGAAAGTGCAGAAATAAACCTCGTAAACTAAAGAAGTATGGATTCTGACTTTTAATTTGACATTTCACAAAATATTTCCCACATTTACGCAAGTATTTCTTAGGGGGTGTTCATGAAAACATGCTGCGGAAAGTTATATCTTCCTTCAAAGCGGAAAATTATCTCGTTACATGAATACCCTTATTATTTTTGTAGGCAGATTTTTCAAATGCAGAATTTTGAAAATTGGAGTTTTGAGTATTATTCTGAAATACAGAACAATTAGGTATATTGAAAGCTAAAATTTTGAAGAGTAGAATTTTGGAATGCAGAATTTTGAGAAAAAAATTAATAAGAAAAATTTTGAAAAGCAGAAGTTTGAAAAAGCAATTTTGAAATGCAGAAATCTTAATAAGTAAAATTTTGAACAGCAAAAATTTGGAAAAGGAATTTTTAAATGCAGAAAGCTTAGTAAGTAAAATTTTGAAAATATTTCGTAGAATCTTTATTTTTAAATACTTAAAATTAATATCCCAAATTTTTTCTAGAACAATTTTAAAGAAATTTCTTATATTCAAAATTAGTTCAATAATAAAAGGTTTTTTAAACTTTGTTTGCATAAATTCGTACTTTTTATATTTATATTAACAAAATGCAAAAAAAAACAAAATTTTTATTTTAATGAATAATTTCCAAATTTGATAAAAATTCGTAGACAAACATTAAAAGAAATATTTGTAATGGTATTTGATCATTTAATGTGACGTATGTTGTGTAGACAATCGGGCTTAATGATCTATTAAGAATAATGCAATTAATTTAAAAAACTAATTCATTCTTGTCCCAACGTTTCACCGGTTTCTTTCCGGCTTCATCAGGGGTTTATATTTATTTAATCTTAAAAAACAATATGAAATAATTAATTGGAATCAAATGCTTAAATATAATATTGCACTTACTTTAAGTTTTGCTTTTTGTTTACATTTTATGTTGTTAAAATTTTAAATAAAATATTGATATATGAAAACAATTAATTGACATTAATACTTTAACACTAGAAAATTTAAGAAACATTAACAAATTAACAAGATGAAATTTAGACAAAACAAAGATTAACCTAATATCACAGGTTGCTTGTTATGGCTATGGCAACACTATAACTGGCGCTTATATCATCTGTGTCCTATTTGTGGTTCATCGTCTTTTTTATATTTTGTTGAATACGCAAACTCCCTAAGGTGAGGCGTGTGTTCATGCGCTTCTATTTGTCTAATATTTTTGTGTTGTTAAAATCTGCTGTGTGGTTGTATTCTACCATATGTTGCGAGAGAGCTGTAGACATTTTCTTTTTTCTGATATCAGCTTCATGTTCTGACAATCGTACTCCTAATGCCCGTTTTGTTGTACCAATATATATTTGTCGACACTCTTCGCCAGGTTTTCCTTTGCACGAGATTTCATAGACAACATCATGTTGCTCTGTTTTTTTGGTTGGTGGTTTAGTGTTTGTGAATATTGTCGTTAGTGTTGAATTGGGTTTGTGTGCAAATATTGTTTTACCTCTATCAATTGCTATGGTATTATTGGAGAAAGGTTGTCGGTTAGGTGTGGGACGTAAGTAAGTGAGAAATATCTAGGGTTGCCTATTGTTTGTTTTGTTGCTTTAGGTTGATTGTTGGTGTTTTGTATTTGATGTGTTTTAGTATTGATGAGTCCATTTATAATTCGATTAGGAAAATTGTTCATTTGTAATAATGTCCTTATTAAAGTGATATTTTCTTGGTGGAACTGAGTTTCACTTATGTCCAAAACTTTGTTAATTAGGTTTGTAGCTGTATTAATTTTGTATTTCATAGGTTGTGAAGATACAAAATTGATCATTCTGCCTGATGAAATAGGTTTAGTATACCAATCAAACATGATTTTGCTGTCGTCTCTTATCAGGGTCAAATCTAAGAACGGAATCCTATTATTGCTTTCAGTTTCAATTGTAAATTTCAGGCTTAAAAAAAAAAAAAAAAAAAAAAAAAATCTTTCAGGCTTAAAGAAAAAATGAAAGAAATATCAATAGAAGAAAATGACATACTAGTCTCATTCGATGTAGTGTCACTATTTACGAACATACCTACTTACACAGCCATCAAAATAATAATGCAAAAATGGGAAATACTTAAAATTCATACAAAAATACCAAAAACAAAATTTCTAAACATCTTACAATTCTGTCTAACAGACAATAATTATTTCAAATATGACAACACATTTTACACTCAAATATTGGTATGCCAATGGGTAACCCATTGTCACCAATAATTGCTGACATAGTACTTGACCACTTACTAAATGAAACAATGGAAAAATTGCAAAATTACAACATTAAAATTAAATTTATAGCAAAATATGTAGATGACATAATTGCAGTTGTCAATAAAAATAATACCGACATAATACTTAAAACACTCAATAAATATCACACCAAAATAAAATTTACAATTGAAACTGAAAGCAATAATAGGATTCCGTTCTTAGATTTGACCCTGATAAGAGACGACAGCAAAATCATGTTTGATTGGTATACTAAACCTATTTCATCAGGCAGAATGATCAATTTTGTATCTTCACAACCTATAAAATACAAAATTAATATAGCTACAAACCTAATTAACAAAGTTTTGGACATAAGTGAAACTCAGTTCCACCAAGAAAATATCACTTTAATAAGGACATTATTACAAATGAACAATTTTCCTAATCGAATTATAAATGGACTCATCAATACTAAAATACATCAAATACAAAACACCAACAATCAACCTAAAGCAACAAAACAAACAATAGGCAACCCTAGATATTTCTCACTTACTTACGTCCCACACCTAACCGACAACCTTTCTCCAATAATACCATAGCAATTGATAGAGGTAAAACAATATTTGCACACAAACCCAATTCAACACTAACGACAATATTCACAAACACTAAACCACCAACCAAAAAAACAGAGCAACATGATGTTGTCTATGAAATCCCGTGCAAAGGAAAACCTGGCGAAGAGTGTCGACAAATATATATTGGTACAACAAAACGGGCATTAGGAGTACGATTGTCAGAACATGAAGCTGATATCAGAAAAAAGAAAATGTCTACAGCTCTCTCGCAACATATGGTAGAACACAACCACACAGCAGATTTTAACAACACAAAAATATTAGACAAATAGAAGCGCATGAACACACGCCTCACCTTAGGCAGTTTGCGTATTCAACAAAATATAAAAAAGACGATGAACCACAAATAGGACACAGATGATATAAGCGCCAGTTATAGTGTTGCCATAGCCATAACAAGCAATCTGTGATATTAGGTTAATCTTTGTTTTGTCTAAATTTCATCTTGTTAATTTGTTAATGTTTCTTAAATTTTCTAGTGTTAAAGTATTAATGTCAATTAATTGTTTTCATATATCAATATTTTATTTAAAATTTTAACAACATAAAATGTAAACAAAAAGCAAAACTTAAAGTAAGTGCAATATTGATTGATTCCAATTAATTATTTCATATTGTTTTTTAAGGCTAGGCGCACACATTCAATTTTTAGTTTCGAAACTGTTTGGTTGCTAAAATGAAACATATGGGCTTATATGGGACACCGCGCACTTAGAGCAACTCGATTCTCGAAACTAAAAAGTTTGTGTTTTGACACAAACTAAACGATTGCCTCGCATCAGTTGAGCTGTTCTTTATAGGTGCAAGAGAGAGAAGAGTGCGAGCGTGAGTAAAGAATTGCCAGTGTGCGGTTCTCTTTCAACTGGTGATTAAACTGTTTGATTTCGATCACAGTTGCCAGTGCGCGACTAGCCTAAGATTAAATAAATATAAACCCCTGATGAAGCCGGAAAGAAACCGGTGAAACGTTGGGACAAGAATGAATTAGTTTTTTAAATTAATTGCATTATTCTTAATAGATCATTAAGCCCGATTGTCTACACAACAAAAGAAATATTTGTTTGTTCAAAACTCGCAGGGCAAATATCTTATATTTTTAAAAAATATATGGATAAGAACTATTTTTTGTAAAAAAATGTTTATTTTTATTTTAAATTTTTTTCATGTGGGGTGCATCAATAATTTTTTAAAATTGACACCAAATTTCTTTTTTTTTTTTTATTTTTCTAAAATTGCTTATAAGCATTTATAATGCATACAAAATATTTTTTCCAAAAAAGGTATCTGATTTTTTAAAAATATTATGTCAATAATAATTTTATTCTATTTATTCTAATTTTTTTTAATAAATTTAAGCTTTCTAAAATTATTTTTTTCTCGAAAAACTTATTTGATTTTTTTTCACAATTGCTTTATGTGAATATTTATACATTTCTGAAATTGTTTATATACACATAAAAAGTATTAAAAAATTTCTATATTTTTTGCAAACAAAGTTTATATAAATAAATTTCTTTTTTTTTTTATTTTTAATTATATAAATACCTATCAACGAATACCAATAGTTTTTTTTGTAATCAAAATTATTTTCTACCAAACCATATTTTATATAGGTATGTACATATGAAAAAGCTATTTTCTTTAATAAGAATATAGTTATACGTACCTACAAGATTTTCTTAAAGAAATAATTTTGTACCTACACACAGTCACAAAAGTAAGTATACAGCAGGAAACAAAATATTAAGCAGAGAGGAAAAAATTGAATAAGCATATGTTATGAAACATGTGGCGGATATTTTTTAGAAAATTTTATTCTCTTTTCATAAAATCAATTATCAAAACATTTTTTTTAAAATGGCTTAGATATCAACTTAAAACTAAAACTCTCTCAGAATTTTGATCACAAAAGTAAGTATACACTAATAGAAACTACAAAATTTTTAACTTAATATTAGAATTTAGTAACTTTTTGGGTAACATTTTGATTTAATTACGGCGTTTATTCTCGAAGGCATCGACGAAACAAGTTTTTGGGTAACACTTAGGGTTATTTTGTTCCATTCTTCTTGAAGGATCCTTTTAATCTCTACTTTTGATTTTATCTCATGTTTGACGCTCCAGATGATCCCATAAATGCTCAATAACATTTAAATCTGGCAATTGAGGAGTTGTTTTGACATGTCTTCGCACATTAAATAGCAGCCATTCTCTCACGATTTGCGAGGTATGTCATGTATGGGCATGGGGTCATTATCTTGTTGAAAGATGAATGACCTCTCACAACCTAGTTCTTGTGCACTTTGATGAAGATTATTTTTTAGGATGTCGAGGTAACCAAAACGATCTATCGTACTCTCAATAAAAACCAGGTTACCCACTCTAGATGCCGCCAAGCACCCCCAAACCATAACTGAACCACCACCATGTTTAATAGTTCCAGTCAGGTGCTTAGGATCTAACGCCGTATTAGGTTTTCTTCACACTTTTACAAGTTCATCAGAACCATGGATGTTGAATTTGCTCACGTCAGAAAATATAACGGTATTCAGAAAGCCAAAACGGTCTGAATATGACTTCTGGCAAATTCAATCCGCTTTTGGCGTTCGACCTTGCTAATGAATGTTTTTTTTCTAATAGCACAGCCTTATACCTGACTTCGTGAAGGATGCGGCGTATAATTTGGGTACAGCATGACTTACCTGTCTCTTCTTCTATCTAGGCCTGCAGTTTTGGTGCGCTTATTTTCGCATTTTTCTTTACTTTGTGAATTACTAGTCGCTTCTCATGTTCAGAGAACGTTCGCGGGCGTCTACTGCGAGCCATGTTCGTAACTGTTCCACATTGTTTCTGCTATTTCAATATTTTTTGGACGGTTGCTGGGTTCCTATCAACAAGTACAGCTACTTTCCGAATCGATTTTCCTTCACTAGAGTACTTAACTATTAATTTTTGTAAGTCCAAGGAGAGCTCTTTTCCACGTGGTGCAATTTCTAATTTTAAAAGGAATAATTTGAACTGAAATAGGCTAGTCTAGTAGTTTTGCCTTACCTTTTTAATAAAAAAACAAAAAATCGACTCAAAAGTTTTTATTGATGCAACATCACATAAGAAAAACTGTCTGTATACTAACTTTTGTAACCTATTTTTTTTACCCGTGATTACAAATAATGAGATAGCAAAGAAGTGGATACAAATTGTACCGTTATTTTGCTTAACAGCAGTAATGTGTATGACAAGACACTTATACCATATGCAGAGAATAGATATGGATTTGATATTAACGGTATTTTTTCGTCTTTTTACGTATTAGCTTGGTTGTATACTTACTTTAGTGACTGTGTGTATATATGTACATAACCACCCACTGCATCTAATGTAGGCAGTTAACCTAGTTGATTGCAACTATTATTTTTGTTCTACAAAATTACACCAATTATTATACTTTTGAATAACAAAAATAATAATAATTGCAATCAACATAGATAAGTTACCTAATAGTATATTAAGATAAAGTACCTATAGGTATACTAAAATTTAAAAAAAAGCCTAATCCTATCAAGAATCAAATTTCAAAATTATT
Organism: Philhelius festivus; assembly: GCA_963931855.1. Taxonomy (NCBI): domain Eukaryota; kingdom Metazoa; phylum Arthropoda; class Insecta; order Diptera; family Syrphidae; genus Philhelius; species Philhelius festivus. Next base: position 99,974,723 of record OZ007555.1, read on the forward strand.
CCTACTTAAATCTATTCAAATAGGTATGTGTGTCCACACAAATAAAAAGCAACGTTGTATTTTGGTTAAATATACCGAAATTAAATAACGTTGCTTTGTTGCGTATGTAATAAACATAACAAAACAAATATTCTTGACAAAAAAATATAACAAAAAAAAATAAGCAACGTTGCTTTGTTGCGTATGTAATAAACATAACAAAACAAATATTCTTGATAAAAAAATATAACAACAAAACACACAGAAGATCCCTCAAAAGAAAAAATTTCGTGGAGACTTTTGATTTATGGTGGGGTGGTAATTGAGGAAAGAACGAGAAATTTTTTTTAGCCACCTGGCAATGAGAAAGACGAGAATGAGAAAATGAAATTTGTTTTATAGCATTTTTCTTTTGAGGGATCTTCTGTGTGTTTTGTTGTTATATTTTTTTGTCAAGAATATTTGTTTTGTTTTGTTTATTTCATACGCAACAAAGCAACGTTGTTCAATTTCGGTATATTTAACCAAAATACAACGTTGCTTTTTATTTATGTGGACACACATACCTATTTGAATAGATTTAAGTAGGAATAATTTTGAAATTTGATTTTTGATAGGATTAGGCTTTTTTTAATTTTAGTATACCTACATAGGTACTTTATCTTAATATACTATTAGGTAACTTATCTATGTTGATTGCAATTATTATTATATTTGTTATTCAAAAGTATAATAATTGGTGTACCAATCAACCTAGTTGATTGCAATTATTATTATTTTTGTTATTCAAAAGTATAATAATTGGTGTAATTTTGAAGAACAAAAATAATAATTGCAATCAACTAGGTTAACTGCCTACATTAAATGCAGTGGGTAGTTAGGTAGTGGAAATTGTTTTTGTTTGCAATTAATATAATTATGTACATATATAGGTACAAAACTTTTTCTTTAAGAAAATCTTACAGGTACGTATAGATACCTATATTCTTATTAAAGAAAATAGCTTTTTCATATGTACATACCTACATATATAAAATATGGTATGGTAGAAAATATTTTTTATTACAAAAACAATATTGGTATTCGTTGATAGGTATTTATATAATTAAAAATAAAAAAAAAAAGAAATTTGATATAGGTATAGAACAGTTTTTAAAATTTATTCATACCTATAAACTTTGTTTGCAAAAAATATAGAAATTTTTTAATACTTTTTATGTGTATATAAACAATTTCAGAAATGTATAAATATTCACATAAAGCAATTGTGAAAAAAAATCAAATAAGTTTTTCGAGAAAAAAATAATTTTAGAAAACTTAAATTTATTAAAAAAAATTAGAATAAATAGAATAAAATTATTATTGACATAATATTTTTAAAAAATCAGATACCTTTTTTGGAAAAAATATTTTGTATGCATTGTAAATGCTTATAAGCAATTTTAGAAAAAAAAAAAAAAAAAGAAATTTGGTGTCAATTTTAAAAAAATTATTGATGCACTTCACATGAAAAAAATTTGAAATAAAAATAAACATTTTCTTACACAAACTGTGTCATATCAAGAAAGATATGGCCTACTTACAACAACTCACGTTCCAACGATCTAATATGCAGACCCAGGCGCGACATAGCCAGGATCACAGCAATATGCACCGGGCACTGGCCCATAGGTGAACATGCAAGAAAGCTAGGCATCCCCTTCAACCCACACTGCCGTAGTTGTGGAGATCCACAAGAAAAAGAAACTGTGGTTCATTTTCTTTGCGATTGCCCCGCCTTAGCAAATTACAGGATGGTTTCCTTTGGGAAAGCCTTCCTCGATGACCCCAGCGAACTTTCGGATCAAAGATCTGATTATCTTTCTGAATGCGACAAAATGGCTTTAGTAATGCTCCGCTAAAGTATATAAAAGCCATTTTCTTCCGTACTTAATCCTTATTAGGTTGACACAAGTTTAATGGTATCAAAACGGCGCACCCCAGCGCTAATTGAGTCGCGGGCCCAGCTGGCTGGCGACTACCATCTCTACCTACCTACCTACCTACAAAAAATAGTTCTTATCCATATATTTTGTAAAAATATAAGATATTTGCCCTGCGAATTTTGAACAAACAAATATTTCTTTTAATGTTTGTCTACGAATTCTTATCAAATTTGGAAATTATTAATTCATTAAAATAAAAATTTTGTTTTTTTTTTGTATTTTGTTAATATAAATATAAAAAGTACGAATTTATGCAAACAAAAGTTAAAAAACCTTTTATTATTGAACTAATTTTGAATATAAGAAATTTCTTTAAAATTGTTCTAGAAAAAAATTTGCGATATTAATTTTAAGTATTTAAAAATAAAGATTCTAGGAAATATTTTCAAAAATTAGTCGCTCAAACTTTTTCAAGACATTGATTTAAAAAAAAAAACAATTTTTTTAGATAAAAAAATATTTTTTCGTGTTCTCTATCATCGTAAAGTAAACTTTGATCAAAATCTCGAGTTAAATTTTTTGCAGTGAAAATAAAATAAAAAAATTTTGGTACGCCAACCTTAAGTTTTTATTATTGTACGAATGGAAATTAGATTTCGAAATAAAATACTGAACCGTTTTTGAGATATCGAATTTTCCAAGAAAAAAAAATTACTTTTTTTCCAAAAATTAAAAAAATATTTTTTCAAAGCTTTGAGACGCAATGTTTTTAAACTTTTTGGAAGCATGTCTATAAAAAATGTCGATAATGAGAAAATTGTCAAATGTTAAAATTTGAAAAAATTGTTCTACGGTAGGTACAAGCTGTACCTAATATCTTAATTTCAAAATTTGTTTTTTTTAAATTAAAGATCATACAAAGAAAAAAAAATTATTAAAATTCCAGGCGCCGTTTTCGAGAAAAATACGATTTTTGAAAACCATTTTTTATTTTTTTTTTTACATTTGTATGGTGGGTACCTTTATTTTTAGGTAAAATACATTTTTTTTCTCACATCTTGTAGATTATATTGATAAACTTTTACTTATCAAGTTTAAAAAAATCTAGCATGGGGTTTTCGAAATATTGAGTTTTGAAAAGTTTATTTTAAAAATCCAAAATTTTTTTTTGAAAATTTTAATACACAATTCTATTTAAGTTTTTGGGGAGGTTTTGCAAAAAAAAAATGATCAAAATCGGTTGTACCGTTTTTGAGACAGTGAAAAACAAAAAAAAAGGTTCCATGGGGTGTACAAAAAATACCCATTTTTTTAATTTTTTTTTCAACCATTACCTTAAAATAAATAACCACTGCCAATCGCACAGACAATGATTTACAAAAAAAAAACGCAAAAATTTATTGGCAATGAATGTATAATGCTGTTCAAACACCAATGTCTCTAAAAAAACGGCTGAAATATGAAAAAATAAGACATGGTTGCCACACTTAAAAATCGCCATAGTAGTTGAAGTTTATTACAAATTAACCAAAAAAAATACATTTAATACATACATATCTGTGGTGTTTGGTACAAACATGATAAGTCCATAAAATAATTTGCGTTTTTACGTTCACTTTGCATGGAGCTAGGGCTGAAACGGGTTGACTGATTTTCTTCAAATTTGGAAAACTTTTGAAAATGTTCTTTGAAAAATTATGTTCCAAATTTTAAGAAAATCGGTTTACCCGTTTAGGTTCGAGCTCAATATAAAGTGAATGTAAGGATGCAAATTATTTTATCATGTTTCTACCAAACACCACAGATATATTTTTTTTCCATTAGAAGTAAAAAATGTGAAAATATTTTTTTTTTTCGAAACACAAATGTATATCTTTAAATGTGATTTGCGGCTAAACGGAGCTCCGTAGACCCCCAAAGTTGACATTTTCAAACGTGATTTCTGGCTAAACTAGGCATCTTAGCGAGTTAAAAATTATATACTCGTGATGTAGGGAGTGATGTATCACATAATTTTTTTTGTTATTTTGCATTTCAAAATTCTACATCTTGAAATTCTACTTCTCATAATTCTGTTTTTCAAATTGTACCTATTCTATTATTCCTATATTCTACTTCTCAAATTATTTTTTTCAAAATTTTACTTTTTAAGTTTTCTGCATTTCAAAATTTTATTTCCTAAGATTCATTCATTCATCATTCATTTCAAAATTTGCCTTTTCAAAATTTTACTTACTAAGATTTCTGCATTTCAAAATTCCTTTTTCAAAGTTCTGCTGTTCAAAATTTTACTTATTAAGCTTTCTGCATTTCAAAATTCCTTTTTCAAACTTCTGCTTTTCAAAATTTTACTTATTAATTTTTATGCATTTCAAAAGTTAATTTCCCAAAATTCTGCATTCCAAAATTCTACTCTTCAAAATTTTAGCTTTCAATATAATTGTTCTGTATTTCAGAATAATACTCAAAACTCCAATTCTCAAAATTCTGCATTTGAAAAATCTGCCTACAAAAATAATTATGTATTTATCTACACAAAACAATTGTTCTGAGTGGTAACCGTTTAAGAATTCGTGTATTTGAATCTTTGCGTATATATATAATATGGAGGGCTCGTTTCTATTCCAAATGCGTGACTATCATAGGGGGCGCTACTCAAATTTGTGTAAGACAAAGTTATTGCCGAGTGCTTCATATCCTTTGAGTATATATAATATGGAGGGCTCGTTCCTATCCCTAATGCATTGTAGTACTTGAAGTTGTGATAGGGGTCGCTGTCTCACTTTCTGTAAGTTAAGGATACAGCCGTATCCTCCGATTTGTGCTTACCTTCTCCTCACATATAGTTCTCCGTCACATGTGATATGAAGCAATCGGCAATGGGCGCGCTCACTTCGTAGACCGATAGGGTATCTAAGATACTTTAGTATCCGATACGTTGGCGAACGACCAAAACCGGATAGGTAACATTTAAGTGCTTTACACATGAGCTGCGAACTGCGAATGCGAATAAATCTTTTTAAGCAATTTTCACAGCTAATATCAATTTTTGTTTTGTTTTAACTTTACGACGAAGTGAATTAATGATCGAATCAACGATTTAAAAGGAAAACACTGCATAAAATAACTATAAATTGAAATATTTTGTATTTTAATATTTTTTACGCGACCAACACGTATCTTCTGCGAACTGTCAAATGTAAATTCGCAATCCACAACTAGTGAACGCATTCCACAGACCGGCGACTAAAAAATTCGTTCGAACCTAACCTCAAATATATAACATCTCTACTGTGTTGTGTTGCTAGACGGAAAATTGAAAAAAAAAATGAGTGAATCTATGGAAAAAAGGGTAAAATAATTTAAAATAATATAATTGGTAACAAATGAAACTGCATAAAAACCTCCTTTTCTTTAAATATTTTGTCTTAGCACTCATTTTACATTAATTTATTTTGGTTTTGTTTTGTTGACAATTCGCACTGTTCGGCGACCAAACAAATTACTCATGTGAAAGAAATGTCAAAATTCGCGACCATTCGCAATTCGCAGTTCGCAGTTCGTGTCTCATGTGTAAAGCACTTTACTGTCAAAGTCAAAAAAACGACGTTAATCGTCCAGGGTTGGCCAATTCAACTACATACCTAATTTACTACAATTTGTTATGTCTGCTACAGGTTTATTTAGGTTAGGTTTGATTTTTTTCGTTCTATTTATATTGGAGCAAATGTAGGATTCTTATTCAAATACACGAATTCTTAAACGGTTACCACTCAGAACAATTATTTTGTGTAGATAGATAATTATTTTTGTAGGCAGATTTTTCAAATGCAGAATTTTGAGAATTGGAGTTTTGAGTATTATTCTGAAATACAGAACAATTAGGTATATTGAAAACTAAAATTTTGAAGAGTAGAATTTTGGAATGCAGAATTTTGGGAAATTAAATTTTGAAATGCATAAAAATTAATGTTGGATGCCGCAGATTAATCAAAAAGAATCTTTGAAAGAAAAGAAACACGTTCTATTATGTGTAAGTTATAAAGAAGAAGGAAGTTTTATTTTCAAAAGTAACAATAATGCCAAGGTAATATAAAAATCAAGTTTTTCTAATTTACATGAAATGATGCCAAATTAACATCCCCACTAAAACTTAATTTAACAATCCCATTGGTTTTATAAAACTTTTGACCATAGGAGCTGATAAGGGCTTTGTAAATATATCCGCAGCCATGTCTTCGGAACGAATTTGTTTCAAAACGACTTTGCTATCTGCTATTATATCTCGGATAAAATGGTGTCGTATGTCGATGTGCTTGGTTCTAGGACGGTAGCTCTCATTAGACGCAAGATGAATAGCACATTGACTGTCGCAAAACAGCATCATAGGTGAATCACTTCCTGTTAGCTCTTCCTGGATACCTTTCAGCCACATCGCTTCCTGAATCGCTGATCCCATTGAAACATATTCAGCCTCGGTAGTTGACAAAGCAACGGTAGCTTGCTTTTTTGAACCCCATGATATTGCACCACCTTGTGATAAAAATACGTATCCGCTGATAGATTTTCTTTCATCTAGATCGTTGGCGTAATCAGCGTCACAGTATCCTAGGATTTCACTATTTCCATTTCTGTTATAACACAATTTCATATTCGAAGTTCCCTTCAAATATCTAAGGACTCTCTTAGCTGCAAGCCAATGCTCCTTGCCCGGGTTATTGTTGAATCTGCTTAGGAAATTAACAACGTAACAAATATCTGGATGGGCGATTTGAGCTGCAAACAGCAAACTGCCGATTAGCTCCTGATAAGGTAAATTAACCATGTCAAGTTTCGCGTCTTCTGTTTTTGGACAGTTATCCTTGCTCAGCTTTACGTTCACATCCATTGGACTTGACACCGGATTACAATCGTTCATTCCAAATTTACTCAGCATCTTTAAAATGTATTGTTCTTGATTTATGCAGAGTTTTCCAGACTCTCTATTGTGTTCTAACGTCATACCCAGAAATGAATTAACTTTAGAAAGCTCTTTCATGTGAAATTTCGATTTTAAATACATTTTTAATTTTTCTGATACTTTAAGATCTTTTGAAAAAATTAAAATATCGTCTACATATACGGCCAATATTAAAAATGAATTACTTTCCTTATCATTAAAATAAATACATGGATCAAATTTCGATTGTTTTAAATTAAATGCCTTAAGAGCTTTACTTAATTTGAGATTCCATGTTCTCGAAGACTGTTTCAGTCCGTAAATAGATTTTCTTAACTTCAAGACTTTATTTTTAGGAAAATCTAAACCTTCAGGAGGAATAATATAAACTTCTTGAGATAACTCACCCTGAAGAAACGCTGTAATTGCATCTAGCTGCTCCATATATAAATCCATTTTCGCAGCAAGCGATAGAAGATAACGTAATGAGCTGTATCTAATGACTGGAGAATACACTTCATCGAAATCAATTCCTTTGCGTTGAGCACAGCCTTTTGCAACTAGCCTTGCTTTGTAACGAACAACATCATCATTTGTTCCTCTTTTTGTTTTAAAGACCCACTTGGAATGAAGGGCTTTCTTTCCATCCGGAAGATCGACTGTATCCCATGTATCATTTTTCATCAGTGACTCGTATTCTTCCGTAATCGCCTTCTTCCAACTTAAGGCATCGGATCTCAAAATCGCTTCAGAATAGGTATACGGATCATCAGCTTCATACACAATGTCGTTGATAAAAGTTACATAATTATCGAAGTTTTTGGGCTTGGGTTCTCGATTTGAACGCCGCACAGGTCCAACGATGTTATCCCCACTAGATAGTGAATTTGTTGGAATATAATTTGAGCTCATTTCAATATCGGATTCAACACCAGACATCTCAGCATCAGCATATTCGTCTTCAAAAACATCAGAATCATCGTTCTCAACACCAGTATCAGCATTCTCATCAATACCATCAGCAACTTCGGCAGCAACATCAACAACAAACGAATTTTCTTCAGCTTCAGAAAAATCACCTTCATCAGCAGCGGGTTGGGCATCATTAACAACATCAGGCTCAGGATTTATTCTTAAATTCCCCACTAAATTCTGACCTGAAGTTATATCAATGGAATTAGAACAGCTTTTCAAATCAATTACCTTTTGAAAACGTTGATCTTCAAAAAATTTCACTTCTCTTGTGATATGTATCTTCTTGTCAACAGGGTTGTACATCCTGTAGCCTTTTGAATTCTCAGCATAGCCGACCATGATGCATTTAATCGACTTGGTATCAAGTTTAAGTCTTTTCTGCTTCGGGATCAGAACCATTCCGATCGAACCAAATACACGCAAATGGGATAGATCTATTTTTGCACCATTCCAAGTTTCCTCTGGACAACGATTGTTTAGACTTTTTATTGGAGTACGATTTATTAAGTATGCAGCTGTGCATACAGCCTCACCCCAATATCGTTTATCCAAACCAGCATCAAAAAGAAGACATCGCGCTTTTTCCACCAGTGACCGATTCATCCTTTCCGCTTTTCCATTTTGCTCCGGACAGTATGGTGTGGAAGTTTGATGGATAATCCCAGATGATTCAAAACATTTTCGCATCTCTGTATTCAAGAACTCGGTACCATTATCAGAGCGAAAGACTTTAATTTTCTTTTTCATCTGATTTTCCACCATGTTTTTGAAAACCAAAAAATGTTTTGAAACTTCGCTTTTATTCTTCATAGCATATACGAATACTTTTTTAGAATAGTCATCTAAGAATAAGACGTAGTATCTGGACCCTCCAAGCGATACTTTTTCCATGGGACCGGCAACGTCTGAATGAACCAGCTGCAAAAAATCTGTGGTGGTAGTTGTTGACGATTTGAAACTACGCCTGCATTGCTTTCCTTCACAGCATGCCATGCAATTTTTGTCCACAAAACCAGTAGACTCTGAACTCGGATGGCCCATCCGTCTGTGCCATAAACTGCTCTTGAATTCAGAAACTACCCGAGCAGTATTTGTCAGAGGTGTGTTTAGTTTGAAAACTTTATCGGTTTCAGTAGCTGATGCAAAAACTAATTTCCTTTTGTCAAGAATCTTACATCCATCTGAATCAAACTGAACTGTGTTGCCATTTTTTACTATTTGGCTGATCGACATCAGATTAAAGCTTATTTCAGGAACATGAAGAACGTCTTGGACAAGAACCTCATTGACAGCACCTCCACAGGACAACAACATCGTAATATCGCCTTTTCCAGCAACCTCCAGCTTTGATCCATCTGCCAACGTAACAAAACTCTTCTCAGAACACTTTCTGTAGTTATCAAATCCTTCCGCACTTCTTGCAATGTGTGATGATGCGCCAGAGTCCACAAACCATGATTGACTTGATTCTTGAGCAGAATATGATGCGAACACAGCAAAATTCCCTTGGGTTTCCGCCTTTTTGGGACAATTTTTCTTTATGTGTGCAATACAACCGCATCCAAAACATTTTATTGATTTTGTTTTATTTTTAGGCTTACCCTTGTACTTAAAAACCGCCACGGCCTGTTTCTCAGCAGCTCCTGCATTATAACAATCAAAATCTTGCAACAATTTTGATTTTATTGAATCAGCGGTGATCTGGATTCCACTGCTTTCAATTGCCATAATCATTGGCTGGAATTTCTCAGGTAATCCACTCAATAGCAAGCTCCCAATCCATTCATCATCCACTTTCATTTTGATGGAGTTGAGTTTGTGAGCAGTTCCGATTATTTTGTTCACGTACTCGGATATATTGGAACAGTCGTCCAGACGGGTGGTGGTCAGTTCTCTCAAAAGTCCTACCCTCCTGGTAAGTCCTGAGTCATCAAATGCGACCGCCAATCTGTCCCAGACTTCCTTTGCAGTTGTGGCTTCCTTTATGTGCACATATAACGATGGGTCGATAAGCAAAATCAACTTTGCTTTCGCTACTGCAATTTTTTCGGGTTTTACCTCGGTACCTTGGACCGAGCTCCATAAGTCATCCAAAACCAAGTAATTCTCTATAGCAAATTTCCAGGTGTCGTAATTGTCACGACCTCTGAGTCGTTCTATTGCCGGCAAATTACTAGCCATTTTGTGACTTAAAAAAAAACTCTAAAAATTACAAAATTCTTCTACTTCTTACAAAAACTTCTTTTTATCTTTAATTTAACGTATTATCTGGGCCCATAACCTGTTGGATGCCGCAGATTAATCAAAAAGAATCTTTGAAAGAAAAGAAACACGTTCTATTATGTGTAAGTTATAAAGAAGAAGGAAGTTTTATTTTCAAAAGTAACAATAATGCCAAGGTAATATAAAAATCAAGTTTTTCTAATTTACATGAAAGGATGCCAAATTAACAATTAATAAGTAAAATTTTGAAAAGCAGAAGTTTGAAAAAGGAATTTTGAAATGCAGAAAGCTTAATAAGTAAATTTTGAACAGCAGAAGTTTGAAAAAGGAATTTTGAAATGCAGAAAGCTTAGTAAGTAAAATTTTGAAAAGGCAAATTTTGAAATGCAGAATTTTAGGAAATAAAATTTTGAAATGCAGAAAACTTAAAAAGTAAAATTTTGAAAAAAATATTTTGAGAAGTAGAATTCTGAAATGCAGAAAACTTAATAGGTACAATTTGAAAAACAGAATTATGAGAAGTCGAATTTTGAAATGCAAAATTTTGGGAAATATAATCTTGAAAAATGTACTTTGAGAAGTAGAATTCTTAAATGCAGAAAACTTAATAAGTAAAATCAGAAATTCAAAATTTTGAGAAGTAGAATTTCAAAATGTAGAATTTTGAAATGCAAAATAACAAAAAAAAAAATCATGTGATAGGTACATCACTCCCTACATCACGAGTATGCAATTTTTAACTCGCTAAGATGCCTAGTTTAGCCAGACATCACGTTTGAAAATGTCAACTTTGGGGGTCTACGGAGTTCCGTTTAGCCGCAAATCGCATTTAAAGATAAACACTTGTGTTTCGAAAAAAAAAAATATTTTCACATTTTTTACTTCTAATGGAAGAAAAATATGTGTATGTATTAAATGTATGTTTTTTTTGGTTAATTTGTAATAAAATTGTACTACTAAATCAGAAAAAAACAATTTCTGCTAAAATAATCAACATGGCGATTTTTAAATGTGGCAACCATGTCTTATTTTTTCATATTTCAGCCGTTTTTTTAGAGGCAAATGGATATGTATAGGTGTTTGAGCAGCATTATACATTCATTGCCAATAAATTTTTGCGTTTTTTTTCTCATAATCATTGTCTGTGCGATTGGCAGTGGTTATTTATTTTAAGGTAATGGTCGAAAAAAAATTTCAAAAATTGGGTATTTTTTGTACCCCCATGGAACCATTTTTTTTTTGTTTTTCATTGTCTCAAAAACGGTACAACCGATTTTGATCATTTTTTTTGCTAAAGCTCCCCAAAAACTTAAATAGAATTGTGTATTAAAATTTTCAAAAAAAAAATTTTGGATTTTTAAAATAAACTTTTCAAAACTCAATATTTCCAAAACCCCATGCTAGATTTTTTTAAACTTGATAAGTAAAAGTTTATCAATATAATCTACAAGATGTGAGAAAAAAAATGTATTTTACCTAAAAATAAAGGTACCTACAATACAAATGTAAAAAAAAATAAAAAAATGGTTTTCAAAAATCGTATTTTTCTCGAAAACGGCGCCTGGAATTTTAATAATTTTTTTTCTTTGTATGATCTTTAATTTAAAAAAACAAATTTTGAAATTAAGATATTAGGTACAGCTTGTACCTACCTACCATAGAACCATTTTTTCAAGTTTTGACATTTGACAATTTTCTCATTATCGAAATTTTTTATAGGGATGCTTCCACAAAGTTTAAAAACATTGCGTCTCAAAGCTTTGAAAAAAATATTTTTTTTAATTTTTGGAAAAAAAGTATTTTTTTTCTTGGAAAATTCGATATCTCAAAAACGGCTCAATATTTTTATGTGGAAAAAATTTAACTCGAGATTTTGATCAAAGTTGACTTTACGATGATAGAGAAAACAAAAAAATATTTTTTTATCTAAAAAAAATTATTTTTGAAAAATCAATGTCTTGAAAAAGTTTGAGCGATTAATTTTTGAAAATATTTCCTAGAATCTTTATTTTTAAATACTTAAAATTAATATCCCAAATTTTTTTCTAGAACAATTTTAAAGAAATTTCTTATATTTAAAATTAGTTTAATAATAAAAGGTTTTTAAAACTTTGTTTGCATAAATTCGTACTTTTTATATTAATATTAACAAAATACAAAAAAAAAACAAAATTTTTATTTTAATGAATTAATAATTTCCAAATTTGATGAAAATTCGTAGACAAACATTAAAAGAAATATTTGTTTGTTCAAAATTCGCAGGGCAAATATATTATTTTTTTACACAATATATGGATAAAAACTATTTTTGATAAAAAAACGTTTATTTTTATTTTCAAAGTTTTTCATGTGGGGTGCATCAATAATTTTTTTCAAATTGACACCATATTTCTTTTTTTTTAATTTTTCTAAAATTGCTTATTGGCAATATGTAAATGCATACAACATATTTTTTCCAAGAAATGTATCTGATTGTTTTTAAATATTATGTCAATAATAATTTTATTCTATTTATTCTAATTTTTTTTAATGAATTAAAGTTTTCTAAAATTATTTTTTTCTCGAAAAACTTATTTGCTTTTTTTTCACAATTGCTTTATGTGAATATTTATACATTTCTGAAATTGTTTATATAAACATAAAAAGTATTACACATTTTCTATATTTTTTGCAAACTAAGTTTATATGAATACATTTTAAAAACTGGTCTATACCTATATCCAATTTCTTTTTTTTATTTTTAATTATATTAAATACCTATGAACGCATAAAAATATTTTTTTTGTAATCAAAATTATTTTCTACCATACCATATTTTATATAGGTATGTACATATGTAAAAGCTATTTTCTCTAATAAAAATATAGGTATACGTACCTATTAGATTTGCTTAAAGAAATAGTTTTATACCTATATATGTACATAATTATATTAATTGCAAAAAAAAAAACAATTTCCACTACCTTACCACCCACTGCATCTAATGTAGGCAGTTAAAATAGTTGATTGCAATTATTATTTTTGTTCTTCAAAATTACACCAATTATTATACTTTTGAATAACAAAAATAATAATAATTGCAATCAACATAGGTAAGTTACCTAATATATTAAGGCTAGCCGCACACTAGCAATTTTTAGTTGCGAAACTGCTCGAGCAACTAAAAAGTTTGTGTTTTGACAAAAACTAAACGATTGCCTAAAATAAGTTCGCCATTTTATTGAACATATAATTATCTGCAAATTCACGGACATTCAACCAAACAGTTCATTTGTTTTCTATAAGTAACCAAACAGTTTCGCAACTAAAAATTGCTAGTGCGCGGCTAGCCTAAGATAAAGTTCCTATGTACATAGATACACTAAAATTCAAAAAAAGCCTAATCCTATTAAGAATCAATTTTCAAAATTATTCCTACTTAAATCTATTCAAATAGGTATGTGTGTCCATACAAATAAAAACCAACGTTGTATTTTGGTTAAGCTAAGTGTACACGATTGGTAGATCTTACAATATTGTAAGATCTTACAATGTCTGACAATTATCTACCAATGAGCTGACAAATAAGTTGTGTGTGTACACGGTTGGTACAAAATCTACCAATCTCTTACAATTAATTGTCAGAAGTTGGCTGACAATTCATTTTCAGATAGCCGGCTTAATACCTACCAATTAATTGTAAGAGATTGGTAGATTTTCTACCAACCGTGTACACACACAATTATTTGTCAGTTTTTGTTGGTTATGGAAACTGACAATTAAACCTTGGCTGCAAATTTTCTGACAATGAAAAAATTGTATGATGCTAAAAAACGAACATCTTACAATTTTTTCATTGTCAGAAACGTCAGACAACGATAAAAATTGGCAGGCCTGACAATAAATTGTGTGTGTACACGATTATCAAATACCTTACAATTTACCGTCTTACAATTAATTGTCAGATACATTTTCTGACAATTAATTGGAAGATTACACAATTGTCAACTAGCGTACACATGATTGTCAGGTTTCTTACAATTAATTTTCAGACAATGATCTAACAATTAATTGTCAGACAAATTTTCTGACAATTAATTGTAAGACTACACGGTTGTAAGACATTGTAAGCATGTTTTTCACTGACAGATCTGACAATATTGTAAGATCTACCAATCGTGTACACTTAGCTTTAGATATGCCGAAATTGAACAACGTTGCTTTGTTGCGTATGAAATAGCAAAAACAAAAAAAATATTCTTGACAAAAAAATATAACAACAAAACACACAGAAGATCCCTCAAAAGGAAAATGATACAAAACAAATTTTATTTTCTCTTTCTCGTCTTTCTCATTGCCAGAGCTGATAAAATTTTCTCGCTCTTCCTCAATTACTACCCACCCTAAATCAAAAGTCTCCACGACAATATTTCCTACGACAGCGCCCTCGGTAGAGTGTATTCCATAACATTTTTTTCTGTTCCATGAGAGTACTATAGTTTATATATACAATGCCCGCTCTATGCTTGTTCATCAGCTGATGACTCAGCTGAGTTCTTAAACTTCTGGTCAACCCAAATGACAGCAACTTTTGGCAACCTTATAATAATGTATCTTTAATTTTTAGTTGTACTACATTTGGCTGTTGTGTTTGAACTGAAGTATAAATATTAATTCTTGTACGGACGATATTAAATTTCATACTATGCTCAAGGTATATTTCTTTAATCAATAAAACATAAAATGTATTACACGCTAAAACTCTAATTATGTTTTTCGTTTGCAGGGCAAAGGGCAGAGAACTTTTGAGGATGTATGGCCACATATGCGATGCATCGTGCTGAAACTTTTAAAACAAGAAGCTGTTTCACAAGCAGAATGGCAAGATTTATTCTATGGTGTTCATTTGGTCTGTCTTTGGGATGATAAAGGAGCAAGTAAAATATACGATAGTTTAAAAAATGACATTGTCAAATTCATCGAGCATGCTCAAAAAAAGGTCCAAAATCAGAGTGGAGAGCAGGCTTTACTTAAAACCTACATCGTTGAATGGAGAAAGTTCTTTACCCAAAGTAGTTACTTGCCGCTTCCATTTAGACAGCTAGAAATAACTCTTCAAGGACGGTCTTTATCATCAACAAATAATACGTCAACCATTAATCAAAAGAAAGCAAACAGTGATGAAAGTGTTGTACGAAAACTAATGCTCGACTCATGGAATAAAAATATATTCATTGACATTAAAGACCATCTCCAAGAGTCTGCAATGAAAATAGTTCATGCCGAACGAAACGGTGAGGCATACGACTGTCAGCTTGTAATTGGAGTTCGAGAAAGCTATGTCAATCTCTGTTCAAATCCAGAAGATAAATTAGAAATATATAGAGAAAATTTTGAAGCAGCATATCTTAAAGCTACGAACAACTTTTATAACATAAAAGCAAACGATCAGCAACAAACTAATGGTGTGCAGGCGTTTATGAAGTATGCTGATGCCAAGATACGAGAGGAAGAAATACGGGCAAAGCGGTATTTGGAGTCGAGCAGCTTTCATGCTTTGTCTCAATGTTGTATAAAGGTTCTCATCGGAGATCATTTGAATACAATACTAGCAGAATGTTCTACGCTCATAAAGAATTATGAGGTCGAAAAGTTAAACTTAATGTTCCGACTGCTTGATCGAGTACAGAACGGAGTTGAACCGATGCTACGGGATTTAGAAAACCATATCGTTACTGCCGGTCTAGCAGATATCCTATCAGTGTCTGATGTAATTGTTCAGGATTCGGAAAAATATGTTGAACGACTTTTGGAACTTTTCAAAAGGTTTAGTGCATTGGCTAAAAAAGCATTTAATAATGATCCAAGATTTCTCACTTCACGTGATAAAGCATTTAAGACTGTAATAAATGATATAAGCGTTTTCAAAGTAAGTAAAGATTTTTTAGGAGTTCCTGTGTATCATTTAATAACTTGTTTTATTTATAAGCTTGAACTGCCAACTAATGTGTATAATAGAGGCGTGAAACATACAGCTCCCGAAAGTAAATGTCCGGAACTCCTTGCTAACTATTGCGACATGCTTTTAAGGCGAACACCATTAAGTAAGCGGCTAACTACTGAACAAATCGACCGAAGATTAAGAGATGTTTTACTCGTTCTTAAGTACGTAAATAACAAAGATGTGTTCATGAGGTACCACAAAGTACATTTAACGCGAAGGTAAGATTTCTGCAACTTGGAAAAACCCTTTTTTCTGATTATCGAGTACAGAAAGTAAAGACCAAATAACATGAACTGGTACCATATCCCCATGCAGTATTTAACCTTGTTTTTAGTGTTTACCTTGTTTTTTTTCATAAATTAAGACCATTTTATAGCATAGTGAAAGCTTGGATCGGAGCTATTCGATTTTTGTTTAGGATAGACAACGGTTTTGAATAACTTCTAAGAAATTTGTTAGGAGCCAGGCTTTCGCGGGGGATACCGCCGATACAAATCAAGTGACAGCGGCACGCTTGTCGTTGTAGCTCCTCGTGCGGTGTAGTTCTTGCCACCTTTCCGTGTACCTGCTGTTCGACTAAACAAAAATTTATTCGTGCCTAAGGTAAAAAGACAAAACCAGAGACTGAAGATATCTGAGAACGAGACAGGTTTGGTGCTTGGAATTATTTCTATTCACTCTATTTCTCTCTTCCTCTGCTTCTACTCTTGTTGGTTTATAGTCAAATACTATTTACTGCTTTCTTAAAATTTCTTTTGTTTCTTGCCAGCGAATTAAGCCTATACATACAAAGGCAACCAGAATTTTAGAGTTTTCCTTAACATACCTCTACTTTGGAATTGGCAGTTAGTTCCTCCAATAAAATCTTTTTTAAATCCTTTTTCAGGACATTTTCCTTATCGGTGTAACTATATACATACAGTGTTGGACAAAACTAAAGCACGAAAAAATATCACATTAGAAACATACGAATAAAAAGTGAAAACACTCTTGATACTTTTATAATTTTTATTTTTTCTTAATCACAACATATTCTATATTTTACAGCCTTTAATTTTATTTTAAATCTTAACATACAGCCTTGGCCAAAAGTATTAGGCACCCTATATTTTACGCTCTATTCTCTTGGAGAATGAATTGTTCGCGTTGTGCCGTGCAAAATGTCTTAGATCGGTTTCGGAAGACATGGATCCCATCTAAATCGTACAAAATCCTGCAGGAAAAAAGTATCCACGGTAAGAGAAGATCGGTTTTTAATACGAACCTCTATAAAAAAAAACCGTAAAAAAACATCAAATGAGCTAGTTGCTGACATAACACAACATTAAGGGAAACAGATTTCGGCTAGAACCGTTAGAAGGAGACTCGGAGAAGTTGGATTGAAAGGTTGCAAGGCGAGGAAAAAGCCATGGCTCTCAGAAAAAAGCAGAAAGTTGCGGCTAGAATCGGCAAAAAATACCAAAACCTTACTGAAGAAGATTGGAGTAACGTTTTGTGGTCAGATGAATCAAACTTTGAAGTAAGCATTATAATGAAGCCCCGAACTCGGAAACTTTAAAAACTGTTTTAAATTGC
Source organism: Philhelius festivus (assembly GCA_963931855.1). Classification (NCBI taxonomy): domain Eukaryota; kingdom Metazoa; phylum Arthropoda; class Insecta; order Diptera; family Syrphidae; genus Philhelius; species Philhelius festivus. Next base: position 99,992,322 of record OZ007555.1, read on the forward strand.
CATCCACTTAGTTATTTTGAGCTTTTGAAAAAGGTTATTTTTTTTTATTTTTGCAAGTGTTTGGAAACCCTGGGGTAACCTTTGTGAGGCGGCTAGTTGGTGAGGAATACAACCCAGAATGTGTAGTTCCAACCGTTAAACACGGAGGAGGAAGCGTTATGATCTGGGGTTGCATGGCTGCGGACGGCGTGGGCAAACTGGTCATTTGTGAGGGTCGCATGGACTCAAAAAATACATTAATTTGATGGAAAACACGCTGATGGCATCTTTCCAGCATATTTTTGGTGATACAAATATGCGGGGCGTGTTGTTCCAGCAGGACAATGCACCCTGTCACAAGTCCGCCCTCTCAATGAAGTGGTTTGCTGAAAATGCCATTGACCTGCTTCCATGGCCTGCCCAGTCCCCAGATCTGAACCCAATTGAGCATCTATCGGAAATTTTAAAGCGTAAAGTCCGACAATACCCAACAACATCAAAAAAAATGCTCAAAAAGGTTCTTGAGCAAGAATGGCTCAAATTAAGTTCTGACGAATGCCGCAAGCACGTAAGCTCTATGCCTAAACGAATAGCAGCAGTCATAAAAGCGAGGGGTATACAAAATATTAAATTTTCTTTAATAAAAAAAAATTTACAACATTTCTGCATACTTGTTTTTTTTTAAATTTTACTTGGTTTTAAAATAATGGCATCTTTTTGGGGGTGCCTAATACATTTGGCCAAGACTGTATTTCCAAAAAATAAAAATAATTCAAAACTCATTAAAAAGTAGGTGGACAAAACTAAAGCACATTTTTGATTTTTTAGTGACGAGGCATGAAGGAATTGAAATTGTCAATTATTTGTTTTTGGATGTTTTCCCAGGCAGTTTTTACTTGTCAACTAGCGAGTCAAAATTGTTACATTTTGTTTAATCAATCCTCTGATCTACAATTTCCTTCACCAATTTTGCGGTATTTTTCGGATCGTTGTCAAGATCGTTGGAAGATCCATCGCAGCGGCATATTCTCCTCCGCATACGGAAACATGACGTTTTGAAGGCTTTCCTGATACATGAAAAGATCCATTATACCACTTATATTAGGAAGTGGCAAGATCCCTTGACCGGAAAAACATCCCCAGACAATAATGTTCCTCCCACAGTGCTTCACAGTTGCTTTGGTAAATCGAGGATTGAGGCGTTCACCTTTCGGGCTTCGTACTGTACGAAATCTGTCCCATCCTTTTAAATTAAATTTCGATTCATCCGAGAATAGAAACGTCTTCCATTTTTCCCTAGTCCAGCTTAGGTGCGTTATGGAAAATTTTAGTCTTGCTCGTCTATTTTTAAGGGAAGTAAATAAATAAATTGCTTTTTTACAGCACGACGAGCTTTCCAGCCGCTAACTGCTCTTCGACGGATCGTTCCGCAAGAGATTTATAAGTCTAGTTCTTTTTTTTAAATTTTTTTTTTATAGGTAATATAAGGGTCCTTTTTGATTAACCTCATTATTCTTTTATCGCAATGCGACTTGGTTTTTCAAGGTCTACCACCATTGTACACTGTTTGAACACTACCCCGAGAACGAAATCGAGCTATTATCCAAGAAAAAGCCGTATGGCTTATACCATATTTATTGCCGATAAATGTAATTGATTCACCGCTTTGAAAGTCGGACACTATTTTTTCTTTTAATTTATTGGAATATTTATTCCGCGCCATTTTAACAATTTTTATTTAAATTTTAAAGTGTTCATTAGTTTTGACCGTTAGCACCATCAAAGATCCGCGATTAACTTTTTTTGTTTTACATAGAACATGCTTGACAAAATAACAAGTGATGGTAGTAGCATTTAAGAAGTAAGCGGTAAAATTCGATAACTGTAAACAGAAATAGGGTACATGTGCCTTAGTTTTGTCGAGATACTTTTTAATGAGTTTTTAACTATTTTTATTTTTTAGAAATATGTTAAGATTTAAAATCAAATTAAAAGCTGTAAAATATAGAATAATATGTTGTGATTAAGAAAAAATAAAAAATATAAAAATATCACGATTGTTTTCACTTTTTATTCGTATGTTTCCAAAGTGATATTTTCTAGTGCTTTAGTTTTGTCCAACACTGTACATGTATATCCATATACGAGTATCACTATTCAAATTTAAACCTCATTAACAAAGTTAAACTTTTTTTAGTTTAAAAAAAATTCACTTTGATTTATTAAATCAGAATGCGCGTTAAAAATTCAAATTTCAAATCAACTAAAAATAAAATGCACGACTGGGTCGCACGAAGTTGCTCCTATGTAATAGACTAGGAATTTCAAAAACGAATGTTATTTGAGAAAACTGTTCATAAGGATAAAATTCATTTTTTAAACTCTTTTAGTAGTAAGAGATAAAAACAGAATGCTATGCAAATATGAATGCATGCATAAACAAAAATTATAAACCGTTGTAGTGGTTTCTTAAAAAAAAAGCTTTTCTATACAAACTTTTTATAAGGTTTTTAAAAAAAAATTTTGGTACGCCAATTTAAAGTTTTTATTATTGTTCGAATAAAACTTAAATTTACAAAAATAAAATATTGAGCCGTATCGGAGATATCAAATTTTTTCAAAAAAAAAAAATGATTTTTTTTTTCAAAAATTCAAAAAAATATTTATTTTAAAGTTTTTAAATGCAATGTGTCTTAGACTTTTTAAAACCTTCTCTATAAAAAATTTCATTAAGATCCGTTTTGTGGATAATGAGAAATTCAAAATTCGAAAAAATGGTTCTATGGTAGGTACAAGCTGTAATATCTTAATTTCATTTTTTTTATTAAATTAAAGATCGTAAAAACTTATTGAAAGAAAACAAAATTATCAAAATTCTACGTGCCGTTTTCGAGAAAAATACGATTTTTGAAAACCATTTTTTTTAATTTTTTAGCAATTGTATTGTAGGTACCTTTATTTTTAGGTAAAATAAATTTTGTTTTCTCACATCTCGTAGAGTATATTGAGAAACTTTTATTTATCAACTTTAAAAAAAATCTAACATGGGGTTTTCGAAATATTGAGTTTTGAAAAAAAAATTTGAAGTTTTTTTTTTAAATTCAAACAAAAAAGTTTTTGAAAATTTGAATACACAATTCTATTTATGTTTTCGGAGAGCTGTAGCAAAAAAAAAAAATGATCAAAATCGGTTGCACCGTTTTTATCAAAAACAAAAAAAAATGGTTCCATGGGGGGTACCCTCAATAACCTTTTATGGGAAAATTTTTTTCAACCATTACCTAGCTTTAACTAAATGAAATTTTTTTGTATTTTTAATTTTAAAATTTGTCCAACAGTTTTTGAGAAAAAAAAAATATTTGTAAAATTTTGAAATAAATTCGTATGGCAGGTACCGTTAGTTTTGGTCTTAAAAAAAGGAAAAAAACGTGTGGGGGAAAAAATTAAAAATAATATCTACCAAGTTTAAAGAAAATCGGCCGAGCCGTTTAGGCTGTAGTCGAACCGGCAGACAGACAGACAGACAGAATTGCGAGACCCACTTTTGTAGTCTTTGCTATAATCGAGATCGATTTTTTTACGAATGCATAACGTGCCTTACAGTTCGCGTACACTAAAACCGAATCATCGGCCAATATCGGGTCGGAGCTATTCGGACGACTGTCTCGGACGTTCGTCTGCATACACTCCTTCCGATCTCGGATGGTGCCGGTCGGGGGTTTATTTTAATAATAAAAGGATTTTTAAACTTTGTTTGCATAAATTCATACTTTTCTGAAAATCAGACGGCAATTTCATGCATTTGAAGATTTTTACCTCATTAAATCCATGTTTTATATTTATAAAATTTATCTTAAATTCCAAAGTAATTTTAAATAAGAGCAAGTTCGTGCGATCCAGTCGTGCATTTTATTTTTGCATGAATTTCATCGCAAGAATCAACCGGACAACTGCCGAAAAATCCAAACATGTTGGGATATGCCGGTTGATCGCTTATTATCGGGCGTCATCGGACGATGTCGCTTTCAGTGGTGTACGCGCTCTCTTTCCTTTCTATACGTTTGGTTCGATCGGCCGATTTCGGCTGACAACGCCCGAGTATACTTCGGCCGATGACGGATTAGGTGTACGCGAGCCGTTATAGTACCTATAAGTCGCAAGTAAAAATGGCAGTTTAAACTGCTAAACCTTTCTTCAGCTCTCAAACGAAAGAAAATGACCATAAAATCTCCAGGATAGTTCTTGCTTTTTGTCTTACTATCTAAGTAAATAGTTACCACTACATCTGAGTGGGCAAACTATTTTAAACCCTACGGTTAAAATAATGATAGTTTAAGAATTGTTTTCCATCCCTATCATCAATAATTCCCCCCTTTATCCATGTCCAAAGATCATTACACACACATATTCATAGCACCACCCCCTTCTGAGATAGCTCAGTCTAATTTCTCTCATTAAACTCTAATCTTATACTTATATCACATACTTCAAATATAATTAAAGATTGTATCTTTTATCTAAATAATACTTTTTTATACTTAATTTCCCTACCTATGCTAACACTAAAAATATTAAAACTCACCCTCGAAATAATTCATTGAATTCATTCTAAACTGCAAGAATATTTTTCTGCGCATGCGTCAGAGTATTATAATATAGCTTGAACCAATTCAGTTGGCAAATCTACTGCGCAGGTCTCTTTAAATTTCTGTGCTCTACTCTTTAATTCTTAAAGAGACAGAAAAATCACTGAAAAAAAGAAAAAAAAGATGTACATGCCGGCGTTGTTGTCAATAGGTGCGTTTTATTATCCACAAATCTATCTGGATCCGGATCGGGATCTTTCCTTGAAAATAAAACGATACGGATCTTACTGACAGCAGTGTTATAAGCCCGTCTCTTTTTATCCTTGGGTTTGGAAATTTTAAATTATTTCTTGTCTCTTTTCTTTACACTGTAGTTTACACTACCTTACCATAAAAAGCCATCTACTCGCCAGTGTAATAACTAATTTCTGGATCTTTGAAATAGATCCCGATAGAAAACAGGATCCCAAATTGTTTTTGTAATACATGTTAAAACTTAATCCAGATCCGGATCCAGATAGATTTGTGAATAATAAAACGCACCTAATGACGCTGCTGCGATCATACTGAAGCACTTAGGAGGGTAAGTTTTGTTTATAGCTTCGCTCACAGTAAAATAGTAATGAATTTCCAGTGATGGAATTTCTTTGAATAAGATATGATCATGGTTTATTTTTCTTTCATAGCTTGATGTCTAAAAAACTATTTCATCTCTGGTGAGATAAAAGGAAAAGATTTTTAGGTGTAAACTTTACTTCGAAAAAATAAAATTAATAATTTTTGTTTTTATTAGTGGGACAAATTTCAGTGCACCTATAATAAAAAAATAAGTCTATTGCAAAATGCAATTGGGTTAGACAAGAAAAACTACCTGCAAGCTGCGACATAGGATTAATGACAAAAAGTTTAGGGATTATTGTTTATTTCTATGTTTTATGATTTGTGCCTTAGTAACAGAAAGGTTCCGGGGGCGTTGTGTTTATATTTATTTTTTGGCGTTAGTATATATTTGATTTTTTTTTTTTTTTTGACCTGTGAGGTTGGGATTAATTGTAGATTAGTGTTAATTAGTTAGATTAGTGTTAACGAGTTTGAACAATTTTTAACTACGAGTTTTTAAGAATGAATTTTTGCATCAGAGGGAATTAAGGTATTTAAATGATATTTGCTTTGCTTTGCAATTCAGTTTCAAAAAAACAACCAAGAATAATATATTGAAATACATTTAAAAGAAATTTTAATGAATCCATTTAGAAAAGGAAAACCTATTGGAAGCCAGGCGCATAAGATAGTTGTTAAGATATATAATGACAAACTGGAAGAAGCAAAGAATTCGTTTCTTGAAAATCCTGTGAGTTACGCAACAACGCAAACAGTGAAAACTACTGGAATTTCTGAACGTTCAATCAGAAGGATTATTAAGGAATACGAAGAGAAAGGAGTTGTGCAGTCACTAAATAAAAAAGTGCAGCATACGAAGTGGAAAACTGGACTAGACGAATTTGACATCGCAGCTATTCGGCGTATAATGCACAACTTCCACGAGGAGGAAAAAATGATGATATCCTTAAAAATGTTGAGACAACGAGTTCAGGAAGATCTGGATTTTAATTTAAGTATTACGTCGTACCGTCAAATATAGAGATTCGTTTTTTAGTCGCACAACACGATTATGGAATAACTTACCCGGCACAGTTTCCCCTTGCCATTTCAATTTGAAAACATTCAAAACCAATGTTTATCGACACCTCCTTTCTCTCCCCTGCTAATTTCTCCTTCGTCCGTGCTGTGTCTAAACATTATAAGGGTCTCGTAACATACCTTTGAGCGTGAGTGAATTATAAAAAAAAAAAGAAGAAACGGATTTAGCTACAAAAAACTCAAAACAACCGGAAACTTCTCTGTGAAAGAAATGATATTAAACTCATGCGAGTGAAGTATCTGAGAAAAATCCGGGAATACAGAACAAAAGGATTTGATATCATTTATTTGGACGAAAGCTATATTCATAGCTCACATACAAGGCCACGGGCTTGGACTGATGACAATAGCAATTTCAAAGAGAAAGAGGCTGATAATGGCGCATGCAGGTGGTGAAAAAGGTTTCGTGAAAAACTCCTTACTTTTATTCAAATCTGGAACGAAAACGGGAGACTATCACGACGACATGAACTTCAAAAATTTCTGCAAATGGATCCAAGAACAAGTTTTGAATAACTTGGAGGAACCTTCAGTTATTGTAATGAACAACACCTCGTACCACAATAAATTAGAAGAAAAACAAATTACTTCTGCTAGCAAGAAATCCGAGATGATACAATGGCTAACCGAAAACAATATTCCGCATACTATACAGATGTTGAAACTTGAACTGTATATATTTGGGCAACTGTCAAGGCAAGAGTAGGTTCACGAAACACAACATTCAATTTATTGGATGTTCAAAAATTAGCAGAGGAAGAATTTTCAAAAATAACGGCTGAAGACTGGCGAAAAGTGTGTGAAAAAGCCATAAGAACTGAGGACAAATACTTTTCTCACGACCTGACGTGGGACACAATTTCGGATTCAATTATAAATAATCCAGGTGACGATTCTTCAACCGACTATGAAAGCGACATTAGTTCTTAAAACTAAGTGAATGTAAATGAACATTTATTATTTTAATTATATTATTCTTATTTGTATTGTTTTTATTTTATTATTATGTTTTATATTTATTTCTGAAGTACAAATTTATAATAATTATTTTAAGGTAAAATAAATTTTTAAAAACTCGTAGGTAAAAATTATTCAAACTCGTAAACACTAATCTAACTAATTAACACTAATCTACAATTACATAATCCCAAAACCCCACAGGTCAAAAAATAGTAAATACATATATCAAATGAACACTAACACTATAAAGTAAATATAAACATAACGTCTCCGGAACCTTTCTGTTGCTAAGCCACAAATCATAAAACATAGAAATAAACAATAATCCCTAAACTATTTGTCAAAGCAAAGTTGAGTTAGGCACTGTAAGATTTAAGGAAAAATCTTTACTCATTAAATATCTTGCGCACCATTTTTGTTCTCTTAAATCCTCTCTCTGCGCAACCGACCGTTGGCCAACTGAATTGGTTCAAGCTATACAGCCCTTCTTACTTTGAACAGAAAGAGACGAAACTATTATTGCATGTAATCAAGTGACGCAACAGGTAAGTGACCAACTACCAAAGTAACAAAAAAAAAAAAAGAATAACTTAATTCTCAAAAGTCAAACCAAAACAAACATTGTGGTGTTGGGCTCACTTTTGCTTTGGTAAGTTTTATTTATTAAAGATTATATTATTATAATTGAATTTACTTATATTTTTATCATTCTTATTTCATTTATAAATGGCAGTGAACATTTGTATATGCTTCCAGGGTAAGTAACATATCGTCGCTGTAGATCGAATACCTCGTAACCCAGAAAAGTCGATTTTTCAGGAGAGACAAAAAACTTATTATCAAATCAATGAGAGGCAATGAGAGACGTGTTGTTAATTATGCGCGTGGCTCTGCAATTATAGTTTTTAGGTTCACAGGATATTTTTCATTAGATCCGGAATTTTTTTTCACAATATAATTGCATCATTACCTAAAAATCGGTTTTTTCTGGGTTACGAGGTATTCGATCTACAGCGACGATATGTAGTTCTTAAGTGTGTGTTTTTTGATGTGAAAATTTCCATGCAACTGCATTTGGATTTTCACAGAACAATACACAATTATGTACTTCTTTGTATATTAATGATTATTGATTCTTTTCAGGAAATAGAATTTCAATGAGAAACCAGGGGCTAACAAGTTGAAAAAAAATGCTCCATGTATAGACAGTTGTAGAAATGGCAGGAATGCAATTCACAGCCGAGGCTGCAACGCCTACATCCAGGTAACCAGGTTACCCAAACGGTGCAACAATTTATTTAAGTTAATTCTTATTAGTGTACTAAAATACAATTTTACAATGGCAACTCTACCTCAGACAATTCTTTGATGATACTTTCATTACGGAAAGATTGCAACATCACAAAAAAAAAATACATAAAAGTGATTTCACACTATTTTATATTTTTTATCGTTTTCATATGTGACTACCTATTTATAAAAATAGGCCCAATATAAACGTAAAAATTATTTTATTACTATTTTATTACTATATGTTATTTGTTTTACTTCTGCTAAGTCGTTGTTGTATCTCCTTTTCAACTTCCCTCTGCAGACGTCAAAAAATAACTTTGAAATGCATCATTGAAAATTTTCATTTCCATTTTTGAGACAAATAAACAAACTGCAATGGCTTTAATTGGTACCAAAACGAAGGTAATGAGTTTTAGAATTTTTTTACTCTATAAAATACAAAATTCGAATTTAAACTTTCTTTTAAATTCACTTTTATTATTTCACTGATAGAAATCAATTTCAATGAGCAGCTGATTTTCGTTTCTTTAATATGGAACACATTCATTCCACTGAATGTGTTCGATTCTCTTTCTGTTCTCAAATGTCAGTTTTCCTATCAATGATCAACTCTAACCTCAAATGTATAGAATTGGTTGTAACCAGCCACTGACAGAATCTTTTACTGAGACCAATTTTTCAATGATTGCTATAACTGGCTTGTCAAAAAAATGAAGTCAGCATTCCACTGATTTGTTTCAATGATGCATTTCAATGAAAGCTATAACTGGGGCCTAAAGTACTATTCACATGAGAGCGACCAACGGGCGATGAATGAACGAACATTCGCCCATTTTGACATTTCGTTCACATGCATTTTTTTTATTCGTCGCGAATGGCGTTTAGGCCCTAGTTATAGCTATCATTGAAAACCATCATTGAAACACATATCAGTGGAACGGTGGAATAGTTTTTGACAAGTCGGTTATAGCAATTAATGAAAAATTGGTTTCAGTAAAAGATCCTGTCAGTGACTGATAACAATCAATTCTATGTATTTGAGGTTAGAGTTGATCATTGAAAAAAAAAACTGACACCTGAGAATAGAAAGAGAATCGAACACAAATTATTGGAATGATTGTGTTCCACTTTGTTGGAACGAAAATCAGCTGTTCATTAAAAACGATTTTCATAATTGAAAAATTAAAAGTAGTTTTATGAAAAATATTTAACATATTTGTTTTTTTTTTTATTTGCACTGCAAAATAAAATATATAATTGATTAGTTTAATTTATATACCAAACATTCTCAATATTCATAGTTTAACTACCCCAAAAAGTGAAAATAAAATTTTCAATGATGGTTTTCAATGATAGCTATAACTAGGGCCTCAGATTCCATATTAATTTGTTTAAAATTAAATCATTTGGCTCGTGTCAGTTTCTTTTTTGAAAATATTTTGAAATGTAACAAGATTTAAAAATCTACAAAGGGAACCTCCCCCCTGTTGGTACAAGATTGCTTACCTTAGAGTCGCTGTTTGAGAATAACAATTGGCGAACGCTTTTGTAGTTTTTAACTAACTTCAAAATCCAATTTTATTTTCTGTTATTTACAAAAAATTCTTAAAATCTATATTACATATGTATAATTTTAAAAAAAATCAATTTACACTCCTAGCGAAACTAAGATTTTCTTAGCAAAATCGTAGTACACAAATTATAACTCCTACAAATGTAATCACTAAAATATTAGACAGTAATTTATTATTTATGAATCATACCTTTTGGTAATAAATTACTTTAAACTATTACCACAGCAAGGAATCAAAAACTATTTATGGCAAGTTACAAAAGAATTTAAACTGTTTTACAATGCGACAGAATATTAACTGTTTAGTTATTTTTTCACTTGGATGTCTTTAACTGCAGTAACGGATTGTTGTTTTGCTTTTCATACTTAGAGAGGGACAAATATATATACATGACATGTGCTTGTATTTTATCGCAACCAGTCGAAAAAATAAAAAAAACCTTTGCTTGTTACCCCTACTTTGAAACTTAGATTTTATGCTGACTTGGTTATATGGCTCGACGACATCCCGGGGCCCGTCTGAACTCCTGGTGAAGACTCCAAATCTAATAAGGCGAGTCTCCCAACTGATCTCCTAGTTTTGAGACTCCCATTTGGAAGTTTAATGTCAGCCGTACGAACACTGGCAACAGTGGTGATAAAGTGCATAGTCAAGTTTTAACAAAGGTCTGTCTAAATAATTGTTTTTTTATAGTAAATAAGGAACTAATTTCATAAATAAGAGTACATACAGCAAAAATAAACATTACGAGAAGAATTGGCCAAAAAATTTCACAGGCAAGTTCAGAAATAATCCTTTTATTTAAAATATAAATTCACTTCATCTGCGACAAAGAAAATATATCTCCTGTCATTAAAAATTCGAATATAAAAAAAAAACCGTTTACATGTTAAAACGTACCGTAAGCGAAACTTCTCCCGAAAAAACAATGACTTCATTACTGAAAAGGGACAAAAAAGGCTCAGCCGACCTGGTTGCCCAGATGTCTATTAATGAATTGAAAAGTATTTTCGATGAGAAACAGCAACATCTTGCTACGAAATCGGACGTTGAAGAGGTTCGCATGGACATACTTTCGCTTAAGAAGGAAAACGAGGTTCTTAAAACTCATGTTCACGAACTTCAGTCAAAAGTAGAATATCTGGAACAACAAATTATAAATATCCAAAAAACTAACCACGATAAAAATTTGATATTCAAAGTAGAGGCAAAGAACCAAGTTGACCAAAAACAAGAAATTGTGGAAACATGCAACCAACTGTCAGATGGAGTAAGCAATATCTCACCAGAAGAAATTATGGAAATAAAAACATGGAATCCAAAATTTAAAAACTTTATTGTAAAATTTAAAAACAAAGATAATCTTTACGCAGTATTAAACAACACACATAAACTTAGGAACAATAAAATATCCATCCAGAGAGATTATCCACCAATAATAAGAAAACGAAGAGCACAGCTTCTTAAACATCCGAAGGCTTATCAAACGCGATCGACGAAACTTGAAAGCAGTGGTGAAAGGCGAAAGGTTGATTGTCGATGGATTGGAATATACATGGGATGATTTCAAAGGATTGAAACACGGCGCACAGTGTGGTTTTGTTAAATTAACCGAGATGTTGAATTTGTCTGAAGATTTCTTTCAAAGTTGTTTACCACTGTTGACAGCAGGGGGTGGCAGATTTGAAAATGACAATGACAGAACTCTGACAGAAGGTACTGTGGAACGTGTGGATGGTATTGGGCCAGGTTCACATGCAACTCCGAGAGACAGCAGGGGGTGGCAGATTTGAAAATGACAATGACAGAACTCTGACAGAAGGTACTGTGGAACGTGTGGATGGTATTGGGCCAGGTTCACATGCAACTCCGAGAGAATAGCACAGGGATGGCATAGATAGAAAAATTATTCAAAAATTTAAAAAACAAAACAATAGTATTAACAAAACAAATTTAAATAGTTCCTTTAATGTCTGTATCGTTGCATATAATATTGGTGGATTAAATAATAAACTTATATTTTCTGATTTATTTAATGAATTGTGTAAAGCTGAAATAATTCTATTATCCGAAACACATGTAGTAAATGATAATTGTTTTAATTATGAAAAATATTTCCCAATGTATAAATGCTTTTGGATCCCGGCAAAAAAGACTGCAACCAGGGGCAGAGCAAGTGGAGGGATGTTGGCTGCTATCAAAGAAAATATAATTAATAATTTTACAGTCAAAATAAATGGTGAAGTAATGATTATTGAGCTAAAATTATATGAGAAAAGTTATTTCATAATCCCCGTTTACTTAAACTGCAATAAGTGGCAAAACGATTACGAGATACTGTATGATATGCTGTGTGAAAGTAAAATTCAAGATGTTATGGTAATTGGTGATCTAAATGCTAGAACAGCAGGTAAAGAATCAGCGTTCAAGATGGGAAATAGAAAACGAAGTTCAAAAGACCAAGTCATAAATACAGAAGGCAAAAAAATACTAGATTTCTGCAACGATTTTGGGTTAAGCATCTTAAATGGAAGCGTTGACGGTGATTTTAATGGAGAATTAACGTTTATTGGTAAACAGGGATGCTCAACGATTGATCTTTGTCTTATCAGTGGAGACTGGCATTCCATTGTAAAAGAATTTAAGGTGGAAAAAATTGCCTATTCGGATCATCTTCCAATTATGGTTAAAATTGGAATTGACGGCATCCATGGCAAACCTGAAAAACAAACCTCATCAGATTTACCTAAATTAAAATGGATGGCTCGTTGCGAAAACAGTTATAAAAGAAGTTTAGATGACTTATTGGAAAGGAAAATACTCACCTGTAAAATTACCTATTTACCATTAATTGAAATAGAATCAATTATAAGGGATGCAGCAGCTGTTATGCAGAAAACTACAAAATTAAAAAAAAAAGAGGAGTGGTATGACTACGCATGCGAAAAATTAAGGAAAAAATCACTGGGTTTGCTGAACACATTTAGAAGGTACAATTTAAACGCAACTCGCATAGAATACGTGGAAATAACCAAACAATATAAACAACTATGTAAAGAAAAAAGAAAAAAATATGAGGAAAACCTAGCAACACAATTAAGCCAATGTAAAGACTCCGCAGAATTTTGGAAATTAACAAAAAAAATTAATGGACAGCAATCATCTCTAAAATCTTCACAAATAGAAATTTCAGTATTAAAAGAGCACTTCAATACATTGTTGAGCACATATTATGACGAGATATCATGGAGTTATGCAAGACCAGCTATCATGAACAGCATTTTAGATGAAGAGATTACATTTTCAGAAGTGGAAGTAATCCTAGAAACACTTAAAGATGGTAAAATGGCTGGTTCAAACGGTATACCAACTGAATTTTTCAAACATTCGTCTGTTTTATTAAAAGAAAAACTTACGCAAGCACTAAATGTTATCTATAATTTTGCTGTACATCCGGATTGTTTTGAAGAAGCTCTCATTTGGCCAATTTATAAGAAGGGTGACCCATGTGACCCAAACAATTATAGAGGAATCTCGTTTTTAAACGCAAGTTTGAAAATATACACATCGCTTCTTAATAATAGACTTAACAAGTGGGTTAAAATTAATAACAAACTAAGCGAATATCAATCCGGTTTTCGAAAAGGCTATTCGACAATGGATAACATTTTTGTGCTAACATGTCTAGCCCGCTCAAAGTTAAGCCAAAATAAAAAAATGTATGCTTTTTTCGTTGATTTTAAAGCTGCCTTTGATAAAGTGGACAGAAGAGCACTGTTTTACAAACTCTACAATCTTGGTATGTCAACTAAATTCGGAAGAGCATTAGAAAAATTGTATCATCAGACTACAGGACGCGTATTCAATGGTGCAGAAACATCACAAAACATTAAAATGAATTGCGGAGTTCGGCAAGGATGCAATCTGAGTCCGTTACTATTTGCCCTTTTTCTAGATGACATAGTGGAATCCCTTCCCTGTGGTGTTGAATATGGAAATATTAAAATAAAAGTTATAATGTATGCTGATGATATTTTAATTCTGGCAGAATCTCCAACTTCTCTGCAATTAAACATTAACAGGCTTTTTGACTACTGCAAAAGATGGTGCTTGGAAGTAAATACTGAGAAGTCAAAAGTTATGGTATTCCAGAACGGCGCAGGAAGAACTTCTAGAGAGGAACACTGGACATATGGCGAAACCGAATTGGAAGTAGTGAAAGAGTACGCTTACCTGGGAATGACGATAACATATAATTTAAATATGGAAAAACATCTCGAAACTAAAGCTAACGTAGCCAAAACAGCAATTTGTGCAAATTGGAAAAAAATATTCAAAAATAAGCTTGTTTCAACTAATGCTAAAGTCAACGTTTTTGATGCAACTGCTAAAGCTATTCTTTTCTACGGAGCACAAACCTGGGGTGTTAAAAAATTTGAGACAGTGGAGAATTTGTTACGTTTTTTCTTAAGGAAAATTTTTCTTTTACCGGTAAATACCCCAAAATACATGTATTACTTAGAAACAGGACTTCCAACGCTTTTCGTTTCCACTCTAAAGTTAAACGCTGATTACTTGGTGCGAGTAATAAAGATGGATGATACTAGATTGCCGAAGCTGGTGTTAATGCATGCAGTACGTCGAAAATCACTATTTTATAAAGATTGGGTTGATCATGCAGCTAATTGTGGGTGGAATCTAGACCTAATCGAAGCAGATGCAGTGCATTGGAAAACGTCTCTTTATGAAATAATTCAAAGCATCGATGAAAACGAGCGATATGCATTCAAAGAACAAGCAAGATCATCAAGTGAACGAACAGTATATGCCAAACTAAATTACAATTTATATGTAAAAAATTACTTCAGCGAAAACTATCCAATAAAAATGATAAGCAGTATTTTCAAAGCAAGGGGAGAACTATTAAAACTCAATTATATGCCGCACAGGAACGATTTGGAAGGTATTTGCTCTCTATGCAATATGCGGGAAATAGAGAACGTTTACCATTTTATTGCTATATGTCCAATGCTGATGGAACTTAGGAGAGTTTTCTTCGAGAAGAACTACCTGCAAGAAGAAGACATAAAACTTATTCTTAATGGAGAAGACTGGGTTCGGCTGTATCAATTTACTTCAGAAGCGATGTCCTACAGAAGCAGAATCATAAGTGAACTTTTTTAAACCTAAATAATTTTTTTTTATACGTTTTTCCATTAACTAAAAAGATTCTTTTTAATTAAAAATACAAAAAAAAAATTCCGTTTTCACTAAACTAAAAGTTGCATAGAAAAAAAAAAAAAAAAAAATACATTCCGTTTTTGCTAAGCTAAAAGCAATTTTTTTTTTTTCTGTTTTTTAATCAATTTTGTTTTAACTAAACTAAAAGTTAGATTTAATCAATCAATTCATGTTTGAAATAAGATATAAACTATGTAACTACTCGAAAAATTAACAATTATCAATTTTGTTTTAACTAAACTGAAAGTTCAATTTAATCAACCAATTCATGTTTGAAATAAGATATAAATTATGTAACTTTTCGAAAAATTAACAATTATCTTTTATAATAGTAAAAATAGTATGTAAAAGCAAATAGTAAAGAAGCCACTCGGGCAGACGGCATAGATGCCATGTCCTACTTTATTCAATTAAGGAGTCAAAATGTAAAAAAACTTTTTTAGGAAATGAATAAAATTATCTATCTATCTATCTATCTATCTATACCATCTGGACCTGGATACACTTTCTCTACGCGCCCTAAATGCCAGGCAGCACGCAACTCGTTTGGATCGACCAAAATAACAATGTTCCCCACTTCAACATCCTTTGTTTTTCCATACCATTTTGAACGGCGTGTTATATCTGGGAGGTATTCGGTGTACCACTGCTTAATTAACTGGGCCAATAAGTGCTGGGAACGTCGGCTATATAATTCGCTACACAGATCTCTATCTGTAAATACTCCTGGTGCTGATACATCTCTATCTTCGTCGCCGAAGAGCATTAAGTTAGGTGTGAGTGGTTTCGGATCTTCTGGGTCAACAGGAACGTGTGTAAGTGGTCGACGATTTATCTGTCCCTGCGCCTCTATTAAGGCGTTCCGTAAAACGTCTTCACGCGGTATGATCCCTCTCAGCACAAATTCCACACTGTTCTTCACTGATTTAATGAGTCGTTCCTACGCTCCTCCCATCCAGAGTGAATATGCCGGAATAAAGCGCCAACGAATGCCTTCATACCTAGCTGCGTAATCACATAAAGCATTCTCCATTTCTTTAACAACTTTGTCAATCTGATTACTTGCACCGATAAAATTAAGACCGTTGTCGCTGTAAATAAATCGTGTAACAACACGATTGATGATAAAACGTCGAACCGCCATGGTGCATTGGTCTAGACTGAGATCATTTAGCATTTCAATTTGCACTGCCCGGAATGTTAAACACGTAAATATCATGTCATAACGCTTTACTGTTCCTCTACCGTATCTCACAAGTAAAGGTCCGAAACAGTCAACTCCGACATAAGTGAACGGTCTTGAACTAAAGGCTAATCGAGCTTCAGGCAATTGGCCCATCAATGACATCACGGGCTTTGCTTTCAGCCTTTTACACATGTAGCATTTCGATCTTACCCGTTCCAAAGCACCTCTGAGAGCTATACCCAGGCATGTTCTCGAATATCTGCAATCACCGTTGTGGATCCCATATGTAAATTCTTTACGTGGTAGTGATCGATCAGTAGGTAAACCAGAGGGTGAGACTTTGGTAGAATTGCCGGATTACGTGCCGCATAAGATGTCAATGCCCTTTGTGCTCTGGAACTCATTCGAAGAGTAGTTTCCTTGTCCAAAAATGGAGAAAAGGAAACAATGGAACTTGACAGCTTTACCTTTCCGCTTTTCTGCAGGGCGTCAATCTCCTCAGGGAAAGCATCCGATTTAATTTTGCGAAACATCCAGTTTTCTGGTCGTTGGTATTCTTCTGGCGTTACAAATATTTCTTTTTTAACCAATTTTCTCTGCAAGATATCCTTGAAACGCAAGAGAAACGCCATTACCCTTACCGACGATGACCACCTAGCACGAAATCTCGCTTTCAGCTCATCGTAAATGTCATACGATACTCTTTGTATCTGCTTGTGCACTAGGATACAGTTAGGCGTATTTACTTCATCATTAACTATGCCTACTTTCGTCTTTCCTGGTGAAACTGGCCATGAATCCACGGAATATTTACGAAACATGGGTCCTAAAAACCATCTCGATGAAGCATCTCCTATCGATGGATCACTCCACTTTGTGGCGTCATCCGCAACATTTTCATGAGACCTTACATGAAACCATTGACGTGGAGATGTTGTCTCAAGGATTTCACCTACACGGACGGACACAAAAGCTGGAAACTTAAACTTTGTAGAACAAATCCAAGAAAGGACTGTGCTGGAATCCGACAGGAACATTGTTTCTCCTATGTCTATTGTGATCTCCTGACTGTCGCCGCTAATCGCACCCCTAGGACAGCTGCTTGTAATTCCAATCTTGGAATGGACAGTTTTTTTTACTGGTGCGACCTTAGCTTTTGCCATCACTTGAGAAACTTCAACATTGCCATCCTTTTCAAACCTCAAATAGGCGACAGCAGCAAAAGGCTTTTCAGAAGCATCGACGAAAACAATTAGGTTCACGTTTGACTTGTCGGGGTTATAGGACACGTACCTCCGCGGAATTTTGATGCCTTCAATGTGTCTTAACTCCTATATAAACTGCACCCAACAAATCTTCAAATCTTTTGAAATGTCTTCATCCCAATCAAACCCCTCCCTCCAGACCTCTTGCAACACAATTCGCCCGCGAATGATAAAATAAGACATTAGGATCAAAGATTCTCATTATTGTTCTTAACATCGTTCGCTTTGTAATATTCGTCTCGGAGATAAGCATTTCTTCAACAGACTCAATATTTGCCAACTTGTATGTGAAATGGTCTGATGATGGGTTCCAGTACATACCGAGGATCTTGGACACTGTAGATTCACACTCATTCGGATTAATTTTAACCAAACTTGCTTTCACATGACTCTCAGGAATCGCACGAGTTACAGCAAGTCACCAAACTTGATGACGGGACATTTGTGTTGCTTCGCAACCCATAAGGTAATGTAAAACCACTTTCCGGTGACGATGGGAAAATGTCTGTATTTGAAGGCCATCGGAAAGTGGATGCATTGACCTAATGAAAAACAAGCTGAAATAAATTATGAAAAATAAATCGACCGGGAGTCGCAATCGACCCGGGAAACATTAAAGAGTGTTTTTCTTAGTACTACTGATAAACAAAAAGAATATAACTCACGCAGTACTTCTTTATCATTGGACTGTACACCAACCAAATCAAAATTCATCGCCTTACAAATGTGAATAGCATCTCGAGTTACTGTGAGTGCCTTTTCCACCGAATCATGGCTATTAAAATAATCATCAACGTATGTACATTTTGTTAACCCTTCTACTGCTTCCGGGTAATCTTTACGAAATGATTCTGCATGTTGGTTTTTTACAAACTGCGCACTGGTGGGGGAGAATCTGGGACCAAACAACGTGCTTGCATAATATAGACTGTCGGCGACTTGGAAATATCTCCATCTCTCCACAAAATACGTTGACATTGTTGATCGTCTTCTTTTATTTTTATTCGCTGAAACATTTCTTTCACATCAGCGTTTATTGCTACAGCTCGTTCACAGAACTTAAAAAGGCCAGCTTGAAGTGGCACAAGGTTATCTGGGCCTTTGAGAAGATAAGTATTCAGCGACACCGATCCTACTTTATCTGCTACATCGGATACATCTCTCGGTTTCGGTGGGAACTTATTTGGATTAACTACCACGAATGTTGGCGCATACCATACCCTCGGCCAGGCCTTGCTTAAGTCCTCGGCAGAAACCAATCTTGCGTAACCTTTCGACAACAATTCCTTCATGTGATTATTCTTCCATTCCAGCAAATCAGGTCTTTTTCTTAAAGATTTTTCTAAACCTTCCAGACGTTTTAAAGCCATTGGATAACTATCTGGCAATCTTACTTCATCATGGGACCAAAGCAACCCAATCTCATAACAATCACCAACCCGCCGTAAGGTTCGTTCCATGATATCTACTGCTCGACGTTCATCTCGACTAATTAAGTCACCTTTAGAAACCATGACCCCGAAATCCTCTGTAGTAAAGTGTAATCTTACTAACTCATGCAATTGGTCTTCGTACTTTATAGCATCGTTTAGCATTTAATGCATCGACGGCTTTTCACCCCCGTTAAGGCACTTAACATCAAGTGATGGCGATGCATTTCCATAGACGATCCATCCTAATAATGTTTTTATTGCACATGATTGATCATCCTTGCCATGACGCTGACCACGACCCCACAGGAACTTCGCTTGGTCTAAACCAACCAATACTTTAGGCTTAGCGTCTACTAAATCCGACAATGGTAGTCCTCGCGAATGGGATACAACCTTTGCAACTCAGCAACGTCTACAGACTGACCAGGTAACTCTAAATTCTTTACTGTGTACACGTTCTTCAATATATGATGTTTACGGTTATTAACACCAGACACAGAAAGCCAAGTTCGCATTGAATCCTCTTGACGTGAGACACCCTTTGTCCACTGAAGAATAAAACGCTCAGGATCACCTTCTAGCCCCCAGATCATCAAAAATGTCCCTTTCTACCATTGACAACGACGAACCATCGTCCAGGAAGGCAAAGGTATCAATAAATTTATTCTTGTTTCCGCAAATTCGAATCGGCACAATCTTAAACAAAACCGATGCATTAAAACCAATATGTGAAGAGTGGATGTGTGGTTGCGCCACGAAAGGGGTAGCAGCAGCATTAAGAGTTAATGCTTTACTAAAAATCACTGGATGTAACATTGGATGATTGCGACGATCGCATCCGCCGGATCCGCAAGTTGACTTCTTACGACACAGTTTCCAATCATGCTTAGATGGGTCTAAGCAGGAGAAACATACTCGATTTCGACTTACAAACGCCAATCTGTCTTCCACAGACAAGTCCTTAAACTCCAAGCATTGCTCCAAACTTTGCTTTTCACGACCACATTTTAAACAACTACCGGTAACTGCATCTGTCGAAACTGGTTGATGGGTCAAAACACTTCCTGACGTCTTTTGGTTCTTCTGCGAAACTTTCACATCATCCAATAAACGTATCGGCTTCGTGAGATCAGGTGGTAAGCTTACCACTTTCTCCGTAACAAAATTGGCAAAATCCTTCAAGTCAGGCTTCACTATCCTGCTTTTATTCCTAACCCAATCCTGATACAAACCCGGACCTAATTTACTCGCAAGTGACGTCAAAACAAAGGCATTATTAAAGTCATCGTCCCTCTTCATCGATCTAATGTCTGCTACAAAACCATTCAACTTAACAGCCCACAAAAGAACTTTAGGGTCGCATTTTGATGAAAGAGCAGGAAGACAAAGTAGATCCGTGGTTAAATCGTGCACAAGAACATCGTATCTCCCAAAGACTGCACGAAGCGACTCTATTATAGCATCCGCATCAGAGGAATACTTCAGTCGCTCACTCACTAGCTGGTATGCCTCGCCCTTTAATGCTTTCCGCAGACGAGATACATTTTCTTTGCCGCTTTACCGCCCTTCTACAGTCGTCGTGTTGAAAACCTCCACAAAATAAGGCCATTCACGTTTGTCCTCGCCTGAAAACGTTGGCAGCTCTTGCACGTTGCTTCTGTTGAGAATGGTTAACAGACTTGACATGTCAGCATCAGGAAACGACGACTCATAAAAACCTTGACCCCGTTCTGGTAAATCACTATGGGGTGTAGATTGTTGTTGTTGAACTAAGTTGTCCATCAATGATTTGTGATTTGCCTGAATCCTCTTGATCATTTCCAACCTGTCATCAAGTTTGTTAGGAGTGGAAGAACGTGCCTCGTCTGACTGGACCGCAGGACGCTCAGATACCGATGGAACCTTAGGCAGTCTTGATTTCAGCTCATCAATTTCCTTACGAAGTGCGACAAGCTCACCATCTTTCTGCAGAACAGTCGCTTGAGCTACAGCTGCAGCTTCTATGAGCATGTTCAACGAGTCACTTAAATCCTTTTCGCCGGACGTGCCTTGACCTTCAAGATCTTGGCTATGCTGGGAATCTTCATCATGAGGCTTACAGGAATCCTCTTTAGAGAACCATGGGGTTGCAGTCTCGTACGCATCTGGGTCAAATTTAGCACATGAATAATGCCACCACCTTTTTGCACCTATCACATGCAACCATTTCATCATCGTCAGGTCTCCGACACTTTGACATACTGCAACTATGTTTATCTTTACCCATGCTTAGAGAATTTGCTTTTAATCGTGTAAACTTGAATTCATGTGGGTTCAGCCACACGTATGAGTAAAATAAAATTATGTTGGTACAAGATTGCTTACCTTAGAGTCGCTGTTTGAGAATAACAATTGGCGAACGCTTTTTTAGTTTTTAACTAACTTCAAAATCCAATTTTATTTTCTGTAATTTACAAAAAAATTCTTAAAATTCTTTAAACTATTACCACAGCAAGGAATCAAAAACTATTTATGGCAATTTACAAAAGAATTTAAACTGTTTTACAATGCGACAGAATATTAACTGTTTAGTTATTTTTTTACTTGGATGTCTTTAACTGCAGTAACGGATTGTTGTTTTGCTTTTCATACTTAGAGAGGGACAACTATATATACATGACATGTTCTTGTATTTTATCGCAACCAGTCGAAAAAATAAAAAACTTTTACTTGTTACCCCTACTTTGAAACTTAGATTTTATTCTGACTTGGTTATATTATGGCTCGACGACACCCCCCTTTCTGAAGATTGGATATAAGATAAAATAAAGGACCATGCTTCTATTGCGCTTTCTATAGCTATATTTTTAATTATCCGTTAGTTTCCCTTCCAACCCTTCGTCCTGTTGATCTTTTTTTTCGCAATTATTAATAGTGCCGCCACTGCGAACAATGTGTTGTTATCAATTTTGTTGTGAACTGAAAAACAAAACCGAATTAATGTTCGAAGAACGAACAACGTACAGGGATTGAAGAACGAAAGTTTTAATGGAGCTTAAGTACAAAATAAGTAGTAAAAACGAAAATATTTTATTATTAAATTTAGCAGAGACAAATCTTACAAGTACTATCGATATGCTTAAGATGTCGCTCCAGACGTTCGTCTTCATGAGAGTACTATACGTTTTATATACAAAGATTATATGATAATTTTTTTTGTATTAAAACAATTTGAACTTTAGCTCTAAACATTAACAAATTAACAAGATTTAATTTTAGACAAAACAAAGATTGTTTGTGGTTGAATGCGGAGACTCTCTAAGGTGAGACGTGTTTTCATGCACTTCTCTTTGTCTAATACTTTTGTATTGTCAAAATCTGCGGAGTGGTTTTATTCTAGCATATGTTGCTAGAGAGCTTAGGTGAAAAATATGGATATGGAATAGATCATAAAGCTCCAAGTGTCGTTTATATATCTCAAAAAAAAATCCAGAAACGGATTCTTGAAGAATTCCCAGATCCCCACTCAAATTTGATGACACTTCATTCCCGATTTATGTCCTTTGTGTTCTGCCTTTTCTACAATTTCAATGGTAACATATTCAGTTCAGTTGCACCAAACTTCTACCACAGCCAGCTTGGTCCCTAGTCTTCATTGCACGCTAAATTGTTTGAAGTCGCCTTATACTTCTGTGCTCGACCTGAGCCGCGGTCTCTCCTTCGTTCTTATAGCTGATGTCAAGACGAAAATTTTATTTGTAGTTCGTAGGGTATACTTTCTTGCGGATGGGGCAAACTATTTTGAGGTTCCATTTTTCGGTCACTTTCCTCCGACCATATTTGGCAAATGAGCTGATGCATATTCATAGCCAATAAGGCAATATATTGATCAGATCGGCACCAATGCCGATGCATTCAGCTCCAGCTGCTTTATTGTTCCTTAAGTGGACAAAATTGTTAGTTTACTTCGCCTAGTTTCAATCGTACAATCTGTCTAACAGCGAAACTCTATTCACTATCGCAGTTATCCAGTTTTCATAAAGGACTTTTCTATATACCCAGCACCGACTGCGATGGTCCTTGCATGCTTTATTTCGAGCCTTGTAACCTTTGTAACTGCTTCGCAAAACTACTCTTGTTACCGAATTTATTTAATCTTATTTTTTTTCGTTTAAATATTATCACGACGAATTTAAGTTTAATTTATCGATTCAAATCGAAACGAAAAGTGAGGCAAATGAACTGTCAGATTGTCAGTCAGATTTTTAGAATGAGGAAATAGGGGAAGGGTTATTTTTTAGGGTTATTATTTAAAAGATAATTTTTTCTTATTGATGATTGAATATGATTTTGGGCATGTGTCCGCTGCGGTTGACGCCTATATGACATCATCTGGAGGTCCAATTTTTACACACTCTTCGTAGTAAAATTTTCCATAAACTGGACCAAGATAACGAATTGACACATTTCGATCATCATCAACACTACGTTGCACATCAGCAATCACTTATTCTTTGGTGGCGTAACAACTCCTAGTGACTTACTACTCTCAAACATTCCTGTGTGCGTGTTACCAGGAGTGGAGGGGCACTACAATTTTCTGAGCTGATACTCTTAGAGGATTTGTCAATTCCTCGTAAGAGGCAGTACACCCCTGAAATACTTTTTTGCAGCGGCTGAGAATGGAATCCAAGGCCGTCTGCCAAACAGTCCAACGGACTAACCATAGTGCCATCGCGTAAAACGTCTAAAAAAAAAACGATTTACGATTTAGGATCGGAATGCGTCCCAGACTTATTCTCCAGGAATAAATTTGTGCAAATTTTCTCGATGCAAACTTTAAAGAGAGGCACTTAAGGAATTTGATTGACTTTGACTCGGGAGTGAAGATTTTCACTCATTGACGTCAATGATTCTGGGAATTATGGAAAAGAAAAACACGGATATTCAACTTTTTGCAGAATTTCCAATCCTACTATCCTTCTAATATTATAAATGTGAATGTTACGATGTATGGATGTTTGTTACTCAATAACGCTTGAACAACTGAATGGATCTTGATAAAATTTAACACACAAAAAAGTTATAGTCTGGATTACCGTATAGGCTATTTATTTTTTTATTATCAGGGGAGGGGCATTGGGTGGTCGAAACACCCTAAAATTATTTATCTCTACTTCTATCTTCGTATTGCACTGAAATGTAGTACATATACATAAGTAGTTGCATTGAAATGCCATACTTTGGTGGTGCGGGCCAAGAGGAGAGGCATTGTTTGATTAATTTACAAAAGTTTAAAAAAGTTTAAAAAAAAAATAAAACAAAAATAAAATTCTCCGAATTAAAAACAAAAAAAATTTGACCAATATTTGTGTGTCTTTGAATTTAAACTATTTTAAGGTAAGTTAAACCTTATGTGCCTACAGGTTCAACTACATACATTGTTATAGGATACATACGTATTTAGAGGGGTGGCCGTGGCGCGATGGATGTGTGCTCACCTGTGAACCTCATGATCACAGGTTCGATCCCTGCCGTCGTCTATGTAGTTTTAATTCCATTAAAAACCTTCTAAAATTGTCATCAATGGGTTGCTGGTTTACTTATTACATGTTGTTCAGGCATAACACTAACAACATGTAATTGAGTTAAACTAGTATGCCCAACAAGGATGAACACGAATAAAATAATGTGAATTATAAGCGACATAGAAATAAGACACGGCATTCTCCGCTTTAGTTCAGCCGCCATCCCTGGAGATAAAATATCTGAGACAACAACCTTCAGTCTCAGAACATCGTGCCAAACATCTTTCCTATCCTTCTTTCTCTTCCTTAACTTCACGCCCGCGCTGTGTTGAAACATTTAAAGGGTAATCATAATCCCTTGAGCGCGTGCAGATTATAAAAAAAAAAAAAATGTGATTTGCTCATTGTTTGTTAGTTTTTTTCAAAATATCATTCGCTTTGCTCCATTACCTTTAAGAAAAGGACTTGATTGGGTTTATTGGTTTACTGTTTTGTTTTAATCCAGGTACATGCATACGTTAAATAAAAATAATTCGTACGCTTTCAACTTCTCATGTTGAACAGGAGATCAGTTGTGACAGTTCTTGGCTAAGCTAAACGTGTTTATTATTTCAGTGGTAAGTCGTCTTTTTCAAATAGAGCTGTTCAACGATGACACACAGAAGTAAAATAAACACCCAAAAACAACATTCCGTACTTCACACAAGATTTCCGTTTACACAAGATTTCCAATGCAAGAAAAACTGAGCGAATATACAGAAACTTTTAGACACATGATTTATTTTAAAAAACTTCAGTTGAAAACAAAAATTTGCTTGCGGGAGTTCCCGCACGGGTACACTAGTGTAATATATCTGAGAAAGATTGCTGAAACAATTAACCCAGCCCCACTTAAGAAAACAGTCGGTTGCTATTCCAACAAATTTCTTTTATTCTTAATTTTTGGGACACTTTTTTTATTACATTAATAAATAAAATCAAAAATCTCAAAAAAAAAAAACAGAAAACAAAATAAAGGCAAGACGCACACAGCTGTTCAAAATAATAGGGAAAGCAACAAACTAACTAATTTGTAGACATTTTAGACAATTATACGACCGAATAGCGACTTTTTATTATTTTTTTTAATTAATCCATGCAATTTTCGATTTGTATTTGCAATTTTGCATATTTCTCTAAAATAATTTTTCTTTACCAATTTTTTTTTTCGTTTTTGAGTGTTCAAAATAATAGGAAATGTTAAACTAAGTATGTGTATTGGTCAAATTTAATTAAGTAGCAGTTAGTTTTGAAATACAAACATTTTGTGTGGTTTTTTCAATATCCAGAATGGCCTCCTTTATTATTTTTTTTTGTTTGACCGCCTCTATACGACTCGGCATAGACTTAACAAGTTTTTGACATTTACCTATCGAATTAATGGTTAATTGCTTCTGTATTCCAAGCCATAGCTGATGTTTATTATTGAAAACCTTTGTGGTTAAAGATTTTTTCACATCCGCCCACAAATTCTCAATCGGCTTGAGATCGGGGGACTGAGATGGACAGGGTACCACAGAGATGCGATGATCGCTGAGCCAACCACTCACCAATTTTGAAGAGTGCTTGGAATCGTTATCTAGCTGAAAATGCCAACTAAGTGGCATATTGTCATCAGCATACAGAAGCATTCAAAATATCACAATACGTTTCCTTGGTCACGATGTCATGAATTTGGGAAGATCGGTCCAATACCAAACCAAGAAAAGCAACCATGATGCTACCGCATCCGCGTTTCGCGTTACAGCACAGCATCAACTAAACGAATGATTTATTAACTTAAAGCTCATCATATAAGAAGAAAAACAACGGACTACAGAGGAGCTCTTGCTACTGATTATTGACCTGATTAACAAGTATAACGAACAGTTAAAATAGAATAGAAAATGACATAGAAAGCTGTTTCCGTCTAGGCAGGAAAATAGATGGAAAAATCAGACCAATTAGACTGACCTTCAAAAGCTATGACAAGAAACAAATTATATTACTTGGGAAAAAATCGGGGGCAACATTCACCATCGCCGAAGACTTACCAAAATCCGTGGTTGAAGCAAGAAAACCTCTTATCCCAAAACTACTTGAGTTCAAAAAAGAAGGAAAAAGAGCATACTTCAAATCAGATGAACTCGTGGTTGAAGGCAAAGTTTGGAAAGAGAATGGACCAGAAAACTCAAGGAAGAGATCCCGTTCTAACGAAAATTCACCATCAGGACAACCAAAAAATAAAGAAGTAAGTACAAGCAAGACGAAAACTACAATAGTTTGATCAACTGACATTAACCTCAGGAGACAACCCATGAACCCGATCATGAAATTTCTGACTCAACAAAATACGAACGAATTGATAGAAAAAGGTAATAGCCTACGATGTTCAAAACAACACAGCTCCAGCTACAATGAAACAAACAATAACAAATAGCAATTTAAATATACCAACCATCAACTTTACAATCATCTGCCAATACAAACACTGAACTCCGAACAAGACTCAAACATAAATACAAATATACTCGTATCAAGACAAAAATCCTTCCCAAGCCGACCGATCACCGTGGGAAGAGTAGATCAAAACACCCCATACAAAAATAAGCAAACAGAGAACATAACAATCAAAAATCAACAAAATACACTAAGAATTTGTACTTTTAACGTCAGGACACTTTCTTCAGACGAAAAACAGGAAGAATGAAGACTAGCATTGAAAAACATAAATTGGGATATAATAGGACTAGCCGAAATAAGACTTTTTGGACAAAGAATAATTAATAACGACAACGATATCTTTGCTACATAGGAGAAACTAAAGAACTCTGTGGAGTAGGATTTCTGATCAAAAAAGAACTAAAAGACAAAATAATTAACATCCGATTCCATAATGAGAGAATATGCAGTATACAGCTTAACATCCAAAACACAAAAATGACTATAATACAAGTATATGCACCGACAGAAAAAGCTGATGAGAAACATTCAATAACAACAAAACATAATTAATGTACGTAATAGGCGATTTCAATGCAAAACTTGGAAAAAGGTTGACTGAAGAAGAAAACTCAGCTATAGGACCTCATGGATATGGATAAAGAAATGGAAGAGGGGAAATACTCATCAAGTGGCTAGGAGAAATGAATTTGAAATTCGGAAACTCATTCTTCAAAAAGAAAGATAGCAGGAAATGGACGTGGATCTCACCGAATGGAAAGACTAAACACGAAATAGACCTCATCCTCACAAACAAAATTGAAACCATCCAAGACATAACTGTCCTTAATAATATACATTTTTACAGCGATCAGAGACTAGTAAGAATGAAGATAAAAGTTGAACACAAAACATTAAGAAGAAATCGACAAATCTATTTTATCCCTACAATAGGTCCTGATCAAAAAATAATTACCTATAACGAAAACATAAAGACAAAGATCAATCAGCTTTTAAAACAGTCAAACACGAATAATGACCTTCAAAATAAATATGACAATCTAAAAAATATTATAAATACTACAGCAAAAATCTCAATAATGAACACAAAGACGTCCAAAGAAAAAATATCAGACGAAACTAAAGATCTTATTTTTAGAAGAGAAACCTTAAGAACAAAACCACAACTACTTAACCAAGAAAAAATAGAGCTAAGCGAACTCAGAAGAACTATAAGATCTAAAATAACGAAAGATATTCGTGAATTTAATGAAAACATTATAAAGGATACAATTAGACAAACAAAATCAATAAAAAAAGCAAAAACATATTTGAATAATAAACAAGAATGGATAACAAGTATAAAGGACCAAAACACAGCCGTTTTAACGAACCGAAAAGACATCAATGAAAACGCAACTAAAGTTTTTGAAAAACTGTTCACCTCGACCAAAATTATCACAGAAGAAGATACAATGGACAACATAGATTCAATACCGACACACACCCCTATGTTCAGCAAAGAAATTATCGAACGGACCATAGACGATCTGAAGAAAGACAAATGCACCGGAAATGACGGAATATCATCAGAAATGTTAATATATGGAAAAAACTCACTTTCCAACATTTTAACGAACATATTTAACGAAATAATTCAAACAAAACAAATCCCTGAACAATGGAAAGAAACAACGATAACATTAATACACAAAAAAGGAAAGAAGGACGATATCAATAACTATACATAGACCCATAAATAACATCTCGACAATTTACAAGCTCTTTTCCAAAACACTTTACAGGACCATCAAAGAAGACTTTAATAACAAGCAACCAAGAGAAAAAGCTGGATTTAGAGAAGGATTCTCAACAACAGACCACTTACAGGCAATGAATCAGCTAATAGAAAAATGCAATGAATTTAGACTACCGGTTTATTTTCTATTTATTGACTTTAGTAATAAAAATCAAAACATAAACCCAAATATAGTAGAAACAATTAAAAACATACACAAATAACGCAGCACAAATAAAAACAGAGAATATAGGACGTAAATTTAATATAACAAGAGGAGTTAGACAAGGAGATCCGCTTTCACCACCTTCATTTAGTTCAGTTCTGGAAGACACTTTCCAAAAAACTAACTGGAAGACAAAATATGGACTAAAGATATGTGCACAAGTTCTTAACAATCTAAGATTTGCAGACGATATAGTTCTTATTTCTACAAAAGCTACACACATTCAAGAAATGTTGACGGAACTAACTACCTTGTGTAAAAATTATGGACTTCAAATAAACAAATCGAAAATAAAGTCATGACAAATCACACAAATGACAATATAACGAAAAAAAATTGAGTACGTAGAAGATTACATATATTTGGGACAACTAAAATCATTTAAGGACCAAGAAAATAAAGAAATTAACAGATGCATCACAAATAGCTTGAAACAATTCTGGAGCCTTAAACATATTTTACAATTGGACCAAAGCGCAGACACAATGAAATATATCTTCGACACTGCTATTCTACCGATTCTTACTTACGGACTACAAACAATGAGCTTGACTGCAAAAACACTTGACCAGCTAAGGATATGTCAGACCAAAATGGAAAGGAAAATACTGAACATACAACCAAGTCAAAGGGTACGAAATGAAGATATTCGTAATAGAACCGGAATTATTGACGTCATAAATAGAACAAAAAGGCTGAAATGGAGCTGGGCAGGTCATGTATCTAGACTTCAGGACCAAAGATGGACAAAAATGACAACGAAATGGAGACCAGAGAACAAGAGACCAGCAGGACGACCCAATAAAAGATGGAGTGACGACCTATCCCAAATAAGTACAAATTGGTACAAGGAAGCCAAAAATAGAGACATATAGGCAGCCTTGGGGGAGGCTTATGCCAGTAACCAATATTTTTAACTTTTTCTAATTATTTTCTTTTAAAATCAATAAAATTTTCGATTTATAATCTTAACATTACAAATTTTGAATTCTACAAAAAAAAAAAAAAAAAAAGTCACATTTTTTAGTAATAAGTGTTGAATTCTCACGATCTTAGTATCTAAAATTTCTTTTAAAAATTCATAAAAATAAATTGTAAATACTGTATTCCAAATACCTAAGGCAATCAAATGGCTTATAATAATATAATAATAATAATAATAAAGCTCATCATTTAAAGACAATATAGCCGTGCTAATAACGGTTATAATTTGACTCGCACAGTAGCACAAATAGAACAAACTCGCACAGTAGAACAAATAGTAAAAAAAATCGTTTTCCTTGTCAAAGTAATTCCCTATTATTTTGAACACCTGTGTATATACTTTTGGCGAATTTGAATAAATTCAGTCCATTATAAACTATACTATAACTATAGGTAGATTTAAAAAAAAAAATCGGTTTCTTTTAAAGTAAAATGAAAATATTACATTCTTTCAATTATTCTATCTAACTACCTAAAGGAAACCATTTTCCGTAAATTTCTTACCGCAAATTGTTTTCAACCTCGCTGCCATAAAAAAAATAGTATAATTAAAACCAAAAAAAAACCTTCGAAACGCGACATATACGAAATCAGTCTAAATATAAAAACAAGCATAACCCAAAGGGTTGCCACGTCTACCATTGAGGGTGCTGCTTCGGGGTTAGGTTAGGTTAGGTTAAAGTGGCTGTCATATAAAGCATCTGACAAACTTAGACCAGTAGAGGTCCATTGTGATACCACGATCTAATAGGGAACAAAAAGTTCCTAGTTAAAAATTTTGGAGCTTCTGATGAAGCGAAGGAGACTTCTAATGTCTGTGTTGATGAGATCGCTTGGTTCATTAAAGAAATAGTGTCCTAGATGAAGTTTGCGTCTGTAAGAGAGAGCAGGGCATGTACAAAGAAGGTGTGAAATAGTTTCCTCTTCCAAGGGGTTGGCTACGTTTTCTCGCAAAACGATTTCCCGCGTAACGTTTGCCCGAAAATCATTTTCCCGTAATTCGTTTTCCCGTAAAACGATATCCCGAATCACAGTTTCCCGTGTAACGTTTGCCTGTCGATTCCTACCTTTCTTGATACAAAGCGACACCATTTGGTGAAGTGACCAATGAGAATCAAGGACTATTTTAACAATGCACAGAAGACCGCACTGCTTTAACGATTGCAATACCTCACACGCTCACACTAACATGAGAGATCACGGACGGAAGAAGGACCAAATAAGTTGCTAAATAAAACGCAGGAGAGATTTCGAAAAAAGTCTTCAGTTCTTTTTAGACCTGCATAGAAGTAAGGCATTGAGAGATGTCTTGTTAGAGAAACAACGATGTTTTTTGAAAAGCCCAAAAAGTAAAGCTAAGGACTTCTCATTTCTTTAATTTTCATCTAAAAAGTACCTATAGAGTGCCTAAGTTCTACGCAAAAGAAAAAATAATAATAATAAAATATGCAGTCATTTTGAATTAAGGAAATATGTATTACTTTATTTATTCAAAACGGAATTTATAAATAACAACTTGGAAAACCTTTTCCCTGTCAAACGGTTTTGTTGTTGGGTAATAGTGGCTCCAGCTTTAGAAAAAAATCGTTCATTTGGAACTGACGTAGCCTCAATGGTCAAATATTTGGTAGCCTGTTTATAAACAACACAATCTACAAGTTACAACTTTCAATTAGAATTAGAATAGAAATTAGTTCTTTGGTTTTGGTTCGTTGTTGTTTTCTTTCCCGCTTTCTTAATAACATTGTCAGCTGTCACTGTCAACTATCTTGGGAAAGAATGAGCGCGTTCAATGCAAAAACAATTTTTTGCCTGTAACAAACAAAACAACACAAACTCCGCGTGCAAACGCAGGCAATTTTAAAAATTCTGTGACAGAAAAACCAAAAAACATCGATGTCAAAACATCGCTCCAAATAACATCGATACATCGATGTTTTCGGGCTTATCGAAGATGGTGTGAACTTCCGAAACGCGCCGCTTTTTATTTTTATTCAATTAATGTTGCTAAAATTTAAAAATAATAAAAAAATAAAATTGTTTTATAAAAAAAACAAAAACTTATTCTTTTAATTAAATTTAATAATAAAATACAACATGGAGACAAAACCACAAACATATGATTTAATTTTGTCAGGTAGCGTAGGTAAACCCTTGCTAATCCTTTTTTTCACTAAAATTTATTATTTTATTTTTATTAGGTAGATTTATTTTAAATTTTAACTACTTTCTTTTCACCGCGCACCTGTGTACTCGATTAATATAAACTGTGAACTGGCGATGCCAACAAAAATCATTTATAGAAAAAAATCCAATGATGGCAATTTGGTAATACGAGAAAGCTAAATGGCATTTTTAACCTGGTCACATAATTTTAATTTTTAAAATTGTTGTCGAAGCAGATGTTTTTGGGTAATATAAACACTAGATATATAAAGATTTATTTAATCTGAGATAAATATTTAGTTGAAGCTGTAAAATGTATCTTATCTAATGTAATCTGATCTACATTAATCTAATCTAATTTTATTCAATCTTTAGAATTAGATAAGATAAAATCTAGGATTTTCGTCCATAAGAAACCAAAGAATGAAAACAGAACACCTTTAAATCATTACAAAAAATTGTAATTTTACAAAAAACTTTTACAGCCGTATCTATAAGATTTTCTTAAATTGCATCTTAGAGGTTATTTAGTTAAGCATACTTAAATATTAAATTTGGCTTTAAATGACGAAACTTCAATTCGTATCTATAATCGATTTTTCATTGGTACTTAACTTAACAATGGTTGTGTCACGTAACATAAAAGAATGTGAAAATCTAGTACAGAAAAAAAACAAATGCTGCTTCATTTTATACAACACAGCTGTTTTTTGACACCTTCTTTCAGTAAATAATTGGAAGACACATTAATTTATTTGTGAAATCAAAAAAAAAATGGCTATCGAACACACCCACACCCGCACCCACAAATAAAGAAAAAGATCTGAAAATTGGGATGCCTCCTACAAGGAAACTTTTTTATTTTAGAATTTGCAATAATACACTACAAAACAGAACTATTTTATGCATAGATTGGGCGTTTTCCTAAATGCAGTGTTGCAGCGCATCATGAATTTTGATGCATTTTTTTATTCACTTGCTTCAATAAAATAACGTTATTAAATACGAATTCTAAATTTTAGAGTTTTTTTTATTGAATTGTAAAATTAAATTTCAGAGTGAAGAAAAACGTTGCAAGGGCATCAAAATCCACGATGCGCTGCAACACTGCATTTAGGAAAACGCCTATTCTCTTCCAACACTTCAAAGGCTAAGAGGGAAGCGTGGACGAAATTTCTTTGCGCGTACACATACTTTAATCAATACAAATTTTATGTTTCTTAAATCGTTGCACTTTATAGTTCTATATAATATCACAACAAACAATACCTACAAACTCACAATTTGAAACTTCAAAATTTCAAAGATGACAATCGATATGTCAAAATACATTTTAAAATGCCTTTAAGTGACCCTTAAACGCGGTTGATGGCGTTTAAGTTAAGAGGCCTTTAAGTAACGTTACTTAAATGTGAAAATTGATTATAGATACCGATTTCATACTTAAGAGCTGCTTAGAGGTATTTCAAAGTTAAGTAACCTTTAAGATTTGTTTATAGATTCGCCTGTTACTCTTTTAAATTCAAATTGGATAAGACTGACCTATAGCTCATAAATCAACATTTTGTATTTATAGATAGCAATGGACTTAAAATTGTGGAAGTTCATGTTGTACATGTAACATACATGTTGTTATTTATCTGCAAGCATGCCTGCATAATTTTAAGAAACAATGAAGTTTTGGATATTTAAGATCGATCGTTTCTTAGAACACGGTGTCATTTATAGTGTATTATTATTGCGTGTTTTAATCTAGTCAAGCATTGGTCATTGCACAGATGAATTACTTTTGTAAACAGAATTGTGATTCTTTCATTTAGTTAAGCCACTTAATTGTAATGTGTTTCCCTCTAAGCTTTTATATTTGATTTCCACAATTTGTCTACATGATGTTTAAATCACATGGTACGCAAATATTGTTTCTCTGAGTGCTCTTTAAGCTTCTGGCAAATCTGAGTTTCGCTATCCAAAATACATCGGTCCTTATCTGTCAATTCAATTACATTATGGCATGCGATGAGCTGGACAGAAAAGGTTAAATTTTTTGTCCACTTACATAAAAACACACCGCATTATTGAAAACAAATATAAAATCCTTTTTTAAGACAAAACAAATTTGTCAATATACTTATATATTTCTAATTTTAGACTAATACTGGGCACAAGTGCGGATAGCGAAAAGGAAGAGGACATCGTAGAATGGCTTCGTGAAGTTGGAATGCCTGCTGACTACGTAAATAGATTAGCCAGAATGTTTCAAGATATAAAGGTAATATTTCTTCAGTTATAGATTTTTCTAATTTTTTTTTCAAAACAAACAGAGAAGTATGTATAACATTCAACGTTCCAACTTAAATACCTAATTTATGAACATTTTTATCATCTTAAACGCCTTATACATACTTATAAAACGAAATTGCTTATATAAACCTGTTCTTAAGTTACTGCGTTCTATGAGCAAGGCAATAAAAGTTTTTAATTGATTAGATACGAGTACCTATCTTGAAATAAAATAAAAACTTATTAACGTAGGTACATAAAAGTTAAAAATGATGTTTGTCCTAAAGTGGGCTCATGGTCAGTTTAATAATAAGTACCGAACCATATCTTCCTAAACAATACTCAACCCTTAAAAATTTATACATTAGGGTGATCGAAAAAAGAACGCTTTTTTCGAATTTTAGAGAGTGCACCCTAAAATATCAAAGCTTTACTCGAACAAAAAATCTGACATGTTTTAGATAGTATTACCAGCAGTTTTTTTTATTGAAAATCGGATTTCTTCCCTATTCTTCAAAATTGAATAACTTCGAGTTTTAAAAATAGAAACGTGAAATTTTCAGAAAATGTTTGTCCTATCGTCTATATTATAATTACCTATATATATTAAGATTTCTTTTGAGAACATTTTTTTTCGTTTATTTCTTATTACGTTTGAGCATTATCCTATTTATTTGATTTATTTTTTTGAATACCGAGGTTTTTAGAGGGATAGAGAAAATTCAAATATAAAAGAAGTAGGCAA
Organism: Philhelius festivus; assembly: GCA_963931855.1. Taxonomy (NCBI): domain Eukaryota; kingdom Metazoa; phylum Arthropoda; class Insecta; order Diptera; family Syrphidae; genus Philhelius; species Philhelius festivus. Next base: position 100,027,706 of record OZ007555.1, read on the forward strand.
AACAAAAACATACCAGGTTTTTTTTTTTGTTTAAGGTAACTCATTTACAATTTTCCACTTTCCAAGGGGGCTGAATAAGGAAAAACACATTTCATAAAATTTTTTTAGATATGACAGTATTTTTATATTTACATATGCAGGGTGTCCCACAGTCACCGCCCCAAATGAAAACCATGGATTCCTGAGGTCATTTTAAGTCGAAAAACTTAAGAGGTCATTTTCTCGTTTTCGTCCCGTTTTCGAGTTATAACGGTTTTTATGGTTTTTCTCTTAACTGGCTTTATCTTTGCCAAACTACGTCCGATTCGTAAAATTTTTTTTATAACCAATCAAGAATTTATTACAGTAGCTCTTTATAAACTATTTCTCTTGATTCGATTTTTCTTGTTGATAAAAGGTTTTTTTCTTGCCACTCTTCCATGAAAATTACTTTTTCGCAGCACTGTTTTTACGGTTTCAGGGTTAACATCTTATTGCAAGTATTTCCTTACCTCAACTTTGGTGCACCTATTTGGGGTTTATTTTTTAACTTATTATTGATGTACAGTGGACATCAATTTAGTGTTTAAAATTATAAAATAATAAAAGTCCAAGAAACGTACATGAAATAAGTTAAGAAATTTTATCAATTTTCGTTTAAAATAAAAATTCATTTTAAATAATCTATTTAGTGGAATAAAAAATGATACTTAATACAGTTACTTTTTCAGCACTCACTCTCTGGATAACTTCAGGTTTCTAGGCATTTCTAAGCTTTTTTTGAGTGTGCTCTTTAATTTTCTACATCTAAAATAAAATTTACGCTGTCGAACATTTTTTTAATTCCTCGATAAGTTTGTAAATTTTTGAGGCATATTAACTTTTCTGGGCCGAATTTCTTCGTTTTTTTATATAGAATATGCACAAAAAAATTTATTACGATATATATACAGTGAATCACAAAAGTAAGTAAGCACCTCTTAGTTCAAAGATAATTTCCTTCAAACAATCGATAGTAATGTTAAAAAAAAAACTTAATATTTGTGTCTGTAATTGATATGTATTTCGAACTAAAAAATAACATTTTAAATAAAAATTTAAAGAAAACTTAAGAAATATTCGACTTAAACTAAAAAAATTAACAAATTTATATCACAAAAGTAAGTAAGCAGTTCAAATAAACATTGAATTCATTACAGTTATTTTGTAAATCTTATCCATTTAGTACTTCGTTAAATACTCTTTGGCTTTTATAACTGCTTTCATACGTCAAAGCATTGAGTTAACCAAATTTTGCGTAATGTTTTGTCCAATTTTAGGCCATTCATCCTGAAGAACATGCTTTAAATCATCTTTCGTCCTGATTTCATGTTTTTTTACTTGTTGGTCAAGATGTTCCCATAAATGTTCAATAACATTTAAGTCGGGCGACTGAGGTGGTGATTTGAGCTGGATTCGGAAGTTATAAAGCAGCCATTCTTTGAAAACATGTGAGGTATGTTTAGGATCATTGTCTTGCTGGAAGACAAATGACTTACCATACCCAGCTTATTGGCACTTTTATGAAGGTTGTTTTTTAAAATATTCAAATAGTCGAACCTTTTCATCAAAGAATCTATAAACACTAAATTGCCGACACCAGATGCTGCCATACACCCCCACACCACAACGTTTCCACCACCGAGCTTCACGGTTCCCGACATGTTCGATGATTCAAGCTATGTGTTTTTTTTCTCCAAACTTTTCCGCGTACATCTGAGCCGTGGATATTAAACTAGCTTTAATTGGAGAAAACAACTGTGTTCCAAGATTCTACTTGCTTAAATTCATGGGTTTTTGCAAAGAAGAGCCGCTTTTGCAGATTTATTTTACTTATGTAAGGTTTCTTTCTAATGTTTCGGCCATGATAACCGGATTGGTAGAGCACTCGTCGAATAGTTTGAAGGTTACATGACTTACCTGTATCTTTGGTTATTTCTGCTGATATCTTTGGGGCTTACTTTGGGATTCCTCTTCACTTTCCTAACAATAATACGGCATTTCTGCTGAGTAAGCTTTCGAGAACGTCCAGATTGAGGGTCATTTTCCAAACTCCCAATGTTATTATATTTGGTTAATATTTTGTGTATAGAAAATTGACTTTTGTTAACAATTTTACCAAATATTAAATTTCGTTGTTTTCACGTAATAAAATAGCTGTTATATTAAAAATTAAAACATTTTGTGTTGAAATATATATATAGATAATCTTTCTATTTAAGTCCTATTTAAAAAATTACACCAATAACAACTATTTTAATGAACTATATTTTTATATCTGCTAGTGACATAAGATCCTAAAGTACGCTGGATTTCCTCATATATACAAAGGTTTTACTTTGGTTTTATTTTTTTCTTTCTTCAGGTTATACTTGATTATTTTCTTGAATTGTTGATTACTTTCCTGTTCTTATACTTTAAAGTCAGCCGTTGAGGAGGTGCACCGCTTCGATGGGTTGCTTTTTTTTTTTTTTTTTTGAGTGAATGAGGTATGTATTATATGTACGAGTACCTAATAAAAATAAAGTAGAAATGAATGGATTTAAAAATCGAAGAAAATTTTTAGTTGCTCGAATCGAGTTGCTCTAAGTGCGCGGTGTCCCATATAAGCCCATATGTTTCATTTTAGCAACTAAACAGTTGCGAAACTAAAAATTGAATGTGCGCGCCTGGCCTTAGTTTAATTTTTTTATATGTACAGTGTTGTACAAAACTAAAGCACGAAAAAATATCACATTGGAAACATACGAATAAAAAGTGAAAACGCTCGTGATACTTTTATAATTTTTTTTTTTTCTTAATCACAACATATTTTTCTATATTTTACAGCATTTAATTTGATTTTAAATCTTAACATATTTCTAAAAAATAAAAATAGTTCAAAACTCATTAAAAAGTAGCTGGACAAAACTAAAGCACATGTACCATATTGTTGTTTACAGTTATCGAATTTTACCGCTTACTTCTTAAATGCTACTACCTTCACTTGTTATTTTGTCAAGCATGTTCTAGTTAATCGCGGATCTTTGATGGTGCTAACGGTCAAAACTAATGAACACTTTAAAATTTAAATAAAAATTGTTAAAATGGCGCGGAATAAATATTCCAATAAATTAAAAGAAAAAATAGTGTCCGACTTTCTAAGCGGTGAATCAATTACATTTATTGGCAATAAATATGGTATAAGCCATACGGCTTTTTCTTGGATAATCACCTCTATTACGATTGTCGTTTTAATTAAAACGACAGTAAAACAACAGCGTCTAGAAGCGAAAATTGCGGTTTAATTCAAATTCAAACTTTGACATTCTCTCTGCTCCTCACCTATCTTCCCATTACAACGATAGGTTTTTTACTGACACGTCAAATGTCGCTTCTAGAGCGAGTCATTTTCTTGACGTTTTAGTCAAAACGACTATCGTAATAGGGGTGAATAGCTCCATTTCGTTCTCGGGGTAGTGTTCAAACAGTGTACAATGGTGGTAGACCTCGAAAAACCACGTGGCGTTGCAAAAAAGAATAATGAGGTTAATCAAAAAGGACCCTTATATTACCTTCAAAAATATAAAAAAAAAAAAAAACTGGACTTATAAATCTCTTGCAGAACGATCCGGCTAAGAGCGGTTGATAGCGGCTGGAAAGCTCGTCGTGCTGTAAAAAAGCCATTTATTTCCCTTAAAAATATAAGTGCAAGACTAAAATTTTCCAAAACGCATCTTAGCTGGACTAGGGAAAAATGGAAGACGGTTATATTCTCAGATGAATCGAAATTTAATTTAAAAGGATCGGACAGATTTCGTACGGTACGAAGCCCGAAAGGTGAACGCTTCAATCCTCGATTTACCAAGGCAACTGTGAAGCACTGTGCGAGGAACATTATTGTCTGAGGAATTTTTTCCACAGGGGATCGGGCTACTTCATAAGATAAGTGCTATAATGGATCGTTTCATGTACCAGGAAAGCCTTCAAAACGTCATGTTTCCGTATGCGGACCAAAATATGCCGTTTGCGATGGAGCTTTCAACATGACAACGATCCGAAACATACCGCTAAATTGGTGAAGGCGTGGCTCAATGAAGTTAATATTACGGTTATGAAGTGGCCAGCGCAATCCCCTGATCTCAACCACACAGAGAATCTATTGGAAATTGTAGATCAGGGGATTGATCGAACAAAATGTAACAATTTTGACTCGCTACTTGACAACAATTACAAACTGCCTGGCAAAACATCCCCAAACAAATGTGGCAGTTAGGAATTACAATTTTAAATTTGAAGGCAGAGGAAAATGTAGTAGAAGGGATAGGGCTAGTGCTGTAGATATTCGCTGACTAGAGCTTTAAGCGGTTTGAACCGGTTTCGATTTAAATATTTAAATCCTGATGGAATTGTATTTTTCATCATTATGAAGTTTCCGATATAACGATAAGTGCAAATTATTTTCCATAAAAACTACAGGATATTCCTTATGTAGATATATTTTAATCCATAAGATTTTCATATACCAACAATTTTCAATATTTACCCTACAACAGCTTCTCTGTTTACTTTATTTTCAAATTCTATTCAAGGAAATTTCTCACGATAGTCAGCAGTTTTCTGCAAGTAAATGGCCGCGTTCGGGTACGTATCCAAAGGTATCCGGATTTGTTTGTGTTGTTGTAATCCCATAGGAAAAAACAACTGATTAACGAAACAGCTGATGTCAAGCAGAAATCTAAAGCTATCCAAAAATGTTTGGTATACTAAACTATCCAAGGGGAATTTTAAAGAACAGCTCACATTTCAGCTGATCTATTTTCTTTTGTGTCGAGTACAGGGTTGGCCGAACTGTAACTTTTTAACATTTTTTACGTCTAGTACTAATTTACTAATTGAGAAAAGTAAAGTTTGTTGCATTAAAGATCTCATTCGGATCCTACTGCAAAGCTTTTATTCTTTAAACTTCAGATATTGTTTCTTGATATAGGAGGTATTAAACTCAAATTCTTTTAGGGTTTTCATAGAAGTATGAAATGATCTTAACTTTTAAAGATGACTTGTTATGGGATTATATGGACATATTTAGAGCTGAGTTTTCAGAAAAGGATTCTTTTAAGACTATAAGCTTATATAATCTTATTGCAAGAAGAGAAAATAGTTTAGCTATAAGATTTAAGTAGTTTTAAGCTGCAAAAGTGTTTACCTCTTAAAATAAAAATGTTATGAAACCCAGTTCAGTTTCATAACAAGATATTAATACTTAGGTATAACAATGGGATATAAGAGAGTTGTATGGGAGTTTTTTTTGTCAGATTTCAAGAGTTTAGTTCTGGATAGTATGTTAGTTGGACTTATTCATTTTTAATAAGTGAAGTGAAAATGGCTGGTCAAAAAGCTACATAATTATTGGGCTGAAGGTGGATTTACTCCAATTAAAATAGAAAAAGATCGTACTGGAGTGCTGCGGTTCTTAAAAGTAAACAGTTTCAAGTTTAAATTTAATTACCAGTTCTTGGTTTTTATTCTTTTTAACAAGTTTTTTGGTAATATTTATATGAACGTACCTAGAAACGACAGCGTCTGCTCACCAAACGCGAACAAGCACTAAAAGAAATCGTAGCTTAACTCTGTCGGCTTAAAGCTCACCGCTTATTAAAATCACAAAAAAAAACCTTGTTGGTTTCATATATTTTGTGGTTAAAAAATCTGCCCTTTTCAATTTACCTTTCCTCATTGCAGGATTAAATTATCAAAAATTTGAACTAAAAACTTAATAGAGACATTGTAAGTTGTATATATTTATAAGGGCTATACCATATTATATTTTTAAATATTTATCGAATTATTATAATAAAAAAAATTCATAGGATTTGTAATCTAGTATATGTATAATATTAATTGTTTGCTTTGCGGATTAGCAAATGGTCTCTTGCTGCAACCAACTCGTCGCAACATACCTTGTACAATAAATTCAGCATTAAAAAATATCTTTAAATCATGTGTTCATAATCCAAATCCTTTAATATGCCAAAGACAATTGTTTGTCTCCAAAAATAAACTTCCCATCTACTCGTATTATGTATAATTTCTACAATTTATCATCATTATGGTAAATGAAACATTTTCAGTTTTTGTACAAACCTTCATAAGATTAATATCATAAATGTGCAAAATTGTTTGGTTTCCATTATTCTATTTTTTTATGAATTAACTACGTATGTAGCAGACGTAACAAATTGTAGTAAATTAGGCATGTAGTTGACTCGGCCAACCCTGGTCGATTCACGTCGTTTTTTTGACTTTGACAGTAAATGTTACCTATCCGGTTTTGGTCGTTCGCCAACGTATCCGATACTAAAGTATCTTAGATACCCTATCGGACTACGAGGTGAACGCGACCAATGTCTCACAATATGTATCGTGTTTTTTTTTTAATTTTTGTATCATCGTAATTTTTTGGCATTTGTAAATTTAGCTAAGTAAGCAAAATTTGTGTATAAATAGTATTGTAAGTGAATAAAATATTATCATTCTAGATCACAAGGTTGTCGATTGTTTTTCCTTATTGTTGCTTCCCTCCACCAATGGTAAGGGGCAATAATTCAAACTAAAACAATACTTCGCAAACAAACATAAATACAAGAACCTTGTGTATGAACTACGGTCTGGTCAAGGTTTCAAGACAACACAAAGCAGTCTATTATCGTCTCTTATACGCGGCACACAAGCGTTCCTAACATTACAGAGGATTTCACCTTATTCGACCAACAATAGAAGAAATACAGATCTATAAGATTTTGGCTCGACAAAAGGCAATCTTTGAAGAACTTCTTAAGTTGAAGACAAACGTTGGAAAAGACGGTGCTGACCGTAAGACAAATGATTATAAAGAAAAAAATTGCGGCTATTGGAAGGCCTATGGAAGGAATTTCATGACAATCATAAAATTATCAACCCTTACTTGAAGGCTGACACATCTTACATGCAGTCAAATACACATGACAAAGTAAGGAACATTTATGAAGAGACGAAACGAACTCTTCAATCGATCGTACCTGCTGAAAATAAAGGAATAGGCACTATTCCAAAGACAACAATCAAGCCAGATTTACCACCTAATGGCAATAGAAAAGAAAAGTCTGATAATCTTTCAAGGTTAGTAAAGAAACAGTCGCAAATGATCGACAAAATAAAAAACTGCAGCACCTTATTGAAGACAATCAACAACATCCTGAAGAGTTTTACTCAATAAGACTCAAAACTATCGAACAACACTGGGCAACGATACAAGGTGCCCATTACAAAATATGGGATTTATTAGAAGATCCAGACACAAGCATATTATGTATGATGTAGATAGTTACTTTTTGATAGAGGCTGAAGTATAAGAATCACTAACAAATCTTTATGCTCGATCAAGAGCAAGGTCAGTACCCGCACCAGTTGCCAACCCGGGATCGAAATTACCAAAGCTAGTGCTGCCAAGGTTTGACGGTGACTACTCCAAATGGGTGCAATATCGGGACCTATATAAAGAATTAGTGCACAATCAACCAATACCACAATGTCAAAAAATGTGGTACCTAAAGACGACTCTGACAGGAGAAGCTGAAAGATTAATTCAGCATTTTTCAACCTCTGATGCAAACTACACAGCTGCTTGGGAAACCATAACAAGTCGTTTCGAAAATACTCGACTGTTAGTGACAGCCTTATTAGACAAATTAATGGCTCAACCAGCAAGTCAAAATGAGAGCTCAACAAACATCAAGGCTCTGCATAATACCACTCAAGAATGCCTGCTCAGTCTTAAAAATCTAGGTTTAAAGACGGAAAATGTGGATCCTCTCCTGATGCATACACTGGTCAAACGTTTAGACCGAAATACATACAGGCTATGGGAACAATTATTGAAGCATCCAAAAAATCTGCCGCCCATGAAAAAATTCTTGGAATTCTTGGAATTGCGATTTCAATCCTTAGAAGCACTTGGTAGAAATGCAAGAAAGGGTTTAGAAGATCAAAACAGGCGATCAACACCCAAGAAGGCATTCCCGACACTAGTCGCAACAGAATATTCATGCGTCTCATGCAAGGGGAAACATTAACTTTTCTCATGTAAAACGTTTTTAAATTTAAACCCACAACAGCGTTTAAATCTGGTGCAAAGGGCAAAACATTGCACAAACTGTCTCAGTCCTATCATTCAAATGATTGTGCTTCCCGATCGTGCTCAAGATGCCAAAAGAAGCACAATTCACTTCTGCATTTGGATGAATCAACAAAGAATATAAGCTCTAAGGCATTACCAAGCAAAGCAAGTTTCACGGCAGAATCAGCAAACTTCTGTGGCTGGAACCAGTCCTGTTATAAAAAAACACAACCCTACAAGAGTGATACTTGGCACAGCCATGGTGCACATAATAGGTCATACAGGACAAAAAATAAAATGCCGAGCATTGTTAGATTCCGGATCGCAGAGTCAATCTCATAACCGACAAACAAGCCAAGTTATTGGGTCTGAGGAAGACTTCTGAGACGCTATATGTTGAAGGCATTGGTCAAAGTAAACAAGCATCCCATAGAAGAACTAATCTGGAAGTAACATCTAAAATCAACGGGTTCTCTGCCAGAATGGAAGCACATATTCTTCCAAAAATTATTTCATCACAGCCATCAAGGCCAATCATTACAAGTAATTGGAATTTGGCTGATTCACAATTTGATCGCCCAGGACAAATAGACTTGCTCATCGGTGCAGAAATCTTTTATTCAATTTTGGTTGTTGGACAAATAGGAGATGATCTACCAACCCTGCAAAATACCGTGTTTGGGTGGACAGAATTTGGCAAGGTATCACCTCTACTTACAATACTATGGTGGCATCGTGCGGAATTTGCACCGAAGATGAAGCTCTTGATCAACAGATTGAGAGGTTTTTGACGATTAGAAGAAGCAACTTCAACCACAGACAATTTTACTCAGGCCGAGAAGCGCTGTGAAACCCATTTCATTCAAACTACAACCCGAGACTCCATTCGTCACTTTGTTGTTCGATTACCATTCAAAGAGGCACCCACTTGCTTGGGAGAATCAAAAGACATTGCATTTAGAAGATTTATTGCGCTCGAGTAGCAGCAATTGGGTCATATGCAAGAAGTGATCCTTCATCAAATTACCAAACCATAATATTTTTTGCCGCATCATTGCATTCAAAGGCCTGACAGCAGCACTGCTAAGTTAAGAGAAGTATTTAATGCCTCTACTAAAACATCAACCAACCTGTCGCTTAACAATATTCCGGCCACTGGGCCGACAATGCAAGACGATGTCTTTTCAATGCTGCTACGATTCCGCATGTCAAGATATGTATTTACCGCCGATATTGAAAAGATGTACCGACAAGTACTCATAAGCGAATAAGATCAGAAATTTCAGCAAATTTGGTGGAGAAGCAGTCCTAATGATGCCTTGAAGTGTTGTAAGCTTCAAACAGTTACCCACGGTACCACCTCTGCATCATACTTAGCCACAAAGTGCTTTCAATCATTGGCCCAAGAGAACAAGGAACGATTTCCATTGGGATCAAGGGCACTGAAGAAATTGAAAGAAATTTGCTGAAGAAATTGAATTAAAGCTGGCAGAAATCAAACTGGCAAATGGTCCCTTATCAGTTGTAGAACTTACTCAATCAAAAAAGAGAATATTCAAATTAATGCAACAAGATCAATTCAAAGATGAAATCATGCATCTGAAGGATGAGGGTGAAGTGCCAAACAAAAATTCATACAAGAGTCTCACACTTTTTCTAAATGAAGAAGGACTGATTTGTGTTGGCGGGCGCTTAGAAGCATCGTCGTTATCATATGACGCTAAGCATCCAATACTTATACCATACAATCATCCTTTACGAAAATGCTTTTTACTGACATTCACGATGACAATAATCATGTGGGTCCACAAACCATGCTTTCAATAGCTAGGCAGACCCTTTGGCCAGTAAAGGGAAAAACGCTTGCTCGATCAGTTTTACACAAGTGCACCGAATGTGCTCGCGCCACACCAAAACTTTTAGCTCAACAAATGGGAAATTTGCCTCTTTATAGAGTTCAACCAACCATTCATCAATACGGGCGTTGACTATTGCGGTCCACTATCAACACACTTCAAGATAAGAGACAAACGTCCTCAAAAATCCTATATTGCAATCTTCTGTTGTTTTTCTACAAAGGCATGTCATTTGGAGCTAGTCGCCGATTTAACAGCACAAGGTTTCATAGGCGCACTGAAACGATTCATGGCTAGGAGAGGTCATTGCAGAAACATACTGCGATAATGCAATAAACTTTGTTGGTGCCAAAAACCAACTATCGGATCTAATGGCCTTCATGGACTCCAAAACAGAAAAGGAGAAAATTACATCTTCATGCATTAACAAGGTTTGTGATTTTCATTTCATTCCACCACGTTCACCGCATTTTGGTGGTCTGTGGGATGTTGCGGTTAAATCATCAAAACAATTGCTACAGCATACACTGGCAGGGGCGTCATTGACATACGAGGAAATTGAAACAGCTGTTATTCAAGTAGAAGCTATACTAAATTCAAGACCCATAACTCCAATGACCGACTCCCCGAATGATCTTACCGCTCTTACTCTTACCTGGTCATTTCCTTATTGGAGAACCTCTCATTAGTAATGTTGATCCCACAGCCGCACCAACTGATTCAGGGATACTTGCTCGTTGGAATCTTGTGAATCATCTCAAAAATGAGCTCTGGCGCCGATGGTCACGTGATTACCTTAATCAACTACAACACAGGTATAAAGGGAAGGAGAGATGTCAGAACTTAAAACCTGGAACGATGGTCATACTCAAGGAAGATAATATACCGAGCTTGCGATGGCCGCTTGGACGTATAATTAACGTAATATCTGGAGACGACGGGCTGGTTCGAGTCGCGGGTGTACGGACAGCTACAGGAACATTCCGTCGTGCTATACATAGATTGGCTCCGCTTCCAGTTCCAACTCAAGAAGATGATGTCAATCTAAAAGAGAAGACAATTTCGGTACATTCATACAAAAACAAATCTGACGATGGACCAATACCAAAAAAGAAGTTCAAGCCATCAATTGGAGCAGCAACCCTTGCATTACTCTTTGTGTTTGCTCCCATGATAGCAGGCTCTCCAATCAAAATTCAGCCATTTCTTTCACAGCCAGGGATCTACTTTGAAAGTTGTGGAACATCAGCCATAACTTCAAGCAGTTGGAACATAGTCGCCTATTATGATATGAACCCATATTGGACCGAATACCAATCGATAGTAGCCTATAGTAGGAAGCTAGCTGAAATTTGCCAACAGTTGCCAAATAAGAACGAAACTTGCAAAGGAACACTCGTCCAATTTGACAGACTAAACACAGACATTAAAAAGGATAATGATCTCCTATCTATATCCTCAGTTACTCCGAGAAAGCGTCGTGGAGCTCTAAACTTCGTAGGAAATGTGGCTAATGCTCTTTTTGGGGTTCTTGATGAAGAATACGCCAAGCATATGTCGGATGCAATAAACACTATAAAACAAGATGAGGGGCATATAGTTAGCATTATTCCAAACCAGACTCCAATTATTGACTCTACCATAAATATTATTAAAGCAAATGAGCGAGAGACGAGCTCCCGTTTTAATGAAATAACTGAAAACCTAAAACAGATATCATGAATGACATTAGACAACAATATCACCAAGAAAGATTGCGCCAACTTTTTAATTCAATAGCGCTGCAGCTTATACTAGTTTCTTCACAGTTTCAAAAGACACAAGCCTCGTTAATAGACGTAATGATCTACACTCATCATGGGAGAATAAATCTTCAACCTATTTCTCCTAATCAGTTAAAGCAGGAGCTTACAAAGATAACGGCAAACTTACCTTCTTCAGTCAGGCTTCCAATTGCTCCATTCGATATCACGAAACTTTATCATCTTATGAACATTCATGGCAAGGCTATGAAAAATCACATTATCTTTTAAATTGAATTACCTCTGCTAGGTCTTGACGAATTTAAGCTCTACAAGGTTACTCCTGTTCTTGTCGGAGAATCATTTTTTGTCATACAACCATCAACCGAGTACATTATGATCAACTTGCACCGTGACCAGTACTACCCTTTATCTACAATAGAATTTCACGGCTGTTTTTCCTTTACGTCTATAGACGTGGATCAGAAGTAAGCATATGCGAAATCAACTTATTAAACCACGATCAGCAATCTCCTGCATGCAAGATTGTAAAAACCAACAATGGCCCACACTGGGTTCAACTGCATAATCCAAACGAATGGATATATGTTTTAAGGCTTAAATGTAGTTTGCAATAACACCGTAACTCAAACTATTTTAGAGGGCTCTGGAATTCTGCAAACTCAACCCGGCTGCGTTATTAAAGATGACTTCTTAACTTTGCGTGGCCATTTCATACAAAGAACGGTCCCTAGGATGTCGCTCTCTCCAGCGGCAAATCTATCTGAATATTCCTTACCAGACAATCTAACTACAGCATCTTATGGAAGCTTGTCTTACAAAAACCATTTGGAAGAATTGGAAGCACTTAAGCAGGAACTCATAAATATCACTAAATCGCTGCCTTCTATAACAAATCATAATGATGTACACCAATTTACAGTGAGCTACACCGGATTGATCACCTCCATCATAATCCTTATCTGCTTGTTACGATGGTGATATTGCTATTACTGCAAACGCAAGACTGTAATCTCAAATGACAAAATAAATTCCAGCATAACCTCGGCGAACATCCAGGGCAATTACGGTCGCAAAAAAGAAGACCTTCAAAATAATCCCAACAGCATAACTTTCGAAATGATGGTATAGTTTCGAATAAAATTCAACAGGCGGAGAATGTATATTTCATATACCAACAATTTTCAATATTACCCCTACAAAAGCTTCTCTGTATACTTTATTTTCAAATTCTATTCAAGGAAATTTCTCACGATAGTCAGCAGTTTTCTGCAAGTAAATGTCTCACAATATGTATCATGTTTTTTTTAAGTTTTGTATCATAGTAGTTTTTTGGCATTTGTAAATTTAGCTAAGTAAGCAAAATTTGTGTATAAATAGTATTGTAAGTGAATAAAATATTATCATTCTAGATCACAAGGTTGTCGATTGTTTTTCCTTATTGTTGCTTCCCACAGAAGAAATAATTCAAACTAAAAAAGAAAAGATTTTCGCCTGTTTGGAAAACAAATAACACTAGTTTACAAATTTTCGGTTTGTAGCGAGTACCTCAAAAAAAATATTTAATAGACTTATTTTGACTCTCTGAACAAGAAAATGGCACTCATTTATTTTTCCAAAGAAGCGTTTTCGAGATATGAGCAAAAAACCGGTTATTTGTTCCTTTTCCATGTATAAGTCTAATTCTCAATAACGGCCGAATTAATTAACATATACTTTATGTTTTTGAACACATATTTTGTTTGTCTTTCCAAAAGTATACGACTTGTGTAAATCGGCCCAACAATCGTCAAGAAAAAGCCGTTCAAAGTTTCAAAAAACACAATTTTTCGCCGCTTTTTAAAAACCGCTTGTTTTAAATCATTCCGTAAGGGTAGAAAAAAAAGTATTTAAAGTACTTTTAAGATCTCACGTGGAAGATATTCTTTTTACAAAGCTTAAACGCACAAGATCAATGAAATCGAATAATAAATGTGGAAGTTATGAGACAGTACGTGAAGGCAGACCATTTCAGTTTTTTTGTTTTTTTTACTAATTTTTATTGAAAATATGACGTAGGTATTGCTAACACTTCTTCTTTTATGTGGCGTGGAATCTTCGCGGAGCTGCATTCAGCAGTAGTCACGTACTGGCCTGCAGGGTGGCTACACAAAATACTGCTGTTTTCTGTGTTTTTGGGATAGCAGAGCAGATGAAAAACATTTCATCCAACGAAATTGGCCACTTCGTGAACATCATGTAGTAGGAAAGAGCAACGTTGCATAAGTATATGTTAATTAGTTCGACCGTTTTTGAGAATTAGGCTTATACATGGAAAAGGAGCAGAAAAACACGTTATTTGGTCATATCTCGAAAACGCTTCTTTGGAAAAATAAATGATTGCCATTTTCGTGTTCAGAGAGCCAAAATTAATCTAGAAAATACTTTTTTTGGAGATACTCGCCAAAAACCGAAAATTTGTAAACTAGTGTTATTGCACTTGATATTTCAAAAGCATTTGATAGAGTTTGGCATCAAGCTCTCTTGTCGAAAATGCGTACATTTGGTATTGATGAATCTCTTTTTCGTTGGATTAGAAACACCCTTTCGAACCGCTCAATACAAGTTGTGTTGGACGGTTTTAAGTATGAAGTTCATAAAATAAATGCTGGTGTGCCACAGGGCTCAGTTTTGTCTCCGACACTCTTCCTTGTGTTCATAAATGAACTTTTGTCTGAAACATCTAATCCACTCAATTGTTTCGCTGAAGACAGTAGTCTCAGCTTTTCATATTCGTTTTTTGATTCAGATCCTTGTGCTTCAGATTCGGCTTCGGCTCATTAAATTCGGATCTTGTTCAATGAGGAATCGGAAATGTGTTTTTTGACAAGTCTTGAACCCAGATCCTTCACGTTAAAAAGCCACGAAAGTGGTTTATGATCGGTATGAATTTGGAATCTTCGTCCAAATACGTAAGGGCGGAATTGTTTTACGGCCCAAACAATGGCCAAGCACTCTTTTTCAGTAGTGCTGTAATTCCTTTCCTGTTTGTTCAAAGTTCGGCTTATAAAACTAATAGATAGCTCCGTACCGTTATTAGATGTCTGTGATAGTACTCCGCCTATCGCATAGCCACTTGCGTCGGTCGTCACATTGAAAGTTTTGTTGAAATCAGGGTATTGTAAAATCGGTTTGGTAATTAATTGGTTTTTTAAACACTCAAAACTCTTATCTTGTTCGTCAGTCCAATGGAATGATACATCCTTCTTTAATAGTAAAGCTTTCTTACTAAAGTTTTCGATAAACTTTCTATAATAGCCCACCATGCCTAAGAAAGACTTTATATCTTTTACGGTCTTGGGTTTTACTATCTTTGTTATAGCTTCCTCTTTTTTTTGGTCGGGTTTTACACCTTCATCGAAAATAATATGACCCAAATATACGACTTCCTTCCTCAAGAATTCACATTTATTCGGTTCTATTTTTAAATTAGCTTCTCGTAACCTATTTAAAATTTCTTTCAATTTAAATTCATGATCCATCAAATTATTTGCGAATATGACAATATCGTCAACGTATACAAAACATTTTATGCCTTGTAATCCTATCAAGATGGTATTCATCAATCTTTGGAAACAGCTGGGGGCATTTTTCAACCCAAATGTCATTCTTTTGTACTCAAAATGTCCATAAGGTGTACTAAAAGCTGTCTTGTCCATATCTTCAGTTTTCATTGGAATCTGGTGAAATCCAGATCTGTAAGTCTTAGACTGAATAGGTTTTATATTAGGAAGTAGTGGAATAACGTGTTCTATTTTAGTTGTTGCCGTTAAGGCTTCATCTTCTACACTGAAAACATCACTGAATTCATGAATAATTTTTAAAATATTTTCCTTTTCCTCCTCATTCAGATGTTCTAATCTCAAGCTTTCCTTAACTTTAAAATACCTCTTATTTTCTTGTCTTGTTCCATAAGTACACTTGAAAATATTATTGACACTCGGCCTTTGGTTTATATTATTATTAAATGGATTCCTATTTTGATTTCCATGCCATTTCGGACGTTATCATCCTTAAAGTTGTAATTATTATTATGGTAAGTTGATTAGTTAGTTCTAGGCTGCCGACAGTCCTTGCCTATGTGGCCCATCTTGCCACAATTATAACATTTTATAACTACGTTATTTACGTGCCGAACGTTTTTGTTACTATATTTTAAGGGAATATAGGGTCGATTGCTCGGCGTATATTTATATATATTTAGGGAGAATTCCTCACTTTGTGCAAGTTTTATTGCATCATTTAATTCTTTACAATTCTGTGTCCTAATAAACGTTGACAACTGCGGTCTCAGCCCATTACAAAAAGATGTCAAACCTAATTTCATTATAAATTCTGACTGTGCCTTTCTTTCATCTATTCTCATTTCCGAATTTTCAAGTCTTATTTGCTCTAAGATTTTTCTAATAGCCGTTTCAGTCCTTTGGCTAAAACAAATGACTGTTTCATTTGGATACTGTTTCAGTTGATGCAATTCTTGCATCGTTGTTCATTAATGCAATCGTTGCATTACCCCTAATTTTTTATTTTATAAATTTGAATAGGACTGGTTTCTGTACATCAGAACAAAGTGAGGTTGCATTAGAGCAAGCCTCAAGGAACCTAAAAACTTCTTTGGGTTGTCCCGAGAAATCCGGCACGAATTTAATTAAACTATTTAAGCTTAACTCCGCCATATTAATTTTTCTATTTTCTTTTTGTTGGATCTCTTACAAATGTTGCTTTGCTAACTGATTGGCTTCCTAGTCTTAAAACTTAATGAATGTGACTATGAACCTGACTTCTATCAATTTGCTGTAGAATTGCGAAGAAACTGAACAAACCTTTGATCTACAATGTTATTTTGCAGAACATAATAATTATTTATTATCTTTTTTTGAAACTCTTTGATTTTATATTTTTCTATGAATTGAATAAACCTGTTTAACTTAATTGATGTTATTTATATTGTTTATTATTATTATTATTTTTTTTTTGAATACATTTTCTTGGTTTTCTTAAATATCTAGCTAAATTTTCACTTTGATTCATAAATACATAAGTGTTTTATTTTTTATATTTTCTTCTTCTACTTTGTACCGTCATCCAAATTCTTCTACTTTTTGCCGCTCTTCAATGCGTTTCTTACGTTCTTCTTCTTTTCTTATTATTTTGTTTTATAGTTTTACACAAATGTAGTTTATTTTATATTTTTTCTCTATATTTAATACACTAGTTTATTTAGTTAATCTTATAAAGTACTACTGCACCTGAGTCCGTATTTGTTGCAAAAATTCATAATACGATGAAATAGATTCACTTCGATCATACACATGTCAGCAATAAATGTTGGTTTCGCCGTGCAGCTTTAGCTCGATCTGATTATCTCACAATGCAAATGTATATAATTTTTGACTGCATGACAAGTTTATTTGTTGGTGGCGTTAAACCAGATACACATTGTTCAAATGCATGACAAGCACGTGCAAGTCTATTATTTCAGTGGCGAGAGGACGTTGCCCTTTGTGAGTTTTTTTTTCTGCAAAATTGTGTGTTTTTTTTTAATTTCTTTGAGATTTTTGTAATTTTATCCAAGTGATTTGTTTTATTTTGTCTGTCCGTTTCATCATACAATTTTCGTTTGCTGTTTTAATATTTTAATCAGTGCTTATGCTGTGCTGTGTTCTCATCTCTTCAACGTACTATACGCAAATGAACCAATAAATACATGATCAGTCATCAATCTTGCATATACAATATTTTTATGCAGTACGCTAGATTGAAAAGATTTTGATTTTTCTTCAAGCCTACATCCAATCTATACGTGTGACTTTTTCACTATACATTTACAATTCCTGAGGTTGAGAAAAATGCGGAGTTATCGTTCATTCTTTTTTGTGGTTTTCTTTTTTATATTTGGCGTTCGCTCGGTGAAATTCGCTTAACTGAGTAGAGTAAGGAGTGCGAAGAGATGACTCCTTTTCGCATGAACAAAGTTAACTTATATTAAAAATCGCTGTGCTTAAAAGCACAGATGCACTCGAAAGGAAGCCAAAAGAGAAACAGATTAAAATCGGATTCGTGTAAAAACAGTCTATTTTCTATCAGACAACATCTCTGTTTGAATATAAGTGTAAAAATATAATGCTGTCTCGAGCAACATCCCTGTTAAAACATAGGTCAAACAAACTTTACGTTACGTAGTGGAGTCCACTTACTCCTAACACATGCCACGAACTACTTCATCGAAGCATATTGTCGATAAGGTTTTTGGGTCGTGTGAAATGAATAAGTGTCGACACGGCAGTGCGAACTTTGGGAATCGAAGTAGTATACCGACATGGCGTGTAAGGCTAGGCGCGCACATTCAATTTTTAGTTGCACAACTGTTTGGTCGCTTATAGTCGCGCAGGTGCATATAATTATATTTTACACAAAATAGCGAACTCATTTTAGGCAATCGTTTAGTTTGTGCCAAAACACAAACTTTTTAGTTGCTCGAACCAAGCATTTGCGAAACTAAAAATTGAATGTGCGCGCCTGGCCTAAAAAGGACCGAAATAGCTCGTCGAAACAATTTTTTATGTTGTTATTCGGTTTAAGTTGTTAACCAGTGTTTTTGATCCCATTATTCTTAAATTCACTTTATAATTTTTTGATTATTACATTAAAAGTATCCTAAACACAAGTAATAATTTAAAATCAACAAGAAAAAAGTGTTTGGATTCGTTCCGAAATAATTATTTTACTAGAAATAAGTAAAGACAACAAAATAGTTGATTATTTCAAATCGTTTTTACAGGACATGGTCCAAAAATACATGTGTTTAGGTGGAAAGGGTTATGTACAGCTTTGTAGAGATATTTTTGGATTTAAGTATAAGTGGAAGGGATAAATTGTGGGGAAAATAGTGGCTTTCATTTTTTCTTATTTTAGTTTCATTTTTTTTTTGGGACAATTCTTTTCTGGAATAATTTTCGTTTTAACAAATTGCTTATCTTTGAGTTCCGAACGATTGCTTTGAATGTAAATTGCGCACACCGACTTGGAATAATTTTCGTATTGCACAGCGCTGCCACCAGTTTTTGTTATAACGTTTATTCTTCTTAATAGAAATAAAACACATTTCGCCTCGAGTCCAAGATTAATACTGCCTTTATTTTATGATCTTCCTCAAAGCTACACCCATGTGCGAACAATCACATCATGGGTGGTCGATTATGCACAAAAGAATAGATAAGATAAATTTCAGCAATGTTGCAGAAGGCAACATTGTCTTTTGTTAATTCTATAGGGGGGTATCTATGACACACGCGACGTTTTGCAACTGATTCCTCCCATACGTAAAAGATGCCTTTCCCATCAATCGACGGACGAGTCACACGAAAAGCCTCAAATTTTCGAATTTCCTTATAGCTAGCTGAAAATCTCAAGTTGTTAAGCACCTCTAAAATTTCGTTTGACCCAGATTTCTTATATTCAAGTAATCCTAAGGACAGAAAAATATTTTCGCGGTCTGGCAGCTGAAATTATGGAATGTGCAATCGTTAGAAATTTTTGTTCCTTTTTGTCCAAGGACCCCACATCGGCTTGGCAACCGTGAAATAGCTATAACTTTAGCCAAATAAGAACCTCCTTGGTGGTAGTTCATCCAAGTTGTTGTTGTAATATTCAAAAAATCATAAATAAAAATGACGACGCTAGGTCTGGGTTCAAATCTCAGTCAAGGCAAACAATTTTTCGATTAAACTTGATAGTATAAAGGCTAAGCACCTCTAATAAAGGAGTCTGATGATCGGCTTGGCAACCGTGAAATAGCTATAACTCCAGCCAAATAAGAACCCCCTTGGTGGTAGTTCATCCAAGTTGTTGTTGTAATATTTAAAAATTCATAAATATATGAAGCTTCGCAGGCACACTGCATGTATGTAACCATACAAAAACATCTTCGACCCCACTTTTAATTTTTTAAATAATTTTCAAAATCTTCATTTCGCGTGTTATAAAAATGTGTGGATAAAACCTTGTAACAGGTGTTGCGAAGCAGCAATGTTGTTGCCTTACCAGGGGTATCAATAAAAATAATATCAAAGGGCACGGTAGTGCGCAGCCAAGTTCTGGCACTACACCCTTTTTACAGGAACAAACTCAGCCGGTTCTTGACCCCTCCTTATCTTTAGTACCAATGAAGTCAGAAACTTAAAATTCCGAATATTTGCTAAACTAGTCAGGCGCAGGCGCCTCACCAAATTTCAATTTTCTAGCATAAGTGGTTCCTGAGATATAAGGCCTCAAAAATCACAAAAACCGTAACTGACTGACTGACAGATCATCAAAATTATGGAGCACTTTCCGACATTGTAGAATCTTGTAATTTTGCACAACGGTAGGTCTTGTCATGCAAGCAGAGCAAAAATTTGAGGTTTTCCATTCAGGGGGCGAGGTATCGGCCCAGTTTCTCCGAATTGGTGTTGGTTGAATGGAGCACTTTCGACTGCTGTAAAACGATGAAATTTGGTTTGTTTTAATATTATTCTACTTTAAATATTCGGTTATTAAACCTTCATGAAGTAAGAACTTGGCGTACTTTTAGATCTCAGTACTTTTAACGGCTGACTTGATACACAAAGGTTTTTGTATAGAAGAACTTGGCTCTTTTTTTAACATTTATGTTTTTGGTCTGATCTTCTCCAAATTTTTCCTGCAATCGGTCTTTGACAGTTGAAAGATGAGCGCGAAAATAATTGAGGAAGACATTGATCTACTTTTACTATTATTGGGATTGGGAACACGTGTTTCTTCAAAATATAAATCACTTTCACATTTTTTGTGGTATCTTGCACCAACCGCAATAATAGCCTGTACACTTTTTTAAAGTTCAATTCTCGGGGAACTCACGTCATCCGGAAAGCGGGATTGAAACGTTTCGATGAATGAAGTTTTGCTGGACAGTTTTATTACCAGATCAACACTCTTCTGCGACTGATTTTCTGCTGATTCACAGCATATGAAGCATACATTTTTTAAGTCAAACTCAGTATAGTGAACCGATGGTTCTTCTATCTGCTCCACAGGTCCTTGTGACAATGCGGGTCTATCGGCTACACCAACCACTGAAATTAGCCTTAAATATTTTTCCAGCATGCCACGTGGATTTCGATCCATATCACATTTCGTAGCATTTCCTCCATCTGTTTCTGCTCTCGGAAGATGTTAGCGGAAATAATCATTTTAATGCCTTTTTTACTTGCGACTTATAAGTACTATAAGGCAAGTTATGCAGTCGTACTCGAGATTTTGATCAACGTTAACATCACGATTATAGCGAAGATGAAAAAAGTAGGTCTCGCAATTCGGTCTGTCTGTCTGTACGATTACAGCCTAAACGGCTGTAAACTTGGTAGATATCGTTTGCAAATATTTCTCACCAGACGTTTTTTTCTTTTTTCTTATAAGACCAAAATAACGGTACCTGCCACACGAATTTTCTTCGAAATTTTACAAATATTAAAAAAAATTCAAAAAATTTTATTTAGTTAAAGCTAGGTAATGCTTGAAAAAAAAATTTTACGAAAAATGGTTATTAATGGTACCCCTCTTGAAATCATTTTTTTTTATTATCTCTAAACCGGTACACCTGATTTTGATCATTTTTTTATAATAAAGCTCCCCAAAGGTTTGAATAGTATTGTCTAATCAAATTTTCAATTTTTTTTTGGAATTTTAAAAATTATTCTTAATTATTAATTTTTTTTAACTCAATATTTTAAAAACCCCATGCTCGATTTTTTTAAACTTGACAAATGAATGTTTGTGAAAAAAAAATTATTTTACCTAAAAATCGTATTTTTCTCGAAAACTGTTCCTAGAATTTAGATAAATTTTTTGTTTTCGATTAATTTTTACGATATGTAATTTGATAAAAAAGATTTTGAAAATAAGATATTACTGACTGTACCTACCATATGACTATTTTTTTCGAATTTTCAATTTCTCATTATCGTTATAATGGATTCTAATGAAATTTATAGAAAAGCTTCTAAAAAGTTTTAAAAACATTGCATTTTGAAAATTTAATTTTTATTCGTACAATAATAAAAACTTTACGTTGGCGTACCAAAACTTGTTCTTATAATTTTTGTTCTTGCATAAACTCATATTTGCTTTAATCACATGGCGTTTTGTTTTTGGCTCCAACTACTAAAGGATGAATTTTATGCTTATGAACAGTTTTTCTCTAATAATATTCATTTTTGAAATTCTTAGTCTTTTACATTAGCGCAAGTTCGTGCGACCCAGTCGTTCATTTTATTTAACTTTGGCTACCTTGCCAATTTTTATAGTTTCGAAACAAATGCTAACAGAAATTGATTGGCATTTAATAAATTTCTAACACTCCGCATTTTTTTATAAATCAAAATTCGGGAATTGGACGATATTGAAAAAGCCTTCTTTAGATTGGCTCGATTTTTACCAAGAAATTCCGGCAAAATTTTTAAATTTTTTAACCATGGCCAATTGTATCTTGGATCTTGTAAGAAAACCAGTAGCCCTGGTATAAATGTGAATTTCACAGTGCGAATAATGAGATATAATATTCAATCCATTCTCCTTCGAATGGAAAGAAAATGTGAGGGCGTCGAAAACTACCGGGTCGAATTATAAATGCACTAGATTATGATCATTAAAATCAATTTCCTCTTAAACAAAACAAAATAAAATGCACTACTGGATCACACGTTCTTCGTCTTGTGTAAAAGTACTTTGGAATTTAAAAATTATATTATATTATGTTATATTTATTTATTTAAAACATGGATTTACTTAGATAAAAATGTTCAAATGATCTCTATAAAAGTATGAATTTATACAAACAAATCTTAGAAATCGTTTTATTATTAAATTAATTTTTTTTATGAAAGAACTTTCTTTAAAATTTGTCAAGAAAAAAATTGGGATCCCAATTTTAAGTATTTTGTGATATAGATTTTAGGAAATTATTTAAATTAATAATCTTTCACACGTTTTGACATTGATTTTTCAAAAAAAAAAAAAGAAAAAAAATTGTTTTTTTTTTTTCAAAAACAAACAATTGATTTTTTTTTTTTCAAAAACCCAAAAAATATTTTTTTTTCGAATATTTTTATATACAATATAATTTAAAATTTCTCCTCTAGGATAGCACCGAAGACCATTAAGTGCCGAAAATAGCTCCAGTGGCTTATAGTCCAGGAAAAATAGACAAAAAAATGCCAAAGAAAGGAAAAAATTAGATCCTGGCTGAAAATTGGCACGATCATTGGTAATTGGGCTCTTTATAAAATGAGAGAGTTCCTCACCGATCCGATGACCGCTACGTAAGTTATTCAAGGTCAAAGGTCCCGAAAATGGGTTTTTTTAAATTTACTCAAAAACGGTTTGTTTTAGAAAAAAAATTGTTCCACAAATATGTTGCTGAGGCAATTTCCAACAAAAATGATCGTACAAATTTTGTGCGTAGCATTTACCGCGAAAAAGTTATAGCACTTTAAAGAATCGTAAGTATCAGCCTATTTCGCATTTTCTCCAACATTACTCATAATTACTTAAAACCAGTTTGTTTTAGAGAAAAATTTTGAAGTACAAACTTGTAGATGAGGAAATTTTCACAAAACCGGTTTTAGAATTTTGTTCGTAGCACGTACCGTTAAAAAGTTATAGCAATTTATAGAATCGTAAGTGTCGCAAAAAGTAGCCCTATTCTCCACATTCTTCCACACCACCTCAGAGGTCAAGTGCCAGGCGCGTTTTTTATGTGGTAACGCCCGTAAGCCTATTCCTCTGTGTTTAGCAAACAAAATTTAGTTAAAATTATTAATTAACATCTGGCAAAGGCATGTTAAGTAATGATTCGTCGTTAGCGTCCTCAGCATATGGATCAATTTGAACTGAGTTTGTACATGACTTTCCATATAATTGACAACAAACTAAAGAAAAACTTTAACCCGCTTTTCGACAACCACAATTAGAACCGCAAACTTTACTACAGTTACAAAATATTGTTGTAAGAAGTTCATCCGGTGCTGGTTGAAGCAGAGTGGTTATAGGCTCCAAAACATTATTTCTTGATGCCCATCCCCAGCTTTCCGGATTAATATTATCTCTTCCCAACCAAGCTTGAACTTGATAGGACACTCTACAAAGGTGTTGTTGAGCAGCAGCAGATGTTGGAGGAAGGGAAGATAATTGTACAGCCTTGTTGAGCCTACCTAGTCAGTCGGACAAATATGGAATATCTTAATGCATCGATATTATTTTCTGTCGAATGTGCTTTGTAAGATGCTAGAAGTAGACGTATACCATATTCAAATATAATATTTGGAGGACTCGGCTCTGGCAAACACTTCGGCATATTTTATCAGATCGTCACTCTTTTCGAAAAGCTTTAACATTTTTAATTTGCCTTTGTTGTAGAGAGCAGAAGTTGAATCACAACCAGTAAATGCGTGCAAAAATAAGATGTGGGCTTGAAATTTTCGATAAGCGGCTAAACTGTGAGTACAGTATAATTTATTTTCCATTTTAGCTTTACCTGGTTTACGAAAATAGATCTTTTTGTCTGGAGGAGCGCCTGCCATCAGTATTGCTAGTAGGTCGACATCCCCTCCTACAACAATACTCGTGCGTTTCTCCGCTTTCTCTATGGTTGTTTCGATTATCAAAACATCAGCATCATTTTTGGCTTGCCTCACTAGGATGTTTACAGCCTTAAACTTCTCAGAAAGCATAGCAATGAATCGACTTTTGTTGTTTGCATTAGCAAGAAATTGTTGTTGGGAAGTTGAGACCTTCATTGATACATCGAAGAAAATGTCAGCTGATGACGGAGCTGAAGCACACTGACGACGCTGCTCTGAAGCTTTTATATTGTTACCTTGATCTTTATAACCATCGAAAACAATGGTGACATCTTTGCCAAACTGCTTTTGTACATAGTTAATGTAGCTATCAAAAATTGCATGAAATGAGTTCTCTCCATTCCATAAAACACGTTGCAGTAAAAATCCTCCATCGATGATGTATGTAACATTATTATAATCAATGTTATCTTCAACTGGCTCTAACAATTCATAAAGGGAAGATTTTTTATTTTTTCGTATACCAACCTCATCAAAAAGTGACAATGGATAAGGAGCCAACTCGTATGTTAAAAATGTCTGCAGTTGGTCTTCAAATTCTTTAGTTATACCTATTCGTTGAAAAAGTAACAGAGGATCAATTGCAACTTTTTCACCATGCACTTTTATCGAACTGTTGACAGTTAAAAGAGTAGCTTTAAACTTTATGATCACCAAAAAAAAACCGGTCTTGGGTTAAATTTTCTCACCAAATTCTCTGATTGGTTACAAATATTTGGCCGCAAAAATTAAAATCAAATCAATTTTATGGTCCGTGTATTCAGTAAATTGCTATAACTTTTTAACGGTACGTGCTACGAACAAAATTTTAAAGCCGTTTTTGTGAAAATTTTCTCATCTACAAGTTTGTACTTCAAAATTTTTCTCTAAAACAAACTGGTTTTAAGTAATTATGAGTAATGTTGGAGAAAATGCGAAATAGGCTGATACTTACGATTCTTTAAAGTGCTATAACTTTTTAACGGTAAATGCTACGGACAAAATTTGTACGATCATTTTTGTTGGAAATTGCCTCAGCAACATATTTGTAGAACAATTTTTTTTTTCTAAAACAAACCGTTTTTGAGTAAATTTAAAAAAACCCATTTTCGTGACCTTTGACCTTGAATAACTTACGTAGCGGTCATCGGATCGGTGAGGAACTCTCTCATTTTATAAAGAGCCCAATTACCAATGATCGTGCCAATTTTCAGCCAGGATCTAATTTTTTCCTTGCAGAAAGCTATTTTTCCTGGACTATTAGGCTGTAGGGAGAGGTACAGACATACTAAAAAATGTTTTTTATGCACTAAAATTTTCTTAAAATTTTTATTTTGATATGCAAATTGTAAGTATTTAATGATATACGTTTTTAGACGTAATTTTAAATTTTAATCTTGATCAAGGTATTGAATTTAAAAACAATATGTTATTTTTTTAAAATCCAAGAACAATTTTCGCAAATTTGTATAGACCATATTTTTTCAAATTCAAAGGACCTCCTGCATATAAATTTTGATTAAAGTCGTAAGAGCCGTTAATGAGAAAGTCGAAAATCAAAAAAACGTTTCTATGACAGGTACCGTCGAAAACATTTGTTTCTAAAATTTTTTTTTGACCAAAATGTAGTCCATGCCCATAAAAGTACATCTAATTTTTTTTATGAAAATCCTTAGAGCCGTTTTCGAGATAAATAAGATTTTGCATTATGGTTGTATGGGGGGGTACCGTTAGTCATGGAGCTAAACAAAAATTTTAATTTCTCTTCTAGGGAATCTCCGAAGACCTTTAAGTACCGAGTTTGAAGAAAATACCTCCAGTAGTTTAGGCTGTAGATCGAGGTACTGACATAAACACAGTTAGACAGAATTGGCGGACCTACTACGTGTTCTCTATAATCGTAATGTCAATTATGATCAAAATCTCGAGTTCGATTTTTTCCAAATGCAGAACTTGCTCTATCTTATCTACGTATATCGCAAGTAAAAAGGGTAATTTTGACATGAATTGAACAAAATACCTTATAAACTCCTTTTTTTTTCGTTTTATTTCAATTTCCGTCGTGGTGTTTATTCGT
Source organism: Philhelius festivus (assembly GCA_963931855.1). NCBI lineage: Eukaryota > Metazoa > Arthropoda > Insecta > Diptera > Syrphidae > Philhelius > Philhelius festivus. Next base: position 100,054,228 of record OZ007555.1, read on the forward strand.
CAAAATTTCGCCACGCCGAAAGTCTGTGATTGCTCCCAGTCGCATCTTAATACAACAACAAACTTTTCCAAGAGTATTTCTTATCCCCTTCTAAGCCGTTCGGACTTGGCAGAAAATCAATCAAATTTAAATTTTTCAAGGAATATCTTTATTATCAAAATGTTTAGATCTATAACTATTAAATTTGTAGTTCACAATTTTTTGTTTGTTATTGACTGAGTTTGATTTTCGTTATTCTTAAATTCATAAAAGGACGTTATTATTTCTTTATAGGTAAGCGAAGACCTTAATACTCTCTTCCGAATGTCAACTACGCGACATGATGCCATTAACATAAAAATTTTAAACGCAGGAGCTTGGGCTAGATGTTCTGATCGAGTTTCTGTTAGCCTTCCTTTAGAACTGGAAGATTATATTCCTGACGTTGAGGAGTTTTATAAAAAAAAACATTCCGGTCGAAAATTACAATGGTATCATCATATGAGCAACGGAACTATTACATTTATTAATAAAATTGGAAGATATGATTTGGATGTAACGACATTTCAAATGGCTGTATTGTTCGCTTGGAATCACAGGCCCGGTGATAGAATTACCTATGAAAATTTGAGACTAGCTACAGAATTACCAGGCAAGTCTATTTTATATATTTTTACAGACTAACATATAAAAGGTTTCCAAATAGCGACAAGAAGATGATAAAATTGAATACAAAAATCTGAGTGAAAATTTACATGTGACAATTACATTTTTGTGACTTTTTCTCGTGACACATATTTTGTTGTCGTTTTCACTTAAAATTCACATCTGTTTTAAATTTCTGTAATTGCAAGAAAAATGAACACGTTTCTTCCTTTGAATTTATTTTTACGACTTGAAAATGAGAAAAATGAAAACCATGATTACAACTATATTCACCAACTTAGAAAATAAACCTCAGAAATGTATCAAATATTTTAGATTTTTTAGACATATACATATGTACCTACATTAGACTGGGCCAAAAAAATTGACTATTTTTTTTTTGAAAGATATATCGAGAATATCATACAGAATGACAAGAAAAAATTTTTCGTAAAAGTTTGAGCCCTTAATATCAATTTTAAGAGGGCTATCATCGCTAATTTTGATTTTTAGTCATAATTTCATGTTTTGCGTCAGAACTGACAAAACATTGAAGTAAAAAAAAATCATTTTGACTTACTTTTATATAAAATTAAATTCCCTACATAAAAGGTCTAATTGAAAATTTTCGTCAGACAAGCCGTTTTTGAGTAATTAAGCTTAATAAATTGTTATTTTTCGTTAGTTACAAAATTCCAAATTAAAAAAGTAAAATCGAAGAAAAATAACAATTTATTAAGCTTAATTACTCATAGAGGTTTTGTTTGTTCGCAAAGGTATGTTGATGGTCCGGTTGTTAAACATGTTGCCAGCTCTTAATCCGATAATGGATAATATTGATCACGATGTTGACTGACAATCAAATATTGTGTTTCTGGTTTGATGGCTTCGAAGTAGCCGTTGGTAAATATTGGTATAGGTATCATTCTGAATATGTCAAACGTTTCTATGATGACAAGAGGAAATTTGATTTGAAATATGACGTGGTTATTAATCACTCGGCTTTTTAGAGTCATAAGCTTGTATAACTGCAAAGGTTCTGATGATTCTACTGGTAATTGTAGCGAAGAAGGGATGTGTCCCCTTATTGTCAGCATTTCTTCGCTCAGTTGTTGTGGGAATAGGAGAAGTGGATTGATTTTTCCATGATTGGTGTCGATTAGCACATCACTTAAAGATTCTTGTACTCGTTGTATGTTTGTAATGATCAATGTTAGCTCGATCGACATGGCCAGGAATAAATTAAGCAAGTTTTCTTGATTTGTGTGATCAATTATTTTATTTACCTGCTCGTTTAAAGTTCTAAATTTTTCACGAATTGAACTCTGGTCTCCTTTAATTATGTTTACTGTTGAGTCTATGATGGACGTATGGTTTTTTAAAAGTTGTAGAATATATTCTTCATTTCCGTTGATGCTGTTTATGGTTTTTGATAACTCCTGGGCATAGTCTGCATCGAGGATTCCAAACAAAGAGTTGGCTAGGGTCCCCACTATATTAAAGGCACCCCGTTTTTCTCTTGGTTTGTGATTGTTGTTAGTGAAGAGCTCGTTACCTGCTTTTAACTCATCTTCTAGCTGTACAAATTGATTTATTATTGATAGACAGGAACTGTTGTGAGATATCAATTTGCAAAGTTGCCGCAAAGATTGTATTCCCTTGGTAAATTCTGCATTTTCAGTCCAATATGGTTCTAGATCATAATACACTACTAAATTCCAGTTATTTGATGCCAGATTAACTGTTCCGAGGGATTCAAAGTGTATTCCGAGTTGAGTAGGAAATTGATTGAATTCTACAGGATGACCACTTATTATTGGTAAAGCTAAGCATAGTAGCATCATTGTTAATATTGCCGAACTGTAACACCTTCGATGTTTTCCTTTTGGTTGTTCATGTTCGCTAGCTTGCGTATCTTCTGATGTTGAATCCTCCGCCTTTCGTTTAGATGAGCCGCTGGTTTCTGATGCTGAATCTTCCGCCTTTCGTTTAGATGGGCTACTGGCTTGGAGTGACGAATCCTCTGGTTTTCGGATATATGGACAATCTTGTTTCGGTTCTTCATCATCGATGGGAAGAGGAGCTAGTTTGTGAATTGCTCGTCGTAAAATGTTGGTTGCTGTTTTCACATCTGCTACGCGAGCTACACCGTCTTCTCCCACATGGGTTTTAATGACTCTACTTCTTTAATTAAAACTATAGCTCCAGGTTGAAGATTTTGTTTTTTTTGTTTCCATTTACTTCTCTGTTGCAATTCATTCAAATATTCTCTCGACCATCTTTTCCAGAATTGGTTTTTTATATACGTCACCAACTTCCATCGTGTAGGCAGGGTCATTTTTGTTGTTTCGGCATTAGAATCAATCGATGCGGTTAATGGATCGCCAATTAGGAAGTGACCTGCTGTAAGTGCTGTCAGGTCATTTGGATCGGAAGACAAAGGCGTCAGAGGTCGAGAATTTAGAATTGCTTCAATTTCTATTATTAATGTCTCGAATTCTTCATAGGTCAATGATGCAGTTGATGTGCTTCGATATAGAAGGTGTTTCGCTGATTTTACGGCAGCCTCCCATAGGCCACCGAAGTGCGGGGATCGAGGCGGTATGAAATGGAAATCAATGCCTTTTGTACTACATGATGATACTATAGATTTACTTCCTTCCGAGGAATATACTGACTGATTCAGCTCCTGGAGTTTGTTTTTAGCTCCGACGAAGTTTGTCGCATTATCACAATACAGTCTTCTGACGTGACCTCGTCTTCCTGTAAACCGTTTTAAAGCACCTAAGAATGCTTCTGTTGTTAGAGCACTCACAACCTCAAGATGGACTGCTTTTGTAGCAAAGCAACAGAATACCGCTATGTACCCCTTCTGTGGTCGACTTCCTCTGCCTCGATAGTGAATCCAAATTGGTCCGTAAAAGTCCACACCTGAATTAACGAAGGGACGGGCGGGCTCTACTCTAGTTGATGGTAGATTTCCCATTTTTGGTGAGAGCAATTGAGGCTTGGCTCTTGTACATCTTACGCATTCTTTTACTATCGAACGTGCAATCGTTTTACCCTTGAGCGGCCAGAAACGTTGTCTGGTTATGGCCAAAAGTGCTTGTGGGCCAACATGTTTATTGTCTTCATGGATGTCCTTCATTATCATCTTTACGAAAGGGTGTTCATAGGGTAATAGAATAGGATGCTTTACTTCATATGCTAATGTTGATGATTCCAGTCTTCCTCCAACGCGTATAATTTTGTTGTCATCTAAGAATGGTGAAAGGCAGAGTACAGAACTTGACTTGCTGCATTCATGATATTTATTTAAATGTAAAATATCAGTGCTAAATTCGTCCTTTTGTATGACTTGTACTATGGCATTGAGTGCTTCATTTAGCTCTTGGCTTGATAGAACCACATTTTGTATTTTCTTGCTAAGTTCTTCCGTGAGAATCACCTCTAGGCCTTTCTTCTTGTTCTGATTTGGTTGATTTGGCTGAATTTTCTCTTGCCTTCTCTTCTCGACATCAATTTTAAGATATTTGATGTATCTTAGCACAAATGCAGTGATCCGCTGAAACTGCTTAAACGAGTTTCCATGTTCAATTTTGTGGATGAAGTGTGCTGATTCACTATTGTCATTCATACTAGCTGAAATGACTGGTTTGGCAAAGGTTGGTTTGGCAAAGGGCTGTGGCCATGCTGATTCCTGTCCATGAAGAAAAACAGGCCTGTAGAACCATAAATTCGATTCCTTCAATTTTTCGGGAGATATACCCCGTGTTAATAAATCAGCTGGGTTTTCTTTGGACTTCACATGACGCCATTGCTGTTTTAATGTATCGGTCCAATAGTACGTGCTGACATTTTCATATGCTATGTCCTTCTTGATTCTTTCAGCAAGGTCGGTTGCTAACTTGGCTGCGCATAATTCTAGCCGTGGTATTGTTGGTTTCTTTATTGTGCTCTTTTCAATTGGAGCTACACGGGATTTGGCACATAACAGACGCACTATGATTGTACCAGGGTTGACAATAGATCGTACGTAAATGCAAGCTCCATAAGCACTTTCTGAAGCATCGGCAAAGATGTGAAGTTGTATACTTTCCGGTGTTTTTTGTGCAAATATGTGCCTTGGTATTCGAATTTGATTTATTAACTTGATGTCATCGCGAAATTTCAGCCATTTGGAATGTAGCTCCTGAGGTAATGCTGCATCCCAATCCATTTTTAGCTGCCATAATTGTTGTAGAAAGATTTTTGCGGTAATTACTACTGGGGCCATAATCCCAAGTGGATCGAACAGTCGGGCTATTTCTGAAGAGACTATCCTTTTTGTAATTTTTGCTTCATTAATACCATGTGCCTTGATGCAAAAGTCGTCCACCTTTGGCATCCACGTTAGTCCGAGTGTTTTTATGTTGTCTTCTGAGTCTAGGTTGAAGTCAAGTTCCGTCTCCTTATCCACTGGTAGAAAATTTTGGAGTAAACGTGGATGATTAGCGCACCATTTTCGCAACTTAAAACCTGCCTTCTTAAGTATATCAATAAGTTGTCCTTGCATTTCTAATGCGGTTGAGAGGCTGTTTGATCCGGTCATTACATCGTCTACATAGAAATCTTGCTGAAGGATTTTGCTGCCGATTGGATGTGATAATAATGTTGATTGAGATAGATGCTGTAATGATTTGATAGCTAAGTACGGAGCGGCTGATGTGCCATATGTTAATGTATTTAGTTGATAGCACTTGATAGGTTCTGACGTCGATCTTCTCCATAAAATAAGTTGATATTTTCTATCTTCCTCATGCACCAGCACCTGCCTATACATTTTTTGAATATCGGCAGTAAACACGAAGCGTGGTAGACGGAACCTCAGTAGAATTGTAAATAAGTCATCTTGAATTTTCGGGCCAGTGTGTAGAATGTCGTTGAGTGATATATTTGACGATGTTTTTGAGGAGGCGTCAAAAACTACTCTCAACTTAGTCGTGCTGCTGTCTGGTTTCTGAACGCAATGATGAGGTAGAAAGTAGTGAGGTGATTGGCTTGACGGAGGAGCTACTTCTTGCATGTGCCCTAGTGACATGTATTCATCCATGAATTGATGATACTGGTTTTTAAGCTCTGGATTGTTAGCTAAACGCCTTTCTAATGAGTACAGTCGTCTTAAAGCTATGTTCTTCGATTCTCCTAATGTTGATGGATCATCTAGAAATGGAAATCTTACGGTAAAACGACCGTTTGCATCTCGCTGTGTGGTCTCCGTAAAATGTGTTTCACACCATTTTTCTGCAGTGGTTATTGTTCTTTGTTTGTCCTCTGGGTCTTCAATTGACCAGAATTTTTCAATGAGTGCGTTAAGATTTTCGTCTTCAATGCACATACCACACGACAATGTTGTACTGGGATGACAGCCGACTCTTCCTGTTGCGATCCAACCGAAAACTGTATTTTGCAGTGTTGGCATCTCTTCTTTGGATTTTATTTGCCCAACAGAAAGTAGTTCATGATATAACTCTGCGCCTATGAGAAGGTCAATGTGACCGGGACAGTTGAAATTTGGATCAGCCAACTGGATGTTCTTTGGGATGTTCCAGTTTGAAGTATTAATATATTGTGTCGGTTGTTGTGATAGAATTTTTGGAAGGACCATTGCCTCGATCCTAGTAGAGAACCCATTTATTCTGGATTGTAGATGAATGTTGACTCTTTTATATGAATTTTGAGTCGCACGGCCTATACCCTGGATCTGCATAGTTACGTGTTTTGATGAAAGACCTAGCCTTGCGACTAGTTTCTCCGTTATGAGGTTTACTTGGGATCCTGAGTAATAGTGCTCTGCATTCTATAAATTCTCCAGTTTTGGCTTCTAAATTGATTCTGACAGTCCCCAACAGGATGTATGATGGAGAATGTTGGCTAACTGCGCTTAGTGCGAGTGTCCGGTCACGCCCCTGATCCGGCGTGTGATGGCTAGTGGAGCTTACTGCAGGTGACTGATTATGCTCCTGGTCCGGAGTGTGCTGGCTAGCGGCGCTTACTGCAGGCGTCTGGGTTCGACCCTGGTCTGGAGTTTGCTGAAGATTCTTTACTGGCTTGTTGTGTTTGTTTGGTGCTAATGTTTCTAAATGTAATAAAGTGTTATGTTTCTTGGAACATTTAGTACATCCTTTCCAATTACAGTTTGAAGCCTGATGACCTGCTTTGAGACAATTCACACATGTATGATGTTTCTTAACGATGTTCAGCCGGTGTCCAGGTGTCATTCGTAGAAACTCTTGACAAGTATATAGTTGATGTCTGCCATTGCAAATTATGCACGATGTTATTGGAGCAGATGCGGCTGCTACTCTTTTTATCGAGTGTACTCGCCTTTGCTCTTCTGCGAATCTTCCCTTGTTGCCTAGCGCTTCGAGAGATTGAAATCGCCTTTCCAAGAAATCAAGTAACTCATTTAAATTTTGAACCTTTTTAGGATTTTCGAGGGATTGTTCATATAAGGTATGAGTATCTCTGTCTAGTTTTTTCAGCAAAATGTGTGTAATTATTGGATCCCAATTTTCAATGCTGATACCAATATTTGCAAGCCCCATCAGACATTCTTGTGTTGTATCATGGATAGCTTTAACGGAACTTGCTGTTCCTTTGTCGGACGACCCATTTGGTTGATTCATTAGTTTGTTTATTAACGCAAATACCAACAGTCTTGTGTGGTCGTATCGATCAATTATTGTTTTCCAGGCGGCATCATAATTGTCGTCTGAGGTTGTGTAGTGTCGAATGAGTCTTTCAGCTTCACCTGATACGTTTGTTTTTAGGTACCACAATTTTTGACATTTGGCCATAGGTTGATTGTGTACCATCTGGACGAACAAGTCGTGAAACTGCCGCCATTTTAAATAATCACCGTCAAATTTCTGCAGTGTTATTTTAGGTAGTTTTAGAAAACTTGAAGCGTTTGAAGTTTGAGCTGAGGGCACTTGTTGAATTTTATTTGCTAATTCGTTTAGCTCAATTAGCTTCTCTTCAGTTTCATTTTTTTATAAGCTCTTGAACATTGTATCCTTCTAGGGAGGGATCTTCATATTGTTCATACACTGAATTGTGGATGTGTAGAACCTCCTCCCAATATCGTTCAATGTTCTTAATTTTCATTCTATAGAATTCTGAGGAGCGACCTACCACTAATGAAGTTGACGCACCCTCTAATGCCCTCTGCAGGTCTGCTATAGCAGCATGTTGCCGTCTTAAGATGGAACTGAGGTATCTAATTGTTGCACGGAAGACCGCGAGATTGGAGTTGGTTTATTTTGGTCTTACGCTTTGTTGACGTTACTGTTGGAACTGCTTGTTTCCAAGTCGTCAACCTCTTTGGGATTAATCGCCCGAAGAGTTGCCATCAAATTATTGTATAGACCTTCAACCTTCTGGAATGTATTTCCTGCGACATATGGTGTATCGTGTTTGAGTAAACCCTCAATTTTCTGGTGGTTGTTTTGAAACTGTTTCCAATATTCCTCAACTTGCTGAATCCGGTCTTCTTTATACTGAGCCGTTTTCCTTGAAGCGCTATCTTTGTTTATGTTTATTTTGAGTTTTGATAACTCATAGGCTATGATCTTTTGTCGTGCCACGACGATTGAGATGTCTGTTTCATCCATAGTTTATCGGGTTGGTCAGAAATCCGCTTTATTTGTATGGTATCTTCTTTTGGAACTTCACCAGTGTTGGATCTTGTTTTCGTACCAGTGTTATGGCCCTGGTAACGCTCTTTAGAGACAACTTTAATTAACTTTTAAAAAATGGCTTTTAAGTAAGTTGAACTTGCCAGTGTATAGCCCTGGCAACGCTTTTATTAATGAATGTAGGTGCGTATATGTGTTGCCCCTTTCCTCTGGTGGGGGGAAGCAATCACGTCGGGGTCACCAAATGTTAACGGAGAGACTCCTTTGTCTCTACGAATATAGAATAATAGCCAGGGTACAATACCGTGACTATTTTACTTATCGTGAAATTGGTTCATATACCAATTCACAACTGTTTTATTTGATTCCTTTAGTATTAGCCACCTTACCACTGGTGGGGGGATAGCTAATACAAAATAACAACACTTAGTTTGGCTATTTTTGTTGGAATGATTTATTGTCCCAAAATCGGGAATATTTATACTTAATACTATCTTACGTCAACAATAATTATTTTACTAATACAAATTATGCTTGTTTGACAAAATATAAATTATACAAATACAAATTATGCTTGCATTACAAAATGCATTAATAATATTGACGGTTCGAATGTCGTATACGCGAAACACATGCCAGTACTACACCATTAGTTTATTAACCTGCAGTGGCAGTTCAAGGTAAGTTTTCTTTTGGTTGGGCATTATGTTTCGCGCATCCGGCATTCTTGTCGTTTAATGAACTTTACTATGCTGTGGCATACTGAATGTATTCGCATTGTTTTTATGATATATAAAACCTACACTTATTTTGAGGTAGGTCGCGATTACATTCAGTATGCATTTTGATTATGATGGGCATAAGGTTTTTTATTATTTCTGTTCGTGAACAAACAATATTTATAGATATAAGAATAATGTAAATTTATTTGTAAAAATAGTATTTAAGGAAGAATGTTTTAAAATAAATTTAGTAGTAATTTGGAATTACACCCGGATTGTTACTCAAACATTGGTCCTTCGAGAAATTTTAAAAAAATTCCCCCACCAGTGGTAAGAGATTTTTAAAATAATACGAACTAGTATCATAATAGCCTTGTCAGAGCTACGAATTCTGACATAAAACAAATAACATACGGTTATAGTAGCCTTGTCAGAGCTACAAATACTGACATAAAAAAAACATAGATACAGTTAAAAAAGCGTTGCCAGACCTAAAATACTGACAAAGTGAATAATAAAACAAGAAAGTGAATACGCGTTGTCAGAGCTTGAATACTGACAGAGTGAAAATCAAATCAAGAAAGTGAAGAAACGTTGTCAGAGCTAAAATACTTACAAAGTGAAAAAGAAACACTAAAACAACAAATTGTGAAAAAAAACAACAATAATGTCGTCAAATCATTTAAGATTTATTGAAAAACAAGTTGAAATTTAAAGTATCCTTAAAAGTTTAAAAAAGGACGCGGAAAGCGTAACAACGCGAAACAAAAAACAAGAAATTTTTTCTTATGCCGAAAAGAATCTTCTCGCATTCAAGGAAAATGACAAGCTCTTGCATAAGCTTGGAGTTATCGACGTTCCCTACTTTAAAGATCAATGGATCAGAGGAGCACAAAATGAATTTGATACACTTAAAAATTTACTAGAAAACAAGTATCTTGAAAGCGAAGAACAAAGCAAAAACGATGTGAATATATCCAAAAAATTAGAAGAAATAAAGTCAATAAAGAAACATTTAAACATTTAACTGGACTTACAAGAAAAACACATACATAACTGATGAAGACAACCTTAGCTAAAATTACAGAAAATCCACAGACTCCTGCCCAGATAACAGGAATACAAGAAAATGTTTTAGACGTATCAAAAATATGCAACATAATGGACAATTTAAAGAAAACAATAGAAAATGCAACATTAGATGTGACTGTCCATCCTGAGAACAAAAATATATGGATTGGAAAACTTAAGCGATGGAAAGAGCGTTTAAAAATACAGCTGTCTAAGATGAATCCAATCGAAGAAGAAGAATTCCGAGAAGATTACTATGTGATCGAATTAGGAGTTGATGTGGAATTGTTTCTAAAGAGTTGGGAAAAAAAAATAAAATCAGAATATGATACGAGTACATATACAAATGTATCAACAAGAAGTCCTAAAATTCAACTGCCTAAATTCGATGAAAAGTTTGAAGAACGGAAATTATTCTCCGACCTATTCATAGATGTGGTTCACAATTCTCTGGCGAAGCTCGAACATCAATTGCTAGCCCCGTACAAGGATCTTCAGCAAACTGTTAAAAAGCATGGAAAACTCTCATCAGAAGATTCGAGAGTAAAAGAATTAATTTCTCCACACAACTGAACCACCTGCTGGACATGCCAATGATGAACGCTGTATCACCTACAAGTGTAAAAAAGCTACATGATACAGCAATTAAATGCATTTATATCATAAAAACGACAATAGACAAAGAAAAGCATGAAAACGATGAAATATTTGCTCACCTTCTCTTTGCTCAAATTTCTTGCGAAAATTTGACAAAGTAAAAACACAAAAACTTCAAGATGTTATAGAATTTCTGGAGCAGTTATTTCAGACGCTTGAGTCACAACAACAAACAATGAGTCGAAACAAAGAATTAAAAAAACGAAGTGGAAACTTCTTATCAGACACAAGGGATCGGAACTGTGAATTCTGTGGCAGAGTAGTCATCGAATTTATTATTGTGAGCAGTTCTTAGACACCACGTTACCCAATCGATTAGCATATGTAAACAATAAGCAAATATGCAGCATATGTCCTAAACACAGTTCAGAAATAAAATATTTCTCTCAAACAAAGTGTAAGAAGTGTAATAAAGCACATAACACACTACTGCGACAATGACAAATATCAAACAAAGAGAAGGGTCGAGGGAAATCAACACAAAAAATGGACTCCTTCATACAACAACACTAAAAAAGATAAATCCTTATCTTCCCCTATGATAAAGGAGAATAACACTCCAATGGTAATCACCCTTATTCCGATAGTCGTTTTACTAAAACGCCAGTAAAACAATGCTCTAGAAACAAAAATTGGAATTTTATTGAAACGACTATCGTTATAATGCTTAAAAAAGTAAAGAACATAGAGACCGCTGCCCTTTTCGTATTAATTAAACACCAACATGTGGTCTCTGGAGCCTTCTCGTGATAATGAAATATCAGAAAACCACATCTGCATGCAAGCATATGCAGAAACAACAACAAGAGATAAGAATGGCAGATATGTGGTTAAGGTGCCACTAAGAACAGACATAGAGCTTGGAAAATCTAGGAAACAAGCATTAGCTAGATTCTTACAGCTACTACTACTTACTACTACATACAATTTATGCAAGAAAACGAAAACCTAGGTCATATGATAAATGTAAACAAACAACAAGAAAAAATGGGTAAATACTATCTTTCGCATCATGCAGTTGTGAAAGATACAAGCCTAACAACAAAAACAAGAGTTGTATTTGATGCTTCAGCGAAGACATCCAACGGATACAGCCTTAATGACGTAATGATGATTGAATCTAGACTACAAAACAATATTTTCGACATAATCATCAAATAGAGGCTATGCAAATATGTACTGACAGCAGACATCGAAAAAATGGACAGACAGATCAACATAGCTGAAGAGGATCAAGATTATTATCGAAGATTCTGAAGAGAACAACCAAGAGACAAATTAAGAGAATATAAACTGACAACAGTAGGGGAGAGTGGGGCACATTTGAACACTTTTTTCTTTCCAGACTGATAAAACCTAAAATATTCGAGCAATTGGCCTGATATTTTACTCACATGGAACAGTGGTATTGACGTTCAATTTATAAAAATATTTGGTTCATTTAACGAAATATTTATATTGAATTTTTATCTCCAATCAATATAGGTTCTTATGCTCAAAAGTTCCCCATGTATGGTGGAATTAAAACTACACTAAACTAAAAAACTGAACTTGATAGGCCTACATATATTGCTGACATGTTCTCACTTAATTCATTGTGCAATATCAATAATCCTGCTACTTCGTCTTTCTCTACAACTCTTCCCGTTAAAAATATAATGGGAATTGCTCTTTCTGATGTGGATGCATCCTCTTCTGAAGTTACAACTTTACCCGTTACAAGAGAAGCTGCTGTTGAGATGATTGCTGTTGCTTTGTTTTGATGTATTATCTAGTGAGCAGTACCTAGTTAAAATTAGTATGTTTTTTTTAATGTTCCCACTGTACGTATTCTATTATTTCTTTATATTTTATTTTTTCTTCATCATCATCATCGGCTCGACAACCGGGTTCCGGTCCTGGCCTCTTTCAACAAGTCTCTCCACCTATCCCGGTCTCTAGCCGACGCCATCCAGTTGCGCACCCCAAGGCTTCGGGCGTCCTGGTCTATGCCATCTCTCCAGCGCAAGCATGGTCTACCACGCTGTCGTCTACCATAGAATGTACCACAAAGAACTTTCCGAGCAGGTTCCTCTTCGCTCATGCGAGCTAGGTGCCCTGCCCACCGGAGTCTACCGAGCTTAATTTTTGTCACGATATCTGCTTCTAGGTAGATTGCGTACAATTCATGATTGTACCGTCTCCGGAATCGTCCTTCCTCACATATGGGGCCAACAATTCTCCTTAAGACTTTTCTCTCGAACGCAGCTAAGAGGTCGGAGTGCCTTTTGCTAAGCACCCAAGTCTCGGATACATATGTGAGTACTGGCAGGACCATGGTCCTGTACAGCAGCAGTTTTGAAGTTATGGTGAGATTTCTGGATTTGAAAAGCTTTGACAGACTATAGTAGGCTCTGTTGGATTTGAGAAGCCGCCCGCGTATTTCTTCTTCTATATTGTTATCGGCTGCTACTATTGACCCAAGGTATTTAAAGGATTGCACCACTTCAAATTCGTGCTCCGCTACCTTGATTGTTTGACCAACTGTTCCTCTCGCATTCGACGCCACCATGTACTTTGTTTTACCTTCACTAATGTGCAGCCCCAGATTTTGTGCCGCCTGCTCGATCTGGATGAAGGAATCGTGTACAGCTTGTTCGGTTCTTCCGATGATGTCAATGTCGTCTGCGTAAGCTAGTAACTGGCTGGACCTGTTGACGATGGTCCCTCTTGTTGCCGTGCCAGAGTCACGGATTGCTTTCTCCAACGCCAGGTTGAAGAGGAGGCAGGCCAAACCGTCCCCTTGTCGGAGTCCATTAAAGATTTTGATTGGTCTGGATAGCAATCCGGCTATTTTTACTTGGCTTGTTACGTTGGTCATGGTCAACCTACATAGTCGTGTCAATTTATTTGGAATGCCGAATTCTCTCATGGCTTTGTAAAGTTCTACCCTGGCTATGCTATCATAGGCGGCCTTAAAGTCTATAAACAGATGGTATGTTGGGATGTTAAATTCTAGACATTTTTCCATCGCCTGCCTAAGGGTAAAGATCTGATCAGTTGTTGATTTGCCTGGATTCTTTTAGTTTTACGGGACAGGGAATTAACCTGTCGCCAACCTGAGGAACCAGCCTGATCATATTAGCCAAACCTTTTTTAAAAGGCTTGTTTCTAGCGGCCGCCACGGAGAGGCTATGATCACACTTCCACCAGTCCCGAATAGTTACGGCACGTGCATGTTTTCGTATGCTACATGTTGTTCCCCCTATTCGTCTGATGGCTGACCGCTTTATTTTTTCTTGTTGAACATTAATGAATATTTATTTTTAATGTTATGAAATATTGTTTTTTTGCCTAATTTTTTTTGCTCAAGCCTTGAATTAAATTCGATTCATTTACATATTTTTTAAATATTATTACTTTTTATTCAATTATTAATTTAATATAATAGTGAGAGCAGCTTTTTCATATTTGTATATATGTATGTATTTTAGTTTTTGATGTTTAATGGTTTTTGAATGTGACCCTGACATCGCAAGATCTGTTCTAAATGTTTTCTATGGTGCGCATAATGGGCTTAACGTTTGTCATGTTAATGCTTTAAGCCTTCGTTCTAAGTACACCGTTTTATATCAAATGTTTTGTACATCTAAAATGGATATTATGATATCTGAATCCTGGCTGAATGATAATCACCCTTATTCCGATAGGCGTTTTTTTAAAACGCCAGCTGTCGTTTTAGGAGTCGTGTCGTTTTTTGTTTGGTATTCCGTAACTAAAACGACAGTGCTTCTCTCGCTCTTACATTCCACAATACATTCCAAAACAGCTGACATTTGACATTTCAAATTGTTTACAAATTGAGTAGTTTGGTTTTTGAAAATTATATTTGTGTAAATTTGGTTTTTGTTTTAAACATAAGAAAAAAACGAAAAATGTATAGTGTAGCAAGTTATTTTTCTTGGAGCAGCAGTGATGATGAAGAAGAGGAACAAAAAAAAGAAAGATTTGATACTGCAGAGGAGGTACATTCGATCTAAAGCAAATCCTTTTGATTTGCCTGACACAAAGTATGTAATTAAATGCAAACAAAATCTGTTTTTTTTTTTTAATTGGTGATTATACCAATGGTTCTGACTCTTTATTTTATCGCATTTATTAACAGATTCAAAATGTTCTTCCGTCTGGACAAAGAGGCCTTTAAGTATGTGTTAACTTTGATAGAAAACAGTTTTCCTCAGCACCGTTCTGTGGCAATTCCAATAGTTATAAAACTTGCTGCTACCCTAAGATTTTTTGCCGAAGGGAGCTACCAAAAAGGGGTTGGGAACGACTTCAATTTCGGACTAGCACAGCCTACTTTCAGCAAAATTCTTAAGGAAATGCTGAACATTCTTGAGGAAAAACTTTGCCCGATATGGATCAGGATGGATCTTTCCGAACAAGAAAAAAGTGAGGCTAAAATGCATTTCTTTGAACGAGCTGGAATTCCAGGTGTTATTGGGTGCGTCGATGGAACCCATGTTAAAATATTCGCGCCTAAGAAAACAGATCAGCATAGATATTACAATAGGAAAGGATTTTTTTTAGTATTAACGTTATGCTGGTAAGCAAAATAAAGCGGCAAAAAGTCTCCAGTTTGCCTTAATTGCTGAATATACAGGGTGATTTGCATAAGGTGTGACAAAAAGCTAGGGCGTATAGGTTGGACTTAGACAAGAAAAAAATCGTATGGGAGGGGGGGGTGTCTATTTCCCCCCGTTTAGGCGGGAGGGCAATTTAAGAAAAAAATCACTTAAAACAGAACAAAAATTATTAAAAAATAACAGTGATACCTACAGAGTAATGCTATAGCATTTTGAAAAGCGAGAAATACATTCTTTAATTTCGTTTTTAAATAAAGTTGTTCGAGTGAATAGTTTTTGAAAAATTAATTTTCAAAATCAAAATTTTGAAAAAAAAAAAAATGAAAATTATAAATTATATATAAATTATTTTTTTATTCAATATTCAATGCTCTTATTAATTTTTGATCAAACACAAAAAACCGGATGTCAAAATGTTTTGCAGTTTTTGAGAAAATCAAAAATAACAAAAACTACTTTTGTTCTAAGAAAAGCCTTTTATTTTAGTTTTTACGTTTTTGGATTCTTAGGTGAATTTACGATTGAAAGGATTAACTTTCATTTTACTATTTTTTTAATTATCGGTCTTATAAGCATACAATAATGTGACAAAGTACTGGATTAATCATATTTCACACATTTTTTCATTATTGAGAACACCTGCATGAGAGCATTGGATTAATATTGAGTATTGACCTGCGAATGTTTTTTTAAATAATGCAACGTTACACGCCATAACTAGTGACAGAAAAATGCAATTGCGAAATAAGAACAAAAATGTTCCTGAATTTTGAAATCAATTAAAATAAGAAATACATGCATATTTAGATAAAATACATAATTACTGTTTATTTAAATTTTTAACCATTTTTTAACTAAAGCTTATTACAAAAAATTTTCGATATGATCCCCATTTTGTAGAAGGCAAAGATTATAGCGCCTTCTTATTGCTGCACATAAATTTATACTTGATAAATTTTCCTGTAATTTGACTACAGCCACTTCAATCTGTTGTTTCAGTTGTTCCAAAGAATCTATTTCCACTTCGTACACATAGTTCTAACGGAGTTAAATCTGGCGATCTAGGCGGCCATTCTATTGGACCTACTCTTGCAATCCAACGGTCACGCAGGTGTTCTCAATGAAAAAATGTGTGAAATATGATTAATCCAGTACTTTGTCACATTATTGTATGTTATAAGACGATAATTAAAAAAATAGTAAAAAGAAAGTTAATCCTTTCAATCGTAAATTCACCTAAGAATCCAAAAACGTAAAAACTAAAATAAAAGGCTTTTCTTAGAACAAAAGTAGTTTTTGTTATTTTTTATTTTCTCAAAAACTACAAAACATTTTGACATCCGGTTTTTTGTGTTTGATCAAAAATTAATAAGAGCATTGAATATTGAATAAAAAAATAATACTTAATTACGTAAATTTTGAAAAAATTGTTTAAAACCAAAATTTTCATTTTTTTTTTCAAAACTTTGATTTTGAAAATTAATTTTTCAAAAACTGTTCACTCGAACAACTTTATTTAAAAACGAAATTAAAGTATGTATTTCTGGCTTTTCAAAATGCTATAGCATTACTCTGTAGGTATCACTGTTATTTTTTAATAATTTTTGTTCTGTTTTAAGTGATTTTTTTCTTAAATTGCCCCTCCCGCCTAAACGGGGGGAAATAGACCCCCCCTCCCATACGATGTTTTTCTTATCTAAGTCCAACCTACACGCCCTAGCTTTTTGTCACACCTTATGCAAATCACCCTGTATATACATACATTTAAGGTTTGTGATAATAGAATGCGTATAAGATACGTGGATGCCACGCTGGGGCTAGCCATAATTCACTAGTTTGGAATGGTAGCGAGTTTCGAGGTTTTTTGAAAAGGAATTATGACGGAGGATAAAGAAATACTTGGCTTTTGGGTATGTTATTGTGACTGATAACAGTTAAAATAAAAATACATTTTAGCAGGAGATGCTGGGTACCCACTCGAGGCTTTTCTTATAACTCCTTTTAGAGCTCCAGAAGAAATCAGTAGGCAAAGCATTTTTAACACCAAATACTCCAGAACAAGAAACTTTATCGAAAGAACAATAGGAGTATTTAAGAATAGGTTCCGATGTCTCCTTGGTGCAAGGCAATTGCACTACACTCCGGAAAGAGCAACGCAAATTGTAAATGTATGCGCAGCTTTGCACAATATTTGTGTACATTACAACTTGGACCCACCTGAAAATATAGTTCAAATTGCGAATGAAAGCATACCAAATTCGGAAGACCCATCAAATACCAACGATGATCAAGCAGCCATCCATATACGAAATGAAATTTTAAACAACATGTAATGAAATATATATATTTTTATTATGTACACAAAGGAAACTTAAGATTTTGTATTGCAATACATAAATTATAATAGCTAGAAGGTAACTTAAAGTTCAAATAATTCAGTCTCAAGGATATTATAAAACTAAAAAAAAAATAATTAAAGGTAAATTCATAAACATAAAACAAAAACTATTTGTTTTTATCTGCGTCAAGAAGTTGTAACTTACGCTCCTCGATGTCAAGCTGCCTCTTTCTTATTTCTAAGTCGGTCAATTTTATTTCATTAGATTTAAAATTTTGCTCCACTTCACGTTCCATTTGCAGCTTAAGCATCTTAAGCTGTTCTTCTTGAATATAAAAATTCTTTCTTTGAAATCCTGCACATTCACTCCGATGCCTTTCAATAGCACTAATTGAAGTGACATTTTTTTTAAAATTTGTTTTAATTTCGGTTAATGATTCATTTATGCTACTAAATAGTTTTTCTTGCACCTCTATCTGTTTTTGTAACTTTTTTGGAAAACATTTTCCTTTTGCTTTTTTTTTATTTTGGAGGATGTGACCTCGGGTAAAAATGTTCTAAATTTTCCTTAGCTGGCATATCTGGATCTGCAAGATCACTTGAACTATGTGATAGATTAAAATCCACACATCCAATTTCAATATTAATAATTATTGGAACAGATAATGCATTTGATGTTGTTGTTTTTAACGGTGATGGCAAATCTCTAGATTTTAGTGGGGTAGATGAAGCGATGACTGATGCTCCCGGAGACGCGAAATGGAATGAGCCGCCCGCGGCATATCCGGTTGGATTGACCACCAGGTCCAACGACAGAAGCCTTACTATGGCTTCTTCCAAGTCATTTAAAATTTTTTTCTTGAATGGTCCGCCTCCTGTAGCTTCATCTTCTTTTTTGTTAAACAAAAGTTTTTTTTTGACCTTAAACTTGGCGTCAAACCAGACCTAAAGGAAAAAATTAACTTCATGTTTTAAAATTAAAAATGAAAATCACTCACTTTCTACCATTCTTTGCCATTTCTCATTGGTGGCCCCAAAGCGTTCAAACAAGCAGCAACATTCTTCCATCCAAAATTTTTCTCCGAACCTCTTTTAAAATTTTTGGCGAGGTATTCATTCTCCTCCATAAGCTCGAACAGCCGCCGCATTTGCATATGAGTTGTTATTTTTACCCTAAACAAAGAATTTTAAATTATAAAAACTAAAATAAATTTAAAAAACTTACATTTTGACTCTGTCGTCAACAAATTTCCCCACGACAGATTTCGGCAGTTTTACAGACGTTTTTTTTATGGAAACGACTAACGGAATACCCAAAAAATATAGTGAACTCGTTCCACAAGAGAGAATCGACAAATTGGCGTTTATTTGGCGTTGAACGACTTACGTAATACCAAGTTAACACTGTCGTTTTATTTTTGGCGTTCAACGCCTTACGGAATAAGGCTGAATATCTCTTCTCAGCTAGTAAATTTTCCAGGTTTTTTCTTGTTTAGAAACGACAGGGTTGGCAGAATTCATGGTGGTAGAAATACTTTGTTAGCCAAAAGTGTGTATGCGTCAATATCCACAAATATAGATTTTCTTTGTGTTGAAATAACTAATGGAATAAAAAAACTTTTAATGGTTGTCTGTTACTGTCCACCTTCCAACTTTAAAGAGGAAGATCTCAAAGAACTTGAAGAAATTATAAGCAAACTTAGTCCTTCGTATAACTCTGTGTTGTTAGGTAGTGACTTTAATGTCAATATTCTAGTTAACAACTATTATTCAAGAAGAATTCAATATTTTTGTGATAAATTAAATCTATCTTTTATTAACACACAGTGGCCAACCTGTTTAAAATCCACGAATAATCCTTCTCTTATTGATCTGTTTTTGACAAACTCTAAGCGTCGTATTTTGGGAAATGATTAGTTAAAACCCACTTGTGAGTTCATACATGACATCATCTGCTCTTCTGTACAATTTAATAGGAATGATTCATTGGATGCAAGGGATTCAGTTTCAACTTACATATCTTTTCAGAACATTACCCTAATTGAGTTAGAAGTTGCAACTTGTATTGTTTACTGGTAAGACATCTGTCTAACACCAAACATTAATAATAAAATTTCAATTCTAAACAACCTTGAAATTAGGAATTTAATAAGAGAAAGAGAGCGTTTTGTTCGAAGATTTAAAAGAAATCCCTCGGAATATAATACGTAAAAGGCAATATCATACTGCTCAAAATAAGGTATCTTGTGTTATTCGATCATCTAAAACAGTGTTTTTCAAACTTTTTGAGTAAGCGACCCCTTTGCTAGTAACAAAATTTTTTATAATGTGTCAGTTATTTAAAAAGCTACATACACTGAACCCCTTCCAAGCCCGGTCTAATTACAAGATTTTACTTATTCGCGATGAAATTTTCTCCCGTATTGCCAAAAGAAAATTGTAGCAGGCCTTGCAGTAATTTTCTGACGTAAAATATCTTAAATATGGTTTCACAGTTTTAAATAATAAGCCTCAATGTGTTCTTTGTAGTGAAGTTTTATCTGCCGAAAATATGAAACCATCAAAGTTTATGCGACATCTCTTAACTAAACATTCCAAAGAAGCAGATAATCCGTTAGAATTTTTCGCACGAAAATTGAAATCCCTTAACCAGCAACAAAGTATTGTGGTTCAGGTAAGAAAAATAAGTCTTATTTGAATGCCCTTTATTATTTTTGGATCAAAAATAATATCTGTTTTTGTTTGAACGTTATTGCGATATAAATACATAAATAAATAAATAAATACATATGTACATACATAGGTAAAAAGGTATGTACTTACATGTACTGACCGGCTTTAATACGAGAAAAATACCTACGCTTTTTTCCATATTTGATCTATTTTGCTATATACATATGTATTTTAATTTTGATTTTCTGTTTTGTTTGATAGATTCTTTTTGTTTTAAAATTTTTTTAGTTATAGAGTGCCAATGAGAAAGCGTTGTTAGCTAGCTATCAAGTAGCATACCGAGTCGTCAAAGCAGGGAAACCTCATACAATTGCTGAGAATCTTATTTTGCCTGCGGCCCTTGATATGGTTGAAATTATTTTTGGCAAACAGGAGGCAGATAAACTAAAAAATATACCACTTTCTGTAAAACAATTTAGCGGAGAATAAGTGACATGGCCGTTGACATTCAAGAACAATTAATTGAAAAATTAAAGAAGAGTCCACATTTTGCCTTGCAACTGGATGAATCTACTGATGTTTCAGACTGTGTACAGTTTGTGGTATTTGTTCGTTTTGAAACAAAGGAAAACATTGCAGAAGAAATTTTATTTTGCAAAGCTCTTCCTGCTAATACTACTGGCCAGTGTTTGTACAATATGTTTTTAGAAAGCTCTCGCGATTACGAGATTGGTTTGCACAAAATGTTTTGCTATTTGTAGTGATGGTGCTAAAGCTTTGACGGGCAACAAAAGTGGGCTCATTGCAAAATTAAAAATTATAATGCCAAACGTTTCATTTACACTCTGCTTTTTTCATCGACAAGTTCTGGCATCCAAGGTGTTACGTTCTGAATTAAATGATGTGCTTAAAGATGTTATTAGAGTTGTGAACTCTATTTAAGGCAAGGCCTTGCAAAGTCGGATGTTTAGTATCATATGTGATGAAATGGGTTCACTCCATCAAAATCTCCTTTTTTACACAGAGCCAGATGGCTGTCAAAAGAAAAGGTATTGATACGAGTTCTGGAATTGAAAGCCGAATTATTGATGTTCTTACAAGATTCTGGAAATTCGGATCATTTTTCTGATCCCACCTGGCTCTTAAAATTATTATTTCTTGCTGATATTTTCAACCACTTAAACATTTTGAATAAGAGCCTCCAAGGGAGAGAAGAAAGCATTATAAATGCAAAAGATAAAATCAGAGGATTCATCAGATGAATCGATATCATTAAGATGAATCGATATTATTAAGATGAATCCATATCATTAAGATCTCATATTCATCTCATGGTTTAGAGTTGCATAATTTAGAGAAGAAACTATTAAGTTACTTTCCGGAACTGGATTCTGAAAGTGGAGATGGACAAAGATGTGTATTAAGTCCTTTTTTGAATATGTCAGTCAAACTCGCCCATCTACCATCGGTAAAGATGAAAGAAAATATTATAGATTTAGCTGCAGATGGCATACTGAGAATGGAAAACGATTGACAATTTCTGGATAAATAGAAGAGGAGAGTATCCTGAGCTGGCAAACGAGGCTTTGAAGTTGTTACTGCCATTCGCCACTTCATACCTGTGTGAAGTTAAATTCTCTTCAATGTTTGACATTAAAACTAAAAAAAGAAACAGACTAAATTTGGAAAATGATTTAATCTTAAAAGTGTCAAAAACTAATCCAAGATTTCAACGTATATTAAAAATAAGCAGGCACATATGTCGCACTAAAAATTTTTTTGTTTTATAAATTTTTTTTTTACCACAGGACTTTAGTTTATTAGTCTTACCGGTTTGCGACCGCGACTCCTCAAGGATCTCTTCGCGACACCCTAGGGGGTCGTGACCCACAGTTTGAAAAACACTGATCTAAAAGAACGTATTTAGTTGAAAAAATGAACCCAAAGCTTGACTCCAAAGTTTTATGGAATAATCTTAAAGCGGCAGGAGTTTGTAAAGACACTAAGTCGCAGAAATGTCAGCTTGGTGCCGAAGATATGTGTACATTTTATGCACCTCAAGTATCTAATCCAGTTAGTTTTGATGATTTTGATAATATTTTAAATAATGACAATCTTGAGACTTCTTCGTTTGAATGTATTAACGAATGTGATGTTATTGATGCAGTTCGTTCAATTAAGTCAAATGCTGTTGGCTGTGATCATATTTCACCAAAGTGATATGTATGTAACAAGGTACCAAGAGAAACGCAAGACACGAGAGTTGAGCTTAGACTGAAGTTAGTTTATTGAATGCTTATACCTACTTACAAACTAACATATTATTCAATAGTATATTTGTAATTGTAAATGTATTGTACTTATAGGTACATATATATCATTCCTCCCTGTTTTAAAAAGCTTATTTATACGAGTAAATATAGGATAAATTGTATCTATAAGGGCAAATGTGTTCTTTTTATGACTTTTTTTTTATAATTAGCGCACATTCAAGGGGTTATTACTACCCTTAAAATGATTTACACAGTACGAGCATTAGGAAAACAAGGAAGGGTTTAAAAGGAGATACCGAGGCACATTAGTTTTAAATTTTTGAACAGTACAATGGGAAGCAAAAGTAGAGCTGGGTAGAGCATTCCACATTCGTGTATTCCGGCTAAAGAAAGAATCTCTGTATTTCACAGTACGTCCGAAGGTGGACTCAAGGGTAAACTGATGAGCGACGGTGCTCGAAAGATTCAAATGTTTCTGTTATATTTCTATCACCGATCATTTTTAAAGCTCTTTTTGGTTCTATCCAAGAGACTCAAGTGTGTTATTGAAGCACGTGCCCAAATATGGAAATTGTACTTGATCTTTGGACGAATATAAGCCTTATAGATTATAGCCAGATCGGAAGGGGTGAAAAATGTATTGCAACGTCGAAGAAAACCTAAGCACTTTGCAGCGTTTTTGGCAACGTGGTCATGTGGTCATTCCACACAAGGTGGTCTTTAATGCACATACCAAGCACCGAGAGTTGTTCAGTTTCCGCAATGCAATTGCCGCTCATGGATAGCGGCAAAAGGGGAGGATTTCGCTTTAACGATAGAACACAGCATTGGGTTTTTGAAGCATTAAATTCTACACGGTTTTTGATTTGATTGGACAATGCTGTCGAGATCTGAATTTAATGAGCTTATCATACGCTGCCGTTGAAAGTCCACATCCGAAGAACAAAGAAGTGAATCTTCAAACGAATATGAAAAGCTGAGGGTACTATCATCAGCAAAGCAATTTAGTGGATTAGAAGTTTCAGATAGGAGATCGTTGATAAACATGAGGAAGAGAGTCGGAGACAAAATGGAGCCCTGGGGTACACCAGCATTTATTTTATAAATTTCAGACTTGAAGCCGTCCAATACGATTTGTATTGAGCGGCCTGAAAGATAATTCCTAATCCAACAAAGAAGAGATTCATCGATACTGTCAAGTACTGAATGTAAGTGTCACCCTGTAATAAGTACAATAATGAATTATGAATTCTAGCAGTAAGACAAATATATAATAAGTGAGAGAAATTGTAACAATTATAAGAAAGACAGAAATAAATACTTTCTTTTTGCTTCTGAGTACATCACATAAATTGGTGACGAGGGGACGAACATAATAAGCAGCGAACAATTTTTTTTATTGTCAAGTTGAGTGGCATTCCACGTGTTCGGAAAAGTTAACCAAAAACTTTTTTTTTTTAATTTTACATTTATCTTGTGTTAGCAAAAAGTTTATGTTAAACTAAATCAACTGTAAGCTCAGACAAAAAAAAAAAAAAAAAAGACAAGATGACTGAAAATGAAAGCATGTTAACTGCAACGACGTTATCAAGTACCTTTCGGGAATTCCGACCACTAACCGACAACTGGGGAAATTGGTGTAAACTATTATACTCACATTTTCTGGAAATTTCGTGCACGGACTATAACATAAAAGTGGCTATTTTAATTAAATCGATTGGATTAGAAGCATATGGTTTGCTTAAAGATGTATGCGATCCAATCTTGCCGTCGAGAAAGAATTTCGCCGAATTAAAGGAATTGCTGGACACGCAATATTCAACACCAGTAATTGTCTTTAGGGAGAGACGAAATTTCTTAGAAGCAAAAAAGACTGAAACTGAAACAGCATCACAGTGGTTCGCACGTCTTAAGAAGTTAGCTAAAAACTGTAAATTCGGACAAAAGTTGAATGACTTCGTGCTCAATAAGTTTGTGACGGGCTTTGATGCGAAGAAACCGATAACTTAACAATCGCAAAAAGATGTTAACTTTGTGACAAAAAAAAGTCTACGTCAGCGGAGCACCAGCAACAAGAAAAATAACTCGTACAACAACAACAGCAATGAGAAAGGAAGTTCAAGACAGCGGTGCTCACGTTGTGGCTGGAAGAACCACCCTAGTGAAAAATGCAAGTTCAAATCGAGCATTTGCAACAAGTGCGGAAAAATGGGACATTTGGCTAGCGTATGCAGCAGCAGCAGCAGTAGTGGCAGCAAACAAATTAATTTAGTAGAAGGATCAAATAATTTAAGCAATGAATTTTATTCAAATAATGATGTAAATATAACTTCGGACTATTTTTCGAATTTTTCTATTTTCAGTGTTACAGGAGAAGCGATGGCTACACCGTTTACTGAAGCTGTAAAACTTAATCAGGTCTGGCTTGAATTTGTGTTGGATACCGGTGCGGCTTGTTCCCTCATGTCTTTGTCAAGTTTTGATAAGTATTTTAACCGCAAGGTTTTGAAGCCCTGTGTCGATCGATTTTGTGCATATAACGGAGAAAGTATACAAATTGTGGGTGAGTTCAAAGCAACTGTTCAATATCGTGAGCAAACACGTGAGTTACGGTTAATCGTTAGTAACACGAATAGTTCACCTATTTTGGGTAGAGATTTTATGCAACTCTTCGATATGACGTTATCACAAATTAATTCAATTCAGTATCAAAAATCAAAACGATTTAATTTCTCGGATTAAAAGTAAATTTTGCAATGTTTTTAAAAACGAACTAGGCACTTATAATGTGAATAAAATTAAATTGAATTTGAGCGATAATGCAAAGCCTGTTTTTTGTAAGCCACGTTCGGTGCCTTTAGTTTGGCGTATTGAGATTGAAAATCAATTAAATAATTTAGTTAAAACTGGAGTTTTAACACCAGTTTAAAATGCCGAATGGGGTAAACCTTTAGTGCCAATTGTTAAACCTAATGGTGGTCTCCGTATCTGCGGAGATTACAAGACCACAATCAATAAATTTTTGAGTGATGTAAAATATCCATTACCTCTTATTAATGAATTATTTGCATCCCTGCAAGGGAATCATTTTACAAAATTAGATTTATCGAATGCTTACAACCAGTTGGTGCTGGACGAAGATTCGCAATTGCTTTGTGCGTGGAGCACGCATCTTGGGGTGTTCAAAATGACACGTTTGCCATTTGGAGTGAAACCCGCTGCGGCTATTTTTCAGAAAACAATTGAAACTCTGTTGCGAGGTATTCCCAATACAACCAATTATTTAGATGATATTGTGGTAACGGGTGCGACCACCGAAGATCATATGAAAACACTTGAGCTGGTTTTAGAAAAGTTAAATTCGGTCGGGTTACGTCTAAATGAAAGTAAATGAGAACTCAAAGAAAAAATTTTATATTTAGGCTTTAACTTCGACCATTTCGGTTTGAGCAAAAACAAATATCGCATCGCTTCAGTTTTAGAAGCCCCAGTCCCGAAGTGTGTTTCGAAAGTGAGAGCTTTCGTAGGAATGATCAATTATTATTCAAAGTTTATTCCTAATTTTGCTCATAAAATGACACCATTATATAATTTATTAAAAAAAGATGTGAAGTTTTAGTGGTCTAAAACATGCCAAGAAGCCTACGAATTATTGAAGCTCGACATAACGTCTGATCAGGTCTTGACACATTTTAATCCGAAAATTCCAATAATTTTATCAACAAATGCTTCTAATTCAGCGGCTGCTGGTGTGTTGTCGCATGTTTTCGCAAATGGTGTACAAAAACCAATTGCATTTGTTTCTCGTGCGCTTTCACAAACGGAAAGAGGCTATAGTACGATTCAAAAGGAAGCTTTGGCTATTGTTTACAGTGTCACAAAATTAAAGCAATATTTATTGGGTGTTCATTTTACGCTGGAATCTGATCATAAACCACTTTTAGCTATTTTTGGCGAGAATAGAGGTTTACCAGTCATGGCTGCAGCAAGAATGCAGAGATGGGCATTTATTTTGTCTGGATTCGACTACTCTATTAAATATATCAACAGAGAACTCAATCAAGCCGATTATTTATCGCGAATTCCGCAAGAAGAATTAGGCAAAATAAGTAATGAGTTTTCATATGTAAATTTAATCGAAACCGACAACCAGTTAAAGTTGGATTTTAAAAATATAGCAAAAGAAACAAGACGCGACCCAATTCTTTCAAAGGTGGTAGAGGCCATAAAAAACGGTACTATAGATGCTTTAACGGGCGAAGAATTTGCTCCTTTTCGGAATAAGAAAAATGAACTATCGGTTGAATACAACTGTATTTTATGTTATTCCCGTTAAATTACGCGAAGAGGTGTTAAAAGAATTACATCTTTCCCATTTAGGCATAGTAAAAACCAAAACATTAGCAAGGTCATATGTTTGGTGGCCTAAGATTGACCACAATATTGAACAAATGATTTCGAATTGTGTTTCTTGCAAGCTGACTCAGGCGAGTCCTGAAAAATGCCCTTTAATGCCATGGACACCTACTGAATCAGCGTGGTCTCGAATCCACATAGATTTTGCGGGATTTTATGGATTTTATTTTTTAATTATCATCGATTATCATCGTGTTTAAAACCCATGATATGACATCGACCAACCGGAAAACTTCGTAAAATCACTTAAAAAATCATTGCAAGCCAACTTAAACGACGCCGACGCCAAGGGTGGCAGTAAGAACATGAACTTAATGTTAAATCGGTTTTATTTGATTATAGATGTGCAAAACATTGTACCACTGGTGAATCTCCAGCAAAGTTGTTGCTCGGTAAAGAGTTAAAAAACCGGTTTAGTTTAATGAAACCACCGTTGGTGAGAGAAAAGATTTGTGATAACCAATTATCGAACATTAAAAATTTTAAAGGTTCACGAAACGTTAAATTTGATGATGGTGAAAATTTCTTTGTACGTGATTATTCAAATCCGAATAAAAATGGCTGGCGTCCAGCCACAATTAAAAAACGTATTGGCTCACGATCTTACACATGTGTTCTTACTCGCAATAAAAAACCAATTAAGAGACATTTAAAACATATAATGTCTGGCACATCAAATGGGGTACAAGAATCTGTCGAAGGTAGGGCTGATGACTGATGGTCGCTGAGCCATCGCTTCCCGCACCACGTTTTAGTAGAACTTTATGACCAATTGATCGAACAAATTATAAACAATTCTTTTAATCGCATTTACAATAATAGCTTATATTTTATAAAGTTTTTTTTTTTTTTTAAATTTTGCAATGTTGTAAAACCGTTAATACCATGAATTAAAATACATATTATATATTATTGTAAAAAAATAAATTATAATAACAATTAAATTAATTTTTTTTTTTTGGGAAGATTAAAAACCATAAATTGAAAAATAAATTATTGTATAAAGGGAAATAAGTTTAAAAAAAAAGGATATAATACATAATAAAAATTAATTTTGATTTTTTTTTTGACAATACATATTTCAATTAACAATTTTATTTTTATAATTGTTCAACTTAAGATGGGAGGTGTCAAGTACTGAATGTAAGTGTCACCCTGTAATAAGTACAATAATGAATTATGAATTCTAGCAGTAAGACAAATATGTAATAAGTAAGAGAAATTGTAACAATTATAAGAAAGACAGAAATAAATACTTTCACTTTGCTTCTAACCTTCATTCTGAGTACATCACAGATACTAAAAGCACGCATTTTCGATAAGAGAGCTTGATGCCAAACTCTATCAAATGCTTTTGAAATATCAAAAGCAATAATCTTACCTTCTCCAAAACGATGTAAAGATTTGTTCCACTTTTCGGTGAGATAAACCATCAGATCACCAGTGGCCATACTGTCGGTCATTAAAAGCTTTCATTCTTCGAGATATTTTTTGAGCTGATTATTTATCAGCGTTTCCATGACCTTGGAAAGAAGAGACGTAAGTGCAATTGGACGATAGTTAGAGGAGGAAGAAGATTCGCCTTTTTAATGACAGTCTGGACAAATGCTGTTTTCCATCTACTTGTAAAGAGTCCAGAGGAATAGGATAGATAGAAAAGCTTACGCAGTGATTTTGCCAGCGTTAAAGAACACCTCTTCAGAACAATGGGAGGGATACTATCCGGGCCAGCGGATTTATGTATGTCAAGATCTTTCAGGACTCTTGCAACTGTACGAGTGCGAAAAAAGATTCGTCCCATGGAAAAGTTTGTGTTCTCAAGTACAGGAGTAGTCATAACACTCTCTGACAGCGTCGAATTAGCAGCAAAGTGTGCTGCAAGCAAATTGGCTTCATCAAATGAGCTGACATAGGGAGTGTCATTGATAACAAGCGTTGGGACCGACGACGAAGTAGTATTTCGAATATTTTTTACAAATGACCAGAAATTTTGATTACCCTTGGGACATCGTAATATAATATTTTTTTCCTAATTTATTGGTCATGTAAAAACTTGGTCTGTCGAATATGATCATTACAAGTCTTTCTTGCTTGTTTGAACTTATTCCGGTTTTCCTCAGTAGGGTTGGCCTTATAACATCGGAAACTTACTTCTCTGACCCTGATAACCTCTTTACAGCTCAAATCAAACCATACATTTTCTTTCGGTTTGATAGAATTTTCCTTATGCGGGATATAATCTCTCAATCCGATGAGAATTAAATTTGTAATCATATCTGCACTGGAGTCCACGTCACTATCGAGGAAGCAGAGTGACCAGTTAAAGTTACTTAAGAAATCATTAAGACCGTCCCAGTTGGCTTTCTCGTATTTCCAAACGGTTCTCTTGGGGGTTTTCTTTTTAACTGAGGTTCTTAGACACGAGAAATTCGCAGATATGACAGTGTATTTATCAGGATCAGTGGTAAGGAACAAGTCTAGTATGTTGACGGTTTGACCTGTAACGTCGAAATTCGTTAAAAGTTGAATTTCTGTCTAGGTTTGGACTTCAATATACATATGAAAGAGGTATGTATGATGTGCTTATGTACCTTGAAATTTAACCATATAACATTGAAATTCCTATTTAAACATTTACCATGATCTTAGTAATATTATTTATAACTAGCGTACCCGTGCGGGAACTTCCGAAAGCAAATTTTTTTTTTCAACTGAAGTTTTTCAAAATAAATCATGTTTCTAAAAGTTTCTGTAGATTCGCTCAGATTTTCTTGCATTGGAAATCTTGTGTGAAGTACGGAATGTTGTTTTTTGGGTGTTTATTTTACTTCTGTGTGTCATCGTTGAACCGCTCTATTTGAAAAAGACGACTTACCACTGAAATAATAAACACGTTTAGCTTAGCCAAGAACTGTCACAACTGATCTCCTGTTCAACATGAGAAGTTGAAAGCGTACGAATTATTTTTATTTAACTTATGTATGTACCTGGATTAAAACAAAACAGCAAACCAATAAATCCAATCAAGTCCTTTTCTTAAAAGGTAATGGAGCCAAGCGAAGGATATTTTGAGAAAACTAACAAACAATGAGCAAATCACATACGTATGTATGTAACTATCCTATATGTAGTTAAACCTGTAGTCACATAAAGTTTAACTTACCTTAAAATAGTTTAAATTCAAAGACACACAAATATTTGTCAAATTTTTTTTGTTTTTAATTCGGAGAATTTTATTTTTGTTTTATTTTTTTTTTTTAAATTTGAGTGTTTTTATTGTTACTGCTTAGGTAAATTAATCAAACAATGCCCCTCCTCTGAGGCCGCACCACCAAAGTATGGTATTTCAATGCAACTACTTATGTATATGTACTACATTTCAGTGCAATACGAAAATAGAAGTAAAGATAAATAATGTTGGGGTGTTTCGACCACCCAATGCCCCTCCCCTGATAATAAAAAAAAAGTAGCCTATACGGTAATCCAGACTATAATTTTTTTGTGTGTTAAATTTTATCAATATCCATTCAGTTGTTCAAGCGTTATTGAGTAACAAACATCCATACATCGTAACATTCACATTTATAATATTATATAAGGAATAAGGAAGTAGGATTAGTAGGATAGGATTTTTTTAGGAATTTGTTTGTATACATGTTTGTTTTTATTATACGAACATTTATTCTTTTTTTCATTGTTATATGAAATTTTTTTTTTCTTATATCCATTCTTTTTATCTAAGAAATTATTTATTTATTTATTTATTTATTTGGTCTATAAGTAAATACATAACTACTTTCTTAAACATAGCTAAAAATAAAAACATTGCGTGCTTAAATAACAATAATAATAACATTAATAACAGAATTAGGTTTATTATATAAATTAACTTAATCAATTCGGTACA
Organism: Philhelius festivus; assembly: GCA_963931855.1. NCBI lineage: Eukaryota > Metazoa > Arthropoda > Insecta > Diptera > Syrphidae > Philhelius > Philhelius festivus. The sequence continues at coordinate 100,085,213 of OZ007555.1, forward strand.
TAAACAATGGTATTCATTATTCTTTTTTGAACAATTCTCTAGAACAGTCAAGTTCAATAACATTGGCATATTGGTTAAAAAAATGACACGATTTAGTAACCGGTTCATTAACTCCATAATTCGTCGAATGATGTGTGATGAAGAAAAATTGATTAGCCCTTGGTCTAAGACAACGCGCTGGTGTATGTTTAATCAAAATATCAACTAAAGGAACACAATCAATGTGCCCTGTTATTACATATCTAGCAAGTGCAATTAAGAAATAAATTCTTCTAGTTTCTAGAGGTTTTATATCAATTAACGCGATCCGATCTTTATACGAGTATGTTGGCAAAGGCAAGGTCCATTCTAGTTTACGAAGTGAATATTAAGTGAATCTTTTTTGAATTCTTTCAATTCTATTAGATGCGTTTTTGTAGTAAGGAGACCAAACTACACAGCAGTATTCCAAAATTGGACGAACAAAACTCACAAAAAGTGATTTAACAGTATAAGGACACTTAAACTCATTTGAATTTCTAAAGAAAAATCCAAGCATAGAATTGCCTCTAGATACAATATAGTCAACATGCATTCTAAAATCAAGCCTGGAATCAAAAATAACTCCTAAATCTTTGTGATTGGATACTCTTTGAAGTACGTTCTCAGATATGCAGTAGTTAAAGAACACTGGACTATTAGATCTTGTAAATGTCATTACACAACATTTTTTGATATTTAAGTCAAGGTCATTTAATGTAAACCATTTTAATAAACAGATTAAATCTTTTTTGAAGTTGAATACAATCAGAAAGCGAATTTACTGACCGGTATATCTTAAAATCATCTGCAAAAGACAGGCAACTTGATTCTAAGATAACGTTTGGTAAATCATTAACAAAAAGTAAAAACAAGAGGGGGCCCAGGTGACTACCTTGGGGTACTCCTGATTAATTATGTATTAGTTCCGATTTAGTTCGACCAACTTTTACTGATTGCACTCTATTTTCAACATAGCTTTTAATCCAATTTAACATCTGAGAGTGAAAACCTAAATAACTAAGCTTTAACAAAAGAAGTTTATTAGGCTTTTCACACCGAATTAAAAACTTGGATTTCAGCAACAAGATTACGAAATCTCATTGAAGCGTTCACACTGAACAGAACCAGGATTTCATTTGACGTTTCTGTCCGTTTATCCTGCTTTCTCGGATGTAATTTATCTTCTCTCCTTCTCTCCCCACAATTCAAATTTCAAATAGTCACTCGAGATTCGACTCCATTATCTGCTTTTTATCTACCTCTTCTCTTGCTGACAATTTGCTGACAAAGCAGAACATTTCTAAAGGTTTGTTTGTTTTGACAATCTTGTGTTTGAAAGTAGATTTTGAGGAGATTTTGTCGTAATCTAGTAGATTTGGAAATCTGAAAATGTATGGGAAATCTAGTAGATTTGGATGAGATTTTGAGAATTTTGCTCGAAATCTAGATTTTGATTTGGTGTGAATAGCGTATATGGTTAACTCTATCGAATGCCTTTGAGAAGTCAGTGTATATTACATCTACTTGGCTTCGTTTCTCAATTGCATTGATACAATAATTCGTTAATAGTGTGAGATTAGTTGCAGTTGATTTTCCACTGACAAAACCATGTTGATAGGGTGAGATATGTTCTTTAACAGCGTCGTACATTTTGGTTTTAACCAAGGATTCAAAAACTTTGGGAATTAATTGGAGTTTTGCAATCGGTCTATAATTTTCAATTGATTGCTTAGAGCCAGATTTAAAGATTGGTGTATTGAAAGAAATTTTCCAAGAATCGAGGAAAACACCGTTTGCAAGAGACTGATTGAAAATTATTTGGAGTGGTTTTGATAAGTTGTACTTACAATTTTTAATGAAGATTTCAGGAATATTATCGGGGGGAAGACTAAGACTGTTATCCAATTTATCAAGCCCAGACAGAATTTCTTCTTCTGATAGAAATATGGTACCGACATCAGTTATAGCAGGAATTTCATAGTTTACTTCAGAGTGAACTGAGTTTAATATGAATATGGGGGTGGCCGTGGCGCGATGGTTGTGTGCTCGCCTGTCAACCTCAATATCACAGGTTCGATCCCTGCCGTCGTCTATGTCGTCTTTAATTCCATTCCATTCCAAAAAAAAAACCTTCTATAAATTGTCATCAATGGGCTGCTGGTTTACTCATTACATGTTGTTCAGGCATAACACTAACAACATGTGATTGAGTTAAACTAGTATGCCCAACAAGGATGAAAAACGAATAAAATAATGCGAATTATAAGGGACATAGAAATAAGACACGGCAATTCTCCGCTTTAGTTCAGCCGCCATCCCTGGAGATAAAAAATCTGAGACAACCACCTTCAGTCTCAGAACATCGTGCCACACATCTTTCCTATCCTTCTTTCTCTTCCGTAACTTCACGCCCACGCTGTGTTGAAACATTAAAAGGGTAATCATAATCCCTTGAGCGTGAGTAGATTATAAAAAAAAAAAAAAAAAAATCGGCTGAAAAAATGAAGGAAACAAATTACATATATTATTGAGATCGCTACTACCAATGCCTTTATAAGTCATATAACTAGGAATACCAAGAGATTTTATCTTAGAATTTAAATATTGCCAAAAGCATTTAGAATTTGTTTTGATGTTTGATTCCAAAGACCAAACATACTGCTTATGCAAGAATTTTTTTAAAAAATCATATTCACGACGTAAGCGGCAAAATTCACTTCGGAAATCTGAATTGACCTTACTGATGCCTTGCATTTTACTCATTGCATTTTTTAACCTTGTTAAACTTTTAGTGAACCAAACGGGCTTATTATTTTTCTTCATTCGTTTAACATGGACAAAGGAAGAAAAGGCTTTGTAAATTATGTTTAGCAAAGTCTTATAATTTCTTTCAACGTCCTGGAAACATCATAATCAACATCAAGATTAGAGCAATAGGAATTATTAAAATTGATATAATTTAACTCTAATCGCAATCGCAGCATCATCATCAACAATAACAACAATAGCACTATCAGAAATCTTATTGTTGCGAGCATCAGCATCGTTTTTTTTGTTGACATTTGCAGAGGGATCGTGCAAAGCTTTCTCACTACCATGATAGTCATCGACAACGGGAAAATCCTTCACATTCCTTTGTTCAGAACTTCGTTGATTAGCCCTGGCGTATAAATTCTCATCAGTATTGTCTGAACCAGCAGACAAAGCAGATGAAGCAACAGCGGCAAACGAGGCACCTACAACGGCCATGGTATTAGCTTCATCTATAGCAGCACTACATGCAATTTTATCAATTATTACCGCACTACGCAGAGAGGAATTGAGATTGCTTTCAGATTTTGGTTTTGTGGTGAGCTTAGAGGAAATAACCGGTTTCTTGTTAGGAGGGAGACATTTAGCACTATCACTTTTAGCGACAAGAGATGACGGGGGAGGCTTTTTCAATTTATTTGATATGGGTGACGGAGACGCTTTGCAATTATTATACTCTGTCCAACAAAAATTGTCAGTACAGGGAAGATAGGACGTTTGTCTCTCATTCTGGTTGCATTGCCATGCACAAGTGTGTCGCCTTTCAAAGCTCTCACAGGAATTCCGTAGTTTAAATTAGTTAGTTAGTTTTAGTTTTAATGACTTTTTATTAAACTGTATAAAAACACAATAATACAATATTTTTACAATATTATTTTAGCACAAAGTCTTAAGGTTTGGCAATAAGCCGTCTACCAGATTGACATTTTTGTATTGTTTAACACAATTTTAAATAAGATTAATTATAATTCAATAAAAATTTATAAAATTAAAATAAAAAAATTTCTCAATGAATATCTTAAAAATCTTCTTCTCTAATTCTTCTTCTATACTGAAGAGCACTTGAAGTATATCTATACACAGCATTCCAGCCACGATCACCATTTAAAATACCCAGCAGTTCCTCTTTCCCAAGTGTTCTAGCTCCAAAGTACATCAAACGAAATTCATTTAAAACAGGACACACAGCAATAAAATGATAGACATCTTCCCTCTCATTACGGTTGCAGACATCAAAGAAAATTGGTAGCTCGGGTCGGTGCGGCATGTAGTTTAGGTTTCTTAATTCGCCTCTTAACATAAAAATAGTTCTAATCATCTCAGTCTTATTTCTATCCAAAAAGTATGTATTATTTTGAAGATTATACTTGATGGTACTGTAATACATCCTGTGTACCGACGATTTAGCTTCGTCTGCATATTTGTTGTATAAAAACGATCCCGATTTTTCCATAATATATTCAAATTTTCTTCTCAGAGTGGTGCTTCCGTCACTGGGGTGAAAGCTGATGGCACATCCATAATGACTTGCAAGTTCTTCCCAATCTTTGACACAATGATCGCGTCTTTCTAGCATATATTTCAGAACAATTTTCGGTAGGCGTTCCTCCTCCATTTCCATGACTTTTATTACGTTTTCAAAGTGCATTTTTAACGTTTCCAAGATAAGGGGTGAGCAACCTGTTTCTAGGTGTATCATATAATTAGGGGTATTATCAGGTAACCTAAAAATACGTTTTATACAATACCGCTGATATTTTTCTACAGAGTCAGAGATTCTATATCCCCATACCTGTGCAGCATACAAGAGAATAGTCTGGGCTGTCGCATGGATAATTTTTTGTTTTGCGCTATGTGTTACAAATTTACTTTGGATGCAAGTACTCCAGACTGAATTTATAGCTCGTTTTGCTTCCGCTAATTTTATTTTTAAATGTTTTTCTATGTTAAGATTAGATGTTATCAGTACACCAAGATACTTGTAATCTCTTACAACTTCAACAGGCTCCGTTTGGTAATTCCACTTTTCATTTCTCGAGAATCGACCACCACCATTTCTAAACACGAGGATTTTAGTTTTTCTAGATTGATCGATAAATTCCATGTCTTGCAGTAACTTTCGAGTCTGTTAATTTTTAGTTGCATTCCATTAATTGTATCGCATAAGAGGACAATATCGTCAGCATACATTTGATGGAGTTAAATAATGCCAAGTTTAAATTATAAATCGCCGCAAATGAGAGTAAAAAACGCGTAGGGCTACCGTCTGCCGATTCAAAACGACTGAAAACAATATTCAATTTACCTTTTCCCACAACGCCAAGCGGTAAGATAATAGGCGCGTTTTTTTTAAGTTGAAAAGCAATACGACAACACTCAACATACTCATCTTCTTAAAATGTGTTCTCAAAAGCTTCAAATCCCAAAAGCTCCTTAATAACAACCACTGAAAAAGCTCCTTGCTTACAATTGAGAATGATAATGGTAACTCTGTTTTGATGTAGATAAAGAGCGCATGATCGTATTGAGTGACACTTGACACTCTTGACAGTATCTCATTAGAGCTGTGTAAATCGTTCATTTCAAATGATCGAATCGTTCAACAATCGATTACGAAAATGATCCGATCTTTTCAATCAATCAATCATTCGATCATTTTCATTTCACTGAAATGATTCAATTCTGTTCCTATTCGATATTAATTTCGATTTCGATGATAAGATTGACTTGTGGCTTTGATAGTTCTCACAAAATACTCTATGATGATGGCTACTTCATGGGTTAAAAAGTGTCAAAAAATTCAAGAAAAAGAGATTTTATTTGTTGCTTCGGAAAAGAGCAATTTTAGGGCTTTCGGCTAACATTTGGTACGAAATATACTTTGTACGTCATAACTGAATTCGTCCTCTATTCGTCAAGTCATAAACTGTCAAATTCCATCAAAGGATGGCTACGATGTCAATGGATTAAAAAACGTCTAAAAATACCAAAAAAAAAAAGAGATTTTATCTGTTGCTCCGTGAAAGTGAAATTTTAGGGCTTTGGGCTAACATTTGGTACGAAATATACTTTGTCCGTCATAACTGAATTCGTCCTCTATTCGTCAAGTCATAAACTGTCAAATTCCATCAAAGGATGGCTACGATGTCAATGGATTAAAAAACGTCTAAAAATACCAAAAAAAAGAGATTTTATTTATTGCTCCGGAAAAGTGCAATTTTAGGGCTTTCGGCTGACATTTGGTACGAAATATACTTTGAACGTCATAACTGAATTCGTCCTCTATTCGTCAAGTCATAAACTGTCAAATTCCATCAAAGGATGGCTACGATGCCGATGGATTGAAACGTCCAAAAATCCACATTAAACATACCGGATCCTGATACACCAAATAATATCAGTTCAACCCAACAATTGTTTTTGCGGCCTACAACATCAACGACCAACCCGATCAATCATGTTGTTCAATGCCGAGTTCAACCAAGAAGTTCCAGTCCACCGTCCATCTGGCGTTCATAATCCACGTTGATTGAATCGGAAGAAATGGAATCAAGTAAATCATGATTAATCGAGTCAACTGATATCGAAAATCGAGACTCATTGAAATGATAGAGATTGAAAAAGAAAATCGAGAATCCAGAATCGAGAATCATGTAAATGATTGAGATTGAGATCGATTAAAATGATTGATTTCGATCATCAATACTTTTCGATGATCGGATCAAAAAAATCGAATCGATCCCGATTGACACAGCTCTATATCTCATCAGCAGTGGGATACGACGGTCGTGTTGGGGTGCACAACTTTTTGCAAAGAATTACAACAACAATTCCTTAAAAAAAGTCAGTGGCTTGCTCTTTTTTTAGTGGCATTTTTCCTAACGCATTGTAGTGAGGGTGCATCAGGCGCCACTGCTTTAGAAAAAGCTCTCCCATAAGGCCTGTACTGACAATTTTTGTTGGACAGAGTATAGATCCGACAACCAATATTTTGGTATTTGAGCGGGTAACGCGGGAGGGTTTCGATGCACTTGCACTTGGATGGTCAGTGATGAGCTTTTCAAATTCAAGCTTATGGTCAGCAAAGAAACAATAAAAATCATTGATTTTCGATATTTAACTATATAAGGGAATGTTTTTGCATGTATCGCACCTCCAAAATAAGTTTTCATTTGATTTCAGCGCGGAAAGATGCGATTCACTCGATCTAGCACAGTTTAAATGTAAAACCGAGTGGCAACATCCGCAGTTAATCGAATTACTTTCGGAAGTTATTACTTTACACTTGGAACATAGAATGTGCATTATGAAATTAGGAGCAGCAAAGTACAAGACTAAGACTATTGAGAGTCAGGCGAAGACTGTTTCTTATATGCATTTTTTTTAGACAGTTTATTTTCGATATCCATTCTCTTCATATAACGAAACATTGTTATGAGAAAGACTATTCATAATAAAGAATAACATTTCAGGATTTTGAAGTTAAAGTGTGTGCGAGCTTCCGGTTTTGAGTCTTTGCTGTTTGATCAAAATCTCGAGTTCGATTCTTTTCCAAAAGTCAAGCTTCGCCTATAGTATCTATCTATGTATGTATTTATATATATCCTAAGTTGAAATAGAATTTGAAATGATAGAAGGTATAATAGAAGAAACTGTTAATAATAAGAAGCAAAAACCGAGTTAATTTCAAACTATTTTGATTATTTGGTATCGTACTTAACTCTTTAAATAATTAATTTCTGTTTAAGTTAACCTGTAATATCAATATTTACATATTTTTTATTCATACTAGTTAGGTTGGGACTCATACATTGTATTTTATATTTTTATTCCTTTACCTCATAAAATATATTTCATTAAAAGTTAATGTCAAAGTTACCTTGACATCAAGCTGTCAGAACATTCTGTCGGATTCGCCATTTTATCGGGCCGACCATAGACAACGCCGTGAGCTGTACTTTGTGTAATCTTTGTAAATGTTGTTTAGTTCTCTAAATAAATAGTTAATAGTTTACTAATTTGAAAATGTTGCCCGGAGACTCGGAGTTTGGCCAAAAAATCATCTTCTCGAATGAGGCCCATTTTGGCTATGTGGCCTTAGCAGCAAGCAAAATTACCTTTATTCGACCGAACGCAATGCAAAAGTATTCGACCAATCATCAATGAATCCGCAAAGATTTACTCGTTGGTGCTGTTTATGGCATGGCGGCATCATCAGACCGTATTCCTTTCAAGATAGTATAAATAAGAAAGCGATGTGAATCGACTTTCTGACTTTCTGTGAAAGCTCGAGGACAACAATATGTGTTCCAACAAGTCGGCCCTACATACCATACAATATTTGTGAAAGAGATATTATGCTATTCTATATTATAGCGGAATTAATGCAGCTGCAAAATAAAGTCAGAATTTTTTTTGTATCTCATACCCTTGTTGTATGTAAATTTATTTTCCTATCAAAGGGCACGGTAGTGCCCAGCCAAGTTCTGGCACTACACCCTTTTTACAGGAACAAACTCATGCGATTTTTGACCCCTTCCTATCTTTAGTACCAATGAAGTCAGAAACTTAAAACTCCGAATATATGCTAAGCTAGTCAGGCATAGGCGCCTCACCAAATATCAATTTTCTGGCATAAGCGGTTCCTGAGATATAAGGCCTCAAAAATCACAAAAACCGTAACTGACTGACTGACTGACTGACTGACTGACAGATCATCAAAATTATGGAGCACTTCCCGACATCGCAGAATCTTGTAATTTTGCACAACGGTAGGTCTTGTCATGCAACCAGAGGAAAAAATCGAAAATTTGAAATTTTCCATTCAGGGGGCGTGGTATCCGCCCACTTTCTCCGAATTTTGGAGCACTTCCCGACATCGTATTATGGAGCACTTCCGACTGATGTAAAACGATGAAATTTGGTGTACCGGTAGGGCTTATATTGCATATAAAGAACCAAAAATAAACACCAAGGTTTTCCTTTTAGGGGGCGTGGTATCCGCCCACTTTCTCTGAATTGGTGTTGGTTGCATGGAGTACTTCCGACTGCTGTAAAACGATGAAATTTGGTAAATTGGTAGGGCTTAAATTGCATACAAGGAAAAAAATATAAAATTAGCGGTTTTCCTTTCAGGGGCGTGGTATCCGCCCACTTCCTCAGAACTGATGTAAATTATATATGGCGCACTTCTGATTGGAGTAGAACAATGAAATTTGGTAGAACGGTAGGGCTCAAATCGCATATAAAGGACTAAAAATAAAAATCGAGATTTTCTATTCAGGGGCGTGGTATCCGCCCACTTCCTCAGAACTGATGTAAATTATATATGGCGCACTTCTGATTGGAGTAGAACAATGAAATTTGGTAGAACGGTAGGGCTCAAATCACATATAAAGGACCAGAAATAAAAATCGAGGTTTTCCATTCAGGGGCGTGGTATCCGCCCACTTTCTCCGAATTGGTGTTGGTTGAATGGAGCTTTTCCGACTGCTATAAAACGATGAAATTTGGTAAAGTGGTGGGGCTTAAATTGCATACAAAGAAAAAAATATAAAGTTAGCGGTTTCCCATTCAGGGGCGTGGTATCCGCCCACTTCCTCAGAACTGATGTTAATTATATATGGCGCACTTCCGATTGGAGTAGAACAATGAAATTTGGTGGAAAGGTAGGGCTCAAATCACATATAAAGGACCAGAAATAAAATTGAGGTTTTCCATTCGGGGGCGTGGTATCCGCCCACTTTCTCCGAATTGGTGATGGTTGAATGGAGCACTTCCGACTGCTATAAAACGATGAAATTTGGTAAAGTGGTGGGGCTTAAATTGCATACAAAGAAAAAAATATAAAATTAGCGGTTTTCCTTTCAGGAGCGTGGTATCCGCCTACTTCCTCAGAACTGATGTAAATTATATATGGCGCACTTACGATTGGAGTAGAACAATGAAATTCGGTAGAACGGTAGGGCTCAAATCGCATATAAAAGAACAAAAATAAAAATGGAGGTTTTCCGTTCAGGGGCGTGGTATCCGCCCACTTTCTGAGAAAATGTTTAATTTATATGGAACACTTCCGATTGCTGTAATTAAGGTAGGTTTGTTAGTTTTTTTCTCATGCCCAATTCAAAAGGTTTTGAAAACTTGACCAGTGAGCCCATCAAATTTTAGTCAGTAGTCATTAAATAATAAAATTTCTCTATTACATTGTAGCTGTTTCAATATTATTCTACTTTAAATATTCGGTATTAAACCTTCATGAAGTAAGAACTTGGCGTACTTTTAGATCTCAGTACTTTTCACGGCTGACTTGTTACACAAAGGTTTTTGTATAGAAGAACTTGGCTCTTTTTTTAACATTTATGTTTTTTGGTCTGATCTTTCTTACCTGTACAAACACTTATTTACTTTGTCACGTGTACAAAAAATTGTATTTGATTTCTATTTTTTTGAAAGATACGGATAGAAGCATGAAATTTTGATTTCTCTTCATATGTGTATACAAATATGGGGGTGTCAAAAAAATGTTAAAATTACCGTCAGTTTAATTTTCGCTTTCCAAAATGCAAAAGCAAATGTATAATTTCAGGATTTTGAAAAAATCCTTATTTAGAATTAAAATTGAAGGTTATTTTTAAAACGTAAATTATTTTAAAATTATTTGAGGAATTAAGTTTAAAATTAAAATTTTACTTTTAGAATATAAGGTCATAGTTAAAATTAATCTTTTTGCTTGGTGGGGGAAGTCCCCTATTAATATACCAAGCTGGTAGAAAATTTACAAAAAAACACAAGACTTATTGTCATATAATAATTTATAGCAACTTATTGTTCTAAGAGAAAATAATATTCCTTGTAACAACCATTTTACAAAAAAAAAAGTTTCTTTTAATATAAAATATGTATATTTTATTTGCATCAGTATAGTTTAATTTATATATGTATAATTTGTTTGATCCTTCTTATAAAATATATCGTCTCTAGATCCTGAATTAAGAAGAACCTTGTGGTCACTAGTTGCATTTCCTAAGATAAAAAAGCAAGTACTTTTTATGGATCCAGTGGCTGTTTCTTCGAAAGATTACACAGAGAACACTTCGTTTTATATCAACCAAGAATTTTCGGTAGTGAAAAATGGAAAACTTCAACGAAGAGGAAAAGTAAAATTCAAATGTGATAATTAGTACTACCTGAATTATACATTTTTTCTATGTTTTTTTAAGATGAACCTTATAGGGCGTCTTCAATTAAGTACCGAGCGCTCTCAACAAGAAGACAACCATTCAATCGTTCAACTTCGAATATTACGCACGCAAGAAGCTATTATTAAAATCATGAAAATGCGCAAACGCACGAAGAACGTTTCATTACAGGTAAAAATGAGGCTTTGTTTTTTTATGCACAATCGAAAACGTTTCATTTTTTTTTGCAGGCAGAGCTAATCGATATTTTAAAAAATATGTTTTTACCATCAAAAAAAATGATCAAAGAACAATTGGAATGGTTAATAGAACATAAATACATGCGTCGTGACGATGACGACATTAATACCTTTCTTTACATGGCTTAAATTATATCGATTCAAAACTGTATCTATAGCTATAGTTCTAAAAATATCTAAAGCAAAGAAATTTTGTATTTGTATTTATATTTTCTCCTATATTTAAAATACACGTGTTTTCCAAATCGATTTGTTTTCAGATGGATATGCTATACATATATGAATATTCTTATAAGAGAATATCTTGGTTACTATGGAACGGTTGATGACTATCAGATACATCGATTAAAGTATTGTTTGCTCGAGAGTATATTATTTATCCGAAATTTCTTCGAAAAAAGTGAATCTCCTCCGAAATGAATGTTGCTTGAAAAGAACTTGTAATAAAAATAAATGAGAGGCACAATAGTTCGTAGAAGAATTTCAACTCTCGACATATCCTATGTGAGTGTTGTCGACACGAAGGGTTAAGATGGGAACCACTTTTCATGACAAGCAATACTTTGGGATTTTTCACATCCTTGCAATATGCAGTACCCCTGAAAAACATGACAATCAAATGCATCGAGAATTAAGGGTTACTACAAAAAGTTGTATACCAAAACAGTACAAAAATTAAAATATTTTGAGTTTTCAATTTTCAAAAGCCTTTACACCCATATTAATAAAGATGGTTTAGTGGAGGTTTATCGTTAAGTCCTGGACTAAGTGCGAAATTTCATTAATAAAACAAATTTTCTGCTAAGTGAAGTTTACTAACTATGATTAAGCTAAACCACCGAAGTAGGTAGTTTAGTGAAGGAATAAGAAATAGAACTGTCAAACTTTGCTTAGGGGCAAGATGTACCCAATAAATAATTTATAATACATATATAATGTTTAGGGCAAGATGTTATCCACTAAATTAATTGTAATATAATATAATTATTTTACAAATTCAGACCCTCAGTACGTTAAGGTGTCGTACTTTATTAAGAAAGAAAAAATGCGATTTTATACCACGTTATAAATTAAATCAACCACTTTATTATAATTTCAAAAAGAAAGTGATACATTTATAGGTGTATGAAAACTTTATACCTCGGTGTTTAATTTAATTAATTAATTAATAAATAAAATAAATAAAACAGTTGTGAAGTTATATATTTCAAAGGTAATATACTTACCTTTGCAGACTGAAAAGATATTCCTTAAATTTACATAATACTTTCAATAATGTTTTAATGTATTTGTTTCCATGTTCTGCAAAGTGTAACAGATATAATTATGACATTCATATTGTTTCGCTCCTTTACGAGTAGTTAGTTAAACATATTATTAAATAAAACAAATGGAGTTTATATTAATTTAGTTTAAAGAGAAAGGGAGAAGAAAAACTTAATTTACAGACTGCATACATTTTGCACATTTGACAGTTCTAGTTTGATTGTTTGCGTCGGCGCTTTTCCTTCGTTAGTGAACATTTTTAAGTTAAGGATTTAGTTTTAATTTATAGTTTAAAAATTAGTTAAAATGAAAAGTGTTTTTAAATAACTTAATATTGAAGGAAAAATACACTTGACTGGGTGCTGAGAATGTATGGCAAAAATACAATGCATCTCAACACCTCAGTCAAATGCATGTTTCCCGCCATTTCCTCTAAAATGTCAAATGTGCGTTCCCAAAAAAATTATCCAAAAAATAATTTTTTAAAATCTAATTTAATTGAAAAAGTGAATTGTGGTTGATTATAAAAAAATGTTGGGAAGCAACAAACTTGTTTGGTTTTATCAAAAAAATTAAACAAAAGTGCGAAGTGAGTGTCTTCACGAGTTGTCAAGTATTTGCTTTGAAAGCAGAGCAGTTTAATAAAATGAGAACTACGCAAGGATTTAAGGTCATAGGATGAAAAAAAAAAACTGGAAGGAGGAAGCGTTTAATGATATGTGAATAGAAGAGGGTATTACTTCAATAATGTTCAAGTAAAGACAGCTTACTAAAAATTATATAAATATATGTAAATCCAAACATGTTTGCTTCCTTATAGAGATGAGCCAAAAATCACGAACTGCTACTTATTCGCAGCTAATGAAAATTCATATTCACAACCTGTTAACAACTTGCGAATAAACTGTGAATGGCTAAAGGCTCGGTCAAACAGAACGCGTTTTCAACGCCGCGTTATGATTATTTTGACGCGACGTTTCAACCGCCGCGTCAGAGGACGTCAAAGAGAGACCAGCAATGAACAAACAAAACAATCATTCCTTAATAAAAATAATGTCAAGCAGCTCAGATTCAGAAGAGGAATTATTGCTTCTATTTGCTATTTTAAGGAAATTCCCGTAAAAGAAAAAGAATTTGGGTACATGCCAATTAACAAAAAAAGAGAAGAAATTGGCGAATATCACCAGCTGTGCCGGGAGCTAGAGTCACACATCTCGAAGACCAACAAACAGAAGACCTAGCAATGCGGCATTTATAAGAGACAAATTTGTCTCAATTCAATTATTCAATAATAATAATTAAATATGTACACTCCGCTTCAACTGAATACGCACACAGTTTTTTTAAGGTATATTGTTCATTTTTTTCAAACTTTAGGCCTTAATGTATTATTTGATGATGCTTACTGTTTGCTTGTAATGTTAAGAAAACAAATCAGAAACAATTATTCAAAAAGTACCGTTATTTTTTCTCTCGCTCTCTTGCAAAACGTTCCATATGGAAAAATGCAGAATTTTTTTGCGTCAACTGAATAGGTACACGATCAATATCGGTCATTATCTTCATTGTCAATGAGAGTTTTGAGATGATTGACACATTTAATCAAAATTTGAAGTGTTTTAAATGAAATTTAGCCGTTTAATTGAAATTAAAGACAAATGGGTAGATCAAAAGCTTTAAATAGTGTCGAAAGAGCTAAAACCGATTTGTTAAAAGAACAAGGACTAACTGGGAGTGCTAAAGTTACCAAAAATGAACAAAGTTTTAGTGTTGTTTATTCCCACCTAAGAAATAAAAGTTTATAAGGGAAAAACATGAAAGGAAGTAAAAAAACGGCAACAACTGCAATTGATCGAAGAGAAATTTTAAGATGTGTTTCTGATTCGTGTGACTGCGGTAAAATTTAAACAAAAAGCCGGTGTAACTGCAAGCGTTTCAACATTCCGTAGAGTAATAAACAGTGCAAATCATTTAAAACGATTGAAACTTCAAAAGAAACCACCACGAAACGAGCAAAGAAAAGGTATGCGTTTAGAATTTTTTAGACTCCATATGAGTTGGAAAAATGAATGGCACCACGTCGTTTTTTCTGGTGAGAAAAAGTTCAAATTTCAGGGCTCTGATAGTTGTAATTATTATTTCCACGATGTGAGGAAAGAAGAACGATTTTTAGCGCGGCATCATAGTCGAGAAGGTCGAGTTATGGTATGGGGTTCAGTAAACTGCTATGAGAATGTTGAGCTTGAAGGCCAAAATTCAAAAATGTCTGCATTTACCCACAGAGGAATCTTGAAAAGAAATTTTCCTTAACTTTCGGATATTTAAGGACCCATTAACTGGACTTTCCAGCAGGACAACGCCCCCATCCGCACCGCGCGCATTGTCCAAAATTGGATATAGGACCAGAATGTGGAATTGCTTCAATGGGCGCCGTACTCTCCCGACCTGAACCTTATAGAAAATGTATGGGGATGGTTGGTACGAAAAGTTTATGAGTCTGGCCATCAGTTTGAGGGCAGAGAATACTTAATTGCAGCCATTAAATTAGCCTGGAGGGAAATTTTGCTGAACTGCTTAAAGAGCATGCGGGACCGAATTCATGAAGTAATTACCAATAAAGGTGTCAGTACCCACTACTAGAAATAACCAATAAACTAATATTTAAAAGAAAAACTTGTTTTATTTCATTCCGTTAGCTTTTATTTCCAATTTTGATTGTTGTACCTATTCAGTTGACGCAAAAAAATTCAGCATTTTTCGATATGGAACGCTTTGTAAGAGAGCGAGATAAAAAATAACGGTACTTTTTGAATTATTCTTTCTGATTTGTTTTCTCAACATTACAAGCAAACAGTAAGCATCATCAAATGATACATTAAGGCCCAAAGTTTGAAAAAAATGAACACCATACCTTAAAAAAACTTTGTGCGTATTCAGTTGAAGCGGAGTGTATGTAAGAAAATACGATTTATCATCCATATCGTATAGACATGGGTTATTTCTCACCAATTCAATTAATTTTTCCATCTTGAAAAAATTTAAAATTCCTTTAACTGCCGCAGCATTAGAAATAATCTGTAATTTCACACAACGTCGCGTTTCACCGCCGCGTTGCAACGCCATGGTGAATTAAACGCGGCGTCAAAAACGCGTTCAGTGTGACATGAGACATCTATTGCAATGTAATACAACGCTTCGTTTGAACGCGGCGGTGGAACGCGGCGTAAAAACATGTTCTGTTTGACCGAGCCTTAAACTGTGAATGAAAAAATATCTCATCGCTATTCACAACATAACATCATACATCACGCAACTGCGAATAGTGAAAGCGTGAATGTGAAAATACATTCGCAACCTTGTGAGTTAAGATGAATTGGTTGTGTGGTTGTGAAAGCAGGAGATAAGAAGTGGAATTCGGTTGCTGTGACGACAAGTAGGTAAGATAGGTAAGGTAGAAAAAGGGTTGTAAGGTCGCAAATATTTAGAATGTATTATACACGTGTTTGATTGGAAACTAGAAAAATGCGTTCGGTAGGTCCAGTGTATGTAGTGGTGTAATTCAGTTGTAACAATATTTTGTATGATACATTCATGGTGAGTTTATATTTTTAATGGTTGCAATGTGTGTTTTTCGAACCGTTTGTTGCCTTGTAGGCAGTGTTGCCGGAGAGAAATATTGTAAGGTAGTACTGCAGCTTAAAAAGAGGAGTATTTGGAAAAAATAGTAGTACAGACAATTTTTAAAGGTATCTACATCATTAATAAGTGTGTGCACCAAAATATATTTTTAAATCTTATTTAAAAAAATCATCAAAAAAAAAAAAATCATCACAAACAAAAAAAAAAAAAAAAAAAAAAAATTTCAACAAAATACGAACAATATTAAAAAAGAATAATTTTCCAAATAGAATTATAAATGAACTTTTAAATGAAAAAAATTTTTCGAAACACATACACGAAAACAAATTAAACAAAACAAATGGGCCTGGTAATACCTTCTACTCCACAATCTATATACCTGGTTTGACAGACAACAAAACTTTGTATAATCTGTTGGAAATTAAAAAAGAGAGAAGAGAAAGAGGAAACATAATTTTCGCACACAGATCAAATAAAACACTAAGAAACATATTCACAAACACTAAACCTCCAAAATTGACAAAAAACCAACACAACGTCGTGTACGAAATAAAATGCAAGGGGGCAGACAACGATGCATGCAATATGGTGTACATTGGCACTACAAAACGATTATTATCAACAAGTAGCCCGGTCAAAATAGACATTCAAGGTTACATTAATTCGCACAAAGCTGAAAATTGGCATGAATGTTGAGAACACTATTACAAACAATTTGTCAAAAGTCCCCATCGATCCGACGTGTGCAAAAAAAATTATTCAAGGTCAAATGTTGCAAATTTCGGTTTTTAGCATTTTTCAGCTGAACGGCAAGTTTTATCATAAGAGGTGAGACAAAAGTTATTCATCATGCATTTATCTAAAGAAATTGTCTTAACACTTTTTCTCCTAAGAATCACCATTTTGGAGATATAGCGAATCAAAAAGTTGAAAAAAAATTATTCAAGGTCAAATGTTGCAAAAATCGTTTTTTTTGCATTTTTCAGCTGAACGGCAAGTTTTATCATAAGATAGATGAGACAAAAATTATTCATCATGCAATTATCTATAGAAATCGTCTTAACACTTTTTCTCCTAAGAATCACCATTTTGGAGATACAGCGATGTTGAAAAATTTGTGTTCTTCATAATATGTATGTCAATTACCGTTATATACATTACACAACGGTAATACAAGTAAAAATATTAGTTTTCGTGGCGTATAGATACATATTATACAATTCTAAAGCCAGATATACACTGTTCAAATGCATGACAAGCACGCGCAAGTGTATTGGTGAAAAAATCACAGGTATAGATTGGATTTAGGATTAAAGCAAAATGAAAATCTTTTGAGTTTCTTTCAATCTAGCGTCCTGCATTGAAGTAGTGTATATGCAAGATTGATGATTGACCATGCATTTATTGGTTCATTTGCGTATAGTACGTTGAAAAGGTGAGAACACAGTACAACATAAGCACTGATTGAAATATTAAAATAGTAAACAAAAAATGTTTGATGAAATGGACAGACAAAATAAAACAAATTACCTACTCGGATAAAATTGAAAAAATCTCAAAGACGTTCTTATATTCACAATTTCGCCGAAAAAAAACTCACAAAGCGCAACGTCCTCTCACCACACCGTCCATGTTAAAACAAAAGATTGAAGACTCATGCTTGGTGTGTGTATATGCAACTTTAATCCGAATTTTCGAATACACTTGCACAATGTATATTTGGCTTAAGAATATAAACTCGAAAGAAAACCCAGTCCCTCATTTTATGTGACCGTACGGCCTTGAGCAGCATCTGTCTGCGACGCTCGTATACCAGCTCCGTTTCTAAGGGCCCAAACAAAATAGTATTAGTCCCAAGCGTTCCTTCGTAGTAAGAACAAGTAGTAATTGCAAACAGAATTTGTGCAGTTTCTTGTTTGTAAGAGAAATGTATCAATTTTGCTTTATTTGTAGTAAACATTTGGCGGAAAAAGTACACTCGGAAGAGTACCATTACCGTAGTTAAAAGACGTCACGAACAAGAACAAGCTGGTACATCAATAATAAGTCCTCCTCGTACTAGAGCACGCGTAAATGAATCAGTTTTTTGTTTAGGTTACATTACCTTAGGTTAAGGTGGCTGCTGACCGGAAAAGCCAAAACACTTAGACCAATATTTGGTCCGTTGTGATACTACAGGATTTCAAAAATCAATCTTACTCGTTAAACCATTAACAATGAAGCATTTGAGACAGTGAATGTCAGAATTGTTTTTTGTTTAAAAGAGTGCTGTTTATTCTGTGGCAATGAATTGAATAAAGCGTTTGAAATGAAAAAAAGTACTGCAATATCGGCGTCAAATTTATAATGTAATTAGGTGCTTAGATAAGTTTTGGTACTTATCTTTTGTAAAAAATACTCATAATCGCTTTCGTCATTTCCAATAGTAGTATTTTTCAATTAGATACAAAATTTTCAACTCAATAGGACCACAATAGATCGTTGAATAGGCCTACCGGGAAAGCCACCTTTAAAAAAAACGCGCCAAGTGTACTACTTCACGGGTGGCGCGGAACCGTGTGCATATTATCAAGAATACAACTTTTTCAACTTTTTGCTTCGCTATATCTCCAAAATGGTGATTCTTAGGAGAAAAAGTTTTAAGACAATTTCTATAGATAATTGCATGATGAATAATTTTTGTCTCACCTATTTTATGATCAAACTTGCCGATCAGCTGAAAAATGCAAAAAAACCGATTTTTGCAACATTTGACCTTGAATAATTTTTTTTCAACTTTTTGCTTCGCTATATCTCCAAAATGGTGATTCTTAGGAGAAAAAGTGTTAAGACAATTTCTTTAGATAAATGCATGATGAATAACTTTTGTCTCACCTATCTTATGATAAAACTTGCCGTTCAGCTGAAAAATGCAAAAAACCGATTTTTGCAACATTTGACCTCGAATAATTTTTTTTGCACACGTCGGATCGATGGGGACTTTTGACAAATTGTTTGTAATAGTGTTCTCAACATTCATGCCAATTTTCAGCTTTGTGCGAATTAATGTAACCTTACCTTTGTTTTTGAAGCTAATTTGACCGGGCTAAAGACTGACAGAGCATCAAGCTGACATACGTAATAAACAAACAACAACAGCTTAAGCACAGCACATACTGGACCATGGACACACAGCTGATTTTGACAACACACGAATACTCGGCAAAGAGAGAAGAGAAAACACAAGATAAACACTGGAGAGCTTGCGCATTCAGCAAAAGCTTGAATTCACAATGAACACAAAAGAAGATAAAGACAAGCTTAGCGCAGCTTACACTAATGTGATAAAGTAACCCACCTGTGATATAAGTGTTTTTTCTGTTTGGTTTAGTTTGTTGTATTAAATTGTTATAGAGTATTTATTTATTTATTAAATTATTTATTTTTTTAAATTTTAAACTAAAAATTTGAGGAAAAATTTGTAATGTAAAGTCAAACTAAAAACAAGTAAGTTTTACAAAATAATTTGCCAATGTTTCAAAATTTTAAATAATTGTGTTTATTAAGTTTCAATAAAGTGTTGCCCCTGAGGATGTTGAGAATTTTCAACGAAACGTAGGGAGGAAATATGGAATTGTTTTAATTCGCATAGAGAAAAAAATGATCAAAAAAGCCCATAAAACAAATAATACATTGAAATTTTAAGATTTGATCAATATACATATTATAAAGTACATAATAACGGAGGGCCTTCCGTCTTTTTTAAACATCACCACGACACATTTCTTGACTTTACAAACACAATGAAAGGATTTTTTGAACACATTAAACTAAAATATGATAAAATAAAATATGATGAAAACATGTGTATGACACTAAAACACTATTGCAGCGAAAACAAAAAATTAGCCAAACACAAAGAAAGATTAAAATTTCTCCTATCATGCAAAGAGTACGAAATCATTCCAAAACATTTAACCAATTCAACAGTTAAACTAACAACTTTTATAACATCAAACACAACAAAAACAAAACTCGAAAAAATAACCCACACATTTTTAGTAAAAATTCTTAATCTTGAAATCAAACAAACACACATAACAATAAATATAATCAGGAAAAACTTATTACACACAGATCTTGCAATGAAAAGTACTCTCAATCCATATGAGTATAACACCTTTGTTACAAAACAGACACATAATTACAATTACTTTACTTCACAATCACAACTAACACTTTCATCCAAAATGAAAAAACTTAAAGACGAACACATCAATAAGATGGGACTAATATACAATGAAAGTTGGTTTGAGAACACAACATCGGTACATTTTCCAGTAGAAAGCCAATGGTTACTCTCACTAGGAAAAAAGTTTGCTTTGCCCATAAACAACACCAATATCTCACCAATACACATAATTGCGGACGTGGAACAGTATGTACAAAAAATGACAGACGAAAAAGAAAAAGAAGTTGCCAGGTTTAAAATTGCAAACAGAATTGCGACATATAAGAGAAAAATTAAAAATAATGTAAAAGAGAGATTCATTCTGAAAACATACGAGAAAACTCAACGACTTATTCGAAAACATAAAAAGGATATAATAATTACGGAAGCAGATAAAGGGAACAAGACTGTTATCATGTACAAAGAGGAGTACAAAAGTAAAATGGAAGACTTATTACAAGACAAAACAATAAGAACAGACCCTACAAATCAACTACAAAAAACCAACAACACTATAGTAAATGAATTACACAATCAAAAATACATCGATATACAAATGAAAAAATCTCTAATATGCTCTGTAGCTTCAGCACCCATTCTTTATGGACTACCAAAAGTCCATAAACCGAATTTACCACTTCGTCCCATCGCTTCATCAACAAATGTACCTTGTTACAATATGGCCAAATATATTGGAACAATTCTTAAACACTTAACATCAGATGATTACAACATAAAAAACTCTCAACAACTCAAAGAAAAAACAGAAAACATTATTTTGGATGAAGACGAGATACTTGTTTCCTTTGACGTGGTATCATTGTTTACGAACATACCAATATACCTAGCAATTCAAATTATAATGGCGAAATGGGAAAAAGTACAACAATACACACAAATTCCCAAAAAGCTCTTTTTAAAAATCCTCCAATTTTGCCTTAAAGAAAACAATTATTTTAAATTTGAAGACACACTTTATAACCATGTATTTGGAATGCCGATGGGCAACCCACTATCACCCACTATTGCCAACATAGTACTGGACGACCTCCTAGACGACGTTACGGATAAACTCAACAAAAGAAATATAAAAATAAAATTAATGGTTAAATATGTTGATGACATATTCGCAATAATAAAAAAACAGGATCAAATTCTAATAATGAATACATTTAATGAATATCATCAAAAACTACAATTCACAATTGAAACAGAAATAAATAACACTTTACCCTACTTAGACACCAACCTACACAGAACAAACAACAAAATTATCATGGATTGGTATGCGAAACCAATGGCCTCTGGAAGAATGATCAACTTTCTCTCAACACAACCCATGAAATATAAAATAAACAGTGCCAAAAACTTAATCAACAAAATTATAGATATCAGCCATCCACAATTTCATACAAAAAATTTCAACAAAATACGAACAATATTAAAAAAGAATAATTTTCCAAATAGAATTATAAATGAACTTTTAAATGAAAAAAATTTTTCGAAACACATACACGAAAACAAATTAAACAAAACAAATGGGCCTGGTAATACCTTCTACTCCACAATCTATATACCTGGTTTGACAGACAACAAAACTTTGTATAATCTGTTGGAAATTAAAAAAGAGAGAAGAGAAAGAGGAAACATAATTTTCGCACACAGATCAAATAAAACACTAAGAAACATATTCACAAACACTAAACCTCCAAAATTGACAAAAAACCAACACAACGTCGTGTACGAAATAAAATGCAAGGGGGCAGACAACGATGCATGCAATATGGTGTACATTGGCACTACAAAACGATTATTATCAACAAGACTGACAGAGCATCAAGCTGACATACGTAATAAACGAACAACAACAGCTTTAGCACAGCACATACTGGACCATGGACACACAGCTGATTTTGACAACACACGAATACTCGACAAAGAGAGAAGAGAAAACACAAGATATACACTGGAGAGCTTGTGCATTCAGCAAAAGCTTGAATTCACAATGAACACAAAAGAAGATAAAGACAAGCTTAGCGCAGCTTACACTAATGTGATAAAGTAACCCACCTGTGATATAAGTGTTTTTTCTGTTTGGTTTAGTTTGTTGTATTAAATTGTTATAGAGTATTTATTTATTTATTTATTTATTAAATTATTTATTTTTTTAAATTTTAAACTAAAAATTTGAGGAAAAATTTGTAATGTAAAGTCAAACTAAAAACAAGTAAGTTTTACAAAATAATTTGCCAATGTTTCAAAATGTTAAATAATTGTGTTTATTAAGTTTCAATAAAGTGTTGCCCCTGAGGATGTTGAGAATTTTCAACGAAACGTAGGGAGGAAATATGTAATTGTTTTAATTCGCATAGAGAAAAAAATGATCAAAAAAGCCCATAAAACAAATAATACATTGAAAAAAAAATCAGTTAAAAAAAATATGAATCAATAAATTAATTATGTATTTTAATAACAAAAGTAAAAATATCTTTTCAATTGTAAAAAAGCTGTCTTACACTGAAAAAAATTTTGTACATTCTTTTTATGAATGGCGAACATTGAACCGAAATCATTAATTTTTGAATAATATTCATATGAATAATGTAAGAATTTATAAAAATTTATTTTTGTTTTATGACCAAGTCATGTTTTTCATGAAAAACCATTCATAAAATCCAAAGCAATAGAATTGTTGTTGGAAAATCAGATTATGATATTTTACTTTTGAAGTATGAACAGTTCATACAAATTTTATTATAAAGTTTTATGAATAATTTCTTAAAATGCTTGAAACTGTTCTTTTATTATAGGAACAAAGTGACTGATTATATGAAACCACATTCATCAACATGAGCAAGTGACATTTTATGAAAAATTACTTTAAATTCTTGAAACTATACATTTTTTACATGCAAAGTATTACTAAATGCATGAAACCACATTCATAAACATTTTTTTTGTTGCGAATTCCAAGTAGGAAACTTAAGATTTGAAATATGAACAAACGCATGTTTACGGTTTCTTTTTTTTAATAAACTCGATTCTTGGCCCGTTTTTAATGAAGTTTTTTTTTTTAACATGCAGTTTTTCCTTGGAATCATGTACCTTTTCGGTTCAGTGTATGACAAAAGGCTTAATGCATAGTTCTATTATTTTTTAAAATTAAAAACGAAGTTTAAAATTATACTTTGCTGAAAGTGTAAGATATTTTAGGTCTTTAAAAATAAAATCCACGGCTGGGTCTCAAGAACTTACTCCAATGTAATAGACTACGAATTTTAAGAACGAATTTTGAGAAAAGTATTCATATGGATACAATTATTTTTTAAATTCTTTTAGTAATAAGAGCATTGTATGTATATAAAACTTATAGTATTATCAAGAAGAGAAATATTGTGGCGACGTCTTCTAAATTTAATAATAAAATATTCTCTTTTTACTTCTTGTTTTGTATCTTATTCTACTCTCCACTGTAAAATCAGCGCTAATTTCAGCTCCACCACAGGCTAGCGTTCGCAATACAAAATCACGCTCCATGATAATACTATAGGTTATGTATACAAAGATAAGAGATCATAAAACAGAATGCTGGTCAAATTATTCTACGACAAAAATTATAAGCCGTTGTAGTGGTTTCTTTAAAAAAATAAGCTTTTATGTATGACATTTTTAAACTAAAGTTTTTATAATTGTACGAATGAAAATTAAATTTCTAAAATAATATCGTTTTGGAAATATTGAATTTTCTAAAAAACACTCTTTTTAACAAATTCAAAACATTTTTTTTTCAGTTTTTTTTTTTAAGTTTTTTTAAACTTCTTAGAAGCATCTCTAGATAAATTCCAAATTAAAAAAAAATGGTTTTATAGCAGGTACAAGCTTTAATATCTTAATTTAATTTTTTTGTTGCTCAGGAACGGCTAGGTGCGATCGCCACATCCGTGCCTTGCGAGAGGTTGTTTTCGAAAGCTGGGCAAATTGTATCGGAGAGGAGAACCCGACTAAACAGCAGAAAAGTAAAAATGCTTCTCTTTTTAAATTGAAATTCTAATTTGTCACAGTGAAGTGAATCCTGTTTTTTGTTTACTTTTAATTTCGACGTACCTACTTGATTCTGTGTAAATAAAGTAACCATCGAAGCCAGCGGTTTTAAAGTTCCTTGTTTTAACTTTTTTTGTTTTTGCATAACGTTGTGCAATAAATAATAAATTAACTGTATTAAAAAAAAAAAACTTTTAATTCTCCATAATTAAATGAATTAAAACACGAAAAAATCGCTTTTTCTTTAAAAACTCTCTATTTTAGGTACGCAGCGTCCCTATTTGTATGGGATTTTGCATGTTTGTTTTACTTTTCAGTACCCACTGAAAGTCACGGAATGAAATTCACAGTTTACATTCACAGTTTATATTCGCAGTGAATGAAAAATAGCATTCACAGTTATACCTGTGAATGCGAATTCACGACTCAGCTCATCTCTACTTCCTTATCTTTTCATCCTATGTACATATGCAGTTTGTCACGTCAATTTAAAAATATGGGGCATATAGTTTATCAGCGGCGTGAAAGCACGCATCATTTCCGTATATATAAAAGACCGACAATAAGATACACAAGCAAATGACAAATCAATTTAGACAGACACAGAATATAAAAAAGAGATGGCTTACTTGTTGTAGTAGATTTTCTTAAAGGATTTTTGATAAACGTCATTTAACTATTCCTCGAACATTTCGTTTTTATTAATGTAAATATTTAAGCCAGGACTTAACCCCTATTTAATGGTTTAGTAAAACCGTGGAATATAGATGGAATAAGCGTTTTTTATTAATATGGGTTTTAAAATTGAAAAAAAAAAACCCATTATCAAAATTTAAAAAAAATATATATGCAAAAACATTATTTAATCTTGAATTTAAAACTATTTTCAGAAAATCAGCCTACGTTCTGCCAGTTTTGTTATTAACTTGTTTTCTTTTTCTGCTGCTAGGTAGGGCATTTTGACTTTCCCAATCATCTACACAAAAATTATTAGAAGTTCATTTTTACTTTTACTAATTTGGCTTTAAAAATCTGAAAAAATATTAATCGCGTCGAGCAATACCGTTTTCAATTAACCCTACAACTCATGCCTTTTTATTTGAATATACATAGAATAAGTTGGAATAACTAGCGGCTAGTAATGTTCTAAACCGTAAATTTCTTAAAACGAGTTAAGGGCAGGTTTCCCTTGAAAAAAATAGGCTACAATTTTTGCGCAAAGCTGTGCAGCTTTCACACTTTATCGAATATTTGAATGACACAAACTGTTATCGATTGTAAATATTTTGCTTGTAATATTTTTGTAGCTTAAAAAAAATAAAAAAAATTGTTTGTGCCTCAAAACCGCCAGATAAATGGGAAAATCATAAAATTTAGTACGATGCTTACGCCAACCAATTGAAAATTCATTAAAAATAACTTCTTTATTTTTTTATATGACAATATGTTTGAAGACGTCACCGCGGTTTTTATTTTTTTTTTATTGTTATTTATTTCAATAAAAAAATTACAAAACTGAGAAATAAAGGTAATTTACAAAGTGGAGTGAATGCACTACATTACATAGCTTCTAAAGTTATAAAGCTCTAGAAGTAAAACTTTTTTACAAAGCTTATATACAGGATGTCCCTTAATTTTTTCATAATATTTGAGGGCGTGGTTCTTGGGTATATTGGAAGAAAAAAATCGTTCTACTGTAAGGGCCTATCTACAACTTTTTTATATCTTATATCGGGGAATTAAGGAAAGGCATGCTTTGGTGTACCCTAACGCATGTTAACGGTGGAAGAAATACCAGCCTTTGTAATTGCGTTCAAACAAATATGATATCCCATCTCGGTCTTGAGATATTCAGCTTCTAGCATGTTCCGTTTTTCTTGCCCATTTTAATTTTTTGGGCTCAATTTTCTACAGAAAATGTGTAGTAAACATACCATTTTACTATTTTTACTTGCGACTTATAGGTACTATAAGGCAAGTTATGCATTCGTAAAAAAAACAACGAACAAGAGATTTTGATCAAAGTTGACATTACGATGATAGCGAAATTAAAAAAGTGGGTCTCGCAATTCTGTCTGTCTGTCTATCGGTTCGACTACAGCCTAAACGGCTCGGCTGATTTCCTTCAAACTTGGTAGATATGGGTTTTGAATTTTTTCCCCCACACGTTTTTTACTTTTTTTTTAAGACCAAAAATAACGGTAGCTGCCATACGAATTTTTATAAATATTTCTTTTTCCCAAAAACTGTTCAACAGATTTAAAAAATAAAAACACAAAAAAAATTCATTTAGTTAAAGCTAGGTAATGGTTGAAAATAAATTTCCGAAAAATGGTTATTGTGGGTACCCTCCATGGAACCATTTATTTATTCATTTATTGGCATGCTTGCATATTAAGATACAATATCTTATAAGCTAATACAAGCATTGATTTGTTAATTTATCATAGCTTTATACAGATGTAAAAGATAATTGAAATATCTGATAATTAATTAATTCAAAAAATTATTGCAATTACAAAATTCTTATTTAAAATTAAAATTTTACAATTAATGGCGCAAAATTTTAAACAACCTATTATTAAGGTATTAGTACTATACCACTTAACAATTTGCTAACTTTATAGTAGTTTACTAACTCATTCTCAATTTTAAACATTTTCTAACTAGTATGGTACTAAAAGAATTTTCTTAATAAAATGCTTCGGAACACACCTAAAACAATGACATTTCGTGCAAAAAAGTAAGTACACGAACCTTTTTTGATGTTTGCAAATGTCAAATAGTCATATGAAGCTAGCACGATACTAAAAAAATAAAACTTTAATAAAAGGGTAGAGAAAGTAGTAGAAGGCTGGTGAGTGAGCATAGTCCGAAACAACAAAATTACCGTTCGATAGCGGATTAGATTATCAAATGAAATACCATATACAGATTTAGAGAAGAAGGAAACATGATCAAATCTTTTTAGACCATATATGTATCTAGCGATACTAATAAATGAACATTAAGTTTCCTTCTGCTAACTTGGTCACAATTGCAGTAAATTTCACATCCGTACAAGAGTATAGGTATGATCATGGTTTTAGCAAGCATTAAGCTAGGACCGCACTTGCGATTTCAATCGCACGATTTTTTAGTCGCAAAAATAGAATACATGAATTTAAATGAGAATGAACGCACTTGCTACCAACAAATCATGACGATTTATAAGTCGCAATTTGTTTCATTTTTCTTGCGATGCGATTGTCGTAAACTTAAATGAAACACATGTACTCAAATGGATATGCCCGCACTTGCGATTTAAATTACTAAGACTTAAAAATCGTAGTCGCAAAGAGAAATTGGCATGCACGCACTTGCGATTTTTAATCCACGATTTTTTAGTCGCAAAAAGTAAGACACATGGCCTTAAATGTGAATGCACGCACATGCGACTTAAAAATCGTAGCGATTATAAAAATGAAACAAGTTCTATTTTTTCAAGCGATTTTTCGGTCGCTACTTATTTGTAGCAAATGCGTGCACTCACATTAAAAGTAGTGTGTTTTATTTTTCGCGATTAAATAATCGCGCGGCAAAAAAATCGCAAGTGCGTGCATGACAATAATTTGTAGCGACTACGACTTTTTAATCGCCTCGACAAGAAATCGCAAGTGCGGTCCTAGCCTTAGTCTTGTTTTAGGTGGTGTATAATAATGTGTTGGCCACAGTCTGCGGAGTACTCCATAAATTTAAATTTAATTTAAATTTATATGCGTTTCCCATGTTAGTGTCCGATTAAACGTAATTCCTAAATTCTTTGCAGTCTCAACATATTCTATAGTAGCCCCATCTAGCTTAATTTTTGGGAACTGAGAAGGGTCAAGAGGTTTCTTTGAGATAATAATACACTTAGACTTGGAAGGGTTCAGGAAAAGTCCATTACTCTTAGCGAAATTTGAAATATTATGTATGTCATTGTTGATATGGATGACTTGTCAACTTGTCCAAGAGAACAACTTTTATAAATTTGAACGTCGTCAGCATACATTTGAACAGTTGATTCAAAAACTGTTTGAGGGAGTTCATTGATATTGAGGGAAAATAGAAGAGGACCGAGAATCGAGCCTTGTGGAACGCCTCTCGTTGTAGGGAGAAAGTTTAATAGGTTTCCGTTTAACATAACAGCTTGTTTTCGATCTTGGAGATAAGAGTTAACTAGTTGAACAGCTGAGTTTGAAAAATTGTACAACCTTGATAATTTTCTACATAGACTAGTATGGTCAACCGTGTTAAAGGCTTTTGAAAAGTCCAAAAGTACCAGGAAAGTTATATATCTGCTGTCTAAAGCTAATCTCATGTCTTCAATAACGTTAATTAGAGCTGTAGCGCAACTGTGCTTTTCTCTAAAACCGGACTGTTTTGGTGATAGAATATTACTCCTGCGAATAAACAAATTTATTTGCTTTTGAACTATTTTTTCAAAAACCTTCGACAGGAAAGGAAGTATGGAAATAGGTCTAAAATCTTTACTACCTGGACCTTTCTCAACTGGTATTATTTTTGCCAACTTCCACTGATTAGGCAAAACGCCAGTTGTAAGAATAGTGTTAAAAGTATGTGTGACATACGGTAAAAGTATGGTCAGTATTGCCTTAAAGAAAATTCTGTGCATTCCATCAATACCCATAGCATTAGACCTAATCGACAAAAATCTTTCTACAACGTCAGTGCTATTAACACAAGTGAAATAGAACGCATTTATATTATCGTTTTGAGAGTATTGGGGTGAAACTACTGGACACAAGGAAAAGGTAGCTCGACAAATTTCAAATCAAAAGCCATATAAATAAGGTCATGTCTTGAGAAACCTGGCACAGAGAGCTGATCTTGAAAGAGAACTTTACGTAAATCACTCACAAAGCAGACGTCTAAGAGTGTACTTGAATATTCACTAAAGTGTGTTGCAACAGTAGTATTTAAAGGAAATAAGTTAAAAGTACACATTCCATCCACTAAACTTTTTTCAAGCAAGGGATCGCTGTTGAAATCACCAATTATTAAAATCTGGGATGAAAGAGCAGATATATCTTCCATAAATTGAAAAAATGGGCCAAAGCTAATGTATTTATTTGGTCTGTAAACTGCTCCTATAAGTAGTTTATTTTCACCATAACCTAAATCTACAAAAACATATTCAATTGCACTACCAGCTTTAGAAACATATCTAAGTTTGCATGGAATGTTATCACGTACATATATTGCCACGCCACCTCCAATACGACCTTGTCTGTCCGAGCGAAAAACCTTATATCCTTCTAGTTTACATAAAGCATCATTGTGGGTGTTTTTGAACCATGTTTCGGATACACAAATGACATCAACTCTACTACCACCAAACACAAACCTGAACTCATCAATTTTAGGTAGCAAACTTTGTGCATTCAGATGACATAATTTTAAACCATTACTTTGATCGATCGCAATATTCCGTCTCCAGCCGCGAGGCAATTTATTCCGAAATTTAAAACATTCATTACACTAGAGCAGAAAATAAATGCTTTAATGCTTTAATTTCAAAAAAATTCGGCAAAATTCCGAGAAAAGTAAAAGAAATAAGTTGTGTGAAATTAACTATAAAATATAAAACTAAAAATAAAAACAAGAATAATATAGGTTTAAGTTTGAGAAGCTATTTAAATTTATGTGAGCGTTTCTGTAGGCCTGGCAGTTCCATTAAGTTCTTCGTTACTTTTTATCTCTTTTGCTTCTCCATCTGGTTGACATTTAATGTAAATAGCTCCTCGTATTGTAAATACCGATGATAGTTTCTAAGCCTTTTTCAACTGAAGTGCGCTTTGCAGCAACAAGTGATTTTTTACTTGCGACTTATAGGTACTATAAGGCAAATTATGCATTCGTAAAAAAAATCGAACTCGAGATTTTGATCAAAGTTGACATTACGATGATAGCGAAGACCAAAAAAGTGGGTCTCGCAATTCTGTCTGTCTGTCGGTTCGACTACAGCCTAAACGGCTCGGCCGATTTTCTTCAAACTTGGTAGATATGGGTTTTAATTCCCCCCCCCCCCGGACGTTTTTTTTCTGTTTTTTTTTAAGACCAAAAATAACGGTACCTGCCAAACGATTTTTTTTCGAAATTTTATAAATATTTTTTTTTCCAAAAACTGTCCCACAGAATTTTTAAGAAAAAATTATATTAAAACTAGGTAGTGGTTGAACAAAATTGTTATTTTTGGTAGCCCCTCTTGGTCCATTTTTTTTGTTTTTGATTTTCTCGAAAACGCTACAGCCGATTTAAATAATTTTTTTATGCCAAAGCTCCTCCAAAGTTTGAATATTATTACATTTTCAATTTTTTATTTTTTGGATTTAAAAAAAAATTCGAAATTTTTTTTTGGAAACTCAATATTTCGAAAAGCCCATGCTCGATTTTTTTCGAACTTGACAAATAAAAGTTTCTTAACATAATCTACAAGATTTGAGAAAAAAAATTTTGTTTTATCTAAAACTAACGGTACCTTCCATACAAATTTTAAAAAATGGTTTTCGAAAATCGTATTTTTCTCGAAAACGGTTCCGAGAATTTTGCTAAAATTTTTTTTCTTTTGATTAATCTTTACGATCTATAATTTAATAAAAAAAAAAATTAAATCTAGATATAACTGACTGTACCTACCATAGAACGATTTTTTCGAATTTTGAATTTCTCATTATCGACATAACGGATTTTAATGAAATTTTTTATAAAGAAGCTCCTAAAAAGTTTAAAAAACATTGCATTTAAAAACTTAAGAAAAAATATTTTTTCATTGTTTAGAAAAAAAATTCATTTTTTTTTTTTGAAAAAATTGATATTTCAAGAACGGCTTAGTATTTTTTTTGGAAATTAGACTTTTATTCGTACAATAATAAAAACTTAAGGTTGGGGTACCAAAATTTTTTCTTAAAAATGTTTTAAAAATTTTGTACATAAAAGCTTATTTTTTTAAGGAACCACTACAACGACTTATAATTTTTGTTCCTGCATAAATTCATATTTGCATAGCATTCTGTTTTTATCTCTTACTACTAAAAGAATTTAAAAAATTCGTTTTATCCTTATGAACAGTTTTCTCTAATAACATTCGTTTTTAAAATTCCTAGTCTATTACATGGGAGCAAGTTCGTGCGACCCAGTCGTGCATTTTATTTTTGTTAAACATTCGCGAATAAATATAGGACTCTCTCGTTCTATTTGTTTTAATCCTACGTCACTAAGAAGAAGTTGTTTATTGTTCGACTCGCTGCGGTGTTTCGAAATAGCTTTTAAAACATTATTCTTATCGAACGGAGATGCA
This sequence comes from Philhelius festivus, assembly GCA_963931855.1. Taxonomy (NCBI): domain Eukaryota; kingdom Metazoa; phylum Arthropoda; class Insecta; order Diptera; family Syrphidae; genus Philhelius; species Philhelius festivus. The sequence continues at coordinate 100,116,980 of OZ007555.1, forward strand.
AACTTGATAAGAATGCTTGACTTTTTGTTTTTGTTAACTGCGCGAGTACGAAAAATGGCTAAAAGAGTAGGTGGCTTGATGTTGAGAGTGTGGCACAGGTGATTGAAATAAGATCTTAAATTCTCATCTTTGACGAATGGGATGCCATAAAGAACAGCGTCCGCAGCAACATTTTTGTTGTTTTGTTTTTCTTGTGCAAATTCTATTTCTTGTATTTTCGTGGTCACCACGGCCAGTTCAGTTTTGACATCATTGAGTTGCGTTTTTGTGCTTAATTGTGTGTTTTGTTTCTTTAAGTTCATCTTCGATTCCTTTCATCGATGAGCCAAGTTTGTTTACATCGGTTTTTATTGCTACCAGTTCAAGATGCATTGTTGAATTTGTGCTTTCGAGTTGTGTTATACCTTATACGTTTGTTTATATCATTCATAGTGTCATTTATTTCAGTTATTTTAGTTTCAATGTTTTTAGTTACGTTCTCCGCAGATTCTCTTATTTGTGTTGTAATTAAAGAAATGATTGACTTACTTTGTTTTTCTAAAATATCATTCATTTTCTTGATGGTTAAGCTGTCATCTTCTTTGCCCGAGACAGTATGTATTGGAGTGGACATTTTCGGAGTTTGTGGTGAATTTTTTGCAGAGGCAATTGTTTTTACCCCTTTTTTACTTCCGGACATATTAAGTTTGTATGTGAGCTAACGTTGTTTTAAAGCTTTCTTTCACGTTACACAAAATAATAGGAATTTGTTTGTCTTTTTAAAATTTCCACAAGAAATTTATAATTCAAATTAAAGTAATCAGTGCAGATTAAATAATTTCACTTTAAGTTATTATAGTAAAAGTCAGAGTTCGGAGTAATTTGACACAGTTTAGATGAAGGAATGAAAGTGATTATTATTTAAAAACTTAATGAAACAACCGCCAAAAGAAAAAAACATCTACTCTGTAGCTAAGATTGACATTACCATTTTTTTTGTTTTTGATTTTCTCAAAAACGGATCCACCGATTTTGATCATTTTTTTTTGCTAAGGCTCTCCAAAAATTTAAATAGAATTGTGTATTTAAAGTTTCAAACAATTTTTTTTGGATTTTTAAAAAAAATCTTAAATTTTTTTTTCAAAACTCAATATTTCAATATTTTTATGATCTTTAATTTATTAAAAAAATTTTGAAAATAAGATATTACAGCGCGTACCTACCATAGAACCATTTTTTCGAATTTTGAAATTCTCATTATCCACATAACGGATCTTAATGAAATTTTTTATAGAGAAGCTTCTAAAAAGTCTAAAAGACATTATATTTCAAGACGGACCTTATTCGGAATTCCCCCCCACCAAAATGAACTTTTTTTTTTACGAATCGATAAAAAAGTGTTTGCTGTTGATAAAAAACATCAAATTATGGAGGAGAAACACTTTTTTATGGTAAAAAAGTGAAGTATAAGCGGACCACCCCCAGTACTGTTGGCCCTTATTCGGAATTCCCCCCCCACCAAAATGAACTTTTTTTTGAACGAATCGATAAAAGAGTATTTGCTGTTGATAAAAAACATCAAATTATGCAGGAGAAACTCTTTCTTATGGTAAAAAAGTGAAGTAAAAGCGGACCACCCACAGTACTATAACTAAAACTACTTTTGTATGGGATATTTGCTTTTTTTGCTTGCTTACGCATTACGGCGGCGTTTAAACAGTGATATATGTATGGGGGGGCATGCTGCCCCCCTGCAACTCCCCTGCTTGGGCACACTATAGGATTTGGGGTAGGTGCGAGGTTGGGTGCATCCAAGGTTTCTTTTGCATTTACAGAATCTGGATTTAAAGAAACTTTGAATTTACCCTATGGCCTATATTCAATTTTTTTATACTTCACTTTTTTACCATAAAAAAGTGTTTCTCCTCCATAATTTGATGTTTTTTATCAACAGCACACTTTTTTTTATCGATTCATTAAAAAAAAGTGCATTTTGGTGGGGGGGAATTCCGAATAAGGACCTTCAAGACTTTAAAATAAATGTTTTTTGAATTTTTGAAAAAAAAAATGTATTTTTTCTTTTTTTTTTAAATTCTCAGAAACTTCTCAATATGTTTTTTTTATTTAATTTTTATTCGAACAATAATAAAACTTTAAATTGGCGTTCCAAATTTTTTTCTTAAAAATCTTTTAAAAATTTTGTATATAAAAGCTTTTTTTAGGAAACAACCAAAACGACTCATAATTTTTGTTCTTGCATAAATTCATATTTACATAGCATTCTGTTTTCGTCTCTTACTACTAAAATAATTGAAAAAATTAATTTTATCCTTATGAACAGTTTTCTCTAATAACATTCGTTTTTAAAATTCCTAGTCTATTACATAGGAGCAAGTTCGTGCGACTCAGTCGTGCATTTTATTTACTTGCGACTTATAGGTACTATAAGGCAAGTTATGCATTGAACTCGAGATTTTGATCAAAGTTGACATTAGGATGATAGCGAAGATCAAAAAAATGTGGGACCAAAAATAACGGTACCTGCCATACGAATTTTTTTCGAAATCTTATAAATATTTTTTTTTCTCAAAAACTGTCGCACAGATTTAAAAAAAAAAATCAAAAAATTAAATTAAAAAAAAAAAAAAATTCCAAAAAATTATTATTTTACCCCCCTTCGAACCATTTCATTTTTGATTTTCTCAAAAACGATACCACCGATTTTGATAATTTTTTTATGTTAAGGGTCCCAAGCAGTTTCAAAATTATTGTATATTGAAATTTTCAAGAATTTTGTTTTTGGATTTTAAAAAAAAATTCAAAATTTGTTTTTGAAAACTCAATATTTCGAAAACCCCATGCTCGATTTTATAAAAACTTGATAAATAAAAGTTTTTCAATATAAATTAAATATAAGGTGTAAGAAAAAAAAATTATTTTACCTAAAAAAAACGGTACCCTCCATCATCATCATCATCGGCTCGACAACCGGGTTCCGGTCCTGGCCTCCTTCAACAAGTCTCTCCACCTATCCCGGTCTCTAGCCGACGCCATCCAGTTGCGCACCCCAAGGCTTCGGGCGTCCTGGTCTACGCCATCTCTCCAGCGCAAGCATGGTCTACCACGCTGTCGTCTACCATAGAATGTACCACAAAGAACTTTCCGAGCAGGTTCCTCTTCGCTCATGCGAGCTAGGTGCCCTGCCCACCGGAGTCTACCGAGCTTAATTTTTGTCACGATATCTGCTTCAAGGTAGATTGCGTACAGTTCATGATTGTACCGTCTCCGGAATCGTCCTTCCTCACATACGGGGCCAACAATTCTCCTTAAGTCTTTTCTCTCGAACGCAGCTAAGAGGTCGGAGTGCCTTTTGCTAAGCACCCAAGTCTCGGATCCATATGTGAGTACTGGCAGGACCATGGTCCTATACAGCAGCAGTTTTGAAGTTATGGTGAGATTTCTGGATTTGAAGAGCTTTGACAGACTATAGTACTATAGTAGGCTCTGTTGGATTTGAGAAGCCGCCCGCGTATTTCTTCTTCTATATTGTTATCGGCTGCTACTATTGACCCAAGGTATTTAAAGGATTGCACCCTCCATACAAATGTTAAAAAATGGTTTTCGAAAATCGTATTTTTCTCGAAAACGGTTCCGAGAATTTCGCTTAATTTTTTTTTCTTTTGATTAATTTTTACGATCTATAATTTCATAATAAAAAAATTGAAATCAAGATATTACAGAATGTACCTACCATAGAACCATTTTTCAAATTTAGAATTTCTCATTATCGACAAAACGGATTTTAATGAAATTTTTTAAAGAGAAGCTTCTAAAAAGTTAAAAAAATATTGGATTTCAAAACTTTAAAAAAAAATAATTTTTGAGTTTTTGAAAACATTTTTTTTTTTTGGAAAATTCGATATCTCAGAAACGGCTCAATATTTTTGTTTTTAAATTTAATTTTTATTTGAAAAATAAAAAAACTTTAAATTGGCTTACATACCAAAATTTTTTCTTATAAACGTTTTAAAATTTTTTTTATATAAAAGCTTATTTTTTTAAGAAACCAGTACAGACTTGTAATTTTTGTTCTTGCATAAGCTATCCTGTTTTAGCTCCAACTACTAAAGGAGTTATTTAGTCTATTAAAAAATGAATTTTATGTTTATGAACAGTTTTTCTCTAATAACATTCATTTTTACTTGCGATATAGGTAAATGCAAGTTCTGCATTTAGAAAAAAAATCGGTGTGATATTATGGACATGGACTATATTTTGGTAAAAAAAAACTGGGGGGAAATGTTATTAGGGGTACCTGTCATACAACGTTTTTTTTTTATTTTCGAATTTCTCATCAACGGCTCTAACGAATTTAACCAAAATTTTTATGCAGGAGCTCCTTTGCATTTGACAAAATATAAACTAAAATTTTTTTCGAAAAAATAGTTTTTGAATTTTTAAAAAAATAACACAAATTTTTTTTTTGAAAATGCAATATACTGAAAACGGATACACGATTAAATTTTTAGATTACATTTTAAGATGTATTTTATTGAATACTCGTACCAACAATTTGCACATCACTTTTTTTATAAAAATTTTAAGGAAAATTTAGTACGCAAAAAACATGTTTCAGTGTGTCTGTATGTCTCTCCCTACAGCCTAAGCCACTGAACCTATTTCTTTCAATCTCGGTAGTTAAGAGTCTTCGGTGATTCCCTAGAGGAGAAATTGCAATTTTTTTTTAGCTCCAAAACTAAAGGTATACCCCATACACCCGTATTGCAAAATCTTATTTATCTCGAAAACGGCTCTAACGATTTTGATAAAAATAAAATGCACGACTGGATCGCACGAACTTGCTCTTATGTAAAAGTACTTTGGAATTTAAGATACATTTTATAAATATAAAACATGGGTTTAATGAGATAATAATGCTCAAGTGGATAAAATTGCTAAAACAAATTCAATTTTCCCTCTAGGGAATCACCGAAGATCCTTAACTACCGAGATTGAAAGAAATAGGTTCGGTGGTTTAGGCTGTAGTGAGAGGTACAGACATACAGACACACTGAAACATGTTTTTTGTGTACTAAATTTTCCTTAATTTTTTTATAAAAAAAAATTAATATGCAAATTGTTAGTATTTAATAACATAAATTTCAAAACGTAATTTAAAAATTTAATCGTGTATCGGTTTTCAAGATATTGAATTTTCAAAAAAAAAATTGTATAATTTTTTTAAAACTCCAAAAACTATTTTTTCGAAAAAAATTTTATTTTATATTTTTTAAAATGCAAGGCAGCTCCTGCCTAAAAATTTTGGTTAAAATCGTTAGAGTCGTTGGTGAGAAATTCGAAAATCAAAAAAACGGTTCTATGACAGGTACCGCTAATAACATTTCCCCCCAAATTTTTTTCTGACCAAAATGTAGTCCCTGCCCATAATATCACACATAATTTTTTTTTATCAAAATCGTTAGAGCCGTTTTTGAGATAAATAAGATTATGCATTATGGGTGTATGGGGGGTACCGTTTGTTTTAGAGCTAAAAAAAAAAATTCAATTTCCCCTCTAGGGAATCACCGAAGACCCTTAAGTACCGAGTTTGAAGAAAATACCTCCAGTAGCTTAAGCTCTAGTTCGAGGTACAGACATACAGACATACAGACAGACAGACATACAGACAGACAGACGGAATTGCCGGACCCACTTTTTTCGTCTTCGCTATCATCGTAATGTCAACTTTGATCAAAATCTCGAGTTCGATTTTTTTTCCAAATGCAGAACTTGCCCTATAGTACCTACAGTGGTGGACACAAATTTAGCACACTGAGATGGGTACTACCATATTTTTAATTTTCTCTCTTGTTTTGTTCCAAGCAACGGTACATTTTGAACTAATATATATGACAACAAATCAGAGAAAACAAAACTGTATATTTGCATATGCAATCCAATTACATAGTGAAAAAATCGTTGATAGTTTGTCATTTGCATTGTTTTTGGTTGGACATCAATTTAGCACGTTTACAAATTTTGGTTACTTTTTTTTTTAATTTGTGGGTTCACGGTTACAAATTTTGGTTATTTTTTTTAATTTGTGGGTTTTTAAGAGAACAAAATTATTTTCGAGATAATTTTATATCTTCTTAATGTTATATATTCAAATAAAATTTAAAAAAAACATTAAATAGTCATGGCATAAGGGCAATGGTGTTCTGAGGACAAAAGGAGTATTATCATTAAGATGAAGTCAAAGGGTCGCACAGTAACGTAGATTTCTGAGCTGCTAGAATGTTCTAGGAAGATGGTCTACAATGCTCTTACATTTTGAAAAGTATGAAGTGACAAAACATGTAAAACAAGCCTCTCGCACACGAAAGACAACAAAGAGGAAAGATAAAGTCATTTACATGTTATCAACAAAGGATCCATTTAAAACCTCTAGTTTCATTCGAAATGAATTAATGGAGAATTACAATTTCAATGTATCCTGAAGAACCGTGAGCCGACGCCTGAATGAAAAAAATTTGAGAGGGTGCATTGCGCAAAGAAAACCATTGGTTTCGAAAAAAAATCTGAAGGCTAGATTATAGTTTGCCAAATTACATCTAGGAAAACTACTAAATTTCTGGAAAAATGTACTTTGGAGCGACGAATCAAAGTTCTGTCGATTCAAATCAGATGGAAAAAAATATGTGTGGGGTCCACAAAATAAGGAACATAATCCAAAATACACCATTAAGACGGTGAAGCACGGTGGTGGAAACGTGATGGTCTGGGCTGCCTTTTCTTGGAACGGTGTTGGTTCAATAGTGAAGATAGACTCCAAAATGGACCAGCACCTGTACAAAGATATTTTCTCGAACCATATGATTCCATATGCCGAAGATAATTTGCCGGTTTTATGGCGCTTCATGCACGACAATGACCCTAAGCACACTTCAAAACTAGTGAAAAGTGCCTTAGAGGTCAATAAAGTGAATGTTTTAAAGTGGCCTGCTCAATCACCCGATCGAAAATTTGTGGAATGACGTTGAGCAACACATTGAAAAACAAAAAACGAAAAATTTAACAGATTTGTGGCAAGAGATACGGAATGTTTGGTATTCAATACCTAAGCAACGCTGTGAGGCCTTATACGAGAGCTTGCCAAGAAGACTCAATTCAGTATTAAAGAACAAAGGATTTCCAACAAAATATAAAAGAAAATATAGTTTTAGTAACGCTAAATAACATAACTAAGCAATTTTAATGAAATGTGCTAAATTCATGTCCAGACAAAAAAGTATGTTTTCTGTTATTTTTTTCATTTTTTTCTTTCAGATATAAAAAATATAAGATTGTATTTTGGAAAAATATACTTATATTCGTAAATAATGTAAATAACATAAAAATGAAAATATTGAAATAGAAACAAATTTTGTAAATATAGTTTAATTTTTTCTTTTATTAATGTGCTAAATTCTTGTCCACCACTGTATATCGCAAGTAAAAATTAGGTGTGATATTATAGACATGGACTACATACATTTTTGTAAAAAAAATTTTTGGGGCAAAATGTCATTAATGGTACCTGTCATAGAACCGTTTTTTTGATTTTCGACTTTCTCATTAACGGATCTAACGATTTTAACCAAAAATTTTCACCAGGAGCCCCCTTAAGTTTAAAATAATATTGTATATAAAAATATGCAAAACAAAATATTTATTTTGTTTTTTGAAAAAATAAATTCCAATTTATGTATTTTTTGATCAATATCTTGAAAACGTGTGACCGATTATTTTTTGAAATTATTTCCTAAAATCTATATTACTAAACACTTAAAATTGGCATCTGAAATTATGTTCTAGAAAAATTTGTTATATGAAATTGCGTAAATTCATACTTTTCCAGAAATCAGACAGCAATTCCATGCATTATATTTATAAAATGTATTTTAAATCCCAAAGTACTTTTACATAAGAGCAAGTTCGTGCGATCCAGTCGTGCATTTTATTTAAATTCGAAGTCGTTTACATAATAATAAGTTCGTGCGACCCAGTGGTGCATTTTATTTAGTTTATGGGCTGTGCAATGGAAGTTCTACTAGATATCGACACTTTATCCAAACCGACGACTTCTTAGTTTACTAGAGCTATATTAATAAAAAACGCTTATTCCATCTATATTCTACGGTTTTACTTAACCATGGAATAGGAGTTAAGTCCTGGATTAAATTTTTACATTAATAAAAAAGAAATGTTCGAGGAATAGTTAAGTGACGTTTATCAAAACTCCTTTTAAGAAATCTACTACAACAAGTAGGCCATCTCTTTTTTATATTCTGTGTCTGCCTAAATTAATTGTCATTTACTTTGTGTCTTATACGGGAATCATGCGTGCTTTCACGCCAGTGACAAACTATGTCATTTATTTTTAAATTGACGTTACAAACTGCCTATGTATAGAGGATAAAAAGACAAGGAAAGAAAATTAAAACATGTTTTGATCTATATTTATATTATTTTTAGTAAGTTGTCTTTACTTGCACATTATTGGAGTAATACACCCTTTCCTATTTACATATTATTGACGGTTTTCTCCTGCATATGTATATGAATATAATTATATATATAATTTTTAGTAAGCTGTCTTTACTTCCACATTATTGGAGTAATACCCATTCCTATTCACATATTATTGACCGTTTTCTCGTGCCAGTTTTTTTTTTTCATCCTAATGTGGGTGCAGTCAAATGCACCTATGACTTGTCGAAATCCACGTATGACCTTAAATCGTTTCGTAGTTCTCATTTTATTAAACTGCTTTGCTTTCAAAGCAAATGATTTGACTACTCGTGAAGACACGTATTTCGCACTTTTGTTTGTTTATTTTTTTTTTTTTTTGATAAAACAAAACAAGTTTGACAATTCTATTTGTTATTCCTTCGCTAAACTACCTACTTCGGTGGTTTAGCTTAATCATAGGTAGTAAACGTCACTTGGCAGAAAATTTGTTTTATTAATGAAATTTTGCACTTAGTCCAGGACTTAACAATAAACCTCCACTAAACCATCTTTATTAATATGGGTGTTTAGAAATACATGTCAAAGGCTTCGAGAAACGGGAGAAGTTTCAAATACACGACCTAACGCGTAATTGGAAACAAATTAATCGGCCCTTCAAACTCCCTCCAAGCTGAATTCTAAGAACGACCTGAAGTTTTTGCGCAATGATTTACAAGAACTATTGGAGGACATTCCACTTATGCAACTAGCTTTTTCCAACAGGATAGCGCTGAAGGCCACTATGATCGACAGGTTAAGATTAGCTGAGATGAAGAGTACTGAAATCATTGGATTGTAAGAATTGGACCGATTCACTAGCCTGCAAGATCTCCTGGGGCCTATTGCACCAACTACAAATTACAAGTACAAATTTGTGATAAAAAAAAATACATATGAAAAAAACTCGATTTTTTACAAATTTGTTAAAAAATGCCTGTAATCACAATTTTGTAAGATGGTGCAATAGGCCCCTGACCTTACATTTGAATAAAAAAATTTGTTTATTTGTCCGAAATGGCAAATTAAGGTGAATTAGTTGACCGTATTCTCGAAGCGTCATCAAAAATTCAAATGAAGCATCAGAAAATATTCGCAGGTAAATCCAAAAACGGGCTCTACCATGCATACAAAACTATGGAAGTAGTGATGTAAAAAGTAGTTACTTTCGGGTAATCGTTACTTTCGTTACTTTTTCAAAAGTAATCGGTACTTTGTAACGATTACTTTGATTACTTTTTGCACCAAAAAAAATTATTTGCTTTTTACTTGCAACTTATAGGTACTATAAGGCAAGTTATGCATTCGTAAAAAAAATCGAACTCGAGATTTTGATCAAAGTTGTCATTACGATGATAGCGAAGACTAAAAAAGTGGGTCTCGCAATTCTGTCTGTCTGTCTGGCTGGGTCGATTTTCTTTAAACTTGGTAGATATCATTTTTAATTTTTTCCCCTCTACACGTTTTTTTCTTTTTTTTTAGGATCAAAAATAACGGTACCTGCCATACGATTTTTTTTCGAAATTTTATAAACATTTTTTTTTTTTCTCAAAAACTGTTCGACAGATTTTAAAAATAAAAATACAGAAAAATTTCATTTATGTAATTAAAGCTAGGTAATAGTTGAAAAAATTTTCCAAAAAATGGTTATTGAGGGTACCCCCCATGGAACCATTTTTTTTGTTTTTGATTTTCTCAAGAACGGTTCAACCGATTTTGATCTTTTTTTTTGCTAAAGCTCCCCAAGAACATGAATTGAATTGTGTACCTACTCAAATTTTCAAAAAAACTTCAAAAATTTTTTTTCAAAACTCAATATTTCGAAAACCCCATGCTAGATTTTTTTAAACTTGATAAATAAAAGTTTCTCAATATAATCTACAAAATGTGAGAAAAAAATTTTTATTTTAGCTAAAAATAAAGGTACCTACCATACAAATGCTAAAAAATTAAAAAAAATGGTTTTTAAAAATCGTATTTTTCTCGAAAACGGCACCTAGAATTTTGATAAAATTTTTTTTCTTTCAATTAATTTTTACGATCTTTAATTGAATAAAAAAAATTTGGAATTAAGATATTACAGCTTGTACCTACATAGAACCATTTTTTCGAATTTTGAATTTCTCATTATCCACATAACGGATCTTGATGAAATTTTTTATAGAGAACCTTCTAAAAAGTCTAAAACACAGTGCATTTCAAAACTTTAAAATAAATATTTTTTGAATTTTTGAAAAAAAAAAAAATCTATTTTTTTCTTTTTTTTGAAAATTCGATATCTCCGAAAGGGGTCAATATTTCTTTTCGTAAATTTAATTTTTATTCGAACAATAATAAAAACTTTATATTGCCGTACCAAAATTTTTTCTTAAAAATCTTTTAAAAAGTTTGTATATAAAAGCTTCTTTTAAAGAAACCGCTACAAGGACTTATAATTTTTGTTCTTGCATAAATTCATATTTGCATAGCATTCTGTTTTTGTCTCTTACTACTAAAAGAATTTTAAAATTAATTTTATCATTATGAACAGTTTTCTCTAATAACATTCGTTTTTAAAATTCCTAGTCGATTACATAGGAGCAAGTTCGTGCGACCCAGTCGTGCATTTTATTTTTTATTGAGTGAACGTGAGTACGATAACTCAAGCAGAAAACAATCAAAAGGCTAATATAACACTGATTTTTCGGTAGCTGTGTTCACAAATTTGCATTATAAAATTAAAGAACTTAAATTTTTTTTAAAATGTTCACAATCTTATAATTTATTTTGGCACAAAAGTATCAATACGCTGAACACGATTAAAAAAATGATGGTTCGTGCAGTAAATGTAGTAAAATTAATATTTTTACTTGCGACTTATAGGTACTACAAGGCAAGTTATGCATTCGTAAAAAAAATTGAACTCGAGATTTTCATCAAAGTTGACATTACGATGATAGCGAAGATGAAAAAAGTGGGTTTCGCAATTCTGTCTGTCTGTCTGTCTGTAAGACTGCAGACTAGACGGCTCGGCCGATTTTCCTTAAACTCGGTAGATATCGTTTTTAATTTTTCCCCCCCACACGTTTTTTTCCTTTTTTTTGTAACTAAAAATATCGGTACCTGCCATTCGATTTTTTTTTTCGAAATTTTGTACATAATTTTTTTTCCCAAAAACTGTCCAACAGATTTAAAAAAAATTCAAAACATTTCATTGAGTTAAAGCTAGGTAATGGTTGAAAAAAAATTTCCAAAAAATTGTTTTTTTTTTTGAACCCCCCTTGGAACCATTTTTTTGTTTTTGATTTTTTCAAAAACGGTACAACCGATTTTGATAATTTTTTTTATGTTAAGGCTCCCCAGCAGATTAATCTGTATTCAAATTTTCAAAAAAAAAATTTAGGGCACTCCTTAGATCACGAATATGTAATTTTTAAGTTGCTACGATGCAAGTTTAAGTTTAAAAAGAAAAATACATGCAAAGTTGAAAATAGTCGTTTCACATAGTTTTTAATAATTTAAATTAATTAATTAATTAATTTATTTAAAAAGGACAATTTTACCTTAAAACTTCAGAAATACTTTTTTTTGCACCACCCTAATGTTTAATATTTGTTTCTTCATTTTATTTATACATTGACCATAGTGTAACGAAGATATAATTTAACTAACTTTAATCCAAAAATACGGAAATATTTATCTTCGAAAGACAATATTCTCGGTTTATCGGTTTTCCGATCTCGTGGCTGACAGTGCCACGAAACACGATGACCTACTTTGTACTCGTAACCAAAACCTTAAAGAACTCAAAACCAAAAGTAATCAAATCCAACAGTAACGATATGTAACGAAAAGTAATCAAATCCAAAAGTAATCAAAAGTAATCAAAAGTAATCATTTGGTACTCGGATTCAAAAGTAACGAAATGCGAAAAGTAATCAAATCCAATTGATTACTTTTGGATTTGATTACTTTTCGTATTTCGTTACTTTTGAATCCGAGTACCAAATGATTACTTTTGATTACTTTTGGATTTGATTACTTTTCGTTACATCGATGGAAAGAGGACACTCCCTAGATCACGAATATATCATTTTTAATTCGCTACGATGCTTAGTTTCACTGTAAATCGCGTTTGAAGAGAAAAAAGGTGTCAAGTTTGAAGTCTCTGCGACGCTTAGTTTGGCCGCAAATTGCGTTTAAAGGCAAAAGTTGGGTTTTCGTATCGTGTTATACATAAATCGATGGAAAGAGGGCACTTGCTGGATGACGAATATGTTGTTTTTATTTCCCTACGATGCTTACTTTCACTGCAAATCGCGTTTAAAGAGAAAAATACGTCGATTTTTCAAAATTGGTTTTTCGTATCGTGCGATATATCGATGGAAAGAGGACACTCCCTAGATCATGAATATATCATTTTTAATTCGCTACGATGCTTAGTTTCACTGTAAATAGCGTTTGAAGAGAAAAAAGGTGTCAAGTTTGTGGTCTCTGCGACGCTTAGTTTGGCCGCAAATTGCGTTTAAAGGCAAAAGTTGGGTTTTCGTATCGTGTGATACATCGATGGAAAGAGGGCACTTCCTGGATGACGAATATGTTGTTTTTATTTCCCTACGATGCTTACTTTCACTGCAAATCGCGTTTAAAGAGAAAAATACGTCGATTTTTCAAAATTGGTTTTTCGTATCGTGCGATATATCGATGGAAAGAGGACACTCCCTAGATCATGAATATACCATTTTTAATTCGCTACGATGCTTAGTTTCACTGTAAATCGCGTTTGAAGAGAAAAAAGGTGTCAAGTTTGAAGTCTCTGCGACGCTTAGTTTGGCCGCAAATTGCGTTTAAAGGCAAAAGTTGGGTTTTCGTATCGTGTGATACATCGATGGAAAGAGGGCACTTCCTGGATGACGAATATGTTGTTTTTATTTCCCTACGATGCTTACTTTCACTGCAAATCGCGTTTAAAGAGAAAAATACGTCGATTTTTCAAAATTGGTTTTTCGTATCGTGCGATATATCGATGGAAAGAGGACACTCCCTAGATCATGAATATACCATTTTTAATTCGCTACGATGCTTAGTTTCACTGTAAATCGCGTTTGAAGAGAAAAAAGGTGTCAAGTTTGAAGTCTCTGCGACGCTTAGTTTGGCCGCAAATTGCGTTTAAAGGCAAAAGTTGGGTTTTCGTATCGTGTTATACATCGATGGAAAGAGGGCACTTCCTGGATGACGAATATGTTGTTTTTATTTCCCTACGATGCTTACTTTCACTGCAAATCGCGTTTAAAGAGAAAAATACGTCGATTTTTCAAAATTGGTTTTTCGTATCGTGCGATATATCGATGGAAAGAGGACACTCCCTAGATCATGAATATATCATTTTTAATTCGTTACGATGCGATGCTTAGTTTCACTGTAAATCGCGTTTGAAGAGAAAAAAGGTGTCAAGTTTGAAGTCTCTGCGACGCTTAGTTTGGCCGCAAATTGTGTTTAAAGGCAAAAGTTGGGTTTTCGTATCGTGTTATACATCGATGGAAAGAGGGCACTTCCTGGATGACGAATATGTTGTTTTTATTTCCCTACGATGCTTACTTTCACTGCAAATCGCGTTTAAAGAGAAAAATACGTCGATTTTTCAAAATTGGTTTTTCGTATCGTGCGATATATCGATGGAAAGAGGACACTCCCTAGATCATGAATATATCATTTTTAATTCGCTACGATGCTTAGTTTCACTGTAAATAGCGTTTGAAGAGAAAAAAGGTGTCAAGTTTGTGGTCTCTGCGACGCTTAGTTTGGCCGCAAATTGCGTTTAAAGGCAAAAGTTGGGTTTTCGTATCGTGTGATACATCGATGGAAAGAGGGCACTTCCTGGATGACGAATATGTTGTTTTTATTTCCCTACGATGCTTACTTTCACTGCAAATCGCGTTTAAAGAGAAAAATACGTCGATTTTTCAAAATTGGTTTTTCGTATCGTGCGATATATCGATGGAAAGAGGACACTCCCTAGATCATGAATATACCATTTTTAATTCGCTACGATGCTTAGTTTCACTGTAAATCGCGTTTGAAGAGAAAAAAGGTGTCAAGTTTGAAGTCTCTGCGACGCTTAGTTTGGCCGCAAATTGCGTTTAAGGGCAAAAGTTGGGTTTTCGTATCGTGTTATACATCGATGGAAAGAGGGCACTTCCTGGATGACGAATATGTTGTTTTTATTTCCCTACGATGCTTACTTTCACTGCAAATCGCGTTTAAAGAGAAAAATACGTCGATTTTTCAAAATTGGTTTTTCGTATCGTGCGATATATCGATGGAAAGAGGACACTCCCTAGATCATGAATATATCATTTTTAATTCGTTACGATGCGATGCTTAGTTTCACTGTAAATCGCGTTTGAAGAGAAAAAAGGTGTCAAGTTTGAAGTCTCTGCGACGCTTAGTTTGGCCGCAAATTGTGTTTAAAGGCAAAAGTTGGGTTTTCGTATCGTGTTATACATCGATGGAAAGAGGGCACTTCCTGGATGACGAATATGTTGTTTTTATTTCCCTACGATGCTTACTTTCACTGCAAATCGCGTTTAAAGAGAAAAATACGTCGATTTTTCAAAATTGGTTTTTCGTATGGTGCGATATATCGATGGAAAGAGGACACTCCCTAGATCATGAATATATCCTTTTTAATTCGCTACGATGCTTAGTTTCACTGTAAATCGCGTTTGAAGAGAAAAAAGGTGTCAAGTTTGAAGTCTCTGCGACGCTTAGTTTGGCCGCAAATTGCGTTTAAAGGCCAAAGTTGGGTTTTTCGTATCGTGCGATATATCGATGGAAAGAGGACACTCCCTAGATCATGAATATATCATTTTTAATTCGCTACGATGCTTAGTTTCACTGTAAATCGCGTTTAAAGAGAAATAAAATGCACGACTGGATCGCACGAACTTGCTCTTATGTAAAAGTACTTTGGAATTTAAGATACATTTTATAAATATAAAACATGAATTTAAAATGAAATTGCCGTCTGATTTCTAGAAAAGTATGAATGCAAACGAACTTTAAAAAATCGTTTTATTATTAAATATATTTTTTACTTGCGATATAGGTACTATAGGGCAAGTTCTGCATTTGGAAAAAAAATCGAACTCGAGATTTTGATCAAAGTTGACATTACGATGATAGCGAAGACGAAAAAAGTGGGTCCGACAATTCCGTCTGTCTGTCTGTATGTCTGTATGTCTGTATGTCTGTATGTCTGTATGTCTGTATGTCTGTACCTCGAACTACAGCCTAAACTACCGGAGGTATTTTCTTCAAACTCGGTAGTTAAGGGTCTTCGGTGATTCCCTAGAGGAGAAATTGAAATTTTTTTTTTAGCTCCAAAACTAAGGGTACCCCCCGTACACCCGTAATACAAAATCTTATTTATCTCGAAAACGGCTCTAACGATTTTGATAAAAAAAATCAGGTGTGATACTATGGACATGGACTACATTTTGGTGAAAAAAAAATTTGGGGGGAAATGTTATTAGGGGTACCTGTCATAGAACGGTTTTTTTGATTTTCGAATTTCTCACCAACGGCTCTAACGATTTTAACCAAAATTTTTATGCAGGAGCTGCTTTACATTTAAAAAAATATAAACTAAAAATTTTTTCGAAAAAATAGTTTTTGGATTTTTAAAAAAATAATACAATTTTTTTTTTGAAAATTCAATATCTTGAAAACCGATACACGATTAAATTTTTAAATTACGTTTTAAAATGTATTTTATTAAATACTAACAATTTGCATATCAATTTTTTTTATAAAAATTTTAAGGAAAATTTAGTACACAAAAAACATGTTTCAGTGTGTCTGTATGTCTGTACCTCTCACTACAGCCTAAACCACTGGACCTATTTCTTTCAATCTCGGTAGTTAAGAGTCTTTGGTGATTCCCTAGAGGAAAAATTGAAATTTTTTTTTTAGCTCCAAAACTAAGGGTACCCCCCATACACCCGTAATGCAAAATCTTATTTATCTCGAAAACGGCTCTAACGATTTTGATAAAAAAAATTAAGTGTGATATTATGGACATGGACTATATTTTGGTGAAAAAAAAATTTGGGGGGAAATGTTATTAGGGGTACCTGTCATAGAACGGTTTTTTTGATTTTCGAATTTCTCACCAACGGCTCTAACGATTTTAACCAAAATTTTTATGCAGGAGCTGCTTTACATTTAAAAAAATATAAACTAAAAATTTTTTCGAAAAAATAGTTTTTGGATTTTTAAAAAAATAATACAATTTTTTTTTTGAAAATTCAATATCTTGAAAACCGATACACGATTAAATTTTTAAATTACGTTTTAAAATGTATTTTATTAAATACTAACAATTTGCATATCAATTTTTTTTATAAAAATTTTAAGGAAAATTTAGTACACAAAAAACATGTTTCAGTGTGTCTGTATGTCTGTACCTCTCACTACAGCCTAAACCACTGGACCTATTTCTTTCAATCTCGGTAGTTAAGAGTCTTTGGTGATTCCCTAGAGGAAAAATTGAAATTTTTTTTTTAGCTCCAAAACTAAGGGTACCCCCCATACACCCGTAATGCAAAATCTTATTTATCTCGAAAACGGCTCTAACGATTTTGATAAAAAAAATTAAGTGTGATATTATGGACATGGACTACATTTTGGTCAACAAAAATTTTGGGGCAAAATGTTATTAGGGGTACCTGCCATAGACCCGTTTTTTTTTATTTTCGACTTTCTCATTAACGGCTCTAAGGATTTTAACCCAAAATTTTCAGCAGGAGTCCCCTTAAGTTTAAAATAATATTGTATACAAAAATATTCGAAAAAATATTTGTTGGGTTTTTTTGAAAAAATTTTTTTTTTAAATCAATATCTTCAAAACCTATGAACGATTATTTTTGAAATTATTTCCTAAAATCAATATTATTTAATACTTAAAATTCGCATCCCACATTTCTTTCTTGAAAAATTTTAGAGAAATTTCTTATATAAAAAATTTATTTAATAATAAAACGTTTTTTTTTTAAGTTTATTTGCATAAATTCATACTTTTCCGGAAACCAGACGGCAATTTTATGCATTTGAACATTATTATCTCATTAAATCTATGTTTTATATTTATAAAATGTATCTTAAATTCCAAAGTACTTTTACATAAGAGCAAGTTCGTGCGATCCAGTCGTGCATTTTATTATATAAGAAATTTCTTTAAAATTTTTCAAGAAAAAAATGTGGGATGCGAATTTTAAGTACTCGTATTTAATAATATTGATTTTAGTAAATAATTTCAAAAAATAATCGTTCATAGGTTTTGAAGATATCGATTTTTCAAAAAAAAAATTTTTTCAAAAAAACCCAACAAATAATTTTTTGAATATTTTTATATACAATATTATTTTAAACTTAGGGCGACTCCTGCTGAAAATTTTTGGTTAAAATCGTTAGAGCCGTTCATGAGAAAGTCGAAAATCAAAAAAACGGTTCTATGACAGGTACCGTTAATAACATTTTGCCCCAAATTTTTTTTTACCAAAACGTAGTCCATGTCCATAATATCACACCTATTTTTTTTTATCAAAATCGTTAGAGCCGTTTACGAGATAAATAAGATTTTGCATTACGGGTGTATGGGGGGTACCGTAAGTTTTAGAGCTAAAAAAAAAAATTCCAATTTCCCCTCTAGGTAATCACCGAAGACCCTTAAGTACCAAGTTTGAAGAAAATACCTCCAGTAGTTTAGGCTGTAGTTCGAGGTACAGACATACAGACATACAGACAGACAGACAAACGGAATTGTCGGACCCACTTTTTTCGTCTTCGCTATCATCGGATTGTTAACTTTCATCAAAATCTCGAGTTCAATTTTTTTTTTCAAATGCAGATCTTGCCCTATAGTACCTTCTCGTATATCGCAAGTCAAAATACATGCAAAGTTGAAAATAGTCGTTTAACAAAGTTTTTAATTATTTAAATTAATTAATTAATTAATTTATTTAAAAACAATAATTTTACCTTAAGACTTCAGAAATACTTTTTTTTTGCACCACCCTAATGTTTAATATTTGTTTCTTCATTTTATTTAAACATTGACCATAGTGTAACAAAGATATAATTTAAATAACTTCAATCCAAAAATACGGAAATATTTATCTACGCAAGACAATATTCTTGGTTTATCGGTTTTCCGATCTCGTGGCTGACAGTGGCACGAAACACGATGACCTACTTTGTACTCGTAACCAAAACCTTAAATAACTCAAATCCAAAAGTAATCAAATTTAAAAGTAATCAAATCCAACAGTAACGATATGTAACGAAAAGTAATCAAATCCAAAAGTAATCAAAAGTAATCATTTGGTACTCGGATTCAACGTAACGAAATACGAAAAGTAATCAAATCCAACAGTAATCATTAGTAGTCGTTATTCTGGTAATCGTTAGTAATCGTTACTATGGTAATCGTTAGTAATCGTTACTCAAAAAAGTAATCGATTACTTTGATTACTTAAAGTAATCGTTACTTAGTAACGATTACTAACGATTTCTTACACCACTATATGGAAGACTCTTTAAAACACATGTTATAACTGTTTTAATGCAGACAAAAAATAAAAATATATCTAAACCCACACAAAATAATTTTTTTATTCATAGAGCTTAAAGCAAAAAACATTTTTTTTTTAATTTTACATATCTCAGGTTT
This sequence comes from Philhelius festivus, assembly GCA_963931855.1. Taxonomy (NCBI): domain Eukaryota; kingdom Metazoa; phylum Arthropoda; class Insecta; order Diptera; family Syrphidae; genus Philhelius; species Philhelius festivus. Next base: position 100,136,220 of record OZ007555.1, read on the forward strand.
TCCCAAGTATCATAAAATCTTTAGGTTTTTCCGCAAACTTTTCATTCATATTATATTTATTTGTACGAAATTACAAAGGCTGGTATTTCTTCTGAAAATAAGGACCTAAATGAATTTTCTATCATTAGTACTAACAGCGCAATTACAGTTAACATGGGTCAGGGTACATCAAAATAGGTGTTTTCTTAAATCTATAGAAATTGGAGATATGCCCTGTAAAAGAATTTTTTTCTTACAATATACCAAAGAACCACACCCTAAAATATTATGCACGAATTAAGGGATAACCTGTACCTACTGTGAGTGTCAAAAGTGAGTAAACACCTAAATGATTTCTTGAGTTACATGGAATTGAAACCAAAAAATAAACAAAAATCGAATTCCAATAATACAAAATAAAAGTTTTATTTAATAGCAATAAATCAAAACCAAAATAAAAATTCAAAAAACGAACTATTGCTTTTTTACCCAGTAAAAACTAAATAAACTTCATATTTTACGCGTCAAAAGTAAGTAAACATCTGTTATATCTTCAAATTATTTATAAATATAGTATCTCAAGTAAAAAACTGGGTATTTCATTTGATCAACTTTAGACTTCATAACATCTCTTAGTCAGCGTGACATGGAAACAACAATGTTATTTCTAACATCGCAGGATATTTGGGACAATTCTTCAATTAAAGCCTTTTAAGGACATCTTTGTTCTTGATGGCCCGTTTGTGAAATTTTCCGGTCCAAATGATCCCATAAATGTTGTATGGGGCTTAGGTGCGGCGATTGGGGAGGGTGGTGGAGGTGCTTTGAAGTCATATAAAGTATTCATTTTTTAAGGAACTGCGAGGTATGCTTAAGATCATTGTCTTGCTAAGAGATCCAATTGCTAAGTATCCCTAAATTGCGTAAGGTCGGTTGAAGGTTATTGCTTAGGACGTTTAGATAGTCTTCATTATTCATTGTACTTTCAATGAAAACAAGATTTCCGATCGTATATGCGGCCATACATCCCCACACCATCAGTTTTACTGTGCTCCTTATATTCTGTTTATGATGTTTTCTTACTTCTGATGCGTAAATATGGATAGTATGTTTAGTTTTTATTAGGAAAAATTGTAAGAAGCTATGTATATTTTGAATTTTTATTTGTGTTTTGATTTATTTTTACTGATTTTTATTATAAGAATCCATTGTTTATTTGTTATTATAAAAAAATATTCATATTAACGCATCAGAAGTAAGAAAACATCATAAACAGAATATAAGGAGCACAGTAAAACATGATGGTGCGGGGATGTATGGTAGCATATTCGATCGGTAATCTTGTTTTCATTGAAAGTACAATGAATAATCAAGACTATCTAAACATCCTAATCAATAACCTTCAACCGACCTTACACAAATTAGGTATGCTTAGCAATTGGATCTCTTAGCAAGACAATGGTCCTAAGCGAATCTCGCGGTTCCTTAAAGAATTAATACTTTATAGGACTTCAAAGCACCTCCACCAGCCTCCAGATGACCTTAAAAGGCTTTAATTGAAGAACTGTCAAAAATATCCTACGATGTTAGAAATAAAATTGTTGTTTCTATGTCACGCCGACTAAGACATGTTATGAAGTCTAAATGTGGTCAAATGAAATACCCAGTTTTTTACTTAAGGTACTATATATACAGGGTGATTGGCATAAGGTGTGACAAAAAGCTAGGGCGTGTAGGTTGGACTTAGACAAGAAAAAAATCGTACGGGAGGGGGGGGTCTATTTCCCCCCGTTTAGGCGGGAGGGGCAATTTAAGAAAAAAATCACTTAAAACGGAAAAAAAATTATTAGAAAATAACGGTGATACCTACAGAGTAATGCTATGGCATTTTGAAAAGCCAGAAATACATTCTTTAATTTTGTTTTTAAATAAAGTTGTTTGAGTGAATAGTTTTTGAAAAATTAATTTTCAAAATCAAAATTTTGAAAAAAAAAATGAAATTTTTTTGTTTAAACAATTTTTTTTCAAAATTTTACGTAATTAAGTATTATTTTTTTATTCAATATTCAATGCTCTTTTTAATTTTTGATCAAACACAAAAAACCGGATGTCAAAATGTTTTGTAGTTTTTGAGAAAATCAAAAATAACAAAAACTACTTTTGTTCTAAGAAAAGCCTTTTATTTTAGTTTTTACGTTTTTGGATTCTTATGTAGGTGAATTTACGATTGAAAGGATTAACTTTCTTTTTACTATTCTTTTAATTATCGTTTATAAGCATACAATAATGTGACAAAGTACTGGATTAACCATATTTCACACATTTTTTCATTGAGAACACCTGCGTGAGAGCATTGGTTTAAAATTGACCTGCCACTTTTTTATTATGGTGGGGTCGGCTTGGCTTAGGTGCATTTACGAAAGAAAGGATTAACTTTTTTGGTAAAATTTTTTTATTATCAGTCTTATAAGCATACAATAACACATTTTTTCATTGAGAACACCTGCGTGAGAGCATTGGATTAATATTGATCTGCGAATGTTTTTTAAATAATGCAGCGTTACACGCCCTAACTAGTGACAGAAAAATGTAATTGCGAAATAAGAACAAAAATGTTCCTGAATCTTGAAATCAATTTAAATAATAAATACATGCATATTTAGATAAAATACATAATTACTGTTTATTTAAAGTTAATCCTTTCTTTCGTAAATGCACCTAAGCCAAGCCGACCCCACCATAATAAAAAAGTGGCAGGTCAATTTTAAACCAATGCTCTCACGCAGGTGTTCTCAATGAAAAAATGTGTGAAATATGGTTAATCCAGTACTTTGTCACATTATTGTATGCTTATAAACGATAATTAAAAGAATAGTAAAAAGAAAGTTAATCCTTTCAATCGTAAATTCACCTACATAAGAATCCAAAAACGTAAAAACTAAAATAAAAGGCTTTTCTTAGAACAAAAGTAGTTTTTGTTATTTTTGATTTTCTCAAATACTACAAAACATTTTGACATCCGGTTTTTTGTGTTTGATCAAAAATTAATAAGAGCATTGAATATTGAATAAAAAAATAATACTTAATTACGTAAAATTTTGAAAAAAAATTGTTTAAAAAAAAAATTTCATTTTTTTTTTCAAAATTTTGATTTTGAAAATTAATTTTTCAAAAACTATTCACTCGAACAACTTTATTTAAAAACAAAATTAAAGAATGTATTTCTGGCTTTTCAAAATGCCATAGCATTACTCTGTAGGTATCACCGTTATTTTCTAATAATTTTTTTTCTGTTTTAAGTGATTTTTTTCTTAAATTGCCCCTCCCGCCTAAACGGGGGGAAATAGACCCCCCCCTCCCATACGATTTTTTGCTTGTCTAAGTCCAACCTACACGCCCTAGCTTTTTGTCACAACTTATGCCAATCACCCTGTATAAGATATAACATAATGTTTACTTACTTTTGACGCTTAAAATATGGAGTATTTTTAGTTTTTATTAGGAAAAAATGCATTACTTCATTTTTTGAAATTTTATTTTGGTTTTGATTTATTGCTATTAAATAAAACTTTTATTTTGTATTATTGGAATTCGATTTTTGTTTATTTTTTGGTTTCAATTCCATGTAACTCAAGAAATCATTTAGGTGTTTACTCACTTTCGACACTCACAGTATATATTCTTGTATTCTTACAGTAACTTTTAAGTTATGAAAAACAAAAAAAAATATTCCTTTTTTTCCAAATGTTTTGCAATTTTGGCCGGGAAATTGAAAGATATATTTTTTAATTTTTCAAAATATTTTTATATTCAAAAAATAATATATCAAGGAGTTAGCCACGGTTTTTAAAAATTATAATTTTTCTTCTAACATATTTGAAAATGCAATGAATATGACATTATTTGTCATGTCGTTGTGAGTGCAAGACAGCCAATACAATTGCCACGCAATTTTTTTATTTTTGTTTGGTATTTTGTTTATTAAATTCAAAAAAGAAGTTAGCTTCAAAAGAATTCCACTGGGTGGTGTGGTTATGCATTCTCTTTTTCCCAATTCTCTTTTTATAATAAGAGAAATTGTGTGCAGTCAGTCCCGAAATTCTATGTACATGTTCTGAAAAGTGTTAATCAAAGTTTATTTCCGAGAATAATACGTTTGGTTTATTAAGTAACATACTAGTTTTTATTTATCAATAACTAAAAAAAGAAGTGATTTCCGCAGAATTATTATTGAATGACAAAAAAAAAGGATATAAAAATTCAATTCAACAAAGCAAAAAATTAATTCAAAAATAAAACAAAATAATTTTGGTATATTGTTGGATTATCTATTGTTTCCTGTGCAGGCCTAAGTCATCTAGGAATAGAAACGATTAGATCTATTATAAATCTTATGATAAGCCATGAATTTTTAGATGTCGACTTTCTTAACTGACTGTACAAGCAGTCTAATATTTATTTCGTATTGAATCTTGAATCCGTTTTTTTTTCCTCTATGGAAAGCCATAGTATCTACACCAGAGATGGAAAATTCGGTACAATTGTACCAAATTCGATGCAATTGAGTTTGTGCAAGTACAAAAGTACAATTTCAAAATTTCCAATTTTATGTATTTCACAAAAACAACAAAAGCACATAAAAGGAATTTGAAGGTTGGAAAATTCACCCTGGCCTTTTTCATTCCAGAAGCCTAGTACGCAGATCGCGCTAAATTTTATCTCCCACATTTTTCTCCAAACATCAGCTAAGATCCAAGCTAAATGTTGGCATAAGATTTTTGTGGAGGATATGTCACAGAAAACAGCTGTTCTCTAAATTATTTGTTTTCAAAGATTTAAAAGAATTTGGTTTAAAGTATAATTTTTCAAGAATTATGAATGAGAACGAATGAGAATTATGAATTATGAGTGATTTTCGTTGTGGAAAATCTTGTAAGACTCCCGTCACCAAATATTCTTCTTAATATTATTCAAATACTATTCCATTTCAAATTGAAATTGAAATTTAGCTCGAGAATAAATGTGCCAAACAATTATTTCGTGCGCTAAATTTTGACAGATAAGTTATGTACAGTTCGAAGATTCGCTCATGCGAGCTAGGTGCCCTGCCCACCGGAGTCTACCGAGCTTAATTTTTGTCACGATATCTGCTTCTAGGTAGATTGCGTACAATTCATGATTGTACCGTCTGCGGAATCGTCCTTCCTCACATATGGGGCCAACAACAGTGTTTAATACCGCATCTAATAATGAAAAAAAAAAATGGCTTCTGTAGGTGGCTAAGTTATAATATGTTACCATTTTCCAATTTGATGTGATAAGGTTAATACTACCATTGTCTTCAAAATATAGTCCTGGATGTGTGGTGAACGGTATATTAGAATATTGTGCGTGTACTGTTAGTGGCCATACCAGTGCAATGGATATGATTAATGATGGAATGGTTGGGCTTCTTTTTTTTGTTTCAGTATTTTCTACGGTTTCATTTCTTCTCTTTCTAGCTTGGTGTCGTTTGATAAGTTCCTCTATTGGAGGCCGAATAGGGATTGTTGTTGGCCGTATTTTAAATTTTTTAATGGGTTTTCTTGGTTTTATGAACTGGAGATGGTGACAAGTTAGTTGGTTTTGTGTTTTTTGATTTCCGACTGGATTTCCATCAACTGTATTTTCAACACTTGGATTCTGCTCTCTTGCGTTCTAATTCTGGTTTGGTTCAGTTCTTACTGGTTTATCTGTTGCTGTATTTTCCACTCTTGGATTCTGATCTATTGCGTTCTGATTCTGGTTTCGTTCAGTTCTTACTGGATTATCTGTTGCTAATTTGGATATTTTAGTTATGGGACGCGTAAAATATCCAGATGGCGTCTTAATTGTAACAACTCGAACATATCCATCTTTTCCAGGGTGTGTTGTTTGAACTCTTCCCATACACCAATTTGCAGAAGCTACGTTATCTTCCTTTATGAGTACCAGATCACCTTCTGCAATGTTATCTGATGTATTTGTCCATTTGGGTCGTTTCTGTAATCTCGTGAGATATTCCGATGACCATCTCTTCCAGAACTGTTGGTTTAGTTTGTTTAAGTATTCCCATCGTGTCAGCCTGTTCTCATTGATATTAAGAACGCTATCGGTATCTCTGCAGAACTTATTTGAGCCAATCAGGAAATGTGCTGGAGTTAGCGATTCTAAATCTTCTCGAGTACCACTCATTGGACATAATGGTCTGGAATTTAGACATGCCTCTATTTTTGATAGTAGAGTTGCGAATTCTTCATAGGTAAGATGAGTATCACCAATTGTCTTTTTTAGGTGGAGTTTTACTGATTTGACTCCGGAAGTGTGGCGATGCTGGTGGTATGAAGTGCCATGTTACTCCTTGGTTCGACATTGCCTCAGTCAGCCCTTCGTTTTGGTTTCTGTACTGATTTTTGATTTTGGTGCTGGCTCCTACAAAGTTTGTGGCATTGTCACTATATAAATGACTTACCAGTCCCCGTCTCGAACTCATTCTGTCAAATGCGGCTAAAAATGTGTCTGTGGACAGGTCAGATACTGCTTCGAGGTGAAACGCTTTTGTTCCGAATTTGCTTGTCTTCATCATAAAAGGTCCTGCATAGTCCACTCCGGTATGTGAAAAAGGTCTTGATATAGTAACTCGTGGTGAAGGTAGATTTCCCATTAACTGTATCTGGCTTCGTATGTTGAACCGTTGGCATTTAACACACTTCTTAATGAAGTTGTTCACTTCCCGTCTTCCTTTTATAATCCAATATTTACTTAGGATGCATGTCATTGTTAAATCATTTCCACCATGGAGTGTTGTTTTGTGCACCCAGTCTATGATTAACTTAGGCAAATGTGATTTGTGTGGGATTATTGCAGGATGCTTTGTGTCTGGAGATAGTTGTGAATTTTCCAGTCTCTCCTCCTCTGAAGGGATTTAGGTTGGCTATGTTGCTTCTACCCGGAAGTGAGCCTTGTTCTTGTAGAATCTTGTATTCTTCGTGAAGTGCTTGTTGTGCTATTTTTATGATGTTGATATGAGCGTTCTTTAGTTCAGCCGTGTTTAATCTCGTAAGATGTGTTATTTTTATCTTTACGGGTAATAGATTTCGCTTTTGTAAGGCTTTCTTTTCTTCTTGTATTTCCTTTTAGACCTTCGAGCTTTCACTTTCCCTTTGATGATGTTGATGTATATGGAACATAGTGCTATCACCCTGATTGATCGAGTGAGTGATGAAAATCTTGCAATGATGTCGTCTTGTAGATAGAATTCTTCTTTGGTGGTATGATGTGACGTGATCTTCAGTTCCAGTTCTGTACTAAGGTTTGCAGTTGGTTGAATTTTCAAAGGTTGGTTTGATTGCAAGTCTTCTGACTTAACGTGTCTCCATGAGTATCCTGTGTTCAATTTCTGGATTTCTTGTACTCTGTGTGAAACAAAAGCTTTCCATTTATTTGGAGGTGCGCTTATCCAAGCTGTTGAGTCACACCATGCATATTTTCTCGATATCCAGATCTTTTTGGACCTTGCACAGTAAATTTGCAAGTAGAACTGCTCCACATAATTCAAGTTTTGGTATTGTTAGAGTCTTCTTGCGCTTTTGTATCTTTTGGTTTGGCGTCACTTTTGATTTGGAAGTTAATAAGGTTGTTGTAACTTTGTCATCTTTATCTATTATTCGTATGTATACCGTGGCTCCATACGCTCTTTCGGATGCATCACAAAATCCATGAATTTCAATCTTGTTAACTGTGCGGGAATATTTTGTCCATCTTTCTATTTGGATATTTTGTATACTGTTGAGATCGCTCCTGTAATCTTCCCATTTCGTTTTCAGTATAGAGGGTAATGGATCATCCCAGTCTAGTTTTTCTTCCATCCAAATGTCTTGCATCAGTAATTTTGCTCGTAGAACGATTGGTGCGAGCCACCCCAATGGATCGAATATTGGGGCGATTTCTGACAGCACATTCCTCTTTGTCCAGATGGATTTTGATTCATACGGCCTGACTTCGAACGAAAAGTAGTCTTTCAGTGGATGCCACTGAATCCCAAGTGTTTTTACGTATTCTTCCTTATCTAACTTGAGACTGATCATTGAATGGACTTCTTTTCCAAGTAACTTATTGATGTTACTGTTCCATTTATGTAACTGGAATCCCCCAGTTTTAAGTAGATCAATAAGTTGTTTTTTGTGTTCTCTAACTTCTTCAATTGAATCTCCACCTGACATTACGTCATCTACATAGAAGTCAGAAATTTAAGTTTCCATATAAAACTTTCATCTGTAAGAAAAAAGCCAAATTTCATAAAATTTCACTTAATACCTTCATCCTTACAGCGCTTCATTTGTCGGTACATCTTTTGTATGTCAGCTGTGAACACAATTCTTTGTTTTCGCCATCGTATAAGGATTGAAGTGAGGTCTTCTTGTATTTTGGGTCCTGTATGCATTAGTTGGTTTACAGCCCGATTCTGCCCAAAGTCAGTGATGCCTCACAAGTCACAAGAAGAGGTGAAATTGATTTTCTTAATTTTTTTGAGTTCTGCCGCTGAGTCACAACTTGTGAGAGTTACAAAAACAATCGAAACTGTGACCTCCTTCAGAGCAGGTCACAACTCATAAATTTTTAAAGTTTCTTGGTTTGACATTCAGTATATTTTGTAAGAAAATATTCTAGATTTGTGAATAATTGTGAGTACACAAAAATGGAAGTGGACTTTGTTCTAGTGAATATTATTGCTGATCTTTCCCATGAAAATGAAAAGTAATATTTTTACATTTTTTAAGAAACTAATCGTATCAAGAAGTTTGCAGCGCCGCGCCGACGGCTTTTAAAAACTTTGAGAGATACAAATGATCAATTCGCTCTCCAAAACAATACATTTATAAAGTAATTTCTTCGTTTTGAATAATCAGCTGGGGGCCGATTCTGGTTCTGTGAAAAAGTGAATCGAATAGCTTTTCACTCTTTCACGCATAAATGCGATTCTCGTTCTGTGAAAAAGTGAAACCAAACGTCAAAAACATGAATAATATAATTTGCTTTCACGCTCTCATTCGATGGTGAATATTCAAAGTGAATAGGTGAAAGCGGAAAATATGGAAATTTTGTTGAAAAAAAAATAAAAGAAAGAGTGTGACACAGGCACAAAAAGAATTTTTGATCATTTTTTTGGAAATAAATTTGGAGATTGCTCATGATAGGTACGAACACAAGTTTTGAAAATTTATTTCATCGCGTCTTAATTTTTTTTTTGTAGATTTTTTTCAGTTGACGTTTCAGTTGATACAATTGTATGAAATTCTCCTCTGTGATTATTTCGAAAGGATTTTCTATATAAAGCACAAATAATTATGAAACCTATGAGCATTTCTCCGATTTGTTTCCATAAGAATTCTTATACAGTGGATCAAAAAAGAAATCGGACATACAAGTTTTGTCTCTTTAAATCACAAAATAAAATTGATGAAGGTTTGAAAATAGCGGATTTCTGCATTTATACATAGTTTTTACTATAAAGTCTGGATATTTAGCAAAAATTACAGTTTTATTAACAAATTATCATCGAAATTCAATATAAAAGAAAATAATCGCAAATTTAATATCAAAAAAGAAATCGGACACTCTGTGTTGTACTCATTTTTTTGTTTTTTAACGGGACAAATATAACACTTTTAGGTTCTTAATATACCGTTGCATTTGTCAGATGTTTATTTGATTTGAATTTAATGCGTTATTATTAATAAGGTCAAAATGGAAGAACAATGTTGATATACAACGATAGAAGTACGAAAAATAGTGATAAAAATTTTTTAAAAAGGTAACTGTACGTGCTATTGCAGAAATTGCAAAAAGAAGCAATTATACGATAGGAGACATCATAAAAAGATTCAAAACAACAAAATCTGTTGAAAATTTACAAAAATCTTGAAGACCAAAAAAGTTTACTGCAGGCGATGAACGTTGGATATTGTAATAAGTTAAAAAATAAACCCCAAATAGGTGCACCAAAGTTGACGGGCGTAGGTAATGAAATACCTGCACAAAGATATTAACCCTGAAACCGTAAAAACAGTGTTGCGAAAAAGTAATTTTCATGGAAGAGTGGCAAGAAAAAACCTTTTATCAACAAGAAAAACCGAATCAAGAGAAATAGTTTATAAGGAGCTACCAAAAGACGGATTTGTCATTCTGGAATCGTGTTTTGTCTCTGACGAGAGTAAATTTAATATAACAGAGAACAAAACACGATTCTAGAATGAGAAATCCGTCTTTTGGTAGCTCCTTATAAACTATTTCTCTTGATTCGGTTTTTTTTGTTGATAAAAGGTTTTTTTCTTGCCACTCTTCCATGAAAATTACTTTTTCGCAGCACTGTTTTTACGGTTTCAGGGTTAATATCTTAGTGCAGGTATTTCATTACCTACGCCCGTCAACTTTGGTGCACCTATTTGGGGTTTATTTTTTAACTTATTACAATATCCAACGTTCATCGCCTGCAGTAAACTTTTTTGGTCTTCAAGATTTTTGTAAATTTTCAACAGATTTTGTTGTTTTGAATCTTTTTATGATGTCTCCTATCGTATAATTGCTTCTTTTTGCAATTTCTGCAATAGCACGTACAGTTACCTTTTTAAAAAATTTTTATCACTATTTTTCGTACTTCTATCGTTGTATATCAACATTGTTCTTCCATTTTGACCTTATTAATAATAACGCATTAAATTCAAATCAAATAAACATCTGACAAATGCAACGGTATATTAAGAACCTAAAAGTGTTATATTTGTCCCGTTAAAAAACAAAAAAATGAGTACAACACAGAGTGTCCGATTTCTTTTTTGATATTAAATTTGCGATTATTTTCTTTTATATTGAATTTCGATGATAATTTGTTAATAAAACTGTAATTTTTGCTAAATATCCAGACTTTATAGTAAAAACTATGTATAAATGCAGAAATCCGCTATTTTCAAACCTTCATCAATTTTATTTTGTGATTTAAAGAGACAAAACTTGTATGTCCGATTTCTTTTTTGATCCACTGTATGTGTATATTGAAGGCATTATAAAAACGTATACAAACAATTTAATATTTTAATATATTATAAACAAATTCACAAATGTACAAACGTTCGACAAAATTGAAACAACAATGAAAAATAATAATTTCGTTTTGACATTAAGCATTCACAATAGAAGATAAATTCATAAGAGACAACAAAAAATCATCCACCACGGCAAATGATATTGAATTCACCACACCATTTTCATTCACGGAACCAGAATCGCTTATTTGCACCAAGTGAATCGAAAAAGTGAAAGCAATGCATGACAGCAATAATGACACTTAAAAATCTCACCATGCTGTGGTGAGTTTCGTAGAGTTTTCTTGTGACGATTAGGGGGAGAATACTAAAATGTTATCGAATCACAACAATCCTCACAAGGAATAGTCACAAGAGCTTGTGACTTGTGACTCCTCACAAGGGGGAGACTCGGGCTGTTAGACTGATTTCGGTAGGGGATTTTGCTGAGGCATCAAATACTACCCTTAATTTTGTAGTTGAGCTGTTTGGATTACTAACAGCGTGGTGTGGTAAGTAGTATGCTCCTTGCTCATTGGTTGTTCTGCATTTGCTCATGTGTCCTAAGTCGATATATTCTTTCATAAATGTTCGATAATCTTCTGCTAGTTTCTGATTTTTTGAAAAGATTTTTTCCATGTGTAATAATCTTGCTGCTGCTCTCTTCTTTGAATTATTGTTTGCCAATTCGTGTTCTGGTTGAACTTCGAAAGGTATCCTCACAATGTACCTTCCTTCTTTGTTACGTGATACTGTTTGATTGTAGTATTCTTCGCATGTTGATTCATTAGCTTGGGTTTCTTGTATAACTGTTCCAAGTTCTTCAGATTCCCAGAACTTGCGTATTTGATTGTCCAAATCATTTAGTGTGATATGACATGATAATGATAGTTGTTGAGTGTTGTTGCCAGTATTTCCAGATATAATCCATCCAAAGATGGTCTGTTGGGCTATAGGTGAGCCTGGCTTTCACTTAACGACTCCTTCCTGGAGTATTTCTGCAATTACTTCTGCACCCACAATCATGTCGATTTTACCTGGAATGTTGTATGTAGGATCAGTAGACTGGGCCAAAAAAATTGACTACTTTTTTTTTTGAAAGATATATCGAGAATATCATTCAGAATGACAAAAAAAAATTTTCGTAAAAGTTTGAGCCCTTAATATCAATTTTAAGAGGGCTATCATCGCTAATTTTGATTTTTAGTCATAATTTCATGTTTTGCGTCAGAACTGACAAAACATTGAAGTAAAAAAAATTAATTTTGACTTACTTTTATATAAAATTAAATTCCCTACAAAAAAGGTCTAATTGAAAATTTTCGTCAGACAAGCCGTTTTTGAGTAATTAAGCTTAATAAATTGTTATTTTTCGTTAGTTACAAAATTTCAAATTAAAAAAGTAAAATCGAAGAAAAATAACAATTTATTAAGCTTAATTAATCAAAAACGGCTTGTCTGACGAAAATTTTCAATTAGACCTTTTTTGTAGGGAATTTAATTTTATATAAAAGTACATATGTCAAAATGAATTTTTTTTAATTCAATGTTTTGTCAGTTCTGACGCAAAACATGAAATTATGACTAAAAATCAAAATTAGCGATGATAGCCCTCTTAAAATTGATATTAAGGGCTCAAACTTTTACGAAAATTTTTTTTTGTCATTCTGAATGATATTCTCGATATATCTTAAAAGATTGCAAAGTGATACTAGGAGAAGCGATCGCCCACCAACACCGTCTCCTACTGACAGAATTTTTTATGGAGACAGTGAACGACAACAAACATACAAAAACTTTTGGGAAGATCAAATGGTATAATCTGGAGAAGGAAAAAGGCGAAGCTTTTATTTCGAACATGCAAAACGTTCTGTATAACAACACCGATATAGTTCGAAATGAAGAGAGTACAGCACAAAGTATGTGGGATCTCCTACAGAGAACTTGCAAAGAAAAAGCCAAAACACTGTTAGGGGTTTCAAAAGGACACAACCAACAAGGCAAAGAAACATGGTGGTGGAATGATGAAGCTAAATCAGTTATAAGTAAAAAGAAAATGGCTTTCAAGGCTTGGTCGAAGTGCCCCTCTAATGATACAGAGCAAAAGTCACGCCTCGAAGTGGAATATAGAAACTGCAAGAAAGAAGCGAAGAAGAAGTGCGCCCAAATTCAAGCAAAGAATACAGAAAACCTGTATCGGGAGCTGGATGAAATTTCTACCCCGACAGCTGGTGCTATTCAAGAGCTACGGCAAAACACGAATAAGGGCGCAACTATCTTCAAAATAGCCGCTCAAAGAAGAAGAAATGCCAAGGAGATTTGTTCGCCAAAGTTCATTAACAATGCTCAAGGCCAACTACTTGTGGAAGACAACGAAATTCTTCACAGGTGGCGACAGTATTGTGACGGACTACTAAACGAACAATTTCCAAGGTTATACTTTCCAATAGCTTCACCTAACTTAAGCGAAGTATCCGACGTCACAGTCGAAGAAGTTAGTGAGGCGGTAAAATACTCCAAAAAGGGAAAAGCTGTTGGCCCAGACGAAATACCCTCAGAGTTTTGGAAAAAGATTGGAGACATCGGGTTTAGATGGCTCATGATTCTTGTCTCCAAACTTATACGAGGTGATCGCATGCCTAATCAATGGAGGGAAAGTTACCTTCTTCGAATTTATAAAGGAAAGGGTGATACTCGAAGCTGTGATAATTACCGTTCGATTAAGCTGATGTCACACACCATGAAGATCGTTGAGCGAGTCTTGGGTAGCCGACTGCGAAAAATAATTAGGCTATCTGATGACCAGTGCGGGTTTGTCGGGGGTAAGTCAACCACGGATGCAATCCAGAGTATAAGAATAATTATGGAAAAACATCGGGATTCTTTGGAGGATTTGCATGTCGTATTGGTTGATTTTGAAAAAGCATTCGATCGGCAACCACGAGATCTAATATGGGTGGCCCTCAGGCAACGAGGAGTTCCAGAAACCTATGTGCGGATAATTATGGACATGTATGATGGAGCAGTTACTAAAGTAAGATGCGCAGCTGGAGTCACCGAAGAATTCGAAATCACAGTAGGTGTACACCAGGGAAGTGTCTCTAGTCCCCTGCTCTTTATTACAGTTCTTGATTACCTGCTTGAAGGCAAAGTGACGGATCCAAAAGTGCATCAGTTATTCTTTGCTGACGATGGAGCCATCATAAGTGAAGACCCGATATCCCTACAACGAGCACTTGACGTATGGGTGGATGTTCTAGAAGGAAGTGGGTACCGCATAAGCGCGAAAAAGACAGAATACCTATGCTGCCCATTTTCTGATCCACACAGGCCTATTCCAGACATTTATTTGAATGGAGTAGTGCTTCCCAAGTGTGAAAAGTTTAAATATCTGGGGTCTATGATAAATAACGAAGCTACTTGTGATGACGATATCAATCATCGCGTAAGCGTAGGGTGGATGAAGTGGCGGGAAAATTCTGCTATCTTCTGTGACCGAAAAATGCCCCCTAAGCTGAAAGGAAAGCTCTACAGCACTCACATACGGTTCACAATGTTAGACAATGTACAAAAAGTATGAGAGTAAGCTAACGGCAGCTGAGATGAAGATGCTTCGTATGACAGCAGGAGTTACAAAGCTTGATCGAATTAGAAGTACGAAGATCCGAGGAAGCCTTCATGTTAAGAATACCATTTCCCAAAAAATTGAACACGACCGACTCAGTTGGTATTGCCATGTTCAAAGGAGAGATCCTGAGAACCCCGTCAAAAAGGCAATATCATACAACGTTCCAATTCGGAATAAAAAGAAAGGTAGGCCTAAACACTCCTGGTACAAACAAATGCAAAAACACCAGCATTCAGTTGGCCTCAGAAATGGAACAATACAAAACCGGGAGGCTTGCCGCCGATTTCTGAGGTCAACCCGGCGAACCCCACAGGCGGATCACTAGTGTGAAGCAGATACGTGGGAGAGTTATGATCCCCTCGACATCGAGATCATAACAGCGCCGAAGAAAAGGAAGAAGAAGAAGAAGATTCTCGATATATCTTTCAAAAAAAAAATAGTCAATTTTTTTGGCCCAGTCTAAGGATCAGCTGATATTAAATTTTGTAAATGCTCCCAATTCGTTGTTATACGTGTTGATGGTAGTGTTTTAGTGACATTTTTTAGGACATACAGTGATCCACAAAAGTCTGCGTACAAGGAAGATATTTTTTAAAAATTGCTGTTATTCACAAATGTAAAGTGAATTATTTAAAAAAAAAGGTATTTTTCATTAAAAGAAATTTACCACGTTTTTATTTTCAACAAAAAAAAAATTAAAAAAAATATTCGTATCACAAAAAATTAATAAAAACAAAATAAACCTCTGAAATTCTTCCACAAAAGTCTGCGTACAGGTGAATATTTCTTGCATTACACTCTCTTTAAGTATCGATAAATTTGTTTTTGCATAATATGATTGTTTGTTTATTTTTAATCGTTCTAAACGCGTATTGCAAATCATTGTCTTTGGTTTTTTTTTTGTTTTTAAAGCAAAAAATGGCAAATAAAGAGTTAAGTTTGAGTGAGCGGCAGTTGATTTATTAATCTTTACGTTAAACAAAAAAAGTCGTATGGTGAAATATAAAAAATAACCTGAAGAGCTCGGTCAACGATACAGAGAACGGTAGATCGCTTTAAAAACGCAGGACAGATTAAATCGGAGACAAGATAAGGCCGACCTTCGAAGCTCTTCGAAAGGGATAAGCGTATGATCAAGCGAATGGTGGAGCAAGATCACTTTATAACGGCTAAGACGATAAGCACACGGCTCGAAATATATAACAACAATATAGTGCATCAGGAAACGGTAAGAAGAGCTATTGTTCAAGAGGGGTTTAAGTCACACACACCCAGGAAAAAAACATTGGTCAGTAAAATAAAGAGAAAGAAACGGCTAGCATTTGCAAAAGAGTATGTTAACAAGCCTCCGGACTTCTGGCGTAAGGTTATATTCTCCAGCGAATCAAAATACAACATTTTTGGTTCTGACGGTCGTTTGAGGGTGTGGCGACGACCAGACGATGCTCCTAATCCCAGATGCATAATTAAGACTGCCAAGCACGGTGGTGGAGGTGTTATGGTTTGGGGCTGTATGGCGTCTTTAAAAGTCAGTAAGCTGGAAGTAATAGAAGGATCAATGGATCAATATGTGTATATCGTTATCCTCAAAAGAAATTTGAAAACAAGTGCTGAAATTCTGGGTATATCCAATGACTATTACTTCTAGCAAGATAATGACCCCAAACATACCACCCATAATCGCGCATGTGGCTGGCATATAACACTCCCCACCTGCTACAAACCCCACCACAGAGTCCAGATATTAACCCTATCGAGCACTGCTGGGATGAATTGGAAAAAAAGATCCGAACCCACGATATCCGCAAAAAGGCGCAGTTAAAAGAAGCCTTGTTGCTTGAATGGAGTAAGATCAATAGTTCTTATACAGAAAAACTGGTAGGGTCAATGCAAAACCGTTTGAAAGAAGTTATAAGGCTAAAAGGGTATCCGACCAAATATTAACAGCGAAAGTAGTACAAAAAAATAATTATTTGTCTATATTAACTAACTTTTTTCAATTTCTGTTACAGCTGTACGCAGACTTTTGTGGAAGAATTTCAGAGGTTTATTTTGTTGTTATTAATTTCTTCTTGTTATGAATAATTGTTTTAATTTTTTTTTGTTGAAAATAAAAACCTTGTACATTTCTTTATTAAAAAATATTTCTTTTTTAAACAAATCACTTTAAATTTGTGAATAACAGCAGTTTTTAAAAATATTTCTTCCTTGTACGCAGACTTTTGTGGATCACTGTATGCAGTGGTACAGATGGTTGGATTGCTGCTTAGAGTGATGTTCACCTTATACTTTACAGTGGACACCTCGTGTGAGCCAAGGCCGGATACTGTTGCGTCTACCTTTGTTTTTTGTAGTTGCAGTTTGTTTGCTACATCTTCGGTGATGAACGATGTTGGGAACCTTGGTCTATTAATGCTCTGACACATTGTATGTTGTTGTTAGGTCCACTTATTTTAATTAAAGCTTATGCAAGAAGAACATTGTTGTCTGTTGTGCAGTTGTGAGCCTGCATTCTGCCAGGTTGTGTTGTTTTTTCGACAGCCATTGCACGCCTCGGAATTTCGGAATTTTGTTCAAGGTGTACAGCAGTGTGGTGCTTCCTATGACATTTTTGACAACGTCTAGGGGATAAGCAATTGGACCTGAAATGGCCTGGTTTTAAGCAGTTTATGCATAACTTCTTTTCTCTGGCAAACTCATTTCTCTGGTGTATACCTTTTTTTAAGAACGTTGTGCAATTGTATAATGGATGATCTCCCTTGCATGCCTCGCATTTGGTTTGAAATAAGGTTGTATGGTACGTTTTGGTTTGGTATAACTTATGTTTGACTTCCTTCCGAAAAGAGTTGTCACTCATTGTTTCCATTGATTGGAACCTCTTCTAAATGAACTGCAACAGCGATTCCAATTCTTGAATATCTCTAGGTTTTGTTAGTGATTCCTCGTATAGTTTTTGTGATTCTTTGTCTAGTTTTTGATGAATTATATATGCCACTAACGTCCCCCAGTTTGTTGTGTCTTTTCCAAATTTTTTTATCGCAGCCATACATTCTTGAGTTGTATCCAGTAATTTCTTTAATGAGGTTGCCGATTCTTTTGTTGCACATGGTTGATTCATTAGTTTTGGCATATATGATGTATATATGAGTCGCTTGTTGTTATACCGTTGTTCTATTAGTTGCCAGGCAGTTATGTAATTATCTCCTGTGACCTGCAAATGTCGTATGACGTTTCCTGGTGCAGATCTGTCTCGTTATTATTTCCTGGTGCAGATCTGTCTCGTTATTATTTCCTGCTGTTTCATCTTTCTTCTTCTCTTCTTGAGCTGCGATTGCTGCACGGGCTTCTTCTATCAGTTTTAACATCGTTTCGTACGACGTGTTAATCTGGTCGAAATACCCTTCGTCTAGATATTTATGTTTTTCATCCTTGTATATCTCATTTATTAGGGTATCGTTTAGTACGAATTTGTCCCATTGCTCTTTCAAAGCTTGGCGTTGCTTTGTGAGATTTTCCTGGGTCAGTCGAATTTTTGGTGATTTTTTGAAATTTTTTAGTTGATTTTGAATCACCTCTCCGGTTTCTGTCTGCTTTTCAACGAGTTTATCCATCGTAGCTAGATTTGATTGCTGGGTGTTGATGCTGGATTCTTGCATATGTTAGTTTTAGTACTTAGACCGCGTGCTTGATTTTACTTCTTAGTGTCAGACCTAAGTACTCCTCTTAGTGTTAGCCCTAAGAACGCTTATTTGATTTTTGTTTAATCTCTTAGTGTTAGCCCTAAGAACGCTTATTTGATTTGTATTTAATCTCTTAGTGTTAGCCCTAAAAACGCTTATTTGATTTGTATTTAATCTCTTAGTGTTAGCCCTAAGAACGCTTGGTTTTTTGGTTGAGCCCCCAAAATGTTTGTATTGAACCGATCTTACCTCGGGTGGGGGATTCGATTCAATAAGTGAGAACGCCTTTGTTGATTTACAGACTTATTCTGCTTTATTACTTAAATTGTACCAGTATTTATAGTACCTTTTTTGATTACAATAGTTTATTAATTTTAACCTATTTTGCTTATACATTAATTTTCCTATTTTGTTTATACAATCAATTCCAATATTTCTCAATAATACAATAATATTCTTGACCTATGAAGTAATAATTTAATTCATAAACGGAAGACAAACAAAACGTAAACAATAATAAATTAGGTGTGCATTTTGATGACCTTGCGCTGACCTTGCTGGAAGTTGTCGCCCGTGAGCTTGCAGTATATTACTTAATGGTGTCGATGGCATGGGAGTTTGGTGTCGTCTTCGCGTATTCATGTTGATATCGCCAACAAGTTGAATTATAAATTTTCTTTTTTTTTTAAACAAAATTCGTTTTTGGTACAATTGACATCATTTCAAAACAATTTTATTCCAGATTTCAGTACAATTGAAAAATTTCATTTTCCATCCCTGTCACATCCGAACCAAAGATAGCACGGGCGACACTTGGTCCCCGAATGCTGATGTGACTCTGTATGAGAATGGCTGCATGCCCAACCTATCATTTAATTAAATTAATGTATGTACAAGATGGAACTTTAACGCGAGACCCTAATCCCCTAGTCTGCACGAAAGTCCAACGACTGTATAGTAAAATGCGAGGTCGGAAATTTCTGCCAACTTTTACTCTCCGACATTGAAGAAAGAAATTAGCTTTCCACCAATTTTGAAGTAATTTGAATTTCTAGCGGGGGGGGTGGGGGGGAATGTGCACGGTCTTAAACTTGAGGTTCTTTCAACTTTTCAAAATTTCTTCCAAAAATTTAGTGGGTGTGAGTAGGGTGGCTGAATGCATCCATTGAATTGCCGCCCACTGGAAGTCAGACCAGTTGTCGACGAATTCAATGGCCGCGTTCACTTCGTAGACCGATAGGGTATCTAAGATACTCTAGTATCCGATACGTTGGCGAACGACCAAAACCGGATAGGTAACAACGACGTGAATCGTCCAGGGTTGACCAATTCAACTTCATGCCTAATTTACTACAATTTGTTACGTCTGCTACATACGTAGTTAATTCATAAAAAAACTAGAATACTGGAAACCAAACAATTTTGCACATTTATGTTTGTACAAAACTGAAAATGTTTCATTTACCATAAGGATGAGGAATTGTAGGAATTATACATGATAGATGGGAAGTTTAATTCAAAGTTAAATTCAAATCAAATAAACATCTGACAAATGCAACGGTATATTAAGAACCTAAAAGTGTTATATTTGTCCCGTTAAAAAACAAAAAAATGAGTACAACACAGAGTGTCCGATTTCTTTTTTGATATTAAATTTGCGATTATTTTCTTTTATATTGAATTTCGATGATAATTTGTTAATAAAACTGTAATTTTTGCTAAATATCCAGACTTTATAGTAAAAACTATGTATAAATGCAGAAATCCGCTATTTTCAAACCTTCATCAATTTTATTTTGTGATTTAAAGAGACAAAACTTGTATGTCCGATTTCTTTTTTGATCCACTGTATGTGTATATTGAAGGCATTATAAAAACGTATACAAACAATTTAATATTTTAATATATTATAAACAAATTCACAAATGTACAAACGTTCGACAAAATTGAAACAACAATGAAAAATAATAATTTCGTTTTGACATTAAGCATTCACAATAGAAGATAAATTCATAAGAGACAACAAAAAATCATCCACCACGGCAAATGATATTGAATTCACCACACCATTTTCATTCACGGAACCAGAATCGCTTATTTGCACCAAGTGAATCGAAAAAGTGAAAGCAATGCATGACAGCAATAATGACACTTAAAAATCTCACCATGCTGTGGTGAGTTTCGTAGAGTTTTCTTGTGACGATTAGGGGGAGAATACTAAAATGTTATCGAATCACAACAATCCTCACAAGGAATAGTCACAAGAGCTTGTGACTTGTGACTCCTCACAAGGGGGAGACTCGGGCTGTTAGACTGATTTCGGTAGGGGATTTTGCTGAGGCATCAAATACTACCCTTAATTTTGTAGTTGAGCTGTTTGGATTACTAACAGCGTGGTGTGGTAAGTAGTATGCTCCTTGCTCATTGGTTGTTCTGCATTTGCTCATGTGTCCTAAGTCGATATATTCTTTCATAAATGTTCGATAATCTTCTGCTAGTTTCTGATTTTTTGAAAAGATTTTTTCCATGTGTAATAATCTTGCTGCTGCTCTCTTCTTTGAATTATTGTTTGCCAATTCGTGTTCTGGTTGAACTTCGAAAGGTATCCTCACAATGTACCTTCCTTCTTTGTTACGTGATACTGTTTGATTGTAGTATTCTTCGCATGTTGATTCATTAGCTTGGGTTTCTTGTATAACTGTTCCAAGTTCTTCAGATTCCCAGAACTTGCGTATTTGATTGTCCAAATCATTTAGTGTGATATGACATGATAATGATAGTTGTTGAGTGTTGTTGCCAGTATTTCCAGATATAATCCATCCAAAGATGGTCTGTTGGGCTATAGGTGAGCCTGGCTTTCACTTAACGACTCCTTCCTGGAGTATTTCTGCAATTACTTCTGCACCCACAATCATGTCGATTTTACCTGGAATGTTGTATGTAGGATCAGTAGACTGGGCCAAAAAAATTGACTACTTTTTTTTTTGAAAGATATATCGAGAATATCATTCAGAATGACAAAAAAAAATTTTCGTAAAAGTTTGAGCCCTTAATATCAATTTTAAGAGGGCTATCATCGCTAATTTTGATTTTTAGTCATAATTTCATGTTTTGCGTCAGAACTGACAAAACATTGAAGTAAAAAAAATTAATTTTGACTTACTTTTATATAAAATTAAATTCCCTACAAAAAAGGTCTAATTGAAAATTTTCGTCAGACAAGCCGTTTTTGAGTAATTAAGCTTAATAAATTGTTATTTTTCGTTAGTTACAAAATTTCAAATTAAAAAAGTAAAATCGAAGAAAAATAACAATTTATTAAGCTTAATTAATCAAAAACGGCTTGTCTGACGAAAATTTTCAATTAGACCTTTTTTGTAGGGAATTTAATTTTATATAAAAGTACATATGTCAAAATGAATTTTTTTTAATTCAATGTTTTGTCAGTTCTGACGCAAAACATGAAATTATGACTAAAAATCAAAATTAGCGATGATAGCCCTCTTAAAATTGATATTAAGGGCTCAAACTTTTACGAAAATTTTTTTTTGTCATTCTGAATGATATTCTCGATATATCTTAAAAGATTGCAAAGTGATACTAGGAGAAGCGATCGCCCACCAACACCGTCTCCTACTGACAGAATTTTTTATGGAGACAGTGAACGACAACAAACATACAAAAACTTTTGGGAAGATCAAATGGTATAATCTGGAGAAGGAAAAAGGCGAAGCTTTTATTTCGAACATGCAAAACGTTCTGTATAACAACACCGATATAGTTCGAAATGAAGAGAGTACAGCACAAAGTATGTGGGATCTCCTACAGAGAACTTGCAAAGAAAAAGCCAAAACACTGTTAGGGGTTTCAAAAGGACACAACCAACAAGGCAAAGAAACATGGTGGTGGAATGATGAAGCTAAATCAGTTATAAGTAAAAAGAAAATGGCTTTCAAGGCTTGGTCGAAGTGCCCCTCTAATGATACAGAGCAAAAGTCACGCCTCGAAGTGGAATATAGAAACTGCAAGAAAGAAGCGAAGAAGAAGTGCGCCCAAATTCAAGCAAAGAATACAGAAAACCTGTATCGGGAGCTGGATGAAATTTCTACCCCGACAGCTGGTGCTATTCAAGAGCTACGGCAAAACACGAATAAGGGCGCAACTATCTTCAAAATAGCCGCTCAAAGAAGAAGAAATGCCAAGGAGATTTGTTCGCCAAAGTTCATTAACAATGCTCAAGGCCAACTACTTGTGGAAGACAACGAAATTCTTCACAGGTGGCGACAGTATTGTGACGGACTACTAAACGAACAATTTCCAAGGTTATACTTTCCAATAGCTTCACCTAACTTAAGCGAAGTATCCGACGTCACAGTCGAAGAAGTTAGTGAGGCGGTAAAATACTCCAAAAAGGGAAAAGCTGTTGGCCCAGACGAAATACCCTCAGAGTTTTGGAAAAAGATTGGAGACATCGGGTTTAGATGGCTCATGATTCTTGTCTCCAAACTTATACGAGGTGATCGCATGCCTAATCAATGGAGGGAAAGTTACCTTCTTCGAATTTATAAAGGAAAGGGTGATACTCGAAGCTGTGATAATTACCGTTCGATTAAGCTGATGTCACACACCATGAAGATCGTTGAGCGAGTCTTGGGTAGCCGACTGCGAAAAATAATTAGGCTATCTGATGACCAGTGCGGGTTTGTCGGGGGTAAGTCAACCACGGATGCAATCCAGAGTATAAGAATAATTATGGAAAAACATCGGGATTCTTTGGAGGATTTGCATGTCGTATTGGTTGATTTTGAAAAAGCATTCGATCGGCAACCACGAGATCTAATATGGGTGGCCCTCAGGCAACGAGGAGTTCCAGAAACCTATGTGCGGATAATTATGGACATGTATGATGGAGCAGTTACTAAAGTAAGATGCGCAGCTGGAGTCACCGAAGAATTCGAAATCACAGTAGGTGTACACCAGGGAAGTGTCTCTAGTCCCCTGCTCTTTATTACAGTTCTTGATTACCTGCTTGAAGGCAAAGTGACGGATCCAAAAGTGCATCAGTTATTCTTTGCTGACGATGGAGCCATCATAAGTGAAGACCCGATATCCCTACAACGAGCACTTGACGTATGGGTGGATGTTCTAGAAGGAAGTGGGTACCGCATAAGCGCGAAAAAGACAGAATACCTATGCTGCCCATTTTCTGATCCACACAGGCCTATTCCAGACATTTATTTGAATGGAGTAGTGCTTCCCAAGTGTGAAAAGTTTAAATATCTGGGGTCTATGATAAATAACGAAGCTACTTGTGATGACGATATCAATCATCGCGTAAGCGTAGGGTGGATGAAGTGGCGGGAAAATTCTGCTATCTTCTGTGACCGAAAAATGCCCCCTAAGCTGAAAGGAAAGCTCTACAGCACTCACATACGGTTCACAATGTTAGACAATGTACAAAAAGTATGAGAGTAAGCTAACGGCAGCTGAGATGAAGATGCTTCGTATGACAGCAGGAGTTACAAAGCTTGATCGAATTAGAAGTACGAAGATCCGAGGAAGCCTTCATGTTAAGAATACCATTTCCCAAAAAATTGAACACGACCGACTCAGTTGGTATTGCCATGTTCAAAGGAGAGATCCTGAGAACCCCGTCAAAAAGGCAATATCATACAACGTTCCAATTCGGAATAAAAAGAAAGGTAGGCCTAAACACTCCTGGTACAAACAAATGCAAAAACACCAGCATTCAGTTGGCCTCAGAAATGGAACAATACAAAACCGGGAGGCTTGCCGCCGATTTCTGAGGTCAACCCGGCGAACCCCACAGGCGGATCACTAGTGTGAAGCAGATACGTGGGAGAGTTATGATCCCCTCGACATCGAGATCATAACAGCGCCGAAGAAAAGGAAGAAGAAGAAGAAGATTCTCGATATATCTTTCAAAAAAAAAATAGTCAATTTTTTTGGCCCAGTCTAAGGATCAGCTGATATTAAATTTTGTAAATGCTCCCAATTCGTTGTTATACGTGTTGATGGTAGTGTTTTAGTGACATTTTTTAGGACATACAGTGATCCACAAAAGTCTGCGTACAAGGAAGATATTTTTTAAAAATTGCTGTTATTCACAAATGTAAAGTGAATTATTTAAAAAAAAAGGTATTTTTCATTAAAAGAAATTTACCACGTTTTTATTTTCAACAAAAAAAAAATTAAAAAAAATATTCGTATCACAAAAAATTAATAAAAACAAAATAAACCTCTGAAATTCTTCCACAAAAGTCTGCGTACAGGTGAATATTTCTTGCATTACACTCTCTTTAAGTATCGATAAATTTGTTTTTGCATAATATGATTGTTTGTTTATTTTTAATCGTTCTAAACGCGTATTGCAAATCATTGTCTTTGGTTTTTTTTTTGTTTTTAAAGCAAAAAATGGCAAATAAAGAGTTAAGTTTGAGTGAGCGGCAGTTGATTTATTAATCTTTACGTTAAACAAAAAAAGTCGTATGGTGAAATATAAAAAATAACCTGAAGAGCTCGGTCAACGATACAGAGAACGGTAGATCGCTTTAAAAACGCAGGACAGATTAAATCGGAGACAAGATAAGGCCGACCTTCGAAGCTCTTCGAAAGGGATAAGCGTATGATCAAGCGAATGGTGGAGCAAGATCACTTTATAACGGCTAAGACGATAAGCACACGGCTCGAAATATATAACAACAATATAGTGCATCAGGAAACGGTAAGAAGAGCTATTGTTCAAGAGGGGTTTAAGTCACACACACCCAGGAAAAAAACATTGGTCAGTAAAATAAAGAGAAAGAAACGGCTAGCATTTGCAAAAGAGTATGTTAACAAGCCTCCGGACTTCTGGCGTAAGGTTATATTCTCCAGCGAATCAAAATACAACATTTTTGGTTCTGACGGTCGTTTGAGGGTGTGGCGACGACCAGACGATGCTCCTAATCCCAGATGCATAATTAAGACTGCCAAGCACGGTGGTGGAGGTGTTATGGTTTGGGGCTGTATGGCGTCTTTAAAAGTCAGTAAGCTGGAAGTAATAGAAGGATCAATGGATCAATATGTGTATATCGTTATCCTCAAAAGAAATTTGAAAACAAGTGCTGAAATTCTGGGTATATCCAATGACTATTACTTCTAGCAAGATAATGACCCCAAACATACCACCCATAATCGCGCATGTGGCTGGCATATAACACTCCCCACCTGCTACAAACCCCACCACAGAGTCCAGATATTAACCCTATCGAGCACTGCTGGGATGAATTGGAAAAAAAGATCCGAACCCACGATATCCGCAAAAAGGCGCAGTTAAAAGAAGCCTTGTTGCTTGAATGGAGTAAGATCAATAGTTCTTATACAGAAAAACTGGTAGGGTCAATGCAAAACCGTTTGAAAGAAGTTATAAGGCTAAAAGGGTATCCGACCAAATATTAACAGCGAAAGTAGTACAAAAAAATAATTATTTGTCTATATTAACTAACTTTTTTCAATTTCTGTTACAGCTGTACGCAGACTTTTGTGGAAGAATTTCAGAGGTTTATTTTGTTGTTATTAATTTCTTCTTGTTATGAATAATTGTTTTAATTTTTTTTTGTTGAAAATAAAAACCTTGTACATTTCTTTATTAAAAAATATTTCTTTTTTAAACAAATCACTTTAAATTTGTGAATAACAGCAGTTTTTAAAAATATTTCTTCCTTGTACGCAGACTTTTGTGGATCACTGTATGCAGTGGTACAGATGGTTGGATTGCTGCTTAGAGTGATGTTCACCTTATACTTTACAGTGGACACCTCGTGTGAGCCAAGGCCGGATACTGTTGCGTCTACCTTTGTTTTTTGTAGTTGCAGTTTGTTTGCTACATCTTCGGTGATGAACGATGTTGGGAACCTTGGTCTATTAATGCTCTGACACATTGTATGTTGTTGTTAGGTCCACTTATTTTAATTAAAGCTTATGCAAGAAGAACATTGTTGTCTGTTGTGCAGTTGTGAGCCTGCATTCTGCCAGGTTGTGTTGTTTTTTCGACAGCCATTGCACGCCTCGGAATTTCGGAATTTTGTTCAAGGTGTACAGCAGTGTGGTGCTTCCTATGACATTTTTGACAACGTCTAGGGGATAAGCAATTGGACCTGAAATGGCCTGGTTTTAAGCAGTTTATGCATAACTTCTTTTCTCTGGCAAACTCATTTCTCTGGTGTATACCTTTTTTTAAGAACGTTGTGCAATTGTATAATGGATGATCTCCCTTGCATGCCTCGCATTTGGTTTGAAATAAGGTTGTATGGTACGTTTTGGTTTGGTATAACTTATGTTTGACTTCCTTCCGAAAAGAGTTGTCACTCATTGTTTCCATTGATTGGAACCTCTTCTAAATGAACTGCAACAGCGATTCCAATTCTTGAATATCTCTAGGTTTTGTTAGTGATTCCTCGTATAGTTTTTGTGATTCTTTGTCTAGTTTTTGATGAATTATATATGCCACTAACGTCCCCCAGTTTGTTGTGTCTTTTCCAAATTTTTTTATCGCAGCCATACATTCTTGAGTTGTATCCAGTAATTTCTTTAATGAGGTTGCCGATTCTTTTGTTGCACATGGTTGATTCATTAGTTTTGGCATATATGATGTATATATGAGTCGCTTGTTGTTATACCGTTGTTCTATTAGTTGCCAGGCAGTTATGTAATTATCTCCTGTGACCTGCAAATGTCGTATGACGTTTCCTGGTGCAGATCTGTCTCGTTATTATTTCCTGGTGCAGATCTGTCTCGTTATTATTTCCTGCTGTTTCATCTTTCTTCTTCTCTTCTTGAGCTGCGATTGCTGCACGGGCTTCTTCTATCAGTTTTAACATCGTTTCGTACGACGTGTTAATCTGGTCGAAATACCCTTCGTCTAGATATTTATGTTTTTCATCCTTGTATATCTCATTTATTAGGGTATCGTTTAGTACGAATTTGTCCCATTGCTCTTTCAAAGCTTGGCGTTGCTTTGTGAGATTTTCCTGGGTCAGTCGAATTTTTGGTGATTTTTTGAAATTTTTTAGTTGATTTTGAATCACCTCTCCGGTTTCTGTCTGCTTTTCAACGAGTTTATCCATCGTAGCTAGATTTGATTGCTGGGTGTTGATGCTGGATTCTTGCATATGTTAGTTTTAGTACTTAGACCGCGTGCTTGATTTTACTTCTTAGTGTCAGACCTAAGTACTCCTCTTAGTGTTAGCCCTAAGAACGCTTATTTGATTTTTGTTTAATCTCTTAGTGTTAGCCCTAAGAACGCTTATTTGATTTGTATTTAATCTCTTAGTGTTAGCCCTAAAAACGCTTATTTGATTTGTATTTAATCTCTTAGTGTTAGCCCTAAGAACGCTTGGTTTTTTGGTTGAGCCCCCAAAATGTTTGTATTGAACCGATCTTACCTCGGGTGGGGGATTCGATTCAATAAGTGAGAACGCCTTTGTTGATTTACAGACTTATTCTGCTTTATTACTTAAATTGTACCAGTATTTATAGTACCTTTTTTGATTACAATAGTTTATTAATTTTAACCTATTTTGCTTATACATTAATTTTCCTATTTTGTTTATACAATCAATTCCAATATTTCTCAATAATACAATAATATTCTTGACCTATGAAGTAATAATTTAATTCATAAACGGAAGACAAACAAAACGTAAACAATAATAAATTAGGTGTGCATTTTGATGACCTTGCGCTGACCTTGCTGGAAGTTGTCGCCCGTGAGCTTGCAGTATATTACTTAATGGTGTCGATGGCATGGGAGTTTGGTGTCGTCTTCGCGTATTCATGTTGATATCGCCAACAAGTTGAATTATAAATTTTCTTTTTTTTTTAAACAAAATTCGTTTTTGGTACAATTGACATCATTTCAAAACAATTTTATTCCAGATTTCAGTACAATTGAAAAATTTCATTTTCCATCCCTGTCACATCCGAACCAAAGATAGCACGGGCGACACTTGGTCCCCGAATGCTGATGTGACTCTGTATGAGAATGGCTGCATGCCCAACCTATCATTTAATTAAATTAATGTATGTACAAGATGGAACTTTAACGCGAGACCCTAATCCCCTAGTCTGCACGAAAGTCCAACGACTGTATAGTAAAATGCGAGGTCGGAAATTTCTGCCAACTTTTACTCTCCGACATTGAAGAAAGAAATTAGCTTTCCACCAATTTTGAAGTAATTTGAATTTCTAGCGGGGGGGGTGGGGGGGAATGTGCACGGTCTTAAACTTGAGGTTCTTTCAACTTTTCAAAATTTCTTCCAAAAATTTAGTGGGTGTGAGTAGGGTGGCTGAATGCATCCATTGAATTGCCGCCCACTGGAAGTCAGACCAGTTGTCGACGAATTCAATGGCCGCGTTCACTTCGTAGACCGATAGGGTATCTAAGATACTCTAGTATCCGATACGTTGGCGAACGACCAAAACCGGATAGGTAACAACGACGTGAATCGTCCAGGGTTGACCAATTCAACTTCATGCCTAATTTACTACAATTTGTTACGTCTGCTACATACGTAGTTAATTCATAAAAAAACTAGAATACTGGAAACCAAACAATTTTGCACATTTATGTTTGTACAAAACTGAAAATGTTTCATTTACCATAAGGATGAGGAATTGTAGGAATTATACATGATAGATGGGAAGTTTATTTTTGGAGACAAACAATTTTCTTTGGCATAATCAAAGAATTTGGATTATGAACACATGATTTAAAGATATTTTTTAATGCTGAATTTATTGTACAAGGTATGTTGCGACGATTTATTCAGCAAGATACCATTTGCTAATCCGCAAAACAAACAAATAATATTATATATATGTATGTATACTGGATTACAAATCCTATGAATTTTTTTGTATTATAATAATTCATTAAATATTTAAGAATATAATATGGTATAGCCCTTATAAATATATACAACTGACAATGTCTATTAAGTTTTTAGTTCAAATTTTTGATAATCCGGATAATGAGGAAAGGTAAATTGAAAAGGGCAGATTTTTTAACCACAAATTATCTTTTTTTTTGTGAGCTTTAAGCCGACAGAGTTAAGCTACGATTTATTTTAGTGCTTGTTCGCATTTGGTGAGCAGACGCTGTGTTTCAAGGTACGTACACATAAATATTACCAAAAAAACTTTTTAAAAATAATAAAAACCAAGAACTGGTAATTATATTGAAACTGTTTATTTTTAAGGAGCGCAGTACACTTGTCGAAGAGAGCTCCAGTACGATCATTTTCCATTTTAATTGGAGTAAATCCACCTTCAGCCCAATAATTATGTGGCTTTTTGACCAGCCATTTTCACTTCGCTTATTAAAAATGAATAAGTCCAACTAACATACTCTCCAGAGCGAAACTCTTGAAATCTGACAAAAAAAACTCCCATACAACTCTCTTATATTCCATTGTTATACCTAAGTATTAATATCTTGTTATAAAACTGAACTGGGTTTCATAACATTTTTATTTTAAGAGGTAAACACTTTTGCAGCTTAAATCTACTTAAATCTTATAGCTAAACTATTTTCTCTTCTTGCAATTAGATTATATAAGCTTATAGTCTTAAAAGAATCCTTTTCTGAAAACTCAGCTCTAAGAAAACTTGTAAAAAGCCCGATGATGGAATAAACTTCCGAAAAGCGTCACTTCTGTATATTTATTAAATAAATGTTGTTAAATTTAAAAATAAAATATTTAAAATTTTTTTAACAAAATCAAAACATTTTTCTTTACTAAAATTCAACTAAATAATATGTCCATATAATCCCATAACAAGTCATGTTTAAGAGTTAAGATCATTTCATATTTCTATGAAAACACTAAAAGAATTTGAGTTTAATACCTCCTATATCAAGAAACAATCCGAAGTTCACAGAATAAAAGCTCTGCAGTAGGATCCGAATGAGATCTTTAATGCAACAAACTTCACTTTTCTCAATTAGTAAATTAGTACTAGACGTAACAAATGTTAAAAAGTTACAGTTCGGCCAACCCTGTACTAGACACAAAAGAAAATCGATCAGCTGAAATGTCAGCTGTTCTTCAAAATTCCCCTTGGATAGTTAAGTATACCAAACATTTTTGGATAGCTTTAGATTTCTGCTTGACATCAGCTGTTTCGTTAATCAGTTGTTTTTTTCTATGGGATTACAACAACACCAACAAATCCGGATACCTTTGGATACGTACCCGAACGCGACCAATGACGGTGGTAGTTCAATAAGCTGGGGTGAAAAGTGCGAGTAGGATAAGTGGTGGGGTCTCAACTGCGTTCGCTCACTCTCGCAAATACGCGGGGTGTAGCTGAATGATGACGCGATCGAGATCCACACTTGCTGATTGGCCGAAAGCATTTGGGAGCTGGAAAAAATAAAGATGTCGTCCAGGCAAGGTGAAAGCCTGGAAGGGCACTTTTTAACCATCTTGAGATTGAACCGGAGGTTCGAGAATACGGAGAAGAAATATTGAGAGTAAAGAAAGAAATTCAAGGCGATTTTTTTATAAAGTGAAAATTTAAAGAAAAGGTGAACATTGGAGGAAGTGCTAAGTAAAAAAAAGGAAAACGAAGGAAAGAACTTTGATAGCAGCTGGGAAAGGGAAGTTGGCAGAAATTCAGGAAATCAAAGATAAGTATTTACTTTGTCT
Source organism: Philhelius festivus (assembly GCA_963931855.1). Lineage (NCBI taxonomy): Eukaryota > Metazoa > Arthropoda > Insecta > Diptera > Syrphidae > Philhelius > Philhelius festivus. The sequence continues at coordinate 100,167,319 of OZ007555.1, forward strand.
TCTACCTACTTGGTAGTAATGTGCATTTCGTTTGACGTCTTTCGTTTCGTCCAAATTTAGTAAATTGAGTGGAAAAAAAAAGAACTTGTTTGTCGTTTGGCTTTCGTTCCGTGAAAATTCCGATAAAGCAGAACTCGTGACCCGGGAAAAAAGTCTTTGTTCGTTCGGGACAAAGTGTTAACGGTCCATCTTCTTTTGTCTAAATCACTTCTTTGTTCTTTAAAATTCTTAAAAGATCTTGGGTTTTAATCCTACTTGCAAGGTTTCCCAAATTAATTACAATTTTTTTAAATTCCTTTTTTTTTATCTATTTAAAATTTCTTCGTCGTTGGTTCCGCTTCAAAGGGTTTGTAATTTCCTTTAATTCGAAAAAAAAATTATTGGCGCCCATTTTTTTCTTTTATTTTTTTTTTCAGGAACACCCTATTCCTATTCATTTTTTTTGTTATCAAAATTAATTTTGATAACATTTGATTAAACGAACGATTAATCAATATTCCAATTTTCTTTCAATTAAACCCACCCCAAACTGAGCTAGTGGGCGGCAGCACTGTGTTTGCTGTCGGTGGTGAAAATTTCCGAACAGTTCCATTGATTGACATTCGTGCGTCATACGTAATTTTCAGTATCTAATTCTTATCTAATTTTACTCTTCGCGACGCGCGCCGGTATTATTTTATCCGTGATTGTTTTGATTTTAAATTAATTATTCTGAGTCTGCGGATTGTCTTCCGCCAGCATAATCCTTTGTAATTTTATTGATTCATCCTAAAGTTAATTTACCGCGTTCGGGAAATTATCATTACAAGAAGAAAAATCGCAAACTTAAAGTTTTTATTACTGTACAAATAAAAACTGAATTTCCAAAAAAAATATTGAGCCGTTTTTGATATAGAATTTTCCAAAAAAAAAAAAAAAAAATTTTTTCAAAAATTCAAAAAAATTTTTTTTTAAGTCTTGAAATTCAATGTTTTCTAAACTTTTTAGAAGCTTCTCTATGAAAAAATTTCATTAAAATCCGTTCTGCCGGTAATGATAAATTCGAAAAAATGGTTCTATGGTAGGTACAGTCAGTAATATCCTAACTTCAATTTTTCATTATTAAATTATAGACTGTAAGAATTTTATGAAAATTCTCGGAGCCGTTTTCGAAAAAAATACGTTTTTTTGGGTAAAACAAAACTTTTTTGCTCAAGTCTTGTAGATTATATTAAGAAATTTTTATTTATCAAGTTTGAAAACAAAATCGAGCATGGGGTTTTCGAAATATTGAGTTTCCAAAAAAAATTTTGTTTTTAATCAAAAAAAAAGAAGTTGAAAAATTTGGATGAGCTTTAGCATACAAAAAATGCTAAGATCGGTTGTACCGTTTTCGAGAAAATCAAAAACAAAATATAGTTCCTAGGAGTCTTCCAAAAATAATCATTTTTTGGGAAAAATTTCCAACCATTACCTAGCTCTAACCAAATGAAATTTTATGTTTTTTTTTTTTTAATTCTGTGGGACAGTTTTTAAGAAAAAAGATAATTATAAAATTTCGAAAAAAAAAAACATATTAGTCCAGTCAAAGCGTCATGAAAAAGGGACTGACCTTGCGCCCAGAGGCATGGTCTTTTTTTTTCATAGATCGATAAGGACTGATGAGAAAGTTGTTTAAACTATCAACTTTAAATTAAATTAATTACTATGTACCATGTACCTGCATATGAAAAACACCCTATCCAGATTTCGAACACCCTATCACACTTTATATTCACACAATTTATTCTCCCACAAATCCATACTGCAATATCAGCACACTTTATATTCACACAACTTATTTTCCCACAAATCCATACTGCAAGATCAGCACTCTCTACAGGTGCCTGCTCGCCTATCCCATTACATTTTTCTTCCCATAGAATTATGCACACTCTTTACAGGTGCTTCCTATCCCATTACATTTTTGTTCCCACAAAATTATTATTGTCGAATTGCATTTATTTTAGTATAAATAGTCTTACAAATTAAGAATAAAATCAATTTCAATTTAGAAGTCAGAATACTTTGTTTTATTTGTTATTACTACCCCCCACCCGAGGTAAGGAGTAATATTCAACTATTCAAGTTATAAGTCGGAATCAAAAGAGGTCTCGACTCTAAACAAAAGTCTTAAAACCAAATTTGCACCAACTGACAACTTTTTTTACCAAAGTTATTGGTAAAAATGTGTGTTTGTGCCAGTTTTTGGTTATTTGCGAATATCTCGGCTCCAGTATCTCGTACAGAAAAAACTAAAACATACATATATTTATTCATAATAACATTAACTATTATGTTATGGAACAAACAATTTGTTTAAACAAATAAAAAAGGTCATAGTAAGTTAAAATAATTTTTTGTTTGAAATCACAAATCAGTTCATTTAACAATGCAATTTTTATTTTTTATTTTTAAAGTATTTTTAATTTCCTACAATTTAAAATAAAAAAACAACCCTCTACGACTAACGGAAGCCGAGTAATAAATTAATGAACAGCGCACTCACGCAATTTTATGATCTTACGTCTTAATTAATATCTCAGCCCCAGTATGCCGCAAAGTAAGAAAACTTTATAGCCAAACCACAATCTCGCGTTTGGTCGGTCGGGCTTTGACATTTTGAATAAAAACAATAGACTCTTATGAGGCAATCTGAAATGTTACCTCCGGCGTTGCGACCGCTTTATATCGTAATATCGTAAACGTCAGACCAACGCCAGGCCAAAGCAAAAGTAGATCTATTTTCTATTCGGTCGGGCGTTTGACAGTTCATTGTCGGCCGTATTTTGTATTTGTTTTGAAAATTAGAAATTGAAGTGAAATAAGAAGTAAGTAATTGAAGTTCTTTTTTTATAAATAATTAAATCAAAAAAAGTGTGGTTAATTATATTGTTTCAGAAATCTTTAACCCGGCTGTATGAACCCTATTAACTTTGAACCACCAAACTATCAACAATCGGCGGCGCACTGTGGTCCAAAATGACTTTTTTCGTTGCAAAAATCATAACTTTTGAACACGTGAAGCTATCGCAATAATTTTTTTTTCCCTTAAATGTAATTTCCAAGGCTATACAAATTGTGAATTTTAAGAAAATTACTTTACAGGGTGTTTCAGAATAATTGGTTGATGTAAGATTTTCTTAGAAAAAGGAGTTAACAGAATAAAGTCTGAAAGTAAACCTTTTAAAAACAGTCCTAAATTCTTAAAACTTTGTAAAAAAAAAGTTTTTGACTATTCAAGTGAATTCATAACAACAGTGGATGCTTAAAGTAAACGCACCAATTTCAGAAATATTTTTTAAGGAGTATTATAAAACAGTATTTTTTCATGTTGTGGGGCATCAGTTTATTCTATAAACTGTTTGACTGATATATTTTATATGAAACAGTGTAGGAAAAAAGTAAACGGACGAAAAAAAAAATAAAAAAAAAAATAAAAAAAAAATAAAAAAAAAAATAAAAAAAAAATAAAATAGAATATAAAATTTATATTAACAAAATAAAATAGAATACATTATAAATATTTGTTTACAATTAACTACTATAGATCTAATTTTCAGAAAAAAATTAATCGGCATCGTTATCATTTTCAACAATTAATAGACCTATTAGTTCTGGGCAGTAACTCTTTTTCAGCTCTTTTTTTGATCTAACGTGTCTTAAAGATGAAACAAGTGGATCTGATGATATAGCTAGCATATTAAATAAATCTTCATTTTGTCGTTTCCGTGAGACTTTGCATGTACGAGTATTTGAGTATCGATATCGCTTGTAGTCTTTATTCCTTGATTCCTGTGCTTCTTCTGAAAGCTCCCCGATTGGCAAAATTTGATGTCTTATAAGTTCCCCTCCATGGTCCAAAATTTTGTGCAGAGTTGGTGTCAGGAGTTTGTAGCTGTATTTGGCTTTTAAAAGATCCGAAGTGGTTTTGGTATACTCGTTGAATTTATCTACATTAAAAGATTCTTTAGATGACAGCGCATTTAAAATAACTTGCAGTTTCTTTTTAAGATCCTTGTCTACTCGGGTTATAGCTGACGTAAGTTCTGGATTTTCAAAAAATCTATATATATCCATTGTCATAGTTTATATATATCTCCATAATGTATATGCACAAGGATTATTTTACCTGTGAAATTTAAGCTTAACAATATGGGGTATCGGAAGAAAATTATTATTCCTACCTGTTTTATTAGATCATAAAATACGAGTAATAATCCAAAATTAAATAATTCTTTCAACTTTGTATATGGAGTAGGCAATAAAGCTATTAATCCTTTTCTTTTGGCAAGTTAATCTATGTTTAGGTACTATTAGAATAAGATCAATAAATATTTACAATAATTTAAGTTAAGGGAAATTTATTCAAAGAGGGTCTTCAAAGTGGGCGGATTAAAGAAATTTAATGTTCAATAAAGTAATCAATAGTTTGTGTACAATATTTTATATTTATTTTTTTTTAATAATAATTGGCATTTGTATAAAAAGGGGCGTAGAAGTGGGCGTTTTTTTTTGTCAAAATCAAGATAGTAATAAAACGATTTTTAATTAAAAAGAAAATTTCACGTTCTCGACTATTTTAATAATTAAAATAATTGAAATTTTCCATAAGGGAATTTGCTTTTAAGACCAAAAGGTCAGCAATGGGAACACGACTTTTTTTAAACAAATTACAATTTCTCTGAAGGTTGCAAATAGTTGCAGCTACAATTTTGCATATGGTTGAAGAAATAGTTAGGGTAAACTATCATGGTCAATTTTCTGCGCGAACTCGCGAGTATTTTTTTGTAGCTCTATTCAAACCGAAAAAATCTGCCAAAAAAGGGTGTTTTTTGTTTAATTTATTAAAAATATTAAATATTTTTTTATTTTTTTTTTAATTAAAATTTTGATTTACGCACAAATAATACAACTAGAATAAACTATAGAAAATTAATATTTTACATTTAATATGCCAAAATTTCAAATACGAAAACAAAGAAGTTAGTTTTTTCTGCTTTTTTTTAACTCTAGAACGAAATTGACCAACTTTGAAAAGCTCTATAAGTCAAACTAGTTAGCGGAAAATTTTTTTGTTTGCTGTTTTTGAAGCTCCGTTTATATTTCTATTAGAAATAAAAAACAAAACTTTAAAAATAAAACATCGAAAATAGTATTTTTGCCACGAAATTTTCCTTTTCGGACCACAGTGCGGCGCCGGCGTGGATAGCGGCACAGTGCACCATCATGAAAGCATTGGAAGCACGTCTTGCGATTCTTTTGAACAGTTTGTAGGTAATGTATATCGAAAAAGATAATACACTTAATCATAATTAACTTACAGACACTTGATTTAAATGCCTCATACCCAGCATAGCTCACAACACCGAACAAGGAAAAGTCAAGGAGGTCATCAAGATCATCCATATCGGCCATATCCATCTCTTGTTTAAGAAAATAGCTTTACAAATTAACTATTTTAAATGCCCAAAATTTAAAATACGCAATATTATATACCTTGTAAATTAATAAACAGTAACAAAATTCATTGAAATATAACAATTAAGTAGGTACTTATCAAAGATGTCATGGAAATGTCAGTCAACGCTCGAGGTTTGAAGCTAAATTTCGTTTTACAAATGCTACGGTCGCGCTTTTTGACACACAAAATCGTATATACGATCAAACGCCCATTTAACGCCGGACCGACGAACGCGAGATTGTGATTTGGCCATTATAGTTAATAACAATATTTTCTATCAACTTGCGTTTAATTCAATATGTTTAAACAAAAAGATAAAAAGTTACCGTTGGTATTTTTTGTTTTGGTTTTAATGTTTTTTTCATAATTATTGAGAAAAAACTGTGTTTAACGGTACATTTTTTAGTTTTGGTATTTTTTATAGTCCTGCCAGTTTTCTATTGCGGACAGTTAATCTCCGGATCTACAGAACCGATTTTCAAAAAACTTGTTGCAACTTGATTGTTTTTATGTTTTCTAAGATAATTTACTACAATTTGACCAAAAAGTTATGAACAAAAAAAAATGGCGACCTATTTATTCATTATTTAAAAAAAAATATGTCATTATCCAATAAAGTTTCTAATAAAATTCCCAAAAATCGTGTTTTTTGGCGTTCTAGACCGTACTACGAGTAGTACTTACCTTAATTTACAACAATATCCCTGGTATTGTATGTCCACGTTAGTTCACAAACTTTTAATTCATAGCCCCGAAATAATAAAATATTCATGTCCTTATTCGGAATTCCCCCCCCCCCCCCACCAAAATGCACTTTTTTTTTAATGAATCGATAAAAGTGTACTGTTGATAAAAAAAACATCAAATTATGGAGGAGAAACACTTTTTTATGGTAAAAAAGTGAAGTAAAAAAAAATGAATATAGGCCATAGGGTAAATTCAGTTTCTTAAAATCCAGATTCTGTAAATGCAAAAGAAAAAGTGCAGAAACCCAACCTCGCACCTACCCCAAATCCTATAGTGTGCCCAAGCACTGTTTATACGCCGCCGTAATGCGTAAGCAAGCAAAAAAAGCAAATAGATATCCCATACAAAAGTAGTTATCCGAATCAATACTTCCAAATCGGAACTTGTCTGCTTTAGGAGACCTTCAACTGGTAGAGGCCTTCGCACCGCAACAATTTGCAGAAATCTGGCCCTAAAACTCCCTGACGGATCCTCCATAGTGGCAAAACCAAGTGTCAAGTACCTGGGAGTGCACTTCAACGAGTTGCTAAGGTTTAACCTGCACTCAAGAAATGTTCTGAAAAAGGCCAGCTGGGCCTTCAGCCGTTTGCACCCATTGCTGAAAAGAAGATCAGGTCTTAGCCAACCGACAAAGATATTAATCTACAAACAGCTCCTGCGACCAGTGATTAGCTATTCCTTCCCAGTCTGGTTTTCCATCTCGAAGACAGCTATGAAGGAACTTCAACTATTCGAAAGGAAGATACTGAGGATCTGCACTGGACTCTACTTCGACCGTCAACGACAAAAGCACTACAGGAACGAGCATCTCTACACAGAAGCGAATTTAATCCCACTGGACAAATATCTAGTTCATTCAACGAAGAAATTAATGAGGAACATCATCGACCACCCGAATCAGCTTATGAGAAGGATGACCACAGAACAACGACATCCCGAGCCGAGGTACCTCAGTGTAATGGAAACTCTGGATGACAACGTAATCATGGACAACGAGGATGTAGTCTCGTTCTACGCTGACATTGGGTCAGCCTACCACCACCGCGGCTAAAACGCCATCCCTGCCCACAACCCACAAAAATCATCACTGACAACCAGGAATGAACACCCTGAGTACAATACAGTCAACCAACATTTTAAATTTAATTTTTTTTTTTTTTGTCATGTAAATTTTATATAAAAATAATTAAACTTAAGTCACTGTATATAGTTAGGCCCCCTATGAGCCAACAAATGTAAATTTTCATGCATATGTAGTATCTTATTAGTTGTAAGCCAAATTGTAAATAGTATGTTCAATAAAACAAAATTGAATTGAATTGACAAAAGTAGTTTTAGTTATAGTACTGTGGGTGGTCGGCATATACTTCACTTTTTTACCATAAAAAAGTGTTTCTCCTCCATAATTTGAGGTTTTTTATTAACAACAAACACTTATTTATCGATTCGTTAAAAAAAAAGTTCATTTTGGTGGGGGGGGGGGGGAATTCCGAATAAGGGCCAACAGTACTGTTGGTGGTCGGCTTATACTTCACTTTTTTACCATAAAAAAGTGTTTCTCCTCCATAATTTGAGGTTTTTTTTTAACAGCAAACACTTTTTTATCGATTCGTTAAAAAAAAAGTTCATTTTGGTGGGGGGAATTCCGAATAAGGTCCAATATTCAGTGTTACCTATCTGTCAAACGTCGGAAGATGTACAAGAAGCATGTAATATTTTTTCTAAATCTATCAAGCTAATTCGCAAGAAACCAATATCGTCAAAAGACAATGGAGGATTTTTTTAAAAGATTACTAATCGCATCCGATTTATTAATATCTAGTTGTCGGGAATTACCTCTAAAACCACTTAAATCTTTTTCTAAAGACTGTATCAATTTGTTAGCACCTCCACTTGTTAATAATCAAACAGAAGATGAACAACAATCTTTTGACAGCTCTTCCGCTTCTGAAACAGATACACATGTAGAAATGATTGTGACTGTTACGAGATGGGCAATGAAAACTTTTTCATGTAAATATCGGATTAACTTATATATTGCTCATACATATTGCATTTTGTATTTCTAAATTAATAATTTATAAATTACTGTGTTCGATTTCAATAAAAATATATAAATAATTTTTTTCGATTTTTTTTTGTTATATAATAGGTGCGTTTTATTATTCACAAATCTTACTGGATCCGGATCTGGATCATCGCTTGATAATAAAACGATACGGATCTTAGTGACAGCAGAGTTATAAGTCCGTCTCTTTTTATCCTTGGGTTTGTAAGTTTTCAATTATTTCTTGTCTTTTTTCTTTACACTATAGCTTACACTACCTTACCATAAACAGCCATCTACTCGCCAGTGTAATAACTAATTTTTGGATCTTTGAAATAGATCCCGATAGAAAACAGGATCCAAAATTGTTTTTGTAATACATGTTAAAACTTAATCCAGATCCGTCGATTATAAATGAATAACGCGGGTATTTTATTAGTTTTTAAACTCTCTCTAAACAGAATAACTAAAGGAAAATAGTGTGCCTACAAGTAAAAAAAAAAATTTTTTTCGCTAAAATAAAAAGTTTTTTGGTATATGCCCATATAGCAAAAATAATATCAAAACAAAATTTTTCAACCAACTATCAAAGTTATTTCATTTTTGATTGATTTTGATTGACGCCATATTAGGTCGGCCATTTTGAATTTCCTGATTCTGATAACAGATTCGTAATCAGCGACCCCAAATCATTCTCTACGTTTTTCGACTCATGTTTTTAGAAACATGAGTTGTGAATTAAATTCTAAAAATTATAGGCTCAATATTCTAATTGCAATGATATAGCTAAATATCTTGAATCTAAGTTGATAACTCAAGAACAAAATTAATCGAAGATGATTTAAAACATTGTGAACCAATCACCTTTACAACGAAAAAAAACAACGACAAGGTCATAGGTAAAAGGAAAAAAAAAAGTTGTGTCTCTAAAAATTTATGTTTGTTTTTAAATAAGGATTTACGAATAGTTTCTAATTAATTTTGGAATTGAATTGATAAATAACTAAAATTTCAACGGATTGAACAAAATCAGAATAACCCAGAAATTTAACGTTTCATTGCTCGTTCGAATTTGAGCTTTCAATTGGCATTCAGAGTTCAGACTCTATTTATATCAAAATACAGTTTGCACACAAGCCACAAAATGTCAAATTCCATCAAAGGGTACCTAAGATGTCAATGAATTATATATAATACTTCCAGATCCGGCAGTAAATGATTAAGGGCTAATTTATTACATTACATTACGTCATATTCCACTACTCCGTAGATAAATCTACGAAGCAGAGACACTGAAAGCACTGGTAACTCAGACCATCAGCTTATACAATACAACAGAGAGAGACATACAGAAAGAAAGAACAACAGAAGAAACACATGTCAACAGCACACGGTTTGTATTTGAACGGTCCCCCATCCAAGTACTAACCGCGCGCAACGATGCTTGATTTCGCTGATCGATGGGAAGCTATGCTTTTTTTTTTTTTTTTAATTCATTTTTATTTTTCATTTATCTTAAAACTACTTAAAGCTAGACAAAAATTCATAAAAACTAGCCTAATTATCCACTAACTTAAAACTAACTTACTGGCCCTATGCGGGCGCTCTAAGCATAACTATATCTTAAATCTAATGCCTTTCGGCCTAAGAAACTATTTTATTTCAAATACTATATCTAATTTTTTTTTTGTTTTCTCGAGAAAATTTAAAAAACTCGGATTCTTTAACTGTTTATGTTTTTTATATAAAACTTACAAGCTAAAGTAAAACTAATTAAAACTACCGAAGCCAACTTAAACTACTTAAAATAAACTTTTTTTTTTTGTATATACATACCTACTGTGAGTGTCAAAAGTGAGTAAACACCTAAATGATTTCTTGAGTTACATGGAATTGAAACCAAAAAATAAACAAAAATCGAATTCCAATAATACAAAATAAAAGTTTTATTTAATAGCAATAAATCAAAACCAAAATAAAATTTCAAAAAATGAAGTAATGCATTTTTTCCTAATAAAAACTAAAAATACTCCATATTTTAAGCGTCAAAAGTAAGTAAACATCTGTTATATGTTATATCTTATATATATACATAGTACCTTAAGTAAAAAACTGGGTATTTCATTTGACCACATTATTTAGACTTCATAACATGTCTTAGTCGGCGTGACATGGAAACAATAATTTTATTTCTAGCATCGTAGGATATTTTTGACAGTTCTTCAATTAAAGCCTTTTAAGGTCATCTTTGTTCTTGATGGCCCGTTTGTGAAATTTTCCAGTCCAAATGATCCCATAAATGTTGTATGGGGCTTAGGTGCGGCGATTGGGGAGGGTAGTGGAGGTGCTTTGAAGTCCTATAAAGTATTCATTTCTTAAGGAACTGCGAGGCATGCTTAAGATCATTGTCTTGCTAAGAGATCCAATTGCTAAGTATCCCTAAATTGCGTAAGGTCGGTGCCACGCACAAGCGAACAAACTTTCGAAGAGAGCGCTCGTAAGTTAGGAGTGGTCGGGACCACTCCTAACTTTTAAGAGCGCTCGTAGATCTTCACTAATATTGCTTGGTGAATAGGTTTATGAGCTTCTTAAGTTATGAGCGCTCGGTGAATACCGGCCTAAGAGATGTTATGAAGTCTAAAGTTGATCAAATGAAATACTCAGTTTTTTACTTGAGATACTATATTTATAAATAATTTGAAGATATAACAGATGTTTACTTACTTTTGACGCGTAAAATATGAAGTTTATTTAGTTTTTGCTGGGTAAAAAAGCAATAGTTCGTTTTTTGAATTTTTATTTTGGTTTTGATTTATTGCTATTAAATAAAACTTTTATTTTGTATTATTGGAATTCGATTTTTGTTTATTTTTTGGTTTCAATTCCATGTAACTCAAAAAATCATTTAGGTGTTTACTCACTTTTGACACTCACAGTACTCGTTCTTTCGAAAACCTCTTTTTTAAAATTGAGAAAATTATCTTCAACATTTTGTGAGTTGTTTTTTAGTTCTGCTTTGTTTGAAGTTTGCGGTTTAGTAGTGAACACTTAACATAAAAAGTATTTCTGGTGTGATGCATTCATAAATGTTTGACGATGCGTTTGTAAATTTACTTTTTCAGCTTTTAATGATTACATTATATTTATGATTTACCAGCACATAAAAAGTTACTTCTTTGGATCACTCACTTTTGCTATAACAAACATGAAAAACCAAGATTTCATGATCTTTCTCCGAAAATAAGAATAACATCGCTTCTGTCCATTATCTATCTCATACAAACACTGAACGTCTGAACCAACCAATACATAATGATTTCATGTATAGAGCATTTTATTTGATTTTTTTCGCGAAAATATATTTTTCTAATTAGTCTAATTTTGTGTGGGCGTCAGTTGGGTGGAAATATTTTGTTTTCATTTCTTAAACTATCCTACATAATATTTGAAAAATTTATGCCGATTTTATTGCACTAAGGCCGGTATTCACCGAGCGCTCATAACTTAAGAAGCTCATAAACCTATTCACCAAGCAATAGTAGTGGAGATCTACGAGCGCTCTTAAAAGTTAGGAGTGGTCCCGACCACGCGCTCTCTTCGAAAGTTTGTTCGCTTGTGCGTGTGCCACGCACGCATTTGACTCGAATCCATGTGAGCAATGCCAAGTAGAAGAGTATCCATTTGCTGTCAAGACCAACATTCCAAAACATTTCACAGTTTGGGTATGCCTGAACAAGAGAGAGTGGCTCTCATTTTCGAACTTCGAAAAACACTTGCGAGTGGTTGGTGAATACCCCACAGAAATTTCAAGTTAAGAGCCTCGTAAAGTTAAGAGCCGTTTAGGAGCGCTCGGTGAATACGAGCCTAAAAATCTACCTATTGCAAAAAAGTAAATAAGAAGAGTAAAAAAACGCCCAAAAAGTGGGTGTGGAAAATTTGAATAGCCAATTTCCTTTAAAAAAAACACTATCTTTAACCTTTGCTTGGAACAAAACCTGGGTTTTTATAAATTTTGCTCTCTGCGCTTGTGTGGCTGTTATTTCTAACAAGGGACATGAAACTAAATATTAATTTAAGGTTCAGACACTCGAATATCACTTATGGCAGAAATTGTCTATAAACTTTCCCTTTTGTAATATTTAAAGGTGGATTTTAAATGCGCTACTATTTTTTTGAACGCTGTTTTGACTTGGAAAATTTGAAATTAACAACAAATTTTTTGAAATTACCAACTAATTTATTGAATTTGAAAATGATTTTTTGACATTAATTTGAAAATCAGATAAAAATTAAAAAAAGAGGTTATGCCTTAACAATAGGTAAGGTTTCTGAAAGAACGAATTATTTTTCTTCGAATTATTTTCTCTCCAATATCAATTTCCTTCTTCGAGAAAGCCTCCCTCAGTTAATTTAAAGTCTTCATCCTATAAAATTTAAAGAGTCGATAAACATGATTTTTTCTACTCGTAAGGTATTGTCTGATTAATCCTTAACTACATTTTTCCTTAAAAACCGTAAAAAAGTTTGGTCAAGATATTTCTTTAATTGAAAATTCAAACCAAGGCAATTATAGCTCTAAAATGTTGGCAGATTGCTGTTCCAAGAACTAGGTATTCAAGAAAACCGTGTTTATATGTACTATATTTGAATGAAATTGGTTGAAGCAAAACAAAATTGGAATTTTGGTGACTGATACTTAACGATATACATTATGTTATCGAACACATTAGCTTCAAATTAAGATTTGTCGAAGAATAAAAAGAGACATCGGAAAGATTTAAACAGAATTTAAAAGAAGAAAATTTTCTATCAAAAACCGTTACAAATTTTATTGGCAAAAATCACCTCAAGTTATTACATAACCTCGGAAACAGAAAAAACATTTTTTATTTTTCAAACGGGAATATCTAAAAACGTGACGTCATAGAATTTTTGAATTGGGATACGAGTTCAGCATATTAAAAATCTTCGGAAAAGTTTATTTAGGTTTCTGCATCAATATTATATTTTGTTTACCTGTGTAATTTTTTATAAGAAAATAGTACTAGATAAAATTATAGAATAATTTATATGAACCATGAGTTATATAAACTTTCTGGTACTAATGCCACTAGTATAAGTGCTTTATTCAACAGTTACACGTCTGATAGTAAGAAGAGCCGCGTCAAGGAGAAAAATTTCGAATTGTATGAGCATTATTCTGATTCAGCCTTATCACATGCCCCGTCGTAATAGATTCGTAGTACGAACCCCGAAAAAAGGTATCACCGCTCCCGTCGTACTAAAAAAAACTTGCTACGAAATTCGGAGTTCGTGAATAATGGTATCACTAGCCCCGAATGAATAGGAAGTTGGGCAGTTTTTTCTACGAACAGATATTTTGATCGGAGCTCAACTTAAAACGAAACACAAATATAATTAAGCGAACGAAGATAAAGGACATGCAAATAAAATATATAAAAACAATTTTTATTATTGTTTTCATGTGAATTTGTTTATATTTTTTATTTTTTGAAGGGCAAATAAAGTAAATACAAATAAATATTGGTATCCTTCCGTAATGAATCTCATTTTTAGTGTTTGTCTTCTTGGCGTATTTTCTACATTTATTACAAAGATTGCAACGGCAATGGTATTTATTTTTAACGACCAACAAAATTAAAATCGAATCAAAAGATGAACAACGGAAATTTATTTATTTTTTCACATTTTGACGCAAATGAACTGATTTTGAAACTCCGAAATTCGGAAAATGTTTTTTGATTCCGTTCGGGCCTATGATGTAAATTTATTCGTATTCGTAGCGTAACAAAATTTTCGGGGATTTGTTACGAGGGACTCTGTGATAGGGGTGATTATCTTTTTCTGGGCTGCAGTGACGGGTTGCTAATTAAAGCACTTTCCCAGCAAAAAATACCATATTTCAAAAAAAGATTTTTTAAAGACATAATAGATTGAGGTAAGTTAGTTGGGTAATAAAAACTTACCTAAGTCAAATATTTAATTAAGCAAAAAATAAATACTTTCTTTAATAGTTTTTAAATGCGATTTCTAATTAATTTTACTACGAGTATCTAAAGTCAGAATTCGAGTTACATGCGGAAATCTCAGTTTAATTCAAGTATATAAACTACTTTGATAAAATACTTGTTGGTTAGATAGAAGCATATTACTTTAGATTTGCTGCTAAATAACAATGTATGATGCATAAACCCACTTGCTTAAATAGATATATCATCAATATTCATTAAAGGTTTTAACTCTTTTGTTTCCAACATCCAAACAAAAAATTTATGAAGATACCGACTATTAGAGGCATTTATAGATTTCTTATCGATATCATGGAGCCATTTTTGAACAAAATATATGTACTTTTACCATTAGATTTAATCCCTAATGTATACATTTTTGAATAAAGAATTAGTTGAATTGAAATTGACTTTATTTTGTGAGAAATAAAACATTCGATTAAAAACAGTTCAACTGTTCACGATAATGGACAAAAAAGTAAATAAGTACCTACCTATTGTATGGGAAATGATGTTAAGAGTTTTTTGTTTTTGAAAACAAGATGTTCTTATCAAAACCATAGGAACTTTCAACAGTTTTTAAAAACTTTCTAGGACATATTTACTTTTCTATACTCTGTCCAACAAAAATTGTCAGTACAGGCCTTATGGGAGAGCTTTTTCTAAAGCAGTGGCGCCTGATGCACCTTCACTACAATGCGTTAGGAAAAATGCCACTAAAAACAGAGCAAGCCACTGACTTTTCTTAAGGTATTGTTGTTGTAATTCTTTGCAAAAAGTTGTACAAACCAACACGACCGTCGTATCCCACTGCTGATGAGAATTAGAGTTGGGTCGTTCCGGACCCAGGGCCGGATTAATAGGGGGGACTGAAGCCCCGGGCCCCGCGAAAACAAGGGCCCCATCCCATTAAGAAATTTAAACCGTAAAACCGCGATATTCAAACTGTACAATCTAATAAACCCCAAAAATAAAAACCAAAATTAGTTCACCCCACAAAATCCAAACTCGAAAGCTATATACCCCAAAAACGTTAAGCCCATGTAGCCCAACTCACAATTAATCCCATAAACTTTAAGCCCACATAGCTCAATTCGTTAATATCTCCAAAAAGTCGAACCCACATAGCCCAAGTCGCTATTAACTCAAAACTGTTAACTCAAAAAATATTAAATCCATGCAGCCTAATTCAGCAAAGGGTTGCCAGATTGAAAAACAAATTGAATTCTATACCTCGTATCTTTTTTTGCGAAGTGTGGAAATATGCTGGACTAATTATCTCGAGTACCTTATTTATTCTTGATTAAGAGAGATGTGCGAATTGAGCGTTATTTTCAGAAGTAGAATTCTGAAATGCAGAAAACTTAATAAGTAAAATTTTGAAAAGCAGAGTTTTGAGAAGTAGAATTTTGAAATGCAGAATTTCGAGAAGTAGAATTTCGAAATGCAGAATTTTGAAAACTTTAATTTTGACAAGTACCTAGTACATTGAAAACTAAAATTTTATGAATTAGAACTTTGAAATTCAGAATTTTGAGAAGTACAATTTCAAAATGTAGAATTTTGAGAAGTAAAATTATACAATTCAGAATTTTGATAAGTAGAATTTTGAAATGCAAAATTAGGAAGAGAAGAACCAACCAATGGATTGTATGTGTAATCAATTTCCACTCAAATTATGTTTCAAATCATAGTATGTATTTTAATTAAATATGTAGGCAGGTATCTCACATTAAAAAGTTTCTATAAATTTTTTAAAATAACTTTTTTCAAAAATAAATGTTTGTTGGTAAAATCTACAAATTGCAACCATTTTTTATATATGGGGTTTCTTTTATCTTGTTCAATATGCAAATTAAAACAATTCTATATTAACCTTCAAATAAAATTCATTGTGGTTTCGAACAAAAAAGGCAAACTAAGATCTTTTTTCTAAAAAAAAATATTTTCATATTTACTTTTAATGGAAGAAAAATTTACGAATTTTGTTTGGTTAATTTATAATTAAATTCAACTACTAAATCAGAAAAAACAATTTCTGTTAAAATAATTAACATTGAGATTTTTAAATGTGGCAACTATGTCTTATTTTTCATAGTTCAACCTTTTTTAGAGGAATACAAATATTTTTTTTGTAGCTTCTTGGATTTTCGATGCGTCAACTCCTCGACGCATTGTCTCTGAGAGCGTGGACTCCTAGCGCCCCGGGTTATTGGGGGTTGGCTCGCTTGGGGCTTAGGACGCTCTGGGTTATGAGGGGTTGATTTGCATGGGTTTTATATCTTTTTAGGGGGCCTCAAATTTGAAATAGCCCCGGGCCCCCATTTTCTTTAATCCAGGCCTGACCGGACCTATATAGTTCCAGGAACTATGTCCTTACTCGGACACATTTCCTTTCGTTCCACAAACTGAATTCAAACATGTCCATAGTTCCGACAATGTAGACACAAAAGAAGAACGAAAAAGCCAACGAGAGCGAATATGGCTCTGTGCCTGTTTAGATACAAATTGAAATACACAAACACACGCATACATACATATGTTGCGAAACTCCCAACCAAAGCCAACACACAAGTATGAGAACGAGTTGAGTTGAGCGCCACAAAAATCTAAATCTGCCTACCTAAACGCAGTTCGCACCGATTGGAAAGACAATAGTAGATACATACAGGAACGAAATAGTTCCATATCTTCTTCAAGCACATTGCCTACAACATTTCTTCGTAGTTCCACTCTTATTACTAGGTATGGAGATGGAGTATAGTTCATTTGTCGTATGTAGTTCCTTCATGTCCGGCTGAATATAAATCGGTCCGATCTCTTTATCATACTCATAGTTCCCTTAATAGTTCCATGTCTTTTGTTTTAGGTATGGAGATGGAGTATAGTTACGGTGACCATTTTTTCAGGAGCAAAAAAATTCTAACAATTTATGGAATTGGTTATTTTGCCTTTTTCATGTAAAATACTCTTATTAATTAATATCAATCATAAAATAAGAGAAGGGTAATACAAAATTTACAATTTTAATGAAATGCGAGTAAATGTAATTTCCTTAATAACGATAGGTTTATATCTGAAAAAAAAAATAAATAAAGCAAATCTGATGTTTAACTAAAAGTCTGCAGAACTTCTTATATCATAATGTCACTGAAAACCTGTACCGATTAAAAAAATGCAAGTTTAAAAGAAGTTAACAGCTTTTTGTGATCAGAATACCTTGGCTGGACCACTTTGCGGGTTGCAGGGATTTTACCTCCCTTTTAGCCCTCTACCCCGCACAGCCTAAACGGCTCGGTTGATTTTGCTTAAGCTTGATATCATTTTTAATTTTTCCCCCCACACGTTAATTTTTTTAAAGACCAAAAATAACGGTGCCTGTCATAAGAATTTTTTTCGATGTTTTTTTTTTCTACAAATCTGCGACAGATTTAAAAAAAAATTCTAAAAATTTCATTTAGTTAAAGCTTGGTAATGTTTTGAAAACAAATCCGAAAAATGGGTATTAATGATACCCAATGGAACCGTCTTTTTTGTTTTTGATTTTCTCAAAAACGGTACTACTGATTTTGATCATTTTTATTATCCGATCCTTCCGAAAATTTGAATATTTTTGTTTGGGTTTTTAAAGTTAATTTTTTTCAAAATTCAATATTTCGAAAACCCCACGCTCGATTTTTCTCAAACTTGACAAATAAAATATATTTTACAAGATGTGAGCATTTTTTTTTTCATTTTACGTACAAATAACGGTACTTACTCCCCATACAATGTTAAAAAAATGGTTTTCAAAAATCGTAGTTTTCTCGAAAACGGCGCTTAGAATTTTGATAAATCTTTTTTCACTCAATTGATTTTTACGATCTACATAAAATATAATTAAAAAAATCAAATTTTAAAATTCGCTAGTGTAACGAGCCTTGTTGCCTTCTGGTCCATGCTGGTAATATCGTCTGGTGTCTCGTCGCGTATTTTATTTTTGTGTTTGTAATAAAATTCTTTATGCCCAAATAATTAGATTCGGTAACAGGGCTTTGCTTTTTCCGGATAAATCGTTATCTGGAAGATGCAAACGAACCCACGTAATTACTTTGGTCGCCGGGAGCAAAAAAAATGAAAATCAGTGCAATAAAGTGACTAGGAAAATTGGTGCCAACAAAATTCTTTTCACAGTGCTACCGCGTATTAAACATACATACGTATATGTATTGACGGCATTGCAAAGACTTGCCGAAAATAAAGATTGAATTTAAATTCAATATAATAAAAAGTGCTCATAAAAATACAAAAAAAAATACAGTTATTGCAATTGAATAACCGTAACGAAGACGGGTATATGTACGAGTATGTATTATGTGTTCGCCTTGTCTATCGTTAGACAAAATATGTAAACAAAAAAAATATATTTCGATTCAATAAATAAACACGAAATCAAAATATATGTATACTGTACATAATAAAGGCTCAGCTGGTGTTTTGTTTGCTTGTGCCTGAATTGTTTTCACTAGTACATAATGTAATTTCCTTTGGCCGTCAAAAAAATTATTTCAAATCTTTAGTGCGTGTACAATTAAATCTTTATTCATTTTCGTATCTGAATTTTGTTGTCGGTACGGTGTGCAAACAAAATATAAACGTGTTTTTGGAATTATTATAGGTATCTGCCTATGTAAATTTAGATATACGAAAAAAATTATACAGTGTGGTTGAACATTCGCGTCAAAATCGTTTTGCCGTCGGTAAATAATTATTTTAACCTGTGAATATCTGCGTTTAGATATAATTTGCTCGTTTTTTTATTGCAAATTTTCAAGATAGTGTGTTTAATATAAAAAAAATAAAACAAAAAAAAATCGAATAAAAATTAAAACAAAAAAAACATGAAAGTGAAATGCTACAAATTTTATTTGATCTTGACCAACGTGGGTCGCGAACCCATTTAACTAGCCGGGCTTTAACCAGTTACATATCAGATAAGTTTTAACATTTTGTTATTTAATTTAAAATCGATACTTTGTGGTTTGTTTTCTTTTCGTTTGCAGGGGATTTATTGGCGTATATCTTTTGCATGGAAAATGCCTATTGGTTTGCCAGAACGCGTTTCTAACTCGTACATGCAATTGCCAATAACCTTTTTAATGCGGGATTTCTCGAACTTTGGAAGTAGTTTAGCATTAACACCTTTAATGAAGTTACTTTGGGCGAAGTTACGATGGAATACTTCTTGACCCTCACGGTAAGTTACTATTTTTGAACGTGAGTTATAAGTATTCTTAGACTTAACGTATGCCCTGAACAAATTCTCCGACAACTTCTGTCTGGTGAGTGTAGTTTTTAGTGCATGAGACAGGACTAACATTTCTGGGTCTTCAAGAGCTTTTAAATCGCGTAATATTCTATACGTAGAGCCGTGAGATACCATGTTTTGTCCGAATAGAGCATAGTACGGTTGGCAACCTAGCGAATCGTGCTTGTCAGATCGCAAGGCGCATGCTATGCTAGACAAATGCACGTCCCAATCGTTCTGCTCTTTCGAAATCAAAACTCTAAGTTTACTCAGAACGCTGCGATTGACTCGCTCAGAAATGTTAGCCTGTGGAGAATACACCGCAGTTCGCACATGCTTTACACCGTAGTTCGCTAAAAAGTTTTCGAACTCTTTGGACACGAACTGTCGTCCATTGTCGGAATGAATTAGTTCAGGGGTCCCGAAAGTGTGAAAAATGTTTGATTCTAGAAAATCAATAATTCTAGAGGAAGTCGCTTTAGGCATAGCTTGAAGAAAAACAAACTTTGTGAAGTGGTCTACCACAATAAAAACATACACGTTTCCTCGTTTCGTACGCGGATATGGTCCCAGGAAGTCGACATACAGTCGCTGAATAGGCCTTTCAGAAACAATCTGCTTGGTGATAGGTGGACGAAGAATCGCATTAGGGGCCTTTACCATTTTGCACGTATCACATTCACTCACAAATGCCTTGATGTCCACTACCATTTTGGGCCAATAATATTTATCTCGAATGCGAGCATAAGTTTTTGCAAAGCCACTATGACAACTCAGCTTTGTATCGTGGAATAACTCAATGCATTTGCGAGTGAGTGTGTCAGGCAACCAAAGACGCCATAAAGAATCCTCTTCGTTCACATCACCATTCCTGAACCTAACTCTTTTGTATATGTATTTTCCCGATACAACTAGGTCAGGAAGCGCAGATTGGTTTGAATTGATGTTCTCTCTCAATTGGGAATATTGCTCCGAATCAAACTCGACTGAATCGAGGTCTATATCACCACATATCATTGTCGAAGAAACCTCATCAATCTCATCTTCTTTCACGGTTACATTCACAGAAATTTCTTCCATATCTATACGAGATAGAGTATCTGGTACTATGTTGAGGGATCCCTTTCGATGTTCAATGGAAAAATTGAAACCTTGAAGCTCTAAACTCCAACGAGCGAGTCTTCCGCTCAACTCTTTCATCGACATTAACCATTTAAGGCTTGAGTGGTCCGTTATGACTTTGAAGGGCAATCCATCAACGTAGGGCCTGAATTTTCTAATACTCAAGACAGCGGCAAGGCATTCCTGCTCAGTAACCGTGTAGTTTTTCTGAGCTTTATTAAGCTTCTTTGACATGTATGCTATCGGTCTCTCGTTGTTGTTCTCATCCAATTGAAAAAGAACACCACCTACTCCTTCCGAAGATGCATCACACTGGATAATAAACGCTCTTTTGAAGTCGGGTTGTGACAACACCGGAGCCGAGGAAAGTGCAGTCTTTAATCTGTTAAACCCCTCCAAAGCCTCAGGGGTTAATTCGAACATCTTCTTCTTTTTAAGACAATCAGTTAGTGGAGCGGCTAGATCTGAATAATTCTTAATAAACCTTCGATACCATCCCGTCAAGCCTAGAAATCTCCTAACCTGTCTTAGGGTCGTGGGGACGGGAAAATTAACCATTGCCTCGATTTTATCAGGATTGGTCTTCAAAGTACCTTGGCCAACGATGTATCCGAGATACTTAATCTCTCGCATGCAGAACTTGCTCTTATCGAGGTTAATAGTCAGGTTAGCCCTGCGAAGACAAGCAGCCACTTCGTTAAGGATGCGAATATGTGACTCAAAATCAGCCGTACAAATCAACAAATCATCTAAATAGACGAACACATTCTCACGTAACGAACTTGGCACAACTTGATCGATGACTCTGCTCATTGTTTGACCAGCATTGCTTAAGCCAAATGGCATAACTTTAAACTGGTAGAGAGGTCTACCAGGCACGGCAAAAGCTGTTTTCTCTCTTGACTTCTCATCTAGAGGTATTTGCCAATAAGCATCTTTCAAGTCGATTCCTGTGATGAAATGTGTGTCTTTTATACGGCTGAGTAAACCTTCGATGTGAGGCAAAGGATATGCATCCTTAACTGTGACCGCATTGACTTTTCGGAAGTCTAAACAGAGGCGGACCTTACCGGGTTTCCTCACCAAAACAACAGGGCAACTCCAAGGAGAATTACTAACCTCGATAACACCAAGCTCTAACATACGGTCCAATTCCTTATAGACCTCCTCTTGACGAACCGGAGACAATGGATAATGACGTGATTTGATAGGAACCGCGTTACCCGTATCAATGACATGACAACCGAGAGTCGTCTTACCCAGCCCTAGCACGACAAAGTTAGGAAATAACTGCTTGGTGCGCTCTAACTGAAAATTTTGCTCAGGCGAAAGTGTGATCAGCTCAGCCTCATCCTTAAAATTTACCTCATCTTCACTTGTTCCAATGTCGCCTTGAATCTCGCTTATTTGTGGCATCAGGTTGAACTCTCGCCAAAAATTCATTCCCAAATAGAGTTTTTGAGTGAGATTGGGAATTAGGTAAAAAGAAAGGGGCTTCGTGATACCATTGTAACTGGTCTGTATTTCGCAATGACCTATTATGTCATGCGACTTGCCGTCAGCAGTACGTACAACGTTTTTATATGGCTTCACAGCCACTCCAATTCTTTTCACCAACTCCCAACACTCACTGCCAAGCACCGATATGGATGCCCCGCTATCCAACAAGCCAAAAGCTGACTCATTGTTTAGTTGAACATTGGCATACATTCTACCGTCTGCATTCGAGGAGATAATGGATTCCACAATTTGTTTTTGAAATTTCTTGCGATTGCGAAATCGACGGCGACATTTTAGAATGTGAGCGCTTGCTAAACTATTATTTGTCCCGAAAATTCGAGAACGAACCTTATAATAGTTTAACTTGCGCTCGTGAAGGGACTTGAGAGCGTAGGTATTGAGAGGATGAGACTGAGAAACCTGAGAGCTTCGAGGTTCTGTCCGTTCCATGATCTTGTTTGGAACACTTTCAGAAAGGGCTACTTTGCTGGTGTTAGTTTGTGGGTTTTCTAATTCTGAGAGTGGTCGGGTCTGTTCTTTAAGGAACGAATCTCCCCACTCTTTCTTTCGTCCCTTGTGGAGTTTCCCGAATGTTTACCGCACTCTACGGTACTTACTCCTTTCGCACCACACAAAAAACAGAAAAGATTTCTAATGTGCGACGGGCAAAAATGATAAGCATGCCCTTTCTGATCGCAATTCCAGCAAGTATAGTTCGACGTTGAAACCGCCTTGCGATTTGGAAGGATGGCCGCGACTTCCTCCCCTTCCTGGTCCAAATCAGATTGATCATCGCTGACCTCGATTTCGTGAACCGTCCTTTGGAAAGAAGTTCGTTTCGCCAAGAACCTCTCAGCTTCTCTAGCCTTATTTCGCAGCTGCTCTAGGTTTTTAACTTCAGCTGAGAGCAAAATTTCACCTATCTTGTCTTTGGCGTTATTTCGAATGACATCGACAAGTTTCCGATTGTCAAATGGTTCTTTTAATCGGTCGTTCAGACCAACGATTGAATTATAAAAATCGTCAAACGATTCTTTAAAACCCTGTTTACGAGTAAGCAGCCTCATGTAAATCTCCACATCACTTTCCAGCCGCCCAAATTCCTTTGTCATCGCCTCTTTCACCTCGGACAATTTTGCTGTTGGGTTTCTTCGCAAAAAACCCCAAAACCACTTATTTGGTCTTCCACTAAGCAAAGTGTGGAAATTTGCGGTTACCTGTTCGTCAGTGTAAGAAGACGATGACTGCAATCGATCCACCTTGAACAGAAAATCGCTTACATTATCGGTGCCATCGTATTTGATGTTCCATCTATCAAGGCGACATGCCTCGGATGTGCTTGTCATTGATGGAGTAATAGAATTTCTTGGTCTGGGTGTCGGCTGAAAAGCTTCGGAGGATCTACCCTCAGCTACCCCTGCACTAAGCAAGTGTTCTCTAGGAGATGTATTTTGAACCGGTGCTGGTATTTGCAAATGTTCCAACTTTTTTATGACGTTGACCATAAACATGTCCATTTGTTGGAATAATCTAACCTGATTGTCGATCATACCCCTTTCAATTCTGGCCGCTAATTCCTCCGTTCGATCAACCGCATGTGCTTCAGGTACATCACCTTCTACTCCCTCACCTTGTAAGGCGTTATCGTTAACCGACGAATTATTAGTAGACATATCTGAATAAGTCGTAGAATTAGAAACAACTGAATTCAAATTCTCAGAAAAACTGAATGAAGTGTCCAAGTTAAAACGTTCGATTGTAGTCCTAAACTGTCTGCAAAACTCCTCAAATCTAGCTTCTGAATGAGCTTGAATTAAACGTGGGTCGTCGTGGAGTGAAACTCGACGCCTACTGCTCATGCCAAAAAAAAACTCTTACAGATTTTATCTCTGCAAATCTAAAAACCAGATCAACTCAGGCGTAAATGGATAACTTGGCTGAAAAATGAAAATGCTAACCAAACCAGGTAAGCAGGACCGAAGAAAAATGTTGAACTTCAAAAATTCCCTATGAATACAACAGCAGTTGTCTCCAAAAGCAGAAACTCAAAAACTGATAATGAAAAAAAAACTACCAAAAACAAAAAAAATCGCTGCTATGCTGTTTAAAACAACTCGATAAAAAAAAATTTTTTCCGATTGCAGTTCAAACTCAACACACTTTAAAATAGAATCTTTGAAAAAAACTGTGTTCAAATTCACCAAGAATTTATTAAAAAAAATAAAAGTATTATAATAAAAAAGATTATTGTTTTTCAACAAAAAAAAATAATAAAAATGTTTATTAAAAATCAAAAAAAATCAGAAATTCAAAATTTCAAAAATTTGCACTGAATGTGTAAAAAAAAATCATAAAATGTAAAAAGGATGAGAGTTCAAATTCTAGAAGGATGATCATTGACGACGGAGAAGAAGCCGTAGTCCTGCGAGCCGAGAAAAAAAAATGTAAAATATTCTAACTGAATCTAATCAAAAAAAATGTATTCTCCTCAGTTTTCAGGACAACGACTGACGAATCTTTCATCAGCGAAGGCATCTGAAAACCTCGGAGAATGAAATGAATGAATATTATTAAAAACTTTGAGGGAAAAACCTCCTAAAACGCCTCTCGCATTAAAGGGTCCCTTCTGAACAAGTCTTATAATATCAAGAGTGTGCTAATTAAACCGGCCATTTGGGTATCTGTTATACAAATAACCAAAGACTCGGTTCACTTAGCCCACTCTGTCTATTTATTTGTTGCATGGTTGCATCTTCCTTGTTGCAACGCGGTACCAAGTGCTTTACACCCAGTAACCGGGACTCACAAGGAAGCTGCAACCACTATCGACAAAAATCGAAATAAAAACTGAAAAAAAAATATTAATGAAATGGAAATTTAAAAGAATAGACTAAAAAAAACTATTAAAAAAAAATTGAATTGGCTCAAATAAGAAAAATTTTAAGCCTCGCCATCTTACGATGGTGGGCTCCACGTTGCGGGCGCCATTTTGTAACGAGCCTTGTTGCCTTCTGGTCCATGCTGGTAATATCGTCTGGTGTCTCGTCGCGTATTTTATTTTTGTGTTTGTAATAAAATTCTTTATGCCCAAATAATTAGATTCGGTAACACTAGGAATTCTCATCAGTTCACCATCGATCCTAATTTTAATCGTACCGTCAAATACAGAGATTCGTTTTTTTAGTCGCACACCAGCACGATCATGAATAACTTAGCCGACCGTTTCCCCTTGTCATTTCAATTTGGAAACATTAAAAACCAATGGTCATCGACACCTCCTTTTTCTTGAAAATTTGGTATCTCAAAAACAAGTCAATATTTTTTTTGGAAACTCTATTTTTATTCGTTCTTGCATACATTGATATTTGCTTAAGAAATCACATGACATTCTGTTTTTATCTTTCGCTACTAAAAAAAAAAGTCTAAATGTCCAATCTCCCTAGATGTATATAACTTTTTTGAATATGTATTAACTATAATAATAACTCGACATAAGTGCCTGCATGGCGACTTTACATATTCTAAGCAAAGAAACGGAGTTGCCACAGTCGGAACAGAGGATGACCCGCAAAGCATATACAACTCAAAAAACAATGGCGCAAAATTTTTAACTGCCTGGTATTAGTATGATGATAGTTAACAATTTGTTAACTTAAAAGTAGATTACTAACTCTTTCTGAATTTTAAACTTGCTTCTGAACACACTTAAAGGAATAGCAGTTTATGCAATAAACTAAGTAAACAGACCTGTTTTGATGTTTGTAAATGTCATATTGTTATATAAAGTTAGTACGATACTAAAAACAAAAGAAGGGAAACAAAAAAATATAAAGACAAAAATTTTGTTTATAGTTTTTGTTTTTGTGGATTGTATTGATTAAATCAAATTGAAAGTTTTTGCGACCTTTAGTCCAAATGCGTTTCGCCCAGGTACGACAGTTGGGGTCATCAGTTAGATGCTGTCGTACCCTTCTAAGACGCAATATGTTAGTCGATAGTTATCAACACACATAAAATTTACAGCCAGAATGCGATGTAAATTATATTTTTCTAGGGGAATTTGGTTAAATTCAGACACCTAGAAAATGACGCCCGTGGTCTGGCTAATTTAGGAAGGCAAACAAAAAAATATAAAAAAAATTTTGTTTATAGTTTTTGTAAACTATATTGATTAAATCAAATTGAAAGTTTTTGCGACCTTTAGTCCAACTGCGTTTCACCCAGGTACGACAGTTGGGCTCATGAGTTAGATGCTGTCGTACCATTCTACAATATATTAGTCGATGGTTATCAACACACATAAAATTTACAGCACGAATGCGAATTTGGTTAAATTCAGACACTGCTGTAAATTTTATGTGTGTTGATAACCATCGACTAATACATTGCGTCTTAGAAGGGTACGACAGCATCTAACTGATGAGCCCAACTGTCGTACCTAGGCGAAACGCATTTGGACTAAAGGTCGCAAAAACTTTCAATTTGATCTAAAAAATAAAATAAGTATTCAATGATTTTAACTTAAATTTAAAAGGGTAGATACTAGGTATATCCGATTAAAATTTGCAAAATCGTTGTTTTAATCTAGGTTCATACTAAAACACCTTTAACATCGTACTTATTCAACTAAAATTTTGCGCCCATCTTATTAATAATTATCAATCACAAACTGCGAGGAAAGTTATCCAAATTTAACAATTTTAATGAAGTGCAAGCAAATGTTATTTACTTAATACATAATAATACCCATCTGAAAAAAAAACAAGCAAATAAATAATAAAATCTGACGTTTAACTATAAGTCTGTAACATTTCCTATATGGGTGATTCTACAAACGATGGAATTTTCGGATATATTTTAAAATCCGTTCAATTATTTAATTTTAATTCAAATAATACATCTTTGCTACGAAATAGAAAAATATTTTTAGTAATTTATTTTATTAAAAAAAAATTAATTAAACTTTGTCCCCCGCATTTCATATCAGTCCTCTGGAATATTGAAACAGTCGAAAAAATCAATAACTAGGATATCGATCGAATTTCCAGCACTGGCAATTTGAAGTACCAAGTCTCCTTACAATAAAATCGTGGTGCAACTCGATTCTGTTTTGTATGTTAGTATTGTGGAAAAGACATTTGTGCAAGAAGTCGTGGATTGTCCGTTTAGTTTATCAGTCCTCTGGTGTTTTTACAAAACAAATTTGTGTGTAAGTAAGCATCTTTGTTGGCAGCATAGTATAGGTTTAATAAAACTGTAATATGTATTGGGGCCTATCGTGAATAAAATTTCCCTGGGAATTGTTCCCAACTTTCAAAATTTTCATCTCGAATAATGTCGAAAGTTTCCCTTGGAATTTATTGATATTGGGAATTAAGTTTTATAGTGACTTTGGCTCTCACCTAAAAAGGCCAGTCGCCAGCTTACAATGAACAGTGCAGAAGTACAGTAGACTTTCGTTAACTTGAACATACGATAACTTGAACATTCCAATAACTTGAACAAATATTTTTTCCCTTTACGCATTCTACACCTTGAACGGACTATTCTTAAGACTCAATACCTTGAATTTTTCCCCTAAGTACTCTATAAGTTGAACAAAAGTAAAATTTATAGGAACTCTGTTACTTGAACAAAGTTTAATATTGAATTTCTTAAATTTTTGAATTTATGCAAGGTACCTGGGATGTTGGTACAGAATGCAAACGGTTTTTATAAAGGGGAATCCCAGGAAATTTCTTTAGCATTTCCGTATAAGGTTTTATTTTTCATAATCGGTGAATTTCTGAATTTCATTTGAACCCGTGCGTATTTAGGAATCGAAAAACGTTTCAATTAAAAGTATTTATTAATAATATCATTATTTATGTTTTAAAATCATACAAATGAATCATTATTAAATAAAAACAACAATTTTTTAACTTGATCCAGTAACTTGCACAATCCTATAGCTTGAACACACCTGGTTTCGTCCGTGTTCAAGTTAACGAGCGTACTGTATTGACCTTTCCAATTTTCGAAGATGGGAAAAATTCCGAGGGAAAATTTGTTCACGATAGCCCCCATTATATGTACATATATTTTTTTTAAGTAAAACCTAAGTATGTTTTTTACGAAAAAACCATGAAAAAACTCAGTCTATTCAGAAACCTGAGAAATTTTTAGTTATGTTAAACTTCGAACTTTATTGCGAATATTTTTAATAAGAATATAATTTATTTTAAATTGATTCTAAATAGAAAAAAATATATGATTATAATAGGTAGGTATATTATAATTCTTTTCATAAAACGGTAAGTTAAATGTATTTACCATGAATTTTTATTTTTATTAATACTAATTAAATTTAATTTCTATATTTCAATGTGTACCCAAGAGAAAATATAAAAAAATAAAGATTTATTCAGTCCCGTTAAAAAAAATTCAGTACCCTGAACATCCTTTATCAAAAAATGTCCTTTTTGTCATTTTTTAGACTGGCCGATTTCAACAACGCAAAGAGGCGTTCTAATGATTAACTAGAACAACTCTTACGACTTTTGGATTCCAAAAATGTCATACCGAAATTTGTAACATTTTATTCCATTGTTTTTAGAACCACCCATATACATTATGTTGCGATTAATAAAAACTTCTGCATTTAAAATTGCAAATTAATTCAAGTTTTCTTAGACTGGAGAACCTTGCCTGTTACCCTTCGCGACTTTCGGGGATATTAACTCCCTTTTTAGCCATTTGCCACGCTCATGCGACTCCTTTTAGGGTATAAAAAAAAGCTGCATCTAGGAAAATTGGACATTTATTCGTAGTTTTCATAACGTCGTTTAAAACAATTATTGCGTTTAATTTAATTTGAAAAGGAATAAAACTGATCTACAGCCCAAAAGCCAACAACAAAGTTTTCATATATGGAATGGGCTCAGGGGGTTAATTCTCTATCTGTGAAGTGATAAAAAAGTTATCATTTCAGTTTTCACAGCCATTTTTCATTTCTACATTTCATGAACTCACATAATGCGATTCTGAAACTCATTCTGATAAATGTTTGTCAAAACATGTACTAAACAGTACTAAAATGATAATTGCTCTCATTTTTGATACACGATACTCATTTTTGAGTATAATTTTGTTTGTTATTTTCATATTTTATCAAAGCTCTTCACAAAATCATTTGTGTGAAAACAAATTTAATATTTGAAAATATTTTGAATTTTATTAATTTTTTTCATAAATTGCGAATCGGATAGTGTGTGAAGTTGTGAAAAAACTTATCACTTCACAGTTTCACAGATAGAGAATTGACCCCCAGGTTTTTATTAGCAAATTTCGAAAAAAAAACTATTAGATTTTCATTAGGCTCGGAAGTACGAAAATGAAACTTATTTTGCTTTTGCGCGAAAATTGTAACAAAGTTATCAACAAAATTCAAGTTGCACTGTACCTAGCCAGAAAACTATTTTCTAATACGAAAAATATGGGAGAGTAGGTACTTGATTGAGTTCCTAAGCATATCATAAAAATCGTTGCAATTGAAATTCAAAAAACTGTTGACAAAGGCGCTTCCCTGGCGACTGAACATACTCGAACTGGTGGGAGTGGGATGGTTTTGGGCGGGAAAGACGAAAACGAGTTAAAATATACGAGCCCCGTAAGGCAAGACAGGCTGTTTATTATAAAAAGAACCTAATACCCACACAACTGAAAACAAAAACCGTCCCTTTCAAATAATGACCAAAAATCTACGTCTCCAAAGAAAACACAAATTCCTAAACGCAAGATTTGCAAAGCAAAACACCTGCAAAGCAGATATAAAAAATTAGAATACCTACGCATATGTAAGAGAATTTCGCAAATGTTCGACATTTGCACAAATGCCTGCATTTGCGCAAGAAAGTAACATCGATCGCATTTTGGGACACTGCTTAGCACTTTTGTATTTGCATTTTGCAAGTTTTCTTAGCAGAATTTGCGCAAGATAAGCGTTTAGAAATTTGCCCATACAAACTTTAATCGTTATTCATGTTTAATTTAATTGGTTAATTTTTTCAATTACGTTTGCTCTCAATTCTTTAAAATTTTTAATCGTTTATTTTTTCTCGTGTTTTAATATAAATGAATTGCACGAAAAAGAAAAAAAAAGAATAGACATTACCCGTACCCCTCGTGTCATCCTCTTCGTAATTATCAGTACGTAGGCGTCTCCCGGTGCATTTAAAAGTTTAACCATCTTTCTAGATTTCGTTCAATTGCGTTGCTAAAATTAAACTTTATTAAACAAAATTTCCCCAGATAATCATTTACACCATAACGAATTTATTTCGGTCAGGCCTAATTGAAACCTCAACCGAAATCCAATATATTTACTCACATTCCACAATAAAATAAGGCAAATAATTTTAAGAACAATTTTTATTCAATCTTTTTAGTTTAAACAAACACCTCACTTCCTATTTTGATTGTTGTTTTGACGCTGCATGTCCTTAGGGAAAGTCCGTACAGGCGGAGTTCGTATACGCCTAGCTTCCTTTGATCGATTGCGTACCACTTTAGAGTGGATGGCACACGACACACAATAATGCAATTTTGCATACAGTTTGGGCAGCACGTACGTCTCCCAGATGGATGCTTCAGATATATCCCTCACTGCTGCCGCTTCAACAATGTTTCGGATGACAAATTTCTTTATTGCTTTATCTTTTGGAACACAGCGCGCACAATTTGTACATCTTACGGGTTTAACGTGGCCACGATTATGCTTGCAGCGACCTCCATTACGTCGTTTCTTCGTCATTTTAACACAACCTCTCCTTTCTAAAGCCAACCGGAAAAAGACTGAGAAAGAATATTTTGGTAGCCAACAATTCAATATATGTTACATAGCAATAAAATTATAGATGATATTCTCTCTCACAAGAACGCGCTGTAAAACACGCCCGTAACCCAGTGGAAAACAATGGAGAATCTTTGAGTATATATAATATGGAGGGCTCGTTTCTATTCCAAATGCGTGACTATCATAGGGGGCGCTACTCAAATTTGTGTAATGCCGGATATACACTGTTCAAATGCATGACAAGCGTATGCAAGTGTATTGGTAATTTGGGGTTGAAGTTGCATATACACATATCAATAATGTGTCTTCAATCTTTTATTTTTACATCGAAGGTCTGGTGAGAGGACGTTGCGCTTTGTGAGTTTTTTTTCGGCAAAATTGTTTTGTTACGAATTTCTTTGGAATTTTTTCAATTTTATGCAAGTAATTTGTTTTATTTTGTCTGTCCATTTCATCATACAATTTTAAATATGTGCTTATGCTGTGCTGTGTTCTCATCTCTTCAACGTTCTATACGCAAATGAAACAATAAATACATGATCAGTCATCAATCTTGCATATACACTACTTCAATGCAGGACGCTAGATTGAAATAAAATCAAAAGATTATGATTTTGCTTCAATCCAACATCCAATCTATACTTGTGACTTTTTCACTAATAGCCAAACCACAATCTCGCGTTTGGTCGGTCGGGCTTTGACATTTTGAATAAAAACAATAGACTCTTATGAGGCAATCTGAAATGTTACCTCCGGCGTTGCGACCGCTTTATATCGTAATATCGTAAACGTCAGACCAACGCCAGGCCAAAGCAAAAGTAGATCTATTTTCTATTCGGTCGGGCGTTTGACAGTTCATTGTCGGCCGTATTTTGTATTTGTTTTGAAAGTTGAAAATTGAAGTGA
Organism: Philhelius festivus; assembly: GCA_963931855.1. Lineage (NCBI taxonomy): Eukaryota > Metazoa > Arthropoda > Insecta > Diptera > Syrphidae > Philhelius > Philhelius festivus. Next base: position 100,199,272 of record OZ007555.1, read on the forward strand.
AATAAGAAGTAAGTAATTGAAGTTCTTTTTTTATAAATAATTAAATCAAAAAAAGTGTGGTTCTGTTTTTATTTAAATAATTATATTTTTTCAGAATTCTTTAACCCGGCTGTATGAACCCTATTAACTTTGAAAATAGCTTTACAAATTAACTATTTTAAATGCCCAAAATTTAAAATACGCAATATTATATACCTTGTAAATTAATAAACAGTAACAAAATCCATTGGAATATAACAATTAAGTAGGTACTTATCAAAGATGTCATGTAAATGACAGTCAACGCTCGAGGTTTGAAGCTAAATTTCGTTTTACAAATGCTACGGTCGCGCTTTTTGACACACAAAATCGTATATACGATCAAACGCCCGTTTAACGCCAGACCGACGAACGCGAGATTGTGATTTGGCCATAATTCACTTGCACATGCTTGTCATGCATTTGAACAGTGTATATCCGGCATAAGACAAAGTTATTGCCGAGTGCTTCATATCACATGTGACGGAGAACTATATGCGAGGAGAAGATAAGCACAAATCGGAGGATACGGCTGTATCCTTAATACTACGTTTTCACCAAGAGTAAATCCGGGATTTAAGTGGATTTACCATAAATCTTCTTTAAATCTCGAAGATTTACCATACAAATTTATTTCGTAAATCTAGTAGATTAGAAATAAATCTCTACTAAATCTTCATAGGATCGATCGGTCGAAGTTCGAACTGACCTAACATCCATACGGTACTAAGCCATCTCGATGATTTTTCATCGTTTGGCACAAATGAAACTTTCTTTCTCTCGCTTCTTCTTTATAAGAAAAATTGAAACAACATTAGCATTTTGATAGATGCTGTCAAAGTTAATCTTCTTATTAATCTTTCAGTGCGGTGAAAACCCCACATAAATCTCTTGCCTTAAATCTCAGATTATCTTTTGGTGAAAACGTAGTATAACTTACAGAGAGTGGGACAGCGAACCCTATCACAACTTCAAGTACTACAATGCATTAGGGATAGGAACGAGCCCTCCATATTATATATACTCAAAGTGGAGAATATACAAACATTGGATAGAGCCAACGTCAAAAGTAATTTGACTGATAGTAGGTGCGTTTTATTATCCACAAATCTATCGCCTAGAAATTATAACAGTTTTTTGTAGAACAGTTCAATACAAGCATTTTTTACTATGGGAGGGGGGTCTATCTCCCCCCGTTTGGGCGGGAGGCGCACTTTTATAAGAAAGGTACTAAAATAGAAACAAAAATATTAAAAAACTATCGGCCCGGTACGTGCTTCGCTACGTATAAAGTGAAATAATAAAACAATTTAATTGTAACATCAAATTATTCATTTATTCAAACAAAAAAATATATTAATTGCTAGCTATTTTAAAACTTAATCCAAAACATTTGGATAAACAATATTTTTTGTTTTTCCATATCAGTTGGAATCGTAGGGATACGCGGTATCAAGCAAACTTCTCCTTTTGATTTAGCAGTTAGGATCGTAGCTTCAATCAAATTTGGCAATAACTTTTTCACTGCCAATTTGGTGCCATTACACAGTTTTGGTGGATTAATATTTCGCAACAATATAATCAAAGAACTAACTTTCAGATTCAAGCAATGCGGTGGTATACCGGCCGGTTCCAATGAAGTTAAAAATTCAATTGGATAATTCATCTTGATACATGACACTGTCAGTTGGCAACTGGCAGTTTCGCTTGAATTTGAAAATTATTGGCATTGATATGAATGTTCTTGGGTGCTAAAATGGGGCGTTTTCTCAACCAATCATAATTTCTGTAATTCTGAAGAATATTCGGAAAAGCACATTCAATCAATTCATCTATCGATTGCGAAATTGTACAAAAATTGTTTGGTACAGCGATCAATCCGTTGGTACTGTCGATTTATATTTTGCCATCACCAATTTCTAACTATTGTTTTGAAAATTCATGGGCAGCTAGATCATTTTGTAGGTGAATACGCATATTAATGTTCAGTGTCAATTTTTGTACATACATATCTCCAAAGAATTGATGACTTCAAACAGGCATGTATTTCACTAGCAGGAGTTGATCGAGGAACGACAGGCAATATTTGACGAAAATCCCCTGACAGTATTATCAAAGCACCACCACAAAGCTGTTGATTACCACGTAAATCTTGCATTGTTCGATTAAATGCTTCTAGTGATTTTTTATTCGCCATTGTACACTCATCCCATAAAATAATTGACGTTAATCGCAGAACTTTTGCCATAGCAGAATTTCTCGAAATATTGCAAGTTGTAGTTTCAATCACCTGTGCATTCAATGGCAATTTTGATGTAGAGTGTGCAAAAATTGATTATCAGCGTCGGGGTATGGCAATGACGAACCAGCTTGATGATAAATCTGGCCCTGAATCTGTAACATGTATGCAATTTTAGGTAGTTGTTGGATCAGAATTTTTAAAACTCGTCGGCTGAGAATTACAGGGTTCTATGTCGACCGACCCCCATTTCGAGTTATTCAACTTTTAAGTTTTTGATGCTCAGATTTCGTATTAAATGGCTATTGATTTACATTCGAATGATAACAAACGATAGATTATTGATAATAACTAATAAAAATATAATTTATTTGTTTATGTGTTGAGGAATTTCCTTTTAATTGCAAATTAAATTTTTTGCACAAAGTTCTATGAGCCAATTCCATGTAGTTCAAATTTCGGTGAAGGTTCTATGTACCACATAGAACCTTGTAATTGTTATTTAATCATATGAAGGTTTCTAACATTTAGTTTAGTCGTTGAAAAAAACTATGGTATTCATAGTATAAAAGCAGCAAAATAGAGTATCTGAAATGATTCTCCAACTAAATATAAAACAATAATCTGATTTTTACATTTTTATTATAGGAAAATATTATATAGTATTTTTAATGCATGTAGCACCTAGTACACTATATAATTAACTTCATATATTTAACAGTTCGTTAACGTAAATAAGAAAATAATGAGAATAAATAATAAATATAATAAAACTAATATTTTAATTATTGATTGAATGAATTAAAGGTACAACATTTAAATAAATAAGAAAATAAATAGTAATTTGATTAAACAAACTAAAATTTTAATTTTCATAGTATATTTTATATATATTTTACAGTTCAAGTAAATATGTGAATACATTTAAGAAAATTATAGAATATTATAAATTAATTAAACCAACAAGAATTTTAATTAATCATATTGGATATTTGTTCTTGTTTTCATTATATTTTCGAAATTTCTTTATCAATAAATTGCAGGCATGTATTTAAGCATTGCTTTAAATGGTTTGATTTTTCTTGTTGCAAGGTCATTTTTTAATTGTACCTCTTTTAAATTTGGCCATTGAAAAGACCACATATTCTTATTTCTTAAGGTTTTTGAACACTAAGTCTACACTTTTAAGAGATTTTTCAAGATGGGAAGTCTTAAAAAACACCTCGGTAAGGTTTTGTGTAAGTTGATGTTAGACAACTTTCGAAAATGGTATTAATTTAATATTTAAAATCTTACAACACTCGTACACATTTTTAAAATCTAACGGTTGCATTTGCAAAACTGTAAGATTTTGTTTTTTGAATGACAAGGGTGAATGAAAATCGCGATTCGTAAGACGCGTTGAATGCAGCTATGGGTATTACCTATTTCCTAAATTGTAGAATTTCCTGGAGTAGAGAATTTAAAATGTATATGTTGGATGTCTGGCTGATGCTTATGAAAATCAATTAATATGAAGTTTACCAACAAGTTCCGGTTTTGACATAGCACGGTTTAGAATTTTCAGCAAAGCACTAGCAATATCATTTTCTGTTCTTCCCATTGTGCTTTCATCACACAAGCAGCAATAGACGTTATTATTAAGCGAAAAATGTCCTGTAAAGTTATACACATTTAACTTTGAGTGGTAAAAAAATGAGCTTACATCAGCTTTTGGACAGGTAAGTACATTTTGCATGTCAAAGCACAAAACTGGAACTGTATTTTCTCTGTCAACTTGTCTTTGCTTGTATGCCTCTTCCTTTTCCTGAAAATGCGCATTATATTTCAAAACCAGCTCATCAGATACAGTGGTGTTTTCAACTGCTATTTTATGCTCCTCGCATAGATTTAATGCTTCAAAAACTCAATGCTGTCTCCTGTCGCTAAAGCGGAATTCACCCCCATGCCGCTATCCATAAGTGACCCTTGCATTGAGGAAACCGAACAGATCTCAGTTCTCGGTATGTGCATCACAGACGACCTTGTGTGGAATGACCACATATTCGACGTTGCCAAAAACGCTGCTAAGTGTTTACGATGCAAGAAATTTTTAACCCTTTCTGATCTGGCTGTAATCTATAAAGCCTATATTCGTCCTAAACTCGAGTATAATTCCCATATTTGGGCAGGTGCTCCAATAACCCACTTGAGTCTTTTGGATAGAATCCAAAAAAGAGCTTTACAATTGATAGGTGATAGGACTAAAACAGAAACAATTGAATCTCTCGAGCACCGTCGCAATGTTTCTTGTCTTTCATTATATTACCTTTATTTTTACAAACATTGTTCTAGTGAAATAGCCAGTTGCATTCCTCCCCTAAACAATTTAACTGTACCACTCGCGCTTCGGGGAATGCTCATCAGTTTACCCTTGAGCCCAACTTCGGACGTACTGTTAAATTCAGAGATTCATTCTTTAGCCGCACTACACGAATGTGGAATGCCTTACCCGACTCTATATTTCCTTCCCATTGTGATATTCAGACATTCAAAACCAATGTGCATCGGTATCTCCTTTTAAATCCCCTCCCACTTTCCTAAACGCTCGCACTGTGATCAATCACTTGTCGATATGCATTAAATTTAACAGTTTTGTCAGATCCTGTGTTCTCTTAATACATATGAAACATTTCTGAAATTGTTAGACTTGGTTTGAGATACTGCTTGTTGCTAGTTTTTCACAAGCTTTTTGTAAACAATATCAAAAACACGAAGAAAAAACCAAAGGTAAATTGATCAACATAGAACTTTGTTGCGTTTTCGGCAATCCGATAAGAATTATAAGGTTCTATGTACAAAATTAAGGAATACAAGGTTCTATGTCAATAAGAAGATGTGTAATTTTTTTATTGGTCAAAGAGAGAATTATAAAGTTCTATCCGCCAATTTTGCTACATAGAACGTTGTAATTCTTAAATTAACTTCATTTTGGTTTTTAGAACCTTTGTTTTTTGCGTTTTACGCTTTATAGGGTGAATTAAGGTGCATATCCATGAATTCATTCGAAAGCGCTTAAAAATACGAATCCAACGACATCCATAACTCATTTTTCGTAAAAATGGCTGTTAGAACCTTGTAATTCTGGGCCGACGAACTATCGAATACTTTATGATTCAGATTTATATAAACATTTGACAGTCCTGTTGAAGTATTTACCTTAAACGTCGGCATAAAATTATCTCTAATAATTTTAGTAGCTCCAAAAGAAGTCATTTGAAATGCCGAATTGTATAGTTCAATATGACTCAAAAAGGGATTCAACGTTTGAAATGTCCCAAAAATAAGTGAATGCAATGGTTCGGGTGGAGTTTCTAATGCTGGCAATCTCACTTTGCCATTATCACAACACATGCCGGGCAGGGTTTGAACCTAAATCTACTCCTACGCTCCGATTTTTCGAGATTCACTCCACTTTTTCCACACAGACAAATTGTCTTTTTTATATACAAATATGACATTGTTGAAAAAAACCATTAAACCTTTGTTAAAAATTCTTTCTGAATTTGTAATTTGTTTATTTTTACAAAACAATTTTTGAAAATAATACTAAGTTTTCCAATGAAACCTGTGATTTATTTTTATTTTTTGCTAATACTATTTTTTTATGTTCTTACATACATATGTATGTTTTAATTTTCCTGAAAAGTAAGGATTTTCTTTTTGTTTCAAATCTACTCCATAAATCTTGCATTTGTTCGACTTTTTTTTCAAATTTGCTCCGACATTTTATGATTCAGGTTCGAACCCTGATGCCGGCCGTTTCACCTGGAAAGTTAGCCGCATCACAATGTGGACATTATTCCGTCCATCATTCCAATGAATCCGTAAATACTATAATTAATTTGACTGTTGTAATTAAAAGCAGCACGCATCATTTCAGCCAAAGGAGCACGACGTATTCGTGATCGCCGTGCAAGATTCAGTACAGGTACAGGGTCAACAGATCTATTTCGTGCATTACGTTCACGCTGCGATGCATTAGCATGTGCGCATTCATCTGCAGTCTGTGATCGTCTTAGTAATGCCACATCATTTGCATTACGCGTTCGCCGACCTATATTTGCTCGTGGCATTATTCCTTCATATAAAAAAGAATAAATCAAATTAAAAACAAATTGCTACATTAATAGTGGTGTATCAGTATCGCTAAAAAACTGAGAAAAGTACACGCACACATATACATAGTACATTTGAACGATTCAATTTGACAGCACAATCCATATATGAAAAAAGTTTCAATTTGACAGCAAAATCTCCACTAACAAAATGATCCGACATTTATTGAATTCATTTGTTACAAAAAATGTGATAAATGAAGAACCGCTCGACCGATTTTGTGCAAACTTCACATAAACCATCTACTACATAGTCCGAACAAAGCCTAAACATTTGGTTCGGATAGGTGAGCCCGTTCTTGAGTTATAAAAATACAACGAAAAGTGGCATTGATTTTTATATACATATATAGATAACGGTAATACTTACAATTAAGTATTATACCTTTTTTTAAAGCCAATACTCTGATATATTAGATAATTTTTAAATCAAGTGAAATCTATGCACAGTTTTTGAAAAAAAAACGAGTTTTAAACTCAAATTTTGGGGAAAAAGAAACATTAAAAAAAAGTTTAAAGTTTAATTTTTCAAAATTGCAAAGTTATATATTATTATTTTTTCCTAAAATTTGTTACTCTAATTAATTTTAATTCAAAAACTGAAAACTAGAAGATTTTATGTCGTCTAGTTTTTGAGAAAATTTAAAATAACTAAAACCACTTTTTTTATGAAATATTTGTTTTTTTTTTTTGCTTGCTTACGTATTACGGCGTATAAACAGTGAGGTATGTATGCAACCCCCTGCTTGGGCATACTATAGGATTTGGGGTAGGTGCTTTGAGTATATATAATATGGAGGGCTCGTTCCTATCCCTAATGCATTGTATTACTTGCAGTTGTGATAGGGGTCGCTGTCTCACTTTCTGTAAGTTAAGGATACAGCTGTATGCTGTCAATTTGTGTTTACCATCTCGCACATCATTCTCCGTCACATGTGATATGAAGCACTCGGTAAATTTTCAGTCTTGTTTGCAAAAAACCGCATATCAACAAGCTTTGTGACTGTTTTAATTCTTTACAAATTATACGTAAAAATAAGATCAAAATTTAAAGTGACTGTTAATTACTATTTTGTAATCAAAATATTAAAGTTCCCTACTTGGAGGCGAATAGCTTCCCCACAATGTGACCAATACAATGGATTTACCAGGGATGGCGACTACAATCGGGAGATCTTTCAACATCTGGACTGCAGTAATTTAGCCTCGATTAAGAGAGATGAACAACAGAATGATTTTTCCGACATCAGCGATCCATTCCCTGCAAGTGGCTTGTGTCACCTTTGTTATGAGGTAAAGATTAAGGAATTGGCACAATTCCAACCGAAAAACGAGTCCTAATTCGAAGACGAACTCAAGGTGTAATGAGTTTTAGTTGGATTTAAAAAAATAAATTTGTAGAAATATTTAGCTTGAAAAAGTTTTAGTGTTTATTTGGTGGTTTAATGATACAAAAATATTGAATAATAAAATGTTTTTTTGTTTGTTAACTTGTATGCTATTCTTTTGTTCTAACTTAGTATCTTCCCGCAAGGCAATCAATCCTGCCAAAAACTTTTTCTTGCACAAATTTGAGTAGCGCCCCCTATGATAGTCACGCATTTGGAATAGAAACGAGCCCTCCATATTATATAATAGGCGTTTTTCTTTTTTAGTTCAGTATAGAGCTCCGAACAGAGTCCGAGCATGTCGAGCATGTTCCGAACATCCTCTGAACCAAGCGTGCTCTCAACGCTCTGAGTATTTTTTGAAACACACCTGGGGCCTGTTTCAGCGATACTACATCAAGTACAATGTATCATTTTGGCTGTTGTAATACATCAATTCTGTTTCATAGGTACTTTCGATTTTCAGTTGTAGTACATCAGTGTAGATATGGATGATACACTGGAATTATTGGAAAAATGTATGATTCTGTTTCACAGCTTTTTGAGCTACATTGTTGTAATACAACTAGCAGTAAAATCTTGCTACATTGATACTGTTTATTGCGTTCGCGTTAGGAACTTCGAGGATACTTATCTTTCGTGGTATTTCCAGGCTGAAAAAAGTCTTTAATATAAAAATGTCCGAAATTAATGAAAACGCGCGTGTTCCCTCTTGAAACTTGCAAGGACTAAAACTTTATTAATTATTGTAAAAAGGGGAGGAGGATAGCAATAGAAAAAATAGAGAGAGACGGTACCATGTACCATTACAATTTTTACAGGGTTTTTCATTTGTTCAGCGCAAAAGTAACCACTTAAGGTGGAAACACAAGATTTAAGCCGCTGTATCGGCAAACATACTCCCACCGTTGAAAGCTCCTTTCAACTTTAATCGACGAGTAGCGGGCATAACTTGGATATAGGGCGTTTAAACTCTCCCTTTGCTGTAGTGACTGACGCAACGCGTGTCAACCCATCCTGTCCGGGGTAAGTTTTAATAACTCTACCGATGAGCCATCGACATGGGGGCTGGTTTTCATCTTTCAAGATGACTACATCATCAGGCTGAATGTTTTCTGACCTTTCTAACCATTTCGGTCGTTTTTGGAGTTGAGTTAGGTAGTCTTGAGACCACTTTTTCCAGAAGCTTAGGACAAGCCGTTGAATGTACTGCCATCTATCGCATATCGATGCTTCTGCCGTTAAAATATTGGGATCTGGTACAGTTGTCATTGGTCGAGCGATGAGGAAGTGTGCTGGCGTTAACGGATCCGTGTCTCCTTCAAAGCGCGTGCAAAGCGGCCTGGAGTTAGCGCAAGCTTCAATTTGACACAAAATGGTTGAAAACTCTTCGTATGTTAGAGATGACTGACCGAGCACCCTCCGTAGATGAAATTTTGTAGTCTTGACTCCTGCTTCCCACAAGCCGCCGAAATGCGGAGCATGGGGGGGTGAGAAGTGCCAGTTGATTCCATTGGAGGTGAGCTCATTCGTTACATCCTCTTGAAAGTTGCTTGAGTTGAGTAGATTCGCCCAATCTCGTAACTGTTGGTTTGCGCCAACGAAATTGGTGCCATTGTCACTAAAAATAGAGTGACACTTTCCGCGCCGGGACACGAAGCGACGTAGAGCAGCTATGAAAGCGGACGATGAAAGATCCGAAATGAGTTCGAGGTGTAAGGCTTTCGTAGCCATGCAAACGAATAGGGAAACATAGACTTTATGCTGCTTTGCACCTCGTCCCTTCCATGTCCGGATTAAAATGGTCCCGCGTAATCGACGCCTGTGTTTCCAAAGGTCACTCCTGGTTCCAATCTAGATTTCGGCAAGCTGGCCATTAGTTGTTGGTAAGGAATGGCGCGCTGCCTAGCACATGTTGGGCATTGATAGATACATCGTTTTATAACGTGGTGGACACCGATGATACAGTAGTGGAGCGAAATCAGGTACGTCATTTGCCGCATTCCGGCATGCAAATTATTGAGATGAAAATCTGTGACGATAAGACGAGTTAGGGGATGATCCTTATGCAGAATTGTTGGATGCTTCTGCTCAAATGGTATGCACGCATTTTCTAGTCTCCCTCCTACCCGAAGAACACCCTCTTGATCGATAAAGGGACGCAAGAAGTAATATTTGCTTTTCTTGGAAACCGCCTGGTCTCGTTCTAAAAGAGTGATTTCTTCTTTAAAGATGTGTTTTTGAGAGAGCTTGAATACTGCGAGCTTTGCCTGTTGTATATCATATGGTGATAAAAAATGCGTGCGGACTCGTTCTCGAGGTCTTACACGAGTTCGAGCAAATCGAATGATACGAGCGACGACCCGAAGAAGACGATTGAGTTTAGAAAACCTTTCGAAGATAAATGTATCCCATTCAACCGTTTCCGTTGCAGATGCAAGACATGTGATCTCATTTTCGACAGGACTATTTTTAAGGCTAGGTAATCCCGAAAACGTTATCTCCTTATCGCGAAGAAACTGTGGACCATTCCACCATAGGTCCAAATTGGATAAACATTTCGGCATCATACCACGAGCGGCACAGTCTGCCGGATTCTCGGCCGAGCGGACATGATGCCATATAGATACTGGAAATCGGGCAGCAATTTGCGAAATTCTATTATCCACGAATACATTTCGTGCACGTGGATATCCCTGAATCCAGTGTAATACCGTTGTAGAATCCGTATAAGCAAAACACTCAATATCGTGAATGGCTAAGGCTTCTTTTACCTTGCTAAGCAGTTGGATTAGCAGTAAAGAGCCACATAATTCCAGACGCGGAATCGAAAGGGTAGGCTTGACTGGAGCAATTCTGGTCTTAGCACAGATAAGCGCAGTTTCCACCGTATTGATTCCTACAACCCTGGCATACACAGCAGCAGCATAAGCTGATTCCGATGCGTCAGCAAATCCGTGCAATTCCAATACCTCACCTTGACTATATTGCACCCATCTCGGAATGTTGACTGTTTGTACATAAGCAAGACCCGCTCTAAAGTCGACCCACTCTTGAAAAAAGTCTTTGGGAATGAATTCGTCCCAACCGATACCCTTGATCCATAGACGTTTTATGAAGATCTTCATTTTGACTATAACAGGTGATAGCCACCCTAATGGATCAAAGACTCGAGCTATGTCCGATAATACTTCTCTATTGGTAGCATTTTGGCCTATGGTCGGAATTGTGGGGGCAAATTTGAAACAATCGTGTTTCGTATCCCAGATTAGACCCAATGTTTTGACTCCCGCGTCACCAATGGATAAATCAGTCGCTGATTCTCGATGCTCAGGAGAAATAGTGTTTAGAAGGTCATTCGAATTGGAGGACCACTTACGGAGGTCCATTCCTGCTTTCATAAGGATATCAGTTACCTCGTTTTTTGCATGTAAAGCTTCGACTACGTTTTCGAACGTAGACATGTAATCGTCCACATAAAAATCGTTTAAAATGCTATTCGAAGCACTTGGAAAAAGATGCATATTGTTTAAGCCAATTTGTTTAAGGACACGAGTTGCCAAAAACGAAGCGGAGGCGGTACCGTACGTTACGGTGAGAAGCATGTAGTCGCGTGGTTCTTCCGTTACTTCTTCCCTCCAAACTATTCGTTGGCAATGAACGTCATTTGCATTGAGAAGAACCTGGCGGTACATTTTGGCGATATCTGCCTTCATCGCGATTTTATGTTTCCGAAATCGAATAAGGCATGTAAAAAGATCATTTTGAATGGTAGGCCCAACATGTAAGTAATCATTTAATGATAGACCGTTGGTGGATTTACTGGAAGCATTGAAGACAACCCTCACCTTTGTTGTTGCGCTGGTGGGCTTCAGTACCGCGTGATGAGGTAAGTAAAACGATGGACGATGGAGGTCATTAAGTGGCACGATTGTCATATGACCTAATCGCTCGTATTCACGCATGAATTCGATATATTGTTCTTTCAAGTTTGCGTCCTTAGAGAATCGTCTTTCCATCGCGTGTAGTAGGCTTAACGCCGCACCACGGGAGTCTCCGAACTGTACGGGCATTTTACTAAAGGGTAGGCTTACTACATATCTGCCATCGCGATTAATGTAATGCGTTGAAACAAAATGATTTTCAATATCTGCACTTACCTCAGGTTCGGTGAGATGTCCATCAGCAAGATCTTCAGGCTCAAAAAATCGTTTTAAGAGAACATCAAGATCTACGGCAGAATGATTAACACTTAATGCAGCTTCTTGTTTCAATGAAATGTTTCCCGCTATAACCCAGCCAAAGATAGTATTTTGGGCGACAGGGGAACCCGAGGGATGCACGATTTTCCCGTCCGCGAGAATGTCAAAAAATACGTCCGATCCCAACAAAACATCGATTTTGTTTGGGCGATCACATTTAGGATCTGCTAATGATAGATTATTAAAATAAGATAAGCTATCACTTGAAATGTCAAAACTCGGAAGATCGTTTATTAATGTGGCAAGTACAAAGGCATTGACCGATACGAATGAATTTGAATCAAATGTTGAAGACACGATTAGGTTTACTTGACCCCGTGTACCTTGTGTACTTTCGAACTGTCCTAGGCCAACTATAGGAATTTTTGCATGAGTTCGTTTTAAACATAGACGTTGGACACACGACTCCGAGATCAGAGTTGCTTGGGATCCGGAATCAAGCAGAGCCCTGCACGGTTGAGGTTCACCATTTACATCTTTTATCATAACCATTGCCGTTGGTAACATAGGTAAACACTCGGGATATGATGGAATTGTGCGAACAGATACCGCGGATACGACGGCATTTGAAGAGGAATTGACGGTTTGCACGAAAGGTGGGGGAATTCGCTCTACATGTAACAAAGTGTTGTGTTTCAAGTTACACGTCTTGCAATTAGAATATTTGCACTCCACCAATGAATGCTTTGTACGAAGGCAATTACAGCAAATTCCGTTTGCTTTAACAAATTCACACCGAGAAGGCACCGTAAGATCACGAAACTGCGCGCACTGATAGAGCATATGCTTTTGATGGCATTTAGGACACGATGGAATGGTGACATTTAAAACGCGTCTACCTGCATCTTTAGTCTTAAGTGGAGCACTCACATTACGCACGGAATGAGTCTTTGACAGGTTTAAGCTTTCGAGCTCATTAATTCTATCCTTCAAAAAGTTTGTGAAATCCGAGTACGATTGCTTTTCACTTTGTTTAGTTGCACGAATCCACAACATCTTATTCTCCAGATCTAATTTACGCGACAGAAAATAAATGAGCAATATATCCCATGAGTCAACGGGGAGATTCAAGGCGCGAAGGGCATTCATATTCTCGATCGTTGTGCTGAACAAGCGTTTTATTTCTACCAACGAACCACTTTTGACTACCGGTTGGTCAAATATATTGTCCAAATGCGCAATCATAATGAACTTTGGTTTATCATAATGCTCATTTAACAAACTCCACGCAATATCGAAGTTGTCATTGCTGTGAGGAAGATGGTTCACGAGTGACAATGCTTCTCCTTTCAACCGCGTTTGGAGAAATTCCAATTTTTCGATATTAGTGACAGATTTTTTGGAAACTACTAAGGCCGTAAATAAATCGCGGAATCTAATCCAGTCATCAAAGTTTCCAGAAAACTCTGGTAAAACTACTGCAGGTAAACCAGATTGCGGTTGCACACTTGTTATATTTATTGGCCTTCGCGTTGTTTCGGCAAGAGTCTTCACTATATCGTTAAGTGAGGCCTGATTCTCTGCTAGAGCTTTGATAGATTTTCTGAACTCAACATCCGAATCAGATCGTGGATCACTTACACTATAGCTTTGCATCAATTCAGATAATTTAGCATGGGCACCGTAAAACGTAGATTCGAACTCGGCACGATATTGCGTTTCTTCGGATAATTGGGCAACATCATCGATTGATTCCTCTATTTCACTTTGAAGACGTTCAAAATCTTGCATATATTGCTCTAGTTTTGTTTGCCGCAACTTACTTTCAGCCAGAGGAGCACCCGGTGTCTCACTAAATGTAACAATCCGCGTTACCTGGCCTTTAATAGCAGCTCGTTTTCGCTTTAGAGCATCCATAGCGCAAATAGATTAAAAGACGACTATTTTGTTCGATTTTCAGATGATTGAAACGCAATTTCCGCGACAAGGTTCCGACCTTAATCGATTGTCAATAACCGTGCGCGCACAAAACCGAATATAATTGTTGTTTTTCTCAAACCCAACACGAACAATTGACACCTAAACAGTTTAATTAATTTTGGGCAGATGTAGGTACCGTTTTCTTCAGCAACGACTTTTGCACAACTGTGATATGGTATGTTTTATATCAGACCGTATTGCAACAACAAACACCGTTCTATTTGATACAGCAAAATGAGAAACGGTAAACAAGTCTTGTTATAGTGGTTTTGTCAATGTTATCTTTGGAGACGAGAAGAATACGAAGAAGAATACGAAGAGAAGGCAATTAATAGAAATTGGTAGATGTAGACTGTATTTGGTGGGTATGGATTGCGTAGCACCGAGTACATAACCTATTTATCACTCAAATATTTTTTTGTTGCACTCGTTCGAGTTCGAGTTCTTTTTATTTGAGAAAATAAATGATAAATGCTTGTAGATATAAACACTAGCAACGATCTACAATTATTTGATACAATACCGAACTTGCATTATGAAACCGCACGGTATGATTTTATTTTACAAGCCGTGGAAATCCAAAAATTCTCGAATAATCCGTGCTCGATAAAGGACCAATGTTTATTGCGTTCGCGTTAGGAACTTCGAGAATACTTATCTTTCGTGGTATTTCCAGGCTGAAAAAAGTCTTTAATATAAAAATGTCCGAAATTAATGAAAACGCACGTGTTCCCTCTTGAAACTTGCAAGGGCTAAAACTTTATTAATTATTGTAAAAAGGAGAGGAGGATAGCAATAGAAAAAATAGAGAGAGACGGTACCATGTACCATTACAATTTTTACAGGGTTTTTCATTTGTTCAGCGCAAAAGTAACCACTTAAGGTGGAAACACAAGATTTAAGCCGCTGTATCGGCAAACAGATACAATAGGTGTGTTTTTCTTACAGGCTTAATAGGCGACGATAAATAAAACGCATCGGGGCATAAAAAAAAACTTGGCAGCACTGTGCTGTGGAATGACATTTTAAAACAAAACAAATCTCATCTCTTTCTCTTTATCCTTTGAGTATATATAATATGGAGGGCTCGTTCCTATCCCTAATGCATTGTAGTACTAGAAGTTGTGATAGGGGTCACTGTCTCACTTTCTGTAAGTTAAGGATACAGCCGTATGCTCCGATTTGTGCTTACCTTCTCCTCACATATAGTTCTCCGTCACATGTGATATGAAGCAATCGGCAATAACTTTGTCTTACACAAATTTGAGTAGCGCCCCCTATGATAGTCATGCATTTGGAATAGAAACGAGCCCTCCATATTATATATACTCAAAGTCTTTATCATATCTTCTATCAAACATTTTTGACATTTCCATCCTTCGTCGGTATATAAAAACATTAAATCGAAATCGAAGAGAATGGAGGTAAGTTCAATTTTCATTGCATTTTTTCGCATAATTTATTTTGTATTTTATTTTTCAGATCATACTTATACTTACACCAATCGAGCTTTGGAACAGGCAGCCAATACGCCTACTTTCATGAAGAAGATGAAACAACTTTCCATCTCCTGGACACTGCTCGCATACAAAAACCACCACATCAACGTGGTCGCTTCCGTGGAAATTTGAGGAACTCAAGATTCATGCATAGAGGACGTAATTCTCGTCGATGAATGCTGGAAGCTGTGATAGTTGTCATATAGTTAGTGCTAGTCTAGACAAAAGTATCATCTACTGGGATGTTGCTACTGGTCAACAATTGCTTCGGAGGCGTAAAATGTGTTCGATTCAATGAAGATTCTTCATAACATTCGCACACGCAAACTAGAACCTGTCCAAAGAATGAAAGAGGCCAAAGATTGCATTACTTCGATCGTTATTGATGATCATAAAATAATAGCTTCCTCGCTTGATGGATGCATTCGATACTATGGCATCCGGGCTGGAGAAATGACATGCGATGATTTAGGTGTTTCAATTACGTATTTGGTGCAAACTAAGAAGTCAAATTGTGTTGTTGCTGCCTGTCAGGATGTTCGTTTGCTCGATAACAACGATGGGACACTGCTATCGGAATACGAAGGACAGAATCCGGAACAGTATCAAATCGAATGTGGTATAATGGCGAATGACTTACACATTGTTTCTGGATCGAGTGGAGTGCATGCCATAGTTTGGGATTCGTTAGAGGGGACAGTTCTTCAGAAAATTCCAATAAGGTAGGTCCATTTCAGGGTTTATGACAGACCGATTCAATAGCATACTATTTTCAGGTTCCCATGGAGGAGTAGTACACTCACTATCGACACATCCATCTAGAAATAAATTGCTTCTGGCTAGGAAGAGAGACATGTTTGTATACTCTACGGAAGGAGACCAGGAGGAATTAGAAATACTTTAGCATTTATTTGACAAATCAAATAGAAATAAATTAACAATTTTAACAAATAGTATTTGCATTGAAAATTTCGATCCAATAGCCATCTGGAACCATCACGAATCCCAGGCCTTTCATGCGACCATCATCTGGTCTCTTTTTGAACGCTACTCTTTGTTCTTCGAATCTGGAATAAGGAAAATCATGTGAATTGAAATTTTTAATGATTTTCATTGAACATACTTTTTACAAGCAGCATACACATCTGGAACCATCACACCAATGTGTCCGAAGTCAATGGGTTCGGAGTTGCCAACATTGTACTTGAAATCTGGATCACTTTCAGTTCCCCAGTTGCTTAAAAAAATATTAACATTCATATAATACTTCTTTTTTATGCACCAATAACAAACTTACTGCGTTAAATTAAGAGCGCCTTTGCGGGTTAGAGCCCACTGAGTGAGTTTCGCAGAATTAGATGGTACAAATTAATCACATTCACACTACTTTTCGATGTCGCAATTTGTTCTTCTTGTTTTGATGGCGATGAAAACGGAGACGCCATTGTTGTATGCAAATTCAACTCTCCAATATGAATCTCAACTCGAAAGCACCGGAGTGACTACATATAGGTTGGCCAACAATAAATAAATTAAAACAGCACTTTTCATACGAATTTCATAATTTTTTTTACTAAAATTTCAACATATACATATACATATCTAGGGTGATTTTTCTTAGTAAGATTCGATTAGGGAGCTGAGATTTCACCTGGTTCTTTTGTGTTGGCACTGCGATAGGTACTACAAATAAAAAAAATAGTCAATAAATTTCATATTTAATTAATTTTTTCAGAAAACTTACACTTCTTTGATGAATGTGGCTCTGGGTGCGCAGCTGTCAACGTCAACTGAATAAAAAAAAAAAAACAATTTTCTTCTTGTTTTCTTTTATCTGACGTTTGTATACAATTTATCGCTTTGGTAGCACAGTTTTAAGCCTCGATAAAAATTAAACCCCGAAAATTCTTGGGGCATCACTGATGCCCATATACGCTTAGTTGTTGTTGCATTTAACATGTGAATTGTTTGCCCCAGGCATCGTTTTTTTTATCTTCGCCTATTGAAAAGGTAAAAAAAACACACCTAATGTATCATTTTGACTGTTGTAATACATCAATTCTGTTTCATAGGTACTTTCGATTTTCAGTTATAGTACATCAGTGTAGATATGGATGATACACTGGAATTATTGGAAAAATGTATGATTCTGTTTCACACCTTTTTGAGCTACATTGTTGTAATACAACTAGCAGTAAAATCTTGCTACATTGATACAATAGGTGTGTTTTTCTTACAGGCTTAATAGGCGACGATAAATAAAACGCATCGGGGCATAAAAAGAAACTTGGCAGCACTGTGCTGTGGAATGACATTTTAAAACAAAACAAATCTCATCTCTTTCTCTTTCTCATATCTTCTATCGAACATTTTTGACATTTCCATCCTTCGTCGCTATCTTTCACCATAGAATAAGAAATACATAGGTATCTGGGTAGTCACCACATGGAAAAAGACTTCACCAAAGCCTAGTATACAGTTCTTTTTGAAGAAAAAAAAAAATGAGTGGTGAAAAAAAAAATTTTTCTCATGAAAAAATTTCTGTAAGTTTTTTCCGTCAAAACAATGGGATGCACATTGTTTTGCGTGAAAAAAATCGTGGTGAGTATAAATTTTTTTTTTCGATTTTGGTTTACAGTTTGGTGAAATGAAAAAAGTTTTTTTTCGGGAAAAAACTGTCCCATAAGAAATGCATTGGTTTTTTTTTTTTTAGAAGAACTGTATACTAGGCTTAAGCATATATTATTATTTCAGAACTGGATGCCTACTGCTTGGTACAAATCTACAAAGTAATAGCCGAATCATTGACCCGTTTAGGTTATGACATTGATCAAATTGTCGACCAAATAACATCGACAAATAGTACAAAGCCCAAGAAATCGGCCAACAAACAATTAGAAAGTAGCTCGTCTTCAAGAACTTCCCGAAAGAGCTTTCGCAGTAACTCTGAGTGTATAAGGTAAAAATTTATAATTTTATTGGTTCTAGAATTGTATGCAATAATTGTTCTAGTTCCACGAAAATTAAATTCATCTGTGATTCAATAATTGGTGGACTGCTTCACAATCTGCTTCACAATGTACGTGTACGTACAAACTTAGATCATTATTTGCGCAAGGCTTAACAAGAAAATAGATGCATTCTCTGCCGCGATTCTGATTTCTTACACTTCAGCTAACTTCTACCGAAAAATCTTTGTATTGAGATTCCCGAGGATGCTGCCGATAATCAAGTTGTTAATGTGATCCAGTACTTTAATATTTCGATAAATAAAAACGAGATCATAACACGTTGTCCAAAATGCAATGGCATTGAATTTATATCGGCTTCTGGCCCTCAAATACGCCTTCTCAAATTTGGATCAGAAACGAAAAAAACGTCTTACCCAACAGGACCTAATGGAGGTGCAATATATGCAAAACCTGTTAGATTAGTATTTAAATCAAGTAATTTTTTTTTGCTACAAATATAAAAACAATATCCTTAACAATTTTCCATTTTACAGAACCAATAACAGATGAAGTGCTCCGAACGGGTAGGACATTTTCGTCGATATTGATTAAAACCGATAAACTCAGCAATAACGCTGTTTACTCACAAACTGACTTTTTTATATGTGATGTAAGAATGAAATTGATATTTACTTCTTTATCTTTAAATATTTTTAAATATCTTTTTCTTTTAGAAATGTGGTAGAATTACATGGCCCGATGAATATCGTATGAGCACCAAAATTGTAAGCCTTATCCTCGAAGAAAAGCGCACGCTTGAAGAGTGTTTGTTTGGTGAAAAACGAGTAGAGCAAGTGATAAATAAATAAGTATTTTTAAATAGTGGATTATATAATTTGGTCATGTTTTTTTACAAATACATATATACAAATATTTACTATTCATATATGTAAATCTCATTATTTAATTTTGTAATGTAGTACAAAAGAAATAAGAAACAAAATGCAAATACAATTGAACATATGTACGTGGAAAAATTTAAAAATGAATTAATGTTTTATGGTCATTGGATTGTCGTATTTTAAATAATTGATGGTTTTTACTTCCGATATAGGTACTATGGGGCAAGTTCTGCTTTTGAAAAAAAAAATCGAACACGAGATTTTGATCAAAGTTGACATTACAATGATAGCGAAGACAAAAAAGTGGATCCGGCAATTCCGTCTGTCTGTCTGTACCTCTCACTACAACCTAAACTACTGGAGGTATTTTTTTTCAAATTCGGTACTTCTTCGGTGATTCACTACAGGAGAAATTGAATTTTTGTTTTGCTACAAAACTAATTATACAATTAAGAAATGCAAACGATATATATGTTTAACTAACTCAACTAAAGCATGTAGTCAGAATTCACTTTTTTATACGGTACGGTACGGTACGGGGGGAGGATCTGTGACAGAGGCAACGAACACCACTGAATGAGGACGAGGAAGAGCACTTGGTTTTTTTTTTTTAATTTTATTTTTAATTACGCACGATTCACTTCGATTTTAAAGAAAACAGAAAACATTTATCTTCCTTTTGGTATTTTTTGTATATTTCGCGGCGAAATGATTGATTTTTTTATTTTTTATTTGTGTAATGTGTGGCAATCACTGTATTTTTTGTTGTTGTTTTTTTGTTACTGGAATGCGATTGCATGGAATTCAATTCAATTCACTTTGCATTGGCGAGGGATTTCTTTTCTTTTTTGTTGGGGTGCTGCTGGAGAATCGTACGGGTAATGTTAATTTTAACGCGTTTCCTCACCTTATTCGTGGTTTATTTGAATTAAATTCGAAAGGACATTGATTCCGGCCGTGTGTAGGCGATATTTGTTAATTTATTAACGATATTTCTACACAAAATTCAATATTTTCTTGCTGCACGAAATTTGATGAAGTAAACGTGGCCATTAAGGGTAACCCGGAACTGGGACCAATTTGGTAGAAGTTATGTTAGTGGCATTGCATTGGACGTAGTTTGAACCTTCTGGAATCTGACATGTACGAGATTCAATCAAAGAAGTCTGCAAAAAAGTTATAATTACATAGGATTTTAGTACAAAAAGAAAGATATATCAAATATGGCAATGAAACCATTATTATAAAGCTTTCAGAATAAAAATAGCCTTTTTAATTTGGATATTTTTGAGCGCTCTCAATATTATACTGTAATACTTATTTTTTTCCGGAAAAACGATTATATTTTGCTGATAGGTAAGGCGAAAGGAGACGTTCAGTAGTATCAAAAAGACAAGAAGGCGAGGGAATTGGAAGGTAAGTATAGGAAGGAGGAGATGCTATCAGGCTAAGAAAAAGACGAATGGAGGTTAAAAGGAATAAGCAAATAATAAAAATTTTAAACTTTTTTGAACGGGGAAGAGAGTGTATAATTGGGTTTTTGAAATGTTTTTGTGGAATTATCCATTAACACCACAAAGTGCTTCGTAAAAAAATGTTAAACGCATTTAATATATTTAAATATAATCTTTTTTCAAGGAATCATTCTTTAAAATCGTCTTTCACCGATAAATATTCCAGTGTTTTAAAGGTAGTATATGTATATTTATTACTATTATTATATACATATTATATTTATACTATTATCCTGAAAGCCTGATAATTGATTTTTTAGCATATTTATACATACATACTCACATCTTTGACTTTCTGACAATTTAAGGTAGTCAACACGGAATTCATTACATTATGAGCAGTTTCTTCTGTAAGATTGCCTTGCATTGAACATACAATTTTTTAGTATAATTCTTCGAATATTCTTGAATTACTTCCAGTTATTTCAGGCAAGATTGTAAACTTTTCTACAAGCCGCCAACGAATGTTCTCTAACACACTCAAGCGAATATCTCCATTGTCTTACTTGATCAAGAGCCTTACTTTTAGATGTTCGAGATAACCGACTTGAATCACTGCCGGGTGATGATAAATTCATTTTAGATGTCTCTTGTTTTATTAGGGTTATATTAAGTTATATTAATTTGATAAGTTTTTCTGAATATTCTCAATTCTCGTTACGACTGTTCGGTAGCCAAATCATTACGATCGTGCATGTGTTGATGCTTGCCCAAATCCGTAGTGATTTCTCCCACTTCTGTGTAGAACTGAACGTCGACGTGCTTCTTCTTGCCTATCGCATGCTTGAGATGAAAATGCAATAGAATGATCATATCACTGTCACAAGGCTGAAAGAAGGCGCTCTTGGTGTTGTTGTATAAAATGTCCACTTTGTCACCTCGCACTGAGTAATATAACGAAAACCATTTGTGTGCGCTTCCAAGCTGCCAGTCATACGTTTGGCAGCAATATTTGGACGAATGTATAAATCTTTAAGCTTGGGATTACCCTTGTTTTGGGACATTACAAGTGTGTCTTGCTTGTCTTAAAGCGTTTTTGGACCTCTTTGATGAGACGGAACGCATTATTAAGATTCGATTAGGGAGCTGAGATTTCACCTGGTTCTTTTGTGTTGGCACTGCGATAGGTTCTACAAATAAAAAAAATGTCAATAAATTTTATATTTAATTAATTTTTTTTCAGAAAACTTACACTTCTTTGATGAATGCGGCTTTGAGTTGTGGGTAAATTCCACCTTCATTGCGTCCCATTGTTGCAACAAGAAACAAGATATTTGAAACTAGATACTGGAATTTGGAAACTAGATATTTTTTATTTTGTGTGCAGCTGTCAACGTCAACTGAATAAAAAAAAATTTTCTTCTTGTTTCCTTTTATCTGACGTTTGTATACAATTCATCGCTTTGGTAGCACAGTTTTAAGCCTCGATAAAAATTAAGCGCCGAAAATTCTCGGGGCATCGCTGATGCCCATATAGGCTTAGTTGTTGTTGCATTTAACATGTGAATTGTTTGCCCCAGGCATCGTTTTTTTTATCTTCGCCTATTGCAAAGGTAAAAAAAACACACCTAATATAAATGTTTGATGTAGAAGCAGTTGGAAAGAGTTTAAAGGATATTAGATTAGTTATTAGTAAACAAAATATTTTAAAACATTATGTACGCAACGACATACGGATGCCTTTGAGACACCATACATGGTCCCAACACCATGATATCGAATTTCATTTCCAAGCCAATTAAGAGTTAAAAGAATTTGTTGCAGGGGTGACATCGTAAATTGGTTGCAATCAATTGGGTGAGCAATAAATGCTCCCAAGCGTTCAACCAAAAATTCAATACAATTTCTGGGCATTCGAAATCGCTCCACAAAATATGGATCTTCCGAATCAAAATTGATTCTTTGTAAAAATACATTACTTCTTTTTCAACGCGTATATCAAATTCAAAGTCATCATCGAAAATATTTACATATTTTTGTTAAATTAAGTTTTTTTCGCGAGATTTGAATTAAACAATAAAACATGAAAACTTAGCTCAAATAAAAATATGCAGAAGAAATGTCAAATGAACTACATCAACTATGTTTTCCAGGTACATCATACAACACTTGCAGTTTTATGTGTGAAACAGAAAAATGTAACTGATGTAGTTGTAGGATGTAGTTGTAAGATGTAGTTGATGTAATAGCGCTGAAACAGGCCCCAGATAAACATTGTTCAAATGCAATGCTTGAGATTTCAATGCCTTACCCATAGAGAAAATATATTACATAGAGTCACGACCGGTACCCCTCTTGCCTGAAACACCCTCAAATGTTTGAGGTGAGTAAGAGAAAACTCTCTTAAATTCCCTATCCATGAATACGTGTGAATGGTGGATTAAAATACAAAATGAAGTCAGTAGCTCAAAATTTGAAGTTTTGTTTTTTTTTTATGAATATCAAAATGACAGTTCTCAAAACAAATATTTTAGACTTGTAAGTAGACCTTGATTGTAAATATTCGTGATAAACATTAATTGTTTTTATACTTAGGCTTTTGTTAATAACTTAAATTAGAATTAGTTCAACAAAATGCGCAAAACGCAAATAACCAACAGCGAGTAGTCTCATCAGACAGTAAGTGCACTCACAAAGACCATTCAACAACACCGACCAGCAGCGGGCATTACAAAAGCAGATTAACTAAATCAACTCCCAAAATAAATCTTACCACCAGTCTAAATCATCCAGAAAGCACCACGATTACAAATGGAGAAGTTGTTAGTCATGAGGATACAACCGAAAATAAAGATCAGCCAGATAGTTCAACGACAAGTGGTCAACAAAAAGTACAACAACAACACGATCCAGAAGCACGTAATTCTGGTCCGGAATCAGTCTCATCAGCAGTCACGGATTCATCTTCATCGCTGCTAAATCTACGAACAACACACCGTGATAATCCAGCCAAAAAGCTTGTTGAAATTCTATCGAATCCCAATTCAAATGAAAGTCTATCGGAGCAATCGTTCAATACCTCATCCAGTCATTTCCTGTCAAGTTTATCCAAACATACGCACCCAATAGTATGCTTTAGTTCCGAAGAAGAAATCGTCAAGAAAGCTAGAGAGAGAAAGACTTTCTTCTGCCACGGGAACTGGCGCTGCAAGTGTTGACCTATTTGGATCGAACCGATCTTGGTTCTACAAAACCCTAACGTGCTTAGGAATTCTTCAGGCACTGTAAATAACTTTGAAAATGGCCGATCAGAAGACAAAATCAGCTTCTATTGATATTTTGACTGCAATTGTCGAGTTTTCGACATTGGTTGTTCGCAATTACACATTGCAAAAAGTGAGCAGGACGGACGGGGTAAGTGTTGCCAATTAATACAAATATAATAGTTTTAAATGCATCTTTTTTTGTTTTTCTGCAGGGATGAATGCTACTTAATATAGCTAGTGGACAAATGTTGACTGATTCCGAACCAAAGAACATGCTCACCTAGAAGGGGGACTTCCTAAATTTCTTTTACAAGCATAGTATTCAAACCTTAATTGGTGTTGTAATATTTTTCCTAGGTTCGTTAAATAAAACTTATTACTCTTTTTATTATTTCGTCTTTATTCACACTTTCCAATTCAAAACAGTAAATCTCAATTTATAAACAACTCAAATACTTTTATTCAAATTTAAATCACACTTGTTTAATAACACAATCCAATAAGCAATACTTTTGCACACTTTCGTAATCCAAAATCAACTGTGTCTCGCTCACCGTGAACACTCCCTTATATACTCAAATTAGTTGTTCTCGAAAGTTCTTGTCTTGGAATGTTCTAGATGGTTGGAATAAGGGGAAATACATTTGACATTGGAAAAGAGCTTTTTGTTTCTTCCAGAAATTAGATACGTAATTTTCCAACAGATGGCGCTGTAGTAGTATAAAGCTCTGTTTACAACAGTATAATAATTTTTATTTGGTTTATACAAGAAGCTTAATTATTGTCTTGATCGACAGAGCCATACCATTGGTGATAGACCACAAAACGAAGACATTCAAACGGCGCAGTTGTTGGCTCTAGTTTTGGACATTCTATCATTCTGTGTAGAACATCACACGTATCACATAAAGAATTTTATAATACAAAAAGATCTCAAGAGAATACTAGTGCTTATGAAAAGCACACACACTTTTAAGAAAAATAAATGCACTTAAAGACACTTAAACGCTTCCCGCCTGTTAATGAAATCTATCGTTCGAAGCAACGGAAACGATTTTCTAAAATAAAAAAAATGAGAACTATTGATCAATTGATTTTAAATCTAATTTTAATTCAGCTATCCTAATTGAAACTTGAATGAGTGGATGTGGTGTAAGTATATGCTGCGTACAAGTCAGTTATTTCAAAAACAGGCAGCAAATGACAACATAGTTCATCGATAACATTCGAAAACATAATGATTTTTCATGAAATTTTTGAAATGGTAGATAAAACATGATGTCATTTCTGAACTAGTTGTTCATTTTGATGATTGAAACGGTTTTAGGTGTTGATTTTAATTCTCTAAGTGGTTCTGAAAACGAAATTTTAATTGTAACAAGAACTTGAAAAAAATTTCATATAAAGGACGTTTTAACAATTTCAATATGGATATGAAAATGTTGAAACGTCTTTGGCATGGAATTTTTTCAATATTCTTATCAGATTTTAAAATAGTTTTCACAAGCATCTAGAGGACTTAAATCAATACTCGAAACCGTTTCAATCATCCAAATGAAGCAACTACTTCAGAAATGACAGCTTGGTCTATCTACCATTTCCACTTTCAAGAAAATCACATGATTTTTCATGAAATTCTTGAAAATGGTAGATAGACCAAGCTGTAATTTTTTAAGTAGTTGCTTCATTTTGATAATTCAAACGGTTTTGAGTGTTGATTTGAGTCCCTAAAATGGTTCTGAAAACCATTTTCAAATCTGACAAAAAATTCGAAAAAAATTCATGCCAGAGACGTTTCACATTTGCGTATTCATATTGAAATTGCTAAAACGTTCCCCATATGAAAATTTTTCGCAGTTTTTGTTAAAATGTGAATTGGTTTTCAGAATCACCTAAAGGACTTAAATCAACACTCTGAACTGTTTCAATGATCCAAATAAAGCAACTAGTTCAGAAATGATAACATGGTTTATCGATCAGTTTTAAGAAAATCATAGAATTTTTCATGAAATGCTTGAAAATGGTAGATAAACCATGTTGTCATTTCCAAACTATTTTTTTTTTTTTTTTTTTTATAATCTACCCGCGCTCAAGGGATTATGATTACCCTTTAAATGTTTGAACACAGCGCGGGCGCGAAGTTAAGGAAGAGAAAGAAGGATAGGAAAGATTTGCTTCATTTGAATGATTCCATTTGTTTACAGAACCACTTAGAGGATTAAAATCAACAATCGAAACCGTTTCAATCATAAAAATAAAGCAACCAGTTCAGAAATAACAGCTTGGTTTATCTACTATTTTCAAGAATTTAATGAAAAATTAGATTATTTTCTTGAAAGTTGTTTCTAAAAATTATTTTTTTTAATTATAATGCGCTAGCGTTTTTAAGAAACAACATTTGCTCGATTGATCCTATTTTAAACCCTATCCAATGATTCCTAGAACATATTTCCATAATCCCCACATCAATTCCACTCACAGGTTTAACCGAGTTATTCTGTTGTAACGCCTAAATCACCGTGCTTTCCACGAAGGGAGAAGAGCGATTTTAGAGGATAGAAAAGAAAAAATAACAGATTTTATTTTGTTTATTTATTGGCCCGCTGTCTTAAGCTAGGCTGCGACCAATAAGTTGATTTTATTCTTTATTTTTAAATGTATGTTTTGATTTACTAAAATAGCCCGCTGTCTTAAGCTAGCCTGCGACCAAATTAGCTTTTAATTCTATTCTGTCGTATTCTATTCTATATTTTACTTTTATTTATTAAAATGGCCCGCTGTCTCGAGCTAGGCTGCGACCAAGTTAATAATTCTTTAAATCTGAAATATTCCTGCCCTTTTATACTATTTTCAAAATACTTTCCTATTCCAATACTTACGCAAATCATCCAAGTACATATATCCACCAACTGATATTTCATAATCGATATTCCAATTGGTAATACTACCTATTGGAATTACGAAGAATATTTACCAACCAAATTGTAACCTAGTTAATTGTTTTTCACAAATGTGCCGCCGCATCATATTTCACGATACACTTCTCTCATAGCGAACTCGCCCATGCTAAGATGCATTATCAGCATTTTGTTTTGGGATTCCCTCAATGCCAGCAATTAATGCATTGGATTTGTTAACGTACAAGCCGTTGGACATTGGGTATCCATTACTCATAGCAGTTTATGGGTCTCGATTTGTGTCGTACTTATGACTTTTACAAATGGAATTTTCCTTACAATAATTATAAAATTTCATTTTTTAATAATAATGGTGATTTAAAGTTGTCCTTGAAGAGGTTACAAAATTTTTTTTTTTTATTTATTTTATTAACAATATGTATTTTAATATTTATATTATTTTAATATTTATATTTAATATTTATATTATATTAATATTTATATTATTATTAGGGGTGGCCGTGGCACGATGGTTGTGTGCTCGCCTGTCAACCTCAATATAACAGGTTCGATTCCTGCCGTCGTCTACGTCTTCTTTAATTAGATTAAAACCTTCTATAAATTGTCATCAATGGGATGCTGGTTTACTCATTACATGTTGTTTAGGCATAACACTAACAACATGTGATTGAGTTAAACTAGTATGCCCAACAAGGATGAAAAACGAATAAAATAATGCGAATTATAAGGGACATAGAAATAAGACACGGCAATTCTCCGCTTTAGTTCAGCCGCCATCCCTGGAGATAAAAAATCTGAGACAACCATCTTAGTCTCAGAACATCGTGCCACACATCTTTCCTATCCTTCTTTCTCTTCCGTAACTTCACGCCCACGCTGTGTTGAAACATTTAAAGGGTATTCATATTCCCTTGAGCGTGAGTAAATTATAAAAAAAAAAAAAAAAAAAAATATTTATATATTTATATTTAAAATTTTTTTTCAATTTTTGATTTATCTTAGTAATAATGTCGTTGCTTTTTTTATGTCTAGATTAACTCACGTTTAAATATATATATTTTTTCCTTTTTTTTTTGTATAAAAGAGTTTTCTTTATTTATGCTAGTGGTATTTATAAATGTTCTTACATATTTTTTTTTTTCTTTTTTTTTTATTCTTTGGGATGCGAACAACGTGAAGGATATTTTCTAGAACTTAGTCTTCTAGTGAAATCTAGTGCAAATTGTATGCTTCTTTTGTCTTTGTTTTTGTTATTGTTAGTCAGTCCAGTTGTATCAGTTAAAGTATGACTTAAATTTTTTGCTTTAGTGGAGGAGGTACTATTTGTTGAGGCATAATCATTTGTTTTAATGTATTAAGTACGGTTGTTTGTTTAGGTACAAGGGGGTGCACTTTCTTATTTGAAAGAAGTTGAGGGACCCTTAGTGATAGTATTTGGTAAAGCACTAGGTAATGGAGGTGGAGGCGGTGGCGTTTCTAGACCACGTGGGGTACAGGATTAAAGGTGTTTTGCAAAAGAAGATTGTAAGATTTTTTTTCGTTCTATGTCTAGTGCTATACGCTCGAATGGGGATTTACAGGTGGTGGTAACTTTCATGGGTATTTTGTTATTACGATATAATTTATTTTTTTGACATGACTCGCATTTTTGGGGGTTGGCCGTGGCGCGATGGATGTGTGCTCGCCTGTGAACCTCATGATCACAGTTTCGATCCCTGCCGTCGTCTATGTCGTTTTAATTCCATTAAAAACCTTCTAAAATTGTTGCTGGTTTACTCATTACGTGTTGTTCAGGCATAACACTAACAACATGTAATTGAGTTAAACTAGTATGCCCAACAAGGATGAACACGAATAAAATAATGTGAATTATAAGCGGCATAGAAATAAGACACGGCATTCTCCGCTTTAGTTCAGCCGCCATCATCATCATCGGCTCGACAACCGGGTTCCGGTCCTGGCCTCTTTCAACAAGTCTCTCCACCTATCCCGGTCTCTAGCCGACGCCATCCAGTTGCGCACCCCAAGGCTTCGGGCGTCCTGGTCTACGCCATCTCTCCAGCGCAAGCATGGTCTACCACGCTGTCGTCTACCATAGAATGTACCACAAAGAACTTTCCGAGCAGGTTCCTCTTCGCTCATGCGAGCTAGGTGCCCTGCCCACCGGAGTCTACCGAGCTTAATTTTTGTCACGATATCTGCTTCTAGGTAGATTGCGTACAATTCATGATTGTACCGTCTCCGGAATCGTCCTTCCTCACATACGGGGCCAACAATTCTCCTTAAGACTTTTCTCTCGAACGCAGCTAAGAGGTCGGAGTGCCTTTTGCTAAGCACCCAAGTCTCGGATCCATATGTGAGTACTGGCAGGACCATGGTCCTGTACAGCAGCAGTTTTGAAGTTATGGTGAGATTTCTGGATTTGAAAAGCTTTGACAGACTATAGTAGGCTCTGTTGGATTTGAGAAGCCGCCCGCGTATTTCTTCTTCTATATTGTTATCGGCTGCTACTATTGACCCAAGGTATTTAAAGGATTGCACCACTTCAAATTCGTGCTCCGCTACCTTGATTGTTTGACCAACTGTTCCTCTCGCATTCGACGCCACCATGTACTTTGTTTTACCTTCACTAATGTGCAGCCCCAGATTTTGTGCCGCCTGCTCGATCTGGATGAAGGAATCGTGTACAGCTTGTTCGGTTCTTCCGATGATGTCGATGTCGTCTGCGTAAGCCAGTAACTGGCTGGACCTGTTGACGATGGTCCCTCTTGTTGCCGTGCCAGAGTCACGGATTGCTTTCTCCAACGCCAGGTTGAAGAGGAGGCAGGCCAAACCGTCCCCTTGTCGGAGTCCATTAAAGATGTTGATTGGTCTGGATAGCAATCCGGCTATTTTTACTTGGCTTGTTACGTTGGTCATGGTCAACCTACATAGTCGTGTCAATTTATTTGGGATGCCGAATTCTCTCATGGCTTTGTAAAGTTCTACCCTGGCTATGCTATCATAGGCGGCCTTAAAGTCTATAAACAGATGGTATGTTGGGATGTTAAATTCTAGACATTTTTCCATCGCCTGCCTAAGGGTAAAGATCTGATCAGTTGTTGATTTGCCTGGAATGAAACCACACTGATATTGTCCGATAACGGTTTTAGCGTATGGGGTTATCCGGTCTTGTAGGATAGAGGAGAGTATCTTATAGGCGGTACTCAACAACGTGATACCTCTATAATTGCTGCACGTTGTGACATCTCCCTTCTTATGTATGGGGCATATTAAACCTTTTCGCCAGTCTTCTGGCATTTCTTCCTGCTCCCATACGTGTACTATAATATCATGCATTGCTTGACGTAAGGCTGGCCCGCCGTGATGGAATAATTCGGCTGGTATGCCATCGGCTCCCGGGGCTTTGTTCTGTTTAAGCCGGCCTATAGCCTTCTCAACCTCTTCTATGCTTGGTGGCGGCAACATAGGGTTTTCTTCTTGAAGTAGTGGAGCCTCCACTTCTGCAGTAAGCTGACCATTTAGCAATTCATTAAAGTACACTTCCCATCGCTCCAGTATGCTTTCAGGATCGGTGATCAGATTTCCCTCCCCGTCCTTGCAGTATGTGCAGCGTGGTGTGTACTGCGTCATGTTTCGGACGGATTGGTAGAACTTCCGCGCCTGGTGCGGACCTCGCTCTCGGCTATTTTCTATTTCACAGATTAGGTTCTTCTCCCAGGCTGATTTTTTTTGTCTGTGTAGCCGTTTTTCTATTCTTCTGAGCTCTTTATATTCCTCTTCGCGTGCCCGCGTTCTATGAGATTGTTGCATTGCTCGGTACGCAACATTCTTACGTTCAGTCGCTAGCTTGCATTCATCATCAAACCAGTCGTTCCGATTTTTACGACTGCTGCCTAAGATGGAGTTGGCAGTACCAATGACAATATTCTTAAGTCGTGTCCACTTCTCATTTACGCCCAGCATACTGGCTCCAGGACTTACTCTCCCTAAATCAAGTGATTCTAGGGCGAGTCCTAACGCATTACCAAAGGTGTTACTGGTGTTTTCATTGCGCAGGGCAGCCGTGTTGATTCGAACCTGATCGGCGGATGCAATGCGTCTTCGCAAGGCAATCCGCCCTCGGAAAACCATACCAACAAGATAGTGATCCGAGTCGATATTGGCACCTCGGTACGTTCGTACCGTCATCAAGTTCGAGTAGTGGCGACGGTCTATCAACACGTGGTCTATTTGGTTACGAGTGACTCCATCAGGTGATACCCAGGTGGCTTTGTAGATATCTTTACGCGGGAACCTGGTACTCGCAACGACCATGTTTTTCGATGCTGCCAATTCTAAGACTCGAAGTCCATTGTCATTAGTGTTCTCATGCAAACTATGGGTGCCTGCGTAATGCCTGAATACCGGCTCCCGACCTATTTTTGCGTTCAAATCCCCAAGGATGATTTTAACATCATACCTTGGGCAGGCATTGAGGGCCCTCTCGACTTGTTCGTAGTAAGTCTCTTTTTCTTCGTCTGAGGACTCCTCCGTAGGTCCGTGAACGTTAATGAGGCTGATGTTCGTAAATTTGCCTCGCACGCGAAGGGTGCATAGCCTTTCGCTTATAGCGTTAAAGCCGATGATAGTAGACTTCATTTTTTCGCTGACTAGGAAGCCTACCCCGAGCACATGGTGTTTTGTATGACAGCTGTAATATACGTCATATTCTTTCTTCTGTAAAACACCATTCCCTGTCCATCTGATTTCTTGGAGAGCTGTTATGTCAGCTTTATATTTTGACAGGGCATCGGCTAGCTGCTGAGCAGCTCGAGCTCTATAGAGCGATCGTACGTTCCATAAGAAAATTCGTAAATCGTTTTTCCTTTTTCTTTGCGTTGGTTGTCGTCGTGTGATCAGTCCGTTTCCGAGGCTTGTTGTCGTTCTCGAAATTCTCTTAGTTTTACGGGACAGGGAATTAACCTGTCGCCAACCTGTGGAACCAGCCTGATCATATTAGCCAAACCTTTTTAAAAGGCTTGTTTCTAGCGGCCGCCGCGAAGAGGCTATGATCACACTTCCACCAGTCCCGAATAGTTACGGCACGTGCATGTTTTCGTATGCTACATGTTGTTCCCCCTATTCGTCTGATGGCTGACCGCCATCCCTGGAGATAAAATATCTGAGACAACCACCAACAGTCTCAGAACATCGTGCCACACATATTTCCTATCCTTCTTTCTCTTCCGTAACTTCACGCCCGCTCTGTGTTGAAACATTTAAAGGGTAATCATAATCCCTTGAGCGCGGGTAGATTATAAAAAAAAAATTTACGTATGTATATGATTTTTGACGTCTTTCGATATAGTTGGCCAGTAGGAATACTGCCTAATTCGTTTAGAGGTTCTTGTTACTCCTTGATGCCCGCCAAATGGTGACTCGTGGTTTTCATGTAGAATTTTTGATATATCTCCATGTTTTTCTATTTCTTGTATCAATATGGAGGTATGTGTTGAATTTTGCTTGTTTGAAAGCTTCAAGTATTAATGTTTTTAAGTCGTTTTGAGGCTGATTACTTACGGGTACTGATAATGCAATTGATGATAAATTGTTTTTATTACATTCATTTATGATGTCTTTCATGCATTTCTTAATGTTTTCTCGATCTCAAGGACTTCTTATTGGTAAAGGTAATGTAACTGTATAATAAAAGACATTTGAGGGTTGGAGATTTTGAATCCGGACTTGACATATATCGGGTTTCTTGAAATCAGGTAGACGATGTTTTAATATTTTCTCTTCTGAGGTTTCTACTAGGGGCAATATAATTACTTTAAAGGTGACTTTATTGTTCTTTTTTTTCGATAATTTTAAACTTTAATTGGGGTTCTGTTATTATTCCATTACTTACGGACGCTGTGTCATCTCCCTCTTCTTGTCGGTCGTCTCTTTCTTGTGTCTGTTTTTGACTTCGAGTGGTCACAAATACCTTGGTTTCATAACCGGCTTGAATGCGGCTTAAAGCATCAGCATTAGTGTTTAATTTTCCTTTTTTGTGGATAATCTTGTATTCATATTCTTCTAACAAGATTCTCCATCGCACAAGTCTAGACGTAGGATCTTTTTGTCCTATCAACCATTGTAACAAACTATGATCAGTAACGATCGTAAATTTTCTTCCATAAACATACGGTCGAAATTGTGTCAGGGCGTAAATTACGGCAAGAAGTTCCTTTTCATAGGTTGTGTATCTTGTTTCACTCTCGTTTAGAGTACGACTTGCGAAGAAAATCGGTTTATCTTTGCCAATAGGACCTTGTGACAAAACAGCGCCTAATGCAATATCGCTGGCATCAGTGGTAATTAAAAATTCTTCATTAAAATCTCGGTATGTCAGGATAGGAGGGTTAATGACTTTTTCCTTTAAAATCCTGAAAGCTTCGTCGCAAAAAGTGTCCCAACGAAAGGTTACATTTTTCTTTAACAAATTTGTCAATGGCTTTGCAATTTCAGTAAAGTTAGGGATAAATTTTCGATAATAACCTACGAATCCAAGGAAGGATTTGATATCTTTCGGTTTCTTGGGAACAGGCATAGTTAACTGTCTAGTTTTGGTTTATTTGTGTTTGTATATTGCAATGACTGTTAAGTTTTGTGTTGATTATTGTAACATTAGGGGGCTCCAAAAAATTTCTGTGCTGTGCACTCTGTTTTAAACAGGCCAGCTGTTTTGGCACTAAGCGAAACCCAGGTTGGTGAAAACACTGATCATACGGAGTTTAACCTACATGGGTATAGTTTAGTGCCATTATTCTTTTCCCACCATGGTCTCGCCGTATACGTACGTAATGATGTTGCCTATCAGCTTCTACCACAGTATGGTCCCTGTGTAAATACTAATTTTAATTATATGTGGTTCAAATTCACTGTTCAAAGGCGCATCATTCATACATGTTTTATTTATCGCAGTCCAAGTTTGGATAGTAATTCGACTTCAAATGAATTCGATGCTCTGTCCGACTCTATCCAGAGAATTGTTTCCCATTTTTCGCATAGTGAGATCGTTGTTACGGGTGATTTCAATGTACACAATTCTTCGTGGCTGCGCTATTCTGGTCAGACAACACCCGAAGGAAGGTATGTCGAGATCTTTGCTGAGTTAAACAATCTGACCCAGCTTGTTGACGAGCCAACTCGGATTTCTGACGTTGCACGTCAATCGGCCAACACTCTAGACTTGTTCCTTACCTCAAACCCTGATAAATACACCATAAATGTTTTATCGCCTCTAGGCACTTCAGACCATTGTGTCATATCTGCGAATTTCTCGTGTCAACAATCCCCAGTTAAAGAAAACAACCCTGTAAGAACCGTTTGGCTGTACGAGAAAGCCAACTGGAACGGTCTCAATGATTTCTTCGGGAAATTTAACTGGTCGCTATGCTTCCTCGGTAGTGATGTAGATTCCAGTGCAGATATGGTTTCAAATCTTATTCTCTACGGTATGAGAAATTTTATTCCGAATAGGACAAAATCTATCAAACCGAAAGAGAACTCCTGGTTTGATTCGAGCTGTAAAGAGGCTATCAAGGTAAAAGAAGTAAGTTTCCGTTGTCTTAAAGCCAATCCCACTGAGGAAAACCGGAATAAGTATAAACAAGCTAGAAAGACCTGTAACATCCATATCCGATGAACAAAATTTTTACATGTAAAATTACGGCAAAAAATACTATTATGTCCCAAAGGTAGTAAAAATTTTTGGTCATTTGTAAAAAACATACGAAACACTACGTCATCCTCAGTTCCAACGCTCGTCTTTAATGACATTCCTGTTGTAAGTTCGATAGATAAAGCCAATTTGCTTGCAGCACAGTTTGCTGTTAACTCGACGCTACCAGGGAGTGACATGACTCCTCCTGTACTTGAGAGCGTAAACGATTATATGGGACGAATCTTCTTTCGCACTCGTGCAGTTGCTAGAGTACTAAAAGATCTTGACATTCACAAATCCGCTGGCCCGGATAGTATCCCTGCTATTGTTCTGAAGAGGTGTTCTTCATCGCTGCCAAAACCTCTACGTAAGCTTTTCCATCTGTCCTACTCTTCAGGTCTCTTTCCGAGTAGATGGAAAACAGCATTTGTCCAGCCAGTCCCTAAAAAACGCGAATCCTCCTCCCCCTCTAACTATCGTCCAATTGCACTTACGTCCTTTCTTTCCAAGGTCATGGAAACGCTGATAAATAATCAGCTTAAGAAATATCTTGAAGAACGAAAGCTCCTTAATGACCGGCAGTATGGCTTTCGTAGCAATAGGTCCACTGGTGATCTGAAGGTATATCTCACCGAAGAGTGGAACAAATCTTTACATCGATTTGGAGAAAGTAAGATTATTGCACTTGATATTTCAAAGGCATTTGATAGAGTTTGGCATCAAGCTCTCTTATCGAAAATGCGTGCATTTGCTATCGATGAATCTCTTCTTCGTTGGATTAGAAATTACCTTTCGGACCGTTCAATACAAGTAGTTTTAGGCGGTTTCAAATCTGATATCCATAAAATAAATGCTGGTATGCCCCAGGGCTCCGTATTGTCTCCGACACTCTTCCTTATATTCATAAATGATCTTTTGTCTGAAACTTCTAATCCACTCAATTGTTTCGCTGACGACAGTACCCTCAGCTTTTCATATTCGTTTTTAGATTCACATCCCTGTCCTTCGGATGTGGACTTCCAACGACAGCGTATGATAAGCTCATTAAATTCTGATCTTGACAGCATTGTCCAATGGGGAATCAAAAACCGTGTAGAATTTAATGCCTCGAAAACTCAATGCTGTTTACTGTCGCTTAAGCATAAACCTCCCTCAATGCCACTATCCATGGATGGCACTTGCATCGAGGAAACTGAACAGCTTTCAGTACTCGGAATGTGTATCACAGACCACCTTTTGTGGAACGATCACATATATGATGTCGCCAAAAACACTGCTAAGTGTTTAGGTTTTCTCCGCCGATGTAAGAAGATTTTTACCCCTTCTGATCTGGCTGTAATCTATAAGGCCTATATTCGTCCAAAGCTTGAGTACAATTCCCATATCTGGGCAGGTGCTCCAAAAACCTGCTTGAGTCTCTTGGACAAAATTCAAAAGAGAGCTATAAAAATGATAGGTGACCCTTGTCTAACTCAAACATTTGAATCTCTCGAGCACCGCCGCAATGTTTCATGCCTATCATTATTTGATCGGTATTTTCATAAACAGTGCTCTAGTGAAATAGCCAGTTGCATTCCTCCCCTCAAACAATTCAACCGTAATACTCGAGCTTCTAGGAATGCTCATCAGTTTACCCTTGAGCCCAATTTCGGACGTACTCTTAAGTACAGAGATTCTTTTTTCAGCCGCACTACACGAATGTGGAATGCTTTACCCGGCTCAATGTTTCCCACTCATTGCAATGTGCAGACATTCAAAATCAATGTGCATCGGTATCTCCTTTCTCATCCTATCCTATTTTCCTAATTGCTCGCATTGTGTTTAACATTATAAGGGTATTCATAACCCCTTGAGTGCGCGTATAATATAAACAAAAAAAAAGGAACGTTTTTACAGCTTTTGTTTTCTCAGGATTAGGTTTTATTCCTTCCTCTGAGATGACATGTCCCAGGTAAGTGAGCTCCTTTCTAATAAAATGACATTTCTTGGGCTGCAGTTTGAGATTATTTTCCCTAAGGCGTTTTAAAACCTTTATCAATCTGGTATTATGATCGTTTAAATCATAGCCATAAATACGAGTAACTATGTCATCCACATAGACAAAACATTCAATTCCTTGAAGTCCCATTAGTACATTATTCATAAGACGCTGGAAAGTAGCCGGGGCGTTTTTAAGTCCGAAAGGCATGCGATTGTATTCATAATGACGAAACGGAGTACTGAAAGATGTTTTTGATTTGTCAGTTTCGTCCATGAGGATTTGATGAAAGCCCTTTGCAAGGTCGAGAGTACTGAAATACTTAGCTCTTCCCAATTGATCTAGAATGTCAGTTATACCTCCTCGCCTCAAACGACTTATAAGTCGTAATTGGAAGGAACTCAACGACATTGAACGAAGACGTCTTCAAAACGCTCGTGCTTTTCTGCCGAATGAGATCCTAAGAGGACAGGAAGGGTACTTTCCTAGCCGTCCAAAGAGGTGAATTCTACAGAGGGTACGAGCGTGAATACTCTAATTGGACCGCCCAATCCGCCGACTGGTAAAATCCAATCAAAGGAAAGTCCGATCTCATTGGAGACCCCCTCGACGAATACTCCTACGACGACGCTGCTGAAGCAAACAGCGGGACCACTTCTCCCAACCAGACCTGGTATGGAGCCACTTGCTCCATCGGGACTGGAAGGCGGGAAGGTGAAACCGTTGGAGATGAATATGGTGGGGCCGTGTGGGAGTGGCGCTAAGGGCACTAGCCCCATAGGCAACTCCGGCAAGTCTCTTCCATCTCTATCGAGTGGAAGTAGTGTCATAGACTTAACAACAAACATGACAACGAACACGACAATAAACACGACAAAGAACACCGTAATCGAGAAGAAGGCCTCACGGAGTGCTGGAAATCTCAACCAACGGGTTCTGAAAAAGAAACGACGGAACGCTGAGAAGATTATCCGGCATCTATCTAGCAAAAATCCCGAATCCTTAATGGCCAGGGAGAAGCTAGCGCTGGGCAATGCTACTCAAAAACTAAAGACCTTGACGACCACTGACATAACGAACGACTCGACGAAAACAAAGGCAAAGACCTTATTAGAGGGAAAGGAGACGGTCGGCACTACGCCCCACCCTGAACCAAACTCAACGGCATCTTAAAGAACGAGGCAGGATGATAAATCTTCGCCTACGAACCCTTCACCCAAAACGAAGAGAAGAAAGATCTTGATCACGGAAGGGACTACGGAGAAATGACAATTTGCCATTGCATATTTCGGTACACTCTTCCGAAAGCTCTCCGATGTTTAATCTTTTTCTGCTATCTACATAAGTAATCTAGACCAGACTGCCGTGAAGCTAGAGCGGATCGGGCTCCCACCACTCATCCTGGCATCTTGCTATATGCCATATGACGGGACGGAGGGACCACATGCAGACCTAACAGTCCAGCTAGTAGAGCGAGCAGCAATCGAAGGACGTGGTTCTACCCAAGCAACACAATTATCTCTTACAGATATCTTGAAAAGGTATTTTCCAAGTGTTTTCAGCTCTTTGAATAATCTTTAAGAGATCTTTAATACCCAAAAAGGCCTAAAAGGGAGGAGCCTATTGTATTGAACAAAGAGTTATAAATAAAGTGTTTGTAAGATTTCATAAAGATCATTCTTTTGATTAATCTATAAAGATAATTTCAAGTGGTTTTCAAGATATTTTCATTTTTGAGTACAAAGTGTGAACTTCCAGGAAGAAAAATATATAAATAATGTCTTTCTCTTTCACGCAAATACAAGTTTAATGCAATTTTAATAAAATGGATTCAGTGAAAATAAAATGCCAAGACATGACGAATTCCTTACTTTTATATTATGACTGTATTTTCAATATTCATATTATTACTTTTGCTATTGTGTGTTTTGATATGCGAGAAAAGATTTAATTTGAAACTGCATACTCTACCCTACTTGAAATTAACGCGCCTTCAATTAGAAAAGCATTTTCAAAGAAATATATTTAGAAAAATAATGTTAAAATTCTCTCACAACAAAAAAAAAGAGAAGTTTAAGTATGCAATAGATATATATGGCCGACGCCGATTCATTCTTTTATATTTATGTGTATATGTGCCAGGTATTCCTACCTATGTACAGGATGCTTTATTTTTTAAAATGAATGTTTTTATTCGACATGAATAGTTTTAAAATGTAAAACGATTTCAGCAGGTAAAAAAAACTTAACAGATTTATAAACTGAGCGACTGATTAGCACTAACGTTTTTGTTACTACATAATAATTTATTGAAGAATGATTTAGGATTTTTTAGCATTTTTTCAAAGAAAAGTTGACAGGTTTTACACATCTTACAGAGAACAGATACAAAAAACACTACTTTATGAAAATAAGTGAACAATATTTCATTGCTTAATTTGTATTCCACAAAGTGTTAAAATCTCTGGATTAAAAATCTGTTGAAAAGAAATGATAATTTGATATTTAATTGTTACGTCAACATTCTATCAAGATACAAAATATTGAATTTAATTGTCAACCGATTAAAAAATCTCTGAAAGTTCAGAAAATTTGACATCATCCAGAATTAAAATAATACCCATTACCAATTTGTGTGTAATACTTTAAAATTTTCATATTTTGCCAAAATACTGCCAAAGCTTATCAAATAACTACATTTACCTTTCTCGTTTACTTACACCCGTAGAAACTGGAAGTCTTCGCATAGTAAACGATAAAACATAAAAATCTAGTATAATATAATTTTATCTTCAACATACGTTTAACAATGTCACCCTTTACAAAAATACATGTATTTTATATAGATTCACTACGAATTTTTTAATTACTCTTTAATACATCTTAAGCACTTCACGATAAGATATCGAAACTGAAATTCAAAGCAAAGAGTGAAAAAAGTGTAAATAAAGTGTAAATAAAGTGTAAGGGGCGAATATAGCTGTCAGTCAAATTCAAAGAAAAAAGAGCAAACAAAGTGTAAGCAAAGAGTAAAAGAAAATGATAAC
This sequence comes from Philhelius festivus, assembly GCA_963931855.1. Lineage (NCBI taxonomy): Eukaryota > Metazoa > Arthropoda > Insecta > Diptera > Syrphidae > Philhelius > Philhelius festivus. The sequence continues at coordinate 100,238,964 of OZ007555.1, forward strand.
AAATTCACAACAGTCAGTTTTTGTCTATTTTCTGTTATAATCATATGCAACTGCGCGCACATTCAACTAAATGTTTGAATTGTTTTTTAGCTACTTTTCTCTTTCATATGTTCTTGATTGCATGGGAAGTGTTGCACAATTCACAAATGTTGGGTGAAACAAAACATTTTTTTCAACCAAAGAGGAAAATAGTACTACTTGAAGATACCATGTTAAGATATCATAAAGACGTTTTAATGAAAACGTTCACAGAATATCTTCAAGATGTATTCGAAAGATTAAATTGAAAAACTCTTTCAGCATTTTAAAACTACTCCTTTTAAAAAGGTTTTAAAGGGGGTATATAGAGAGTCAATATAATGACATTTGTCATGAATATCTTTAAGATGTTTAAAAGATGTTTTATTAATAGTATAACAGAAAGAACACTTTTAAAGAGCGAATTAGGAGATTATAAAGTGAAATGGTATTAAAAAGATTGAACTAATAGCTTGTTAAGAGCTGATGCATTTATTGAAGTATACTCTCCAAGAGTTTATGTGTTGCTTGGGTAGGATGTGATACTAACTCACATCATGCTCAATGGGCAAGTACCGACACCAACAGTAGAGGTGAGTCTCTTTTTGAATTTATTTATAGAACATAATTTACTGGTAGCATATAGGGGCAATGAGCCCACTTTTGTTATAAAAAACAGGGAAGAAGTGATTGATATAACTATTACTAATAACTCAGATACAGTTTCAATCGACCAATGGAATGTTCTCAAAGAAGAATCATTCTCAGATCACAGGCTTATAGGCTTCTTGATAAATGATACAGTGGAAACTCCGAAACCTTATAGGAATTTCAGAAACACCAACTGGGATCTCTTTAATAGGGAATTAGAGAAAAAACTCAAAAATCTCAATAACACTGCGATTCAAGAACCCAAGCATATTGATCAAGCATCAGAAGAACTCAGGGTGATTCTTAGTAACGCCTTCGAGAAAAGTTGTCCACTGAAACATATAGGGAAAGGAAAAAAGAAACCACCCTGGTGGACGGTAGAACTCGGTAACTTGAGAAAAGAAACAAGAAGATTTTCAATGCTGCCAAAAAGACTAGAAATAAGAATGACTGGGAAGTATATAAAACCAGTCAACGAAAATTTAAAGCAGAAACGCAACGAGCGAAACGAAGCTCATGGAGAACTTTTTGCAGTGAAATCGAAGGGACAAACGAATTAGCTAGGCTAAGGAAAATTCTTTCCAAGGATTCAATCCCTTTAGGATCTCTTAAAACTCCCACTGGTTGCTGGACAGTGTCCTGCAATGAGACTCTTGAGCACCTGATAAATACTCACTTCCCGGGTTGCGGGTCAAATGACAGCAACCCGGAAAGAGAATCCTACATGGAATACATTATACCATCGGATATTATAACGGAAGAAAAGATAAGATGGGCAATCCATTCTTTTTCTCCGTATAAATCCTCTGGCCTTGATGGCATCTTCCCAATGATGCTACAGAAAAGCGAAATCCAAATAATACCGCTCCTGAAAAACATATTCCTTAACAGTTTAAAATGGGGATATGTTCCTTTATCATGGCAAGCCCAGTCATACAGAAGCAAAAGATTTCAGGCCAATTAGTCTGACATCGTTTATTCTTAAAACGTTTGAAAGACTGATAGACCTACATATTCGTGGCACTCTGAAACTGGATGATTTATCCCCAGCTCAGCACGCCTACACAAAGGGAAAGAGCGTAGAAACGGCACTTCACAGCGTCGTTAGCACGATTGAGAAGACAATGAGAATATACCCTTGCTGCGTTTCTCGATATTGAAGGAGCTTTCAATAACGTGAACAATAAAGCGGTAAAAGCAGCTCTAGTAGATAATAAAATCGATAATTCGGTAATACGTTGGGTTATGTGCATGCTAAAGAACAGGAAAATTAACTTGGAACTGGCAGGGATACAGATGAGAGTATCCACATCCAGGGGCACCCCACAGGGGGGAGTTCTCTCATCACTCCATTGGGTGCTGGTTATGAACACAATTCTCATTAATCTAAAACACTGTGGAGTAAAGGTAGTAGCCTACGCTGACAATCTTGCGTTATTAGCTACAGGTTAATTCTTACCCACTATAAGTGAACAGATTGAATACGCCCTTTCTAAGGTTAGTAGATGGACTAGAAAGTGTGGCCTGATGGTTAACCCGTCAAAAACAGAATTAGTCCTCTTCACAAATAAAAGGAAAATACCAAGCTTCAGAATACCTTCAATTGAAGGCACCCCGCTGAAGATTTCAGATCATGCAAAGTATATTGGTGTGATTCTAGATAGGAAATTAAACTGGAGTCTTAACACTAAGGAAAGAGCGAAAAAAGGAATGATTACATTCTACTCTTGTAACAGCCTAACCCAAAAATTATCAGGTGGATGTATTAGGCGATAACCAGACCAATACTAACCTATGGTAATTTGTTATGGTGGGCTGCAACGGAAAAAAGCACGAACCTCAAAACTCTGACAAAAGTACAGAGACTCGCGTGCATTGGGATTACGGGTGCCATGAGATCCACACCAACTGCAGGGTTGGAGGCGATACTCAACCTGAAACCCCTAGACCTTTTCGTACAAGAATCCGCAGCATATAGCGCCTTAAGTCTAAGCCAGACTAATACCTGGAAAAACAGCGCAATAGGACATGCTCAAATTCTTCAGAAATACTTGGGTGATAGCATCATTACAGATTATACAACACCCGAGCTTGACTTTTATAAACCATTCCAAACTGCCTTTCCAAGCAGAGAAGAATGGCTGAACAACCAACCCTACACCAGTGAATCAGCAATAGCAATCTATACTGATGGCTCCAAAATGGACACAGTTGTTGGTGCAGGCTTTTTCTCAGAACCTCTTGAGCTAAACAACTCACTTAGGCTCCCAGATCATAGCAGTGTCTTCCAAGCGGAGGTCCTGGCAGTGAAAACAGCTGCTAGACAGGTATCAATTATGGCGATACCACGGGCTGATATCACCTTTTACATTGACAGCCAAGCGGCAATAAAAGCGATTTCTGCTATTGTGATAAAATCGAAGATTGTCTCCTGCTGCCGCGAAGAGCTTAAGGTTCTTGGCATGCAGCACAATATTAGACTCTGCTGGGTACCGGGACACAGCGGCATACCAGGTAATGAAAATGCCGATGAGTTGGAGAGACAGGGATCAGCGCTCGACGCTACTCAAGCAGAGATGGTAAGCATCCCACTCTGCAACATTAAACAGAAAATTTCAGATATAATCCTAAAGAAATCCAATGAAAGGTGGAGTCTACTTGACACCTGTGATACTACTAGGAAAATATGGCCCTGCTTTAACAAGCAGAGGACTGACAAAATCATACAACTTAGTAAGAAGTCCCTTTACTCTCTTACGAGCATAATCACCGGACATAATTTATTGAAATACCATAAATTTAAAATGAAACTAAGTACAGATGACCTATGCAGAGGATTTGGTGATGGAGAGATACATGAAGACACATCACACTTTCTCTGTCATTGCCCGTCACTATGCCACCAGAGAAGGAAATGGCTTGGTAGCTACATCTTTGACAATCTAGAAGATATTTCTAATATTTCAGGAATACACATAATGAACTTCGTCATGTTGTCATGTTGCAATGTATTTGTATGAGAGAGGTGATCTCCCTCTAGATAAAAGAGATCATTGTATTCGAGGCATAGCATATACTTAGAATGGTTTTTTTTTTTCATCAATATTACAATGTTTGAGTTCTAAGAGTGCCTCTAATTTCTTTAACCTATTCTGTACTGGGTCTTTAAGACTATTTAACTCTAGAGTGTTATATTTATTTTTCGTATTTTATTTTAATATTATTGACATTTATTTCTTGGTTTGAATCTAAAATATTCATTAGAAGTACCTTTATTTTGCAATTTTTGGTTTGGGTAATTGTTTCGCCCAAGTAAATTCCTGGTGTTACTTCACCCTTTTGCGTGACATTATAATTTAAATCCTCTTCTTTAAATGGTATCTCTATTATTTGTTGAGTTCTTGGCCTTAGAATATTTTTTTCTTTTTGTTCATAAAATTTTTTATTTACCTCAGTCTTATTTTCTGCTGGGATTTCTTTTTCTTTTAATTTGTTTTGTTTTATCTTTTACATTTATTTTATTATGTGTTTTCATATTGGCCTTGTCATAACTAGAGATTTCTTTAACTTTCGATTTTTCGGGATAACCGTGTGAGGTTTTTGAGAAAATTGGGTTGAAAGCTTTTGTACGATTTTGGTCGAGTTTGAATTTTAATGAATCTTTTTTATCTAAAACGTCAGTGGATTCACATGGTGTTTTGTCAGTATTCATCCCGGTGTATAAAGATATATCTGGGGATTTAGAATTAACTGTATCAATGTAATTCGGTTCTTCCTTCTCATACTTAGTTCTTTCGAGACCTTTTTCACCCGTAGATGGTATCTCGTAAGATATTTTACGGTCTCCCTTCTTCTCATTAGCTTCACATTTCGCTATATTTTCTTTCTTTTGAGGTATACAAAAGTGTTTATTGTCGCAATGGCGTATTATTGGAGAGGCTTTTACTTCTAATTGTCTTTTTTCATAATTTACCTTAAACTCAAACCTATCGAGAAAACCGTTCCCAAGAATTCCATCATATTCCAAATGTGTTTTGTGTGACAACACTTGGAATGGATGTTCTAAGAATGATGTGCTTTTAAGATCATCGATTTCTAATGTTCCTGTAATTTCACCCATAGTTTGGATAGGTTCACCAGCTATGGTTAAAATTTCACAACAATTTTTAGGTTTAATATACGGCAAATTTTTGTTTTTTAGAAGGCAAATGTCGGCGCCTGTAGCTATTAATAAAGTTGAACAGTCTTGTGCTGTCCTGTGTAATTTAAGACAAATGACTGGGTCTTTAAATTCAGGACAGAAGGGTAAAATTATTTTTAAATTTATTGGGTCGGAATAGGATGTATGTCGGCAGCAGTTCTCTACGTTCGGGCGGAGTTGCCGACTTGTTCCACCCTGCATTCGTTTTCCGACTCAATTTTATCGAGATCTTCTGGATGTTTATTTGAACAACAATGCCGTAATTCGTGGCTTGAATTTCCTTTAAATGGGTTTGAATTGTGGGAAGTAGGAAAGTTTCTAGGTGGTCTAGATAGATTTTTAGAATGTTCTAAACGTAACCGACAATCATTCTCGGTATGAAACATTTTTTGGCAATAGTTGCACTTAGGGGCTGGTTCGTTCTTAATATGGGGTCTAAAGTTGGGATAATTTGTGTTTCAGTAACACGTGGAAGAAGTATGACCTTTTTTGTTGCAGGTCTGACAAATAAGAGGGCGATTTTGATTGGATGCCCCAAAGCACGATGCCGCTGTGTGTCCAAGTTTGTTACAATTCTGGCAACGGGATCTTGTGCCAAATTTCCTATATTCACCTTGTTCATTCTCTATTCGAAAAGATTGAGCAATGCCATATTCAATGGCTGCTTTCAGGTCCATTGCGTTAAACGCTTTTATTGGCAATCTCAGGTTAGGGTTTTTAATCCCGTCTTCAAAAGAACGTAAGGCTGTCTGCTTATTTTCAGCAATAAAGTAAGCCCTTACTGCTTGGTCGTTTGTACTTTGGTGCATCGCCCTGTCTAATTTATGTAGTTGTTTTGTTAGTCGAAGTCGCCGAAGTCCTTTATATTTTCCTTTTGGTTTTGTCGAGCTGAAATAAGCTCTGTCTGTGCGCTTGTGCGCGAAATACGTTCTCTGAATTGTCCCTCTAATTCGGCTATTAATTCAGGCCACGTATTTAAAGTTTTGTATTGGGTAAGCTCGAATGCTACCCTTTGTAATCTTGTTTTTACTATGTCTAAAAACAAGGAATGTTGTGTGTCGTCTTTTATACAAGAAAATAGGGTGTTGCCGCAAGCGACAAATTTATTTAATTCATCGGGATTCCCTCCGAACTCGGGGACGATGTTGTTTACGTCATTTAAAGAAATTTTTACTTCCATTTTTGTCGTTGACAGATCAACTTTTATGTCGTTTTTGTTAGGACTGTAGTGGTATGGTAAAAGTTCGAATAAAACGTCGAAGGAAACGGATATTAATTATTAAAAAAAAATTTTGTTTCACTTTAAGGAGAAGAAAAAAGTTCCTAAACGTTGTTCGTAAATAAAAATTCGTTTTCAAAAGTAGGAGTATGTAGGTATATAAAATGTTTAAGAATGATTAAAAATAAAAAAAATATAATTTACTTCTTCTTGCTGTTGTTGTTGTTGCTGTTGTTGTTACTGCTGCTGTTGTTGTTACCGCTGTTATTTAAAATTTTTTCATTTGCCAGGCAGGCTTCGCGCCCTAAAGTTGAAAATTACAACCTGGTCTTTTACACTACCTAATGTTTGCCTCCGCGTCTGCTTGGGATTTCGCCAGGTCCTACAATTATAGGATTTTTATTTGTTTTTGTTTTTCAGTTTTAACACTTTTTCTGTTGTATAGCTCCAGAACGCATCAAGAGAGAGGTCTCTTGTTCTTTCGGTAGCGAGATTTTGAGAGAAAATCCCACCGCTGCCACCAAAATGTTGTAACGTCTAAATCACCGTGCTTTCCACGAAGGGAGAAAAGTGATTTTAGCGGATAGAAAAGAAAAGAGAACAGATTTTATTTTGTTTATTTATTAGCCCGCTGTCTTAAGCTAGGCTGCGACCAAATTAGCTTTTAATTCTATTCTATCGTATTCTATTCTATATTTTACTTTTATTTATTAAAATGGCCCTGTCACGGCTGGCGACTGGAAGGGATGCGAATTTAACAATTCTAACGAATTCAACTTCAAATAATGCACAATACGATGAATGATTAAGATGGGCTTCGTATAAGTCGTTTATTTCTAAATAAAGATCAAATTTGTACATTTATTACAATATTATTCGATATTCTTACCGCAGTTTTACTCCCTTCTTTCTTCCTCGGCTGGCGAATGACAAATGAGTCAACTTAAATGAACTTCGCTCGTAAGGCGGATGAGCACAAAGAAAATAAATAAAATGTCAGAACGTGGAAGAAGGAAAGAAGTAATGATGCGTTCACATTAATCTGGTTTCAAACTTGTCGTTCTGCAACATCCCCGCCCCCGTGGATCGTTCCCGATTCACCCATGTTCAGGTTCAGAACGGCTAGCTTTGATGCAGGTCGTCTCATCAGTCCTTTACATGTACGAACGTCAGCACTTCGAACTTCTCCATCGATTCCTGTATACACATTTTCAATTCGACCTCGACACCACTGTCTTCATGGTACCTTTACGTTGCAGACAAACACAAGGTCTCCTTTCGTTATTGGTCTTGACCTTTGAAACCATTTGGCTCAGCGTGTTAGAGTTGGCAGGTACTCGGCTACCCATCGTTTCTAAAAGCGATCCCTTAGTTGTCGAGCTATTCGCCATTGTTTTCATAGACTGCATAGTTTTTCCAGGGGCTCATCAACACTCGGTGTCTGCGCTGTATTGGCTGATCCTAGCAGAAAGTGGCTCGGAGTAAGCAGCTCTTCTTGATCTTGTTCGACTGGCAAATGTGTTAACCACGTTTTCGGCTTCTATTACAAGGCATTGTAGAGTATACTCGCGTGCAGACACCTCTTTGAGTGTATGGAGAAGCACTCGCTTCACACACTGTACCATTCGCTCCCACACTCCTCCTCTGATGTCCCACACACGGCGATGGCTCCTTCACGAAAGTGAAATAATACTGATAGCAACGGTTGGTATTTTTGAGGTCCTTTCATCAGGTATGAGTTGAGTGACGTTCCCTTTACCTCGGCTGCGGCATCAAAAACAAGTCGTAGTTTGGATGGCTCATTAGGGTTCACTACTCCAAAATGTGGTAGATACCACGTTTTCGGACCAACTTCGGCGGCTTCTGCTGGCTGCAGCTTACGGGCGTAATTTTTCGTGATGTAAGATTTGATAATGGAACTGTAGGCGGCGGAGAAGCTCTCATCTCTTTTCATTTTACGTTCTACTCCAGCTAGACGTTTCTCTGCCATGGAAAAGCTGTCGGGCAATTCAACTTCATCAGTCTTCCACAATAGTCCGGTTTGAAATCTTCCATTAATCCTTTTAGTTGTTGGCTGAAGAATCTCTCTAGCTCGAATGTCGGCTTTGCTTTCGATTGGAGGTGATGGTCTTACCCCAAAGCTCTCGGTCTCAAAATATTCCGCAACCAGTTTATGCAATGACTCATCATTCGATGTGTAGGTGAAAAGGCATGACGGCGTTGTGGAGGCGATCTTTGTAGTTGGGCCGAACACTACCCAGCCTAGTGATGGATTAACTTGGACAAAAAATAATAGCCGACACCAAAGACTTTAGTTACAACGTAATGCTTTATTGAAAGTGTAAGAAGGTACTGTTTGATTGTAATACTTAAGTAGAAAAGAGGATACAGTATTACAATGTAGAAATAATAGATGACGTATAATAGTGTAAAAACTTAAAGTTTACTTTACATTACCAACACGCCTCCATAAACTTAAGTTCATATGTCTTCTAGTTGTTCTTCAAACCCATGCCATCGATACATGTCTTCAGCTTCGGATGAAACAATGCTTTGGTTAAAGCATCAGCACACATTTTCTCTGTCTGAATGTATTTGACGATGATATCTTTCTGCTCTACATGGTGTCGAAGAAAATGGTATCTCACGTCGATATGCTTACTGCGTGGTCGATAGACGTTGGTTCTAGCCAGCTCTGCTGCACTTCTGTTGTCGCAGTAGATGTTAACGCCTTTCGCTACAGCATCCGGATCTAGTTCATTAGCTAATGAATTAGGTTGACGATAGAGCCATGTACTCTGCCTCAGTCGTTGAAAGAGCAACTGTATTTTGCTTTTTGCTTTGCCAAAAAAAAATTGGCCCACCTTGGAATTTGAACAAACTTCCTGTAACTGCACATCGATCAGAGCAATCATTTGCCCAGTCTGCATCTCCATATCCTTCTATTTTTGGATTAGCATCTTTACAGAATTCCAATTTCATATTCATAGATCCTTTCAGGTAACGGAATATGCGCTTTACAGCGCACCAATATATTTTTCCCGGATTAATAGAAAAACGACTTACCATATTCACTGCGTATGAGATGTCTGGTCGGGTTCCTTGACTTGCATAGAGAAAACTTCCTACAGCCTCCTTATACGGCACTTTCGTCATTTCCTCGATGTCTTCCTTCTTGGTAGGACTTCCTTCCTTGGACAGTTTCTGGTTTGGGTCTGCATGTGTCAAAACTGATTTGCAGTCAATCATGTTAAACCTCTCAAGGATTTCTTGAATGTAAAATTCCTGGTCAAACCATATTTTGCCTCTCTGCCTATCTCTGGTTATCCGCATCCCAATCAAGTGTTTCGCCTCTACTAAGAAGTCTTTCATTTTGAATTTGTCCGCTAATTTTCGTTTCGTGTTCTCGAGCAACTGCATATTGTTTGACAAAAGCATCATGTCATCTACATATACTCCGAGAATTAACAGCTTTCCATTTTTCCGTTGAAAATAAACACATGGATCAGTTTTCGAAGCTTTGAACTGCAAATTCTTTAGAGTTCTATCTAGCTTCTTGTTCCAGGATACCGCTCTGCTTTAAACCATATATAGCTTTGTTGAGTTTCCATACCTGGTCGTTTTCATTTTGTCCCACAAGTTCCTTTGGTGGTTTAACGAAAATGTCCTCCTCCAGATCGCCATTTAAATACGCCGTCACCACGTCCATCTGGTGCATATCTAGGTCATATTTGGCCGCTAGCGCACATAAAAATCGAATTGAAGTATATCTAATGACTGGTGAGTACGTCTCGTTGTAGTCGATTCCTTCTGCTTGTCTGCAACCTCTCACGACTAATCTGGCTTTAAACCGCTCTGTCTCACCATTAGAGTTTCGTTTAGCTTTAAAAACCCATTTCGTGTCCAAACACCTCTTTCCTTTGGGTAATGTTGTGAACTGAAAAGTTTGGTTTTCTTCAAGTGACTGTTTCTCTTCTTCGATGGCTTTCAACCAAAATTCCTTCTCCGGTGTTTTAAGGGCTTCTTCGAGTGTCATTGGATCTACTGTCGTACCCTCCATCACTAAGTCAGTCACGTAGTCATCCATCATCACAGGCTTTGGGACTCTCTCTGATCGCCTCGGTACAATTTCATCAAAAGTTTCAGAAAAATGTAAGGGATCTGATGTTGCATCTTCATAAGATTCTTCTAATGCATTTTCATCTTCTTGAAAGTCGATAACACACTTTTCCTCTATGATGATTTCACTTTCTGGCTCTGCATGAATGGGTTGGTGATAGCGCAATATTTCTGGTTGAACATCATGAACTTTTTCTTTGGCATTAAACTCCTCAAAGAATACTACGTCTCTGCTGTAACTTATAGTTTTTGTTTCTGGATCAAGTAACCGGTATCCTTTGGTTTCTGTACCGTAGCCAACAAAAATCTTTTCTTCAGCCTTCGAGTCCAACTTCTGTCTTCGTTCTTTTGGTATATGGGCACAAATTTTGCAACCAAATACTCTGAAATGATTTAAATTTACGCTTCGTCCTGTCCACGCTTCTATTGGTGTCTTCTTTTTTAGTGCTGTAGTTGGAGATCTGTTTGTGAGATATGCTCCTGTTGAGACAGCTTCTGCCCAATACGACTTCGATAGCTCGGCTCCAAACAGCATTGCCTTCGCCTTCTCCACGAGTGTCCTATTCGCTCTCTCGGCCACACCAGTTTGTTCTGGATTGTATGGTACAGTGAGCTGATGTCGAATTCCATATCGCTTTAAAATATTTTCGAAATATTTTGCTGTGTATTCTCCACCATTGTCCGTCCTAAGGATGCGTATCTTCTTCCTCGTTTCATTTTCCACAACGGCTTTGAACTCTACGAACATTTCTGCGACTTCACTTTTCTTTTTCAAAAAATAAACGAAGATCGTTCTGGTGTAATCGTCTATAAACGTAATAAAGTATCTACTTCCCGACAAAGACTGCATTTCCATCGGCCCACACAAGTCCGAGTGAACCAGTTCCAAAATGTCAGTTGCCCTTGCACCTTTCTCTGGAAACGATTGACGATGATGTTTTGCCTTCACACATGGCACACAAGGTATACATTCAGCTTTCTGAAAAATTATGCCGCACGATGAATTCTTCCGTAATTTTTCCAAGCTCCCATAATTTAAGTGGCCAAGCCTTTTGTGCCACAGTTCCATGGATTGCTTGTTCGCCGTGTAGTACACCTTCTTTGGAACTGGCATTTCCAGTTTGAAAATGCCTCCTTCGTTGACCATGGTTCCCATATTTCTGCCACCACTGTCTTCTATATAACTTCCTTCAGGTGTGAAATGAACAGACAATCCTTTGTCTACCATTTTTGATACTGAAAGTAAATTAGCTGCAGCTCCTGGTACATACATCACATCCTTAACCGTCACGCTTTCCACGCCAGTCTCCGTAAGTATTTCAATGACAGATTCACCATTTGACTCAGCCAACATATCCTGGCAGTTAGCTTTAAAGATTCCTGTTCTAGTGCATGGCTTTTTAACTCTGAAATTCTGTTCCGTTGTTGTTATGTGTGTCGATGCACATGAATCCACGAACCATCCGTCTGTCTTAGCACCTGATGACATGAAAGCCAAATATGTTCTGTCGTTGCAACGCTTTTCAACACCGAACGTAAAAAGCCTCGTCCTTGTGGTGCCGATCATTTGCCGGACATTTGGTTGCAAAATGCCCTTCTGTGCCACACTTGAAACATTTTATTACCTTCTTTCTTGCCTTCTTCGAATTTTTCGAGTAAAATGCTTTCGGTGCTCTGATGGACTCCGTCTTAATCTCCTGAAGCAGCTTGGTTTTTATCCCATCCGCTGTAATGTCGATGCCTGAACTTTCCAAACCCATAATCATTGGCTTGTACTCATCCGAAGGACCAGCCATGAGAAGAGTTCCAACCCACTCGTCTGATACTTTTAATCCAACACCATTTAGTTTATGCGCCGTACTGAAGAACTAGCCATCTTATGGTTATGTTTCAAAGAATTTTAATTTTACGCTCCTCGAGTTTAAAAATCAAAAAACTACCTAGCGTATCGCAGACTTTGTATTTCAAAGAATATTATTTTAAATTAAAAACGTAGGCCTGGGCCCATAACCTGATTGATTAACTTGGACAACAAATAATAGCAGACACCAAAGACTTTAGTTACAACGTAATGCCTTATTGAAAGTGTAAGAAGGTACTGTTTGATTGTAATACTTAAGTAGAAAAGAGGATACAGTATTACAATGTAGAAATAATAGATGACGTATAATAATGTAAGAACTTAAGGTTTACTTTACATTACCAACACCTAGTTCCGTATTCGCAGCGTATGGTCCATTTTTGTTAATCACCTGGGAATCACTTGGCAATCCCAAGTGGCAGTGATCCAGGCCGATTAACAGCTTGGGCTCGGCATTAGAATATGGCTGCAACTTGAATCTCCCAAGGTGACTGTTAAGATTACGAAGATCGCTTTCACATAAGCTTTGAGTCGGTAAGTTCAGATTTGACACTTCGTGAACATTTCGTAACATATGCTTCTTCCTCTTACCAGCTCCACTCACGTAGACATCCACTAGCTGCGTGCGTTCTTGGGCGTGTATTCCTCCTATCCATTGCATATTAAAGCTGCTTTGTTGACCATGCAGACCTAGCTCCTTCAACAGATAAGCATCCGACATATAAATTGAAGATCCTTCATCTAATAATGCATATGTGTCGATGGCTTTATTTGGACCATATAACGTGACTGGCAATACACGAAATAGCATACTGCTGTTTTTTGCAACATCCTCCATTGCTAGCAATGTGCTACCATAGGTACTTCCAATTAGTTCCTTGGCTTTGTCCTCCTGTGGCTGTTGTTGCTGCGGGATAGAACGTGTGGTAGGTACTTCGTGGAGTAGCTCATGATGTCGTCTCTGGCAACCATTCATTAATGGAACAAAGGCCTCTACTGCGACAATCGCGCGTTGAATGTCCGGGTTTCAGGCATTTGAAACACAACGGCTTTGTTTTGCTTTTGACCACCTCTCAGGTACTGCAAAGTCAATAAACCCTTTACATTCACTAACTTTGTGTTGACCTTGGCATAAAGTGCACTTTTGTACAGGTGGACGGTGCTTCTCTGTGGCGTGCAAGATTGGCATGCGTTTTTTCGATTCTCTGCTGTCACTGTCCTGCACTGTACAAATCAAATTGGCCATTTCACTTAACCAGTCGCTGAAATGTGCAATCGTCGGATACGGTTGCACCTGAGCAGCACATCTAGCCCATTCTAGTCTCTTAGTCATTGGAAGCTTTTGGATACCAACTCTTCCAATAATGTTGGATTGGACATATGCTGTTGGCCATTCACTGTTTGGAGAAACACGGCAAGATTTTTCACTTTAGTTGCGAAAGGTATAAGACGAATCACTGCATTTTCATTGATCGGTGCAATCGCACGTACTTGGTTCAATTGGCTGCGTATAAGCTGTTCTGGACGACCGAATCTAAAGCGAAGCAGATCGATAATAGCATCCACATTATCGGGGTGAATTAAAAGAGATTTAACAGTCTCTCTTGCTTCACCTGTAAGTGCTTTCTGCAACCGCTGGTTGTTTTCCAGGTTCGTGTAGTTGTAGGCAGTTGTTGACTGTACGAATGCAGTGTAGAAAATGGGCCAATCCTCCGGCTGTCCACCAAACGCTGGAAGCTCCTGGACTTTTCGAGATACCATACTTTGTGAGGAGTGTGCAGAGTTCATCATATGTTGCTGAGATATGGAGCTATAATTCGAAGTAGGCGGCGGCGGCTGTACGTAATTGTGAACTTGGTTTTGCACCGCCATTTTAAGGGAATGGCATTGCAAATCGCTTTCCCTCAATTTTGCTTGTGTATTCTTTAGCTGGTTTTCCAGCGCGACGATTTGATTTTGCAATTTTAGGAGAATGTCCCCGTGGTTTTCTGCAGCAGCAGGGGCAGAGGGCGGCATGGGCGGAGAACATTATACTGTGGTACTAAAGGCAGAGCTTGTGGACGCAGTGGAGATCAAAGCTGAAGCTGAAGTTGTCACTACGACAGAATTCATGGCACGTATATGCTCCTCAACGGTCGTAACGGGATTTCCGTTATCCATGTGGACTGCAGCAGTGGTAATGGCAACTTCGTCATGAAAACGTGGGCTTCTTCGTGGTGGCGTACGATGCATTCGGCTATCAATATATATATATACATATATATATCGAATTCGTTGGTGGAATCCTACCGCGGCGACAATGGCGGCTTATTGCAGTGCGTAGACTGCGAAATAAAGAATTGTCGCGGCTGGCGACTGGAAGGAATGCGAATTTAACAATTCTAACGAATCCAACTTCAAGTAATGCACAATACGATGAATGATTGAGATGGGCTTCGTATAAGTCGTTTATTTCTAAATAAAGATAAAATTTGTACATTTATTACAATATTATTCGATATTCTTACCACAGTTTTACTCCCTTCTTTCTTCCTCGGCTGGCGAATGACAAATGAGTCAACTTAAATGAACTTCGCTCGTAAGGTTGATGAGCACAAAGAAAATAAATAAAATGTCAGAACGTGGAAGAAGGAAAGAAGTAATGATGCATTCACATTAATCTGGGTTTAAACTTGTCGTTCTGCAACAGACCCACTGTCTCGAGCTAGGCTGCGACCAAGTTAATAGTTCTTTAAATCTATTCTATGCTATTTCTGAAATATTCCTGCCCTTTTATACTATTTTCAAAATACTTTCCTATTCCAATACATCCAAGTACATATATCCACCAACTGATATTTCATAATCGATATTCCAATTGGTAATACTTCCTATATATTAGTCCAATTGGAATTACGAAGAATATTTACCAACCAAATTGTAACCCAGTTAATTGTTTTTCACAAATGTGCCGCCGCATCATATTTCACGATACACTTCTCTCAAAGCGACACTCGCCCATGCTAAGATGCATTATCAGCATTTTGTTTTGGGATTCCCTCAATGCCAGCAATTAATGCATTGGATTTGTTTACGTACAAGCCGTTGGACATTGGGTATCCATTACTCATAGCAGTTTATGGGTCTCGATTTGTGTCTTACTTATGACGAGTGATCGTTTTATGATTACGTAGTGAGGATTCATTTGTGTGTCAATATTTTATGGTTTTATATTGGTGGCGATAAATTGGTTCGAATTATCAGTGGTTGGAGTGTCTTTGGAAGATGCGTGGGAAAAGAATCAATTGTGTTAGGAGGGTACCAGGTAGTGGGATCACTACAATTCTATCAAAACTTCAGCACTAACTTGGCTGGAATTTTATGTTATATTCCGGCGGACATCTAGTTAAACGAAATTTTGTTAAACTATCAAGTTGGAAGGCTAATTTAAAATGGAAAAAAATCAAAAAAGTAAACAAAACATTCTTGAGTATAAAATAGTATTTTTTTAATCAAGGCATTTTTTGTTTTCAACTGAATTTAACTTAAAGTTCAAGGACAAACAATTAAGTTGATTCAAGATCCAATTCGATGATGTTGGCCGATTTTTGTGTTTAGATCTTGTTGAAAGCTGCGATATCAACAGATTTGACAAAGTCCTTGAACTCTTGCATCTTTTGTTGCAACAAGTCAATTGAAACCTTGTCATTCTCGATGACGCACATGATTTGCAATTTGTTGATGCCATAGCCGACTGGAACGAGTTTGAAGGCACCCCATAACTGACCGTCCATCTCGACGGTGTGGACACACTTTTCCATTTCTTTCATGTCGGTATCGTCATCCCAAGGCTTCACGTCGAGCAGAACGGATGATTTGGCAATGAGGGCGGGTTTTTTTGATTTCTTGGCAGAGTAGGCGGCTTCGGCGTCTTCTTCTTCATCGTCTGACCCGAATAGATCTACGTCTATATTGGGAAAACAGAGATTTTTAAATTTAGATGCCAATTAGCAAGAAAAGTGACATTCGAACTTACCATCATCGTCTTCAGCTACTGTGGGCTTGGTGCCAGCAGTTTGTGGAAGTGCCTGACCGCCCCATGCGGCTCTTTCGGCGGAGGTAAAGGACGCAATGTGTTATACCAACTGCAGACCAATAGTTTGAAGTGGTCCTTGGATGCGAATACCATCGGGTTGTAATTTTTGATTACCAAAATTTGGGTGGCACCTACTGTTTGAGAGTTCTGCTGCTGCTGTTGTTGGTGCTGCTGCTGCTGATGGTGTTGCGGCAGCCCTGCAGCCGAGGTTATCGTTTTTGTATTTGTTTGTTCTTAAAAGGAAAACAATATTATGTGCTGCATTCTAAATCTCTGAATACGAACACTTATTTATTTTTTTAATTAAAACTATTCAATTTAAATGCATAGTTGAACTAAGGAATTGCAAGTATTATTTTCAAACATTAAGCAAAAAAAAACAAAAGGAGCGAACCTAAAATGGGCTTCAAAGTTCTAAATGAGCGAGTATTATTAATTCTAAATAATTTTTCAAAGCATTTCTTCTTAAATTGTTATCAATTAAATTGATAAAGTATTTAAAAATGACAACGAAATAGGACTAATCTGCGTCACCGCCTGTAACTGTACCATTTTTTCACTTACTTTTATGACACCATTACTTTGCAAAATACAATTCATCTAGAGTCTAACAGAGGTCCTAGATTTAAAAAAAACTATCCTACAAATTTTCTGATATTGGATTCTTTGTTTTTTATTTTAACTTATTTATAAATAAAATGCACGACTGGGTCGCACGAACTTGCTCCTATGTAGTAGACTAGGAATTTTAAAAACGAATGTTATTAGAGAAAACTATTCATAAGGATAAAATTATTTTTTTAAATTCTTTTAATAGTAAGAGACGTAAACAGAATGCTATGCAAATATGAATTTATGCAAGAACAAAAAAAGTCGTTTTAGCGGTTTCTTCACAAAAAGCTTTTATATACAAAATTCTTAAAAGATTTTGGTACGCCAATTTAAAGTTTTTATTATTTTTCGAATAAAAATTAAATTAAAAAAAAAATTGAGCAGTTTCTGAGATATCGAATTTTCAAAAAAAGAAAAAATAGATTTTTTTTTTCAAAAATTCAAAAAATATTTATTTTAAAGTTTTAAAATGCAATGTGTTTTAGACTTTTTAGAAGCTTATCTATAAAAAAAATTCATTCAAATCCGTTATGTCGATAATGAGAAATTCAAAATTCGAAAAAATGGTTGTATGGTAGGTACAAGCTGTAATATCTTAATTTCAAATTTTTTTTTAATAAATTAAAGATCATAAAAATTAATTGAAAGAAAAAAAATTTATCCAAATTCTACGTGCCGTTTTCGAGAAAAATACCATTTTTGAAAACCATTTTTTTTAATTTCTTAACATTTGTATGGTGGGTACCTTTATTTTAAGGTATTCTTGTAGATTATATTGGGAAACTTTTATTTATCGAGTTTAAAAAAAAAATCTAGCGTGGGGTTTTCGAAATATTAGGTGCGTTTTATTATTCACAAATCTATCTGGATCCGGATCTGGATTAAGTTTTAACATGTATTACAAAAACAACTTGGGACCCTGTTTTCTATCGGGATCTATTTCAAAGATCCAAAAATCAGTTATTACACTGGCGAGTAGATGGCTTTTTATGGTAAGGTAGTGTAAGCTATAGTGTAAAAAAAAGACAAGAAATAATTGAAAATTTACAAACTCAAGGATAAAAAGAGACGGACTTATAACACTGCTGTCACTAAGATCCGTATCGTTTTATTTTCAAGGGAAGATCCAGATCCGGATCCAGATAGATTTGTGAATAATAAAACGCACCTATTGAGTTTTGAAAAAAAAATGAAGTTTTTTTTAAAAAATCCAAAAAAAAATTTTCGGAAAATTTGAGTACACAATTCTATTTAAATTTTTGAAGAGCCTTCGCAAAAAAAAAAAGAAATGATCAAAATCGGTGGTACCGTTTTTGAGAAAATCAAAAACAAAAAAATGGTTCCATGGGGGTTACCCTCAATAACCATTTTTCGGAAATTTTTTTTCAACCATTACCTAGCTTTAACAAACCGAAATTTTTTTGTTTTTATTTCTTAAATCTGTCCAACAGTTTTTGAGAAAAAAAAAATATTTATAAAATTTCGAAAAAAATTCGTATGGCAGGTACCGTTATTTATGGTCGTGTGGGGGGAAAAAATCAGAACCCCTATCTACCAAGTTTAAAGAAAATCGGCCGAGCTGTTTGGGCTGTAGTCGAACCGACATACAGACAGAATTGCCAGATCCACTTTTTTAGTCTTCGCTATCATCGTAAGGTCAACTTTGATCAAAGTCTCGAGTTTGATTGTTTTTACGAATGCATAACTTACCTTATAGTACCTATAAGTCGCAAGTAAAAATTACTTAAGCACTCCGGAACTTAATTTAACTTTACTTTGGATGTTGATGGTGTGATGTTTTTCGTCATTTTACATATGAGTGTGTATAGCATTGGGATATTCTGAATAAAAAAGTAAACTGAAGTCAAGTATGCAGCAATTAAAATCGTCAGAAAGAGGTCAAATATGGCTGGTTTAACTCGGTAAACAAATAGATTTGCCTCTTGTCCCTCGTAGAGCATAAAGTCGGGTTCCCGCACATCTGGTTTGTCGTAAGCGATTTTGACGTTCTTCAAATACTTTTCAAAAGTATTCTTAAGGTCGTTATTATGTTGTAAGGATTTTATGTTTCACCCTCTTCTACATTGTAGATATAACGAGTAAGTGTTTCAGCTATTACTTTGGTATTTCTTTGGGTACTTGAGATGATTTTTTTTTTATCTTCTTTAAATGTGGTCGTTCCAACGGGTTCTTTTGGCGATTTTAGACTGGATAGAGTGAAAGCTGGTAATCTTTTCATACTGAAACGCTCATGCTCCCATGCCAGCTGCACATCGGCTAAATTGATTTTTTTATGTACACCATGCACTGTTATATTGTTGTGCTGTTGTCCAACAGATTTAAGTAGTTTGTAGAAGTTGTTCATTGCGGTTCCTTCTTTTGGTGGTTTCGAGACATGCATATACATAGCACCACTTTCTGTATTCAAAGCTTGTGTAATTGTGTCCAAACAGAGAACAAAGTCAACATTCTGTAATTGAACATTTTCATGAAGCCATTTTTGACTCTTTGAACATTTAATAATGCTCCCGATTCCTAAAGTAAGAACATTAAACGAAATTTGGGAGCAGTATTAACAGTGTTATGAAGCTTACTAAATAAATCGGCAAGTCGTCGCCTGGATAAAATATTGTCGTATGTGAAAAATTGAGGTTTAGAGATTTAAATGCAGTTTTGTTATTTGAATTTTTCTCTACAACCTTGTGAAATCCGTTTTTCGATATCTGCGTTAGTTTCCAAGATAATATCGTTAAAATTTGTCGTATGTGCAAGGTCGCCGCCATTTAAGTATTTCTTTGTCGTATGTGTATACAAAATGCTACACATACGACAAAATAAAAACATACGACATTTTTTTCATACAAAATCTGGTCAGTGAAAGTTTGGTAAATAATTGTCGTATGTGTCATTTTTGATACACATACGACAATATTTTACTGAAAATTCGGTAAACATTTGTCGTATGTCTCATAAGATAAAACATTGGCTGGTATAATTTCAGTAGTGATCAAGATGTCGCAGAGGTCGAACGAGTCCCCTGCACCAAGTGTGTCTGCAAAAATCTATGCATGATAAGGCAAGACAGATTTGAGTTATTCTTTTTAATTTTTTTGTAGCATGCGCAACGAAATACTAGGGGCTGGAGTTTTGTGAGCCAGGACATTCTTGCTTCCAAGAAGTTGACTGTGATTCGCCTTTTAAATAAAATGAATTTTCCAAATGTTAGCTTGAAAATTTTACAAATGAACCAAAAGGATTTCAAAAACTATGCTTTCAAGTCTGAAAACTTGGCTTATAACCAGATCCAGTTCTTTAAAGTCAAAACACTAATCTACAACAAAGAAAATGCTTAAAAAATACACTTTTAACTTTACTTTTTAACTTTTTAATAAAAAAAAATGATAAGAAAGTATGACTCCATATCTTGAAAAAAATGAAGATAAAACATTTTATCTTGCTATTTTAAAAATTAATTAAATCTTTGATCTTTTTAAAGAATATTTTTGTTCCTATTATTAAATGTAAGTTAAGTTAATATTTAAAATCAACTGCACTGTGAACTTAAAAATGGGATTTTTGTAACCGTATTTATAACTATCGAACAATATGAATTAGTTACTTATTTTTATTTTTAATTTTTACTTTTGTTTATTTTAAGTTTTGTTGCAAAAAAATATTTTTTATACAGAAAAATAAATAATTATAAAAATAAATTTGAGTTTGTTCCACTTTTTAAATAAAAAGGTTGTATGTTATAATGTTGTATGTTATATACTATCGAATTTGAATTTGTTTAATTTTTGTGGTATGTGTGATTATTTTGTCGTATGTGTTTGGGTAACAAGCAGTTTTGGCTTAACCGTCACATACGACAACGGCATATTGAGAATAATTTACCCTTATTCCTTCCTTTGTCAAAATATTATATTTACTTTCACGTTTTTGAGTTGCCAGATGTTTTCTGTATAAGCCATTCAATTTTTAAAAAAATTCACCGAATAGTTTTTGAGAACAAATTTTTTGAACTTAAAATGCGTTTCCCCAAAAGTAGCAAATTGTAACTTACGACAATATTTTATCCAGGCGACGAAGTGTTAACAACACGGCGGTATCAGCGTTAAGTGGGTAGTCATTATAAAGTCCAAATGTGTTTAGATGCGATGTTATAATAATCAATGGCAACTTTGTATTCACTTCTATTTCACCGGATTTCATATTCTTGGTTGGTGCAAGCTCTCCTTGAATAATTGGAATTTTGCTTTGTTTGTTTACTGCATGACTGGCACCTGTTACAACTATTTGACAGCCATTGGCTGATATCATGTTGAGAAGTTCTGAGAGGGCTGAAGTACGCTCCACTTTTCCAGCTGAAGTAGCTTGCTGGGCAGCTTTCGTTGCGTCGCTGGATATTGTTATATCGGGTATAACCTGGTCTAGATCTTCGTTGTAAGTAGAGAAGTAAACAGGTATTGATGAAACCTGAGCCAACATTGCTTGCTCAAGTAGAATTAAATGCTCTTTGTCCTCAGCTGATAGTGATGCAATGTTGTTTGGCAATAGGATAACCAGGTCGACCGCTTTTTGACGAATTTCTCTCAATTGATCTATTGTCATGTCTTGAAACTTCGTCACCACACAATGCCTTGACGTTCCCCATGAATATAAAGATTTTGCTTCCAATGTTAATGCAGATGCTCGAAAACCATAGGGGACACCATTAACGTCAAATTGGGACATTCGCTGGACGGTAAATTCACTGGATGCCAAGACAGGATTCGAGGAACAAATTATAAGAATTGGTAAAGTAATTAGAAGATAATAGGGAAGGCCACAACGGAATATGTCCGCAAAATTATCAGCTTCTTAGAACATTGTGAAATTAAGGTATTTTTCTTGTTTGGGAGAGTTTTTATTTCAGAAATTTATTAAAACTTAAACTGTGGAAATTTTACGGCATTAGAAAAGAGAAGAAATTTTATGGCATTATGGCAGACGGCGATTACCCCGTCAAATACATCGCACCGAATTGATTTTACTGTAAAGTGAAAAAATCGCCCGCACAATGAGTTTTATTAACAAAATTATATCCCGAACGATGTATAATTAAATGAACTAACGTTCAATTATACTTTTTTACACTTCCTTTATGGTTTTTAACCTAAATTTCACTACTTCCATTGACACTTGTGAGATTTTGCACACACAATAAAAAAAAAGAATATGTAGCGAAAAACTTCTGTGCGGGGAAAAAACACCTTCGGTATTTTGCAATCGAAATTTATGCGATCAATTTATTGTTTGCACACGAAATTTTATCGGGTATCGACGGGGGAAACTTTGATGTGCATTTTTATGGGCAATTTATTTGATTTAGTTGAGAAAATTACGCTAAAATCGGTAAAAAACTTGTTTACTAATTAGAAGCAGTGACCGGCACTTTTGTTTTTTTATGACATTTGTTTTTTTTTTTTGTATCGATTTGTTTACTTGTCAACCTTTTCACCTTTGGGCTAAAATGTCTATATTCCGTGGTCAATGTTGTGCACTATACGCATTGAATTTCTTAGTTTTTAACATAAATATACAAAAATATTAAGGAATTTGTATCCGTAAAGCAATAAATTTAATATTTAATATAGTTTTTATTGATAAAGAGATAAAAAAGAAACTCAAAAAAAAAATATTTGTATTTTAAAATTTTTTAATTTAACGGATTCCTTTTTTGAATATTCAAACGCACTTATACAACTTTTTGCGCATTGAGCAAAAACCCACAAAATTTGAACAAAGCTGTTTAAAATGCATGGGGCAACTTTTGAGTATATATAATATGGAGGGCTCGTTCCTATCCCTAATGCATTGTAGTACTTGAAGTTATGATAGGGGTCGCTGTCTAACTTTCTGTAAGCTAAGGATACAGCCGTATCCTCCGATTTGTGCTTACCTTCTCCTCGCATATAGTTCTCCGTCACATGTGATATGAAGCACTCGGCAATAACTTTGTCTTACACAAATTTGAGTAGCGCCCCCTATGATAGTCACGCATTTGGAATAGAAACGAGCCCTCCATATTATATATACTCAAAGTTCATATCACATGTGACGGAGAACTATATGCGAGGAGAAGGTAAGCACAAAACGGAGGATACGGCTGTATCCTTAACTTACAGAAAGTGAGACAGCGACCCCTATCACAACTTCAAGTACTACAATGCATTAGGGATAGGAACGAGCCCTCCATATTATATATGCTCAAAGGATATGAAGCACTCGGCAATAACTTTCAGCCCGATTCTCCCCCTTGTGAGGAGTCACAAGTCACAAGCTCTTGTGACTATTCCTTGTGAGGATTGTTGTGATTCGATAACATTTTGGTATTCTTCCCCTAATGGTCACAAGAAAACTCACAACAAAACTCACCACAGCATGGTGAGATTTTTTTTTTATTTGAACAGCTGATTATTCAAAACGAAGAAATTACAAAATGCAAGGTAACATAATTTTTAAACAATAAAATGATTAAATAATAAATATAACATTTTCAGAAGAAAACAATCGTGGCGACTGCATAAAGTTTTCGGAAGGTGAAAAAACCTTATAAATGTATTGTTTTGGAGAGCGAATGGATCATTTGTATTTCTCAATGTTCTTAAAGCTGTCGACGCTGTAAACTTCTTGATACGATTAGTTTCTTAAAGAAATTTTTGTTTATGTGATAATATTACTTTTCTTTTTTGTGGGAAAGATCAGCAAAAATATTCACTAGAACAAAGTCCACTTCCATTTTTGTGTACTCACAATTATTCACAAATCCAGAAAATTTTCTTACTGAATGTCAATCCAAGAAACTTTAAAAATTTATGAGTTGTGACCTGCTGTCAAGGAGATCACAGTTTCGATTGTTTTTGTGACTCTCACAAGTTGTGACTGAGCGGCAGAATTCGAAAAAGTCACAAAATCATTTTCACCTCTTCTTGTGACTTGTGAGGCATCACTGACTTTGGGGAGAATCGGGCTGTTTGTCTTACACAAATTTGAGTAGCGCCCCCAATGATAGTCACGCATTTGGAATAGAAACGAGCATTCCATATTATATATACTCAAAGGGGGCAACTAACACATCTTTGGACTGTGGGTTTTTTCCTCTCAATTCAGCTTGTTGGGTTAAAGAGAGCAAACCACCGAAGTCGTGACTCTAGGTAATATATTTCCTCTATGGCCTTACCCTTGTTTGAAGGAAAATCAAAAGATTTTAATTTTGCATCAAGCCTACACCGAATCGTACGTGTGACTTTTTAACTTAACAGTTGCATGTTCTTGGCATGCATTTGAACAGTGTATATCTTGTTTTAGTTCAGAATCGATTCGATCTCACAATTCACTCATGTAAACTGAGTATTTGGACTTTGGCTTGTAGCTTGCGCTTTTACTTGTAGCATGTATTGTTCATGTAGTTTAGTAAGTTGCGTGCATTTTGGGTTTTGTTGGCACAAACAAAATTGAAGGTTGAGAATTGTGGTTTGTGAAAAGGGAAGCCCGTCAAAAATATTATCATATTTCATATTCTTAAAAATTGAATACCGATATAAAAAATAATAGATTTGCGTTCAATTTCGAAAGTGGTCTGTGCTGTGATTTTGAGGTTTGTAATATAATTGAAAGAATAATATGGTTGAAAGTGCCTTTTTTATGTATATTCTTAGCTCCATCTCCAAATCATTGAATTCAATAAAATTTATTTGTAAAGTTGCTTTGATATTCAGCATTTCATAATTTTAAAGATGTATGTATATGTATACTTTATGAAAATGTGCTGCAAAAATTAAAGTTGTGTAGAATTTAAAAATACTGGTTAGTTAAGATTGTTGTTAATAGCATATCTTAATTCGGCACCAGGAAAATGAGGTCGCCATTTTTATAATTTAACGCATGCGATTTATTATTGACAAGTGTAGATTTTTAGCAGTTTTAATTTCGTGCCTCATTGGGTGCTTTAGTTATCAAATAATTAGGTGTTTAATTCATTTGATGTTTGTGGAATCAAAAACCAAAATTCTTCCATTTGCAAAATTACTCTACATGTAATATTTTTATTGCTAGTTTTATTTAAAAATCAACAAAATTATTCAGAATTCATTAAAAAGTAAGTGGATAAAAGTTAAATATATTTTCGTTAGGCCAATCTTCACGTTTGGGCATGTTTAGGATCTTTGTCAAGTGGGAAATTCCGTCTACAATTGCAGGTCTTTTCAATGTGAGGAAGGGTGAATTTTTGCAAAATGTTGCCTCTGACATTTTGAAAATTTTTTTGTTTCATAAAACAAACTATACCATTAATTTGATGATTTTGCCAACATTATGACTGAAAAAACATCTTACATCTTTATGGAATGAGATTTAAAGCATTCGTCATTTGATCTCCCACTGACCAAAACCGTCAAAAATCATTTAAATTGAATTTAGACTCATCAGAAAAGGAACTGTTTTAATTTTGGCATAGTCCTGGTGTGCTTGACAAACTCTAGTACTGAGCTTCAGTTTTTCAAGAAATAAATGATTTTTTACTACTCGATAAGAAATCGAGCTACTATCAACCGCTCTTTGGGATAAGGTTTGCATTACGCAAGATCGCAAAAAAAAAAAAAAAAAAAATCAATTGTAAAATAGTATAAAGCACAAACAAATATTTTTGTACTGTGGAATAAACTATTTACGATTAAAGTTTGTTCTACACCTTCATGAAAAATACAGTTCAAATTATGTAGTTAGCAGTCGCGTGGCGTGGATAATTTTAAATGGGAAGACGTTATAAAATTTTGTCACCTGTAAAAATGAAAAAAAAAAATTTCATTACCTTAAAAATATTTCTAGTAGGGATATGGTATCTACAAATGCATTCCACATTGACTTAGCAAAAAAAAATGTAGCTACATATATTTTTTATAATTCAAGACTAATATTTCAATCAACAATGAGCTTAAAACATAATAAAAAAATCTCCGTTTAGACACCACCCCCTTCGTCGGACATAACTGTGGCACCTTCGACCATAATCGACACGAACCGAGCTTCCATGGTTTCTGTTTTAATTTCAGATTTAATAACAGCCGCGATACTACAGTGGGTGATCAAATTATTACGGCCACTTGAAAAAATAACACATTTTCAGGATTGAGTGCATGAAAATGCATAAAATAACCTTGTTAATATATTAATTTCTTTATAAAATGAATTTATAAGTATTAAGCTTTAAATAAAATAAAAAAATGTCAACGACCTTGGCTCTGGTGAAAGCATCGCTTCCCATCGATCAGCGAAATCAAGCATCGTTGCGCGCGGTTAGTACTTGGATGGAGGACCGTTCAAAATACCATGAGCTGTTGACATGTGTTTTCTGTTGTTCTGTCTTTCTGTCTGTTCTGTTGTATTGTATAAGCCGATGGTCTGAGTTACCAGTGCTTTCAGTGTCTCTACTTCGTAGATTTATCTACGGAGTAGTGGAATATGTAATGTAATAAAATAAAAATTGGTAACACATTTATTTTGGTTACCTAGTTTTTCAAATGTTGTTTTTATATTTCTTGAGATTTTTAACGTGCTTTTTCGTGAATTATCATTGGTAACTGCCCGAATTTGCATTTACCATTAGAAACGCCTTTTAGGAATCATTAAGTTTTATATTGTGCGTACAATTAATTTGGTTCAATCGAGTCTTTTGTGTTAAAACCCTCGACAAATTTAAAAAAAAATAAACGAAAATCCCGCTCTTTCGTCTATAAGAAAAGGAAAATCTGCACGAAAAAAAAAACTATGTAACGAGCTTTTTTGCCGTTTGGTCCATACTGGCAGTTAAGAACCCTTAGCTCAGTCGTGGGGGTGGTTCTTGGACCTTTCGCTCCTACAAAAAAATATTGCCAGCCTAAACATCTCAGCTGTTATAGATGTACGAGTTCTGTTGCTCTTGCCCTCCCTACCATGGTTACTTTTCTCGCTAAAGCAACCCCTAAACTAGGCTTCTTCTCCTCTTAGTGAATCATCCCCTTTTCCTTATCCTTCTCATTCCTTTTTGTGTGAAATTTATTCACTCATTGTAAAACACTTCTTTCGATTTTAAAATTACTCAAAACCATTCTTTTTTTATCTTTTCGTTATTATATTTTCAATGTACTCGTATCTTAAAATTATTATACATTTTTTTTTGTTTATAGTTAACTCAAATTTAAAAAAAATTAATTTACTTTATACTTATGAAATTTACTTTAATAGCAACGCGACCAATAATAAAAATCCTTATTAATTCACACGGCAACGTCTTCGATTTATTAACAAATTTGGGATTTCTAATCCTCTTTTTTTTTTCTCTATCACCCATATTAATAAAAAACGCTTATTCCCTATATAGACCACTGTCTTACTAAACCATAAAATAGGAGTTTAATCTTGGCTTAAATATTTACATTAATAAAAACAAAATCTCTTTTTTTATATTCTGTGGCTACTTACATTGATTGTCAATTGCTTGTGTCTGATTGTGAATATTGCTTAATTGCACCAATGACTTGTGGAAATCCACGTATGAACTTAAATGCTTCCATTGTTTTTATTTGCTCGGAAGCTTTTTGGGGCATTTTAATAAACTGCCTTGCAAAGCAAATGCTTTGGCAACTCGTGAAGACACGATGCACAATGTAGGCTAACTAAAGCCGTGGATATCAGCACAATCGTCTTGAATGCTTTGGCAACTCGTGAAGACACGATGCTCAATGTAGGCTAACTAAAGCCGTGGATATCAGCACAATCGTCTTGAAACTTTTTTAAATGAGTAATGTTATTTAAGATTATGTTTATATACTTTTTTAAATGAGTAATGTTATTTAAGATTATGTTTATATACATCCAGTCAATGATTATACAGTGGATCAAAACAGAAATAGGACATACAAGTTTTGTCTCTTTAAATCGCAAAATAAAATTGACGAAGGTTTGAAAATAGCGTATTTCTGCATTTATACATAGTTTTTACTATAAACTCTGGATATTTAGCAAAAATTACAGTTTTATTAACAAATTGTCATAGAAATTTAATTTAAAAGAAAATAATCGCAAATTTAATATGAAAAAAGAAATCGGACACTCTGTGGTATACTCATTTTTTTGTTTTTAACGGGACAAATATAACACTTTTAGGTTCTTAAAATTCCGTTACATATGTCAGATGTTTATTCGATTTGAATTGTATGTGTTTTTATTAATAAGGTCAAAATGGAAGAGCAATGTTGAAATACAACGATAGAAGTGCGAAAAATAGTGATAAAACATTTTTAAAAAGTAACTGTACTTGCTATTGCAGAAATTGTAAAAAGAAGCAAGTCTACGGTAGGAGACATCATAAAAAGATTCAAAACAACAAAATCTGTTGAAAATTTACAAAAATCTTGAGGACCAAAAAAGTTTACTGCAGGCGATGAACGTTGGATATTGTAATAAATTAAAAAATAAACCCCAAATAGGTGCACCAAAGTTGAAGGCGGAGGTAAGGAAATACTGGTAATAAGATGTTAACCCTGAAACCGTAAAAACAGTGCTGCGAAAAAGTAATTTTCATGGGAAGAGTGGCAAGAAAAAAACCTTTTATCAACAAGAAAAACCGAATCAAGAGAAATAGTTTATAAGGAGCCACCAAAAGGCGGATTTGTCATTCTAGAATCGTGTTTTGTCTCTGACGAGAGTAAATTTAATAAAACAGAACAAAACACGATTCCTTCTATAAATTGTCATCAATGGGTTGCTGGTTTACTCATCACATGTTGTTCAGGCATAACACTAACAACATGTGATTGAGTTAAACTAGTATGCCCAACAAGGATGAAAAACGAATAAAATAATGCGAATTATAATGGACATAGAAATAAGACACGGCAGTTCTCCGCTTTAGTTCAGCCGCCATCCCTGGAGATAAAATATCTGAGACAACAACCTTCAGTCTCAGAACATCGTGCCACACATCTTTCCTATCCTTCTTTCTCTTCCGTAACTTCACGCCCACGCTGTGTTGAAACATTTAAAGGAAAATCATAATCCCTTGAGCGTGAGTAGATTATAAAAAAAAAAAAAAAAAAAAAAAAATAAAGTTTAAAGTCTTGTATCCTTAAAGTACAATAATTTTTATTATTATTTTTAGAAAAAATGTTTACCTTTATTTAAAAAATAAAATAACTTTAATACATACATTGACCCAGGTCATAGAAATTCGATTTTTGCGAAACCATTTATTTTTTTTAGAAAAATGTCAATAACTTTTTTTATAATTATTTTTTCTTTGACCACATATACCTAGTCTAGCCATAAATACTGAAACGACTTAAAATTGCAATAAAAAGAAGCCAAACTACAATTTAAAGAAAATTCTTTTTGTTATATTTTGTACATTATATAAGAAATAGCACGTATATATTTTTATTCAAAATGATCGCCTTTGGAATTAACACAGGCCCTCAATCGGTCCGGCCAAAGATCAATGGCGGCACGAACCCTTTCTATGGGAAAATTTTGCACTGCTCTCACAAGGGATGCTTTAAGCGACTCAATTGTGTGGTGTTTCTTAGAGCAGGTCATACCCTCCAAAACTTACCACAACTCATAATCCAGAGGATTCAAATCAGGGCTAGACGATGGCCAGTCTTCAGCCTTTATAAAATCCTCTACGTTCTCCTCTAACCATTTTTGAGTGGTCTTGGCTTTGTGGCCAAGAGCAGAGTGCTGTTGGAATAACCACGGCTTGTTTTTAAAAAGAAAATTGCTAAGTGGTTTCACCATAGTCTCTAAAACGGTATTTTGATATACTTTTGTCGATGTTTAGATGCCTTTTTCGCAAAAATGCAGTTCAGTAACCCCTTGATATGAAACACCCCACCAAACCATTACGTACGCCGGATGGTGACCTCTCTGCACTCTGGAAACCAGTTGCGAAGCTTCTTTAGAGTTGAGTGCATAAATTTTGTCGTTTTGCTTATTGAATTTTTCTTCAACCGTAAAATTTTTCTCGGTAAACAAAATGCTACGATATTTTTTTTTTCTGCGTACCGTGATAGTAGTTTTTTTTACTTTCGTTCTCTATTTTTTTTAATGACTGTAAGCAGATGTCTTGTTGTTCTGCGGTACGCACCACATCCAAGGTCATCTTTTATGATCCTTGAGATTGTTCTGGAAGCAATATTCGTCTCACGAGACAACACTTTCTGCTTCCGAAGTGGATTCCGAATTCGAGTACTCACCGCTTTGAGTACTCACCGCTTTGATGGCATTTTTTGTTCGAACTGAACGCGGGCGCCCCGATCTCTGGCGATCATTTATTCCTCCAGTTTCTTCAAATCTTTTGATGGTACAATACACAAAAACACGGCTTATTTGTAGCGGCAACAAGGTTTTCAAAATTGACTTCGCATCTAATCCACATTTGTGGAACGCAATTACTGCAACTCTGTTTTGCTTATCTCCCCATTCCATGTTGACAGCTTGAAATTAAAGCTTAAACTGAATAATTCTTACAAGTGAAAGACGTGCTCCACACTTAGCTGTAAAAAACAGAACGGTATTTGCTCTCGCAAATATGTTATACAGGGTGTTTCAGTATTTATGGCTAGACTAGGTATATAAGATTTTAACATGTGTGAAAATTTCCATTAAATCCGTTTAACAGTTTAGATTTTACAAATTTGTTTCGGTCTTCCATACAAACATGAAAACCCTCCAATTTTATAAAAATGTTAATCAGCCCTATCACGAATTCCATCATAATCGAAAACTTTTACGAATCCCGAAAAAAGCTATCACCAAATCCGTTCGTAATGACAATTTGTATGAGATTTTCCACTACGATGGATTTCGTGATATTTTTTTCGGTATTCGAAACAAGTTTCCGATTACGATTGAATGAATTCGTGATAGGGCTGAATAACTTTTTTTCTAATTATTTTTTCTTAACCTTAACCGAATTTCTATCAAATATGTATTAGACTGATTTAAACATGTGTGCCAAATTTTATGTAAATCCGTGGTACAGTTCAGAATTAACAAACTTTTTTCCGCTCTCCCATACAAACCAAACCACTGTGCGACGTAGTGTTTATGTTTGAGTATAATGTAGAATATGTATGGGAATATACTAACTTTTAACGATTGCCATTACAAATGAGAACAAATAGTAGGTATTTATCATCATTAAAAAGTGCATCATAGTAGGTTGTTTCTCAGCCCAAACTAGAATAACACCATCAACATTAGTCTTCCGTACTTCTTTCTCTAAATTATTCATATTCTTCAAATATGAATGCGCTTCACATTTGTTTAGTTAAAATATAAATTATTTATTAATTTATTTTTGTGTATACTCCTTAGAAAATGTCTTGCTTCATACGTTTACGGGGGCTGCCATGGTCGGTTACTCATCAAGAAATTTTAGACTTTCTCCAAAACGTGAACGTTGTAGATGGTATAAAAGGCATTCATATGGTACTCAGCCGTTGGGATGGAAAGAATACTGGAGAAGCTTTTGTTGAACTTGAAACCGAAGAAGACGAAAAAGAAGCATTCAAGCTCAATAAAAATACAATTGGACATCGGTATATTGAAGGTACATGTACTGGTTTCTAAGTTCCTTACATGCATAGTGACATATATTGTGTTCTAAAGTTTTTTCAGCTACAAATGAGGAAGCTGAACATGCGCTGAAAAATCCGGGATCTATTGCTTCAAACGTAGTCAAGCTTCGGGGACTTCCATATACTATCACTGATGAAATGATTGAAGAATTTTTCAGTGGTAAATATAATTTATATTCATGCAAAAATTTAAAAAATTATACTTACACTTACACTAATTATAAAGGCATAAATGGGATAAAGCTTTTATTTGTGTGAAAGATATATACCTATGTATATAATATAAGCTTTAAATTTTAAACTGTTTTGTTTTTATTATTCATTGCATTTATCGCTTAAAAGTTAATAATTATTAATTTTTGAAGGTTTAAAATTGTTTTGCTACACATTAAAGTGCAAATATAGTAGGTACTTCAGTAGTACATTTTAAGTCAAGTTATGGAGAAAGTATAGAAAGTGGTTCAATCCTATAAAAATCATAAAATTAATAAAAAAATTGGGTGTTCCAGAAAATAAAAAAAAACATGAGTCAAAAATAAATAAGAATATTATTTTACCCGTCACCAACTAACTATCAAACCGATAACATCGTTCCAGTGTGATTAGTTTTTGCCGCCAAACGCGTAAACCGGTTCTTCCTTCAAACCATCGTTTCTATTATTTTTTTCTCATTCTAGGTGTTAATTAAAATGGCCGGTCGGCCAAATAATATTCCTTCAGACAAAAAAAAACCAAAACACAACACTCTACGCTAAACTCATTCCTAGATCATAATGAATGGATCTATTTCATCTTCATCGGTTCTTTGTCGATTAAATTTCAATATAAGTCGTTCTAGTTTAAGAAGAAATTTACCAATTTTTTAAATAATGTTTATCCTAAAGTGGGCTTTAGGTCAATTTTTGTTAATATTTTGTTTTGTTTTTTTATGTTGTGACGTTTCGGATGTGGTTACACCCTTCTTCAGACCTTTTTATTAATTGAAAAATAATTTAAAACATATATACATACATATATATTAAATACATCAAAATTCTAAAAGAGTATACTTACAACTTTAAAAATACAAATATTGTTTTATTTGTTTGTTCTTTTTTGGTTTCCGTGTTTTTTTAAAAATGTTTAAAAGACGTTTCAAATCTTTTTCTTTTTTGTTTTATATATCTTACGAGTATCTCTTTTGTTTTTTATTTTTTAATTTGTTTGAAAATTTATTTTAAACAAAATGATGTTTAATTATCTGAATTTTTAAAATTCAAATAATTTATTTTAAAAATAAATTCAAATATTTTTATGTATATATGTATAATATATTTAATCGTTGAGTTTTGTTTACGTAGATATGGTTTGATAACACAGGTATACACACATTTTGGTGCCGATACTTTTTGAACTGTTCTTTAGTAAATTTGACCTCCTGAAAACGAATCTGCAATCGGTTTTTGCCTAGCAGCTCCCGTTTTCATGTTATGGGGTAGGGTGTTGCAAACCTGACACCACTTAGAAATACCCAAAATAATTGGGAAAAGAAGAAAGTAAAACATTTTTTCTTTAAAAATCCAAGCTCATTTGGTGATATTTACATATAAATATAAAAAAATAATGATTTTATTAACAAGATACTAGCGAGTACATTTCTTATACACAATATTTTTCACTGCTGATTTGATGTACTGGAACCCAAGAAGCTTCGTTTTTTGCTTGATCTGCAATGTGGTTTTTTCGGACAATCTCTTAGCAGATTCCAGCAGTAATCTGCCATCATATGCGTATCCCACTTGCCCTGGTATCGTTCTTCCATTGTCCTTATATCCTGATGAAATCGTTCACCTTGCTCTTCACTCAAGTCTCCCAAGTTTTCAGGAAACCGGTCCAAATGCAGTCAGCATGTTCTGAACTAAATCCTTATAATTTGAAGCCTTCTTGTTGCCTAGAAAGTTTTCGACAACTGACAAAAATGATGTCCCCGCTTTTCGCTCTTTTTCATTCATAGATTCAACAAAATTGGTGTCCTTTATTAACCGTCTGATTTGAGGTCCACCGAATATGCCAGCTTTTATTTTTTCAATGCTTAATCCTTGCATCTTTGTAGATATGAATTTAAAACACGATGAATCCTTATCTAGAGCCTTAACAAATTGCTTCATTAAGCCAAGTTTTATATGAAGTGGAGGCAGGATTATTTTATTCCGATCAACCAAAGGCTCATTAATAACATTTTTTCCTCCAACAACCATGTTCTCTCTTTCAGGCCAGTCTTTTTTTACCCAGTGATCTTGTTTTGCTCTGCTATCCCAAAGGCACAAGAAGCAGGGATATTTTGTGTATCCACCTTGCTGTCCAAGGAGAAAGTTAACCATTTTCAAGTCAACACAAATGACCCACCCATGTTCGTGATACTTAATCTTTTCCAAGACTATAGCTATATTCTTGTACTCTTCTTTCATTTGGGTTGAGTGAGCAATAGGTATTGATCCCAATTCGTTACCATTGTGTAAAAGCACACACTTCAAACTTCGCTTGGAACTGTCAATAAACAGACGCCAACGATCTGGATCATACTCGGGAAGGCCCATTTTTGTTAAGAGACCTTTAACATCCTGACAGAAAACGAGATCTTCTTCCTGAGAGTAGAACGTAAGCAACTCTGCTTCCCTTTTACAATAGAACGTTATTGTTGTTCCTTCATCAAGTAGATTTTTTTCTTTTAGCCGGGATGCCAGTAACTCAGAAGATTGTTTTGAGAGGTTAAGATCCCTGATGAGATCACTTAACTCACTTTGGTTAAATCGTTGGGGACTTGATGCATTTTCCTCATATTCACTGTCTTTATCTGTATCGCAGTGAGTTATTTCATCCTCCGAAAGATCTGGTAGCTTATGAAATGTTGGTATGGGAACTTCATCGGAATGAGGGATGGGCCGTTGAGCAGAATCTAAATCAGGATACGTCCACTTGCTTCGGTTTTTACTATTGATGCCTCTGATATTCACTAGACAGAAATAACAGTCGTCATAGTGATTTTTTGCTTCTCTCCAAACCATAGGCACACAAAATTTCAGACTCCTCTTTTTCCCATTAGTCCACTGACGTAGATGTTCAGTACATGTTTTGCAAACTACATGTGGTGCCCAAGATTTATCTTGATCACCAACCTTGAAACCAAAATAAGCTTTCTTCACAAATTCAGTAATGGATTTTCTGTTCTGATTTGCCGTGTATTCACCACATACATAACAAAATTGCTCGGTATGATTTACACAGATTGTGAGGGTGGATGACATTTTTGAAAATTAGCTCTTAATCACTTAAAGTATTGTAATGTTTTACCAAGGGTTCGTAATAAATAAAACTTATTATTATTATTATTCACTTTGTTTAAAACTTCCACTTATTTATTTCGTAAATAAAACACTCCACTTTTTTACAACCAAACAATTTATTGTTCAACATTCAAATATACCGAAACTAATTTTCGAAAACAAATTACTTATATCTTTACAACCAACTTTACCCTTTCACTATTAAAAACAAACTGTGTTCAGGTCGGCAACACAGTTGTCTTATAGTAGACGGTCCTACTGTCGCACCTACTTGCTGCCTCTTCTGCTTCTGTTGCCAATGCGTTGATATAGTTACGCTACGGTGAATTTCTCTCATCTTCATGCGGTACGCAGACTCTAGCTCGTTTCTGCCTGCTGCTGGCGTTGCTACAATGCGAGCTTTGAGCTGTTTTCTTTTTTCGATCCTCGCCCAAGTTTCGCACTATTTCTTCCTTGCGACCGACCGACTATACTTTCAGCATCTGATATGAAAACATTTTTTACAGCACACCAATGGTTTTCGATGGAGTTGGGTTCCGTGCTACTGATTGCTCTCAATCCTTGTGAAAGATGGTCCCCTAGTTGTTAGCGGACTGCGGGATCATATCTGTGTTGAACTTGGGCATTCGGGTATTTTCTTGGGATCTCCGAACTGCAGCTGTTCGTAATCTTACGGTAGCAACCATCAGATGGTGGTCCCGGGCAATTCCCATGTCTGCACCTCTTCTGTTTCGGACGTCCTGGAGACTGCTTCTAAATCGCCGACTGATCGCGAAGTGATCAATTTGGTTGGAAGTTGCTTGTCTGTCCGTCGACACCCAACTGATTTTGTGGAACGTCTTGTGCTCAAACATGGTTCCTCCTATGACAAGGCGGTTGGCGTTACAAAAATCGACAAAACGTTCGCCATTGTCGTTCCGGTTTCCAACACCATGCTTTCCCATAACATGCCTGAGCCCATCATTGTCATTGCCAACCTTGGCATTCAAGTCTCCCATTACCATTATGATGTCTCCACGTGGTGTACTATAATAAGCCGCACTCAGCCGGTTATAAATGGCCTCCTTCTCCTCGGCAGAGGAGAGCTCTGTTGGGGCGTAATACTGTATGATGCTGACGCGACGAACTCTAGTCCAGTACCTAGCTTTAATGATACTGTCATCTAACGACTCTCAGGAAATTAAGTTCTTGAGAGCTGTTTTAGAAAGCAGCAACCCAACGCCAGATTCACGGTTACTTCCAGGTGCCTTTCCGGAGTAGAGTAGTAGGAGTAGTACAGTGTTACGGGTTGGAGACCATCTCACTTCACTGATCCCTAAGATGTCCATCTTTAACCGCATGAACTCACTCTCTAGTTGGAGGAATCTGGCATTTTGAGGACCTTTACTTCCGTTATCGAGAAGCGTCTTCACATTCCAGAAACCAATCTTTGTCCGGGTACAATAGCTAAAAATCGTCAACGTGTTACCGTTCCTTATCCGAGGCGTAGTGTCGGTTTCGTTAGCGGAAGAAAGAAAGCTAGGCCTTTCGCACTTGTAATTTTAGCCTATTTACGTATATAGGGATACGCAAATAGTTGCCCGGGAACCACCACGAGGATGTAAAACAAGAACTTCACCGTGACTGATTGTTGCGCTACTGGCCCAGACCAAGTTTCTGGTAATAAAATCAACTATTTATAACCTTTAAAGATAACTTTGTACTATGCTATACTGTATTGTCATTGTTTATGTCATTAAAGTCGTATATATTTTATTTTATTTTTAGAGACTTTATGCATTGAATACAGGTTTATTGCTAAATGAGTCGCCAATAATTATAATTAGGTACGAGACCTCGGCGGCACATCTCCATCCGAATTTTCTCATCCTTTAGCTCCCCCTCGATGAGGGCTTACGTCTTTCTCTGGCTTGCTGGAGTTAGACAACTAAGAAAACTCGATAAGACCAGAATGGTCACGGACATACATAATTTAAAGCGATCGAGACATCTCTTTCGTTCGATGTATGCAAAAGCAATCTATGGTTTTGACGTAATAAATATAATAAGATTGTTAGATAATAAAAGTAAAATTTTGAACGCGAAAGGACATCGGTTGTAGTTCAAGCCATGTCGGAAAAAATTTTGGTGCCATATCCAATCTCAGATATCGGAGCAACGGATCCCTGGTGCTGATTTATACAAATCTTGAAGAATGTGATGTGGGGTCACGGCCAATGACAAAATGTAGTTGAGCGAAGGCGTCTCTCTTGCTTAGTAGTCTTTGTTTAGCAATCGCAATTGACGGTCCTTTCTGGTACTTGAAATTAAAGATTGCGGGGAATGTCTATCCTTATTCGGTGTAGGACGAAATAAAAGAGTAATCATAAATTCGGTGTAGATTGTGGTTGGCTTCGGTCAGCTGTGATCTGCACCACGGGGTTTTTACTCCATTTGCTTAATTTATTAAGCGCCTGTAATATTATTGGTGATATTTTTAAAATAACTCCATAATATTTAAAAGTAACAAGTATGAACAAATTAGATAAAGATATCGTTTATTGATATCTATAAGAAAATAATAATAAAATGAAAGATATTATTGCTATATCTATAAACTGAGAACACCCTAATTGGGTACCTCGGGGACAGTGATTGCTGAATCCCCCGCTAATTATAGCCCCCAGGGAGTAAGGACCATGAAATCACTGTCACTGGGAAGGCCCTCTGTAAAGAGAGCTCGAGATGGCTGTGGTTAACCAATCAACATACGTGATTGGCTATTGTAGCAGATGTTGCAATAGATAGATAAAACAATTAGATCCGTACCAAAGGTAGAACTGCCTACACAGTACAAATTTGGACCAGCCTGGAGATGCCTGACTCGTACTCCGAAGACAAGACCAACGGTGATGCATTTGCGAGCGATGCGGAGAAAAGTTTGTAATCTAGTCTTGCACGAGGCTGGAAGGGAGTGGCTTCCTTTCATCCAGATAAAAAGCAACTGGGACCCTGTCCTGGGCCGTCAGCGCTTGAGGTTAAGTAGTGGGGTTAAGCCATAATAGGCAGGTATCCACTATAAACTTGATTTCAGTTCATCCTTTAGCTCTTGAATTGTTGTTGGCTTATCGACGTACACCTTTTCTTTCAAATAACCCAAAAGAAAGAAGTCCAACGCTGTCAAATCACATGATCTTGGCGGCCAATTGATATCGCCACCACGTGAGATAACACGGCCATTGAATTTGTCGCGCAAAAGAGCCATTGTTTCGTTAGCTGTGTGGCAAGTAGCACCGTCCTGTTGAAACCACATATCGTCCACATCCATATCTTCCAATTCGGGCCATAAAAAGTTCGTTATCATCTCACGATAGCGAACACCATTCACAGTAACTGCCTGACCGGCCTCATTTTGGAAAAACTACGACCCGATGATGCGCCAGCCCATAAACCACACCAAACAGTCACTCTTTGTGGGTGCATTTGTTTTTCGACAAATCCACTTATTGCTTATTGACGAATCCACTGAGGTGAAAATGTGCCTCATCACTGAAGATGATTTTCTTCGAAAATTGATCATCCACTGTTGCCATTTCTTGCCACCATTCTGACCATTGACGACGCTTGAAATGGTCAAGAGGCTTTAGTTCTTGAGTCAATTGCACCTTGTAAGCGTGTAAATGCAAGTCTTTTTGCATAATGTTCATCAACGACGAGAGTGAGAGGTACAATTGTTGGGCACGACGACAAGTTGAGGTGGACGGCTCTTCAGCCACACTATCGCGAACAGCAGCAATATTTTCTGCAGTACGAGCATGTACTGGTGTTTTCACATCTCCTACAGACCCGGTTTGCTCAAATTTTTGCACGATTTTTCCGATTATACGCACATTTGGACGGTTACATTGACCGAAAAAATTACGAAGTGCACGATATGCATTTTGATTTGAACGCCCATTTTCATAATAAGCCTGAATAACTTGAACGCGTTGCTCGATTGTGTATCTTTCCATGGTTCAAATTGAGTTAGTCTGAAATTAAGAAATGTCAAATGAAATGTATAAAAAAACTTGACGTTTAGGTGTGGTTCACATTCAACATCGGCCTTTAAAATTTAACCACCCTTCATTAATTACGTTTGCGTTTGGCTTCTCTATTTTGGACTGTTGCTTGCCCATTGTAGTTATAAATTAAATGTTCTTTGAAGTAATTTTTCAACACGATGTGGTTCACATTGGCAATTGCAATTTACATTTTCATTCTACTTAGCATACTTTTACACCAATACGTATCGAATATTATTGAATTCAATTTTTTTACTCTTTTAATATCTTAGAATCTCTAGCGCACCCAGCGTAAACTCGATTAAAGTGCATAAAAAAAATGCCACTGCAAATTAATGCACCATTATTTGTTCTTACGTCTCCGATGCAGCAGGTTGTTGATGTAACGCAGTTCCTCTCGAAGTCTCAGTTCATCTGCAACTTGTTGTCCTTCTTTAAGTAAAGAGATGATGATTGTTCGTCGTCTTTGGTAGCGGTAGCGGTTACGCCGCCGAGCCTCTTCGGTGGTCGACCTGACTGGAATTTTTGTTAGTTCTTTTTCCTTGGCTTGCTGTTGGCGGGCATGGTTAGTCTCTATAGTTACTGCTTTCGGCCCAACTGTCGTTTTTTGAAGTTCAATTTTATTGATGTCTATCTGATTTGTTGGCATCCCGGTAAGTTTCACTGATGGCAAACGAATATCTTTGTCATCTTTCCGACTGATATATAATTTGAGATTGCGATGATTACTTGCAAAAATTAAATTTGATTACTAGTCTCTAATACATTTCTTATCACTTCAATTCACACTTCTGGCAGAATCAGGCGCGGATCCAGGATTTCGTTCAGGGGGGGCAATTTTCGTGATATTTTGCTTAACTTAAAAAAAATGGTCCATTTCTCTGCATTTCTGTCTAAAATATTAAAAAGGTTTAAACATAATCGAATATAAAAATAACAAATTTTTAAATTGAATTAAGGAAAGCATGTGTAGGTACATAATATAAGTAGGTCTTATGTAAATAACTATTAAATAGTAAATCAAACATCTTCGTTTACATTACTTTAGCCTCTTTCAATAATGCTCTGTATGCATGTCTTAAAGTATTAAATAGGAACTCGTACGTATTAAAAAAAATGAAATAATTAATTTAAATGAAGGAATTATAGTGTTGTACATGATATACATAGTTCT
This sequence comes from Philhelius festivus, assembly GCA_963931855.1. NCBI lineage: Eukaryota > Metazoa > Arthropoda > Insecta > Diptera > Syrphidae > Philhelius > Philhelius festivus. The sequence goes on from OZ007555.1 coordinate 100,278,920, forward strand.
TAAATACTTAATTCTAATATTTTTGTGTGGCCGGTTTTTGAAAACGGTTTTTTAACAGTTTTGAAAAAAAAAAATTAAAATTTTTTTAAAAATCCAAATTTTTTTTTTTTTTTTTTTGAAAATTTGAATACACCATTCTATTTAAGTTTTTTGGGAGCTTACGCAAACAAAAAACGATCAAAATCGGTCATACCGTTTTTGAGAAAATCAAAAACAAAAAAATGGTTCTTTGGCGGGTACCCTCTATAACCATTTTTCGGAAAATTTTTTTCAACTACAGTCAAACTTCGATAACTCGAACTACTATTATCGACAATAAAAGTTCGACTTAACAAGACTTCGAGTTATCCAAATTGTTGACCAAAATTAAAACAATTAAACAATTCAATATTTGAAATACATACATATGCACAACACATTTTGTGCTTTTATTAAGTCTTGTACGTTTTCCATAAATTTACATAAGTTGTTGTGCCATATAGGAAATTATTGCATGTATTTAGTGATTTGTGTCTGAGAGTATTTTTTTTTATACGAGTAGTTTTTTTTTTCAAGAAAAAAGATTCTAATTCATTTAAAGCTGCATAAATTTCATCTGTTGTATCGTCACACGTTTGCAAAAATAAATTCAAATTTTCTAATGCGTGTCCTATAACACGCTTCGAAGGCTGTTGAATGAATTCCTCTACCGAAGTCTCGTCATCACATTCTATATCAATTGAAGATGGATATAAAGATTCGGAACTATAAACTTCAATAATGTCCTCGTCTTTGCCTTATCCATTCATCATATTCAGCTTCCATTAAAACTCGATCATTGCTTCAAGAAAGCTGGTTTTGGCCAATATTCGCACTCATTGTATTTTTTGTAAGAAATGTGGAAAAATTTGACTCTTCCATTTATCGCAGTCCTGATCAGACACGTCATTGCTTTCACCACAAGCCTTCTTATGGCATACCCCATGCCTGAAATGAAAAAGTTTACGTAGACAAATTTCCAATTGGAAAATTTTTTACCGGGACCTTCGCTTCCATTTATCAAGCCAACCAGTGCTTGCTTTAAAGTCTGGTACTCGTAAATTTAGTCGTCTTGCAAATTCCAAAGCCTTTTCCTTTATAATTCCTCCAGATATAGGTATGTTCTGATGTCTGGCCGCTGTAAACCAATCAATTACAGCCCCATCAATACTTTCCATATTTCACGGCAAGGCCTTTTTTTCAGGAACCACTTTCTACTTCCTTCACACGCTGGAATTTCTCTTTGATTGTTAAAGTTTTAAGAACACGCTTTGACTTCGATGCCATGATCAACAATCTTTTACAAAAAACAACCAAGCAATTACTATGTAAATTAAAAAATAATGCAAAATATGGAATCAGCACCGCATGAAATAAAATTTTTCTAAAGGTTGTACATACTTACAACTTCCAACCAGCAACAAAATATGTAATACAAAATTCAAATTTGTATGTAAGTATGTATAGGTATCTTATTTTCAAATGAAAATTCCCTTCAAAAATTCGAATTTCAAATGCATACGAGATGCTTTTATTTGATCTTACTAAATGGGAATTTCCCTAAAAAGTTCGACTTGGTTGATGCATATGCCATATTTTTTGTTCGAGTTATAAAGAAAATCGAGTTATAAAAGTTCGAGTTATGAGGGAAAAAATGCATGAGATTTGAACTCTAAACGCTGCTGCCACATAATTTTGTTCGAGTTATAAAAAAAATCGAGTTATCGAAGTTCGAGTTATCGAAGTTTAACTGTAGTACCTAGCTTTAACTAAATGAATTTTTTTTTGTATCTTTTTTTTAAATCTGTAGAACAGTTTTTGAGAAAAAAAAATTTACAAAATTTCGAAAAAAATTCGTATGTCAGTACTGTTATTTTTGGTCTTAAAAAAAAAGAAGAAAAAAACGTGTGGGGGGAAAAATTAAAAATGATAAATGTTTAGGCTGTAGTCGAACCGACAGACAGACAGACAGACAAAATTGCGAGACCCACTTTTTTAGTCTTCGCTATCATCGTAATGTCAACTTTGATCAAAATCTTGAGTTCGATTTTTTTTACGAATGCATAACTTGCTAGGAATTTTAAAAAAACGAATGTTATTAGAAAAAACTGTTCATAAGGATAAAATTATGTATCATCATTTTTCAAATTCTCTTAGTAGTAAGAGACAAAAACAGAATGCTATGCAAATATGAATTTATGCAAGAACAAAAATTATACATAAGTCGTTGTAGTGGTTTCTTAATAAAATAATGTTTTATATATAAAATTTTTAAAATATTTAAAAAAAAAATTAGTACGTCAACATTAGGTTTTATTACTGTACGAATGAAATTTAAATTTCCAAAAAAAAATATTTACCCATTTTTGAGATATCGAATTTTCCGAAAAAAAAAAAATGATTTTTTTTTTCAAAATTCAAAAAATATTTTTTTTAACTTCCCATAGGGAGTTATTGTAATCGGTCCGATTTGTCAAATTGGAATTTTTGACATTTCTCGACGTTTCAAGGTCCCTAGAGGCTATATCAATCATTTTTAGAGAGATGTCTGTGTGTGTGTGTGTACGTACGTTCGTACGTTCGTACGTTCCACAGTGCGGTATTTTGATCAAAAACCTGGCCATAAATCAAAAAAAAAATTTTACCTCCCAGGATTAAGCTTGTGTCCGATAACAGGTAGATAACCAGGCTACTCTTTAGTGAAGTCTATCTATAAATTGGTCACCCCCGTTCGCGACACCATCAGTTGCAACTAGTACTAGTTGAGTAAGCACGATTTTTTTTGCGGTTTTTAAAAAAAAGTGTATTTTTTGCGCGTTTTTTTTTCAGTCTTAAAAGTGATTTTAGTGAAAAAATTTGATATGGATATCGTTAATCAAGGTATGTATAGTATTTTAAGCAAACATTTATTTGTATATCCATCTTAACTTTTTCATATCGATGAGTTGAAGTAATCACTTAAAAAAATTGCACTTTTTTCGCTGTTTTTTTCAAACATTAGTGTTTTTGAAATAGCGCAACACGCCGCAACATAGTCTATCATACATTTTATTAAACTGCTGGATATGTAGAACAATCTTACATTTCAAGAGTTTGCACAAGTTTGCACCTAAGAAAAAACAGAGGCTTTGAAAAAAAACCCTTTAAAACGACCTTTAATAATAGATTTTTATATTATTCCAGATGACTCTAATTCCACCTTAGCTATGACCAGAAAACAGCTTCACGAGTTAGTAAAAGGAAGCTCACAAAGGTGTTTTGACGAAAAACTTGAAGATTTGGATAAAAAACTTATGGATATAACAAATTGTCCCCCAGAGAAAGAAGATGAACTTCTCAACATTATCAAGGCGTTCAAACCAAATTATAAAAGATGGCAACTCTGCCACAGAATAGAAAGCCGTTTCTTGGATAAGAATGAAGAGTGGCTTAGCGAAGAAATAATACTACCTATTGGCATACTTCCCGGAAGGTCTAAAGGTCGCCCAAGCAAAGAATTCGGGGAATCAAGTGACCGAACAAAACGTCGAAAAACAGTGGAACTTCGAAGGAATGTGTCTGTTGATGAACTGACATACGCAGCACAGATGAGTCAAAGAGCGACGGGAAATAATGATGTAGCCAAAGTGATTCAAACTGTGACAAAAACTCCAACCAGGGCTATAAAGTTCCGAAAAGCAGCTGAGATTGGCAGTAAAGCCCTGAAAACGAAGAAACACACACCTGAAAACGCCTTGAGGATATTCGTCGACGCCAATTTAACTGTAAGTCAATACGAAGTGATTCATCAAGATAAGCCGAGGTGGTGCCGACCAATACGGATTCGTTATTTGAAAGAAAATAAGGACATAACCAATGAAGAAATCGAATACATTGAAAACCAGGCCCAAAATCTTCAAGCAACAAAAGTAAGCGACAACATAAGAATCAACCATGTACTGCTTCCAACAATGGTCGATGGAAAGGTGTGTAATGCAGCTACGAATACTCTATCTACATTACGTTGTTACATATGCGGAAAAACTTCAAAAAGTTTCAACGACTTGTCTTCTACAGAACCAGAGAATTCAGAGACTTTCAGATTTGGGCTATCAATACTACACGCCAGGATTAGGTTTTTCGAATTTCTGGTGCATCTTTCGTACAAACTTAAAGCGGACGTGCATAAGGGACGCGTTACAGATAAAAGTGACCGGGAAAAAATTCAAGCGGCCAAGAGACAGATACAAAAAGAGTTCCACGACAAATTGGGCTTACTGGTGGACATTCCAAAAGCTGGGTTTGGCAACACCAATGACGGCAACACCTCTCGTAGATTTTTCAATAGCCAAGAAGAAGCAGCTTCCATTACAGGCGTGGATTTATCATTAATTAACAAATTCAAAACTATATTAGAAGTGATATCTTCTGGTTATGAGATAGATCTTAAAAAATTCGAAAAATTCACGATGGATACTGCTAAACATTATGTTAGCTTATATCCATGGCAGCCTATGTCTCCAACAGTGCATAAGATTTTAATTCATTCTGCTAGTGTCATATCCCATGCATTGTTGCCAATCGGTCAGTTGTCCGAAGAAGCCGCGGAAGCTAGAAATAAGCATTTCCGCCAATACAGAGAAAAATTTTCACGAAAATTCTCCAGGACGGCATGCAACGAGGATGTGATTAACCGGCTTCTATTGACGTCAGACCCTTATCTCAGTAGTTTAAGGACAAAAAGTAAGACCAAGAAACAGTCGTTTTCAAAAGAGGCTCTCGAATTTTTGACTGTTAATAACAATGATGATGACGATGATGATGATTATGATGATGATGATGATGGTAATAATGATGATGATGGTGATGATGATGTTTTTGAAGATGTTTATGATGATGAATAAATAATAAAATATAAACTAGAAAATTCAATTATTCCAGGTCTTTTTTTATTACCTACTTGCATATAAGACAAAAAAGATTAATCTTTTTATTGAGTAATTGACCTGTAATCATAAAATATGCAACTAAAACTAATCCCCTTCTCAAATTTTGGATTAAAAGGGTCGCAGGTATTTTAAATTGGCTACCTGCATTAAGAAAATTTCCGGTTGTAAATCCACTCATAAAAAAATCGAAAAAGAGGTTTTCTGGGAAAAAAGTATCTTTCAGTATTTTTCTAATTTTTTAGAAACTATAATATTTATTGGAATAAGGTTTTTAGTATTTGAATACAAATTTATTAGGCCATTGAAAATTAAAATAAAAAATGTCCTAAAAATTGCAAAACTTTATAAAATATCAATTAAAAAACTATTTTTTTTTTTTTCTAAATTTCATCTTTAAAACTTAATTTCTCAAAAACTATTTAATGAAACAGCTTGCATCAAAAAACAAAATAAAGAATGAAATATAAGCTTTAAAAAAAGTTATAGCAGAGTATTGTACGTGCTTTCTTTGATTTTTAATAATTTTTTTTCTCTCGGCTAATCGCGAGGTAAGTGGGTAAGCACTTAAGTGGGTTTTACTGTACCCAAAAAATGAAAATTTATCCTTCCAAATAACTTTTTAGTCATTTGGTACCTATTTGATGTGAAAAATGTGCCCAAATATTTTTGGCCAGGTTTTTGATCAAAATACCGCACTGTGCGTTCGTACGTTCGTACGTCCGTACGTTCTTGTACCATTTTTCGTCGTCGATATCTCAAGAACGCGTAAAGATATCGACTTCAAATAAATTTTGTTTAATAGGTAATAACTTCAAAAGAGGCTGAAAGGGCGTTTATTAAAATTCAGTGAGTAGTTTTTTCACTATAACGGTTTAAAAAAAAAGTAAAAATTTTGGTTAGTTTCAAATATCTCACGAAAAAATAATGCTATTGATTTAGAATAAAATTTAATGTACTCATTATAAGGTCATACAGATTTGGTATGAATTTGGAAAAAAATGAACATACCGTTATTTTTTTAAATAAAAAAAACTGAAAAAAAAAATTTCATAACCCAAATATTCTAAGAACGGAAAACAATTTGAAACTCAAAATAATTTTATTTTACGAAAAATAATGTGCTTGACAACTGGTGAAAATTTCAAAAAAATCTAGTTTACAGTTTTTTTACAAAAAATAAAAAACTATATAAAATTCTATTGAAAATTGGTAAAAATTGTTTTTCGACTCAAAGTTCTCGAGAACTAGTAGCGATATTGACTTCTAATTTAGTTTATTTTATACATAGTATAATTTTGTACAATTGGTAAAATGTTGACAAATATTGAATTAGATAATAGGTTTTTTTTTTAAATAAAAAAACTAATTAAAATTCTAGTGAAAACTAGTTAAAATTGTATTTCAAGTCGAATTTCTTGGGAATGAACACCGATAGTGCCTTCTAAAGTATGATGTTATATACATCGATACCTTCCCCTAAGAATGTATACTAAGCGACATTTCTAAAATTGTTCAGGAAACGAAAAAAACGAAGAAAGTTCTAGTTGAATCATAGTGTGCTAAGAGACAATTTTAGTTAAACTAAGTGACATCTAACAAACTTTTTTGTTGCTCACAACAACAATCTCAATTTCAAATCTCTTTAAATAATTAAAATGCTTTTCAATCTTAAAATAATGTTTGTTTGAATTTTACAGCTAAAGTTTGTTTCGCTAAAAATTTGGTTATTTGAAAAAAAAACTAAATATAAAGTTTTCAAGACCACAAATGGGAAGTTATCAGTGTGGGTCGCACCCAGCCTCTTTTTTTAAGTTTTGAAATGCAATGTTTCTTAAAGCTTTTAGAAGCATCTCTATAAAAAATTTCATTAAAATCCATAATGTCGATAATGAGAAATTCAAAATTTTCAAAAATCGTTCTATGGTAGGTACAGTGACTAATGTCTTGTTTTCAAAATCTTTTGTATTAAATTATAGACCTTAAAAATTAATCCAAAGACTAAAAATTTAAACAAAATTCTCGGAACCGTTTTTGAGAAAAATACGATTTTCGAAAACAATTTTTTAACCGTTATTTTTAAGTAAATAAATTTTTTTTCTCATATCTTGTAGATTATTTTAAGAAACTTTTATTTATTAAGTTTTAAGAAAATCGAGCATGGGGTTTTCGAAATATTGAGTTTTCAAAAAATAATTTTGAAATTTTTTTTTTGAAAATTTGAATACACAATAATATTCAAACTGTTGGGGAGCTTTAACAATAAAAAATTATCAAAATCGGTTGTACCGTTTTTGAGAAAATCAAAAACAAAAAAATGGTTCCAAGGGGGGTACCAAAAATAATAATTTTTTGGATTTTTTTTTCATTCATTACCTAGGTTTAACTAAATGAAATCTTATGAATTTTTTTTTTAAATCTGTAGGACAGTTTTTGATAAAAAAAATATTTATAAAATTTCGAAAAAAAATCGTATGGCAGGTACCGTTATTTTTGGTCTTAAAAAATCAAATAAAAAAACATCCGGGGGAAAAAAATAAAACCCATATCTACCAAGTTTTAAGAAAATCGGCCTAGCCGTTTGGGCTGTAGTCGAACCGACAGACAGACAGAATTGCGATACCCACTTTTTTGGACTTCGCTATTATCGTAATGTCAACTTTGATCAAAATCTCAAGTTCAATTTTTTCCGAATGCATAACCTGCCTTATAGTACCTATAAGTCGCAAGTAAAAAGAAAAAAGTGTTATGGTTTTTATAATTGTGAAACGAATAACTGCCCAGGGGGGGGGGGGGCAATTGCACCCATTGCCCTCCCCCTGTATCCGCGCTTGGGCAGAATCGCCATGATATAAAACAAGTTCTTTCTGGTTTGAATGCTTTATTAATAATGATCAATTGTTGTTCTTCATGCGCCTTTGCCGCTTACATAAAATGTTCCCACACAACTGAAGCTTGGTTTCCAATGACGAGCAAATAAGCTGCGCGTGGACTGACTCAGCAGAATAGTCAGCATCGTTTCCAATGAACAGCTTATGTGCCCGTGGGATTGGAATGTGTTATCAATGAATGTGAGAGCACTACAACTTGCTGTGTTGTTCGAGATACTTTTATAACCTCAGCTTTTATTGTTCTTAACCAGGGGTGGAATCGGATAAGGTGATAGTTGATTGTGATTGTCATTTTGGCAATCGCCCTCTCTATATTTATTTATTGATATGATGGAGACAGCTATAGTCAAAATGACAATCACAACCAACTATCACCTTAGCCGATTCCACACCAGTATTAGTTTCGGTACATTACGGTATTCTCCAATCTAAGATTCAATAAGGGTTGACTTGTTGGGTTGGAACCTACTTTAGTAAAGTTAAGCCACTTATTATCTCACAAAAGCATATTGTGCGTATTATTTGCAATACAAACCGCAGACATTGCACTTTTTTTTGTTTCAATATTTAAAAGTGCTTCCATTAAGGTATCTAAACTAATATAAAGTTCTAAAGTTTTTTTTTTATTAGAAGTGGACAACTCTCTTCTTGAATAAACCCCATGCATAACTTGCGAAACAACTCGGCTTATTTTGTAAATATTCCTTCGCATAATAAAATTCATAAAAAATTCTGTATAGTAGTGGCTCCTACAATTTACAGTAAACTACCGGATTCAATCCGTATTTTAATTCTCATTATTTATTATAAATATAAAATCTTAGCGGTTTAATTTTGATATTCAACGAATGGGAAGAATATAATTCGTACAGTTAGCTTCTAATTCATTAACTATTTAAGAGGCCTCCGCCCAAAATGCCGAACTCAGATTCGAAGATCGGAACTTCGAAATAAAATAATCGCTCCGCATTTGGTCATTCAACGTGTTTGAACTTCGAAAGTTGCGTTTTTGTTGAGAGAAATAAAAAAAATTGATTTGTCTACTGTGAGTGATACAGAGTGACAGAGTTCACACACAACCTTCTTTCATTTTCTTGAGTTATTTTTTTGTATCCTCTGTTCTGTATGATCTCTGATGCAATCACAGTTTGAAGGAAAGGGTAGTGTGAATGTGTATAAGGGGGGGAGTGCAGGTTCTACGTTTGCGTTAGGCTGCATTTTGTTCATTCATTGTAAAATCGATTTAACATTTGAGTAAGGAAAAATATATATACAGTGTTGGACAAACTAAAGCACTAAAAAATATCACATTGGAACATACGAACAAAAAGTGAAAACACTCGTGATGCTTTTATATATTTTATTTTTTCTTAATCACAACATATTCTATATTTTACAGATTTATATTTGATTTTAAATTTTACATATTTCTAAAAAATAAAAATAGTTAAAAACTCATTAAAAAGTAGCTGAACAAAACTAAAGCACATGTATGTACCATATTCCTGTGTACAGTTATCGAATTTTACCGCTTACTTCTTAAATGCTACTACCTTCACTTGTTAATTTGTCAAGCCTGTTCTAGGCAAAACAAAATTCGCGTATCTTTGATGGTGCTAACGGTCAAAGCTAATGAACAATTTAAAATTTAAATAAAAATTATTAAAATGGCGCGGAATAAATATTCCAATAAACTAAAAGAAAAAAATAATATCCGACTTTCAAAGCGGTGAATCAATTACATTTATTGGCAATAAATTTGGTACATATAAGCCATACGGTTATTTCTCGGATAATAGCTCGATTTCGTGATCGGGGTAGTGTTCAAACAGTGCACATTGGTGGTAGACCTCGAAAAACCACGTCGCATTGCGATAAATGAGGTTAATCAAAAAGGACCCTTATATTACCTCTTAAAAACATAAAAGAAAAAAAGAACTAGACTTATAAATCTCTTGCAGAACGATCCGGCGAAGAGCGGTTGGTAGCAGCTGGAAAGCTCGTGGTGCTGTAAAAAAGTCATTTATTTCCCTTAAAAATAGACGTGCAAGACTAGAATTTTCCAAAACGCACCTTAGCTAGAATAGAAAAAAATGGAAGAGGGTTCTATTCTCGGATGAATCAAATTAAATTTAAAAGGATCGGACGGATTTCGTACGGTACGAAGGCCGAGAGGTGAACGCCTCAATCCTCGATTCACCAAGGCAACTGTCAAGCACGGTGGGGATAAGATAAGTTCTATAATGGATCGTTTCATGTACCAGGAAAACCTAAAAATCGTCATGCTTCCGTATGCGGAGGAGAATATGCGGTTGCGATGGATCTTCCAACTTAACAACGATCCGAAACATACCGCTAAATTGGTGAAAGATTTGCTTAATGAAGATAATATTACGGTTATGAAGTGGACAGCGCAATCCCCTAATCTCAACTCCATAGAGAATCTATGGAAAATTGTAGATCAGAGGATTGACCGAACAAAATGTAACAATTTTGACTCGCTACTTGACAACAAGTACAAACTGCCTGGAAAAACATCCACATCCCCATACAAATAATTGACAATCTCATTGCCTCCATGCCTCGTCGATGTGATGCAATCATCAAAAATAATGTTAACGCCACCAAATACTAACATCAAAACTTTGTTTTTTTTTAAATTATTTTGTATATGAAATCAAAAATGTGCTTTAGTTTTGTCCACCTACTTTTTAATGAGTTTTGAACTATTTTTTTAGAAATAAAGCTGTAAAATATAGAATAATCAGCCCTATCACAAATTCCATCGTAATCGGAAACTTGTTACGAATCCCGAAAAAAACTATCACAGAATCCATTGTAGTGGAAAATCTCATACGAGTACAAACTGCTGTTACGAACGGATTTGATGATAGCTTTTTGTCGGAATTCGTAAAAGTTCCGATTACGATGGAATTTGTGATAGGGCTGATTATATTGTGTTTAAGAAAAAAATAAAAATTATAAAAGTATCACGAGTGTTTTCACTTTTTATTCGTATTTTTCCAATGTGATAATTTTTAGTGTTTTAGTTTTGTCCAACACTGTATGTACATATGTATGTACATATATCATAAAACGGAAAGTTGGTGATGTTGACCTTGAACTTGAAAGTTTTCAGAGTTATTATACAAGATTTTGTACCTATCTTATACCTATGAATTTTTTCGATCTACCTATATGTACATTATTTATCTGTAATTGGACGAAGAAAAAAATGAAATATAAAGGGTTTTTTTTATTTCTATGTAATTAACTGTAATTTTTTGTGTGTTGACCCTTCCGCTATTATTTTCGTTGATATTCTTTAACATCGCGAACAATTTTGCAACTGATAAATACATACTACATATTTCTTGAACAATATAATGTTAATTTTTTTTTTTTTGACTTTTGGATTTTTTTATTTGAATAAGAATTTTGCGATCTTAAACAAAATTAAGGTGGTGATCGAATTTTGGTAAAATATCTTTAAAAAATGTTCATTAAAATATACATATTCTTAGGAGTCGGCAGTCACCACCAATTTGATAAAAAGGGCCAAAAACGCTAAAAAAATGTAAAATTAATACCTAATTATGTACATAGTATGTAGGTATCTACGCCCTATTTCTATGTAACTGTATATTTGTTTTTCTTCGCTTTTAACTAGCTATGCCACTTATGGGTACCATACATATACATATGTATGTATAAGACAAGTTATGCATTCGTAAAAAAAACTCGAACCCCAGATTTTGATCAAAGTTGGCATTTCGATGATGGAGAACACGAAAAAACGTGGATCTCGCAACTCTGTCTGTCATTCCGACTACATCTTAAACGGCTCGACTGATTATCTTTAAGCTTGGTAGGTATCATATTTAAATTTTACCCATCCTCTGCCATACGATTTTTTTTTTCGAAATTTCATAAATAATTTTTAATCTCAAAAATTGTTCCACACATTTATTTTTAAGAAAAGTTCAAAAAATTTTATTTAGTTAAAGCTAGCTTCCGGTTGATAAAAATTTAACTTTTCGAAAAATGGTTAATAATGGTACCCCCATGGAAACATTTTTTTGATTTTTTGAAAAACGCTAAAGCTCCCCATAAGTTTGAATAGTATTGCTTATTGTTTTGGATTTAAAAAAAATCAATTTTTTTCGAAATTCAATATTTCGAAAACTTCAAGGTCGATTTATAATATTTCCTTAAAAATGTTTCGAATATTTTGTACATAAAAACTTATTTTTTATGAAACCGCCACGATTTAAAATTTTTGTTCTTGTATAAATTCATATTGCTTAAGAAATCACATCATTTGTTTTTCTCTCTCTACTAAAAGAGTTAGAAAATAATCTTAGGCTAATAAATAGTTTTCTCTCATAACATTCATTTTTAAAATTCTTAGTCTATTATACTCGTATGTAAAAGCAGGTTCGTGGGACCCAGCCGTGCGTTTTATTTTAATAATATGTAGCTACTAAATAAGAATTATAGTAAAATATTTATTTATTTAATCCGTTAATGGTCTAACGTTAAAAAACTTATAGCTAATTATAATTACATATATTTTAATTTAAAAAATAATTTACCTACAAAATAAATAAATATATATAACTACAATATTCGAGTGTTAAAAAAGTTTTCTTTAATTTTTTTATTTTTGACATTGTCGTTTATAGAAGTATAATTAAAAAATAATATTTATTGAAAACTGAAATCAATTGATTTAGAGGGCTATTCACACCATAGTTTGTTCTACTGAAAATCGGACATAAAGGCAACTATCTTCTTATGCTAGTTTGACTATAGCTAAAATTTAGACGATACAGAGCTGATGGAGATATTATTGAACCATTGATTAATTTTACAATAAAACAAAGCTGGAGATACTGTCTATGTTGTGAAAGTGATAAGAGGTTTATAAGCAAGTGTCTGAGAGAATATGGAGGTAGTGTGGATCTCTGGGACCACGGAAAAAAACGAAGACAAAATCGTAAAAACCTTTTTTGGATACCTTCAAGTCTGTTTATATGAACAGAATAGTAAGGTGCCCATATTACGCAGCCGTATTCAAGTATTGGTCGGACAAAAGATATGTAAAGGAGCTTGAGGACGTAGGGATCACGAAAATCACTAGAGAATCGTTTAATAAAACCGAGAATTTTATTAGCTTTTTTAACTATAAAGTTATAATGATCAATGAACATTAATTTACTGTCAAGAATAACACCTAAATCAGAGAAAACAGATAGCTTACAAGGAGAAGAAGAATCTAATATGTAATTATAATCTATAATTGTTTTTTTGCGTGTAAAACACATTGTTTTACATTTGTCAATATTCAAGAAAAGTCGGTTTGTATTGCACCATTCCATAAAACTATGTAGATCTTCTTGAATCTGTGAGCAGTCATTAATTGAGCATATAGTTTTGAAAATTTTAATGTCATCAGCGTATATCAGAACAGAAGAGTTTTTTATCACAGAAGTTATATCATTTATATATAAGATAAATAATAGGGGTCCTAAATGGCTACCTTGTGGAACACCAGAGTTAACGTAAAATTGATCAGAGAGCTCATTTCTAAAAGTAACACTATAATTTCTATTCGTTAAATATGACGAGATCCACATTAAGAATTTGTCATTAAATCCTAACACCCATATTAATAAAGATGGTTTAGTGGAGGTTTATCGTTAAGTCCTGGACTAAGTGCGAAATTTCATTAATAAAACAAATTTTCTGTTAAGTGACGTTTACTAATTATGATTAAGTTAAACCACCGAAGTAGGTGGTTTAGCGAAGGAATAAGAAATAGAAATGTCCACAGTCAGACACAAGCGATTGACAATCAATTTAGGTAGCCACAGAATATAAAAAAAGAGATTGCTTACTTTTGTAGAAGATTTTCTTAAAAGGATTTTTCGTAAACGTCATTTTACTATTCCGGGAACATTTTGTTTTTATTAATATAAATATTTAAGCCAGGACTAAACTCCTATTCTATGGTTTAGTAAGACAGTGGACTATAGAAGGAATAAGCGTTTTTTATTAATATGGGTGTAAGGCTTTAAGTTTATGGACTAAGGTTTTATGACACAGTTTATCGAAGGCTTTACTAAAATCTGTGAACACACAATCTACTTGTTTCCGATTTTCAAAGGAGTCAAGACAAAAAGAAGTAAAATGAAGTAGGTTTGTAATAGTTGATTTATTTTGGACGAAACCGTGTTGATTGTCACAAATGATAGACTTACAGTTAAAGGATAACATATTACATACAATGGACTCAAACAGTTTGGGAATAACAGAAAGTTTGGCGATGGGTCGGTAATTCGTGATTTCATTCTTAGACCCTTTTTTATGAATTGGAATTATAAAAGCACTTTTTCATATTAATGGAAAGATTGAGCATCTAAGGGATTCATTGAATAATACAAAAAGAGGATAGGATAAATAGGACGCACATTTTTTTAACACACAAGATGGTACACCATCAGAACCAGGGCTGAAACATTCGTCAAGTTCTGAGACGCTACGAACAATTGAATCTTCACAGATGGTAAAGTTAAGTGAGTTAAGGTGTGGAAAATTTTGGGCTGGAAAGAACAAATCGGGAGATTGAAAAGACAGAGGCACATCGAAAGCATCTTTAAAGAAATTAGCAAACATATTTGAAATTATTTGAGAGTCATGACTTGTTGTGTTATTATATGACATTGAGTTAGGGTAGGCATCAACTTTTCTTTTACTTTTCACGAGGTTCCAAAAGTTTTTTGGGGTCTGTTTTAACTCTTCTTCAATTTTTAAAATATAATCTGAGTAAAGAGTGTTGAAATAATCAGTGAAAATATATTTAATTTCGGAGTATGTACTGAAATCATCAGTTCTGGTTTTACTAAATTTAAGCCATGCTTTATTTTTTAAGTTTTTTAAGTGAGCGTCAAACCATGGTGGAGTTTTAGAATTATAGCAAGATTTGCGTAATGGTGTAGTTTCGTGAAAACAGTTAAATAGAATACTATAAAATTTAAGACATATCATCAATATTAAAATATGTATCTAAATTGAGTTGAGATGATAGTCGTGGCTGGCCGATTGTCGAGAATTGATTCCAGAGATAAAGCATTATACCTACCTACATATACATAAATGTACATGCATACGTCATTGAAGGTTACTCCTTATCTATCAAATTGGTAAGTAACACTACGTTAACATTTTTGAAAAATGTTTTAATAGTTTAATTTTAAAGATATTGGCGTTAAATGTTGATTGTTTAAGGAATAAAATCGGTTCTACTTAACACAGTAGTTTAGCTCAGAGACTTTGTCTAACTTTTTCATAATCTTAAACACGTTACAGAACTCTTCTAACTAATGTGGGTTTTACAACAGAACCTAAGCGAATTTATCTTGAACAACCCTTAATTTGACAGATACACAACCCAAACACAACTACACAAACAAAAAAAAAAATAATAAAAACAACAGACAACTTCAAACCAAATAATTTTTCGCCGAAAAAAGTATGTTTTATATACTACCTCGCTACAGATTTTGATTGTTTATAAGTTATTTATAAAAACTCAATTTTGTTGCTGGAAGATGCATATGCATTGGGCTATACTCGCACATGCATAAATATGTATATTTGTAGGTACTGATATGTTTGTCCATCACTCCGCAATACTGCACAATTAATGACCGTAGAGCACTTTTGTAGAATTGTTTCGCATTTCTAATATTCCAGTCTTTTATAATGCACATGTTTTAAAAAATCAAATAAAAAACGGGCAAACTTCTTTATAACGAACTTCCTTATAACGTAGTTCTCTCTCTAGCGAATTTCACTTTGTTCCCCTTCCCCTTAAAAAAATATCCCATATGAATAAGGTTCTTTATAACGAACTTTTCTATAGCGAAATTTTCTTTATAAGGAATTCATTTTTTTTTTTTGGCCCGAAAGCAATATTAAAATGTTTTTGTTTTTTTTTATACCTTTAAGAAAAGTTCACGAAGAAAAGAAATATTTGATATTATATTTTCTGAGAATATTGTATTTTGCTTAAAAGAAATCTATTTAGCTTTTTACTAAAAAAGGGGTGAGTAATGTCCTAACAAATCTTATATCTCTTGCCAAAATTGCAAAAACTAAAACCTACCTTGAAATGAAAAAGTTGAAAATTTGATTTGCTTGAAGAAGGGTTTTTTAGCTCAAAAACGAAAAATTTCAAGATTTTCAATTAGAGTGAATAATTTCCTCAAAATCTAATATTTGTCCTCAAAATTATTAAAAAACTAATATTCGAAATAAGAATATTCACCCCGCCGTCGTCATTATAAGCAATACAAAATAAGATACAAAACTGATTTCCGATCATACCAAACATACCGAACTTCATGTTTATAACTTCAATGCTTTTCGCTTACCAGCCAATGTCTATAGTTACTTTTTTGAATAATAACATACAAAACAACAATCCAACAAGTTACATCTCCTCCTTTGCTTCATTCCACACTAGATCCATACTCATCGCTTACCAATCCCTATTTACCATAGCCCTCAAATATTATCATCAACAGTCACCGTCACCGTGTGTCTGATCTCTTTCATTTTTACGCGACCCCTTTACTGAACCTCTCTTAAACACAAATGCCCACTCGCCTTTCATGTTCGTCATACTTTTGTTTGCTTCAGTTCCAACAAAAAATAGCTATCTTCGAAAAAAACTTCATTGCGACAAATAGATGAACTAAAAACGGCCAGTAAAATAAAGTACCCGCTCCGACGATTTTTTAGTTCTGTTCATTACCTGTAAGATGACGTAAATATAATATGAGTTTTCCACTTCAATTTCTCACAATTTAACGAAAAGGCTACCGGAGTATTAAAAAGGAAAATATAAAAAAAAAATAAAAAAGTAGCTCGACGATCTTCAAGCTAAAATGTGATTCTTTCATATGCAATTTAGTTTTTTTCCAATGCGTCTTGTATTGACTTCACAAACCTTGCAGCCATTTGCCGTTTTTTGGGCGGAGGCCTCTTAAACAAAAAATATATAAGAACCTACCTCACACATTATTTTATTTTGCTTTTATTCATTTTGTGCTCTGGTACATTCGTACTAGCGTTGTCTTTAGGCTTTGCTATAGAATGTTTTCCAATTCATTTATTACAATCTTATATTTATGTCTATTTGAAGAACACTTTCAAGATTTAAAATGTAATTTAATTATTATTTGCTTTTTGTTCTTTTTTTTTAATTAAAATAATTTGGACTGTTTCATTTACTTTAATTTATATTATAATTGTAATACTTTTGAAGTAGATAAATAAATACAAAATACAATATAAATATGTAAAGAACACGAAAATATAAATCAACTTCGCCACGGAAGCTTATTAATCGTTCCTATCGAGCGGCTCCGCAAGGCATCTTTCATCGGAAATTCAATTTTGGTCCGAAGTAGCTTTCATCGGCATTGACATACTAGATATGGACTGCTAGTAGCTGATTACAGAATGGTCCAACGGATTACCAAACGACACTAGCCCTCGTGCCGACACTGACGGAAAATTTGAGTACTATGAAATGGAACCAGTGCTAAAGGGGCTAATGTGCAAATAGTCCAATTGCCAAATCTGAAAATTTCCCTTTTTAATTTTCCCTTTTTCATTTTTGTTTTCAACGTATAAATATAAACTGCAACACAGTTTTCGTTGCATTTACTTGTATTATCTATTAACAAATATTATTATTGTTTGTAAAAATACTTTTATTAAAGCAATTAGTTTCAAGAGATATGCTAAGATCTTTTTGGCTAGAGCGAAAATATTTGCAAAAAAATTAGTGATGCAAATAAATCCTAATTTTGATTTAAATTAACAACTCACTTTAGAGAAAAACCAGTCCTACAATTTGTATCAAATTTACAAAAAACTATCTTTAGGTGCTTTTTATTATTCAAAAATCTATCTGGATCCGGATCTGGATCTTCCTTTGAAAATAAAACGATACGGATCTTAGTGACAGCAGTGTTATAAGTCCGTCTCTTTTTATCCTTGGGTTTGTAAATTTTAAATTATGTCTTGTTTTTTTTCTTTACATTATAGCATACACTCAGTGGCGGATTTACACATTTCCCAAGTATAGGCTGTTGAATTTTTGCGGCCTTACCTCTACAATTGTGAATTGTCAGTTCCTAGATTATCTTTACAATCCAACAATTCGGTTCAAATTGTACAAGAAATAGTTTTTGAGTTTATTTTTGAGGTAATCAAAGTTCAATGATGTACGACTAATAAGGCGGGGTATGCCACTCACACAATAATGTACATTCGGTAAACGTAGTTAAATAATCTTTATTGCGCTTACAAACAGTGTAAAATAATAATTTCAATTAACTTATCAAAGTTTCTTACAATACCTTTTTGCGCGATTTTGTATTGGCAAAATCATCGATAATGTCGTCGTAAGGCTGAAAACACACCGGATAAAGCAAAACGTTTTTGATTCGATAGTCAAAAAAACATTTTTTATCTGAACACACACCAAGCAAAACAGAATAAAACAAAAACGTTTTGTTTTTTTGTTTCGTTTGGTGTGCGTTGAAATGAAACAAAATACGAACTCTATTGTAAAAGCTTAACTCCGGCTGAAAAATTATAACTCTACGGCAAGTAAACACAAATAAAAATTTTATGTTTACAAAATAGACATTATGTGTTTATTTATAAGAAAAGAGAAAAGCAAAAATGTCATAGTAGGAAGTAGCAATGCACAGCTTATCAATAGTAAGTTTATATTCCTTATTTTTATAACTATACTCGTAGATAGGGCTTTTTGCCTCAATTAAAACAATTTTTCTCCATCTACGTCCATATTTATTTAAAAATTTGCGCACAGAGTAAACGTTGAAGCAAATAAATCTGTGAAGTGCAACGAAAAAAGAAAATAAAAAGAACGGAATCAAAATTTCGTTTTGCAAAAAACAATAGGTCAGCTATCGGCAACGAAACATGTTTTTCTGTTTTGCTTTTGTTTTAATGTTTTGTTTCATTTGGTTTTCTTTGGTGTGTTTAGTCTCATAAGAAACAATGTTCTCTTGTTTCACGAAACAAAAATAAACACGTTTTGCTTTATCCGGTGTGTTTTCATCCTAAGTGATCTTGTTCATTAATTCTGACTCTATACACAAAAGAGCTAAAGCCTTAATTTTTCTTGAATTAAGGTCGATCTCAGATAATTTTTTACCCTTTTTAGATAAGAAAAGCTTCTCTCACCCGAACAATTTGTCGCTGGAGTACATAATGCCCTACGAAGAGCTATGTCCAAGTTAGGATAAACGTTCTACAAATTCTGTTTTCGCAGAAACGAAGATAGAATTTCCAATAATTCAGAATTTAGTTTTATCTTTTCAAGATCTATCCTCCATTCGTTCGGAAAAAACGATTCGAGGAATCGAAGGAACCCAAACATTCGCAAGGAAGATACTGAGGATCTTCACTGGACTTTACTTCGACCGTCAACGACAAAAACACTACAGGAACAAGGTTCTCTACACAGAAGCGAATTTAATCCCACTGGACAAATATCTAGTTCATTCAACGAAGAAACTAATGGGGAACATCATCGACCACCCGAATCAGCTTATGAGAAGGATGACCACAGAACAACGCCATGCCGAACTGAGGTACCTCAGTGTGATGGAAACTTTGAATGACAACTTAATCATGGACAACGAGGAAGTAGTGTCGTTCTACGCTGACATTGGATCAGCCTACCACAGCGGCTAAAACGCCATCCCTGCCCACAACCCACAAAATCACCAATGATAACCGGGAATGAACACCCTGAGTAAAATACAGTCAACCGACTTCTTAAATTTTATTTTTGTCGTCATGTAAATTTTATATAAAAATAATTAAACTTAGGTCACTGTTATGGTTAGGTCCCCTATGAGCCAACAAGTGTAAATTTTTTTATACATATGTATGAAGTAATGTAGTATCTTATTAGTTGTAAGCCAAATTGTAAATAGTATGTTCAATAAAACAAAAAAAAAAAGGAACCCAAACCTTTCTTGGAATGGGAATGGGCCCGGCAAACTGCACGTGGAACATTGATTAAATTGTAGCGTAAAAAAACACCGCGTTCGGGGTAAGAACATTTATTGTGCTGAAAAGAAAGACTATCGTTGTATCACGCACCATCATAATTGAATATAATCAATATTGATAACTATGCTATTTGTAATTTCCATATCAAAACAAATTGAAAAAATAACAACGAGATTCCAGATGAACTCACACGTACGAATATTCAACGTCGCGTCGTCGATTGTATCTAGTTTTCAATCTGAAAAGTATTTGAGTTTTTTTAGCAGTCAAATAAAATTTTCTGAAGTTAGCACCTGTTCAACAAACAGTATAGACAACACATAAGATTAAAATTGATAAAATTCGATTATTATTTTTAAATCTTTTGATCCATTCAAAACGAAGAATATATCCAACAAAACATTTTTCTTTGCAACAATTTTTTATTCAGATCTACCACATCAATACCGCAATCACCAATACGTACGGACTTGTATGAGTACGTAGTGGGAGTGGGAAGAGTGTGAAATATATTTTCCGCAATTTCGCTCTCATTTCACTCATAGAAAGTGTGGGCAACGGCCGATTTCTGGTTGGGGCCGTGAACTAGGTGTCTTACCGTAGAATATAGAAGTTTGCGGTACCGTTGAATGTACGAGTAGACGGTTAAGAAAAAAATATCGGTTTTCAAATTTGCCGCCCCTAAAATCTGCCGCCCTAGGCTCAAGCCTACTCAGCCTGCTGGTAAATCCGCCACTGCATACACTACCTTGCCATAAAAAGCCATCTAATCGCCAGTGTAATAACTGATTTTTGGATCTTTGAAATAGATCCCGATAGAAAACAGGATCCCAAATTGTTTTTGTAATACATGTTAAAACTTAATCCAGATCCGGATCCAGATAGATTTGTGAATAATAAAACGCCCCTCCTTATCTTAAACTAGAAATGTAAGGCTAGGCGCGCACATTCAATTTTTAGTTTCTCAACTGCTTGGTTCGAGCAACTAAAAAGTTTGTGTTTTGACACAAACTAAACGATTGCCTAAAATGAGTTCGCTATTTTGTGTAACATATAATTATATGCACCTGCGCGGACATAAAATCATTAAGTAAACCAAAATGATTCATAAAATATTTTAAAGGGGATTTTTTTTCGAGATCTCTTAGCACTATTCTCAGCCGATTATCTCTCTAACCATAGACTAGCACCGTTTCTTCAAAGCAATGTCAATAGATGTCCTTAGTTTCTATGAGTAAACATTTCTGTTGGCACTAGTAGAACAAGAGATGGCGTTAAATATGTTGTTTATTTTTGCCACTAGTGTCGGCAGGAGGGCTAGTTTCGATTGTATCCGTTGGACCATTTTGGTTGCAAATTTTGTATGAGAATTATACACAACTAGCAGTCCATATATAATAAGTCAATGTTCATCGGGAGAAATTTTACAGAAATGCGACGACGCATTGCGATGGATATAAATTCCAAGCAGCGATGTCCTAATTTACCGATATATCGATATACTCGTATTTAAACCATGAACAATCGGTGAGAGTGTAATTTATTGTTTACAAAAAAAAATTTGTTCAATTATAATGCGCTAGCGTTTTTAAGAAATGTAATTAGAAGCACTATCGAATAAAGTCCCCTACCTATTTCCAAACATGTTTTTTGTTTCCATTTGAAGTGTCAAAAAAAATTAATTAAAAAAAAAAAAAAACTTGATTATATTGTATTTATTTGACTAACCGCCAGGTTCTACATTTCACTTTCACTCGAAATTGTATTGAAATCGATACAAAATAAAATTTAATGTTCTACAATTCGCTTTTGACGATATCGATTTCATTTTTTTCGAAGTGAAATTGATGCGAATTCCCAGATTTCAATTTTCAGGTGATTTAAATGTATTATTTATTGTGAAATTTTCAGAAAATATGAAAAATATCCGTTTCTTTAAAGAATAATGTTGGAAATTGACTCGCGTCCCATCGATGTATTCTATGATTCCAGGAATATTATTTTTTTTTTCAAAAAAATAAAGTCTAGATTTCCATGCCTCTTCATTGGGCATTTCAAGTTGAATTCAACTTAGACAAATTTTATTCTTCGAATCAAAACCTTTGACACAGTACTTCGACAAAGACTGATATCAAAATCTTTTCCAACTGATTTTTGAAAATTTCCTTCAGCTACCTGATGCAGGAATGGAAGTTTTACTGATTTTGAGGCACTTATGGAAAGGCTCGTTTATCAAGTCGATACAAATCTTTTTACCACATACGCAGCGTCATCAATTCTTAATGGGTTTGAATGATCTCCCAACATTTGCTTCTTTTTGTTCCCTTTGCAATCACAACATTTTATAGAAATACTTTTATCAAAATTTACACACACTATTTTAATAACAGTAAAAAAGGATTTCGAAATTATGAAAGCGGGTGAAATGTAGAACATTGAAAACAAATTCACTCGATTTGGAAATTCGTTTTCATCTCGATTTCACACGATTTTTGGAACCTGGCTGTTAATCACAATGGAAATGGATCAATGCACAAAGCAAAAAATCAAGAACATACTTTTTTCCATGCATCAACATTCCTTATTTTATAGTACTATCATGAATAGGAACGCGACTAGGCGAACCAAGCGGCACCATAATTACTAAACTGTGACTAGCAGAGGTGCCTATGGCAGAGTTTTAACAGATAGACATTTAATACATGACAGCAATAGGAATACTGTATATAAAATAGGAGAACAAAGGCACATACTATGTACATTGGAGTAGGATGTAGGTGTGTGTGGGGATTTGGTAGTTGTTATTTTCTGTAGGCAAATATTTTCAAAATAAGGTTTCAATACTTTTTTTTGGCGGTTTCGTATTTTTTGGGGATCATTTTTGGCGAAATTTAGTTAGAAATGCAGTTTTTATAAATCAAACATGCTCTTTCGAATGACGTACTCCATTTCTTTCTCTTTTAGTTTTTAAGTTATGAAGAACTATTATGTTCAATAAACCACTTTATTAAACATTTGAGTTCGACTACAGCTAAACGGCTCGGCCGATTTTCTTCAAACTTGGTAGATATGGCTTTTAATTTTCCCCCCCGGATGTTTTTTTCTTTGGAATTTTTTTCGAAATTTCATAAATATTTTTTTTTTCTCAAAAACTGCCCCACAGATTTAAAAAAAAAAACAAAAAATTTCATTTAGTTAAAGCTAGGCATTGTATATATGTATATACAATGAGCTAGGTAATGGTTGAAAAAAAAATTACAAAAAATTGTTATTTTTGGTACCCCGCTTGGGACCATTTTTTTTTGTTTTCGATTTTCTCAAAAACTGTACGACGGATTTTGATCATTTTTTTTTGCTAAAGGTCCCTAATAGTTTGAATATTATTGTGTATTCAAATTTTCAAAAAATAATTTTTTGGATTTTTAAAAAAATTTTCAATTTTTTTTTTTTTTGAAAACTCAATATTTCCTCAAAACTCTTCCAAGAACAAAAAAAAGAAACAAAGAAATATAAGCTTTTATATACAAAAATTAATAAAAAGAAACAAATTTCAGCCTCGGAACAGTTTTCGAGAAAAATACGATTTTCGAAAACCTTTTTTTGAAAAAATACCAAGTAACTTACGAAAAAAAAAATATTTTTACAAATTTTCCTTTTTCCAAAAAATGTTTATACTTTTTTGAAAATTTTAATATTATCAAAAGCTATATATTTATAATTAATATTTTTTTTTAATTTTTGGAAAAAAGTCATTCTTTTTGGAAAATTCGATATCTCAAAAACCGGCGCAATGTTTTTTTCGAAATTTATTTTCCATTCGTACAGTAATAAAACTTAAAGCTAGCGCACGGTTTGAGGAGATTTTACTTAAAAACAATATTTTTTTGTTCCACGCTTAAAATACGTTTTAAGCGTTTTCGCGTTTTTCGTTTCATACGTGGATTGAAAGGTGGCACTCCCTAGATCACGAATATGTAATTTTTAATTCTGTAGGATGAATAGTTTGGCCAGAAATCACGTTTGAAAATGTCAACTTTGAGGGGTCTACGAGGCTCCGTTTAGCCGCAAATCGCGTTTAAAGATAAAAATTCGTTTTTCGATACCATTTTTTCAAATTTTGACATTTGACAATTTTATTCTATTTTTTTAATTAATTTAAGTTTTCTAAAATTATTTTTTTTTTTTCGAAAAACTTATTTGATTTTTTTTCAAAATAGCTTTATGTGAATATTTATGAATTTCTGAAATTGTTTATTATACACATACAAAGTATTAAAAATTTTCTATATATTTTGCAAACAAAGTTTATATGAATAAATTTTAAAAACTGGTCTATACCTATATCAAAATTTTTTTTATATATTTAATTATATAAATACCTATCAACGCATAACAATAATTTTTCGTTTTTGTACCTAATCAAAATTATTTTAATTTCATACAATTTTCTATGTGTATGTACCTACATACAAAAGCTATTTTCTTTTTATTTATTATTATTTTGGTTACCATAACGAAATAAAGCCAATTTGAAATTATTTAGTTTTCAAAAACGAAATATAACCATTTGAGTTTATTAAGTTCAAATTCCTCTAGATCTTATTACAAAAGTCGATAAAATGGCAACTCCGGTAATTAATCGCATCAGAATTTAAACAAACCAGATTGCATGAGTAAGACTGCTTTTAAACGAAGCAATATTACCTTGCGATTTTTAAGCCCGTAGGAGAGAGACGTGTGTGGTGGCGGGGGTACACAAAATTGCTAGGGTTGGAAAAATTGCAGAGTTATCGTTCTTTCTTCTTTGTGGTTTTCTTTACTTGTCAGGTATGTTTCATTTCTATTTGGCGTTCGCTCAGTGAACTTCGATCTACTCACTAGATTAAAGAGTGCGGAGAGATGACTCCTTTTCTATAGAAGAAAAGTTAACTTTCATTAAAAATCGCTGTGTTTAAAAGCATTCATGCAATCGAAGGGAAGTCAAAAGAGAATCAAAGATTAAAAATGGCTTTCGTGTAAAAGCAGTCTAATGAAACAAAATTCACAAAAACTCTCATACACTCTCAATACTTTTTGCTTGTATTCATCTCGCGCCTGGCATATACAACTTTATATACCTACCTACAATTGATTCTGACAGCAAAAAGAAACGCAGATAATATTTTCTCCCTTACCCTCTTTATTGTTGTCAGAATAAATATATCACTACCGCATCTCTTCTTTTGCTTATATTTTCTCCTTCAACGTCAACTCTGCACTGCTTAACATAGCCACACTTACGATTCTGCGGCACAATAAGTTAACTTTTTTTCGTGTTCCATGATAGTACTATAACAATTTATATACAAAGGTCATGGTCACAAGAAATTCAGCTGATTGGCCAGCTACAATTTACGGTGTCCTCTTGGTGTAATTTTGCGCAATATCAGGATATTGCGAACTTGTTTTTTCGTTCTGCCTAAAAACAAAAATCCATTATAAATATAAATAATATGAAATATAAATAATATAAAATATAAATAATATAAAATATAAATAATATAAAATAAAAATAATATAAAATATAAATAATATTAAATATAAATAATATTAAATATAAATAATATAAAATATAAATAATATAATAATAATTAACAGAAGTTAATGCAAATAAAGTTTATTTCTTTATTACTAACATTTTAATTAAATATTTCTTTAAAAAGAAAACACTCCGCAACAAGAACTTGTCGGAGGACTTCGAAGGAAATTTTGTTTGTGTCTGCCAAAGATAAAACCATTAGAAGTACTTCATCGCAAACCATCGCATACAAGTTACATGCTTTGAATTTCGTCGGACAGAATTTCCGATCAGCTGATCGGAGAACTACCTCGAACAAAATGTCTCCGATTCGTAGGAAATCGGAGAGAATTCCGCTCCGACGGTTACCTCGATAGGGCCGAATATTTTGTATGTCATAAAAGACCGCAGACGTATTCCTTCGAGTCAAAGATCTTGCTGGTGTTTGTCCAGTATCTGTGAAGCTACATGATAAGCTTAATCGAACGAATAAAATTTGTTACGCCTCATTTCTTATAAACTTTTCCGAAGCAGAAATAATAAGTGGAATGAAACCTCATAAATACGTTCTTAGACATAAATTAGTAGCTTATGAATAGTCCAGTACAATTAAATTAATTAATTCGAAATATCTACAAAAAATACTGCGTCGAATTTTTTTTTTTGTTTCTTAAAGAGTACCTATTGGCGAGTGTAAATCCAAAAAGTTCGAACAAAAAGCGCCCATGAGTTGTCCGCCATTTTGAAAAAGGCTTTGGAAAGCGTGAACTCGATTTTCTCGGCTCCAATCATATATAGAGCTGTATTTTTTTTAGTTTTGTACGTTAAAATATCTTCTTTAAATTTGTTGAGAAAAAATTTTAAACCTCTCCAAAAAAAAGTTATCGACGAAAAACTGTCGAGATTATGAAGTAAAAAATAGTTTTTAACGTTTATCTCGCCTCATGTTCATTTTATGTGCGACAAAAACTGTAGGAAATATAACCTGTCAAAATGGCCAATATTCTGCGAAAATAAAAAAAAAAAGAAATTTACTCACGTTTGAAAATTTTCCAATTTGATTATGTTCATTATGAAATTTAAAGAAACACCACATCACCGCCGAGGTAGAGTTACGGCGCATTTTTCTTAATGTGGTGTCCCCAGGAGGTATAATCTATAATCCACGATTCAATCGTTTTCGTTTCTACAGCCTATCGATAGCTCAATGTGGCATACTTTTTGCATGTCGTTCTTATCTCCTTTTTTTTTTGGGCTAAGCGTGCGAACATCAGTGATCAAAGGGCACGGTAGTGCCTAGCCAAGTTCTGGCACTACACCCTTTTTACAGGAACAAATTCAGGCGATTTTTGACCCCTTCATATCTTCAGTACCAATGAAGTCAGAAACTCAAAACTCCGAATATATGCTAAGCTAGTCAGGCACATGCGCATCACCAAATATCAATTTTCTAGCATAAGCGGTTCCTGAGATATAAGGCCTCAAAAATCACAAAAACCGTAACTGACTGACTGACTTACTGACAGATCATCAAAATTATGGAGCACTTCCCGACATCGTAGAATCTTGTAATTTTGTACAACGGTAGGTCTTGTCATGCAAGCAGAGGAAAAAATCGAAAATTTAAAATTTTCCATTCAGGGGGCGGGGTATTCGCCCACTTTCTCCGAATTGGTGTTGGTTGAATGGAGCACTTCTGACTGCTGTAGAAAGATGAAATTTAGGAAAGTGGTAGGGCTTAAATTTCATACAAAGAAAAAGATATAAAATTAGCGGTTTTCCATTCAGGGGCGTGGTATCCGCCCACTTCCTCAGAACTCATGTAAATTATATATGGCACACTTCCGATTGCAGTAGAACAATGAAATTTGGTAGAACGGTAGGGCACATATTGCATATAAAGGACCGAAAATAAAAATCGAGGTTTTCCATTCAGGGGCGTGGTATCCGCCCACTTTCTGAGAAAATGTTTAATTTATATTATATTATATATACTTCCGATTGCTGTAATTAAGGTAGGTTTTTGTATAGAAGAACTTGGCTCTTTTTTTTAACATTTATGTTTTTTGGTCTGATCATATTAACGTTGTTAGTACTGCTGGAAAGAACTCCGAGATGATTAGAGCCAGTTACAACCACTCAGGATCCTGCTCCACAAAGCATAATGCAAACTATATCCTGCAAATACAAGGGCCAGTGTGGTCGAGCTTGTGGCTGTCGGAAATCTGGTCTGAATTGTTCCTTAATATGTTTCTGATGCAGTAAAACATGCGAGAATGTTCCTTTCTTGCAAAATTTACTGAAAGATGAAGACATTGAAGAAACTACCAACGACGATCCCAGCAGTACTAACAACGTTAATAATGATCATTGATGTTCGCACGCCTAGCCCAAAAAAAAATGAAATAAGAACGACATGAAAAAACTATACCACATTGAGCTATCGATAGGCTGATATAGAAACGAAAACGATTGAATCGTGGATTATAGATTATACCTCCTGGGGACACCATAATAAGAAAAATGCGCCGTAACTCTACCTCGGCGGTGGTGTGGAAAAGAGTTTGAACTGTTGCTTTAAATTTCATAATGAACATAATCAAATTTGAAAATTTTCAAACGTGAGTAAATTTCTTTTTTTTTTTAATTTTCGCAGAATACACTAGTTTACACAAAAAAAGTACCTCAACAAAAAAGTATTTTCTAGACTAATTTTGGCTCTCTGAACACGAAAATGGCCATCATTTATTTTTCCAAAGAAGCGTTTTCGAGATATGACCAAAAAACGTGTTTTTCTGCTCCTTTTCCATGTATAAGCCTAATTCTCAAAAACGGTCGAACTAATTAACATATACTTTATAGTTTTGAACAGATATTTTGTTTGCCTTTCCAACAGTATACGACTTGTGTAAATCGGCCCAACAATCATCAAGAAAAAACCGTTCAAAGTTTCAAAAAACACAATTTTTCGCCGTTTTTTGAAAATCGATTGTTTTAAGTCATTCCGTAAGGATAGAAAAAAAAATTTTAAAATAGTTTTAAGATCTCAGGTGAAAGATATTGTTTTTACAAAGCTAAAACGCGTAAGACCAATGAAATCGAATAATAAATGTGGAAGTTATGAAACATTACGTGAAGGCAGACCATTTCAGTTTTTTTCAAAAAAAATATGTTTTTTAGTTTTATCTACCTGTTTAAGAAATGTTGGAAAAAATATACAAATTCAGAGCATTTACTGTAGTGCTTTATAGTAAAGTAATGCTATATTGTCAACCTGTGCTACGTGCTTTGTGAGGTTAATTGCATTTGCAAACGGAAATAGGAAGTATTTATCGTTTGGAAAGCCAGTTGAATGGAGAAACCCAATTGATCATGTGACTGACTGTTACTTCTGCTTAACTTAAATACAAGGAGGGAAATTTCGGAAAGCTTTTTATCCCGAAGTGCAATCAGTAACAAAGACGGCGCCACATTCTTCTCCGTATCCAAAACAAGAACCATCAGGAACAAAAATAATAGCCGGAGAAGTATCAGATTTGAAATTGAAAGTCCAAAACTAAACTATTTAATCAATTCCAACTCAATGATTTATGCCGCGATCTCAACTTATCTTAAGAGAAGTCTGAGTTGCTCGCTTCGAGATTGCAGGAATTTAACTCTTGGAAGCAGAAACAAAAGTCACTTATTACAGAATAAGAAATTCGAAAGGTTTTATTCAAAAACGGGTGACTTTTGTTATTGCAATGATGTGACAGGATTATTTGCTGAATTTGGAGAACACCACGAAGCTAAGGATTGGCGGCTTTTTATCGACGGTAGCAAGTATAGCGTGAAGGCTGTCTTACTTCATAAAGGGAACACGAAACCATCAATCCCGATTGGTCACTCCACAAATGTAAAAGAGGACTACAAGACCATGGAAAAACTTCTTCAACTTGTGAAATACAATTCCTATAACTGGAAAATCTGCTGTGATTTAAAAGTCGTGGCTTTACTTACTGGCCTGCAGGGTGGCTACACAAAATACTGCTGTTTTCTGTGTTTTTGGGATAGCAGAGCAGATGAAAAGCATTTCATCCAACGAAATTGGCCACTTCGCGAAAATCATGTAGTAGGAAAGAGCAACGTTGCTGAAAAAGCACTTGTTGAAAAACAAAATGTAATACTTCCATCATTGCACATAAAACTCGGCATTATGAAAAATTTTGTAAAAGCCTTAGCAAAAGATCCCGAAAACAAAGGATTAACATATTTGAAAACAAAGTTTCCCAAGCTGTCGACCGAAAAAATTAATGCGGGTATATTCGTTGGTCCACAGATAAAAAAAATTGTTTAGTGACACCGGATTTTTTAATTGTCTAAAAAAAACGAGAAAAGAGCATGGAATGCTTTTCAAGACGTAGTTCATGGATTTTTGGGAAACTACAGAAGTCCAAATTATCGTCAATTGATCGAAAAAATGATGATTACATTTCATGCTATTGGTGAGTATTTAGCAGATTAGTGTTTCAAAAACAATGAATTCTATTGACAACTAAAATTTAAATATTTGTATTCCTTTTAGGTGCTCGCATGTCTTTGAAAATGCACTTCCTGCACAGCCATTTGGAAACTTCTCCCTCGAATTTAGGAGCTGAAAGCGATGAACAAGGTTAAAGATTCCACCAGGATCTTGCTATCATGAAAAAGATTCAACGCCACATAAAAGAAGAAGTGTAAACAATACTTATTCATATTTTCAATAAAAATTATGAAAAAAAGAAAAAAACCTGAAGTGATCTGCCTTCACGTTATGTTTTATAACTTCCACATTTATTATCCGATTTCATTGATATTGTGCGTTTTAGCTTTGTAAAAACAATATCTTCCACCTGAGATCTTAAAACTATTTAAAATATTTTCTTTTCTATCCTTACGGAATGACTTAAAACAAGCGATTTTCAAAAAACGGCGAAAAATTGTGTTTTTTGAAACTTTGAACGGCTTTTTCTTGATGATTGTTGGGTCGATTTACACAAGTCGTATACTGTTGGAAAGACAAATAAAATATCTATTCAAAACTATAAAGTATATGTTAATTAGTTCGACCGTTTTTGAGAATTAGGCTTATACATGGAAAAGGAGCAGAAAAACACGTTTTTTGGTCATATCTCGAAAACGCTTCTTTGGAAAAATAAATGATTGCCATTTTCGTGTTCAGAGAGCCAAAATTAACCTAGAAAATACTTTTTTGTTGAGGTACTCGCCAAAAACCGAAAATTTGTAAACTAGTGATATTGGCCATTTTGACAGGTTATATTTCCTATAGTTTTTGTCGCACATAAAATTTAAATATACCAAAATGTAGGAAATAGAGTGATCTATAAAAAACAACTTAAGTATTTTTTCGATCAGATGAACATGAGGCGAGATAAACGTTAAAAACCATTTTTTACTTCGTAATCTCGACAGTTTTTCGTCGATAAATTTTTTTTGGAAAGAGGTTTAAAATTTTTTTCTCAACAAAAGTTAAAGAAGATATTTTAACGTATAAACCTAAAAAAAATACAGCTCTATATATGATAGGAGCCGAGAAAATCGAGTTCACGCTTTCCAAAGCCTTTTTCAAAATGGCGGATAACGCATGGGCGCTTTTTGTTCGAACTTTTTGGATTTACACTCCATTAGGTACTCTTTAAGAAACAAAAAAAAAATTCGACGCAGTATTTTTTGTAGATATAAAATACTAATTTGACTGGACTAAAAGGGGATGATGAAAAACGAAAACCCACAGGCCTAATGCTCTTTACATTTGACCTATATTAAATTCCCAAATGAGTTGATATCGGGTTTTATACATCAAAAGTAACCGAATATATTTCTAACTCTATGCGATGCCGCAATTGTTAATTGATTTGACACAAGACAAAACCATCTTCCTCATTATTCACAATGTGCGCAAATCGCTCCCTCCCTTACTCTTCATCGTCCAAAATGTTCCCTACATACAAAACGGCAAAAGAAATTCTAACAATAAAAACAAAAATTGAAAAAATTGCATTTACTTAAAGCTAGGTACTGCTTGAAAAAAATTCTGAAAAATGGTTATTAATGGTACCCTCCTTGGAACCATTTTTTTTTGTTTTTGAGTTTTTCAAAAACAGTACTCCGAGTTTGATGATTTTTTATGCTAAAGCTCCCCAAAAGTTTGGATAGTATTGTGTATCTTTGGATTTTTTTAAGAAAATTTCATTTTTTTTTCAAAATTTCAATGATTTAAAACTCATGTTCGATTTTCTTAAAACTGGACAATTAAAAACCACCACAGAAATCTTAAAAAATTGTTTTCGAAAATCGTATTTTTTTCGAAGACGCCAAATAGAATTTTGATAAAATTTGTTTAGAACTTTTTATTAATGTTAACAATACAAATAGAAAATGTTACTTATTCAAGAATTTTAGGATTAGCATTTAATAATAAATATTCTTTTAACACTGTTTAAATTTGAAAAAAATACCTAGGTTTCAAAACAAATATTGTTTGATATTCAGCCTGTAAGAAAAGGCACACTCCTCATAATTTCTTTGCCACATTTTACTAAAAGCAAAATCGACTATGTATTATACATAATGTAGCTATTGCCCGAAGTCAACTTTAAAGATTATAAAACCGATGCAAAACGAAGCAGTAAGGTATAGTATCGCTTTATGTTTTATTAAATTATTTTAGCTGATGCGGGAAAACCGATTATCGAGGAGGAGACGCAATCACTCTGAAACTATACGCTAAGCTCAGTTTGTTCCTACTGCAATGCAAATTTAAACTTACACCACATTATGGAAAGCGGTTCAGTGCTAAAACCCTTTATTCGAAACATATTAGAAAATAATACAATTTATGAAATTCTTAAAAATCCTTGCTCCCAAAATATTGAAAACATCAAATTTTATAACAAAAGCAAACATTATTATCAAATCTTACAATTATAGAGCTATACTCTGTCCAACAAAAATTGTCAGTACAGGCCTTATGGGAGAGCTTTTTCTAAAGCAGTGGCGCCTGATGCACCCTCACTACAATGCGTTAAGAAAAATGCCACTAAAAAAAAGAGCAAGCCACTGACTTTTCTTGAGGAATTGTTGTTGTACTCGTAATTCTTTGCAAAAATTTGTACACCCCAACACGAACGTCGTATCCCACTGCTGATGAGATACTGTCAAGAGTGTCAATGTCAAGTCCAAGTGTCACTCAATACGATCGTGCGCTCTTTATCTACATCAAAACAGAGTTACCATTATTATTTTCAATTGCAACCAAGGAGCTTTTTCAGTGGTTTTTATTAAGGAGCTTTTCAGCTTTTGGGATTTGAAGCTTTTGAGAACACATTTTAAGAAGATGAGTATGTTGAGTGTTGTCGTATTGCTTTTCAACTTAAAAAAAAAAACGCCTATTATCTTACCGCTTGGTGTTGTGGGAAAGGGTAAATTGAATATTGTTTTCAGTCGTTTTGAATCGGCAGACGGTAGCCCTACGCGTTTTTTACTCTCATTTGCGGCGATTTATAATTTAAACTACGGAATCCCTGTGAGGGCTTTAAAAGGCGACACACTTATGCATGGCAATGCAACCAGAATGAGCGACAAACGTCCTATCTTCCCTGTACTGACAATTTTTGTTGGACAGAGTATAATAGTCTCCGCTACGAATAGGAATAAATTCATATCATAGGCCCCGAACGAAATGTGAAAAAGCATTGCCACACAGAAACCATTTGTTCTGTCTTTCGGTAGCTGATAAACGTCAGAATGTGAAATTCAAAAGAAATTTAATCCCGCTGGTTATTGGTTTTTATTTCTTTAAAAATGGATTCATTTGCAATCAATGAAGAAAATCTTCTCAAACTGTATACATGGTCCATATCCAGATTCAGAAAAAAACTATCGACTTAATAAAGCTGCATTTAAAGAAGGAGCTGAATCAAGAACTGGAACCGTGTGTGTTCTCATTTTCAATCAAACATATTATGCAGCAACTGTGCTCGCTCATATTCCTTGCAGAAGGAGGATATCAATACCGCGAAGTAAAGGATTCCGAAATCGGAATGACACAGTCTATACGTTTTCTGCTAATCTTAAAACTGTTAAATATTTTGAAAAAAAGACTTTCCAATATGGATTAAACTAGAAATGAGTGACGCTGAAAAACTTGAAGCTAAACATGACCTCCTCTTTTGTTGGTTTAGTATACCCTTGAGCAATTTCAGCAAAGTATATGTATATTTTTTCCAATAATTTTGTATTTGAGCTTGACATTGCTTTTGTTTATATTTTTATCCGTTCACCTCGGTACACAAAACTGTTGTCTAGTTTTGAATTTAGCTCTTACCAAAATATCTGTTCGTAAAAAAATCACTCGGGGCTAGTGATACCACTTTGAACTCCGAATTTCGTAGCAGAATTATCCGATACGAATGGAACTATGATAACTTTTTCAAGATTTGTAGTACGAATCTACTAAGTCAGAGCCGGGGTGAATATGAGTGGAAGTTCATGAAAATTGTCTTTAAGTAATTTAGAACCTTCCTCGGTGTATTCTAACAAAGATCGATGAATAAATAATACCATCTTCAATATTTTGACTAGGGGATGTATGTACATATGTATATACAGCTGCGGGCAAAATAATAGCAGTAAAAATAGTTTCGAAAAATATTCAATAAAAAAAGAAAGATGGTGCTCATGAAACGTTATAATGAAATTTTATTTATTAGGTTACATTTATATGAAATCAATTATAAACGAAAAATATCGAAAAAAAAACTTTAAAGAAAAATATCTTCTGTGTATAAGAAAATAGCCCAGTCAAAAAAATAGCAGTATTCATAAAAATGGAGAAAATAAGAAAATGTATTTGTATTTGTATTTCTTACGTCAATACTTGGTGGTAGACCCCTTATTGCTTAAAACAGCTTTGCAACTTCTCTTCATTGAGTCCACCAAAGTTTGACATCTCTCCAATGAAATATTTCTCCATGCAGTCTCCACTGCTTCCCCAAGCTGGTTGTTATTCGAGGGTTTTGAATTTGAAACGAATTTCTTGACATCTGCCCAAAGGTTCTCTATTGGGTTTAAGTCGGGGGATTGCGCAGGGCACTCCATAACAGAAACTTCATTGACCCGAAACCACTCTTCGGCTTTTTTGCTGGTGTGTTTTGGGTCATTGTCTTGCTGAAAGACCCATCTTATTGGCAAATACTCTTCTGCGTAAGGCAGCATGGTTCTTAGAAGAATTTCCACATAAAGATGATGATCCATTGCACCATTTATGCGATATATGGGCCCTACACCTTGATAGGAAAAACAACCTCATACCATTATGCTTGAACCGCCATGATTTAAAGTTTTCTGCGTATACCTAGACACATATTCAGCATTAGGTGGGCGTCGCACATATTCTCGAGAACCAGGAGCACCATACAGAACAATTTTGCTCTCATTAGACCATAAAATATTTCGCCAATGCTGAAGGGGCTTATCGACATGGGCTTTGGCAAACTGCATTCTTTTGGCGATGTGTTTTTTTTGTCAAAAGAGGAACCTTCCTTGGGCTTCTGGCATTGAGATCATTCTCCCGCAATATTCTGTACGTTTCTAAACTAGAGCTTAGATTTAGCTACTTTTTTATTTCCGTAGCCGGCAAATGGGGAGAGACCCTTGAGTATCTCATAGTTCTCCTCTCTGATTTTGGAGAAATAACTTTTTTTCTGACCCTGGTTTCAGGGTTTTCTGTATATTTTTTTGCGTTAATAATCATCTTAGCAGATATTTTAAGGTTTTTTGAATTTCCGTATAAGTTTTTCCATCAGAGAGGAGTTGGCGTATAATTCGCCGCATTTTCGGAGTGCAATGCTTATTACGACCCATACTGTAACCTGTAAGTTTGAAGGAATATAAATGTAGGAAAACTATGGGTTTTTATACCTTACCTTTTAGTTTCACAACAAACAAAAAAAATATTTCCTAAGATTCAAAAACAAGGAAAGAAATTCACAAACTATTAAACACTGCTATTATTTTGACTGCGCAAAAATACACTTTAAGTGAAATCAAATGACCTTTGGAAGAAAACAGTTATGATATGGCTTTTTTTTATTCTGGAAACAAAAGATAAAATATTCTATTACAAAAATAGTACTAAAATATTTTAAAAAGTTGCCTATATCTTAAATTATACTAAAATATGTCAATGGTAAGATTACACTGCTATTATTTTGATCGCAACTGTAGCTACAATCAATACAACATCAGTTTCAAGGCTTCAGGTCCACAAGTGTACAAAATTATAATTGCATTACATCCAATAGTAGTTGCAATTATATTATGTTTTACATTAAATAATTTAAAAAAATGTATTTCCCAAGAATGCAATCTATTTCTTCTCCCATGTTTTCTTCAATGTTTTGGTTAAAACACCCAGCACAGGTGGTTCTTCTGGTCATGGACGTAACAGATTGTAGTAAATTAGGTAGGTAGTTTAATCAAATAACTACGCGTAGCTTATGATGTAGAAAATGTAGTATAGCTAATTCGGCCAACCCAGATCGTATGGATTGCAACTGACTCCGCCCACTTTCGCTGTCAGTTATTCGTTCAGTACTTCGTTCAAAAACAAAAACTTGATTTCTTGAAAACTTTCATCAACATCCTTAGTAATTATTTATATAGTATTGTTCTTTGAGGTTTTTTCAGTTCTGACATTACTTAGCGAAGAAATGAGAGGGTCTGATGAGGCGGAAAAGCATGTATGTATGTATATGTTTTCATTCTGTCGAGTCCTTTTAACCTTGTACAGCTGCGAGCAAAAAAATAGTAGTTCAACGGAAAATAATTTTTTTTAATGAAAAATAAAAAGACGTTTAATTTTATGGAATAGTTTTTCGTAAAACTTTTTATTATTATGTTAAAATGTTTTTATTATTAAAATCAAATTGTTATTTATTGATCATTAGATTAACAGTAATAAAAACAAAATAGGTTCGAAAATAAAGGGAGTAAATTAATAGCAGCGCTTCTCTATTTTTGCATAAATTGATTAAAAAAAGCTTAAATTCAATGCCATTTTTGGCAATAAACAACACATTTTTTTAACAGTTTGTAATCACAACTGATTTTTAGTGAATTACAAAACTTTGTTTTGTATATTAAAAAAATGGTTTAATGGTTCGATTTTCGACTGCGCCAGTTATATATTTATATGTGTATATATATTTATAAATTTATAATAACAAAATAATTTATTTTTCTTTAATTGAAATATTTATAAATTATATAATAAATGAGACTTAATTTGCCCTTCATTCAATTAAGTTCGGTTTTTCTAGTTACTTACACAAATTTGCACAGAAAATAAAGGTCAATTCATTCAATTTCCCATGGCCATAGAAGTTAGAAAAAGGGGTAGTCACCCGTATTCTGAAACTCGTATTTATGACTCGTATTCGACTATAGTCGTATGTTGGTATTTCAGAAGTCGTACATTCGACTTCCCTTGTACTAATATCGGGAAACGCAAAACATCGCATACAACTATTCATATTTTATCGTTATTCCGAATATCGTATTCGATTTACTTGAAGTCGTATTATTTGTGTACTTTATTACTCGTGATAAATTTTTTAAACTAGACTTGTTTTTTTTTCGATAAAAATGGACAAAAAGTTAATGTAAGTACATTAATACCTCTTGGCACAATGGTTAGTGCGTTAAACTGTCATGCGGAAGGTCTGGAGTTCGATTCGCAGCCGCAGCAAAAAGTTTTTCAGGAGTGTACTGCCTCTTGCAAGGAATTGACAAATCCTCTAAGAGTATATCTCTTGTCTTGGAAAGTGCTGCACATTAGCCGTTCGAAATCGGCATAAATTGTAGGACCCATCCGTTCCTGGTAACAGGCACACAGGAATGGTTGAGAATTGTAAGCCACTGTAGGCCCTGGTTCACTTCGAGCTGTTGCACCACCAAATTTTTTAAAGTACATTTTTTATTGGTTTATTTCTTTGGACTCAACGTTATTTATTAACGCGTTCATATTAAGTAAAATAATAAATCGTTTTGAATTTGAGGTTTGTGCATTGGAAGAATATTTGGAGGTAGCAAGGGCCCATAGGAAGAGTGGAAAACTCAAAGCAAATATTTAACAGTTTTGGGCGGACTTTTCGATAAAAATAAATAGCCTTGGGCCACCCATCCGAAATGGTCCAGCTTGTCTTAAAGTAATAAATGCCTCTTTAGGTCTGCAATGATCAAAAGTATAGTTAAAACAGAAACTGCGTCACAATAAGCAGCAATTTAAAGGCACAGGGGTGGTGAAATTACAACCATATGCTAGAGCAAATTTGAGCAGTGCATTGCTAGCATTTTAAATTTAAATTGTTAATCCCCAAGGATCAAACATTGGAGTTTTTCAGCCTACTCCTGTAGTCGACACGATAAATGCTGA
Organism: Philhelius festivus; assembly: GCA_963931855.1. Classification (NCBI taxonomy): domain Eukaryota; kingdom Metazoa; phylum Arthropoda; class Insecta; order Diptera; family Syrphidae; genus Philhelius; species Philhelius festivus. Next base: position 100,316,915 of record OZ007555.1, read on the forward strand.
AAATGATACTGACATAGTCCAAGAATATTACAAATAAAATAGAAGAAGAGCTGCTTCAAATCAATGCAGCTCATCAAAATCTTATTATAAATAAAATAATTTGATTGAAAAAACAACAAACGACTTTTTCAATTCAAATTTATTGATTTTGACAATTACTTACGGTTTATATCGGGCTTATGGGCTTGGTTATATCGGCCTCACCCATCTCATGATCCTTATTATACTTTATAATTAAGGTTTATGAAAGATTTTCAGAAATAATAAATAAGAAGAGAATTAATAATAACATATTTTTTTTATGATTTTACAAAAGGATTAGTGGGTGCCGAAAGAAGGTTTAGAAGCCGTTAAATTCTTATCACTATGTTATAGTTATTATTTTGAAATCAATATTGATTCACGGTCGCTTGTAAAACGGCACAAACAAAAATTGTGTATCAAATATGATTCATATGACAGTGAAGGGCTTAATACTTTATGCATACTTAATTAAATATGAATTGGTAATTTGTAACAGATTAAAGTTCTCACTAAAATATCTTTTACTGTTTATTTCAGTTAGTACTAGCATAATTATGTATTGCAAAAATTTGATATTTTTAATTGACATTATATTTTAATAAATTCGGGTACATTTTTATAGGTCTGAACATAAAACGCAATGGTATTCTTATTGTTATGGATAGAAGGGGAAGAGCAACAGGAGAAGCGTACGTTCAATTTGATAATATTGATGATACGGAACAGGCACTTCTAAGAAATAGAGAGAAAATTGGCCACAGGTAAGCATATATTTATATTATTGTATTTATTAATAATGTACATGACGTTCGGATTCGGTGGAAAATTGAAAGTCTACTCCATTTTTGCTAAACACGCAGACAGAAATGGTTGAGAGTTTTAAGTTACGTAATTACCTTTGATTTATTCATTTGTTAGTAGTTAATAAACTTGCGAGTTAAATACCTCGTTAACTATTCTTGGGTTTTTTTTTTTTTTTTATAATCGGCGCACACTCAAGGGGTTTGTATACCCTTAATATGCCAGAGACACAGTGTGAGGTTTTTAATTATTAAACAATTAAATGAGATCTTTTTGTTGAATTCATAATATTTTCAAAAAAGAATCAATAGGGATACAATTTATACCCTAAACTTAGTGTTTTCTTTCAACGTTAAAGGCTAAAGCCTTTTTAGGTGTCATTGATCTTTCCTTTGAATACTCATTTTTTTAGAATTTGTAATTCCTTTACAATACCTGATGAAGAGGATGCCACTTCTTTGATTATATTAGCTGCACATCTCTTTCCAGTTAAACGTAATAATAGTCTAGCAACAAAAGTAATTTCTGATGCAGATCGCTCTTTTAAAATATCAAAGGCTTAAAGGTCTACCGATAGAATTGCATGAAGTAGGAATATGTTCAATGAAGTGTTCACCTTCGAATAATGCAAAATCATCACCATTCAGCCATTGTTTTAAATCCTTCCAAAATATATCTATTTTACGCCCATTTTTTTATCCCAACGAGACTTTATTAGCCGTGTATTTTTGTTTGTTTGCAAGTCCATATAGAATTGTAGAAAAAAAACGACATCGGGACTTAGGAGCTTCTTTCCAACAAGTTGGAAGTACTGTGTACGAGATGGCATTTGTCAGCTGTATTGACGACTGGCATCAACCAGCATCCAAAAACGTCACTTTTGACTTCTCTGAACAAATTATTTATCGATAACATATGTGACCCGGCCTATGAAAAGGTGGCTTATGACTCAAAAAATTATTTTTCATTTTTTTTTTTTGGTTAGGATAGATTTTGAGACGCTCTTTCACATGGCGAAAACCAGAAAGTCCTAACTTGCTTAGAAGTGTACTAACAATGTAGTTAATTGCGCAAAAGACCAACGGAAACAATTACACCAACGGGATAACGAAAAAAAGCCGGCTCGATAGTGATGATAGCTGATAACATTCTCAAACTCACTTCAGTATTACCGATACGAAAATCCGAAAGTAGCAACGTGAAGCAATAAACTAACATAATATTTGGAGCAAAAGCAACACTGCATCTCACTTGGTGCCCTTGAACAACGAGTGACACTGGGCATTGGGAAGGAAGGAGAACAACTACCGAGAAACTGACGAAATGCATTGTTTATCTTAAACAGCTGATTTATCGAAATTTTGTTTTTGAGTCATAAGCCACCTTTTCATAGACCGGGTCACATATAGATAATATTGTTTTGGCATCGCCGTTTTTATCAGGACTTAGGTTAAGTCTCAAAAATTATCTGGACTTAGGTAAGTCCGTCTAGACTTAAGTTAAAGTTAAATACAACAACATTTACATCTAAAGCGCTTAGTCCCGATGTCGTTTTTTTCTACAATTCCTTATGGACTTGCAAAAAAAAAACAAGCCTATTATTATAATAATTTATTAAGAGATACTTAAAAGTAACCGGGCCTATTGCACCAACTACATATTACAAGTACAAATTTGTGCTTAAAAAAAATTGCATATGAAAAAAACTCGATTTTTTACAAATTTGTTAAAAAAATGCTTGTAATCACAATTTTGTAAGATGGTGCAATAGGCCCCTGGTACTTAAAATTTTTTTTTATAGAGGTTAGATGCGAGGACTATCAGCTCTATAATTTAAAAGAAAATTAAATTTTATACTTAAGATTATATAATGTTGTGTTCATTTACTAATTCGATATTTTTTGAATTTCAAGTTTTGAGGATTTCATAGATATTTAAGCCTTTGGAGATGATGGAGTTTAATTGTTTTTTTTTTTTTTAATAAATGTTCTAAATTAAGTGTTACGTTGTAAGTGGAGCATACAGCGGGGTTTTGTTCGTTGAGAAGATGTTCGGGTGTGATTGTAGTGTGTCCAAGCCTTAGCGGAACAAAATTTGTTATCTTTGTTTTTAGGACGTTGGGGTATCGAGGATGAGATCTGTCGACATTGATTTCCTTGTAGTGCTGATGGTGTTGGCTCCAACCTTTTTAACTGTTTGGTTTTCAACGAGTTTTGTATAAAGTTAGTCGGGTTATGTTTAGTAAAGATGTAGTCTTACAGACTACAATATATACAATATACTGGGCCAAAAAAATTGACAATTTTTTTTTTGAAAGATATATCGAGAATATCATTCAGAATGACAAAAAAAAATTTTCGCAAAAGTTTGAGCCCTTAATATCAATTTTAAGAGGGCTATCATCGCTAATTTTGATTTTTAGTCATAATTTCATGTTTTGCGTCAGAACTGACAAAACATTGAAGTAAAAAAAATTCATTTTGACTTACTTTTATATAAAATTAAATTCCCTACAAAAAAGGTCTAATTGAAAATTTTCGTCAGACAAGCCGTTTTTGAGTAATTAAGCTTAATAAATTGTTATTTTTCGTTAGTTACAAAATTCCAAATTAAAAAAGTAAAATCGAAGAAAAATAACAATTTATTAAGCTTAATTACTCAAAAACGGCTTGTCTGACGAAAATTTTCAATTAGACCTTTTTTGTAGGGAATTTAATTTTATATAAAAGTAAGTCAAAATGTTTTCAATGTTTTGTCAGTTCTGACGCAAAACATGAAATTATGACTAAAAATCAAAATTAGCGATGATAGCCCTCTTAAAATTGATATTAAGGGCTCAAACTTTTGCGAAAATTTTTTTTTGTCATTCTGAATGATATTCTCGATATATCTTTCAAAAAAAAAAATAGTCAATTTTTTTGGCCCAGTCTAATATACATACATAATAACAATCTTTGAATACTTAAGTACTAACCACCAATATGTAAAAAAGATAATAATTTTTTCTTAAAGCAATCTCTACTTAAGTACATATTAAAATCAAGAACGTTACAAACTGAGTTTGCCTGCCTTAAACAACGTGTTATAGGCTCATTGTTACCATAATTAACTCTATGACAAGGTGGCTGAAAAAGAAACTGAGGACGAAGTTCACGAATAGGTGGATAAAAACATACCGATGCAAGCAAAAAAGGGCAATTAATTTTATAGTTAATGATGTCTCTAACAAACATTATCTCAAAATATGATCTTTTAGTTTCTAAAGATTGGATCCCTAATAAAAAACATCTTGACTTAGATGAGGGTATATCAATATTCCAACCCAAAGTTCTCATCGACATTCTTGTAAAGCGTTTTTTGAACCTTTCAATACGAATAGAATGAACAGCATAGAAAGTATACGGGTGTATCCTTAGTTGATCTTGCAGCACAGTCTGCTTCTTCGTTGCCGCGTATACCAGTATGACCGGGAACCCACATTAGTTGATAATTGGGATTTTAATAAGATGATTCCTGATTTCACATACAGTAGTCCCTCGATAATGTGAATTACCGATAATGTGATTTTCTCTAAAATGTGAACCGCCAAAACTTTACATTGTTATCTCTATAATTTGAACTTGCGAAATTTTTGAACACTAAAATGTGAATTTCTTTTTGTAAAAGTTTTTATATTTTCCTTTTTTCTCTTGTTAGTTTTGCATGCGATATAAGGGACTAATTAACTGTTATTTATCTGGATATATTTAAATGTTTTGAATGCAGCTGTAGTCAAGAGAGCGTCTCCTGCAAGTTGTGTAGGTAAACTTTACATTGTTATGCTTTTTGTAATGATGTTTTTTTTCTGTTTGTATAATGACACCTAAACGAAAAGTGCATGAAATATGCAGTTTCTAGCATGTTACGTTTATCCTGCCCATGCTAATTTTTTGACTTTGTGCTCAATTTTCTCCAGAAAATGCGTAATGAACATACCGTTTAACTTTTTTTTTTTTTTGAATAATCAAACTCAATGACAAATTTGCGGAAAAATTCAAAGATTTTATGATACTTGGGAAAACCTGAAACATAAAATTGAATTTGGAAAAACCTGCAGTAGGTAAAAAAAAGGGTTTTTCTTATTTTGGACAATAATCAGCCTTATTATGAGTTTCACCCGAACAACATTCCAACCGGAAAATTTGACATTTCACTTTTCGCCTATTGTGAGTTTCACCCGAAAAATTATTCATGTTCGAAAAATTCCCCTTATTATGAACAATCATTTCGGGCGGAATGATATGCCATTGACAGCTATAATTTTCACTTATTTTTATAAGGCGAACGAGAGCACAATAAGGCGGAAAATGTAATTTGTTTGTTTATTTTTTTAAGATAAGAAAATTTAAAATTCATGTTTTTTGTTATAATGCAGGAGCAAAACAATAAAAAAGACCAAAGCGATATGCTGCTTAATAGAATGCAGGAGAATCCTGAAATTGCCAAGGGCTTCTCTTAAAGAAAATCGGGAGAAAGTGGCCGAATTTTGGAAGAAGTGAAGAGTGAGTTTGAGTGAAAAAGAGTAAGAATAAGGCTAAAAGAGGATTCTGCCAAACCAACATCGTGGTCCTTGCCAACTCCTTTTTGGTAGCCACCCTCTGCCTGTAGTACTGATAAAATCTGGAAAAAATAATAAGGATTAATTCCTTTTCACACTCACGCATCTCCAAAGGATTAGAGTGATCGCTCAAATTCCTTCCAAGTGCCCGCTCCTCAAACATTTGTTCTTCCTCAGACAAGATACGTAGCGCTATGCTATGCTATGCTATATTTATGATAATTATCCTTTCTTTATTATAAAATAACAATATAATTATTGTATATCCTGAAATTCTTATTTAACAATTGTCAAAACAAACATATGTTTGTTCAAACTCACAAGAAGGTCTGTTCATTTTCCGAACGCGATAAATCCGTTGTCTAAAATTAGGTATGCAAATTATTAATTTCAGATAATCCAATTAAAAATTGGGAGCCACAATAAGTGGCACTACTAGCGTAGACACAATTTTATCTCTATTGCAAGTAATTTCGACAAATAAGTGATGCCCCAAATTCAGTTATAGCACTATTTTAGTTATCAGAGAACTTGGAGGTTGCATTTCATTCTGTTTCCATTACAGTGGAGAGAGAATTTATTGTGGGCCTCATTTTTCTGAACGTGACTATTTTTCGAACTGTCACTCCTGATTCGAAGTGAAATTTTTATTCGGGCGAAACTCATAATAGCTTTTAAAATTTCGGGGGAACAAAAATGTTTCGGGGGAAATGTTTTCCGGGCGAAACTCACAATAAGGCTGAATAAGTGGTTTTCCAAGAATTTTGCAATGTTTTTTTTGAAATACTCGTACAAAGCGGCGCAAAAACTCCTCCATATTGCGATTAAACAACGCCAAACCTTCCTGTGAAGTTGTTACACGATTGCGTTTGTGGTCGACTGTGAGCAAACGCGGCACCCATCTTGCGGAAAGCTTTCTCATGCCCAAGTGATCATTCAAAATTGAAACCACTGAGCCATGCGAGATCCCTACGGCTTCCACAATCTCTCGCACTTTCAATCTTCGGTCGGCCAACACCATATCGTGAATTTTTTCGATTATTTCGGGTGTAGAGACCTCAACTGGGCGTCCAGGACGTTCGGCATCTTCAGTGCTTGTACGGCCACAACGAAATTCAGTAAACCACTTTTTTACCATTGAAATCGATGGTGCAGAGTCCCCATAGTATTTATCAAGCTTAGCCTTGGTCTCGGTAATGGTTTTTTTTTCGCAAGAAATAATGCTTAATAAGCACACGAAATTCACTTTTTTCCATTTTCTCCTCAAATTAGTGAGTAGTCTGATAAAAATAGCTGTCAAACACAAACTAACTGACGCAGCAAGTTTAAAGGAGTCAACTGACAGATGCCTGTTGACAGGAGCAGTGTTGCTGTTTCAGTAAAGAGGTCAGAAATTCAAAAAGTCACGGACTTATTGACCCGCCCTCGTATTTTCTTTTTGTTATTGGTTGTTTTGATTTGCGCTTCAATTATTTCTTCTTATCCTGGCAAGATACCTAACACTTACATACCTACCTTAATTACAGCAATCGGAAGTGCTCCATATAAATTAAACATTTTCTCAGAAAGTGGGCGGATACCACGCCCCCTGAATGGAAAACCTCAATTTTTATTTTTGGTCCTTTATATGCAATTTGAGCCCTACCGTTCTACCAAATTTCATTGTTCTACTGCAATCGGAAGTATGCCATATATAATTTACATCAGTTCCGAGGAAGTGGGCGGATACCACGCCCCTGAATGGAAAACCGTTAATTTTATATTTTTGTCTTTGTATGCAATTTAAGCCCTACCAGTTTACCAAATTTCATCGTTTTACAGCAGTCGAAAGTGCTCCATTCAACCAACACCAATTCGGAGAAAGTAGGCGGATACCACGCCCCCTGAAAGGAAAACCTTGGTGTTTATTTTTGGTTCTTCATATGCAATATAAGCCCTACCGGTTCACTAAATTTCATCGTTTTACAGCAGTCGGAAGTGCTCCATTCAACCAACACCAATTCGGAAAAAGTGGGCGGATACCACGACCCCTGAATGGAAAATTTCAAATTTTCGATTTTTTCCTCTGCTTGCATGACAAGACCTACCATTGTGCAAAATTACGAGATTCTACGATGTCGGGAAGTGCTCCATAATTTTGATGATCTGTCAGTCAGTCAGTCAGTTACGGTTTTTGTGATTTTTGAGGCCTTATATCTCAGGAACGGCTTATGCTAGAAAATTGATATTTGGTGAGGCGTCTGTGCCTGACTAGCTTAGCATATATTCGGAGTTTTAAGTTTCTGACTTTATTGGTACTGAAGATAGGAAGGGGTCAAAAATCGCCTGAGTTTGTTCCTGTAAATAGGGTGTAGTGCCAGAACTTGGCTGGGCACTACCGTGCCCTTTGATAGTATTGTAAAATGTATAATAGTATCAAATGAGAACAAGTAGAGTGCAAATGAATGAAACCATTGGTTGCCTTTAGGTAGAATATAGAAGAAAATATTGTTGTTTGTTATAGAAAGAAGTAAGTAAGTAAGAAAGGAGTAGTAAAGTAAGAAATATTTTTGCGAAAGAAAGAAGAAAGCAATATTTGTGCTGGGTTCCGAAATGAATATCTTAATATTAGGGTATCTATGATATTAGTATTAGTAATATTGAATATTTTCAAATATTAGTAATATCTTAGTGAATACTAATATATCAGTCACATCCCTAGATACAACGGTCGCGTTGGGCTGTACAACTTTTTGCGAAGAATTACAACAACAATTCTTTAAAGAAAGTCAGTGGTTTGCTCTTTTTTAAGTGGCATTTTTACCAACGTAGTGTAGTGAGGGTGCATCAGGCGCCACTGCTTTGGAAAAAGCTCTCCCATAAGGCCTGTACTGACAATTTTTGTTGAACAGAGTATAGTAATTATTTGCATACATCTATCTTTTAAACCCTATTATGATTCATAATCGACAACGTCAATCAAGTGCTAGGATTTGTCAAATGCAAAGGAGTTTAATGACATTGATACCATTGTTCAATTCCTTTCAGTGCTTAAGTATTGTTGTACAGTTTAGAGTCGTTATTATTCTAATGCATCTACACAAATTGAAAGGACTCAAAACAAAATTTAGTAGATATGTTCCTTTTTTAAAAATTGAAATGGAATATTCCTCCACCTTCCTATGAAACCAACTGCGTATTATTCAGAAAGAAAACGTTAGAAACTCGACGGAAGTATTTTTCTGGTATGCTCGTAAGAGACGCTTTAACTGGCCAAATGCCATGCACCCTTCTCAAAAAATATTTTTTTTTTAAGGAGATATCTACCTACAATTGATGAAAATGAATAAATATATATATTTTTTTGCAACTTGACAGGTCTCTGAGCGTCGAAAAAAATTAAATCGTATTTAAAATTGTATTTTCGTTTTAGGTACATTGAAATATTTCGAAGTTCATTAGCCGAGACCCGACGTCAGACAAATAATCGTCCAGTACCTTATGACATCAAAGATCGAGGAGGTTTTCGTAACAATCGTGATGAGTTTGGTGGAAACCTTAACAATACGCGTGATTCAGGTAATTAAATTAAATCGTCATAATAATTTAAACATTTCTTCAAGTATATGAGATTTCAATGATGTTTTTAAAGGCTTAAAGAAAAAGCATTTCCTCAAAATACCTACCATTATAAGAAAAACTTTAATTTATAACTAATATTTAAATTATATTAAAATATAAAAAATATTGGTAAATATGAAGCAGTTCAAACAAGCTAGAAAGACCTTTATTAAGGCAAAATATACTAAAATATCAATGTTATTTTTGGTCCTTTTATAAAAATGTTTGAAATACTACCCCTATTCAATGACACTTTATGTCCGCTTACAAGAAAAAGCCAATTTTCTTGCACCACAGTTTGCTGTTAATTCGATGCTTCTAGAAAAGTGTCATGACTTTTTGTACTTGAGCGTAAGCGGTCTTATGGGACAAATCTTCTTTCGCACTCGTACAGTTGCAAGATTACTAAAACAAAAAAAAAACAAAATGCATAAAGACTAAAAGTGGGTCTCGCAATTCTTTCTGTTCACCTACAGACTAAACGGCTCTGCCGATTTCCCTTACAGTTACAAGATATCATTTTTAATTTTTTCTCCCCACCTGCCATACGAATTTTTTTCGAAATTTATATAAATATTTTTTTTTCGAAAGATTTAAAAACTAAAAATACAATAAAATTTCATTTAGTTAAAGCTAGATAATGGTTGAAAAAAATGTTCCGAAAAGTGGTTATTTTTTGTATCCCCTTGGACCTATTTTTTTAGTTTTTGATTTTCTCAAAAATAGTACAACCGATTGTGATAATTTTTTTTGTTGCTAAGGCTCCCCAAGAACTTGAATAGAATTGGGTATTCAAATTTTCAAAAAAAAAAAAAAATGTTGGATTTTACAAAAAAAATTAAATTTTTTTTTTTAGACTCAATATTTCGGAAATCACATGCTAGATTTTTTTAAAACTTGATTACTAAAAGTTTTTCAATATAATCCCCAAGAAAAACAATTATTTTACCTAAAAATAAAGGTACCTACCACCATACAAATGTTAAAAAATGGTTTTCAAAAATCCTATTTTTCTAAAATTATGTTTGTCCTTAAGTGGGCTCAAGGTCAATTTTTGTAATTTTTTACTTGTTTGTGACGTTCCGATTGTGATAATTTTTTTTGTTGCTAAGGCTCCCCAAGAACTTGAATAGAATTGGGTATTCAAATTTTCAAAAAAAAAAAATGTTTTGGATTTTACAAAAAAAATTAAATTTTTTTTTTTAGACTCAATATTTCGGAAATCACATGCTAGATTTTTTTAAAACTTGATTACTAAAAGTTTTTCAATATAATCCCCAAGATGTGAGAAAAACAATTATTTTACCTAAAAATAAAGGTACCTACCACCATACAAATGTTAAAAAATGGTTTTCAAAAATCCTATTTTTCTAAAATTATGTTTGTCCTTAAGTGGGCTCAAGGTCAATTTTTGTAATTTTTTACTTGTTTGTGACGTTTCGAATGTGATAAAACCCTTCTTCAGACCTATTTATTATAAAATTTTAATTGAAAAACTACACATTATATATGTACATCAAAATTTAAAATGATATACTTACAACTTTAATAAATAAAAATATTTTTTATTTGTTTGTTTGTTCTTTATATCCGTGGTGTTTTTTGTTTTTTTTTTTTTAAATCTTTATAAGTCTATCACAATCTGAGCGTCTATTAATATTATTTTCGGTTCTAATAATAAGCAACATTTCTAGTAACATTCTTTTACTGTAATTCTTTTCTGATTGTAAAGTTGTAACGTTTTTGAAATCAGGGCGATGATTTTCCTCTATGCAATGTAGAGCTAGTGCAGTCTTTTGTGTACTACCATTATTTATATCAGATTTATGACCTGATATACTATTTCTAAGTTTTTGCATTGATGTTCCTACATAGATTGATGGGCATGATGTTGATCCATCACCTACACATTTAATCTTGTACACTATATTTGATTATTCTTCGTTTTCTAATTTATCTTTTAATTTTGAGAAAACTTAATTCCTAAGAGTATTTGCTGATTTAAAACAAGATATACGAGTATTGGTATCCTTCAAACACCCTACACATACTTACACATATTTGTTGCTTCTTGTTGCTGGCGACACCAAAATTACAAGCTACAAGGAAAAGATACTAAATTGTAAGCTTTCCTAAGTTTTTAAATCATGAATATCTTGGCTCCCGTTTGTCGTAATGGACTAATTTTTTTTTAATTTTAAATAAAATAGCAGGACTATAAAACAAAAATTAAAAACTGAAAAATATTTACCGTGAAATACAGTTTTTTTCTCTCATAACTATAAAAAAAAGGTATTAAAAACAAGAAAAAAAACGTTGAAACCAACGGTAACTTTTTATGTTTTTGCTTAAACATATTCAATAAAATGTTTTTGGATGATCTGTTGCAACACAACACCTACCTGGAGGAATAATTTTCAATGAATTTTCGATAAAGGGTTTTATGTTCGCAGATGACATTGTTCTGTTAGCTGAAACACAACATGATTCAGCTCATGATAAATAGGCTTGAAGAGTACTGCAAGCAATGGAATTTTCATATCAATCCATCCAAATCAAAAATTATGGTATTCCGCAATAATACAGGTCGATACACAAGGGACGAAAAATGGTTTTTGAGCTCGGCTTCTCTGGAAGTTGTCAAACAATATCGTTACCTTGGCATAATGCTCACTCCAAAAATAACTTACACTTCTCACCTTCAACGGAAACTAAAAGAGGCAAAAAAAGCACTTACTCGTAGTTGCACTTGGAAAAATGTTATAGGTCGGAATGATGTTTCAAGTAAAGCCAAATGTAAACTCTTCCAAGCAACGGCTAAAACAAAAATGTGCTACGGAAGTCAAGTATGGGGCTACGATGAAGTAGAAAAGTTACAAAGATACTTTATAAAACATCTTTTCAGGCTACCAAGTAACTCACCCACCTACATGATCTATATTTATTTATTTAAGTAATGGATTCATTTCAAATATATCCTTAAAGTTATGCAACTTCCTGAACACCGCCTGGCAAAGTTAGTGCTCTTATATCTTTTAAGAAGAAAAACAGGCTTCTTTGTGCAATGGCAACGGCTAAGCCAGGAACTTGGAGTAGAGTTGTCTCTGACAGGGTAGAATCATTCCACATGGAGCACAGCATTCGATAACATTATTCGAAAACTGGATGAAAAAATTCATGCTGGATTTCTAGAGCAAGCAGCTAGTTCATCGAGTCGCTTAGTGTATAGGGAACTTAACCACAGCTTATTGGAACGGAACTACTTCCACGAAGACTACAGCGCTTACGAAATTAGCATTATATTCAAGACTAGAGGCGAGTTATTGCTTCTGAACTTCATGCCACAGAGAAAATTTACCATCTCTTTGCACCCTTTGTAACCTACGGGAAAAGGAAGATGTTTTCCATCTAATAGTGAAGTGCCCAATTCTTTAGGAGACTCGAAGATATTATTGCAATCAATCCTTTTTCACAATGGAAGAAGTCATGGAGATTCTAAATGGGTCAAACTGGAAAACCCTTTGTAAATATATTTCTGATGCCCTTGCATATAGAAACCAATTTATTGAAGACTAGAGAAATTAAATTTTATTTTGCAAATCATTAATTAAAATTGCCTACTTTTGCTTAAAAAGTACAAACAAAAATATATATGCTTCATGCTATTTTGTGTTTCAAATCATTTAAAATTGACAACCAGCAATCCAATCGCCAATATACATATAATGGAATTATTTTGCTTCAAACCAACCGCACTCTAATTGAAGTTTTACCATAATTTTGTATCTTAAACTATATCAAGTAACTAAAACATAAAATGCGTGGGTGCGCTGACTTACCTATGTTCAATAATTTATTACTCTGCTTTCGTTCATCGTAGAGTGCTGATTTTTTTTAAATTGTAGGGAATTACAAGAACTTAAATAATCAAAAATAAAAATTTCATCGTTAAATGAGCTTTTTTCTTAATAATCACGAAAAAGTGATTTTTAAACAACAAAAAATTATTTTAACTTACTATAACTTTTTTTCATTTGTTTAAACAAATGTTTTTTTATAAGATGATAGATAATGTTATTAGGAATAAATACATGTTTAATTTTTGTTTGTAGGAGATAGTGGAGCCGAGATATTCACAAATGACACAAAACACATTTTTACCAATAACTTAGGTAAAAAAAGTTGTCATGTGGTGCAAATTTGGTTTTAAGCTTTTCTCATAAGCACCTATCGATCCATGAAAAAAAAAAATAGACCATGCCTCTGCGCGCAAGGTTAGGCCCTTTTTCATGACGCTTTGACTGGACTACTAGTCATTCGTTTGAACTTGTGCATTGTGAGAAGTCATTCTAGCAGCTGTAATTAAATCGAAAAATCGAACAAGTGTTCTAGTGAAATATTTCGCAGTGCTTTAATTTATATATGTATATACATATGTTTATTTTTTTTTTGCAATGGATTTAGCCCCCACAGATTTTTTAACGATATTAATGTAAAATTATTGTTCGATGTGATTATTTAAAATTTTGGTGAATATTTGAAAGTTGGTTGTAGTTTTAGAACAAAAAAATATTTTCCTTTTTTTCATCTAAAGTTCTACTTATGAACCTGTCATAACATGTCTTCGAATTATGTCTTATTTGTTAGTGTATCATGTTTTCTTGTAGAAACATTAATGAAAATCTGCAGAATTTTGCACTTTTAAGAATTTCGCTTCTCGAATGGGTTGGGGTCTTGACTTAAAAGAATTTTTTTTTTTTTTTTTTTTTTTTTTTTGCTATAGGTTCAGGGTCAAGTTATATTTTTATTACGAGGCGATCATTATTTGAATATATGAAGCAATCAATCTGCAAATTTGAGGGAATTCATTGCAAATCGTACTAAATGCCCAAACCATTGTAAGCCTATGTTGCAAAAGCGGATTTCATTTTTCATGTCTGATTTAAAAAAAAAAGATAGCAAAAATATTATAGAAAAGACGATAGGTTTCTTATTTCTAATAAGTCTTAGCTCGATTATTCTATCAGTTTCAAGAATTATTCTGGTATTGATAAAAAGTGTGGGTGATCGCCTTAGAAAAAGTTTCGACGAATCTTCGGAACGGACCAAATACCAAAAGACTGAAAATTTGAGACAAACACTCATCTGAAGAACTAACTTTTGCTGCTCAAATGAGTTTACAGTCTTTGGGTCAAGTTGAAGCATCCGAAGTTGTCACGGAAGTGAACACAAATTCACCCAAAAGAGCTGCCAAATACAGGTTGGCATACAAAAAATTTGAAGGCGCTAAAAAAAAAACAACCTTCTGGGAGAGAAGCTCTGTCGATGTTCGTTGAAGCCAAACCTACCAGACATCAATACAATGTAATAAGATTAAACTATAAGTCGAAGTTTCCATCCTATAAAAAAATCCAACTTTCCAAAAATGAGTGTTACCCACCCAAAGAACATATTAGTGTTACGGATACTGTTACTGAGATTAAATTGCAGACTTCACTTAATCACACACTCAATCGACTATTAGATGCTCAAAAAGAAGTTTTCGAAGCCCAACAAACGGATTAAAAATAAAATTTGGTGGTGCAACAGCTCGGAGTGAACCAGGACCTAGTGACTTACAACTCTCAACCATTCCTGTGTGCGTGTTACCAGGATGTTACCGATTCCGAACGGCAAATGAGCAGCACTTTCCATGACAAGAGATACTCTTGGAGAATTTGTCAATTTCTCGCAAGAGGCAGTACAACCCTGAAAAAAACTTTGCAGCGGCTGAGAATCGAACTCGAGACCTTCCGCATGACAGTCCAACGCATTTACCATTATGCCAAGGGGTACTACCCAACAAACGGATACTTTTAATAATTTGAAGCTAATATGTAAGTGGGTCTTGGATGATTCGGCACAGTCAGAATACAAACAACACTTTTTCTGACCCAAATGCTAAAGACTCCAGTATCTTCATTGTATCCCTTGTACCTATACCTTTGTATATATAACCTTTAGTATTATCATGGGGCGTGATTTTGTATTGCGAACGCTAGCCTGGTGGTGGCGCAGAAATTAGCGCACGCTTTAACAGTGGAGAGTAGGTTAACATACAAAATAAGTAGTAAAAAAGAGAATATTTTATTATTAAATTTAGCAAAGACAAATCTAGCAATTGCAGTCCCTAGCCTCAAGATGTCGCCACAATCTTTCGTCTTCTTAATAGTACTATAAGTTTTATATACAAAGCCTATACGATTGCTCTCAAACAATCCAGGAGAGCAGCAGCAATTAATTATTTGGAAAAATGAAAGATCTCCATCAACACGATACGGCAGACCAATTAAGTTTATTTTTTAACATGAAACAACAGAATTAGTAGAAAACGAGGTTGAAATAATGCGCAACCAAATTGAAGAACTATAGCAAGTGACATATCACATGAATAACATCGAAATACATTTTACAATTGCTATGCTTTTTACAATGGTGGATGGAAAGATTTATAATGCCATAACAGACACCAAATCGACGCAAAGATGCTTTGTATGCGGACTCATAATAGACACTTCTCGACTAGAACTCGGATTATCTGTGCTCCATGCCTGGATATGGTTCTTCGAATGTTTGTTACACCTTAACCTTAGTTACAAACTACCTCTGATGAAGTGGCAAGCTCGTGAAGAGGAAGATAAGAAAATCATTGCTGACATAAAAAAAGAAATCCAAAGCAAATTTAAAACTGAGATGGGATTGGTAGTCGATTGCCCAAACCTGGCTTTGGAAGCGGTAGTGATGGGAATGCGACTAGGAGATTATTTAGCGATCCAGAAGTAGCAGCAAAGATTACTGGGTTGGATATTGAAGTTATCAAACGGTTTAAAGTGATATTGCAACCAAAAGCTAGTACAAATTAATGTGGACAAGTTCCAAAAATATGCTATGGAGACTGCAAGACTGTTTGTGGAAAAATATAATTAGTACCCAATGCCACCTTCAATCCACAAAGTTTTAATTCATGGCCCAGCTATAATAGAACATGCTTTATTGCCAATAGGTCAATTAAGTGAGGAAGCGCATGAGACACGAAATAAAGAATTTAAAAAATACAGAAAATTTCTCTCGTAAGATATCGCGTGTCAAGCTAACGAAGATATTTTGAACTCTCTTTTGATTTCTTCGGACCCATTAATAACAAGTTTGCGAAAACTGCCTCAAAAACGTGCAAATAATATTGATAAGGATGTTCTTGAATTATTGAAGGCACCTGACTACCCATTTACTTCGGATACTTTTTTTTTTTTCATATAACTTTATTTCATACAACCAAAACTTTATAAGCTAACATTTTTCTTAAGTCTAATTAGAAACTTTCAGTTACAAAATATATGCTTACTATGATTAGGAAAATGAAATAGTTAGGGGCATTCAATTACCAAAAGGTAAGAGTCGAATGCACCATTAATTGAAAAAATTCATTAGTTATAATATTGATGGGGATCAATATAAATATAGATTTAAATAAATAAATAAAAAAATGTTTAGTATATTATAAACAAAAATATATATGTACAATATTAGTGCAGTTTAAAAGATAATCGAAAAGAGTAAATCAAATAATTATATTCATAAATGTGTTTATTTCAGTGTGGTTAAAAGTAAATAACAACGATTTAATATTTTTTTAAGAAAACCGATTGTACTCTCTCACATCTTAAGCTTTCAGGCAAACTATTAAACAAGCGAGGTGCGGTTACATTATAGAAAAGAGAAAAGTGTGTTTTTTTAAAAATGGGTATAGTTACAAGATTTCGGTTGTTCACCCGTAAATTATAAGAATCATACAGTCTCGAAGCCGAATACCCAGAACATACAAAAAATGTTTTTAGGACTTTGTGAAAGTATAAATGCTTTAGTGGCAGAATCTCAAGGCTTTTAAACAACTCAAAGCTATGCGTTCTACGACTAACCTTACACAAAATACGAATTGCATGCTTTTGTTTGATGAGCAGGGGCTCAATTTTATTAAAATGAGTACCACCCCAACAAGTCAACCCATATTGCAGCCTGGATTTGAATAAACCATTATAAACTAATTTTAGGATAGGTTGACTACAATAAAGGCTGAGATGGTAGATATGTCTTATGACGATATTTAAGTATTGTGTTAAACTAGTTGTATGAATTTTCCAATTCAACCTATTGTCTAAAAGGATACCTAAATACTTAAAACTGTCAACCCGCTCAATGTTAAAGCAGCCAATGCAACAATTTTTATCAGAGCTATATGTTTCTGTGTCAAAATAATGCTCACAAAAATTTTTCAAATGATACTTAGAACAATTAGGTGCATGATATCTCAGTACCACATCATCGCAGATAGAACCCGAAAGGTTAAATATCATGAATTTAGTTTTTGCACTAATAATTAATTTATGATGAAAGAACCATTGACGAAGTATCTCTAAGTCATTATTGATATCAACAAATAAATTAAAGTAGTTTTTAGACGAGTATGATAAAGCAGTGTCGTCAGCAAAGGCTGTTATTTTGCCTTTGAACTTTTGCACAAAAAGCGAATTCACAAAAACTAAAAATAGTATTGGGCCCAAAACTGAACCTTGTGGAACACCTAAAATTAGTCTACTTTCCGTACTAAAAGAGTCCTTAATCTTTACTTTTTGCTTACGGTTATTTAAGTACGAACCAAACCAATCATTAACAAACCCACGAAATCCCGCTTTATAAAGCTTTTCCAGTAACAATGCATGGTCCACCATATCAAATGCCTTAGTTATATCAATAAATAAGGAAGCCGGAATGTCAGATTCATTTAAGCCTGCATAGATTTCACCACAAAGTTTTAGGACTGCATTTTCAGTTGATCTTCCTTTTCTAAATCGAAGTTGCGAATTACTAAAAAGATTAGTTTTCAGCTACGTCAGTAAATATAAGTTCAGATGATTCTTCCGATTCAGAATAATCATATTGTTATGGACTTTGTTCTTAAAATCACTATATTTTGCATTAAAACATAAAATATTATTATTTAAATACTAGACATGTGCTTTTAATTCATTTTCCAAATGCCTTAAAATAATTATAATGTCTGCCAAGAATTCATGCATTTGGCCCCTGTGTGCGGCGCCTATAACTTTGATATTTTTTTTTTTTCAATTAATGTTTACGATCTTTAATTTAATAAAAAGAAATTAAAATATTATTGCTTGTACTCACCATTGAACCATTTTTTTTAAATTTTGAATTACTCATTATCGACATAACGAATTTTAATGACATTTTTTTTGCTTCTAAAAACTTTAAAAAACATTGCATTTCAAATTTTTTTTTGAATTTTGAAAAAACAAAAAAAAAAATCATTTTTTTTTGGAATATTAGATATCTCAAAAACGGCTAAATATTTTTGTTTGGAAGTTTAATTTTCGTTCGTACAATAATAACAACTTAAAGTTGGCGTACCAAATTTTTTTCTTAAAAATGTTTTAATAATGTTGTATATAAAAGCTTATGTTTTTAAGAAACCACTACATACATCGACTTACAATTTGTGTTCTAGCATAAATTCATATTTGCATAGCATTCTGTTTTTGTCTTACTACTAAAAGAATTTAAAAAAAAATATGATAATTTTATCCTTACAAACAGTTTTCTCTAATAACATTCCTTTTTAAAATTCCTAGTCTATTACATAGGAGCAAGTTCGTGCGACCCAGTGGTGCATTTTATTTGCAAGGTCATGGGAACATAGATAATTAATCAGCTCATGAAATATTTTGAAGAATGAAAGCTTTTCATGATGGTTTATTTCACCGAACTTGGCACAAATCTTAATATTGTTTTGGAAATAAAGATTATCGCACTTGAAATTTGAAAAGCATTTGGTAGAATTAGGCATCAAGCTCTTATCGAAAATGCGTTGAACTGAACCGCTCAGTAAAAGTTTTATTGGATTGTTTACAAACTTTCGGTTTGTAGCGAGTACCTCCAAAAAAAAGTATTTTCTAGACTAATTTTTACTCTCTGAACACGAAAATGGCACTCATTTATTTTTCCAAAGAAGCGTTTTCGAGATATGAGCAAAAAACCAGTTTTTTTGCTCCTTTTCCATGTATAAGCCTAATTCTCAATAATGGCCGGACTAATAACATACCTGCTTTATATTTTTGAACAGATATTTTTTTTTGTGTTTCCAACAATATACGACTTGTGTAAATCGGCCCAACAATCATCAAGAAAAAGCCGTTCAAAGTTTCAAAAACCACAATTTTTCGCCGTTTTTAGAAAATCGCTTGTTTTAAGTCATTCCGTAAGGATAGACAAAAAAATATTTAAAATACTTTTAAGATCTCAGGTGGAAGACATTGTTTTTACAAAGCTAAAACACACAAGATCAATGAAATCGAATAATAAATGTAGTTATGAAACAGTACGTGTAGGCAGACCATTTCAGTATTTTTTCTTTTTTTCATAATTTTTATTGAAAATACAGTGAACATTGGAAAACGTGAACCCCCCAAAACGTGAACACTATAATTTTTACATTGACTGCTCTAAAACGTGAACAAATCAAAAAGCTCTTAAACGTGAACAGAAATTTTGTCAAGATTTCTATATAAAAATGCACTGAATTAATTTTTTAAAACTTCGGAAAGCCCCAAAATATTGACAATGCGTAATATGAAATATTTAAAAAGGCTTTGGAATGGTGTTCAGATGAAGGCATTGACCAAAGCGACATAAACGCCTAAGAGAAATTGTAGTTGTTAAAATGTTGGCAAAAATAGAACAGACAAAAATTACAAATTTTGTTTGTTAAGAAAACTTTTATTTGTAAAACGTTCTAATTTAAAAATGAAATCTTATCAATTTTTTTAATAACCCGTACCAGTATGTGTAAAAATGTAAAAATATTCATAAATCTATACTCCTGCAAGCAAACAGAAGATAAAATGAAAGAAAATGTTTTATTTTAAGAACATTAGTAAGACAATACGGTAGGAATACTATTATAATCATAAAATGTTACATTCCAAAACATGAACAATCTCAAAAACATGAACACGCTCGGTTTTAATTAGTTCACGTTTTCCAATGTTCACTGTATGACGTATTACTTACACTTCTTCTTTTATGTGGCGCTGAATCATCGCGGAGCTGCATCCAGCAGTAGTCACTCATCATCCCTTGGTCCCAAAAGCCCTCATACCTCTTTTCCATGATTGCAAGGTTCTGGTGGAATCTTTGTTTTTGAAATAGTTATCTGCTAAATACTCACCAATAGCATGGAATGAATAGCATCTTTTTTTTCGATCAATTGACGATAGTTTGGACTTCTGTGGTTTCCCAAAAAACCATAAACTACGTCTTGAAAAGCATTCCATGCTCTTTTCTCGTGTTTTTTACTTGCGACTTATAGGTACTATAAGGCAAGTTATGCATTCGTAAAAAAAATCGAACTCGAGATTTTGATCAAAGCGAAGACTAAAAAAGTGGGTCTCGCAATTCTGTGTGTCTGTCTGTCGGTTCGACTACAGCATAAACGACTTGGCCGATTTTCTTTAAAGTTGGTAGATATCACTTTTATTTTTTTCCCCACAGGTTTTTTTTCTTTTTTTTTTAAGACCAAAAATAAAATATAAATAAATTTTGTAAATATTTTTTTTTTCTCAAAAACTGTTCGACAGATTTAAAAAAAAAGATACAAAAAAATTTCGTTTAGTTAAAGGTAGGTACTGGTTGAAAAAAATGTTCCGAAAAATGGTTATTGGGGGTACCCCCCAAGGAACCATTTTTTTTGCTTTTGATTTTCTCGAAAACGGTAGTACCGATTTTGATAATTTTTTTTTTTTTGCTTAAGCTCCTCAAAAAGATAAATACTCGTAGAATTGTTTATTCAAATTTTCAAAAAAAAATTTTGTTTGAATTTTTTAAAAAAAAATTTCAAATTTGAAAAATAAAAGTTTTTCAATATAATCTACAAGATGTATGAAAAAAAGTTTTATTTTACCTAAAAATAAAGGTACTCACCATACAAATGTTAAAAAATGGTTTTCGAAAATCGTACTTTTCTCGAAAACGGTGCCTAGAATTTAGATAAAATTTTTTTCTTTCAATTAATTTTAACGATCTTTAATTCAATAAAAAAATTTTGAAATTAAGATATTACAGCTGTTACCTACCATAGAACCATTTTTTTAAATTTTGAATTACTCATTACCGACATATAACGGATTTAAATGAAATTTTTTGCAGAGATGCTTCTAAAAAGTTTTAAAACTATTGCATTTCAAAACTTTAAAAAAAATATTTTTTGAATTTTGAAAAAAAAAAAAAAAAAATAATTTTTTTTTTGATAAATCTTTTAAATCTTTTAAAAATTTTTTATATAAAATCTTTTCTTTTTTAAGAAACCACTATAACGACTTATAATTTTTGTTCTTGCATAAATTCATATTTGCATTGCATTCTAGGGTGGAATCGCGTAAGGTGATAGTTGATTACTCGTATCAATTTGTTGATTGTCGTTTTGACCATCGCTCTCTCTATAATTCTTAATTAATATGATAGAGACAGCTATAGTCAAAAACGACAATCAACGAATTGATAGTCAACAACTTACGCGATTCCACCCCTGTTTTTGTCTCTTACTACTAAAAGAATTTAAAAAATTAATTTTATCTTTATGAACAGTTTTCTCTAATAACATTCGTATTTAAATTTTCTAGTCTATTACATAGGAGCAAGTTCGTGCATTTTTTTTTTTAGACAATTCAAAAATCCGGTGTCACTAAACAATTTTTTTTATCTGTGGACCAACGAATATACCCACCTTAATTTTTCGGTTGGCAGCTTGGGAATTTTTGTTTTGATATGTCAATCCTTTGTTTTCTTGATCTTTTGCAAACCCTTAGTTTCACAGTGAGAGTTTAAACTTAAGCTCTGCTGAACCTGAACTGAAGTTTAAATTTGAAGTGTAACTCGTCCGGTTTCACAGTCTTATCTGACTTTCAGTTCATTGAACGTGGTTTAAGTAAATTGTTTTCTCTGAATCAAAGAAAAAACAATCAAGGAAAGTTAGCTTTGTTTCAGTTGTGACCTGTGACAGGAAAACAAATTTCAAAATGAAATGAAATTGTATTTTCCAATGTTTGAAGGGGTCGTCAACTTGAAGTTTAAACGGCAGAATAGTGTCAGTTAACTCAAACTACAGAATGAATTCTGTTCAAGGACTATGAAACCAAATTTATTGTCGAACTGAAGTTTAAACCAGAAGTGGGGTTTAAACTTCCACGGTGAAACTGGGGGTAATGCCGAGTTTTATGTGCAATGGCAATACATTTTGTTTTTTAACTAGTGCTTTTTCAGCAACGTTGCTCTTTCCTACTGCATGATGTTCACGAGTGGCCAATTTCGTTGGATGAAATGTTTTTCATCTGCTCTGCTATCCCAAAAACACAGAAAACAGCAGTATTTTGTGTACCATCCTGCAGGCCAGTACGTGACTACTGCTGGATGCAGCTCAGCGAAGATTGAACGCCAGATAAAAGAAGAAGTGTAAGCAATACGTCATATTTTCAATAAAAATTATGAAAAAAAGAAAAAAACTGAAATGGTCTGCCTTCACGTACTGTTTCATAACTTCCACATTTATTATTCGATTTCTGATCTTGTGCGTTTTAGCTTTGTAAAAACAATATCTTCCACCAGAGATCTTAAAAGTATTTTAAATATTTTTTTGTTTGTTGGGCCGATTTACACAAGTCGTATACTTTTGGAAAGACAAACAAAATATGTGTTCAAAAACATAAAGTATATGTTAATTAATTCGGCCGTTATTGAGAATTAGGCTTCTACATGGAAAAGGAGCAAATAACCGGTTTTTTGCTCATATCTCGAAAACGCTTCTTTGGAAAAATAAATGAGTGCCATTTTCTTGTTCAGAGAGTCAAAATTAGTCTAGAAAATACTTTTTTTTGAGGTACTTTTTTTGCGTAAACTAGTGTAATTCATAAAATAAATGATTGTGTGTCGCAGGGCTTCATTTTATGTTCGGCATACTCGTTTGCCAATTTACGTTCTTGTTCTTCGGATGTAGATTTAGAACGAAAGCTTTTGATAAGCTCATTAAATTCCGATCTCTATAGAATTTTCAAAAACTCAGTAATGTTTTCTGTCGTTTAAGCGAAACTTGCATTGGCGGTATGTGCATCACAGACCACCATGTGTGGAATGACCAGATATTCGACGTCACCAAAAAACGCGTTTACCTTTCCTTGGACACGTTGCACGAAATTTTTGACTCCTTTTGATCCGGCTGTAATCTATAAGGCTTATATCTTATATTCGCCCAAAGCTCGAGTACAATTCTCATATGTGGGCAGTTTTGGCAGGTGCTCCAGATATCCAGTTGAGTAGATCCCAGTTTCGGACGTACCGTTGAATTCAGAAATTCTTTCTTTAGGCGCACTACACGAATGTGGAATGCCTTACCCGACTCATTATTTCCATCCCATTGTGATATTCAGACAATCAAAACTATTGTGCTCCTTTTAAAATCTCCCATCTTTCCTAAGCGGTTGCAAAGTGATCAAACATTTTAAGGAGACATAACCCTTTTAGTGCTCGCAAATTTGTATAATTTCTTCTTATTTCTTCAATTACAATTAGAAAATTAAAATAATGAACAAAATATTTTCTTGGAAATAAGAAAAAGAACACCATAAAATGTCGGAAGGTTTCAATATGTTTCAAAAGTACTATTTGAAAATGCCTTAATCTCCTTTTCTACCTTTGTAAGCAATTTATTTATTTTTTTTTTATAAAAATTGACAAATAATGGGGTGACTTTAGAATGCTATTTTAGTCAGTGGCTGGGTTTCCGAAGTCAACCTCTTAATTTTTCAATTTGATTCTTATTCAAATCTAATTAAAATGTTGGTATCGGCAACATTATTAAAAATAATATGGCACAAAATGTAACGGCGTACTGACAAACCCGAGAGATAAAACAGTCTCAGAAAATCTGGGACATTTAATATGATATCGATAAGAACATTTAAATCCGCCTTTCGGGCAATGTAGTTGGAATCTACACATCATTCAAGAATACTTGAAGAGATCAAAATTCCATTACCATGATAACCCTTAGCGATT
Organism: Philhelius festivus; assembly: GCA_963931855.1. NCBI lineage: Eukaryota > Metazoa > Arthropoda > Insecta > Diptera > Syrphidae > Philhelius > Philhelius festivus. The sequence goes on from OZ007555.1 coordinate 100,341,096, forward strand.
TAGTTTTATTAGACTATATGAAAAGAAAGATGTTGAAATATCTGGCAACCCTACAACACACATTATGAATTCAACTTTACATACTTACATGTACAATAATTTTTCTTTATTACTTTCAATATGAAATTAGTTTAGTTCTTTTCTGAAACTCATTAAATAAAGTTGTTACTTGAATTTAATATTAGTTAAAATTTCTTTTCATTTTAACCAACAAATGGTTATGGGCTCAGAGTTAGTTTTTTTTAATGATAAAATTTTAAAGTTGTATTAGTGATTATTAATTCAATTTGCGTATTAAGAAGATGAGTTCTTCACTCAACTAAATAGAACTAAATAGAGATTATTTTTGTTAAAAGTTATCAAGGTTGATTCTCATCGACTGTGTTGGTCCCAACGTTTCGACGGTGGTTGCCGTCTTCTTCTTCACTTTTGTACGTACATACCTCTCCTAATCATCTAATCTTCTTTCCGATGGAGCTTTATGCAAAAGTACAAAAGTGTTGTTTATGTCCCTAAGCTTTCCGAAAATTTTAAGGAGATAGTCGCTAAAAATAACATCGATGTCATCTTAGCCTATAAGTCAAACCAGACCATGGCTTCCCTCTTTACATGTTTAAAAAATGAGACGGAAAAGGATCGACGGACTGACGTACTCGTAGTATATAAAATAAACTGCAAAGGAAAATCAAACGAAGCATGTAACCTTTGCTACTTCGGAACGACCAAACAACTCCTTCGTCAAAGAATGGCGAATCACAAATCGGATATTCGTCCAAAAAATTCTGAGAAGACGGCACTGGCTTGCCACAGCGTTGAGACTGGTCACCAACTGGACTTTGAAGGGTTAGAAATCCTTGCCACAGAGAAACACTCATTGAAACTTTACACCCTAGAGACATTACACATAATTAACAACAAAAACAATATGAACCGCAAACAAGACACAAAATATTTCAGCTTCTTACTGCTCTCTAGTTTCGGAAAAAACAACCAGAATTCTGCACAGCTTGGACTAAAATTCTTCAGAAGTGTATAAATCAAAATATTTATTTTAAAAAAATGTATTTAAATTAAGAAATATTTTTGTTTTTATTTAAAATTGTATATATAAAAATATTTGTGTTTTTATTTAAAGTTGTATATTTAAAAATCACTACAACGATTTTCATGTAAGTTTGTATAATTTCCGCCCTACACTGTATCACTTATGTATAATAACTTTAATTTTTGTATACTAAATAAAGATCTCCCCTGAAGTAGACGGCAACCACCGTCGAAACGTTGGGAAAATAAAATGAAATAATCTTTCATTTATTAAACAATACGACCAACACAGCCGATGAGAATCAACCTTGATAACTCTTTAACAAATAAAAAAATTTATTTTCATGTCAAACAATGATAACTTTGAAGTTGAGAATCCGATGACTGTCAAAGAAGCACTCCAAAGGGAAAATGTAAATGAATGGCACGAATCAATGAAGTCAGAGTATGATTCTCTTATGTCAAAACAGACTTGGGAATTGGTAGATTTACCCCTGAATCGACGTACCATCCGATCGAAGTGGGTATTTAACCTGAAGCGAGACAAAAATGGTTCTTTAGAGCGCTAATAAAGACTTGTGGCCAAAGGTTGCAGCCAAAAACTCGGAGTCGATTATAGTGAAACATTTTCACCAGTTACGAGGTACTCGACTATACGTACTATTCTCGCTTTAGCTGTAAAGTACGACCTTATTGTTCACCAGATGGATGTAACTGCTGCGTACTTAAACGGTGATCTACGAGAAGAAATTTTTATGCAACAACCGAAAGGGTTCGTGGATGCCAATTTTCTGAATAAAGTGTGAAAACTTAAGGTATTATATGGTCTTAAGCAGGCAGGTCGCGAATGGAATGAGAAATTGCATTCTGTGCTTACGAAAATTGGTTTCATGCGGCTGCAAAACGACAATTTTTTTTTAATGTTTGAACACAGCGCGGGCGTGAAGTTAAGGAAGAGAAAGAAGGATAGGAAAGATTTGTGGCACGATGTTCTGAGACTGAAGGTTGTTGTCTCAGATATTTTATCTCCAGGGATGGCGGCTGAACTAAAGCGGAGAACTGCCGTGTCTTATTTCTATGTCCCTTATAATTCGCATTATTTTATTCGTTTTTCATCCTTGTTGGGCATACTAGTTTAACTCAATCACATGTTGTTAGTGTTATGCCTAAACAATATGTAATGAGTAAACCAGCAACCCATTGATGACAATTTTAGAAGGTTTTTAATGGAATTAAAACGACATAGACGACGGCAGGGATCGAACCTGTGATCATGAGGTTCACACATCCATCGCGCCACGGCCACCCCCAACTGCACATAATATACTAAAGAAAGATGGCGCGATCAAAATATTATTAGTGTATGTCGATGACATTTTGATAGCTTGTCCTTGCAACGAAACTCTTAGGTGGCATTCTAAATGGATCTATTTCATCACCATCAGTTTTGTGTCGTTTTCATTTTAATGTAAGCCTAAATAATTTAAGAAATCGAGTGCCGATTCGAACAAACTTTAGCCGATCAAACTATGGTTGTAGCAGTCCAATTAACCAGTTATAAACGTATATAATGATAATAATTTTCTTTTAAATTCTATAAATCAAAATGTCAAATCCAATAGTTTCAAAATTAGTTTTTTCTCACATTATTTAAATTCTTAATTTTGTGTTTGTAGTTGTATCACTAATGTTTAACTTATCTTTATAAATTTGAATGTATTACATAAATCATTTATTTAGTTATAAGTTTTTGTTTGTTAACTAAGCGTTAGTATTTAGCGTAAATAAATAAATAAATGCCTAAAGAGACAGATCAAACTAGTGTTCGATGTGGAAGACAAAGGTGAAGTTGATTTTTTTTTTTTTGGGAATGGAAGTTGAGCGTAATATTGGTTCAAAAACTATCAGCATTTCTCAAAAACAATTCATTATCGACCTTTTGTAAAAATACAGCATGATGGAATCGAGAAAATGTAGCACTCCAATTGATCCAGGACTGAAGTTAAAAAAATATACCAGCTTCGACAAGTGTGTAAAGGTAGATTCAAAGTCCTATCAATCTTTAATTGAACCCTTGATGTATCTATCAATATCTACAAGACCAGATTTATTGCATAGTGTTTGCAAGCTTGCACAGTTCAACAGCAAAGCATGTCCTAAAATATTTAAGAAAAACAATGGATCTAAAAATTGTTTATAAGAAGACGGGTAAGCCTCTGGAGGGATATGCAGACGCAGACTGGGCTGCTGGTTCTGATGACAGGCGTTCTTACACAGGGTATGTGTTTTACATTGCTGGAGCAGCGGTGGTTTGGGAATCGCGTAAGCAGACCTGGTGGCTTTAAGCTCCACCGAAGCCTTCGGCAGCAAAGGAGGCTGTTTATCTTAGAAGTTTATTAGATGAGCTTGGTCTTCATAAAACATAAAAACGCCAGACGCAAACATATTGATATCAGAGTTCACTACGTTCGAGAAGTATTCCAGAAGCGGCAGATAGACTTGAAATATGTTTCAACTGATGATATGTCCGCTGAAGTTTTAATAAAAAAATTGCAAGAATGTAAACACTAAATTATTCGGAATTTTAAGTTTCTGACTTTATTAGTACTGAAGATATGAAGGGGTCAAAAATCGCCTGAGTTTGTTTCTGTAAAAAGGGTGTAGTGCCAGAACTTGGCTGGGCACTACCGTGTCCTTTGATAAATTAACGACATGGCTGATAAAAAAAGAGTAAGGAACCCAAACTTTTCATCAAAAGAAAAGCGGACGCTTTTAGAATGTCCTTTTGATGAAAAGAATATAATTGAAAACATGAAAAAGAAGCGGCTTAGGAACGTATAACCGCAAACTTCAACTGCCATTCAGATTCAGCGAGCTAGAGAACCGCTGAAGCACTAAAGAAATTTTACCAGTCGGACAAAGGAAATACGGAAAGTAGCGGCGGATGAGAAAATGTCGATAATTCAAACTGGAAGTGGCAAGCCGGAACATATGGGTGATGAAAATTTTGACCTCGCCATAGCTATTATGAATAAAAAAAACCATAACTGGATTTGAAAACATTTTTGATGGGGATGGTGCTGAGTGTTTGGAAGATTAAGCCGATATGATTACAAACATACGAGTAGTATGATCAATTGTTTATAATATTTTTGCTTTCACACATCTACATAATATACCATTTTATAAATTTACAGCACGAAGAAAGACCAAAAGAAACAAGACTGAGGAAAATATAAACCCACTCAATTAAGAAATCCGGTCCATCCAAAATTAAAAACAACGCAGGCTCACATATCCGATGAGCAGGAGGCTACATCGTTTGAAAACATTGATGAAAATAATGTCATCAAAACAAACATCGCTATGTCGATCTACATCGACAAAAGAGAACGAAATCAAATGGTGTGGAAGGCGCAGACCGGTTGCTTCAACGTTGCCTAGCACCAAAATTACGGAGCAATATTCGCAGCTATCTGCAATAAAAATTGAGCTTGCGAAGCTTCAATACGATACCCAAAAAGAGGAAGCTATTCAAAAAAAATATTCCAGTTTTATTGAACATGAGTTGAGAAAAAAGTGGACATTGAATTCAAAACCGAAGTTCTTAAAAAAGTAAAAAGTGATTCCTTCACAATTTTTGAAGCGTGCAATGTGCTGAAGGATTCGGGAAACCTTTATCCTTAATTTGTTAGTAATGATTAAGGTTTCCCAAAAATGTATTCGTTCTATAATTGTGAGGCATTTTTACTTTTTTAAGATATTCGGTTTTTATTTCAATGATGAAATGAAATTACTTTTTTTTGAAACTCATCTTCAAAAGAATTGGAATACTAAGGATTCTTTCTGTTTGGTTTTTTTGTTCTTCAATTGTCACGACTTAATTAGTTTATAGTAAACTAGTTCCTACTATATAATTAGAAATATGATTCATACTTTATTATTTTTATATTTTTCCATAAATGGATATTATAGTTTTTTGTTATGCATTGTATTTTATTTATTTTCGTTATGCATAGTTATAGTTTTCTTTATAAAGTTTAAAAGAAAGTATTTTATATTGTTTTCTTTCCACTTGTGTCTTTTCCCATGATTTTACAGCCTACCGAAATAGTTATTTATAAGGTCTTTGCGTTTTTGCATCCCTAAGTTTGGTGAAGCTTGACTTTGAGAATTATTAGGGCATGACATTTGTCCTAAGTTTATTGCATTCTGAAGGTCTTCTGGATCAAAATCTACGCTTTCAGGAGGTTCTAACGAGACACCATTTTTTCTAAATATGTTGTGCAAGACACATGTTGCCACAATAATTATAAAAGTTGTCTTCAATTGAAGACGACAACCGTACGCCAATACAGGAAATCGTTTTTTTAATATATTTTCTATAGGACCTCTTGTGCGTATCTGAGATTCGTTATAAAGTTGCTCGGCCGGGTCACGGGGGCTGAGCAGAGGTGTCATCAGATAGGTTTTTTGCGGATATGCGGAATCACCTTCGATTAATTATAATGAATATAATGTAATCAAATCATATAAAATAAAGTTATTACCCAAAATAACGCAATCTGTGAAATCTCGACTTTCCATCTTCGCTCTTATTCTACTAGCATTGAAAATTGTTGCATCATGAGCTGAACCAGGCCACCTTGCAACCACATCCGTAAACACCATTTTTGCTGTGCATATTCCCTGCACATTAATTGAAAAATAGCTTTTTCTATTCCTGAATATGGGGAGAGTACGATAACTTGGCCGCCAAGATTTGATAACGGGTTTTTGTAGAAGGATCAAAAACAAGCACTTTTTACTATGGGAGGGGGGGGTCTATCTCCCCCCGCTTAGGAGGTAGGGGCACTTTTAGAAAAAAATAATTTAAATTGAAAAAAAAAATATTAAAAAACAACGGCAACACCTACAATAAAGTGCTAAACTGCGTTTGAAAGCCAGAAGATTGTTCTATAATACTGCATTTAAATTAAATTACTCATGTTAATGGTTTTTGAGAAATTCGCATTTAAAGTCCAAATTTTGATAAAATAACGTGACAAAAAAAAGTTTAGACCGATTGTTTTCAAAATTGTGAAATGAAATTGTAAGTTAACTTATATGTGTTCCATGTATCTATCAGGTCTTAATCGAACACAAAAAACCGCATGGTTCTATGTCTTCTAGTTTTTGAGAAAATCAAAAATTACCAAAAGTACTTTTTTTGATTTTTGGTGGTGACGGTGATTCCATTTGAAGGATTAATGTTAATAAACATAATGAATCTTTGTTAGTTCACTACCGCAATTCATTTAGCGTTACCCAGAATGCACCATGAGGAGGTAGAATTGCATCTGGGTCAGTTGTTTTGTCAGTTAGTCAGTCATAGTTAGTTAAAAATGGTCAAAATGTATTAAAAAGGTGTGTAAGTCTCGTCAATAAAGCCGTACGTCCGTACTATAACTGTCGAGTTCGTTGAGTTACTCTTTTATGGTGGAAGCCGAGGATGTTTTGGCGGTAAAACACTTTCTAAATTTTCGCTCTGAAGGGTGGGAGGATCGATGTCTTTTAACTGTAAACCCTCACATATATCACCATCGGTATAACAAGGGTAAACTTTTTTTTACATCTGACAAAAACTCTATTATTTGCGAACCCCAGTCGTCCTTATATTTCCTTTCTAGGCAGTATTTTCGATAGAAAAATAGTGCCATGTATTGGTGAACATGGTCGGAAGTTTGTTTTGGTTTTCAAGATCGTTTATTGTATTTTATATGTACGAGTATTTAGTGGACATTGGATAAATAGAATAAATTTGAATTTTTTTAAATACAGATTCTGTGAATGCAAAAGAAACTTTGTATGCACCCAACCCCCAAATCCTATAGTGTGCCCCAGCAGGGGGGTTGCATACATACTTTACTGTTTATATATTGTAATGATGGAAGCTAGCACTGATTTATTTATGTAAGCAAGCAAAAAATATCAAACATTTTATAGAAAAGTAGTTTTAGTTAATTTCAATTTTTTCCAAAACTAGAAAACGGAACCATGCGGTTTTTTGTGTTCGATTAAGAACTGATAGTTACATGGAACGCATATAAGCTTATTTACAATTTCATTTCAAAATTTTGAAAACAATAGGTCTAAACTTTTTTTTCACGTTTTTTATCAAAATTTGGACTTTAAATGCAAATTTCTCAAAAACCATTGGCATAACTAATTTAATTTAAATGGAGAATTATAGAACAAACTTTTGGCTTTCAAATGCAGTACAGCACTTTATTGTAAGTGTTGCCGTTGTTTTTTAATATTTTTTTTTTTTTTCAATTTAAATTATTTTTTCTAAAAGTGCCCCTACCTCCTAAACGGGGGGAGATAGACCCCCCTCCCATAGTAAAAATTGCATGTTTTTGACCCCTCTACAAAAACCCGTTATCAAATCTTGGCGGCCAAGTTATCGTACTCGTGCCCTGAATATTTCCGCGTCAGGTCCTCCTAAGAAAATCTTTAATTTCATGTAAAATATGCCATATTTTAATTTACCGGGAGATTGAATCTCGTTTAACCTGCGACGCTTCTGATGGTGTACATGGAAACTTGATATATTTTCTATAAAGCTTTGCAATTTCTGTTCCAACTCTTGAAACGATCCTTGAAACAGTGGAAACATGCATACCTCCAAAGTCTGCAATACTTAAAAGATGATTGCCTATGGCAAAGAATCGTAGAGCCACCAATAACTGGTTTATGGGTGCAATTGAATTATTTCTATAGAATGGAAAATTTTGTGTAAACATTTTTTAAAAAACTGAGTTATAAATCTTGTATATAGTTTAGTTTATTAGTCAATCAGAAATAATTCTTACAGACTAGAATACATAATTAATATTGATAAAGATTTAACAATCAAAAAGAAAAGGTAGATAGGAAATTTATAAATACAAATAACAATTTTAGATTAAAGATTAGCTAATACGTTCAACAGTTTATTTTTAAAAGCAACTCTTGAGCAATTCTCAAAAATATCAATTAACATACAAACTGAGTTTACCTCTTTGATGCATCTTGTAATTGGTTCATTGTAACCATAGTTAGTCCGATGAAAAGGAACGAAAAACAAAGCTGTTACCCTTATATTTCTTGAGGGGATACGGAGACCCAATTCATTTAAAAGAAATGAACATTTAATACGATAAGAAAACACATCACGAACAAACATAATACAGAAATATTTTCGTCGAAGAACGAGAGTTTGGATTCCCATTAATAAGCATCTCCTTTTATAGCTCGGTAAATAACTATTCCAATAATTAAGTTTAAGGATAGCGTATCTGCAAAATCGCCTTTGGACTCTTTCTATTCTATCCGAAGCAATATTTTAATAAGGGTTCCAGATAATAGAGCAATACTCTAGAACTGAACGGACCAGTGAAAAATAAATTGTTTTAAGAGTTAGTAAATCTGAGAACTCACGAGTATTTCTTTTAATAAAACCTAGCATAGAATTACTTTTGCTAATAATCACCCGTATTCTGAAACTCGTATTTATGACTCGTATTCGACTATAGTCGTATGTTGGTATTCCAGAAGTCGTACATTCGACTTCACTTGTACTAATATCGGGAAACGCAAAACATCGCATACGACTATTCGTATTTTATCGTTATTCCGAATCTCGTATTCGATTTACTTGAAGTCGTCTTTTTGTACTTTATTACTCGTATTAAATTTTCTAAACGAGACTTGTTTTTTTTTTCTATAAAAATGAAAAAAAAAGTTAATGTAAGTACATTGGTACCTCTTGGCACAGTGTTTAAGCGTTAAACTGTCATGCGGAAGGTCTGGAGTTCGATTCTGAGCCGCAGCAAAAAGTTTTTCAGGAGTGTACTGCATCTTACAAAGAATTGACAAATCCTCTAAGAGTATATCTCTTGGCTTGGATAGTGCTGCACATTAGTCGTTCGGAATCGGCAGAAAATTGTAGGACTCCTCCGTTCCTAGTAGCACGCACACAGGAATGGTTGAGAATTGTAAGTCACTATAGGTCCTGGTTCACTTCGAGCTGTAGCACCAACGTTATTAACGCGTTCATATTTAGTAAAATAATAAATCGTTCTCAATTTGATGCATTGGTTTTTGCATTGGAAGAAAATTTGGAGGCAGCAAGAGGTCATAGGAAGAATGAAAAACTCAAAGCAAATATTTAACAGTTTTGGGCGGACCTTTCGATAAAAATAAATAGCCTTGGGCCACCCATCCGAAATGGTCCAGCTTCTGTCTTAAAGTAAGATATTTTTAACAAATTGTAATACATTTCTCTTTAGGTTTGCAATGATCAAAAGTATTTAGTTAAAACAGAAACTGCATCACAATAAGCAGCAATTTAAAGGCACAGGGGTGGTGAAATTACAACCATATGCTAGAGCAAATTTGAGGATTGCATTGCTAACATTTTAAATTTAAATTGTTAATCCCCAAGGATCAAACATTTTTTACTTGAAATCAATGGAGCTCATCAGAATTTCATTATAAATAAAATAATTTAATTGAAAAAACAACAAATGACTTTTTCAATTCAAATTTATTGATTATGACAATTACCTAAGGACGACAATATACGTTGTTTTTTTAAGCTTCTCGTACGCAACGTATACGACTTGAAGAATAACGATTTTGATACGAAACGAGTTCGAGTACGACTACGAGTAGGAGACAAAATACGACTTGTGGAATATAGGTGAATATGATCTATATGGGGCTTAGATGATAATTTATCATCTAGAACTATGCCCAGATCTTTTTTTTGAGAAATTCATTTTATGACAATATTATTCAAATTATATCTGTAATTAATCCAGATTTTCTTAAGAGAACAGGTTAGAACCTGACACTTAGATAAATTCAGATGAAGGGAATTTATGTCGCACCATTGCGAGTCTTTCGAAGTCATCTTGAAGGAGTAAACAATCATGAAAGGATTCAATCTTTCTATAGAGCTTCAGATCGTCGGCATAAAGCAAGCATTTAGAATGAATAAAAATATCTGATATATCATTAATGAATAGAAGAAATAGCAATGGTCCAATGTGGCTACCAGTGGCGTGGCGTGGATAATTTTAAATGGGAACCCGTTATAAAATTTTTTCACCTGTAAAAATGAAAAAAAAATCTTAGAACCTTAAAAACAATATTTCTATACTCTGTCCAACAAAAATTGTCAGTACAGGAAAGATAGGACGTTTGTCTCTCATTCTGGTTGCATTGCCATGCATAAGTGTGTCGCCTTTTAAAGCTCCAACAGGGATTCCGTAGTTTAAATTATAAATCGCCGCAAATGAAAGTAAAAAACGATTAGGGCTACCGTCTGCCGATTCAAAACGACTGAAAACAATATTCAATTTACCTTTTCCCACAACGCCAAGCGGTAAGATAATAGGCGCGTTTTTTTTTTAGTTGAAAAGCAATACGACAACACTCAACATACTCATCTTCTTAAAATGTGTTCTCAAAAGCTTCAAATCCCAAAAGCTCCTTAATAAAAACCACTGAAAAAGCTCCTTGCTTACAATTGAGAATGATAATGATAACTCTGTTTTGATGTAGATAAAGAGCGCACGATCGTATTGAGTGACACTTGACACTCTTGTCTTGATCTTGACAGTATCTCATCAGCAGTGGGATACGACGGTCGTGTTGGGGTGTACAACTTTTTGCAAAGAATTACAACAACAATTCCTTAAGAAAAAAAGTCAGTGGCTTGCTCTTTTTTTAGTGGCATTTTTCCTAACGCATTGTAGTGAGGGTGCATCAGGCGCCACTGCTTTAGAAAAAGCTCTCCCATAAGGCATGCACTGACAATTTTTGTTGGACAGAGTATAGTAAATATATGGTATCTACAAATGAATTCCACATTGACTTAGCAAAAAATGTGAGGCTTTATTTTTTATACTTCAAGACATTAATATTTCAATCAACAATGAGCTTGAAACATGATAAACTAAGGACCTCCATTTAGACACCACCCCCTTCGTCGGACATAACTGCGTCACCTTCCTAGGAATGTTCTATTAACTTTTCCTTGCAATCATACATATGTGTCAAGAATATAAAATATATGATGCGAAAACTCATCTGCATTAAGACTCGCCCTAACGTCAAAAAATACAAGATATCTTTCTCTGACAAGAACCGAAATATGGCACTCAGTTGTCCCCTATGGCTCAAATCTGATGTTTCGTCGATCATAATCGACATGACCGAGCTTCTATGATTTCTGTTTTAATTTCAGATTTAATAACAGCCGCGATACTATGTATCAAGTCATTTTGAATATCGTTGCCCTATAAAACTACTCTAAATAGGATTCCATTAAAGTGTCATAGGTACTTATATGTTATTTTGAGAGTGTGTTTCGTTAGTATAGACGGATTCGAAGTATTTGGCAAAAAGATTGCATATTTCTAATATATCACTTGAAATTTTTCCTGCGTGACTCATACAATTTGCAAGGCCTGTAATTTTTCGTTTGGAGTTAATACATTTCCAGAAATGGCCACTATCATTTTTGATCTTAATCTCAGTCAATCGTTGCAATGCAAGATACGTATTATGAAGATCTTGATTACTTTTATTAGATTTGTACGAGTATCTCATAAGCTTTATTTTTCTTATTTTTAAGACGCGACAACCTTTTATTGAACCAAATAGGATTCGAATTACACGATATTGTTTTTTTGGGAACAAAACGTTCTATAGTGTTATTAATTATATCTTTGAAGGTATTGTTCGCATTGTTTAAATCAGGTTGATTCATGATATCCCCCCAAGACAACGAGGCAAGGTACGCATTTATTGCATCAAAGTCAGCATTCTCAAAACAATTTACAACTTTTGAATGAACTAAATTGCTCTTTTTTAAATAGCTATAGAAAATAAGATTTCCCTCTAATGCACAATGATGGACTGAGTTCTGAAGCATTGGTAGCAAACATTTTTCAACATCGACATCAAATTGTTTATCGACGAAAACTAGATCAAGTATACGACCGAAATCATTATGACAGTTATTAGTTTGAATAATATCAAATTGTATTTATATTGAAAGGGATTAAGTATTTCTCATCCTGATCAAAGATCCAATTAATTTCACTTAAATTAAAATCTCCAGCATAAAAAACATGCTGAGAACCAGAAAGATTTTCTAGAATGTTTTTACAATTACTTAGATGTATATCATATAGATCGATAGTACTTCTTGGTGGTATATAACTACACATAACAAAAAGTTCTTCTTTATTACACAATAAAACATTAATAATTAATTGATCAATATCTTAATTACAATTATTATTAGCGGAGGAATCAGATTCTAAATCTACAAGTTTGCAAGATAGGCTCGATCTAACAGGTATAAGAACTCCTCCTCCACGCTCCTGTTTTTTGTGAACATCTATCTTTTCTAAAAATAGTATAAGACGAATTTCAGCTCTTCTGTTTTTTGGATGGTCAACAAATGGTTTAACCTTGACAGCATAAGGCCAAATCGATGAGTCATTCAAAAGATAATCGACATATTCAACAGGAACACATAATTTGAAGTTGACAAATTTCACATGATCCAACCAAATCCCTTTTTGAAGTAAAACTTCTTTTCCGGCGTTGGGGGTAAAAAAATTTCTATGCAGCTGTCAGTGACATGTCAAACCGCCACGCCATCCGTCAAAGACAGCGACATGTTTTTAGCATGTGCAAAGTAAAACATGAAGTTGGATACGATTTAGAATTTACATATTTCAAATGGCTGCATTCAAAGATAAACATAAAACTATAGGTTCAGACGCGCAATGGCTATGCAACCGAATAATTATTGACAAGCATATTGCAATCCAAATAAATTTTACCAACACCTAACCCTCGCATACAAAGTACTCACCAAAAAGTTGGGTATATCCACTACCATTTGTATTCTTGCTGTCATAGACGGCATGCCATATTATGACCATCAAGTTGCCTGAAAGTTTTGAAATTATACTTTTTAATAATATTTATTCGCTTAATCGCACACGCCACCGACATTTGTTTTGGTATTTATAAATTTGAACGTCACCCGACTAATCAATCAAATACTTTAATAATTAATTTTACAAGAGTGCCGCTGTCAGTGTACTTGCTTTCCAACATGCAACATGCTTGCCAATACGTACAGCCCTAGGGTAATACAAACAAAGCGAGGCAACTTGCTTGTCAAGTGGCATGGGAGTTTTGTTCTTTTCTTCTCGATTAATTTAAGGCTAGGCGCGCACATTCAATTTTTTGAAGTAAAACTTCTTTTCCGGCGTTGGTGGTAAAAAATTCTCTATGCAGCTGTCAGTGACATGTCAAACCGTCACGTTATCAGTCAAAGACAGCGACATGTTCTTAGAATACAAAATATTTGTTCGTAGGTTATAATCTTACAGAAGCTTTGCTTGAGGAAAAAGAAGTTTTACTTCAACCGCGCGTACGTCAGTACACACAATCTTTTTTTGATTAACTTAAAGCATTTAAAAGCATTAGAAGAGATGAGATGCCAGTTTTAGAGACAATATGTTTAATAATGTCCTCCGGCTCCGTACTTTGATGAAATTTAGAAACATGTATCCATTTCGACTTGTATACTACATTCAATTTAGAATCAAAATCATCACCAATCAGAACAGGATGAGTTTTTTTATTTGTTATGTTTGAGGTGTTGTTTGAGTTGGAAATTAATTTAGAGGCAGCTAATTTGGCCGCTTGCAATTGAGCAACGGGATCAGTATGGGAACTTGAAGTATAGATATCATCATTAGAAAGTCCAACCAAACTAGTGGGATTAAAATCAGCAGTCACAAAATTGCTTAATTTAGATGGTATTACATCAGCAACAAGTTCATTAAGCACGGTACCTCCCATATCGACCTTATTAGCAACATTAATAAATTTGGCATTATCATCATGAATACATCATTGCATGGAACAGAAGGGATAGCGCCGCACTGTGGTCCAAAATGACTTTTTTCGTTGCAAAAATCATAACTTTTGAACACGTAAAGCTATCGCAATAATTTTTTTTTCCCTTAAAGGTAATTTCCAAGGCTATACAAATTGTGAATTTTAAGAAAATTACTTTACAGGGTGTTTCAGAATAATTGGTTGATGTAAGATTTTCTTAGAAAAATGAGTTAACAGAATAAAGTCTGAAAGTAAACCTTTTAAAAACAGTCCTAAATTTATAAAACTTTGTAAAAAAAAAGTTTTTGACTATTCAAGTGAATTCATAACAACAGTGGATGCTTAAAGTTAACGCACCAATTTCAGAAATATTTTTTAAGAAGTATTATAAAACAGTATTTTTTCATGTTGTGGGGCATCAGTTTATTCTATAAACTGTTTGACTGATATATTTTATATGAAACAGTGTAGGAAAAAAGTAAACGGACGAAAAAAAAAAAAAAAAATCAAATAGAATATAAAATTTATATTAATAAAATAGAATACATTATAAATATTTGTTTACAATTAACTACTATAGATCTAATTTTCAGAAAAAAATTCATCGGCATCGTTATCATTTTCAACAATTAATAGACCTATTAGTTCTGGGCAGTAACTCTTTTTCAGCTCTTTTTTTAATCTAAAGTGTCTTAAAGATGAAACAAGTGGATCTGATGATATAGCTAGCATATTAAATAAATCTTCATTTTGTCGTTTCCGTGAGACTGCATGTATTTGAGTATCGATATCGCTTGTAGTCTTTATTCCTTGATTCCTGTGCTTCTTCTGAAAGCTCCCCGATTGGCAAAATTTGATGTCTTATAAGTTACCCTCCATGGTCCAAAATTTTGTTCAGAGTTGGTGTCAGGAGTTTGTTGCTATATTTGGCTTTTAAAACATCCGAAGTGGTTTTGGTATACTCGTTGAATTTATCTACATTAATAGATTCTTTAGATGACAGCGCATTTAAAATAACTTGCAGTTTCTTTATAAGATCCTTGTCTACTCGGGTTATAGCTGACGTAACTTCTGGATTTTCAAAAAATCTATATATATATATTAGACTGGGCCAAAAAAATTGACTATTTTTTTTTTTTGAAAGATATATCGAGAATATCATTCAGAATGACAAAAAAAAATGTTCGTAAAAGTTTGAGCCCTTAATATCAATTTTAAGAGGGCTATCATCGCTAATTTTGATTTTTAGTCATAATTTCATGTTTTGCGTCAGAACCGACAAAACATTGAAGTAAAAAAAATTCATTTTGACTTACTTTTATATAAAATTAAATTCCCTACTAAAAAGGTCTAATTGAAAATTTTCGTCAGACAAGCCGTTTTTGAGTAATTAAGCTTAATAAATTGTTATTTTTCTTCGATTTTACTTTTTTAATTTGGAATTTTGTAACTAACGAAAAATAACAATTTATTAAGCTTAATTACTCAAAAACGGCTTGTCTGACGAAAATTTTCAATCAGACCTTTTTTGTAGGGAATTTAATTTTATATAAAAGTAAGTCAAAATGAATTTTTTTTACTTCAATGTTTTGTCAGTTCTGACGCAAAACATGAAATTATGACTAAAAATCAAAATTAGCGATGATAGCCCTCTTAAAATTAATATTAAGGGCTCAAACTTTTACGAAAATTTTTTTTTGTCATTCTGAATGATATTCTCGATATATCTTTCAAAAAAAAAATAGTCAATTTTTTTGGCCCAGTCTAATATATATCCATTGTCATAGTTTATATATATCTCCATAATGTATATGCACGAGGATTATTTTACCTGTGAAATTTAAGCTTAACAATATGGGGTATCGGAAGAAAATTATTATTCCTACCTGTTTTATTAGATCATAAAATAATAATCCAAAATTAAATAATTCTTTCAACTTTATATATGGAGTAGACAATAAAGCTATTAATCTTTTTTTTTGGCAAGTTAATCTATGTTTAGGTACTATTAGAATAAGATCATTAAATGTTTACAATAATTTAAGTTAAGGGGAATTTATTCAAAGAGGGTCGTCAAAGTGGGCGGATTAAAGAAATTTAATGTTCAATAAAGTAATCAATAGTTTGTGTACAATATTTTATATTTTTTTTTAATAATAATTGGCATTTGTATAAAAAGGGGCGTAGAAGTGGGCGGTTTTTTTTGTCAGAATCAAGATAGTAATAAAACGATTTTTAATTAAAAACAAAATTTCACGTTCTCGACTATTTTAATAATTAAAATAATTGAAATTTTCCATAAGGGAATTTGCTTTTAAGACCAAAAGGTCAGCACTGGGAACACGACTTTTTTTAAACAAATTACAATTTCTCTGAAGGTTGTAAATAGTTGCAGCTACAATTTTGCATATGGTTAAAGAAATAGTTAGGGTAAACTATCATGGTCAATTTTCCGCGCGAACTCGCGAGTATTTTTTTGTAGCTCTATTCAAACCGAAAAAATCTGCTAAAAAAGGGTGTTTTTTGTTTAATTTATTAAAAATATTAAATATTTTTTTATTTTTTTTTTAATTAAAATTTTGATTTACGCACAAATAATACAACTAGAATAAACTATAGAAAATTAATATTTTACATTTAATATGCCAAAATTTCAAATACGAAAACAAAGAAGTTAGTTTTTTCTGCTTTTTTTAACTCTAGAACGAAATTGACCAACTTTGAAAAGCTCTATAAGTCAAACTAGTTAGCGGAAAATTTTTTTGTTTGCTGTTTTTGAAGCTCCGTTTATATTTCTATTAGAAATAAAAAACAAAACTTTAAAAATAAAACATCGAAAATAGTATTTTTGCCACGAAATTTTCCTTTTCGGACCACAGTGCGCCGGCAGCAAGTCTTAGAGAATTACTTGTTGAAGCTACTCCATCCTCGGCATGTTTAGCAACAGCGACAAAATCAGCATTGACATCAACAATAGTTGCAGCAGTACCGACAGCAGCATTCACATCAACGACAACACCTCTTTTACAAACTTCATCAATATCAACAATCTTAGGAACACCAGCAACTGCAACATCCTCGACACCAGCAGGTTGTCTGTTATATGGCCGTTCCAGCTTTTTATTGATTTGCTCTAAAACATAGATAGTCATATCTTTGGTTAGGCGAAATCTTTTGTAGAAGGCCAGTTGATCGAAGCTAAAAAAATACTCATTTCTATCGTAAATTTGGCGGGGAACTCCAGCTTCAATCAATTCGAGGACCTCAACATCATCTTCAAACAAATCCATCAATTCAAAATTCATATTTTTTTTTTTTATTTTTATTCTAATTTCAATTAGGAACAAGTTTTGCGACACATCAACTTACTGAAATGTCATCAAAGAACATAACCTTGTAAATTTCATAAGTGCAACTTAAGGACTTTATGCTCTGATATTTCTTCCCCTTAAAATAAGTTTCACTTAGTGCCATTTATGACAAACTTTGAATTCCGTGCAAACCATTAAGTAGGACATAGTTACTTATGTGAAACTTAAATTATATCATGTGCTGGTTTCTTCAAAAGTTTACATAGTTTCGTTAGTTTTTTCCCATTTGTCTTAAAAAGTCGCAACATTTAATGCAGTTGTAAAAAGAAAAATTCCTAGCGCTTCTTCAACTCGTAAATATAATATGCGCATTTGCAAACTATCTTTGACCTGAAAGGACACCTTTTAACGTTTTTTAAAAGCATCCTAGAAAATGAAGAACATTGGAACAATGAAGTTATAGTTCTATCGAAGGTCTGATTTATTGTTTTAATTTTTTATCAATTTATCGTTCAGCTACATATACCCCCTTATTACGGCTGGCGAGTCGAACAAATAAACATGTGAGTGTGAGAAATTAATATATTATCGTTGGCGAATCGAGAACATTTGATTCGACTTAAATGTCATATATTTGATATTTTTAATAAACAATCAAATTTCGAACTCGAATTGTAAAGTTCGCCAACCGTAGTATGTCGAATGTGTAGTTCGCTAATGAAAAAATCTCACCTCGAACGTTCGATTCGCAAACCGTAATAGGGGGGTATTTCTTAACAAGTTTCCACAAAGTGATTTTTGTTTAAAATTCTTCAATATAATGACTAGCTATGTTCAATTTTGTCTAAATAAATTATGTAGTTTCAAAAATAATATTGCTTATCTACTTATGTAAATCAAAAAAAAAAAAAATCGAATATATTTAGAAAAATAATAAATGAAAACTAGAACTCTGAAATTAACATGTCAACAACGGAACATTATAAAGCTCTTTTAGAAACAATTGCCCACTGAAATCAATAATCGGTTTCGTTCCTCAGCATGCTCTGAATTCTTAAAACTTTCGGACACATCATTGTATAAATACTTCAAAACTCATTTCCTTTGCTCGATAACCAACATCCCGGGATTTTTTACATTCCAGCGTTAAAAACAGAACTAAAGGTTATTTTCAGTTATGAGAATTTTAAGTAAAAAAAAGGCCTTCAAGAAACATTAAGTTTTATAATTACAATTGGTTTGAATGAAAGTTTCACTGAGTAGATACTTTAAGCTTTGTAAACTAATCATAACTTTCTTTATAACGACCGCATCTGTAGATAGATCATTTTCATTTCTTAAGGGAGTGAAAACTTTCCTTAGAAATAAATGTGGACAAGAAAGGTTATATAGTTTAACTCTGATATCAATTGAAAAACGCTTATTAAAAGACATGCAATAGTCCAGTCAAAGCGTCATTTGACCTTGCGCGCAGAGGCATGGTCTATTTTTTTTTTATGGATCGATAGGTGCTTATGAGAAAAGCTTAAAACCAAATTTGCACCACATGACAACTTTTTTTACCAAAGTTATTGGTAAAAATGTATTTTGTGTCATTTTTTGGTCATTTACGAATATCTCGGCTCCACTATCACACACAAACAAAAATTAAACATGATTTTATTCCTTATAACATTATCTATTATGTTCTAAAAAAAAAAATTTGTTTAAACAAATGAAAAAAAAGTTATAGTAAGTTAAACAAATTGTTTGTTGTTTAAAAATCACTTTTTCGTGATTATTAAGAAAAAAGCTCATTTAACGATGAAATTTTTATTTTTTATTATTAAAGTTCTTGTAGTTTCCTACAATTCAAAAAAAAATCAACACTCTACGATGAACGAAAGCCGAGTAATAAATTATTGAACATGGGTAAGTCAGCGCACCCACGCATTTTATGATTTTATGTTTTAATTAATATCTCAGCCCCAGTATGTCCCAAAGTGAAAATAAAAAACTGTATTGCTAATAACAATATTTTCTATCAACTTGCATTTAATTTAATATGTTTGAGCAAAAACATAAAAAGTTACCGTTGGTTTCAACGTTTTTTTTCTTGTTTTTAATACCTTTTTTCATAGTTATTGAGAAAAAAACTGTATTTTACGGTAAATACTTTTCAGTTTTGGATTTTTGTTTTATAGTCCTGCTAATTTTCTTCAAATTAAAAAAAAAATTAGTCCATTACGACAAACGGGAGCCAAGATATTCATGATTTAAAAACTTAGGAAAGCTTACAATTTAGTATTTTAACCTTGTAGCTTGTAATTTTGGTGTCGCCAGCAACAAGATATATTGGTATCCTTCAAACACCCCACACATACTTACACATATTTGTTGCTTCTTGTTGCTGGCGACACCAAAATTACAAGCTACAAGGTTAAAATACTAAATTGTAAGCTTTCCTAAGTTCTTAAATCATGAATATCTTGGCTCCCGTTTGTCGTAATGGACTAATTTTTTTTTTAATTTGAAGAAAATTAGCAGGACTATAAAACAAAAATCCAAAACTGAAAAGTATTTACCGTAAAATACAGTTTTTTTCTCAATAACTATGAAAAAAGGTATTAAAAACAAGAAAAAAACGTTGAAACCAACGGTAACTTTTTATGTTTTTGCTCAAACATATTAAATTAAATGCAAGTTGATAGAAAATATTGTTATTAGCAATACAGTTTTTTATTTTCACTTTGGGACGTACTGGGGCTGAGATATTAATTAAAACATAAAATCATAAAATGCGTGGGTGCGCTGACTTACCCATGTTCAATAATTTATTACTCGGCTTTCGTTCATCGTAGAGTGTTGATTTTTTTTTAAATTGTAGGAAACTACAAGAACTTTAATAATAAAAAATAAAAATTTCATCGTTAAATGAGCTTTTTTCTTAATAATCACGAAAAAGTGATTTTTAAACAACAAAAAATTTGTTTAACTTACTATAACTTTTTTTTCATTTGTTTAAACAAATGTTTTTTTTTAGAACATAATAGATAATGTTATAAGGAATAAAATCATGTTTAATTTTTGTTTGTGCGTGATAGTGGAGCCGAGATATTCGTAAATGACCAAAAAATGACACAAAATACATTTTTACCAATAACTTTGGTAAAAAAAGTTGTCATGTGGTGCAAATTTGGTTTTAAGCTTTTCTCATAAGCACCTATCGATCCATGAAAAAAAAATTGACCATGCCTCTGCGCGCAAGGTCAGGCCCTTTTTCATGACGCTTTGACTGGACTACAAGGGCACATTATGTGACCTAATCATAGATCATTTTGCCTTAAAGGAAAGAAGGATAAATATGTTGTACAAGACTTGAAAACCTTTTTTTAATTGGTTTATACTTCAAATAGTGTTTATTTATATATATTATTTTATTTATTTATTGTATGTGTATAATAATTAAGTGGAATTAAAAAGATGTGATCTTAAAGAAAGGTTTTTAATTTTGGGTTTTATGGTGAGTGTTTCCGCTACCGAAAAAGTGACGTCTCGTGTCTGGTAGGTAAGTAGGTAGAAATGACGAACACAGTCAAGCGAGGACCCATTTAGCGCTGAAGTAGTGTTATATTTTGATACCACAAAATGATGTGTGAACCTATGGATGGAATCGATATGGGAAATTGTGGACATTCTCACGGAGTCATCCAGTTTCGAGTGAGTTCAATAAAGAAGAAAAGGTCTAGTAGGTTTTGAAAAGAAACCCTGTCAAATTTAAATTTAAATAGCTCAAGTAAAAAGTGTTTTTAAAACCAACGAGTAAGGTGACAAACAAAAGAAACGAACACATCTTTTTTTTTTAGATATCTATTCACTTGAAGTGCTTGCGTATGATACTCGCCTCAGCCTCTGTATCGGGAAAGCTAAATACAACGGTAATATCTGCAGAAGTTAAATTACAAGCTTTTCTAGAAGAGAGTTTAGATATGCTGTTGCTCCGGATTTGATATTATATTGCAAATGGGACTGTGTCGGTAGTTCTGGTCAGCCAATATATAAGTAACTATTAGAAGAATTTTTCCTTCTGGTAAATGATGGCCAAGAGCAAGCGGATGAAAACTATGATAAAGAAGAATTAAATAACCAAAAGTAGAGAGAGCAATATCATATTTGCCAACCAGTTCTACTCTATTCCATTTATATTGTTCTTCTGCAACTGAGGTCACATGATGGAAAAATATGGTTTGGAATAACAAAAAATCATCATGATTACGGTTTTACCTTTCGAAAGGAGAGCAATAAGTTGATTAGAAAAAAATTCTCAGAAATGGAAAGGCAAATAGAAAGGTTAAAACCAAATGTAATAAGATACACCGCTCGTCCCTCAGTTTTGGGTTTTATAGAGAGGTGGTCTAAATTCTTTAAAAACTGAATTACAAAATCGATCTCGAACTAATTTAATAAGCTTTGGCATTATACAAAAATAATAAATTATTTGACTAAATAAAAATATTTAACCATGTTAATTTTTTGCTTCTAAATAGCAGAAGTTCCATTTATGAAATTCGAAGTCGAAAATTTGTAAATAATGTATTTACAAGAAAATTGATGTTACAATACAAAAATCATTAACCCTTATGGTTCAAATATTTTTTTATTAAACTGTTTTGTCAAATATCTAAATATTTAAAATGCCATTGTTGTCCGTCCTTGAAACATAATCGATGTTAAACAGCTGCCACACTGTAGTTTTACATTTATAATTAATTATAATTATAAGTTATTTTCCATTTATGACTGCTTTAATCTACAAAAAGATCTCGATCATTTATGTTACTGGTGCATGGTTAACCGTCTTAAACTTAACGTTAAGAAATGCTTCGCTATCTCTGTCTCTAGGAAACTCTCAACTTATGAGTTTACGTATTCTCTTGATAGTACCCCCCTACAGAGAACTGCTTTAGTAAAAGATTTGGGTGTCTCTTTCAATTCCAAGTTTTCATTTGCTCCGCACATTGATACTATTGTTGCAAAAGCCAACACAATGATTGGTTTCATTAAAAGGAACTCGACTGACTTCTCGGATCCCTATACACTTGTTTCTTTATATAATTCATTAGTAAGATCATCACTTGAGTATGCTGATGTCATATGGAACCCTTTCCAACAAACGTTTTCAGATAGAATTGAGAAAGTTCAGAATCGTTTCACAAGATTTGTGTTTTTTAAAATGCGATGGAATTTTTGTCCAGATTCTCAAGCGCGATATAACCTTCTGGGTTTGAGATCTCTCAAATCTCGAAGAACTATTCACGATATAATGTTTGTGCGAGATATTTTATGTTACCATATTAAATGCCCTAACCTTTTATCATTAATTTGTATATATGCCCCGATGAGACCATTGCGAGAAAGATACCTTCTTTTTCAGCCTAAACATAGGACAAATTATGGTATGAATGAACCAGTCTCAAGGTCAATTAGGGAGTTCAATGAAGTAATTAGTCATATTGACATAGCATGGCCTAGGAATAAATTTAAAACTGATTTGTATTACTTATTTTTAAGAAATTAAGCATAAATTGTAAATTATTAATATTTTATAATACCTACATACATATGTATTTAACATTTTTTGCATCTGTTGAGTTTGAAGCTCGTAGATTAAATAAAATAAAAAAAAAATAAATAAATAAAAAATAAAGTTATTTAAACATTCCTTAAAAATTTCAATTGTCTTGGGTGATTGTTTTACGATTTATGCGTAATTACATCCACCTAAATTTGGCATTTTTACAAGTGTACAGCGGGGGCGATCTTTGGGGTTAAGATAAAAATACCGCAATTTTGTGTAACTGAAATACAAAATATGTGTTACCTACAAAAGGCAAGGAATTTTTACTAAAAAATAGAAATTGCTAACATGCACACAAGACAAGTTGAGAGTTGTACGTCATTAGGTTTTAGGCTCTCTATGAGCCGTCAAGCCTTCTAATTTATTTTTTATTTTATTTATTTATATATTATGTGAATGAAATTAATAATCATTTCAACAAATAATATAAATAAATTTGATACAACTTTCTACCAAGTTCGAACGGCCAAGATGAGAAACATTTTTTCATGTGTAGCGATTCTCTTGGAAAATTTGTCACTCCCCTGAAAAAACATTTTTGTTTGTTCATCGCACTAACCATTACATTACCGAGTAAACAATGGTATTCAGTTACAGAAACTTTATATTTATCAAATTTCGTAACTGTTTGAAGATCTAACAACATACCGTTATAATAGTCTTGTTGCGGATTAAATAAGTGTTAAATTTTGCTTGTTTCACAAGTACTTGTCGTTTAAGTGTCATAGGATCCAGACCGCTTTTAGCTCAGAATTACCCTACTATTCAGTATTAGAAGAAGAAAGACAAAGTATATTTTAGTTTTTGCTTTAAAATATGCAATATTAAGGTAGGTGCAAACATTCCCTATCCATCAAATTTTATTAGTAATTTTTTTTTGGATGACAAAATTTATGCATTTTAAATCACGTCTTTAACGCCAAATTTTTTATACCTAATAAATACTAAAGTTGACATCTTAAATCAATTTAAAAAAAAATATAGATACGGGTGATTCTACAAACAATGGAATAAAATGTTAAAAACTTCGACACGACATTTTTGGAAGCCAAGAGTCGTAAAAATTGTTCTAGTTGATCACTAGAACGTACGAGTATCTTTGCGTTGTTGAAAGCGGCCAGTCAAAAAAAAAAAATGACGATTTTAAGGATTTTTTTTGAAACAGCATGTTCAAAGGACTGAGTTTTTTTAAGGGGACTGAATAAATCTTTATTTTTTTATTTTCTCTTAAATATGATTTAGGTATATGTATATTGAAATATAGAAATTAAATTTAATTAGTCTTCATGAACATACAAATTCATGGTTAATACATATAACTTAGCATTTTATTAAAAGAATATAATATATTATAACTAAATATTTTTTCTATTTAGAATCCATTTAAAATAAATTTATATTCTTTTTAAAAATATTCGCAATGAAGTTTTCCAAGAAAAAATTTCTCAGGTCTGGGAACAGAATATCATTTCTTCATTTATTAGCCAGGGGACTGGGTTTTTTTATGGGTTTTGCGCAAACAAGATATTTAGGTTTTACTTAAAAAACAAAAAAAAAACATAAAATGTTACAGTTTTATTAAACCTATAGGTACTATAATGGTAACAAAGATTCCTACTAAAATACAAAATTGTTTTGTAAAAACTCACCAGAGGACTGATAAACTGAACGGACAATCCACGACCTCTTGCACAAATGTCTTTTTCACAATACTAACATAGGAAACAGCGAGTTGCACCACGATTTTATTGTAAGCGGACTTGGTACTTAAAATTGCCAGTACTGGAAATTCGATAGATATCCTAGTTATTGATTTTTTTTGACTGTTTCAATATTACAGGGGGCTGATAAAAAATTCGGGAGACAAAGTTCAATTAAGTTTTCTTTGTAATAAAATCAATTACTAAAAAATATTTATCTAATTCGTAGCAAAGATGTATTATTTGGCGTAACTTCGGTGGGATTAATCTTAGTATCAGACCTGAAATAAAAGAGCGGTAATAATTTTTCTTTGCGAAACTGCAAAGAAGACACATCAGGGGACTGAGAATCAGACACTTCGAAGAATTTTTAGTGCAAAATAAAATAAGGTCACCCTAATAATATTGTTTGGACAGGAAGATATCAATCAGATTTAATTTTATAAAATAATTCAGATTAAATAACTGAACGGATTTTAAAATTTTTGTGGGGCCGCCGAAAATTTCATCGTTTGTAGAATCACCCATTATTACATTCTAGATATAATGATTGCACCTTGTACATCGGATTGCTATTTGTACTATATACCAAAAACTTAATATTTCGATTGACAAGTTTACGACCTTGTTTATATAAGAAAAGAAGAATAGTTGGGATTCTTCGTCTTTAATTTGTATTTTCATTGATTATATTTTCTCGTTTGCTTCCTAGGATTTGTCAACAATAACAAAAATGGATTTGGGGGCGGCGGTAACAAACCGATGGGAATGAACAATTCTGGAAACGGGTTAAATCTAAGTGGATTTGGGATGTTTGGTGGTTTGGGTGGGTATAACAATGGTAATAATTCTGGCAATAATTTCGATAGAGCCATGAATGATAATTATATGGGTATGGCTAACAACTCTTCCGGCGGCGGCTGCAATCTTCGAGAACAAAATTTCAACCAAGGGCCATTTTGGAATAATAACGATATGAATAAAAATATGAGAGGTCTCAATGATGATATGAATCAGTCTTTCGATGGAAACAGGGGGTTCAACAATGGTATGGTTATATTTAATTTTTTTTAACCTAATTCAATTTGGATTCTCTTTCAATTTTATAAAATATGTGTATCTTAACCAGATAACGGCGGTGATAACATAAACAACTCATTTGATAGATCAAATAACAGAATGAATATGGGTGGTGGAGGTGGTATGGGTGGAAACAATATGGTCAATAAGAATAAATTTGGGAATAATAGGGTTTTCCAAAACGATAACGACCTATTTTGCATTCATATGCGTGGTCTCCCGTATAACACTTTTGAAAATGAAGTATTAAAAGTATGTTGAATATTTGTATCCTTAGAAAATAGTGATTAATTTATATGCATTTCTTACAGTTCTTCCATCCTATTCGTCCAGAGAATGTAAAAATCATTTTCAATAATAAGGGTTTGCACAGTGGAAGTGCAGATGCGTATTTTAATTCATACGACGATTCCCAACTAGCAATGAAAAAACACATGGAGCAGATTGGAAGTCGTTACATTGAATTATTTTTCGATGGCAAATCAAAGGGCAACAGGACTGGGTTTTCTCGTCAAAATAATCAAAACTTTTAAAACTATGTATTCTGAATTACATTTTAAATAAGTAACTATTTTCAGAATATTTCTTGGTTTGTTAAAAATAATTTTTCTTGAGTATCTGCGTTTTTAACTGACGAAACTTATAATTTTATACTTTCTTTTGACAAAATACTTACGGTTAGTCGGAGATATGTATTCATTTTCAATTATTTTTTTTAATTAAATTTGAAAAACCAACTAAAATTGTAACCCATTTCATCCTTTTTAGCATGTCCAACGTTGTCAATAAAAATAAAAAAGTAGTATCAAAATTGAATATTTCGCATTTTACTATGTTACCTGTATTTAGTTGGCTGGTATTATATTGGGTGCTATCGTGAATAAAATTTCTCTCGGAATTTTCCCCAACTTTCAAAATTGTGAACTTGAATAATATCGAAAGTTCCCCTTAGAATTTATTGATATCGGGAATTGAGTTTCAAAGGGACTTTGCCTCTCATTTCAAAAGGCCAGCCGCCTTACAATTAACATTGCAGAAGTATTGCCGTTTTCAATGTTCCAAGATGACGAAAATTTTGTTCACGATAGCCCCCATTTAAAATTTTTTGGTACGCCACCTGACTGCAAGGATTTGAAAAGTTCGTGTTGCATGAGTACATACACAATCTTGCCAATTTTCTCGTATTTAATAAAAGTCTGTAACAAACATTATAAAATATTGATCTTATTATTCTACTATGAAGTGCAGTGTTTGGAACCTTATTATTGTAAACGCGATCAAAAAGTTAAGTGCATAGTTGCAGTCTATTTATTCATTCTAAGTGCGCTTTTCTCAGAAAAAAATCAAATTAATAGCATGGTAAAAAAAAACCTTTGAAATGTACTGCTTCTGTTTTTCAACAAAGTTTTTTTTTCATCATAAGACTCCCTCAGTGCTGGCAGCTAATGTTTCTGCATCTTCAGTTATCAAATCACCTTCGCATACCTCATCAATCATCGCCTTTGAATACCTACAAAACAACAACACAAGCAATCAAACGACAATTTAACTTTGGTCGTTGTACACTGAAATACAAAAAATTGCAGCAGATGAAGGGTAATGCACTGCAAAGATTAGTTCTCTGGAGAAATGGAATACCGCTCTCGTCTTGCATCTATGTATATACTATGAAACAAAAGGAATGGTCGTATTCAATTTATCATCGTTGGTATTCCCATGTTTAACAACTCTAACATAAATTATAACATTGTTCGGAGAAGGTGTTGCAGAGAAAATTGATCCAAATAACATACATACATAGATGTTTCTTACAAAAATGTGACAAAATCTAAAATAAGATAAATTCTCCAAACAAAAACGTTTGTGTCAAATATACTTCTATTACAACAAAGAATCGAAATTGTGCGAGCGAATAAGTCCAAATATTGACCACAGTGACCACAAAATATTCATTAACGATTCCTTAGGCTGAAAACACACCGGATAAAGCAAAACGTTTTTTATTCGATAGTCAAAAAAACATTTTTTATTTGAACACACCCACACCAAGCGAAACAGAATAAAACAAAACAAAACGTTTTGTTTTTTTGTTTCGTTTGGTGTGCGTTGAAATGAAACAAAATACGAACTATCGTTAAAGCTTAATGGCCAAATCACAATCTCGCGTTCGTCGGTCCGGCGTTAAATGCGCGTTTGATCGTATATACGATTTTGTGTGTCAAAAAGCGCGACCGTAGCATTTGTAAAACGAAATTTAGCTTCAAACCTCGAGCGTTCCATGACATATTTGATAAGTACCTACTTAATTGTTATATTCCAATGAATTTTGTTACTGTTTATTAATTTACAAGGTATATAATATTGCGTATTTTAAATTTTGGGCATTTAAAATAGTTAATTTGTAAAGCTATTTTCAAAGTTAATAGGGTTCATACAGCCGGGTTAAAGATTTCTGAAACAATATAATTATTTTAATAAAAACAGAACCACACTTTTTTTGATTTAATTATTTATAAAAAAAGAACTTCAATTACTTACTTCTTATTTCACTTCAATTTTCAACTTTCAAAACAAATACAAAATACGGCCGACAATCAACTGTCAAACGCCCGACCGAATAGAAATAGATCTACTTTTGCTTTGGCCTGGCGTTGGTCTGACGTTTACGATATTACGATATAAAGCGGTCGCAACGCCGGAGGTAACATTTCAGATTGCCTCATAAGAGTCTATTGTTTTTATTCAAAATGTCAAAGCCCGACCGACAAAACGCGAGATTGTGGTTTGGCTATAACTCCGGCTGAAAGATTATAACTCTACGGCAAGTAAATACAAATAACAATTTTGTGTTTACAAAACAGACATTATGTGTTTATTTATAAGAAAAGAGAAAAGCTTTTAATCTTGCCAATCTTCAAATGTCATAGTAGGAAGTAGCAATCCACAGCTTATCAATAGTAAGTTTATTGGCATGTTCCTTATCTTTATAATTATAAATAGGGCTTCTTGCCTTAATTAAAAAAAAAATTAACTTCTCTCCATCTACATATTTCATATTTATTTAAAACTTGCGCACAGAGTAAACGTAGAAGCAAATAAATCTGTAAAGTGCAACGAAAGAAGAAAATAAAAACAACGGAGTCAAAATTTTGTTTTGCAAAAAACAATAGGTCAGCTATCGGCAACGAAACATGTTTTTCTGTTTTGCTTTTGTTTTTATGTTTTGTTTCATTTGGTGTGCGTTGCGCCATAAGAAAGTATGCAATTATCGTCAACGACCCTTGTTCGAAACAGTTTTGCTGCATTCGGTGTGTTGCTCGTATACAACAGCATGTATTTTCGACAACCACCATCGTAACACTTCAAAACAAAAACATGTGTTTTGTTTCGTTTTCTTTGGTGTGTTTAGTCTAATAAGAAACAATGTTCTCTTGTTTCACGAAACAAAAAAACATGTTTTGCTTTATCCGGTGTGTTTTCAGCCTTAACTGTCTACACAAGGTCTCTTCTGCGTTATGCTAAAAATCTGAATCTATAGACCAAATGCAAGTTCGTTTGGATCAATAATTCAATTCCTATGTTCTTTCGAGGAAAGAAGAAGGAGCAAAGTTTTCAAAATTGTTTGTTTTGACGATTTTTCTACTTTTGGCCTGATTTGATTTATTTTTTTCATTTAATTTTATCAGTATGTACATATTTTGTTTCTTTTTATTTTACAATATCATGTATACGTTAACTGTAAATTATAATTTGCATAATAGAGATTTATCATTGAGTTAAAATGAAGCATACGAGTATTTAAATTGATTTTGTGTAGGACATGCTTGTATTCAAACATTGTCAGAGTATTCAGTGATCCACCAAAACTTTAGAAGTACATACGTATGTATTACAAAAAATTTTCATAATTTTTTGCCTGTCCCCGAATCTTGTGATCATTTGCCTGATACAATGTTTTTTCGCATATTTGGATATAGAATTTTGAAATTTCCAATTAAATTTCTGCACCAGATAAAGTAGTAGTAGAAGTGATAAAATATAAATGATATAATATAAAATAGCACATTAATGCTTTAATTCCAAAATGTACACTATAAATGCTTTTGATTATGAGTTTTCGGTTTTCTTAGGCTAGGACCGCACTTGCGATTTTAATCGCACGATTTTTTAGTCGCAAAAATAGAACATATGAATTTAAATAAGAATGAACGCACTTGCTACCAACAAATCATGACGATTTAAAAGTCGCAATTTGTTTCATTTTTCTTGCGATGCGATTGTCGTAAACTTGAATGAAACACATGTACTCAAATGGATATGCCCACACTTGCGATTTAAAAAACTACGACTTAAAAATCGTAGTCGCAAAGAGAAATTGGCATGCACGCACTTGCAATTTGTAATCCACGATTTTTTAGTCGCAGAAAGTAAGACACATGGCCTTAAATGTGAATGCACGCACATGCGACTTAAAAATCGTAGCGATTATAAAAATAAAACAAGTTCTATTTTTTCAAGCGATTTTTCTGTCGCTACTTATTTGTAGCAAATGCGTGCACTCACATAAAAACTAGTGTGTTTTATTTTTCGCGATTAAGTAATCGCGCGGCAAAAAATCGCAAGTGCGTGCATGACAATAATTTGTAGCGACTACGACTTTTTAATCGCCTCGACAAAAAATCGCAAGTGCGGTCCTAGCCTTAGAAGTTCAAAGTTAACAAAATATGGTTATCGGGAGATTTTAATCACCCCTATTACAGAATTCGGCGCATGAGCTAAAGTGACTGTTTCAATTAATTTTCAAACTTTTGCTATTACTGAAGCCGACGAAAGAAAGTTGAACGAATGTCGGTAACACCACCGACATTCAGTTCAACTTATCTGGTATTACTAAATCCGCAATCCATTCGCATACATACAATACATACAATTTCTATCATTTTACATTTGTGCCAATTTCGAGACGAATCTGAAGTAAATCTTTAATTAAACAACCAATTGAAAACAATTTAGAGAAATGGTGGAAATGATGAAGACGTAACCGCGCATAGCCAGAAATCTAAAAAAAAAAAAAAAAAGAATGCACACCGATTGGTATTGAACGGTCTACTATCCAAGTACAAACCACACACAACGATGCTTGATTTCACTAACCGATAGCGATGTAATTATCAAAGCCTAGGCCGTTGACTAAATGTCTGTAACTGACAGCGTCGATACGAAAGTTCATAAATGATAAGGTAATTTTAGGAATGGACAATGTAGTTCATCCGGCGAATTTCATAATTCAGTTTTACAGGGGATGCGAAAGGTCATCGGATCGAGTTAACTCACCGGGAGTAAAATTCTGCGAATTCTGTATTCGACATGAATATATATTTGCTGTCTGACACGTCAGATATTAATTATTGTGTGATAGCTTTATCTGCTTTCGTTTTCGTATTACACCTGAATGTAGCTTTTGCTAAGAGCATTTTTTTATTATTTGTAACTTATAGGTACTATAAGGTAAGTTATGAATTCGTAAAAAAAATTGACTTGAGATTTTGATCAAAGTTGACATTACGATGATACGAAAACGAAACAAGTGGGTCTCACAATTGAAGCACCCAGTGCAACAACCATATAACTCCACTTTTTGAAATGTTAAGAAAATTAAAAATAACTATCTCGAAAATCATAAATAAAAATAATTGCAAAATATTTGTTAAACTTGCAAAGAGATTAGTGAAACTAATTTATTTAATTCAAAAACATATCAAAAAGTTATATATTAAAGTAAAAAAAAATAATTTTCTTTCTGGACTTGTCCTGTTTTTGCACCGATTTTGTTGAAAATTAAAGGGATCCTTCGTTGTCATCTTCGTAGCCTGAGTTTTCAGCTTCTTGAACAGACTGCTGCAACATCAAGTTATCGTAAAAAGGCAAATCGGCCAGAGGAACATACTTTTGCGTCAAGCTTATAACACCCTCATATTTCTTGGGGTTGAGTGGAAGACTATTTGTATATAATAGTTTTGACTAGAAGGTGTCACCATGCAGATTTGCTTTTATTTTTATGTCGTATGTCGTTAATGGCCAATGTTGACTAATAACTAGAAGCTGAAATGCTAACGATATTTTCTTTTTTCCTATAGTAAAATCTTCGAAACTTCGAGATCATCACTTAAGATTTCTAGATCTTTGTTTGTCACAGTTTTCTTGTAAAACGGAGCCAATCTCATTTTAAAATCCAATTATTGATCACTTATTAATCATATTAAAATTTTTTTGAACAATTTTCCACTAAATTCTGCTAGTTTTTTGGTAGATAAAGTCGTTCTACTCGACGTTTTTGTTTTTCGATGACACAAAAAGTAATCGCAGGACAAAAAACTGACCTTGTTCTGGCAAGTGATACTTTTACTTTTACAACAGCATATGTATATAGTAGATATTCGATGAGTGTTGTTTATATTCTGATTTCGTCACAATTTCACTTAAAATCTTCTCAAGCTGATGACTTCATTTAGACTTTTTTTTTGGAAAAGCGGTGCAAAAACAAGACAACTCCAGGAGATGTCTCATTCTTGCTCCGTTTCGCAATCAGTGATAATTCCAAAACTGAGTTTCCGTATCCAAGAGCCAACTTATATGTCTTTTTTGCACACCGAACGACGCAGGATTTTTTTGTTTGTATCTCTGCATTAAAAAACATATTTCGCAAAAAAGTGGAGTTATCTGGTTGTTGCACTGGGTGCTTCAATTCTGTCTGTCTGTCTTTTTGACTAAAGCCTAAAAGGCTCGGTAGATTTTCTTTAAACTTGGTAGATAGTATTTTTCCCCCCCAACACGTTTTTTCTTCTTTTGTTTAAAGACAAAAAATAACGGTACCTGCCAAACGAATTATTTTTTTCTCAAAAACTATTCGATAGATTTTTTAAAAAAATTTCATTTAGTTAAAGTTAGCTAACCTGTGAAAAAAATTCCGAAAAATAATTCCTAATGGTAACCCCCCCCCCATGGATCTATTTTTTTTGTTTTTTGATAAAAATTAAAAGTTTTTTGTTACAATCTACAGGATGTGAGAAAAAAAATTATTTTAGCTAAATTAAAAAATGGCTTTCGAATATTGTATTTTTCTCGAAAACGGTAGAATTTTGATAAATTTTTTTGATTAATTTTGTACGATCTATAATTTAATAAAAAAAATTGAAATTAAGATATTAATTTAAATATTAATAGAATTTTGAATTTCTCATTATCGGCATAACGGATTTTAATGAAGTTTGTTTACAGAGAAGCTTCTAAAATGTAAAAAAATAATGCATTCCAAGACTAAAAAATTCAAATGCAAATTCGATATCAAAACGGCTCAATATTTTTTGTTTGCAAATCTATTTTTTGTTCGTACAATAATAAAATCTTTAAGTTTGCGTAACAAATTTTTTTCTTAAAAATTTTATATAAAACCTTATTTTTTTTTTATGAAACCACTACAAGGACTTATAATTTTTCTTCTTGCGTAAACTAATATAAGCTTGAATCACATGGCATCTTCTTTTTAGCTTACTAAATTAGTTGTTTTTCTCTAATAACATTAATTTTTTAAAATTTTGGGCGCAAAATTTTGAATATTTAAAACCTGCTCTAAATCAATTTTAAAACGGGAGTCGACTCTAAAACGAGCACCGACTTTTTGTTAATTTCAAAGGACAAACCATACTTTAACGTTAAAGAGCTCGTCAAACTTTAACATGAGCAAACAGCTACTTTATCTTTTAAAAGCAAATCGAAGTAAAAATGTTTACTGATGTTTTATTCGATTTTTTTAAAAGATGTGCCTTGTAAATAGACTGAATCACTGAATATAAGAAATTCGAAACAATCGTACAAAAGTGCTCTACGATTTTTAATTTTGTAATATTGCGGGCTATAGACAAAAAAATCTATACATACAAATGTACATACGTTATGTATGCATGCCGAGACGAGTATAACCAAATGAATTTGCACCTTGCAAATCAAAATTAGGTTTTTATGCTGTGAATTAGCTATATATACTTCATTTCTATTTAAAATAATGTAAATAACTTATAAACAATCAAAATCTGTACCGAGGTAGTATATAAAATGTACTTTTTTCGGCGAAAAATTATTTGGTTTGAAGTCGTCTGTGTTCTTTTTATTTTTTGTTTGTTTGTGTAGTTGGGTGTGGTTGTTAACAGGAAATAGTAAATCGGCTTCAATTATTGCAAAATAAAGTAATGCGAATGATATTGAGCTATATCGAAGCTCAAGTCTCAAGTCCAACAAAGCCGCTGGAGCTGACGGTATTTGCTGCCGAACTATTCAAAGCGGCAGGCGATGACTTGCTTGGGAGCTTGCACCAACTCATCTGCAAAATATTGTCGGAAGAAAGCATGCCCGATGAATGGAATCTCCGATCCTCAAGAAAGCAGACCCTTTGAACTGCGCCAACTACAGAGGCATAAGTCTCCTGAACATCGCGTATAAGATTCTTTCTGCCGTATTATGTGAACGTCTGAAGCCTTTCGTCAACAACCTGATAGATCCATATTAGTGCGGCTTTAGACCTGGAAAGTCCACCATCGATCAGATATTCACATTACGGCAGATCTTGGAAAAAACCCAGGAGCTACAAATCGACACCTACCACCTTTTCATCGATTTCAAAGCCGCGTACGATAGCATCTATAGAAGCGAACTATATAGAGCAATGTCTAGTTTTGGCATCCCTGACAAACTTGTCCGCTTGTGCGGGATGACGATGGAGAATTCACGCTGCTCCATCAAGGTCGGAAAAGATCTTACCGATGCATTTGATGTCAAAAAAGGTTTTAGACAAGGCGATGCTCTGTCGTGCGATTTCTTCAGAGAGCGCTTTAGGATGTTTCGAGAGGAATATTCTTCGCGTGATCTTTGGTCCCGTCTGCATAGACGGGGAGTGGAGGAGAAGATATAACCACGAACTGTACGGGCTGTACAGCGAAACTGACCTAGTCAAACGAATCAAAGTCTAACGACTAGGTCATGTAGAGCGAATGGACCCGAATGCTCCGGCCAGTAAAGTCTGCGAATCCAACCCCGAGGGACAGCGCAGTAGATGAAGATCGCGACTCAGGTGGCGCACACAAGTGGGAGAGGACCTCAACCAACTTGGTGTGCGAAACTGGAGAGCTAGGGACCGAGCTAGCTGGAGAAGCTTGTTGGTTGAGGCCCTGGTCCATACCGGACTGTAGCGCCACCGTAAGTAAGTAAGTAAGAATGATATTGAGAGTGAATGTCTAAACCCCAATAAGAGTGATGTTGAAAGTTTTAAATTGGATGAGTGTTAAACATAGACTATAATATAGTGCTGTTATTAATATATAAACTAAAAAATAATATGGTTCTTGAGTACTTAAAAGTTAATATTATCAACGTTGAAGAAGTACAACCTTATAATTTACGTAATAGTGAAAATTTGAGACCCAATAGGTGTAACAGGACTCAGTAATGTATATGGGAATAAATTCGTTTAATAGACTTCCAAGTGAATTGAAGAATGAGCTAAGTATAAATATTTTTAAAAATAAACTTATTCTGTATATAAAAAATAGTGATTATTAATAAATAAATGTTTTTTTGTAAAAGTTTTTCTGACCTCATATATTAAGTCTTTTAGAATCTAGAGCACACATCAGAGCCTAATCTCCTGCAATGCAGAGATAGGTGCTCTTGGCGTGAGCTTAGATGGTTCCAGAAACTCTGTTATTATTATGTATCTGTCAAATTAAGGGTTGCTCAACGTAAATTCGCTTAGGTTCTGTTGTAAAACCAACATTAGTTAGAAGAGTTGTCTAACGTGTTAGATTAGATTAGATTTTTATTTTTCTTCAAATGAATCACAATTTTAAAAGAATAAAAATAAAATAATAGGATATGGTGTTACCGTCTGCCTGATTGACTTTTAAAACTGTTCTTTGTATAAGTACAGATACGCAATTGTGGTTCCCACACTTAATTTTTATTTATACATGAATTGAAGTTATTTTCTGGAGTGAAAGTAATACCACAGATAATTTATTATATACAGATGTCTCACCTCCATACAAAATTCTGGCATCGAAAATTTTTTCCAGCAGACAAAAGCTTAAGAAGATTTCATAAGAAGAAGAGAATTGTATTAGTCGTCGTAAGAAAGCTTTTCTGAATAAAAAAGAGAACAATATAATATTTTCTCTTCTGTTTAAGGACTTTTTTTTTATAATGCGCGAGAAAGATAAAACAGGCAGACAATGCGGCTACCTTTATTCATGTGAAATATATGTACATACATACTTATGTACATATTATGTATCTACCAAAAAAAGCAATTCCCTACTGGGGTATCCTATCTTTGTTTAGAAAAAAAGGCATTAGGTAAATAGAACATATTCTATTAATATCCCCATCATGTGTATTATATTAATTTATAGTTGTTTTTTTTTTTTTAATACAGGGTGGCGCACCAATTGTGCTTATCTTATCGGCTTATTTTTTTTTTATTTTGTAGGTTACTATTTAGATTTATAAAAATGGATGCTTGGGATACGAAGAAAAGAATTTGGATAGTGCAACGGTACCATGTTTTGCAGTCCGTCATTTCCGTCCAAAGGGAATTTAGGCGGGAGTTTGGCGATAATCCCCCGAGTAGATGGACCATTATGAGGTTTGTAAACATGTTTGCCGAATCTGGAATCGCACGAAGGCCGTACCATCGAGATGCCAATGTTCGGGTTCAGGATACAATCGCAGCAGTAGCATCTGCAATACAGGCCAATCCGAGCGTTTCGACCCGAAACTTATCGGGGCAAATTGGAATTAGTAGACGGTCATTACAACGGATACTTCATGACGATTTAAACTTGTTTCCGTACAAAGTCCAAATTACTAGCAAGTTAAACCCTCAGGATTTGCCTGTTCGCCTGGAATTTTGCCAAAAAATGATATCAATGGCCGAAGAAGACAACACATTGATCAATTGTTTGTTCATGTCTGATGAGGCCCATTTTGATCTTAACGGCAATGTAAACAAGCAAAATTGCCGTATATGGAATGAGTCTAATCCAGAAATGCTCCATGAGACGGAACTGTACCCAGAACGAGTCACTGTGTGGTGCGCAGTTTCATCAAGGTGTATTGTCGGGCCGTACTTCTTTGAAGAAAACGGTGTAACCGTTACTGTCAATGGGGACCGTTATTTAAAGATGTTGAAGGAGTTTTTTTACCCAGAACTGCGCCGAAGACGTATACCATTCAACAGCGTTTGGTTTCAGCAAGATGGAGCAACTGCACATATAGCCAGACCAGTTATGGCGGAGCTAAACAAAAAATTCGTAAACAAATTAATTTCTAGGAACTCCACTCTTCGCTGGCCCCCAAGGTCACCTGACCTGACTGCACCAGACTTCTTTTTATGGAGTTATGTCAAGCAAAAGGTGTATAAAACGAAGCCCAGGAATTTAACTGAACTAAAGCAGTCCATAACGACAATAATTGAGGCGATCCCAACTTCAACTCTTCAGGCCGCAATGAATAATTTTTTGACCAGGTGCCGCATATGCGTGGGACAGCGTGGAGGTCATTTGCGGTCAATAATCTTTAAAAACAACTAACTATTTAAAATAAAATTTAATTTTCTAACCAATAAAAAAAAAAAAATGAAATACATCGATTAAAAAAAAAGTTATTTGAATTTCTTATTGTAGCACAATTGGTGCGCCACCCTGTATTTTACACCCGTTCTCCATGTTGTTATTCTTTGTTTGTGTGTATTAGTAGCCGCATGTAGGTCAGTATATGAAGAATGTACATGTGTTTTTCTATAAGTTTGACACACAACGCGCACGGGCGAATGAATTTCAGTTTTTATACAGAAATTTCCTAAAGCGTAATTCCACAGTCAAGAGTGGGGCGTGTTCAATTTCTTTAAATAAAATCTATATGGACTTCCTTAGAACTAATAATATTATTACTAATTCATTTTTGCTAAAATGGAAAAAAACACCACCTTTATGTATTTTGAAAATAGTCAGGATCTTTTTTCTGTTACGGGTGAGACAAATAAAAGACGCGCAAAATTTTAAATATTTAAAACCGGCTCTAAATCAATTTTATAATGGGAGTCAGCTCTAAATATTGAATATAAAACGAGAACTGACTTTTTGTCAATTTTAAAGGACATAAGCTATACTCACAGTCACAGACTAGCTCTCAAACCGATAACATCGTTCCACAAGCGGTCGTGATTTAGTTGTGCCAAGTGCGTAAGTCGGTTTCTCTCACTAGTAACTTTCTCTATCTCCCATTTCTCCAACCGCATACAGTCCCCACACCAACACACAGGGCTTATTCCACATAACCCATGGCCGGCAGGCCTAAAACTCCCGGAGGTCGTTTCGGGATCCTCGATCCCGATCCCAAGGTGTCAATGACGTGTATAAATTTTTAAAGAAAGGGGAAGACGGGAAGCAAAAACCAACAGGTCTTATGCTCTTTACGTTTGACCTTTATCAAATTCCTAGCGAAGTCAATATTGGTTTCTACACTGCCAAATTGACAGAATACATCCCAAACCCCATGCGATGTCGTAATTGCCAACTACTCGGACATACTCTGAAACGTTGCAACGGCAGTACGAAATGCGATTCTTGCAACCTCCCCCCTCACACGCCTGACCCATGTACCCGCACAATGTGTGCTAATTGCTCGCTATCCCACTCTTCATCATCAAAAACCTGTCCGGCCTACAAACAGGAAAAAGAAATTCTAACCATAAAAACGGTGAATAAATGCATGATGGCAGAAGCGAAACGCATGTATAATCAAAAAAATCTAAATCATACGCCCCCCTTCACACGACACATTCGCTGACACAGCAAAAAAAACATCACACTTACCTCCTACTCCTAACGATCTTCAATCCTCTCCAGCCCAACTACCAGGTCTACCACAAACCATCACACACCCCAATTCTACATCATCAATTGACACCGACATTAAAAAGTATTTATCGCGTACGCGGCCGCACAGAGTCAAAAGACACACCGATTCATATGAAATTCTTAACACCGTTTGACCGAAATTTTGTTCTGAAGTCTGTTGCTCATTTCCGCAAAACAAATAATAGAGAGATGTGTTTACAAGACATTAATATTGACTCTCCAAAGGCTCTCTTTGTGCGTGAAGCGTTAACCAAAAACAACTTAATGATCTTTAAACGTGCAATGGCTTTTAGAAAACAAAAGCTTTTATCAACTGTCTACACCGCAAGAGGAATTGTTTACGTTAAGCGTCTCATGAATGAAAATGCTGTACCGATCGAATTCATCGAGGATTTGGACAGGGTTGCCCGCTCTGCAGATTAATGTTTTATATTTTTAATTTATTATTCTTAAGTATTTGTATTAGATATTTTTATTTTAAAAATAATCTCTTAAATTTTCTCTCTTCTTTTCCTTAATTTCTTATTAATCAAATTTGTTAAATTAGCTTTTATTATCTTTTGTTGTGTATAATTCTTTTATTTATAAATTCATTTCTTTTCTCGTGCTCGATCTAATTTTTTCTTTCTTAATTTTGTATATGGATTATGGGCGATTTACGCACCATGGTAAATGTGTTGAGCAGTCAACAAACTGGCCTTCGGATGTCTCACATTAATGCACAAAGTATATTAAGTAAAATTGATGAGTTTCGTTATACATTTGAGGATTCTAAAGTTGACGTGGTTTGTGTATCAGAAACTTGGCTTTCTGTGCCACAAAATAATAAGTTGTGCTGTCTTTCAGAATATAAGATTTTTCGCTCGGACAGGGTGCGCTGTAGAGGTGGGGGGGTAGCTATATATGTAAAGGATTCCTTAAAATGCAGGCATATTGTTTCTTCTTCTGAAGACAGTGAAATGGAATTTGTTTTTGTTGAGTTATCAAATGGTGACGAGAAGATATTAATTGGTACAATTTACCGACCAAACAGAAACATATGCATTTCGCCACTTATTTCTGCTCTTGAACAGATTTGCGTTTCTTATTCAAATATAATTCTAAACGGTGATTTCAACTGCAACCTACTCGAAGAAAATGATTTTATTGATGAATTCTCATCCCTTAATCTCTGTCCTGTAAATACAAGCGCACCTACCCACTTCTCCGCCTTTGAACCAACATTGCTAGATCTTTTTTTGGTCTCTGATCGAAGTAAGGTTATTCTTTATGATCAACTTTCCGCTCCAGGTTTTTCAAAACACGATTTGATCTACTTAATTTTCGACTTTCAAGTTACAACCACTCGACAGCGTAATAAAATCGAATACAGAGACTTTAAAAACATCAACTATAGTGCTTTGGAACATGATGTAAACACTGTTAACTGGATCTCTATTTTGGAAACTCCTTTTCCCTCTGATCAAGTAGAATTCCTAAACAGTAACATTAAAAACCTCTTCAACAATCACGTGCCCTTAAAAACTAAAAACTGTTCTGAAACAAATAAAGCTTGAATTACGAGAGAAATTCTTTCCCTTATGAAAAAACGGGATGTAGCATATGAGCGTTGGAAAATGTTTCGTATAAACAGTTTTCATCGCAATTATGTAGTTCTCCGTAACGAAACTGTTCGAGAAATACGAAAAGCTAAAGCTCATATGTATTCAACACGCATCAACATTTCACTTGGAAGAACTTAGAAAAAATCGGTGTTGGAAAGGTACGTGGTAAATTACCCAAAGACTTAGATTTGAACGCTCTCAATAGATCTTTCGTTTCAAACTCGTCAGTGACCAGAAATTCATCTGACCACGAACATTTTTCAAGAAATCTTTCTTCAACTCAAAGCTCAAATTCGATCCGCTTTAAATTTAATTCTATCACAGATGAGGATGTGATTGAAGCACTGCTTTCAGTCAAATCAAATGCCATTGGACTTGATAACATGCACCCTTCTTTTTTGAAAATCATTTTGCCCACGATTTTGCCG
The DNA here is from genome assembly GCA_963931855.1 of Philhelius festivus. Taxonomy (NCBI): domain Eukaryota; kingdom Metazoa; phylum Arthropoda; class Insecta; order Diptera; family Syrphidae; genus Philhelius; species Philhelius festivus. Next base: position 100,381,808 of record OZ007555.1, read on the forward strand.
TTTATAACACATATTTTCAACTCAATTGTCAAAACATGTGAATTCCCTTCGCAATGGAAGAGTGCAAAGGTAATTCCTATACCCAAAAAAAATCGAAAGGAGATGAATTCAGACCTATTTCAATATTACCATTTTTGTCAAAAGTTTTCGAGAAAGTAATTCAAAAACAAATGAACGTATTTCTTACTCGGTTCGAATTACTGACACCCAAACAATCAGGATTTCGAAAGAAAAATAACTGCACTATTAAGTGTTTCAGAGGACATAAGAAAAGAAATTGACTTAGACAGAATCACTTTCTTAGTACTTCTTGACTTCTCGAAAGCCTTTGATATGGTAAACCACACCATTCTTTGCCAAAAGTTCTTACATCAATTTAATTTTTCTTACGCTGCAGTCAAACTTTTGTCCTCATATTTAACAAGTCGAGTACAATCTGTGGAATTCAACAAACAAAAGTCAGAATTTCTGCCGGTAAAGAGTGGTGTACCACAAGGGTCTATCCTTGGCCCTTTGTTCTTCTCAATGTACGTTAACGAATTGCCTGAGGTAGTCTCACATTGTTCGGTTCGCATGTATGCCGATGACACACAGTTATACCTAAGCTGTCCATTAGGGTTAATCGAAAATTCGGTAGCATGTTTGAATGAAGACCTGGAAATGATTGATCGATGGTCTATTGAAAACTACCTTCAATTGAATCCCAACAAATCTAAATGTCTCGTTATCTCCAAAAATAAGGTTGATGTATCATACTTCCCTCTAATCCTGCTCAAGCAAAGTCCTATTGCTTATGTGGAGTCAGCTAAAAATGTAGTTGTAATTTTTAACCGAACTCTAACTTGGGAGCTTCATATTAATAATACGGTTGCAAAAGCTTATTGTGTCCTTCGAATGCTGTGGCCTGTCAAACACATAATTCCAATGAATGTCAGGAATCTGTTAGTGAAAACGTTGTTTCTTCCTCTGCTTACTTATGGTTGTGAAATTTTTTCGAATTTGAACTATGAGAGCAAGAGAAAGCTAACTGTCGTATTCAACAGTGCAGTGCGTTATGTCTACGGGCTTCGTCGATTTGATAGAATCTCGCAATATGCTTCACACTTTCTGGGTATGACCTTTGAAAACTTTTTGAAATATCGTTCAGTAACTTTCTTCTCTGATATCCTCATTACCCGCCAACCCGTGGATCTTTATAATGAAATCAGTTTTTTAAATTCTAATCGTTCGTTAAATGTCTTGATTCCGCACTTTAGTTGTACGACATCCGAACGTCAGTTTTTTTTAAGCTCTGCAAGAATTTGGAATTCTCTGCCGCGTGAAATTAAAGGTTTGAGTTGCACGAAAAAGATAGGAAAGGAATTGAAGAAACATTTTGGCAACTTATAATAGATTTGAATACAACATTTAAATAACTTTATTATTATATTTTCGTTTAAATATGAAACAACAAATTTTGAAAATCTTTTAACGTAGCTGTTCTTAATTTAAAAGCTTTATTATAAATAAGATATGTTATCTTAAATGTAAGCTTATCATGAATAAATGAAATACTGAAATACTGAAAACTTGCAAAAACAACAACATACCACACTGAAAGTACAGATCCCAATCCCAATACATCCAACACATTAAGTACTAACACACGAATGCTATCGAAATCTCACTCTCCTACTAACACAAGCAATTAAACCCCAGTATCAAAATAACACCTTCAATCAGTTCTCATACTTCTACACAATCAGTTCAAACCATTCCCTCAAATTCATCTGCCAACATTAATACTCAATCCACATTTAATACACAATACATCAACAACCACTCAAATCCTTCTCTCACTCAATCACCTTTATCAACAGTGACTCAAAAACTTATTGATAGTAAAGATTATTTTGTAAACATAAACAATACCGATAGCGATGATGCTGAAATGCAATAATAAAAATTCCAAGCTAATCACTGACTCTGCGGATCGGGAACTGAATCAGGCAGGCTCCAATCAGAACCTGCATGATTCAGTATCAGGCCCGCGGAGTCAAAGCCCCCAACAACATAATTTTACCAATCCTCACAATTTTCAACGAAAACTTGCAACACAAAAAAACAATGGGGCCTATCGTGAATAAAAATTCCCTTGGAACTGTTCCCAACTTTTAAAATTGTCATTTTGAATAATGTCGAAAGTTTCCCTTGGAATTTATTGATATTGGGAATTAAGTTTCATAGTGACTTTGGATCTCATTTAAAAAGGCCAGTCGCCAGCTTACAATGAATAGTGCAGAAGTATCGACCTTTCCAAATTTCGAAGATGGGGAAAATTCCGAGGGAAATTTCGTTCACGATAGCCCCCAATGTATTCAAAACCCAAACCAGTCTTCTTTTACCAAAAGTAAAACAAGTTCTTGGAATGTACAAAACGTTAACAAAGCTCTCACCATTCTGCAATGGAACATGAATGAATAAATGATGTGCTTAGTGATATAATAAAGAAACACAATCCGTTTATAATCGCCCTTCAAGAAACTCACTGTCTCTTTGTCAATAATCTTACCCACCGTAAAGCATATCAAGCTTACTTTCATAACTTACCCCCTAATGATAGTGCCAAACAAGGCATCGCCCTACTTATTAAAAAAAATATTGCACACAAAATCTTAACTTAAAATTTGCAAATACTAGCCGTCGAAATTAATTTCACATATGTATATAAACGTATACTTACCTCCTAAAGAGACATTCAGTAGTGTCGAACTGTGCAACATTACAAGAGAAATAAAAACCCCGTTTATCATTGGTGGCGACTTAAACGTCTGGAACACACTTTGGGAATCCCAAAAAACAAACAAAAAGGGCAAACTAATCGAAAAATTCATCAATGACTGTAATTGTTGCATATTAAACGACGGATCTCCCACTCACCTTTCAACACACAACACATTCACACATATTGACGTAACCTTCTGCTCATCAGAACTTCTTGTAAAAACAAATTGGGAAATCCTTGACGACTTACATAACAGCGACCACTTCCCTATCCTTACGACCATTAACATAGGACGGACGACATTACCAACCCCAAAAAGTGCAAAATTTAAAACTGACCAAGCTAACTGGCCACTTTTTAGGAAAAAAGCTTCTGAACTATTGTCCGACAAAAACATATTATATTATTATATATATAAAAACATACGGCGGAGGTAAGGACATACTTGTTAACCCTGAAACCGTAAAAACAGTGCTGCGAAAAAGTAATTTTCATGGAAGAGGTGCAAGGAAAAAACCTTTTATCAACAAGAAAAACCGAATCAAGAGAAATAATTTACAAGGAACTACCAAAAGACGAATTTGTCGTTCTGGAATCGTGTTTTGCTCTCTGTTCTTATTAAATTTACTCTCGTCAGAGACAAAACACGAATCCAGAACGACAAATTCGTCTTTTGGTAGTTCCTTATAAACTATTTCTCTTGATTCGGTTCCATTCCATTCGGAACCATATTCAAGATTGTGAAATGAATAAAAGAAATAGATAATAGTCTTATGTGAGAAACAGATTGGCACAGCAACTTCAACAGCAACTTTGACAACCACGTCACTCTTTTTAGAGCCAGTAGTTTTAAATGGCTTTGATTACATTAACACAGCAACTTCGACATCGACATCAACGTTAGACCTAAGCCCTAAATTTGCTGTCGCTGTGCAAATGCTACCACGATTTAAGGTGAAATTTTTCAGTATTATCAACACTCAAATGAAAATGTGACAACCATCTTTTTGTTTTGTCTATTTATTTTGGTTTTGACAATGGAAGAATTACTAAAAACAAATTAATTTTAGTACGACAAATTGCAAGTCGTTTACATTGATGCAATTTACGTTAATTTTTATCAAATTATGTACGGCAAATTCATTTCGCATTTGAAACTATTTTGATTATATATGCTGTCAAAAACGCTGTTCACGTTGTAATCTATTTCACAAGACTTTTGATGTTGAAGTTTTCGTTGCTGTTAAAGTTGCTGTTGAAGTTGCTGTGTTAATCTGTTTCTCGCATTAAGGTTGGTTTGCACTGACATAAAATTTATATTTTTTTACTGTCTAGTTTAGTTTTTGAACAATATAGGTAGGCACTCTAAAAATATAAATTTATTATAAAAAATATGCACACAAAAATGCAAAATATGCATTTATAGTAAAATATGCAAAAATACGCACTAACGATTAATTGCCATTTTAAAGGAAATTTCTTGATTCGTATACATAATTAGTTGCCTTGCTTCCAAGGTTTTCCTAAAAAAATATGCGTTTGCATGGAAATCCGAACCCTAATAATAACACATAAAATTCAAATCGAATAAACATCTGACATATGTAACGGAATTTTAAGAATTTAAAGTGTTATAGCTTGAACCAATTCAGTTGGCCAACGGTCGGTTGCGCAGAGAGAGGATTTAAGAGAATAAAAATGGTGCGTAAGATATTTAATGAGTAACGATTTTTCCTTAAATCTTACAGTGCCTAACTCAACTTTGCTTTGACAAATAGTTTTAGGGATTATTGTTTATTTCTATGTTTTATGATTTGTGGCTTAGCAACAGAAATGTTCCGGGAGCGTTATATTTATATTTATTTTATGGTGTTAGTGTTTATTTGATATACGTATTTATTATTTTTTGACCTGTGGGGTTTGGCATTAATTGTAGATTAGTGTTAATTAGTTAGGTTAGTGTTTACGAGTTTGAATAATTTTTACCTACGAGTTTTTTAGAATTTTTTTACCTTAAAATAATTATTATAAATTTGTACTTCAGAAATAAATATAAAACATAATAATAAAATAAAAACTATAAATAAGAACAATATAATTTAAGTAATAAATGTTCATTTACATAAACTTAGTTTTAAGAACTAATGTCGCTTTCATAGTCGGTTGCAGAATCGTCACCTGGATTAATTATAATTGAATCCGAAATTGTGTCCCACGTCAGGTCATGAGAAAATTATTCTTCCTCAGTTCTTATGGCTTTTTCACACAATTTTCAGCCGTTATTTTTTAAAATTCTTCCTCTGCTAATTTTTGAACATCCAATAAATTTAATGTTGTGTTTCGTGAACCTACTCTTGCCTTGACAGTTGCCCAAATATTTTCAATGGGATTGAGATCTGGATGATAGGGTGGTAAACGTAGGACCTCATGTCCCATGCCGTGAATGATATCGTCAATCCTATGCTTTGAGTTGTGTGTAGCTCGGTGTCCTTTTATTAGCTCATACAGTTCAAGATTCAACATCTGTATAGTATGCGGAATATTGTTTTCGTTTAGCCATTGTATCATCTCGGATTTCTTGCTAGCAGAAGTAATTTGTTTTTCTTCTAATTTATTGTGGTACGAGGCATTGTCCATTACAATAACTGAAGGTTCCTCCAAGTTTTTCAAAACTTGTTCTTGGATCCATTTGCAGAGATTTTCGAAGATCATGTCGTCGTGATAGTCTCCCGTTTTCGTTCCAGATTTGAATAAAAGTAAGGAGTTTTTTTACGAAACCTTTGTCACCACCTGCATGCGCCATTATCAGCCTCTTTCCCTTTGAAATTGGCGTCTTCAACCCACTGCTACTGTCATCAGTCCAAGCCCGTGGCCTTGTATGTGAGCTATGAATATAGCTTTCGTCCAAATAAATGATATCATATCCTTTTGTTCTGTATTCCCGGATTTTCCTCAGATACTTCACTCGCATGAGTTTAATATCATTTCATTCACAGAGAAGTTTCCGGTTGTTTTGAGCTTTTTGTAGTTAAATCCGTTTCTTCTTAGAATCCTGTTGAGAAACGTAATACTTAAGCTAAACTCCAGATCTTCCTGTACTCATTGGCTCAACATTTTTAAGGATATCATCATTTTTTCCTCCTGGTGGAAGTTGTGCATTATACGCCGAATAGCTGCGATGTCAAATTCGTCTAGTCCAGTTTACCACTTCGTATGCTGCACTTTTTTATTTGGTGACTGCACAACTCCTGTCTCTTCGTATTCCTTAATAATCGTTCTGATTAAACGTTCAGAAATTCCAGTAGTTTCCACTGTTTACGTTGTTGCGTAACTCACAGGATTTTCAAGAAACGAATTCTTTGCTTCTTCCAGTTTCTCATTATATACTCGTATCTTACACGCCTGGCTTCCAATAGGTTTTCCTTTCCTAAATGGATCCATTACATTTTCTTTTAAATGTATTTAAATGTATTATTCTTGGTTGTTTTTTTTTTTAGACTGAATTGCAAACCAAAGCAAATATCATTTAAATACGTTAATCCCCTCTGATGCAAAAATTGTTCAAACGCGTAAACACTAATCTACAATTAAGCCCAACCCCACAGGTCAAAAAAAAAATATATCAAATATACACTAACGCCATAAAATAAATATAAAAACAACGCCCCCGGAACTTTTCTGTTACTAAGCCACAAATCATAAAACAGAAATAAACAATAATCCCTAAACTTTTTGTCATTAATCCTATGTCGCAGCTCGCAGGTAGTTTTTTTGTCTAACCCAATTGCATTTTGCAATAGACTCATTTTTTATTATAGGTGCACTGAAATTTGTCCCAATAATAAAAACAAAAATTATTAATTTTATTTTTTCGAAGTAAAGTTTACACCTAAAAATCTTTTCTTTTTATCTCACTAGAGATGAAATAGGTTTTTAGACATCAAGCTATGAAAGATAAATAAACCATGATCATATCTTATTCAAAGAAAGTCCATCGCTGGAAATTCATTTCTATTTTACTGTGAGCGAAGCTATAAACAAAACTCACCCTCCTAAGTGCTTCAGTATGATCGCAGCAGCTTCATTGACAATAACGCTGTTATGTACATCTTTTTTTTCTTTTTTTCAGTGATTTTTCTGTCTCTTTAAGAATTAAAGAGTAGATCAGAGAATTTTAAAGAGACCTGAGCAGTAGATCGGCCAACTGAATTGGTTCAAGCTATATATTTGTCCCATTAAAAACAAAAAAATGAGTATACCACAGAGTGTCCGATTTCTTTTTTGATATTAAATTTGCGATTGTTTTCTTTTAAATTAAATTTCGATGACAATTTGCTAATAAAAATGTAATTTTTGCTAAATATCCAGAGTTTATAGTAAAAGCTGTGTATAAATGCAGAAATACGCTATTTTCAAACCTTTATCAATTTTATTTTGTGATTTAAAGAGAAACAACTTGTATTTCCGATTTCTTTTTTGATCCACTGTATACCTACATATATATGTACTTCATTTCCATCTAAAATAATGTAAATAACTTATAAACAATCAAAGTCTGTATCGAGGTAGTATCGGGTTTTTCAATAAGAGCGCTACAAAAGTTATTTTAAATAAAACAAAAACGGTTTTGGATATCAATGAAATTCTTCATTCATTTATGTGAAAGTACGTTCGATGCCATTATGTATGGAACTCGATTTCTTTTGCATGGCCACCACGGGCACGCTTGCAGAAGTCCAGACGCTGAACCCAATTTTCGACGGTTTTCAAGCATAAATCGGCAGATACTGCTGCAATTTCACGTTCGATATTCGTACGAAGTTAATCAATCGTCGCTGGCTTGTTGGCATAGACCATAGACTTGACGTAGCCCCAACGGCGTCAAATCGCACGACCGAGGCCTGTGGACGATTATGACGACCATAAATTGGACGTAGCGCTCTTAACGTTGAGGCCAGGTAAATTTTAATAATGGCCAAATCACAATCTCGCGTTCGTCGGTCCGGCGTTAAATGGGCGTTTGATCGTATATACGATTTTGTGTGTCAAAAAGCGCGACCGTAGCATTTGTAAAACGGAATTTAGCTTCAAACCTCGAGCATTGACTGACATTTCCATGACATCTTTGATAAGTACCTACTTAATTGTTATATTCCAATGAATTTTGTTACTGTTTATTAATTTACAAGGTATATAATATTGCGTATTTTAAATTTTGGGCATTTAAAAGTTAATTTGTAAAGCTATTTTCAAAGTTAATAGGGTTCATACAGCCGGGTTAAAGATTTCTGAAACAATATAATTATTTAAATAAAAACAGAACCACACTTTTTTTGATTTAATTATTTATAAAAAAAGAACTTCAATTACTTACTTCTTATTTCACTTCAATTTTCAACTTTCAAAACAAATACAAAATACGGCCGACAATGAACTGTCAAACGCCCGACCGAATAGAAAATAGATCTACTTTTGCTTTGGCCTGGCGTTGGTCTGACGTTTACGATATTACGATATAAAGCGGTCGCAACGCCGGAGGTAACATTTCAGATTGCCTCATAAGAGTCTATTGTTTTTATTCAAAATGTCAAAGCCCGACCGACCAAACGCGAGATTGTGGTTTGGCTATAAACGCCAATAAAATAATAAAGTGTTGATTCGTGTCAAATAAGCAAAGAAGAATCATGGATAGTGCAGCAGTGTTATTGATGGAAGCGGAAAGATATGAATAAAGAAAATTAAATAAAGAAAAAAGAATTTTCTTAAGGAATATATCAAATATTTTCTAACTCAGATACAGCGTAATTGTAAATTATAAAAGTTTATTCGTTTTTAATTTTTCTTTGGAAAATTTTTATATTTTGCTGTCGGAGAAATCGGAAATCAAATATCTTCATAAATCGCATGTTTTCACCATGCGTTGCTGCCATGTTGACATTTCATCGGTATGCAACGCAAGGATTTGACATTTTCAACGCACACAAACTTTATTTTTGTAGATTTTTCCGATTGCCCTATCGGAACGGCTACAATCATACAAAATTCGTACATTTCGTAGAAATCGGAGAAAATTACGTTCCGATCGGGTACGATGATAAGCAGAGGCGTATTTAAGGATTTGGGGCCCCGGGCTGATAAATTTTGCCGCCCTTTAGAACAATGAAAATAATAATAAAAAAACACAAAATGCGTAATACTCGTATTTGATGTTTTCGATTTTTGTTTGTTTGTATATTCATTACAAAATTCATTAACAATAGATTCATTATCTAAATTTTTTGTCAGTTCAGCTTCTATTTAATAAAGCTAAACTATTAAGGCGCTAATGCGAGACCTTAAATAGGTTTTTACTCGTTTCAATACGGAAAACGATCTTTCTGCACTACAATTCGTCACTGCAGTAAAGCTGTGTCAATCAGGATCGATTCGATTTTTTCTATCCGATCATCGAAAAGTATTGATGATCGAAATCACAAATTTTCATTTTAATCGATCCCAATCTCAATCATTTAGATGATTCTCGTTTCTCGATTTTCTATTTCAATCTCAATCATTTCAATGAGTCTCGATCTTTAATATCAGTTAACTCGATTAACCATGATTTACTCGATTCGATTTGGTGTTATTTGAGGTATCAGGGGTGGAATCGCGTAAGTTGATAGTTGATTGTCAATTTTTCGATTGTCATTTTAAATATAGCTGTCTCTATCATATCAATAAAGAAATATAGAGAGAGCGATTGTAAAAACGACAATCAATTAATCACTTTACTCTTACGCGATACGGGCCCAGGATCTGGTATGGTTACTGTGGGAATTGAACTAGTAATGAGACTTATCGAATATGTAATAACTTTCGACTTACAAATGCGATAGTATCCAAAAGTTAATTTATTCGATAGTACCAAGTCATTCAGTAACTATTAGTCCTAAAATTGATCTTTTAAGGAGCAACAAATGAAATCTTTTTAATCAATGGACATAGTGGCCATCATTCGATGTCATTTGGCAATTTATGGCTTACAATATAGAGTAATTTGTGAAAGCCTCAACTCAATCTTACAACGAAATCGAAATGAAAATCGAATCGGAACAGTATTGAACCATTTGAGTGAAATGAAAATGATCAAATGATGGAATCATTTTCGTTATCGATTGTTGAACGATTCGATCATTTGAAATGAACGATTTACACAGCTCTACACTGCAGTGCACAAGTATATTCTTAAAGCAACCTCAGCATATAAAAATGCTTCCTTCAATTTTTGTCTCTTATATGAAGGTTAAGCTGCCTTAAACTCATATTTTCAGAGTTGCTTTGCTCCAGAAAATGTTTAAGTAAGATTCTTGAAAATCTTCACCAAGATCAACCGGGTATAATTTCTGAAGAGTGGTTGCGTTTTTTCGAATTGCTTCTTCACTCATGTGATCAAGCTTAGATAATAAAATAAAACCATTTGTTATTGCTTCATAGAAGGAATTTCTTCTCTTTAGCGCACTCAATAATTGGTCGCAAATATGGAGGAATATATTTATTTTGAAATTTTCACGACCACAAAAAAGAACCTCCCCTTCGCGACACTCATCATCTCGTTTTTTCTTTTTGACGATTCTTTTTTGATCCATTTTGTAATTTTCAGATTTTTTGCTTTTTCCCATATCTTCAAAAACATCAAAGCATTCTTTTTTCTCGTTTCTTTTTTCGTTTTTCTTTCACAAACGATATGAGTGCCTCGTAGAGCCTGGACACAGTTTCAACGTCTGTATCAACACCTTGAATTTTTTTGATATAATATTGAATTGCTTAAGTACAGAGCCCCAAAATTGAGACAATATTTCTGTCTCAAGGGACTTCAATTGGGACAAGTGAGCACGATACTAAAAAGATAAAATAGGTATTCGACGATTTTAACTTTAGTAAAATGCTAGAGATAGCATGATGCTAAATTTGATTAAAATATTGCGCCAATAGTTTTTAAAATAATACCTATCCTTTTATTTATCCATCATTATAAACTATTGTACATAAAACAATCATTATATTGTTTCTTAAGTCGTTCGAAACTATTGACGAAGGGAAGGATATTTGTATATAGGGACACGAGTCAGCCAAAACTAAATAAAATGCACGACTGGATCGCACGAACTTGCTCTTATGTAAAAGTACTTTGGAATTTAAGATACATTTTATAAATATAAAGCATGGATTTAATGAGATAATAATGCTCAAATGCATAAAATTGCCGTCTGGTTTCCGGAAAAGTATGAATTTATGCAAATAAACCTTAAAAATTCGTTTTATTATTAAATACATTTTTTATATAAGAAATTTCTCTAAAATTTTTCAAGAAAAAAATGTGGGATGCGAATTTTAAGTATTTAATAACATTGGTTTTAGGAAATAATTTCAAAAAATAATCGTTCATAGGTTTTGAAGATATTGATTTAAATTTTTTTTTTTTTAAAACAAATATTTTTTCGAATATTTTTATATGCAATATTATTTTAAAATTAAGGGGACTCCTGCTAAAAATTTTGGGTTAAGATCCTTAGAGCCGTTGGTGAGAAATTCGAAAATCAAAAAAGCCGTTCCATGACAGGTACCCCTAATAACATTTCCCCCCAAATTTTTTTTTTGAACAAAATATAGTCCATGTCCATAATATCACACTTAATTTTTTTTATCAAAATCTTTAGAGCCGTTTTCGAGATAAATAAGATTTTGCATTACGGGTGTATGGGGGTACCCTTAGTTTTGGAGCTAAAAAAAAAATTTCAATTTTTCCTCTAGGGAATCACCGAAGACCCTTAACTAGCGAGTTTGAAGAAAATACCTCCGGTAGTTTAGGTTGTAGTTCGAGTTACAGACATACAGACATACAGACAGACAGACGGAATTGTCGGACCCACTTTTTTCGTCTTCGCTATATCATCGTAATGTCAACTTTGATCAAAATCTCGAGTTCGATTTTTTTCCAAATGCAGAACTTGCCCTATAGTACCTATATCGCAAGTAAAAAAATTGAGGCATGATTTGCTAGGTATATAAAGATTAAAAAATTGTGTGTGACCTTATGTCTAGAATCCGGCTTGATGGATTTTTATAAATTTTTTTTAATAAAAAGGGACTTTTTGTAGATGGCTTAGAAAAAAAATTAAGATCCGTTCTAGCCCATTTTTGTAGAGCTACATAGCAACAAGTATTTTTTTTTTAGATAATGTTTTCGTTTCATTGGAATTTGTTCCAAAGAATAGGTACATGTCTGTAAATATTTTTTCTATGAATTTTCATTATAAAAAAATCGTTTATAAAGAATAAGAATAAGAATAGTCAATGGTGAAAGAAGTTAGTGACATATTACAGTGAACTCTCTCACAGCCGGACACTCACGGCACTGAAAAAATTGTCATGCTTAAAAAACTCAAAAAATCGCATTTTTTTAAGTCTTTGTATTTTTTGTTTATCCTTAAAAAATATTGTAAATTAGATAATTGTTATGGGTGCCATGCGCCCTTTTGCTTGTATGTTTTGAAAGTTCAATCGCTTCAAGAAATATTATAAATTGGTCAATTGCTAGGGGCGGCTTGCGCCCTTTTGCTTGTATGTTTTGAAAGTTCAATCGCTTCAAAAAAAAAAAATATTATAAATTGGCCAAGCGCAAGCCACCCCTAGCAGCCTTGCCGCCCCGGGCTGTAGCCCTTTTAGCCCTAGGGTAAATACGCCCCTGATGATAAGGCTCATAGTTTTTGTTCTTTTGGGTCTTACTAAGCTTTCCCTAAACATTAGAAGTATGATTGAGGTTATGAAATCAACATAGTTACATTTTTTTAATTTGAAACGAAAAAAGACTGTTACGTTACAAACTGTTTTCTGTTCTAAACAACGGCATTATTTAGTATACAACAGAATTATTATTTTATTTTTAAAATAGACTAAAACTTCTCGGGGAAAATATGGTTTTATTAATATGTTGATATAATAGAAGCTGGAAAAATAAACTTTTAAGGTTCTTGGACTGTTACGTTACATCAAATATTGCGGTGGGTTTCTTTGTTATTTTAAATGCTGATTTCAATTTGTTTTTCCAAATATTTAAGCCCTATACTTTCAACAAAACTTGCTTAATGTGACCAAAACGGATAATACTTAAGAAACTAATTTTGAATTAATAAAACTTACAATTTTGTTTCGTTTTGTATTTTAATTTTTTTTTTAATTTCAAGGAATCGAAGAAAAACGTGTTTATCGCGAAGTAAATAACCAATTTCTCTTTGAAATTTATGTTACTCGTTACTTTGGGATGTATAAAAAATAAAAATGGCGAAAAGCCCGCGAAATTTGAAAAATTTTGTTTTTCTTTGTGGTTTCGTTTTTCGCGTTTTGGTCCACATATATGTTTTGGCATCAGATTTTGATATTTTCTATAATAATGGTCAACATTGAAATATAAATTGAAATTGACATATGGAGTGAGTTTGATCGTTTTATTCGCACTTGAATACTGCGCTGGCTAAGCAGCAATGAATAAAACACACCTAGTGTTTTAACTTAAAAGTACTGTGGGTTCAGAAACTTCCTTTTAATCAACAAATAATTCCCTTACAAAATTAACAAAAAAGAAAAAATTCCCAATAGTGTCCCAAAAATAACCCGACTCTGGTAATACTTACACAAAGAGAAATGTCAAAATAAACAAAAAAAAAGGGCATTTTGTATGGAAATTGAGTATCTTTAATTTAAAAATGATACCAACATTAAAGAAAATCTTCCGCGCCGTTTAATCTGTAGTCGTTCAGACTGATAGAATTGCGAAACTCACTTTTTTATGCCCGATTTCACGAAGGACTTTTAAACATTTAACAGGCTTCTAAACCTTCTAAAATACTTAAAATACCTTAAATACTTCATATTTTCAATAAAAATTATGAAAAAAAAAGAAAAAATCTGAAATGATCTGCCTTCACGTAATGTTTCATAACTTCCACATTTATTATCCGATTTCATTGATCTTATGCGTTTTAGCTTTGTAAAAACAATATCTTCCACCTGAGATCTTAAAACTATTTTAAATATTTTTTTTCTATCCTTACGGAATGACTTAAAACAAGCGATTTTCAAAAAACGGTGAAAAATTGTGTTTTTTGAAACTTTGAAAGGCTTTTTCTTGATGATTGTTGGGCCTATTTATACAAGTCGTATACTGTTGGAAAGACAAACAAAATATCTGTTCAAAAATATAAAGTATATGTTAATTAGTTCGACCGGCTTATACATGGAAAAGGAGCAGAAAAACACGTTTTTTGGTCATATCTCGAAAACGCTTCTTTGGAAAAATAAATGATTGCCATTTTCGTGTTCAGAGAGCCAAAATTAGTCTAGAAAATACTTTTTTGTTGAGGTACTCGCAAAAAAACCGAAAATTTGTAAACTAGTGAAATTGAAAGAATGGTGAAGGCTGATCCCAAATTAAGTGCTCCAAAAATAGCTGCTGACATTAAAGCAAATCATGGAATATCGCTTAACCCTCAAAATGTTCGGAATTTTTTGCATTCAAGGGGATATAATGGTCGCACGGTTAAAAAAAAAAAAAACTTATATTTCAAAGGCAAACGTTTCAAAACGTTTGAACTATGCAAAAGCATACGTTTTGAAAACAGATAATTTCTGGAAGAATGTTTTATTTCTCGACGAGAGCAAGTTTAACGTATTCGGGTCCGACGGTCGCAGATTTGTGTGGAGGAAACCAAACACAGCATTAGATGTGAAGAATTTGCAATCAACGGTGAAACATGGTGGCGGAAATGTTATGGTCTGGGGAGCTATGGGATGCAATGGTGTGGGAAATTTGGTTTTTATAGATACAACAATGGATAAAAACAAATATTTACAAATTTTAAGTTAAAATTTGAAAGCCAGCGCTTTAAAAATTGGGTTAAAGGACGACTTTTTGTTAGTGCAGGACAATGATCCCAAACATTCGTCAAGGATAGTAAAACAGTGGCTGGTCTATAATGTTAAATCAACATTGCCTCATCCTCCCTAATCCCCAGACCTTAATCCCATTGAGCATCTTTGGGATTATTTGGGGAAAAGGGTCCGCGAATCAAAAATTACCAATAAAACTAACTCAAAGCCGTTATCTTGGAAGAATGGAACAAAATTTCTCCGGAAGTCACTTCAAAACTTGTTCTCTCTATGAAGAATCGCCTTCAGGATGTGATAAAAGCGAAAGGTTATCACACCTCGCTACTAAAAATATGAATATAATTAAGTTTTATATCACTGTACGTGCAATTTTTTGACCTATGATTTACTATTTTGTCTAATTTTTTGTAGTTTTTTCTTTTCTATGAAGTTTGTATTAATTAAGTTTGTTTTATTTTTAGTTCTATAATAATAAACAATATAAAAAAATGAAAAAAGAATGGTTCAAAAGCTGTTTTTTTTTAATAATTTAATCTTTCCTTTTGAAGAATCACCTGTACGTACAATTTTTTGATGTAGTGTAGTTGTCTTTTACCGTATTCGTTTGTACTTATATGTACCTTTGTTTTCTTTTTTTCGGCTAAATATACTAGGGCACCATATACAGTGGATCACAAAAGTAAGTAAGCAGCCTTTAGTTTAAAAATCATTTCCTTCAAACAATCGATAGTAACGTTAAAAAAAACTTAATATTTTTGTCTGTAATTGATATGTATTACGAACTTAAAAGTAACATTTCAAATAAAAACTTAAAGAAAACTTAAGAAATATTCGACTTGAACTAAAAAAATAACAAATTTATATCACAAAAGTAAGTAAGCAGTTCAAATAAACCTTGAATTCATTACAGTTATTTTGTAAATCTTATCCATGTAGTACTTCGTTGGATACCCTTTGGCTTTTATAACTGCTTTCATACGTCGAGGCATTGAGCTAACCAAATTTTGCTCAACGTTTTGTCCAATCTTAGACCATTCATCCTGAAGAACACGCTTCAAATCATCTTTCGACCATATTTCATGTTTTCTCACTTGTCGGTCAAGGTGTTCCCACAAATGTTCAATGACATTTAAGTCAGGCGGTGATTTGAGCTGGATTCGGACGTTATAAAGCATCCATTCTTTGACAACATGTGGCATGCTTAGGATCATTGTCTTGCTGGAAGACAAATGACCTACCCATACCCAGCTTATTGGCACTTTTCTAAAGGTTGTTCTTTAAAATATTTAAATTTTCGAACCTATTCATCAAAGAATCTATAAATACTTAATTGCCGAGACCAGATGCTGCCATACACCCCCACACCACAACGTTTCCAACTCCGAGCTTCACGGTTCCTGACATGTTCGATGATTCAAGCTCTATGTTTTTTTTTCTCAAAACTTTTCCGCGTCCAGCTGAGTTGTGGTTATTAAATTATACTCTGTTCAATTTATATATGCAGTACAGGCCTTATGGGAGAGCTTTTTCAGAAACACTGGTGCCTGCTGCTGTTTGCACGGCACCTTAACTTAAGAAATTGCAACTGAAATAAGAAAGAGAATCACTGGGTTACATTAAAATTGTTTGTGTAATCTTCTTTGAGCTCACGTACAACCCAACATGACCTATCTGCTCCATGGGTGAAAGGAGACTGATCGCCAATTTGCAACCAACCCTTATTGTGTTTATTAAAAAAAAACACTGTATTAGAGTTACCATTGCCAAGTTGGTAGAAATTCATATGGAATTTTCTTTGGTTTGTGATATGTAACTTTCAGGATTTAAGCTTTTTCGAGCTTTTGGTAGCTAATATTTTTCTGAGATTTGCGGCAATTTTTAATGCTTCTGCGGCAATCCTGTACGAGCTTTAAATTAAAGATAGCTTATTGAAATCCATAATGGTCAGACTGAAAGGCAAATATCCTATCTTCCCTGTACTGCAAATATAAATTGAACAGAGTATAGCTTTAATTGAAGAAAACAACTATGTTCCAAGATTCTGCTTGCTCAGATTCATTTGTTTTTGAAAAGAAGAGCCGCTTTTGGTGATTTATTTTACTTATGTATGTAAGGTTTTCTAATGTTTCGACCATGATAACCAGATTTGTAGAGCACTCGTCGAATCGAATCGAATAGTTTGAGGGTTACATGACTCACCTGTTTCTTTGGTTATTTCTGCTAACATCTTTGATGCGCTTACTTTGGGATTCCTCTTCACTTTCCTAACAATAATACGGCATTCCTGTTAAGTAAGCTTACGAGAACGTTTCTTTTAACATGTCTATGCGACAGCAATGAGTGCTTACTTACTTTTGTGATACACTATTTGTTATCTAATTTTCCTTGGTTATTTAAACAGTTCGTTCAAATATAATATTAATAAAGAAAATAATATCAAAACATATTTGTGATGAGGGTTACCTGTTACTTGTTACTCTTCCCAGTTCCTGAGTCTCTTTACTTACATACTCGTAATTGTTCGATACTGTTTGGAAAAAACTTAAAATTGTACAAAAATGAGCTTGAGTTGAGCAATTTTAAAATAAAGACAGTGGAGAACGCAAGTATCTATGCCTTGAAATTCTATCTGTTTCTCCTTGTCTGGACCTGAAGCCTTAACGACTGTACCGATTTTTTGTATGGTTTTTAGATTATTCTAAGTAGGCTTCTATAACTATGCAAATAAATTATAAAATTAATAAATAAATTAAAAAGAAATAAAACAGAATTAAATTAAACTAAAATAAAAATAAATAACAAAATAAACTTATTTACATTAATATGTAGGTAAATTAGAAAAAAAAATAGTTTTCACGTCTATTTTTAATTTTATAATATTTTCATGCTTATCTTAAACTTAATCAGGCAATTAATATATATGTTCTTCCAAATAAAATATTTGTGATCACTTTTTATAAATATGCAGACATCAGTTATTTTTACCGATTTCATATACTCTTCAAAGATATTCTTTTTATGTTTCATATCATCAAATTCACTATCAAATGGCTTTCTTATTGTTTTCACAATATTTTCAATTTTTTCCACTTTTCACTTTACAATTAATGTCAGACTATATTTGAAAAGTAAGTCTTTAAAATATATCTGCATTTGAATTCATATTTTGCAAAGTGGCAAATTAAAACTTAGATTCATCAATTTTGATCAAGTGTACATTAGAAATTTTTTTTAATATATTCTTCACAATAGCCAAAAGATTTATCATATTTTATTTGCTTTCTTATGAAGGGTATTTGTTTCGTTCAATGACAACGCTGTGACAAAACAAATCAAAAAGGAGAAGCTCGACAAGAAGTTTTATGAAATCAAAGTCTCTTGGAATGGTATTCGCTTGCTGCAAATGGACTTTTACAAGATAATATTTTTTGTTTGTGGAAGAGTCGGATGTGAGTATATTTCATTTTGATGTTAAACAAATAAGAACAAACGTTACAATTTTCTCAGGCCAAAAGGAACAATTCTTAAAAAAAAAATGGAGGTGGCAGATTCACAATATTTGATGTTGCGGATGAAGGTATTCTAGACATAATTGACAAAGATTCACCGGTTATTGAAGTACGAGTACTAAATAAATCTACCAGAAGCTGGGTCGATTTCTCAAGCTACTCAACTTAAATGTCTCCTTCTTTGAGAAAATCTTGATACTCGACGAAGATTAAATCTCAAGTTGAAGATGATGATGTACATTAGAAGTTTATAAATTAAAACAAGAACAGTAGAACGTGGTTTTTGACAAAAAAGAGTCCTAGTCAGAATCAATTTTCTCAAACCCATTCAAAACGGGAAAAAATTATTATTTTTTGTTCATATAGCAATAATTACGACATCAGATTTATAAGTCTATATATTGTACATACGGATTTACTTTACGAGTATATGACAATGACCCTCTATTTGTTTTGACTATGGGAACAAATTCTCGCCTCATCAATGCTAAGACGAAAAGCTAGAAGGAATTGCTTTTCCCATATTTGTTCTATTCCAAGTAATGTTTGGCCTAAGCCAGTGAAGCAATAAACATCTTTTCCGTTGCTTCCCGTGGATGTATTTTGTATATAAATATTTATAGTACTTTCAAGAGGAACAAACGACGTGTCAACTGCAGAGTTGTGGAAAATTGAGGTTAGTTGAGAAATTGGAAATAAAGAAGAGTACCAATTCGCTTAATGGACAAGCTAAGACAAAAACTAGATGAAATGATAGTCGAAAAAGTCATTGCTGTTGAAAAACTAACTGAGTGGTGCGCCCCAGTTGCAATCGTAAACAAACCCAGTGGAGACATAGGGGCCAGTTATAGCTCATCAGAAAAGTCCATCAGAAAAATTGGAACAATCGAAATCTTAAACATTTTTCTGATGGCCGGTTATAGCTACCAATAATTTTACGTCAGAAAACAAACAATTTTTTCTTGTCATATCATCAGATCAACCCTTGTACATATATAAAAACTATAGTACTCTCATGGAACAGAAAAAATGTTATGGAATACACTCTACCGATGGCGCTGTCGGAGGAAAAAATTTTGTGGAGACTTTTGATTTAGGGTGGGGTGGTAATTGAGGAAAGAACGAGAAAATTTTTTAGCCACGTGGCAATGAGAAAGACGAGAATAAGACAATGAAATTTGTTTTGTAGCATTTTTCTTTTGAGGGATCTTCTGTGTGTTTTGTTGTTATTTTTTTTTGTCAAGAATTTTTGTTTTGTTTTGTCTATAATCATACGCAACAAAGCAACGTTGTTCAATTTCGGTATATTTAACCAAAATACAACGTTGCTTTTTATTTGTATGGACACACATACCTATTTGAATAGATTTAAGTAGGAATAATTTTGAAATTTGATTCTTGATAGGATTAGGCTTTTTTTAATTTAAGTATACCTACATAGGTACTTTACCTTAATATATTAGGTAACTTATCTATGTTGATTGCAATTATTATTATTTTTGTTATTCAAAAGTATAATAATTGGTGTAATTTTGAAGAACAAAAATAATAATTGCAATCAACTAGGTTAACTGCCTACAATGGATGCAGTGGGTGGTTAGGTAGTGGAAATTGTTTTTGTTTGCAATTAATATAATTATGTACATAATATAGGTACAAAACTATTTCTTTAAGAAAATCTAATAGGTACGTATACCTATATTTTTATTAAAGAAAATAACTTTTTCATATGTACATACCTACATATATAAAATATGGTATGGTAGAAAATAATTTTGATTACAAAAAAAAATATTTGTATTCGTTGATAGGTATTTATATAATTAAAAAAAAAAAAAAGAAATTTGATGTAGGTAAAGAACAGTTTTTAAAATTTATTCATACCTTTAAATTTTGTTTGCATGAAATATAGAAAATTTTTAATACTTTTTATGTGTATATAAACAATTTCAGAAATGTATAAATATTCACATAAAGCAATTGTAAAAAAAAATCAAATAAGTTTTTCGAGAAAAAAATAATTTTAGAAAACTTAAATTAATTTAAAAAAAAAATAGAATAAAATTATTATTGACATAATATTTTTAAAAAATGAGATACCTTTTCTGGAAAAAATATTTTGTATGCATTGTAAATGCTTATAAGCAATTTTAGAAAAATAAAAAAAAAAGAAATTTGGTGTCAATTTAAAAAAAATATTGATGCACCCCACACGAAAATTTTTTAAAATAAAAATAAACATTTTTTTTACAAAAAATAGTTCTTATCCATATATTTTGTAAAAATGTAAGATATTTGCCCTGCGAATTTTGAACAAACAAATATTTCTTTTGATGTTTGTCTACGAATTTTTATCAAATTTGGAAATTATTAATTCATTAAAATAAAATTTTTTTTTTTTTTTATTTTGTTAATATAAATATAAAAAGTACGAATTTATGCAAACAAAGTTTAAAAAACCTTTTATTATTGAACTAATTTTGAATATAAGAAATTTCTTTCAAATTGTTCTAGAAAAAAATTGGGGATATTAATTTTGAGTACCTATTTAAAAATAAAGATTCTAGGAAATATTTTCAAAAATTAGTCGCTCAAACTTTTTCAAGACATTGATTTTTAAAAAACAATTTTTTTAGATAAAAAAATATTTTTTCGTGTTCTCTATCATCGTAAAGTAAACTTTGATCAAAATCTCGAGTTAAATTTTTTGCACATGCAAAACTTGCAATTACATAGTGAAAATAAAATAAAAAAAAATTGGTACGCCAACCTTAAGTTTTTATTATTGTACGAATGGAAATTAGGTTTCCAAATAAAACACTGAGCTGTTCTTGAGATATCGAATTTTCCAAGAAAAAAAATTACTTTTTTTCCAAAAATTAAAAAAATATTTTTTTCAAAGCTTTGTCTTGGAAGCATCTCCATAAAATATTTCAATAATGAGAAAATTGTCAAATGTCAAAATTTGAAAAAATGGTTCTTTGGTAGGTACAAGCTGTACCTACTATCTTAATTTCAAAATTTGTATTTTTAAATTAAAGATCATACAAAGAAAAAAAATTTATTAAAATTCCAGGTGCCGTTTTCGAGAAAAATACGATTTTTGAAAACCATTTTTTTTTTACATTTGCGTGGTGGGTTCCATGGAAGGTACAAAAAATTACCATTTTTTGAAATTTTTTTTCAACCATTACCTTAAAATAAATAACCACTGCCAATCGCACAGACAATGATTATGAGAAAAAAAACGCGAAAATTTATTGGCAATGAATGTATAATGCTGTTCAAACACCTATACATATCCATTTGCCTCTAAAAAAAAGGGCTGAAATATGAAAAAATAAGACATGGTTGCCACATTTAAAAATCCCCATGTTAATTATTTTAGCAGAAATTGTTTTTTTTTTTTATTTAGAAGTTGAAGTTTATTACAAATTAACCAAAAAAAAATACATTACATATATTTTTCTTCCATTAAAAGTAAAAAATGTGAAAATATTTTTTTTTTCGAAACACAAATGTTTATCTTTAAATGCGATTTGCGGCTAAACGGAGCTCCGTAGACCCCCCAAAGTTGAAATTTTCAGACGTGATTTCTGGCTAAACTAGGCATCTTAGCGAGTTAAAAATTGCATACTCGTGATGTAGGGAGTGATGTATCACATAATTTTTTTTGTTATTTTGCATTTCAAAATTCTACATTTTGAAATTCTACTCCTCAAAATTTTGAATTTCTTATTTTACTTATTAAGTTTTCTGCATTTAAGAATTCTACTTCTCAAAGTACATTTTTCAAGATTATATTTCCCAAAATTTTGCATTTCAAAATTCTACTTCTCAAAATTCTGCTTTTCAAATTGTACCTACCTATTAAGTTTTCTGCATTTCAGAATTCTACTTCTCAAAATATCTTTTTCAAAATTTTACTTTTTAAGTTTTCTGCATTTCAAAATTTTATTTCCTAAAATTCTGCATTTCAAAATTTGCCTTTTCAAAATTTTACTTACTAAGCTTTCTGCATTTCAAAATTCCTTTTTCAAGCTTCTGCATTTCAAAATTTTACTTATTTAACTTTCTGCATTTCAAAATTCTTTTTTCAAACTTCTGCTTTTCAAAATTTTACTTATGTATTAATTTTTATGCATTTCAAAGATCAATTTCCCAAAATTCTGCATTCCAAAATTCTACTCTTCAAAATTTTAGCTTTGAATATAATTGTTCTGTATTTCAGAATAATACTCAAAACTCCAATTCTCAAAATTCTGCATTTGAAAAATCTGCCTACAAAAATAATTATCTATCTACACAAAATAATTGTTCTGAGTGGTAACCGTTTAATAATTCGTGTATTTGAATGAAAATCCTATTATTGCTTCAATATAAATAAAACGAAAAAAATCAAACCTAACAATTTACCGTTTTTTCTCTATGCGTGAAGCAAAAAATGCCACCTCATACTTATTTGTATAGAAAATTGATAAAAAGAAAACAGAAAATAGCTTTCTTGGCATCGGTTTGCTTTTACCGAAAATATTATCACCCCTTCCTGATTATAGTCTGTCCTTACTCTCCACAACTCTATGTAAAAAGTTATGGAATACGCTCGTATGGCGCCGCATCGTTCGTTCCTCTTCATGAGAGTACTATAGTTTTTATATACAATGGTTGTATGTGTGTTGGAGCAAAAAAATATATGTATAGGATTTTTATTCATATACACGATTACCAATCAGAACAATTTTTTTGTATAGTTAGATAATAATTATTTTTGTAAGCAGATTTTTCAAATGCAGAATTTTGAGAATTATAGTTTTGAGTATTAGAGTTCTGAAATAGGTACAAAAAAATTATATTGAAAGCTAAAATTTTGAAGAGTAGAATTTTTAGAATGCAGAAATTTGGGAAATGAAATTTTGAAATGCATAAAACTTAATAAGTAAAATTTTGTAAAGCAGAAGTTTGAAAAAGGAATTTTGATATACAGAAAACTTAATAAGTAAAATTTTGAAAAGCAAAATTTCGAAATTCAGAATTTTAGGAAATAAAATTTTGAAATGCAGAATAATAAGTAAAATTTTGAAAAAGGTATTTTGAGAAGTAGAATTTTGAAATGCAGAAAACTTAATATAATCAAAATTTTGAAAAAGACATTTTGAAAAGTAGAATTTTGAAATGCAAAATTTTGGGAAATAATATTTTGAAATGTAGAAAACTTAATAAGCAAAATTTTGAAAAAGGAATTTTGAGAAGTAGAATTTTGAAATCCAAAATTTTGGGAAATAATATTTTGAAATGCAGAAAACTTAGTGAGTAAAATTTTGAAATGCAGAATTTTGAGAAGTCAAATTTTACAATTCAGAATTTTCATAAGTAGAATTTCGAAATGCAAAATAAGGATAAAAAGAACCTACCAATATGAAATCCATTTCCACTCAAATAAATATATGCGACCCGGCCTATGAAAAGGTGGTTTATGACTCAAAAAAAATATTTTTCACTTTTTTTTTTTTGGTTATGCCTACAGTTCTTCTAAAAAAAAACCAATGCATTTCTTATGGGAGAGTTTTTTTCGGAAAAAAAAGTTTTTCATTTCACCACAGTCATCCGAACTGTAAACCAAAATCGAAAAAAAAAATGTATACTCACCACGATTTTTACAGACATTTTTTCATGAGAAAAAAATTTTTTTTTTCAACACATTTTTTTTTTCAAAAAGAACTGTATACTTTAGGATAGTTTTTGAGACGTTTGACCAACAGAAACAATTACACCAACAGGATAACGAAAAAAAGCCTGCTCGATAGTGATGATTAAATTAAATTAGCTCATAACATTGTGAAGCAATTAACTAACATAATATTTGGAGCAAAAGCAACACTGTATCTTACTTGGTGCCCATGAAAAACGAGAGACACTGGGCAATGGGAAGGAAGGAGAACAACTACCGAGAAACTCACGAAATGCATTGTTTATCTTTAACAACCGATTTATCGAAATTTTGTTTTTGAGTCATAAGCCACCTTTTCATAGACCTTGTCACATATTTCAAATCATAGTACGTATATATTTTAATTAAATAGGTAAGTATAGGTATCTCATATTGATAAATTCCTATAGATTTTTCAAAACAACTTTTTTTCAAAAATAAATGTTTGTTTGTAAAATCTACAAATTGCAACTTTTTTTTATATATGGGGTTTCTTTTATCTTTTTCAATATGCAAATTAAAACATTTCCATATTAACCCCCAAATAAAAATTCATTGTGGTTTCAAACAAACAAATCAAAAAAAGTTTTTTTTTCTAAAAAAAAATTATTTTCATATTTTTTACTTTTAATTAAAGAAAACTATATGAATTTTGTTTGGTTAATTTATAATTAACTTCAACTACTAAATTAGAAAAAAAACAATTTCTGCCAAAATAATTAACATGGCGATTTTTAAAAGTGGCAATTAAGTCTTATTTTTTAATAGTTCAACCTTTTTTATAGGCATACAAATTTTTTTTTGTAAAAAAAGTTATTCGATTTTTTTTTAATAGTTTATTCGAGTGTATCAATAAGTTTTTAAGATTGGCTTACCATTTTTTTTTTTAAATTTTTCAAAAATTACCTTTTTGAATTTTTTTTCTAAATAATTTATTTTAAAATTGGTACACAAGTTTTTCATTTGAAAAAAAAAAATAACTCGAGATTTAGATCAAAGTTACTTACGATGATAGAGAGAACACGAAAAATATTTTTTTAAATAAAAAAAATTGTTTCTGAAAAATTAATGCGTTGAAAACGTTTGAGCGATTAATTTTTGAAAATATTTCCTAGAATCTTTATTGTTAAATATCTACTTAAAATTGGCATCCCACATTTTTTTAGAACGATTTTAAAGAAATTTCTTATATACAAAATTAGTTTAATAATAAAACATTGTTTAAACTTTGTTCGTATACATTCGAAGTTTTCGTATTTATGATAATAAAATGTATAGTTTAAGAATTTTTATTTTAGTTTTATAAGTTAAAAAAATCTAGGTGAAAAACCTTATAACTTTTTAAAATTGATATTTCGTCGGCTGAATACTTAAGTGCCCCATATACATACAAATTATTCTTCAGGAAACGAATTTTAAGTTTTGAAAAATAATTCCGTTATTTTTTACTTTACAATTTCGACTTGTGAATTTTAATATACTGTTATTTAAAAAAAAATTAAGTTTGAAAAAACTCAGAAATGAATGAAAACTAAACTTCAAATTTCCTATGGATATAACGGGTGATTTTTTTGAGGTTAGGATTTTCATGCATTAGTATTTGACAGATCACGCGGGATTTCAGACATGGTGTCAAAGAGAAAGATGCTCAGTATGCTTTGACATTTCATCATGAATAGACTTACTAACGAGCAACGCTTGCAAATCATTGAATTTTATTACCAAAATCAGTGTTCGGTTCAAAATGTGTTTCGCGCTTTACGTCCGATTTATGGTCTACATAATCGACCAAGTGAGCAAACAATTAATGCGATTGTGACCAAGTTTCGCACTCAGTTTACTTTATTGGACATTAAACCAACCACACGAATGCGTACAGTGCGTACAGAAGAGAATATTGCGTCTGTTTCTGAGAGTGTTGCTGAAGACCGTGAAATGTCGATTCGTCGCCGTTCGCAGCAATTGGGTTTGTGTTATTCGACCACATGGAAGATTTTACGCAAAGATCTTGGTGTAAAACCGTATAAAATACAGCTCGTGCAAGAACTGAAGCCGAACGATCTGCCACAACGTCGAATTTTCAGTGAATGGGCCCTAGAAAAGTTGGCAGAAAATCCGCTTTTTTATCGACAAATTTTGTTCAGCGATGAGGCTCATTTCTGGTTGAATGGCTACGTAAATAAGCAAAATTGCCGCATTTGGAGTGAAGAGCAACCAGAAGCCGTTCAAGAACTGCCCATGCATCCCGAAAAATGCACTGTTTGGTGTGGTTTGTACGCTGGTGGAATCATTGGACCGTATTTTTTCAAAGATGCTGTTGGACGCAACGTTACGGTGAATGGCGATCGCTATCGTTCAATGCTAACAAACTTTTTGTTGCCAAAAATGGAAGAACTGAACTTGGTTGACATGTGGTTTCAACAAGATGGCGCTACATGCCACACAGCTCGCGATTATATGGCCATTTTGAGGGAAAACTTCGGAGAACAATTCATCTCAAGGAATGGACCGGTAAGTTGGCCACCAATATCATGCGATTTGACGCCTTTAGACTATTTTTTGTGGGGCTACGTCAAGTCTAAAGTCTACACAAATAAGCCAGCAACTATTCCAGCTTTGGAAGACAACATTTCCGAAGAAATTCGGGCTATTCCGGCCGAAATGCTCGAAAAAGTTACCCAAAATTGGACTTTCCGAATGGACCACCTAAGACGCAGCCGCGGTCAACATTTAAATGAAATTATCTTCAAAAAGTAAATGTCATGGACCAATCTAACGTTTCAAATAAAGAATCGATGAGATTTTGCAAATTTTATGCGTTTTTTTTTTTAAAAAAGTTCTCAAGCTCTTAAAAAATCACCCGTTACATAGGACACTTATGCACTGGACATTCAGAAATCAACGAAAGAAAAAATAGTAAAAAACTCAAAATTTCTAGCATTATTAATTTTTATAATTTTACTTTGAGTGATAAAAACATAAAACAAAAAGTAATATTAATTTAGTGGCTATGCCTTTCTCTATACCACATTGGATTATTCTTAAGTCTATAAAAAACGTATGAAAATGATAAAGAATTTTAACACTTAATTATGAAAAATACTGAACATGAACCTTGGTCCATAAAATTTTCTTGAAAAATACATTCAATTTTATTCGGAATTAGTTTTAAAAATTCTTCAACATTCGTAAGAGTAAGTTTTGGTACTTTTTCACTTTTTTTTATTAAATTAGTTTTTTGTTTTATCCATTTTAGTAAAAAAAAAAATGCAGTTGGGCATTTAAGCACTAAGCGTGTGTTTTTCAAACTTTTATACAAAAATTGCCCCAAATAAGCAAATAAGCATCAAAAGAACCCAAAAATGTATGTTTTATAGAGCAAAAGTGCTTTCTGTAACTTCGTTAATAATGAAGATAGAGCAACGGGGATAACGCCAAACTATAGAGAATATTCGAATAAGTATAACTGCATCTTTAACTCAGTTTCCCGAAAAAGTGGTCTGTTGGGCACTTAAGTATTTGGTCCGCGATTTGCTCTGAATTTAGAACAAACATCAATTTTTTAAATAAAAAGGTCACGATGAAAGAAAACAGTTATACCTTTTTTTATTTTAATGAATTAATAATTTCCAAATTTAACTAAAATTCGTAGACAAACATGAAAAGAAATATTTGTTTGTTCAAAATTGGCACGCCAAATATCTTATTTTTTACAAAATATATGGATAAAAACTATTTTTTGTGAAAAAAAGTTTATTTTTATTAAAAAAAAATTTCATGTGGGGTGCATCAATAATCTTTTAAAATTGATTAACTAAATTTCCTTTTTTTTATTTTTCTAAAATTCTTTATAAGCAGCTACATACATATGTACATATGTATATTTTTTCCAAAAAAAGGTATCTGATTTTTTTTTTCAAATATGTCAACAATAATTTTATTCTATTTATTCTAATTTGTTTTTTAAATAATTTGAATGTTCTAAGCCAGTGAAAATTATTTTTTCTCGAAAAACTATTAAAGTATTAAAAATTTTCTATATTTTTTTGCAAAAAAAGTTTATATGAATAAATTTTAAAAACTGGTCTATACCTATGTAAGTATATCAATTTTTTTATTTTTAATTATATAAATACCTATCAACGCATACAAATATTTTTTTTTTGTAATCAAAATTATTTTCTACCATACCAAATTTCTTCCATTTTATTTGATATTACCTACATGGGTAGGTATGTACAAATGTAAAAGATATTTTCTTTAATAAAAATATAGGAACATATACGTAGGTACCTATTTGATTTTCTTAAAGAAATAGTTTTATACCTACAGTGGATCAAAAAAGAAATCGGACAAGATTCGGTCTGGAATCGTGTTTTGTCTCTGACGAGAGTAAATTTAATAAAAACAGAGAACAAAACACGATTCCAGAATGACAAATCCCTCTTTTGGTAGCTTCTTATAAACTATTTCTCTTGATTCGGTTTTTCTTGTTGATATAAGGTTTTTTGCTTGCCACTCTTCCCATGAAAATTACTTTTTCGCAGCACTGTTTTTACGGTTTCAGGGTTAACATCTTATTGCAAGTATTTCCTTACCTCCGCCGTCAACTTTGGTGCACCTATTTGGAATTTATTTTTTAACTTATTACAATATCCAACGTTCATCGCCTGCAGTAAACTTTTTTGGTCTTCAAGATTTTTGTAAATTTTCAACAGATTTTGTTGTTTTGAATCTTTTTATGATGTCTCCTACCGTAGACTTGCTTCTTTTTACAATTTCTGCAATAGCACGTACAGAATTACCTTTTTACAAATGTTTTATCACTATTTTTCGCACTTCTATCGTTGTATATCAACATTGCTCTTACATGTTGACCTTATTAATAATAACACATAAAATTCAAATCGAATAAACATCTGACATAGCTATGTAACGGAATTTTAAGAACCTAAAAGTGTTATATTTGTCCCGTTAAAAACAAAAAAATGAGTATACCACAGAGTGTCCGATTTCTTTTTTGATATTCGACTCTATTAAGGTAACCGTCGGAGCGGAACTTTCTCCGCAACGCATCCTTCGTCGGAGATTCAATTTCAGTTCGAAGTAGCTTTCATCGGAAGAAATTTTACAGAAATCCAGCGACGCACTGCGATGGATATAAATTTCAGACAGAGATGCGCTAATTAACCGATATATCGAAAATGCGATATATTTTCGATAGTTTTTTATAAAATAAACACCATAAATGTTTTAAGCCATAAAAAAACCGGTGAGAGAGTTTAGTTTATTGTTTATAAAAAGTATTTATTTTTTTTTTCAATTATAATGCGCTAGCGTTTTTAAGAAATGTAATGCACCGATTTTTAAATCAAAACTATCGATTAAAGTCCCCTCCCTATTTCCAAACGTATGTTTTTTGTTTCCATGTGAAGTGTCAAAAAAGAATAAATTGAAAAAAAAACTTCTGAAAAACAATATTTTATATTTATTTGACTAATAGGTACTTTAATCACAATGGAAATGAATCAATGCACAAAACAAAAGATCACGAACGAACTTTTTTTCCGTTCAAACATCCATTTGTTTTGGTTCCAATTAATTTAACTGATTGGGCCAGATCTTCACAAACACAGCAGCAATTTCTGGTGTATTTTTAAGATCCGCTCATATTGTTGCGAACTTGTTTTTTCGTTCTGCCTAAGAACAAAAAGTCTATTATAAATAGGTAACACAAGTTAACTCAAATAAAGTTATTTTCCTTATTACTTACATTTTAATTAACAATTTCTTTAAAAAGAAAATACTTTCCGCAACAAGAACTTGTCGGATGATTTCGGAGATAATTTTGTTTGTATGTGTCAAAAATAAGACCATTAGAAGTGCTTCATCGCACACAAATGGCATGCGTTGAATTTCGTCGGACAGAATTTCCGATCAGCTGATCGGAGAAATACCATGAAGCAAAATGTCTCCGATTCGTAGGAAATCGGAGAGAATTCCGCTCCGACGGTTACCTCGATAAGGCCGATTAAATTTGCGATTATTTTCTTTTAAATTAAATTTCGATGACAATTTGTTAATAAAACTGTAATTTTTGCTAAATATCCAGAGTTTATAGTAACTATGTATAAATGCAGATATACGCTATTTTCAAACCTTCATCAATTTTATTTTTTGATTTAAAGAGAAAATACTTGTGTGTCCGATTTCTTTTTTGATCCACTGTATATATTATGTACCTACGTACATAAATACATATATTAATTGCTAAAAAAAAACAATTTCCACTACCTAACCACCGGTCCTTATTGGGAATCCCCCCCCCCCCCCCTCCTCACCAAAATGCACTTTTTTTTAATGAATCGTTAAAAAAAGTGTGCTGTTGATAAAAAACATCAAATTATGGAGGAGAAACACTTTTTTATGGTAAAAAAGTGAAGTATAAAAAATTGAATATAGGCCATAGGGTAAGTTCAAAGTTTCTTTAAATCCATATTCTGCAAATGCAAAAGAAACTTTGCATAAACCCAACCTCGCACTCCCCCCAAATCCTATAGTTTGCCCAAGCAGGGGGTTGCAGGGGGGCAGCATGCCCCCCCATACATATCTCACTGTTTTTACGCCGTACTGCGTAAGCAAGCAAAAAAAGCAAATATCCCACAAAAAAAAAGTAGTTTTAGTTATAGTACTGTGGGTGGTCCGCTTATACTTCACTTTTTTACCATAAAAAGTGTTTCTCCTCCATAATTTGATGTTTTTTATCAACAGAAAACACTTTTTTATCGATTCGTTAAAAAAAGTTCATTTTGGTGGGGGGGGGGGGGGGGGAATTCCGAAAAAGGGCCAACAGTACTGTGGGTGGTCCGCTTATACTTCACTTTTTTAACATAAAAAAGTGTTTCTCGTTTATAATTTGATGTTTTTTATCAACAGCAAACACTTTTTTATCGATTCGTTAAAAAAAAAAGTTCATTTTGGTGGGGGGGGGGGGGGGATTCGAATAAGGTCCTAACCACCTAGTGCATCTATTGTAGGCATTTAACCTAGTTGATTGCAATTATTATTTTTGTTCTTCAAAATTACACCAATTATTATACTTTTGAATAACAAAAATAATAATAATTGCAATCAACATATGTAGGTAAGATACCTAATATATTAAGATAAAGTTCCTATGTAGATATACTAAAATTCAAAAAAAGCCTAATCCTATCAAGAATCAATTTTCAAAATTATTCCTACTTAAATCTATTCAAATAAAAAGCAACGTTGTATTTTGGTTAGATATGCCGAAATTGAACAACGTTGCTTTGTTGCGTATGAAATAGCCAAAACAAAACAAATATTCTTGACAAAAAAATATAACAACAAAACACACAGAAGATCCCTCAAAAGGAAAATGATACAAAACAAATTTTATTTTCTCATTCTCGTCTTTCTCATTGCCAGAGCTGATAAAATTTTCTCGCTCTTCCTCAATTACCACCCCACCCCAAATCAAAAGACTCAACGGTCCACGAGAATATTTTCCTCCGACAGCGCCATCGGTAGAGTGTATTCCATAACATTTTTTTCTGTTCCATGAGAGTACTATAGTTTTTATCATAGAGGAAATATATTACCTAGAGTCACGACCGGTACCCCTCTTGCCTGAAACACCCTCAATTTTTTTTGAGGTGAGTAAGAGAAAACTCTCTTAAATTCCTTATCCATGAATACGTGTGAATGGTGGATTAAAATACAGAATGAAGTCAGTAGCTCAAAATTTGAAGTTTTGTTTTTTTTTGTGAATATCAAAATGACAGTTCTCAAAACAAATATTTTAGACTTGTAAGTAGGTCTTGATTCGTGATAAACATTAACAGCCGTATTTATTAGAATTCCCTAAACGCGTGAATAGTTATGCAATGCATAAGGACTTATTCATCCACTATGCAAATTCATATTTATAAAACATTTGCCTACCCTGCATAGTTATGATGAGCTTGTGTCAAATAAAGTACCAAAAAGTAAGAATCTATTACATTTAGGCCGGTATTCACCGAGCGCTCATAACTTAAGAAGCTCATAAACCTATTCACCAAGCAATATTAGTGAAGATCTACGAGCGCTCTTAAAAGTTAGGAGTGGTCCCGACCACTCCTAACTTACGAGCGCTCTCTTCGAAAGTTTGTTCGCTTGTGCGTGTGCCACGCACGCATTTGACTCGAATCCATGTGAGCAATGCCAAGTAGAAGAGTATCCATTTGCTGTCAAGACCAACATTCCACAACATTTCACAGTTTGGGTATGCCTGAACAAGAGAGAGTGGCTCTCATTTTCGAACTTCGAAAAACACTTGCGAGTGGTTGGTGAATACCCCACAGAAATTTCAAGTTAAGAGCCTCGTAAAGTTAAGAGCCGTTTAGGAGCGCTCGGTGAATACGAGCCTTAGCCTTCATAACACTCAGCTGTTTATCAAAAAACAAAAAAAAACATCTTGTCTGTCTATCGAATTTAATAAACGAAAAAGAAACTACCGAAAGCTAAAAGAATTCCAACAATTAACTTTGATTCATCAGATAAAGTATGTTATTATCTCTAGCACAATACTGGAAATCAAATTGTTATTCGTTTCATTATAGCTGGAATACTCCTCAGACAAGTTCTTGAGTATACAATTCAATAATGCAAGATAATAATTACAACACTAACACACCGGATGAAGAAGGATGCGTGGAGAGACATCACCAACAAGTATATTTATCTATTTAATTCTAAACAATTTTCAATTCAAATTGTTCTTAATATATTAGTAGGTATAACATTTTTGTTTCAATAAATAAAAATAACACAAAGTTTTAGTTTCAATATGAAGTCAAAGGCATTTTTTTTTTTTGATAATCTTTATAATTCAATGTGATGTCAAAGTGAATGTGACAGTACTAAAATGTCCTTATGTAGGCACTATTCAACCTCCAAACGCGTTTAGCTTATAATGCCCCTATTCAACGTCACATAAGTTTTATAAATAACGATTTGGCGTTTAGAGGCATTATAAGGGTTGCACAGCCTTATGTACTCACTATAATGAGTTTATAAATATGGCTGTAATTGTTTTTATACTTAGGCTTACCTATGTTAATAACTTAAATTAGAATTAGTTCATAAAAATGCGCAAAACGCAAATAACCAACAGCGAGTAGTCTCATCAGATAGTAAGTGCACCTACAAAGGCCAACAACACCGACCAGCAGCGGGCATTACAAAAGCAGATTAAATAAATCAACTCCCGAAATAAATCTTACCAACAGCCTACATCATCCAGAAAGCACCACGATTACAAATGGAGAAGTTGATAGTCATGAGGATACAACCGAAAATAAATATCAGCCAGATAGTTCAACGACAAGCGGTCAACAAAAAGTACAATAACAACACGATCCAGAAGCACGTAATCCTGGTCCGGAATCAGTCTCATCAGCAGTCACGGATTCATCTTCATCGCCGCTTAATCTACATACAACACTCCATGATAATCCAGCCAAAAAGCTTGTTGGAATTCAATTGAATCTCAATTCAAATGAAAGTCTATCGGAGCATTCGTTCAATACCTCATCCAGCCATTCCCTGCCACGTTTATCCAAACATACACAGCCAATAGTATGCCTTAGTTCTGAAGAAGAAATCGTTAAGAAAGCTAGAGAGAGAGAGAGACTTTATTTCTCTTCTGCCACGTGAACTGGCGCTACAAGTGTTGGCCTATTTGGATCGAACCGATCTTCGTTCTACAAAACCCTAACGTGCTTAGGAATTCTTCAGGCACTGTAAATAACTTTGGTAATGGCCGATCAGAAGACAAAATCAGCTTCTATTGTATTTTGACTGCAATTGTCGAGTTTTCAACTTTGGTCGTTCGCAATTACACATTTTACACATTGCAAAAAGTGAGCAGGACGGACGGGGTAAGTGTTGCGAAGTAATACAAATATAATAGTTTTAAATGCATCTTTTTTTGTTTTTCTGCAGGGATGAATGCTACTTAATATAGCTACTGAACAAATGTTTACTGATTCCGAACCAAAGAACATGCTCACCTAGAAGGGGGACTTCCTAAATTTTTTTGCAAGCATAGTATTCAAACCTTAATTGGTATAATAATTTTTATTTGGTTTATACAAGAAACTTAATTATTGTCTTTATCGACAGCTCCACTTTTAATGAATACCATTGGTGATGGACCACAAAACGAAGATAATCAACCGGCGCAGTTGTTGGCTCTAGTTTTGGACATTCTATCATTCTGTGTAGAACATCACACGTATCACATAAAGAATTTTGTAATACAAAAAGATCTCAAGAGAATACTAGTGCTTATGAAAAGTACACACACTTTAAAAATAAATGCACGTAAAGACCCTTAAACGCTTGTCCCGCCTGTTAATGACATCTATCGTTTGAAACAACGGAAATGATTTTCTAAAATAAAAAAAAATTGAGAACTGTTGATCAATTGATTTTAAATCTAATTTTAATTTAGCTTTCCTAATTGAAACTTGAATGAATGGATTTGGTGTAAGTATATGCTGTGTACAAGTCAGCTATTTCAAAAAAAGGCAGCAAATGACAACATAGTTCATCGATCACATTCGAAAATGTCATGATTTTTCATGAAATTCTTGAAATGGTAGATAAACCATGATGTCATTTCTGAATAAGTTGCTTCATTTTGATGATTGAAACGGTTTTAGGTGTTGATTTTAATCCTCTTAGTGGTTCTGAAAACGAAATTTTAATTGTAACAAGAACTTGAAAAAATTTAATATGATAATATGATTCATTATATTCTTCAAAATAGTGGATTAATCATCCTGTCATTCCTAAACTAGCTGCTCGATTCCAACGATTTAAACGGTCTTTAGTGTTGTTTGTCAGCTTGGTCTATCTACCATTTTCAAGAATTTCATGAAAAATCATGTGATTTTCTTGAAAGTGGTCGATAAATGATGTTGTCATTTCTAAACTAGTTGCTTCATTTGGATGATTGAAGCGGTTCCGAGTGTGGATTAAAGTTGTGAAAACCGTTTTTAAATATGATAAGAATATCGAAAAAAGTTCATGCCAGAGACGTTTCAACATTTGCGTATTCATATTGAAATTGCTAAAACGTTCCCGATATACAAATTTTTCGAAGTTTTTGTTAAAATTAAAATTAGTTTTTGAAATCACCTAGAGGATTAAAAACAACATTCGGAACCGTTTGAATCATCCAAATGAAGCAACTAGTTCAGAAATGAGAACATGGTTTATCTAACATTTTCGAGAATTTCATGAAAAATCATATGAAATTCTCGAAAATGATCGATAAACCAAGCTGTAAATTCTAAACTATTTGCTTCATTCGGTTGATTGAAACGGTTCCGACTGGTGTCTTGAGTCCTCTAAGTGGTTCTGAAAACCAATTTTAATTATAACAAAACTTCGAAAAATTTTCGTATGAGGCACGTTTTAACATTTTCATATTCATATTGAAATTGTGAAAACGGTCCTCATATGCAAATTTTTCGACGTTTTTGTTAAAATTAAAATTGGTTTTCATAACCACTTAGAGGATTAAAATCAACACTCGAAACCGTTTCAATCATAAACATGAAGCAACTAGTTCAGAAATGACAGCTTGGTTTATTTACCATTTTCAAGAATTTCCAACAGTATTTGCTGGATTGATCCTATTTTGAATCCAATCCAATGATTCCTAGAACATATTTCCATAATCCCAACATCACTTCCACTCACAGGTTTAACCGAGTTATTGTATCAAAACTTCAGCACTAACTTGGCTGGAATTTTAGGTTATATTCCGGCGGACATCTAGTTAAACAAAATTTTGTTAAACTATCAAGTTGGAAGGCCAATATAAAATGGAAGAAAATTAAAAAAGGAAACAAAACATTCTTGAGTATAAAATAGTATTTTTTTTAATCAAGGCGTTTTTTTTCAACTGAATTGAACTTGAAGTTCAAGAATAAACAATTAAGTTGATTCAAGACCTAATTTGATGATGTTGGCAGATTTTTGTGTTTAGATCTTGTTGAAAGCTACGATATCAACAGATTGGACAAAGTCCTCGAACTCTTGCATCTTTTCTTACAACAAGTCAATTGAAACTTTATCATCTTTGATGACGCACATGATTTGGAACTTGTTAACTGGAAGGAGTTTGGAGGCACCCCATAACAGACCGTCCATCTCGATGGTGCGGACACACTTTTCCATTTCTTTCATGTCGGTCTCGTCATCCTAAGGCTTCACGTCGACCAGGACGGACGATTTGGCAATGAGGGCGGGTTTCTTTGATTTCTTGGCAGAGTAGGCTGATTCGGCGTCTTCTTCTTCGTCGTCTGATCCGAATAGATCTACGTCCATATTTGGTAAACAGAGATTTTTAAATTTAGATGCCAATTGGTAAGAACAGTGACATTCGAACTTACCATCAACGTCTTCAGCTACTGTGGGCTTGGCGCCAGCAGTTTGTGGAAGTGCCTGACCGCCCATGCGGCTCTTTTGGCGGAGTTAAAGGACGTAATGTGTTATACCAACTGCGGACCACTAGTTTGCGATGCTGATGCGATGCTGAGAAAGCTATCTTAATCAATTCATTGCTTTTTGGCATATTCCGCTGAATTATTTGCGTGTTCTCAGGTGAAGAAAATATTTGCCAGCAGCAGGCTGATTTGGGTGGCTGTTGTTAGGTTTGTTGTCTTTGGGCTCCTCCAACTGTTGAAAGTTCACCGGTTCTCCTCCTTTGCTTCTTCCAATAGTTCCACTTATTGTTGTGCTGTTTTTTAAATTATCAAAATTTATATTATTTTTATTTAGCTCGCGGGCTGTTGTTGAAGGGAAAACACTTTTTTTTGCGGTCACTGCCGGTGCTGTTCGTTGACGAAGTGGACGTCGATGTTGAAGACAATTAGTGGGTCGCTTGCACTATTTCTGGTTGTATTTAGTGTTTGTTGTCTATGCCAACAGAAGATTTTTTACAAATCGCCTGCACAATGAGTTTTATTAACAAAAATATATGCCAAACGATGTTTAATTAAATGAACTAACGTGCAATTATACTTTTTCACACTTCCTTTATGGTTTTTAACCAAAATTTCACTACTTCCATAACTTGCGAAATTTTGCACACACAATAAAAAAAAAAGAATATGTAGGGAAAAACTTGTGTGCGGAGAAAAAACACCTTCGGTATTTTGCAATCGAAATTTACGCGATAAATTTATGAATTGCAGACGAAATTTTATCGGGTATCGACGGGGAAACCTTGATGTGCATTTTTATGGGC
The DNA here is from genome assembly GCA_963931855.1 of Philhelius festivus. Classification (NCBI taxonomy): domain Eukaryota; kingdom Metazoa; phylum Arthropoda; class Insecta; order Diptera; family Syrphidae; genus Philhelius; species Philhelius festivus. Next base: position 100,419,043 of record OZ007555.1, read on the forward strand.
AATTTATTTAATTTAATTGAGAAAATTACAGCCCGATTCTCCCCAAAGTCAGTGATGCCTCACAAGTCACAAGAAGAGGTGAAAATGATTTTGTGACTTTTTCGAATTCTGCCGCTCAGTCACAACTTGTGAGAGTCACAAAAACAATCGAAACTGTGATCTCCTTCAGAGCAGGTCACAACTCATAAATTTTCAAAGTTTCTTGGATTGACATTCAGTGAGAACATTTTCTAGATTTGTGAATAATTGTGAGAACACGAAAATGGAAGTGGACTTTGTTCTAGTGAATATTTTTGCTGATCTTCCCACAAAAAAGAAAAGTAATATTATTACATAAACAAAAATTTCTTTAAGAAACTAATCGTATCAAGAAGTTTACAGCGTCGACGGCTTTAAGAACATTGAGAGATACAAATGATCCATTCGCTCTCCAAAACAATACATTTATAAAGTTTTTTCACCTTCAGAAAACTTTATGCAGTCGCCACGATTGTTTTCTTCTGAAAATGTTATATTTACATATTATTTAATCATTTTATTGTTTAAAAATTATGTTACCTTGCATTTTGTAATTTCTTCGTTTTGAATAATCAGCTGTTCAAATAATGACACTTAAAAATCTTACCATGCTGTGGTGAGTTTTGTTGTGAGTTTTCTTGTGACGATTAGGGGGAGAATACCAAAATGTTATCGAATCACAACAATCCTCACAAGGAATAGCCACAAGAGCTTGTGACTTGTGACTCCTCACAAGGGGGAGAATCGGGCTGTTACACTAAAATTGGTGAAATACTTGTTTACTAATTAGAAGCATCGACCCGCACTTTTGTTTTTTTATGACATTTGTTTTTTTTTTCGATTTGCTTACTTGTCAAAATGTTCACCTTTGAGCTAAAATGTCTATATTCTGTGGTCAATGTTGGGCTCTATACGCATTGAATTTCTAGGGTGCGCTTCTACTTTTGCTTGGGATTTCTTAGTTTTTAACAGAAATATACATAAATATAAAGGAATTTGTATCCGAAAAGCAATAAAATTAATATCTAATATAGTTTTTATTGATAAAGAGATAAAAAAAGCAAAATTAATAAAAAAATATTTGTATTTTAAAATTTTTGAATTTAACGGATTCCTTTTTTGAATATTCAAACGCACTTATTCCACTTTTTTGCGCATTGAGCAAAAACCCACAAAATTTGAACAAAGCTGTGTTGGCCCCATTTAAAATGCATGGAGCAACTAACACATCTTTGGACTGTGGGTTTTTTCCTCTCAATTCAGCAAACCCCCGAAGTCGTGACTCTAGGTAATATATTTCCTCTATGGTTTTTATATACAATGCTATAGTTTTTATATACAAAGACAAACAGCCGTATTTGTTAGAATTCACTAAACGCGTGAATAGTTATGCAATGCATAAGGACTTATTCATCCACTATGCAAATTCATATTTATAAAACATTTGCGTACCCTGCATAGTTATAATGAGCTTGTGTCAAATAAAGTACCAAAAAGTAAGAATCTATTACATTTAGCCTTCATAACACTCAGCTGTTTGTCAAAAAACAAAAAAAAAACATCTTGTCTGTCTATCGAATTTAATAAACAAAAACGAAACTACCAAAAGCTAAAAGAATTCCAACAATTAACTTTGATTTATCGGATAAAGTATGTTATTATCTCTGGCACAATACTGAAAATTAAATTGTTATTCGTTTCATCCTAGCTGGAATACTCCTCAGCCAAATTCTTGAGGATAAAATTCAATAATGCAGGAGAGAGATCACCAACAAGTATATTTATCTATTTAATTCTAAACAATTTTCAATTCTATTTGTTTGTAATATATAAGTCTAACATTTTTGTTTCAATAAATAAAAATAACACAAAGTTTAAGTTTCAATATCAAGTCAAAGGCATTTTATTTTGTTGATAATTTTTATAATTCAATGTGATGTCAAAGTGAATGTGACAGTTCAATACTAAAATGTCCTTATGTAGCTTTGAGTATATATAATATGGAGGGCTCGTTCCTATCCCTAATGCATTGTAGTACTTGCAGTTGTGATAGGGGTTGATGTCTCACTTTCTTTAAGTTAAGGATACAGCTGTATGCTGTCAATTTGTTTTTACCTTCTCCACGCACATCGTTCTCCGTCACATGTGATATGAAGCACTCGGTAAATTTTCAGTCTTGGTTGCAAAAAACCGCATATCAATAAGCTTTGTGACTGTTTTAATTCTTTACAAATTATACGTAAAAATAAGATCGAAATTTAAAGTGACTGTTAATTGCTATTTTGTAATCAAAATATTAAAGTTCCCTACTTGGTGGCGAATAGCTTCCCCACAATGTGAACAATACAATGGATTTACCAAGGATGGCGACTACAATCGGGAGATCTTTCAACATCTGGACTGCAGTAATTTAGCCTCGATTAAGAGAGATGAACAGCAGAATGATTTTTCCGACATCAGATCCATTCCCTGCAAGTGGTTTGTGTCGCCTTTGTAATGAGGTAAAGATTAAGGAACTGGCACAATTTCTACCGAAAAACGAGTCCAAATTCGAAGACGAACTCAAGGTGTAATGAATTTTAGTTGGATTTAAAAAAATAAATTTGTAGAAATATTTAGCTTGAAAAAGTTTTAGTGTTTATTTGGTGGTTTAATGATACAAAAATATTGAATAATAAAATGTTTTTTTGTTTGTTAATTTGTATGCTATTCTTTTGTTCTAACTTAATATCTTCCCGCTAGTGTTGTGTACCTCATACATGAGGCAATACAAAATGTCCCATACACCAATCTGAAATGTCCCATCACCTCAAAACGAAAAAATGTATTACCTCACACCTCACCACAAAAGCAACGAAAAATATTTCTCTTTACTCTTTCATGAAAAAAAACACTATTCGTATCGAGCATCTCACTCATCGGCCTGATAAGACTGAGACTGATGCAGATGCAGAATGAAGTTGTATTGTAGTTAATTGTATGAAAGGAGGAAATAGGCCTCAAACTCTCTACCCACCAAAGATCAAACCAATGGAAATAGAATGAGGTTTGTGGAAGATGAGGATTTGAAATGAAATGAATGAATGTGTTGTGACTTGTGAGTTGAGTTGTTGAGTACTTTTTACTCAAACGTCCCATTCAAATAAAATTCGTGACATTGTCGCAGGCTGGGTTTTTGTATCAGACTGGAACTTTGTACCAGGATGGGACTTTGTACCAGGCTAGGACTTTGTACCAGGCTGGGACTTTGTACCAGACTAGGACATTTGCCATTTAAGGATTGAGGTTCTTTTGCATCTGTTTGAGGAGACAAAATGAGAAGAGACATGAGATAATGAGTGGGACTTATGAATGAATGAATGTTGCACTGACTACAATGTAACAAACAATGAAGAAAGGTATGAAGCATTATCGAAAATTATACAATCACAGATTTAAAAAAGGAAGGAGTTTTTTTTACAGTTTGGAGTAGGAGGTTTTGTTAATTTTTGAAGGAGTAGGAATTTTCGTTTTTGATATGCAAATGCAAGTGCATTCCTTTTATTTGTATTTGTTTTGTTTTAAGTGTTAGATAAAAGAGACTAGGGTTTAGAGATCAAGATCAAATATGAGAATTAAAAAAAAAAATCAATCAATCAATTGTGCTGAGTTTGCGTACGTGAAGAGTCATTACTGTTGTATTTAGTCCAGTGTCCTGTAATCAAATTTGTTTGTAAAAAAAGTGATCAGAACAGGTCTTAACAGAAGAATCATGTTGAGTGGGAAGAAAGTAGGACAAATATTGTTTTTAAATGCAAAAATGTAATGATGTATTTTTTTAAACTCATTAGATTCAATTTATTTTGAATGTGATAAAATATTTGTTTTTTTGTTAAAAAAATATCTTTTTGTGTTTATCTTTTTATTAAATGTTTTTGTTTTCTTTTAATAACTTAAATAAAATTTAAAAACACCACTTTTTCTTTTAAACTTTTTTTTTTTTAGATTAATTTTTTTATTATATCCTTTTATATTTACTTATCTTAAACTTTATTTCTGTTAAAAACTAATTTTTTTTAATTTTGTTTTTAAATGTTTTATTTAAAAAAAAAAATTTATTTATCAAGGATATTTAATTAAATATATTATATTTATTGATATTTAATTTTTGTAACCTTTTTATTTAATGCAATTTTAAAAACTGTTTTTGGAAAAAATATATACTATTAAAAAAATACGCATTGTTTAATTTCGAATTTCAAAATATCCATTTAAATAGGTATGTACCATGGGACATTTGAGGTGGGACAAAGTACCACCTCATTTCAAAAAATGAGTACCTCATACAAACTCATTTCAAATTCGTGTCCTACCCATCACTACTTCCCGCAAGGCAATCAATCCTGCCAAAAAACTTTTTTTTGGTTGCCGCTGTCAAAAAACTTTGTCTTACACAAATTTGAGCAGCGCCCCCTTCATAGTCACGCATTTGGAATAGAAACGAGCCTTCCATATTATATATACTCAAAGTTATGTAGGCACTCGCACTATTCAACCTCCAAAGGCGTTTAGCTTATAATAGGTGCGTTTTATTATCCACAAATTTATCTGGGTCCGGAACGGGATCTTCCCTTGAAAATAAAACGATACGGATCTTATACTACGTTTTCACCAAGAGTAAATCCGGGATTTAAGTGGATTTACCATAAATCTTCTTTAAATCTCGAAGATTTACCATACAAATTTATTTCGTAAATCTAGTAGATTAGAAATAAATCTCTACTAAATCTTCATAGGATCGATCGGTCGAAGTTCGAACTTACCTAACATCCATACCGTGCTAAGCTATCTCGATGATTTTTCATCGTTTGGCACAAATGAAACTTTCTTTCTCTCGCTTCTACTTTATAAGAAAAATTGAAACAACATTAGCATTTTGATAGATGCTGTCAAAGTTAATCTTCTAATTAATCTTTCAGTGCGGTGAAAACAGCATATAAATCTCTTGCCTTAAATCTCTGATTATCTTTTGGTGAAAACGTAGTATTACTGACAGCAGTGTTATAAGCCCGTCTCTTTTTATCCTTGGGTTTGGAAATTTTAAATTATGTCTTGTCCTTTTTCTTTATACTATACCTTACCAAGAAAAGCCATCTACTCGTCAGTGTAAAAACTAATTTTTGGATCTTTGAAATAGATCCCTATAGAAAACAGGATCCCAAATTGTTTTTGTAATACATGTTAAAACTTAATCCAGATCCGGATCCAGATAGATTTGTGAATAATAAAACGCACCTAATGCCTCTATTCAACGTCACATAAGTTTTATAAAGAACGATTTTGCGTTTAGAGGCATTATAAGGGTTGCATAGCCTTATGTACTCACTATAGCCGTGTTTTATTGGTTAGTGAATATACTACATCGCAAAATTTAACATGGAAAACAACAACAAACGATTAGTGAATAAAAATAAGCTAGTAATTGAAATGGATAATTTAGTGAAGATGGAGTTTCGGATGTTGAAATGTAGGAGGTGTTTAGGTGGTGTCCGAAAAAATATATGTGGCATACTTGAGGGTGTGTTCGTTGGTATTTATTTTGTTATACTTTGCCTTTGATAATCCAAAGTGTGATCGCTCCGAAATTTATAGAACAAATATTTTTTCAAATGCAAAACTTTAATTCATACCATAATTCCAGCTTTACACTACTGCCACTAATTTTTTCATAAAATATTGAATATTTAAATATTGAATTCGATTGATAGGTATGTTTTATCAGTTCACTGGCATTTGTTCAAAAATGTCGTATAACTGCGGCATTATGCTAAATTTATATAACAACTGAAAAAATTAAAGTAAAACTCTCAGAACACCTATTTTATTTATTTTTTATTTTATTTTTTTATTATCGTTATAACTTCATTATGACTCTTTAACATTAAAAAAACGTCAAAATAGGTCTGTTTACTTAGTTCTTTGTACGAACTACTATTGTTTTAAGGTTGTTCAGAATCAATTTATTAAAAGAAATTGCCTTAGGCTAGGCTGTTTTGCAACTGTTTGGTTTAAGAAACTAAAAAGTATGTGTTTTGACACAAACTAAACGATTACCTAAAATGAGTTCGCCATTTTGTGTAACATATAATTATATGCACCTGCGCGGACATTCAACCAAATAGTTCATCTGTTTTCTATAAGTATAAAAACAGTGTTGTGCAACTAAAAATTGAATGTGCGCTCCCAGCCTTAAGACGATATTAGTTAAAAAATGTTCAAAATTAGAAAACTACTTTAAAGTTAGGAAATATATAAGAAGTATAATACTACTAACTTAATAAGAGGCTGTTTAAAATTTTGCGCCAATGTCATTTTATTAAGTACTATGTTTTTTTTCTCCAATACTCAGTATATATATGCGATATATTTTCGCACTTTTGTAAGTTTTAAATCAAATTTAACAGTGAGAAGAACTCTAAATCAACTCGATTTGCATTTTCATGAATATTTCAACTCAATCTGCATTTTCATGAATATTTCAACTCCAGCTTAAAAACGAGATACAGATCTTTCGAACACATCCGAGTCCGAGTAAGTTAATTTTTAATTCCACAAGTAGGAGGAACAAGGAAGAGTGAGTTAAAGAGTGAATAAAGCGTTTTTTTGGTACTTGTATTACTGCGCTAGATATAGATTACCAATAAAACGCGCCTTAATGAACTTATAAATATGGCTGAAAATGTTTCAGAATCGCTCAACACCATTTCAACTCAACTCCAAATCGAGCTCTCAACTCAAATGACGAAAAACCTGGGTCGAAAATCCAAACCTAATCCAACTCGACCTTTCGATACTGCATATAAACGTAGAACATGAGAGTACTATAGATTTTATATACAATGGAACAGGGCACTTACGATGCATCCATCTACTAAATCATTTGACATTTACTTACGCGTTATGTTGATAGTTGCTTTTTGATTAAATATATGATTTCTTGCAGTTCAAGTATTTAAGATTCAGATTTTGAATTATTAAAAATGTCTACGGAAAGTGTTACAAAGCGGTATTATAATGAAACAATTAAAAATGACAATATTGATATGAGATATGGATACAAAAGAATTGTGGACAATATTGCCAGAACAGGATACCTTATTAATATGCACTCGGTAATTACTTTTGTTTTCTGTGCAAATTTAATATTTCTTATAAAGTGTAATCAGCCTTCGCGTTTCTATTATATTTATATTATTTAGATGATTGGTTGTTTAAAAACTAATATATTTACCACTATTCCCAAATAATATTTGTTTTGAAATGTTATTTACTACCAAAGCTAGATACTATTTTTAAGAGACACCTACCCAAAAGCAAAAACTATTGCAACCCAAGAAGTGAACAAAAGGTATTTAAGTGGTTAAAAAATGAATAAGTATTTAAAAATAAAAATAAATTTGAGGCTCGTATAATACCTAAACCTCATGACTTACAACTTTGCCATTCCTGTGTGCCATACGCACGGAGGGTACAAACAATTTTCTGCCTATTCTAAACGGCTAAACAGTGTTACATATTCTTAAACTCAAAGAAACACGGTGTACTTAGTTCAAGATCGTTTATTCGACTAACTTAATTTTAACTTATTACTAAATGACATAGGTGCTCTTAAATACTATAGTCTCTTAATTCTATACAGGAGATAACTCTATAACACTACCTCCCAATTTAGATACAAAATTATATTTCATGTGATTTTTTTTTTCATACTTATTCTTTGTACCTAACTGTTATGTCCGTGAGTGACATACAAGATAAATAATTATAAGCAATTTATAATTAAAAGTTAAGCTTTATTACTAATTATTAAATAAACTATCAAAGCTAAACGTTACAAAGAAGTGACCAGAAGTGCGAATGCAGCTGCAGATAGAGTCGGACTAGCCAACATAAGTTCAGGGTTGGTTTAAGGTAGTGGTTGTAGTAATTGCAGTTGTAGTTATGTAGTTCGCATTACTCCAACACCTCCTCCACTTAAGAGGTATCGTAGTCCTTCATCCATGCAGGTGCATGTACAAGTCGTCCTGATGAAGTCACTTGTCTTGGTTCAGGGGTGTGGGATCTTGAAGGAAAACCCAAAAATTCAGATACTTCTGAAGCTGATCCCTCAATAGCATCTTCAAAATCGGCTGTGACATCTGGATCCGAATCCTCATGGACCACGTGTGAAACATCTTGTTCCAAATTAGGCTGCTTATTTGTTTTGATTATTTCCATTAGCTTGAGAAACAAATTCGATGAATTCTCTTCAACATTTGGAGAATATCGATTCTTGATTTGATTCGTATGAGATCTAATAAGTTTTGTTTTGTTTTTGTTTTTTATAAGGACATTATAATTAACGTTTCCTTTGCGCTCAATAATTGTTCCTGGCACCCAGCATTCTTTATTATTGCGGTAGATTTTGGCGTAGACAATATCGCCGGCAATAAAATGTCGCTCCTTGGCACCATGATGTCTATTGTACTGACGAAGCGCTCTGCTTGACCGTTGGATTGTGGATGAAAAGGAGCAGTTCGTAAATGTTGTATTCCACGTGAATTCATGAAGCTTTGGAATTCAGCACTTGTAAATTGAGTTCCATTGTCCGAAACTAGTTGTTTGCAATCAGAAAATATTTCTGTCAATTTACTTATTATCATGCTGGATGTAATGTTAGTGACTTGTAGAACTTCCAGCCACTTTGAATATGAATCCACAATAACAAAATAGTAAATTCCGTCACAAGGACCTGCAATGTCGATGTGAATACGATCCATTGGTGCTGCTGTAGTTGGCCATGATTCAAGAGTTGTTTTAACAGGAGCCTTCGCTGCACTGGCACAGGCATGACATTGACGGACGAACGATGTTATGTCTTCGTCGATCCCCGGCCAATATACATGACATCTGGCAACAGTTTTCATTTTGTCAATACCCGGATGGCCTCGATGGAGTTGTTCTAAGATTCTCTTTTGAAAACACACTGGTATGATTATGCGGTCTTTAAACATTATACATCCATCGACGACAGCTAAGCCTTCTTTCCTGGCACAATATGGGGAGATTTGTGACGGTATAGGTGACTTCCATCCTGAGTTAATTTTCTCGATGACAGCTTGTAATGTTTTACAATTTGATGTTGCTTGCTGTATCATTTTAAAATTAACTGGAAGCGTGTTAATTGTATCAAGCAGATTAACTCTAAAATCTTCTTCGAATCCGGTCGAAGCAATAACGTAATCCTCGTCTAAATTTGCTTTGGTGTTGATCAGACGTGAGAGTACGTCGACGAATCCAAATTCTTTTGTCGAAATATACTTGATCTCGAAATCGTACATCATCAACGTTAGCGCCCATCTCTGCAGCCTGTTGGCAGTGTAAATTGGTATGCCTTTCTTACTACCAAATATTGCTAAGAGAGGCTTATGGTCGGTGAGAAGCAAAAACTTACGTCCGAAAATCATTCGATGAAATTTTTTAACGGCAAAAATAAGTGCGGCGCACAGTGCGTTGATTCAGTGCAAGATAAGGAAAAAATTCAAAACAGCTTGATTTTAATATATTTTTTTCCTAAATATTTGTTTTTTATTTCAACTTAAGCAAATATTGTGTAAAAGTAATATAAATAACCTTAAAAAAAATGTTTTAGTTTGATTGCTCACATTTGTTTCATAGATAGGCATATAAAACAGAAAATCGGTCGTTTGGATTAGATAACCACATCTCAAACAGTTCCCTATTCGTATACATTATCTATAAAAAAGACGTGAAACAAACAGTTGTTACAAGGACGGACGTGGACGGACGTGGATGAATGTTACCTTTTTGGAAAGATCGTATTTCCCACTTTATATCCTATTAACTTTTTTGATGAATACACGTGAATAAAACGTGATGCTGCATTTTAAAAATAAGCTGTTTTGGGAGAAATAAACCGTTAATTAACCGATTATTAAAACGATCGAAGGGTTTCGAGTTAAAAAAAAAAAACAATGAAATATATTTGGCTTACCCTTCTAAAGGGTATCCAATTAAAAACCGCTTTATTTGGAGCAATTTAACTCCGTGGTGCTGTGCTTCGTAAATCATCACTAAATGGCCTACTTTTGACATGTTACCTTTAAAAGGTTGTACAGCTTGCTGTAGTTGCATTTTACAGAAAAAAAAATTACAGTTCATCTAGTTAAAAGTCTGGCTATAATTTTGCATTTTTCAAAACCGGTTTTAGAAGGTCATATTTTTTGACTTTTTTCCACTGGTCGCCGTACTGTGCGGTGGCTTCTTTCTCTATTTGACTATAGCTAGTTTCAGCTGATGTCAAGGACCGACTCCATTGATACCAGAAAGCATTGCGTCCATCAACTGTTGAAAAGCTCCTGGTGCAGATTTGACTCCAGGTGCAAGTCTATTGAAAGTGAACAACCCCTTGTGGGTGTTGATGGTGAGTAGCTTCCTTGATGCAGGTGTTACGGAGACCTGAAGATACGCATCTGCCAAGTCAATATGCGTGTAGTATGGGCTGTTAGCAATTTTCGAAAATATATCTTCGGGCAGAGGAAGTGGGTACTGATGTGACTCTAGTGATTGATTCCGACCAGATGAATAGTCTCCGCAAATTCGAACACCTCCAGATGCTTTTCTAACGACCACAATAGGTGCTGCCCAGTCTGAATAATCAACTGGAGAGATAACATTACGGTCTTGAAGGCGCTGGAGTTCATCTTCAATAAGTGGTAGGACTGAGTATGCCACTGGCCGCTTAGCCCTGAAGACTGGTGTTGAATTTTCTTTGAGATGAAGTTGCACTTCCGTTTTGGTGCATACTGATGAATCTTCTTTAAACAACTTTGCATATCGCTTCTGAATAATATCAACTGCGGAGCGTCGGTCATTTTCTGTCGGTTGAATTATTCGACTGCAGAGTGGCCTAATCGGCTGATCCCATAAATTAAAGGCTTCGCATAGATCAGTACCTAAAATGTTTAATGATTTAATCTTTGAAACGAAAAGTTTACAGGATTTGACTTCCCCGTTGAGCTGAATATCGCATATAAATTCAGCTATCAACTTGATATCGTCCAGCGATGCACTCTTCGCTTGGCGTCCTTCAAGTTTTGTTCCAGGCTGACCCAATTTTTTCCAGGTGTGAATGTCCACTATACTTATATCGGATCCTGTGTCAATTTGCAACTTCAGTGTGTGCAGTACCATGTTTTTACTGAGGCGAATGTTGACTGACACATATTTTCGTCGCTTCGCATGGCTGACACAGTTGACCTTCAACCGAATTGCCTTGTTCTTTGGAGACAACTTTTTACGGTAATGATGTGGTTTGTTTTCATTGACCTTATCATCTCTTTGACTTGTTTTGGAAAAGCAATTACAGTAACCCTCTTTATGCCCAATTTTTTTGCATTGCTGGCATTTATGATCCCGAAAAGGACAATCGCGAGAAAAATGCATTTCTCCGCAACCCCAGCAGGGAGATTTTGGTTGACTGCATGACTGAGTATTGCTTTGTAGGTTGCTACTGCTACTTTGTTGATTCTTTGACTTCGGTCCTGATGGAATGAACTTTTCTTTTCTTACAGCATTGATCGAGACGCTTGAAGTTGATGCATTTTGGATTAGGGCTGTATCTTTTTTAAGGTTTATACATATATTTTTGGACTCCCGACAACAGCTTCGATAAATCCAAATTCGCATCGTCCTCCAACGATGAAAGTAGTTTCGTGCGAATGTCTGTGTCGGCTGATGACTGCAAGCCTGTGACAAACACTAAGCATTTAAATTGGTTTGGTGTAAGCACACTTAGCTTAAAATCCTCGCACAATTTATTAACTCGTGCTGCGTAGCTTGTGAAATCTTCTTGTCCATTTTTGACGGTCTGTAGGCAACGATATCGTGTACTGAAGAGAGACTCTGGGGCACCGAACATACTCCGGAGGATGTCTGTGGTTTCTTTAAATTGGATATCTCGTGTATTCTTTGGAAGAATAAATGATGCGTACTTCTCGTGCGCAATCGGGTTGAGTTTGCGCATAAGCAACCGCACTTTCGATGCGTCATCGAGGTCTTTTCCATCTACGCAAAATATATCTTCGTGTCGAGAAAACCACCCTTCGAATGTAATTCCATTTGCAGGATCATAAAAAAATTCAGATAGACTATTTGATAATGAATCCATAAGAAGTTCTGGCCTTGATTTGTCTTTTTCTTTTGGTGTATTTTTTTTTTCTATGATTGCTTGAAGAAGCTTTGACTGAATGTCCAAAAGTTCCAGAATCTTCGCATCGTTAGCCATTTTGTTTTTTTCTTTTTTTTACACAGACGCTACAAGATGAAATCTGTATTTAACCGTGGATGTTCTAAACAAAAGATCCTCGTCGCCAATTGTTATGTCCGTGAGTGACATACAAGATAAATAATTATAAGCAATTTATAATTAAAAGTTAAGCTTTATTACTAATTATTAAATAAACTATCAAAGATAAACGTTACAAAGAAGTGACCAGAAGTGCGAATGCAGCTGCAGATAGAGTCAGACTAACCAACATAAGTTCAGGGTTGGTTTAAGGTAGTGGTTGTAGTAATTGCAGTTGTAGTTATGTAGTTCGCATTACTCCAACACTTACATACAAACTTTTTAGGCCTTAATTTGATTCTATTTTGTACATTTTCTTGAGTGCCCTCATTTGTATTTTGTTCATTATGTTTTGTTATTTCATTTTTAATTTCTATTTTTGAGTCAAGTTTTCTTTTATTATTTATAACTATATTACGTCTTCTGACAAACTTTTTTATTTGATTTCTATGAACTCTTTTAGTTAAACCATTAATATTGATATGCTAACCAACTCTCTCTTTTCACTATAACTCCTGGTTTCCATTTTCCTTCTTGACAATATAATATTTTCTCACCTACCTTTAAATCAAAATATTTGTTCTTTTTAAAATGTGTACATTCTTTAATTTTTTGTTCTTTATATTCATTTCTTACAACTTCAACAATTGAGTTTTGTTTACAATCTAGGGCACTGTTTTGTAAATAAGATAGGCAAGTTCTTGGCTCATATGAAAACGCTAATTTGGCAAGTGAAATCCCAGTTGCAGAATGTGGTGATTTACGATATTTAAACAAAATATTCAAAAGTTTTTGCTGCATCGTTAAATTAGTTTTATTACATATTTTTAAGACTCTTTCACTGTTCCTACACCCCTTTCATCAAGTCCATTACTTTCTGCATGATAAAGCTTTGCATTCAATGCCATTTACTCTACAAATTGAGGGCCATCATCCGACACTAATATCTTCGGAAAACCGAAATTTGACATAAAAAACTTTAGCTTTTCAACTAGTAGTTTTTTGCAAAATGTAAAACTCTATCCATTTGCTAAAATCATCCACAACTATTAAAAAAATTTTATTTTCAAACAAACAGATCTATACGTATTCTTTCAAATGGAAATTTTGTAGCTGACCAAGTAAAATTTGGACAGTCTCTCTTTAATTTTTTCGATATCTCTATCGATCTTTGGCCAACATACATAAATATAACCTTGCAAACATTTTCATGCGAGTCATACCCACATGCTCTTCATGCAAAATTGTTAAGCAACTTGACTTTAATTTATCTGGAATAACACTTCTATTCGCGTAATAAAGACAACTATCATGTAATTCAAGAGAATACCTTACTCGGTAAAATTGACAAAAATTTGCATCTTTCTTTGTATTTCCTGGCCAACCATTGTTAACGAAATCTTTTATCTTTGTTAAAATAGTGTCTGCTATCGTTTCACCACGAATAGTGTCATAATTTAAGGGTGTCGAATTGGCATAGTTAAAAAAATTCAATGAAAATGTTAATTCTTCCACCCCTGTAGGTTCATTTAATGGAAGTCTAGATAGGGCATCGACATTCTTTTGCTTTGATGCTGGTCTATACACAATATTGCACTGATAATTTGATAAGAACAATACCCATCTGTGTAACCTTACTGAAGCAACTACCGACAATGCCTTCTTACCCAATAAAACTTCTAAATGCTTGTGGTCCTTATATACCACAAAACTATATCTATACAAAAATTTATGAAAACGTCTTATAGCAAACACCACCGCTAACGCTTCCCCATGGAGTTGCGAACAATTTGCTTCCGCTTTACTTAACGTCGAACTGGCCATAAAACATGGACGTTCAATACCGTCCTTATTGATATTACTTAAAATAGCTCCGACTCCATTTGGGCCTGCATCGCATGCTACGACTATAGGAAGCCAAGGATCGTAAGGACGCAAAATATTATTTGTCTGAATGAGTTCTTTGGTTTCTTTAAACGCTTTTTGACATTCTGCAGTCCAATTCCAAACCGAACCTTTTCGTAAAAGCTTATACAGAGGTGAGAGCATATTAGCAAAATTAGGCAAAAACTTCGAGTAATAATTTATCAGACCGAAGTACGATTGCAAAATCTTAACATTTGTAGCCTCTGGTGAATTTATTATAGCGTTTAGCTTTCCTTGACAAGGACTTATGCCATTATATGAGAGCTCATGACCTAACCATTCAATTTTTTCAACAAAAAATTTACATTTATCGAGATTAATTTTAATTTTATGAGAATTTAATCTTTCAAGAACTTGAAACAACCTTTCTTTCCACCACACAGAATATCGTCTATTCTATTCCTAACAGTATCGAATCCATTTTCTTTTGAAAAATCATGGGGCACATGCCACACCAAATGGTACTCGACAAAATTGAAACAAGCCACGACTTGTATTAATTACCAGTAAATGTCTACATTTTGGGTCGACCTCGAGTTGCAAATAAGCACCAGATAAATCAATGGCACAATACCACCTATATTTATCTGCATTTATCAACAATTCATCTATGCGTGGAAGAGGATGAACTACCATGTCAAGGTGAGGGTTAATAGTCACTTTAAAAATTACACATAACCTCAAAGACCCATTTTTTTTCTACAATAACGAGTGGAGCCGCCCACGAGCTAGTGTGCACTCTTTCTATTATATTTTCTTTTTCGAGACGCTCTAATTCCGCACCAACTTTATCGCGAAGACTAAACAGAACAGTATATGGCTTATGGAATCGTGGTTGTACATTTTCTCGCATTGTAATTTCTGCCAAAAAATCTTTAATCGGTTCTGTAGAATCTCCAAAAATATAAGGAAATTTATTCTTTATTTCATTCACCAATTTGTAATCATGCAATGTATGAATTTTTGTATCATCATGCAATTCTAAATTATTATTTGTATACCTATGCTTACCAACAGATGGAACGGCACAGTGAAATTGAGCTTTAAGAAAAGCTTCGCCATGTAGGGCATATTATGTCAAGCCAGTCACGGCCCATAATTGGTTGAACTTTCAATAACATGCAATTTTAATAAATATTTACTTGAGCTTTTCAGATCATTAACTGTAACTGCAATTTCACCAACAACCCCGACTGTATGCCCTGTCAAAACTTCTAATTTTAACTTTTCAACTTTTTTTTAATACTGTATACTTTAACATGTCATTATACATAATTTTAGATATAACCGATACCACCGCTCCACAATCAATCTCCATCTTCAATTTCGTTTCTTCAACAATAATATCGGCACTCTCAGCTCCATCAGCTAAGTCTATAAAATTTTATTTGCCCAGTTTTAAGTCCCTGTTCTTATTTGGTGCTTGTTTTGCCCGTTGTCTTGGCTTTTGTCTTCCCCTTTAAAATGTTTTGTACAACAAGTATTCGGACACAACACCCTTTCTATATTTTTATTTCGGCATGCTTTCGACGAATGACCCATTTTACCGCAAACAAAACACTGCCAATTTCTAGCGGGACAATCATTTATCATGTGACTCAAAGCACATTGGGTACAGTTTGTAACCTCTCTTCTGTTTAACGTCGTGAATTCGATTAAGAGAACTTGATTGTATCATAGTTCATAGTTCCAAGATTTCTTTGGCATTTTGTACAAGCTCGAACTCTTTAGATATGTTAACGGCTGTTTTCCAGTCTAAAGAAGTAATTCCAAGCAAGAGCTTCTTTCAAAAATGTATCAAACTCGCAATTAACTGAGAGCATTTTGATTTCGAGAATAAAGTCTGAAATTGATTGACCATCTTTTTGCTTAGCACAATTAAACTTGTACCTTTCCGCAATTATATTTTTTTTTTTGTGGTGAACCCATCTTTTATTAAAACAATGAGCTCGTCAAAATTTTTCTTCGTTGGAGTGTCGGGAGCCTTTAAATCTTTGATTTTTTTGTAACTTTCAGGGCCAATTAATGTTAAAAATTAAGCAGTTTTTTTCACTTCTGGCGTATCATTTATAAAAAACAACTGCTTCATACGTTCTATATAATCATCGAAATTTTCGCCGCACATGAATTGTTCTATTGAGCCAATAAACGATGTTTGATTGTTATTAACCGCACTCCGTTTCGTTTCTTCGGTAGACATTATTACTTTTTTTTTTCTTAGTTTTTTTTTTACATGCCTTTACCTCGTCGCCAAATGTTATATTCTTAAACTCAAAGAAACACGGTGTACTTAGTTCAAGATCGTTTATTCGACTAACTTAATTCTAACTTATTACTAAATGACATACAGTGGCGACAAAATAAATAGCACATGTAGTCTTAAATTTCTGTGATGCAAGTTTTTCCCACTTTATTAAACTTTAAAGAGCTGTTTGACTTATGAGGAAGTAAGACCAAATATACATATCTCTGATTTAAAGTATAAAGTATTTTAAGTATATTGAACTCATAAAAAAAACTACAGCAAACTGATTTATACAATTTAAGTATACTAGGACAAAATAAATAGCACATTTCGTAAATAACAAATAAAAAATATATTAAATAACAAAATTTTTACATTATTTGAAGAAAATATGCAGTATTTGGTCGAGTAACCGTTATTTTTAATCACAGCGGAATACCTGCGTTTTATAGACGTTCAACAGGAACTGTGTACCAGGCTTGCTGGACTTTCCGTCAAAGTTTTTCGAAATTTCAAGTATCAGTTGAATTTATTGCTTCGTCCACAACATTCCACAAGTACTCAGTTGAATTACGATCTAGGGACTGAGCTAGCTTATTACTTAACAGCGGTTTTTGGATGAATAGCCATTGCTTCACAGACTTAGCCATATGGTTAGGATCGTTATCCTCTTGAAATTTACACGTCAAGAGCATTTCCTCCTCAGGTAGAATTGTATCCCGTAGGATTTACTTGTATTATAAATGGTCCTTAATACCTTCTACCTGATGAAGTGATCGCATACCATGCCAATAAAAACATCCCTAAACAAGAATGCTACCCCTACCATGCTTAACAGACTCTATTGTGTATATTCTTATCATATTACTGGTGGATTTCTCGTCGAAAGTAGTTTTTACCATCTGACCCAAAGGATTAAATTTACACTCATCGCTCCGTAAGATATTTCTCCACCAATTTTGAACTTTTGAAATATGCTCCCTTGCAAACTGCATCCGACGTGAGAGATTGCTCTTAAAGACGTCTGCTTTCTTTTTGGAAAATCGTCTAAACAGCTTTTTTCCACTGAGACAGTTTCTAATCGTACTTACAGACACATTAACACCAAGATCTTGTTCATTTCATGTTCAAATTTTGGGACTTAGCTCAGGCAGACGATGTCAAAATCAGTTCAAGGGGTGATTTTTCTTGTCTCATACTCATACTCATACGAATTTTGTTTTGAGCACTTCCTTCTTCTTCGAAGAGCATTTATAACATTCTTATTCTTCCTTGAAAATTTTTATTTCCGCTCTAGTTCAGATTTCGTGTGACCTTTTTTCATAAAATCAAAAACCCCTAGCCTAAACGTCAGTGCTGATTGTTTTCCACTTCTCATACTACATTTCAGCAATTAAAATAGAAGCAAATTAATTAAGAACCTTATCAAAACTCATAACTTTTTCACTATGCTTTTAAAAGTTAAGAATATTTGTTAAAAATGTATTAAATTTGCAACGGAAACAATATGTGCTATTTAAATTGTCCTCACCTCAGTGCAACTTGTGTACCATTTGACTTACACTTTTGACTTTTTTATAAAATAACTTTTGGAGAAGTCTTATCCCATTATTTAATATTGGGGGGTGGCCGTGGCACGATGGTTGTGTGCTCGCCTGTCAACCTCATGATCACAGGTTCGATCCCTGCCGTCGTCTATGTCGTTTTAATTCCATTAAAACCTTCTAAAAATTGTCATCAAAAGGTTGTTGGTTTACTCATTTACATGTTGCTCAGGCATAACACTAACAACATGTAATTGAGTTAAACTAGTATGCCCAACAAGGATGAACGCGAATAAAATAATGTGAATTATAAGCGACATAGAAATAAGACACGGCATTTCTCCGCTTTAGCTCAGCCGCCATCCCTGGAGATAAAAATACATATCTGAGACAACCACCAACAGTCTCAGAACATCGTGCCACACATCTTTCATATCCTTCTTTCTCTTCATTAACTTCACGCCCGCGCTGTGTTGAAGCATTTAAAGGGTAATCATAATCCCTTGAGCGCGGGTAGATTATAAAAAAAAAAAACAAAAAATCCAAATACTCAACATTCAAAATCTACAACAAAAATGGTCTTACAGTACCGGATTTCAAAATGCACTTACGTTTTAAGGCCAAGAAAGAATTTTTAACAGAAGTGTGCTATTTATTTGTCGCCACTGTAGGTGCTCTTAAATACTAATAGTCTCTTAATTCAATACAGGAGATAACTCTTTAACAAACAGCTTCAATTTTCAGGACAATCCTCTTGGAGGATTTGTCACTTTCGCGCAACACGCACGATAGCGAAGACCAAAAAAGCGGGTCTCGCAATTCTGTCTGTCTGTCTATCTGTCTTTTCGACTACAGTCTAAATGGCTCTGCCGATTTTGTTTAAACTTGGTAGATAATATTTTTAATTTTTTTCCCCCAACACTTTTTTTTTCTTTTTTTTAAGACCAAAAATAACGGTACCTGCCATACGAATTTTTTTCGAAATTTTATAAATATTTTCTTTTCTAAAAAACTTCGACGGATTTAAAATAGAAAGATACAAAAAATTTCATTTAGTCAAAGCTATATAATGGTTGAAAAAATTTTTACGAAAAGTGGTTATTAATGGTACCCCCCTGGGACCAATTTTTTGTTTTTGATTTTCTCAAAATCGATTTTAATCATTTTTTTATGCAAAACTCTCCAAAAATTTAGATAGAATTGTTTTTTTTTTTCGAAAACGGAGCCTATAATTTCGGTAAAATTTTTTTCTTTCGATTAGTTTTCAAGGTCTATAATTTAATAAACAAAATTTTGAGTTTTTTCAAATTTTGAATTTCTCATTATAGACGTAAAAGATTTTAATGAATTTTTTTTAAAGAAAAGCTTCTAAAAAGTTTGAAAATATTGCGTTTCAAAACTTAAAAAAAATATTTTTTGAATTAAAAAAAAATCATTTTTTTTTTTGGAAAATTCGATATCTCAAAAACGGATCAATATTTTTTTGATAGTTTAATTTTTATTCGTACAATAAGAAAAACTAAGTTGGCTTACCAAATTTTTTTCTTAAAAATGTTTAAAAAATTTTGTATATAAACATACGAATAAAAAGTGAAAACACTCGTGATACTTTTATAATTTTTATTTTTTCTTAATCACAACATATTATTCTATATTTTACAGCTTTTAATTTGATTTTAAATCTCAACATATTTAAAAAAAATAAAAACAGTTAAAAACTCATTAAAAAGTAGCTGGACAAAACTAAAGCACCTGTACCCTATTTCTGTTTACAGTTATCTTACTTCTTAAATGCTACTACCTTCACTTGTTATTTTGTCAAGCATGTTCTAGACAAAAAAAATGTTAATCGCGGATCTAACGGTCAAAGCTAATGAACAATTTAAAATTTAAATAAAAATTATTAAAATGGCGTGAAATAAATATTTCAATAAATTAAAAGAAAAAAATAGGGTCCGACTTTCAAAGCGGTGAATCATTTACATTTATTGGCAATAAATATGGTATAAGCCATACGGTTATTTCTCGGATAATAGCTCGATTTCGTGATACCTGAATCCACGATTTGACGCATTTAAGTGGAAAAATAAAAAACATGATTCCTTGCTAAATGTAATAAGTGTGTCAGTCACTAGAAAAACCTAAGAATTGGGTTACTTTTATAACGTTTTGGTGGGTTTGAAAACATTCCCAGATGATTTTTCTTTCACATGCAGTAGAGCTTTTATTTTTACCCATTTTAGTTGAAAAATTAACTTTTTTTAGTTAAAATACACTAACAACAGTTATTTTTATTAGATTTTAATAAAAAAAATCGGTTACGGCAATAAATAAATTACCTGAAATAGATGAACTGGCTTAAATATTTGAGCACTTGATTAACGAACGTACCATAAACAACTGCAAGCTGTTAAAGAACAATTAATTTTTTTTCTTCGATCGACATGTAGTCTTCTTAGAGAGATAATGGTTGTTAGTAATTGTTAAAAAAAAGAGATAAAAAGTGATACAAGAGAATATAAAAGAGAAAAATTATGTTAGTTGGTTTTGTGGCTTAATTGAGTGAGTGTATATCGCAAGTAAAAAAGTCTAAAATGAGGTCTCTACCATTAGTACTGACAGGGAAATTGACGTTAACATAGGTCAGGGTACACCAAAGTTAGCCTTTTTTTAAATCGTCAAAAAGTAATGTCAAAGTTAAAAATCAGACTTTACTGTAGAACAATTTTTTTTTCTTAGAATATGACCAAGAATCACATCCCAAAGTATTTCACACGAATTACCGGACACCCTGTATATATTTTACACAGGCTTTCTATAGCCACAGCGCTGGCTAATTTTCCTGATTGCCTGGTATTTGCTGATTTTTAGCAGCAAGAAAATTGGAAAAAATTCTTCTCTTGGTACGTTAACTACCTAAATCGACAGCAGTAAACGCAATTGTACTGCTTATGTGTTTCCTTTGTTTAATATTCTCCTTTTTTTTTTGGATCACAATTTTAAGATTTTTATGTATATATATGAACATACACACAGTCACAAAAGTAAGTATACAACCAAGCTAATACGTAAATAGACGAAAAAATACCGTTAATATCAAATCCATATCTATTCTCTGCATATGGCACAAGTGTCTTGTCATAAACATTACTTCTGTTAAGCAAAATTACCGTACAATTTGTATCCACTTTTTTGCTATCTCATTATTTGTAATCACGGGTAAAAAAAAAGGTTACAAAAGTTAGTATACAGACAGTTTTTCTTATGTGATGTTGCATCAATAAAAACTTTTGAATCGATTTTTTTTTAATTAAAAAGGTAAGGCAAAACTACTAGACTAGCCTATTTCAGTTCAAATTATTCCTTTTAAAATTAGAAACGGCACCACATGGAAAAGAGCTCTCCTTGGACTTACAAAAATTAATAGTTAAGTACTCAAGTGAAGGAAAGTGGATTCGGAAAGTAGCTGTACTTGTTGATAGGAGCCCAGCAACCGTCCAAAAAATATTGGAATAGCAAAAACAATGTGGAACAGTTAAGAACACGGCTCGCAGTAGCCGCCCGCGAACGTTCTCTGAACATGAGAAGCGACTAATAATTCACAAAGTAAAGAAAAATGCGAAAATAAGCGCACCAAAACTGCAGGACGAGATAGAAGAAGAGACAGGTAAGTCATGCTGTACCCAAACCATACGCCGCATCCTTCACGAAGTCGGGTATAAGGCTGTGCTATTAGGAAAAAACAATTCATTATCAAGGTCAATCGCCAAAAGCGGATTGAATACCGTTATATTTTCTGACGAGAGCAAATTCAACATCCATGGCTCTGATGGACGTGCAAAAGTGTGAAGAAAACCTAATATGGCGTTAGATCCTAACCACCTAATTGGAACTGTTTAACATGGTGGTGGTTCGGTTATGGTTTGGGGGTGCTTGGCGGCATCTAGAGTGGGTAACCCGGTTTTTATTGAGAGTACGATAGATCGTTTTGGTTACCTCGACATCTTAAAAAATAATCTTCATCAAAGTGCACAAAAACTAGGTTGTGAGAGGTCATTCATCTTTCAACAAGATAATGACCCCAAACATACCTCGCAAATCGTGAGAGAATGGCTGCTATATAATGTGCGAAGACAAGCCAAAACAACTCCTCAATCGCCAGATTTAAATGTTATTGAGCATTTATGGGATCATCTGGAGCGTCAAATACGCAAACATGAGATAAAATCAAAAGTAGAGATTAAAAGGATCCTTTAAAAAGAATGGAACAAAATAACCCTAAGTGTGACCCAAAAACTTGTTTTGTCGATGCCATCGAGAATAAACGCCGTAATTAAATCAAAAGATTACCCAACAAGTTACTAAATTCTAATATTAAGTTAAAAATGTTGTAATTTCTATTAGTGTATACTTACTTTTGTGATCAAAATTCTGAGAGAGTTTTAGTTTTAAGTTGATATCTAAGCCATTTAAAAAAAATGTTTTGATAATTGATTTTATGAAAAGAGAATAAAATTTTCTAAAAAATATACGCCAAATGTTTCATAACATATGCTTATTCAATTTTTTTCTCTCTGCTTAACATTTTGTTTCCTGCTGTATACTTACTTTTGTGACTGTGTGTATATAAATATACATATTTTATTCTATTAATATGAAAGTAAACTATTTATTTACAAAATTGAATTCTATGGCTCGACTAGCAAGCGACTTGTTTGGTGGAACAAAATTCTTTGTCCAGACTTTCACTCTCCGATCTACTGCAAACCCAACTGGAAACTCTGAAAAAGCTCACTTTTCCGTTTTATTGATTCTTATAATTTCCAGGACCATCGACATCATCAAGCGAAAATTTTAACTCCAGAGTCAAAGTTCCCAAAAATTCATGCACTCTCGAGCCTCTCCCAAATCTGAAAATCTGCACGAGTAAACTCCTCAGCAGAATTTTTGGAACGCATTCCGAGCCTAGATCGCAAGAAATCTACTACAATCACTTTTTTTCAATTTTCTCCTCTTCCTTCATTCTTAAAAATCTGACTGTTCAAATTCGCAATTTGTTTCGTTTACATTCTCAAATATGTTTGACAAATATGGTTTGATGAATATTTGACGGATTGAAACCATTTCCGTTCACATTCGTCAAACATGCTGTCAAACATCACTTTTCATTAGAATTCTTACCATGGCGGACCAACTCAGACCATAGATGGAATATTATTTGAGCAAATTTACTACAATTTCTATATTTGGAAGTCTGCAGAAAACTTATATTAATGTAATAAAATCCACCTGAATTCATGCCATTGCATTATGACTCATTTTAAAATATTTTCTTACGATATGCTCAGCTCGAGAACTTCATTGAAAATGAAATTTGCTTGTGGTTTGACAAGCATGCGTTCACATTCTCAAATATGCTTGTCAAATTAGCAAAATATCAAAATATTTTGATATCATCAAGCATGTTTGACAATCCGTTTGATGAAGCGTTCACATTTTCAAATTCGAGTCAATCAAACCGCATGAAAACACACCAGATAAAGCAAAACGTGTTTTTTTGTTTGTGAAACAAGAGAACATTGTTTCTTATGAGACTACACACACAAGAAAACGAAACAAAACACACGTTTTTGTTTTGGAAGGTTTCGGTGGTGGTTGTCGAAAATACATGCCATTGTATGAGAGCAACATACACCGAATGCAACAAAACTGTTTCGAACAAGGGTCGTTGACGATAATTGCCTACTTTCTTGTGGCGCAAAACATACCGAATGAAACGAAACATAAAAACCAAGCAAAACAGAAAAACATGTTTCGTTGCCGATAGTTGACCTGTTGTTTTTTGTAAAAAAAAATTTTGATTCCGTTTGAATTATTTGCTTCTACGTTTACTCTGTGCGCAATTTTTAAATTAATATGAACGTAGATGGAGAAAAGTTCATTTTTTTAATTTAGGCAAGAACCGCTATCTATAATTATAAAGATAAGGAACATGCCAATAAACTTACTATTGATAAGCTGTGGATTGCTACTTCCTACTATGACATTTTAAGATTGGCAAGATTATAAGCGTTTGTCTTTTCTTATAAATAACACCATAATGTCTATTTTGTAAACACAAAATTGTTTTTTGTATTTACTTGCCGTAGAGTTATAATCTTTCAGCCGGAGTTAAGCTTTTACAATAGTTCGTATTTTGTTTCATTTCAACGCACACCAAACGAAACTAAAACACAAAACGTTTTGTTTTATTCTGTTTCGCTTGGTGTGTGTTCAAATAAAAAATGTTTTTTTCGACTATCGAATCAAAAACGTTTTGTTTGATCCGGTGTGTTTTCAGCCTAAGCTACACAACTGTAGGCAAAAGCTTTGTAAAAAAAATTAGTTTTACTTCGTTACCTTTATACTCGTAACTTTATAAAATGGAGTGCATTCACTCCACCTTGTAAATTTTCTTTATTTTTCATAGTTTGGTATTTTTTTTGGAAATAAATAATAGGATAAAAAAAATAAAAACCACGATGACGTCTTGAAACATATTGTATCTAGAGAGAAAATATAAAAAAATGAAAAAGTTATATTTGATGAATTTCCCATTGGTTGGCATAAGCATTGTACTAAATTTTATGATTTTTCCGTCTGTCTGGTGGTTTTGAAGCACAAAGAATTTTTTTTATGCTACAAAAATATTACAAGCAACATTTACAATCGATGATCGTTTGTTTTCTTCAAATATTCGGAAAATTGTAAAAGCTAAACAGTTTTGCGCAAAATTCTTACCTATATTTTCAAGGGACACCTACCCTTAAACAAAGGCCGTTATAAAGCAGTGCAATTTTGGTAGACAAGAAAGCAGGGAAATTTACTAATGGTTGGCAAAGTCCCGCATATTTTACAATCAAAAATATTTAAATTATTAATAAAGTTAAATAATTATTAAATTAATGAATTTAGATAAAAAAATATTGAGTATAAATAATTTTAAATATTGTATACAAAACTATGGTTTCTGGTGTGATCCAAGGTAGTTCAATTTCGGGCTAAGTGTGCCCCTAGTTCTATATTGAAAACCCGAAGGTAGACTGTTGCATAAACGAATGGCGTTGATGCTGAACTGGCGTTCAGAGTTTGAACATGTAAATCGAAACTGCAACAGTTGTTGCGGCCTAATTGATGAGGACATTTGTAATCCATCAAAGAGATAATGTGATTGATGCGACTGCATTTTTTAAACAGTAAAATAAGGGTTCTAAATCAAATGAGATTATCAAATGAAAGAAAATATATACAGTGTTGGACAAAACTAAAGCACGAAAAAATATCACATTGGAAACACATTAGGGGTGGCCGTGGCGCGATGGATGTGTGCTCGCCTGTGAACCTCATGATCACAGGTTCGATCCCTGCCGTCGTCTATGTCGTTTTAATTCCATTAAAAACCTTCTAAAATTGTCATCAAGGGGTTGCTGGTTTACTCATTGCATGTTGTTCAGGCATAACACTAACAACATGTAATTGAGTTAAACTAGGATGAACACGAATAAAATAATGTGAATTATAAGCGACATAGAAATAAGACACGGCATTCTCCGCTTTAGTTCAGCCGCCATCAGTGGAGATAAAATATCTGAGACAACAACCTTCAGTCTCAGAACATCGTGCCACACATCTTTCCTATCCTTCTTTCTCTTCCGTAACTTCACGCCCGCGCTGTGTTGAAACATTTAAAGGGTAATCATAATCCCTTGAGCGCGGGTAGATTATAAAAACAAAAAAAAAAAACAAAAAAATATGAATAAAAAGTGAAAACACTCGTGATACTTTTATAATTTTTATTTTTTCTTAATCAAAACATATTATTCTATATTTTAGAGCTTTTAATTTGATTGTAAATCTTAACATATTTCTAAAAAATAAAAATAGTTCAAATCTCATTAAAAAGTACGAGTAGGTGGAAAAAACAATGTAATATTTTTTAGTGCTTTAGTTTTGTCCAACACTGTATGTTTATATTTTGAGTAGGACTCATAGGAGCAATAATATTAATATGTACATATTTAATCATCATATAATAAAACGGCAAACATGTTTTTTGTGGTACACTTTTCTCCAAAAGTATTTAACCGATTTCGATAAATTTTATATGGTTGGAAAGCCACAGTTACGGAGATGTGCAGAATATATATGAGACACGCATTTACACACTGTGGGTCATTTTTGTTTTTGCACTGTCGAACACTTTGCATATTACATAAAATAAAATTTAATTTAATAAATTTGCTTGAAAACACTGCCAATAATATAAATAATAAATAATAAATAAATTGGCACTCGAATTTCGAGAGCTGGGTCGGCTAGTTTATTTAATCATACAAACGAATTGTGTTTATTTTTATATAATTATTCCGGGTTTAGGGTTTTGATAACCCTTTGAATGCTATGTTTAACACACTGTGAGCGTTTAGGAAATGGAGGGAGAATTTAGCAGGAGTAACTTACAATGCAAGTTTGGTTTAAATATCTGGATTTTGAAATCGGAGGGAAATATAGAGTGGTAAAGAATTGCACATACGTGTTGTACGTCTTAAATAATAATCTCTGTACTTCACTGTTCCAAATTTCAAGGTTATACTTTTGTGTATTCCTTGCAGAGTAAGCAATACTTCAAAATTCGAGGGAGAAAGTCAGCCGATTACTAAGCCACAACACTGTTTACAAAAGAGATAAAACATTGATAGGCAAGAGGTATTAGACGATGTTCAAAATTGATCTATTAGTATTAAAGCTCATTTCTGGATTCTAAATAGAAAGTGCAAGGTACAATGTCTTAAATTCACAATATATGGAAATTATACTTTAGTTCTGAGCGTACCTACGCCTTATCAATTCTAATTCACTTTTCCAAATAACTGTCTTTCTAAACAAATAAGATTTGTTTGAAACAGCGTACCAAAAATATTTATTTTTCATTGTACTCTATGTTGAAAGTACCATTTAAGACAAACAAAAATAATAAAATGCATGATTTTAAATTTTCAGATCGAACTGTTAGATGCTGAACGACGTATGGTTTCCGCCTTAGATTTATTCTTCATTGAAATGGACGGAACCAGATACAAATACACTATTTCCTATATGCCATATTTTTTGATTTGTGTAGAAAAAAGCCACTGCAACGAAATATCCCAATTTTTAAAAACAAAATTTGGGACAGAAATTGTAAATATTGAACAGCTCTATAAAGAAGATCTAGATTTGCCAAACCATATCACAGGACTCAAGCAGCTGTATTTAAAATTGTCCTTTTATAATCAAAATGGATTGGTCAAAACACGAAAGTTTTTGATGAATGCACTTGAAAATAATATTGAACGTTTGAAGAAAAAGGATATTTTTGCTCAAATGTTGTCAGCAAGTTATGCATCTCAAAATTCTACCTTTAAAGGAAATTTCAAACAATCAGAACCAATAGATTTTGTTTTGGATATACGAGAATACGATGTTCCTTATCATGTTCGTGTATCAATAGATTTAAAAATATTTTGTGGAATGTGGTATAACATACAAATTGAAGGCAAAAGCAAAACACTATCGAGTATTAAATCTAGACCTGATATTTTAGAACGTCCCGAACCAGTTGTTCTTGCTTTTGACATTGAAACCACAAAACTTCCGTTAAAATTTCCAGACGCACAATCAGATCAAATTTTAATGATATCGTATATGATTGATGGCCAAGGATACTTAATAACTAACCGTGAGATAATATCAGTTGATGTTAAAGATTTTGAATACACACCTAAGCCTGAGTTTGAAGGAAATTTCGTGGTTTATAATGAACCTAATGAACTACAGGTTCTACAAAAATTTTTTAAACATATTCTGCAAGTTCGTCCACACATTTTTGTAACTTTTAATGGTGATTTTTTTGACTGGCCTTTTATTGAAATAAGAGCATCTATACATGGCTTGAATATGAATGATGAAATAGGGTTTTCTAAATCACGCGAAGGTGTATATTTGTGTAGACCAGCTATCCATATGGACTGTCTTTGTTGGGTAAAAAGAGACTCGTACCTTCCTGTAGGCTCGCAAGGATTAAAAGCGGTAGCAAAAGCGAAACTTCGTTATGATCCCATTGAATTGGACCCCGAAGAAATGTGCAAAATGGCAGTATCAAAGCCTCAGCTTTTGTCGAACTATTCGGTATCGGACGCTATTGCAACTTATTATCTTTATATGAAGTATGTACATCCATTTATTTTCGCATTAAACACTATTATTCCAATGGAGCCAGACGAAATTCTACGGAAAGGATCTGGAACACTCTGCGAAACACTTTTGATGGTAGAAGCATACCATGCAAATATTGTATTTCCCAACAAACAAAAGGATGAGCAAAATAAATTTTCCAGTGATGGATATTTAATAGAATCAGAGACATATGTGGGAGGTCATGTGGAAGCTCTAGAATGTGGAGTATACCGAGCGGATATACCATGCCGTTTTCGGTTAGATCGAACTATGATAAGTCAGCTAATGGATAGCATAAGCAATGTACTTGAACATGCAATTGTTAATGAAGAAGGTGTTCCACTTAATGAAGTCGAAAATTTGGAAGAAGTATCCACTGAAATAAAACAAGCCCTTAGAGGCTTATATGAGATTCCTAATCGATTAGAGCAACCTGTGATCTATCATCTTGATGTTGGAGCAATGTATCCTAATATCATTCTAACTAATCGATTGCAACCCTCCGCAATTGTTAATGATGCTGACTGTGCTGCGTGCGATTTTAACACCCCTGATGCAAAATGTCAACGTACAATGAAATGGCATTGGAGAGGAGACATGCTCCCGGCTACTAAAAATGAATTGCATAGAATCAAACAACAGCTAGAATTGGAAAAATTCCCCCCCCTCCAAGCTGGTGGGAGCGCCAGATCGTTTCATGAATTACTGCCAGAAGATCAAACCGCATGTGAAAAAAAACGTTTGTCAGACTATTGTCGCAAAGTTTACAAAAAAACAAAAATAGTTAAATTGGAAGAACGTAACTCCACAATATGTCAAAAGGAAAACAGTTTTTACGTAGACACAGTTAGAGCTTTTCGTGATAGGCGCTATGACTACAAGGGATTAACAAAAGTTGCAAAAAAATCAGTCACCGAAGCAATTCAAAGAGGAGATGCAGCAGAAATAAAATCAGCCAAAAGCAAAGAGGTGCTTTACGACTCATTGCAGCTCGCACATAAGTGCATTCTCAATTCTTTTTATGGTTACGTAATGAGGAAAGGGGCTCGATGGCATTCTATGCCAATGGCAGGTATTGTATGTTCAACAGGATCAGATATCATTCAGAAAGCTCGTAATATTATTGAGCGCATTGGTCGACCACTTGAATTAGATACTGATGGTATCTGGTGCATCCTACCAGCTTCGTTTCCTCAGGTGTTTACTATTCGATCAGTTCATACGGAGAAAAGATATTTTAATGTATCATATCCTAATGCTGTTTTAAACAACATGGTCAAAAATCATTTCACAAATCATCAATACCATCAGCTTATCAAGTTTGATTCAAATACAAACTCCCCTGAATATAAGATACGTTCGGAGAATTCTATATTTTTTGAAGTTGATGGACCTTATTTAGCTATGGTTCTTCCAGCAGCAAAAGAAGAGGGAAAAAAGCTAAAAAAACGTTACGCTGTTTTCAATTTTGATGGATCACTAGCGGAACTGAAGGGTTTTGAAGTTAAAAGACGTGGAGAGTTACAGTTGATTAAAAATTTTCAAAGTTCCGTTTTTGAATCTTTCTTATCTGGTACTACCCTAGAAGAATGCTATGACAACGTAGCTAAAATTGCTAATTATTGGCTCGATGTTTTATACAGCCAAGGACAAAATCTACCAGATTCTGAATTATTTGACCTTGTGTCAGAAAACAGATCAATGTCAAAAAAATTGCAAGATTACGGGACACAAAAAAGTACTTCCATATCAACAGCTAAAAGACTGGCCGAGTTCTTGGGAGATCAAATGGTAAAAGATGCTGGACTGGCTTGCAAATATGTTATATCAAAAAAGCCAGAAGGATCGCCCGTAACTGAAAGAGCCATACCTCTTGCTATATTTCAATGTGAGCCAAGCGTACGAAGTTGTTACTTACGGCGTTGGCTTCATGACAACACTATGGGTGATGCTGACATCAGAGAAGTTCTTGATTGGAGTTACTATATCGAACGTTTGAGTGGAGCTGTGCAAAAAATTATATCAATTCCGGCTGCAATTCAAGGTTTACGTAATCCTGTGCCGAGAGTATTGCATCCAGATTGGTTGCATAAGAAAATGATGTCTTCTACTGACAAGCTCAAACAAAGACAAGTTAATGAAATGTTCCTGACAGTAAACGCAACAGAGAAAATTAATAAAAACATAACCAAACCAACTCCGATAACATTTCGAGGTAATATTGACAAAAGAAGTTCAGTATCTAGTGCGCAAAAACCATGTACAAACAAGCGATCGTTTAAAAAAGCTGATTCAAATGTTAATATCAATTGGAGAGAAGTTCTTGGGTCGCCACCTCCAATTGGTGAAAGCAAGGCCGAGATCGTAAAGTGGATTTTGTTTCAAAAGAAGAAATGGTTTTACCAAATTGATGCCAAAAAGGAAAGTTTTCAAGTCTCAAAAAAAATCAGGCTCGATAACAATACTGGGCAACGAAAAAAAGCATTCACTGTTTCTGAATTTTTAACAAGATCCAAAAAAACTATTCTTGACAGCTTATGGCATATTATTCATTTAACTGCTGAAGATGATTTTGGCAATTTTATAGTTTGGGCAATAATTGAAGATGAGCAGTACAAAATTAAAATCCATGTCCCGCGAATATTATATATCAATCAAAGATCAGATCAAGCTATTGATGTGCCTTTCAACAGGAAAAAAGTGAATGCTATATTACCAAGGTCTGTGCAAGCTCAGTTTGTTTATCGTTACACATTTGAAGAGAAAACCTTTAAATCCAATGGTTTGAGTATTATTGCAAGTGTCCCCATGACTGATATTGAAGGTGTATATGAAACAAATATATCTTTAGAATCAAGATTTCTAATAGAAATAGGGTGTTTGTGTAGCATACGCAAAGATAAGAACAATCCTCGTGATATCTCAATGGAATCTGATACATATAACTTCGAACAACTAGAAACTCACACTAATATTAACGTTTATTTAGAAAAATCTTGGAAGAAAATTAAAAAAAATTTCCTTTACCAATACAATTCGTTAGGTAAAAGGCAAATATGGGGACTTTTTTTGCCTGCCAGTAAGAGAGCCATCATTGTTATATTGGACCAAGTGCGATCAAACCAAATGCCAAAAATGAATAATCTCTATTCATCAGAACGTAGTACATATTTAAAAAAAATTATGGGAGCTGAAACTAGAATGGAAGTTATTCCAGAAGAAATGACTTTTGATGTTTTCATGGAAGTAGATTTAATCCAAGTTTATCGTCATATGCAGAAATCTTTAAGCAAATACAAAGAAGATAAAAAGGGACCAACGTTACTGTGCACACAAACGTCGTTAGATATAAAAAACTTAAAATCTTGTATACCTATGTTATCAGAATACCCTAATATTAAAATACACATTTCCGAAGATACGTCTTCTCTAAATGGACTTGATTGGCAAAAGCTATCTGCTCGTTCAATGATCCGACATTTTCTTAACTTCCACAATGTTGTCAATTTGATGTTAGAGCAAAGTCGGTACTTAAATATTCCTATTGGTAACATACCAGCAGATCCTGTTCTCAAAGGAACAGATATATTTTATGCGCGTCTTTTGAAGAAAAATAACTTCGTCTTATGGTGGTCAACAACTAATCGCCCCGATCTGGGGGGTAAAGAAAATGAAGATTATAAATTACTCACCGAAATCAATAATGACGGCCTTTTTACTCAAAACTTTCCAAATTTTTACAGTGGCATTTGTGTAGCCTTATCAATCCAAAATCTAGCATTAAGTGCCCTCCTTCAGTCGAATAAAATTCTTGAAATGGAAAGTGGAAAATCAATGATAGCTTTCGGTGTTAACATACAAGCTACTCTCGAAGATGTTTTGTTTAATCGAACAAAGGATTTGCAAAACATTTCGGAGTTTTCGTCATGCGGCCCAGCACTGCGTGTATTAAGAACAATGGTTAACGGATGGCTACGTGAGGTTTCGTTAAATGGCAACGTTTTGTCAGATTATCACATCGCACATTTTTATAGATGGATAAGATCAAGCACTGCTTATATGTATGATGCAGCAATTTATAAAATTCTAACATATTTAATGGAAAAAATGTATGTCGGAATTCTCACTGAATTGAAACGACTCGGAGTAGAAATAGTTTTTGCTGACTTCAATCGTATTATTATCAATTCAAAGAAGAAAACTATAAATGATGCACTAAGCTATGTAGAATTTATTGTCCAAAGCATTCGGAAGATAGAGTTTTATCATGGTGTCCAACTATCCTTTGACCAAAGTTGGAACAATTTGATTTGGTTGGATGCTTCAAACTTCGCAGGGCAAAAATGCAATTTATCACAAATGGAAAACAGTGAGGATGATTGTATTTTAGATGAAACGTCTTTAAATATTAATTTTTCGTTGGGATCGGAGATCTCAGAAAATGAGGAATTTAAAGAAAGATTTGAAGAGTTTGTTGCTTTGTTGTTAAAGTCATTATATGAAACTCAGTCTTTTTTTGACGCAACGCAATACATTTCACATACAATTTTCCATTTAGCAACGAACTTATACCAAAAATACCGTAAAACAGATGCCAAAGCTGTCTCAAAATTTGTACAAGCAATTATAACAGTCATCAACTTAAACAAGGACTTAAATGAAGTAGTTCTCATTTTAAAAAGAAACTTAATCAAAATCATTGGTGTCAATGAATTTAAAACAGACAACAAATTGCTTAAAAGAGAAGAATTTATACTTAATGGATTTACTTGTAAAGCATGCAATGAGTATAGGGACATTGATATAATTAATGATAAGCATAAAAGTCTGAGAAATGGAATGTAAGTATACACCTTTTTTTTACATTTTGTTGAAATTATTTTGTATTAATTTTTTTCTTTAGATGGGTATGGTTATGTAACCGTTGCGTTGTTGCTACTGATAACCAAGAAGTCGAGGCTCTAGTTACTAGTAATATCACCCATAGAATAGTATCATACACATTGCAGGATTTAAAATGTTCAAAATGCAATGGCATTAAATCAGATAATTTATGTCAATCATGCAAATGCGGTGGAAATTACACAGCACTTTTAAAGCGGGAAGCTTTCAAGAAAACTTTAAACTTATTATTAAATGTGGCTAAATTACATCAAATGGAAATGCTTCATCACTATATCATGTTTGTGTTAAATAACTAATTAAAATAAAAATTATTTTGTACTGTGTGAAAACATTGTAATTTGTTGTTTAATTTATTATTTAAGAGTGATAAAAATAACTTGATTTTGGTGATTGGTAAATAAAGTGTGATGTTAAGTGTATGAACACAAAGCCAACTTGGTTCATAATATTTTGAAAAAGTTAATAAAAAATTAAGAATTTGGGAAAACAATTTATAAAAATTGGTCAAGAAAACAAGTCAATGATTAGTGCGTTGTAATGTCATGCATGTCTGGGTTCTATTTAAAGCTGCTGCAAAAATGTGTTTACTGCCTCCAGCGAGGAAGTGCCAAATCATTCAAGAGCATGTCTTATCATGAAAAGTGGTGCTCAATGGTCCTTCGGTATCGGAAGCAAATTGTAGATCCCCTCCATTCCAGGGACATGTCGCTGTAGACCTCGTACAATTCTCAGCGGTATCGTCATTGTACGAGTATATAAACTCTATAGTATTCTCATGAAGCCACAAAATTGGTAATACGTAAAAAATGTAATACGAATTTCAGAATTGAAAAATATTCAAAATTTGAAAGATATGGCAGTTATAAAATAAAGGGAAACATTAAAGGACTTTGTTTGTGTTCACTTTTGTGTCTACATAAAGTAAATATACTACCTAGAGTCGCAACTTCGGGGGTTCGCTCTCTTTTGCCCTACAAACTAAAATGAGAGAAAAAACCTTTGAGTATATGGAGGGCTCACAGCTGTACCGAACCAAGTCATTTTAAAAAAATCCGAAACCAACGCCGAAATTTCCGCAAAATTGACCTCTATTTAGAGCTGCAATTAACTATGTATAGTTAATTACAGCTCTAAATAGAACTATGTACAGTGGATCAAAAAATAAATCGGACAAACAAGTTTGGTCTCTTTAAATCACAAAATAAAATTGATGAAGGTTTGAAAATAGCGTATTTCTGCATTTATACATAGTTTTTACTATAAACTCTGGATATTTAGCAAAAATTACAGTTTTATTAACAAATTATCATCGAAATTCAATATAAAAGAAAATAATCGCAAATTTAATATCAAAAAAGAAATCGGACACTCTGTGTTGTACTCATTTTTTTGTTTTTAACGGGACAAATATAACACTTTTAGGTTCTTAATATACCGTTACATTTGTCAGATGTTTATTTGATTTGAATTTAATGCGTTATTATTAATAACGTCAAAATGGAAGAACAATGTTGATATACAACGATAGAAGTACAAAAAATAGTGATACAATTTTTTTAAAAAGGTAACTCTGTACGTGCTATTGCAGAAATTGTAAAAAGAAGCAATTCTACGATAGGAGACATCATAAAAAGATTCAAAACAACAAAATCTGTTGAAAATTTACAAAAATCTTGAAGACCAAAAAAGTTTACTGCAGGCGATGAACGTTGGATATTGTAATAAGTTAAAAAATAAACCCCAAATAGGTGCACCAAAGTTGACGGGCGTAGGTAATGAAATACCTGCACAAAGATATTAACCCTGAAACCGTAAAAACAGTGTTGCGAAAAAGTAATTTTCATGGAAGAGTGGCAAGAAAAAACCTTTTATCAACAAGAAAAACCGAATCAAGAGAAATAGTTTATAAGGAGCTACCAAAAGACGGATTTGTCATTCTGGAATCGTGTTTTGTCTCTGACGAGAGTAAATTTAATATAACAGAGAACAAAACACGATTCTAGAATGAGAAATCCGTCTTTTGGTAGCTCCTTATAAACTATTTCTCTTGATTCGGTTTTTCTTGTTGATAAAAGGTTTTTTTCTTGCCACTCTTCCATGAAAATTACTTTTTCGCAGCACCGTTTTTACGATTTCAGGGTTAATATCTTAGTGCAGGTATTTCATTACCTACGCCCGTCAACTTTGGTGCACCTATTTGGGGTTTATTTTTTAACTTATTACAATATCCAACGTTCATCGCCTGCAGTAAACTTTTTTGGTCTTCAAGATTTTTGTAAATTTTCAACAGATTTTGTTGTTTTGAATCTTTTTATGATGTCTCCTATCGTAGAATTGCTTCTTTTTACAATTTCTGCAATAGCACGTACAGTTAACTTTTTAAATTTTTTTTTATCACTATTTTTCGTACTTCTATCGTTGTATATCAACATTGTTCTTCCATTTTGACCTTATTAATAATAACGCATTAAATTCAAATCAAATAAACATCTGACAAATGTAACGGTATATTAAGAACCTAAAAGCACAAATAATCATATACAGATGTCTCATCTCCATACAAAAAAATGTCCTAAGATATTTTTTCAGCAGACAAACTTTAGCAGACAAAGATACAAAAATCAAGAGCGATAAGAGAACTACAATGACCACAATGTAGGAGAGCGAAAAATGTATCTTTCTATTGGCTAAGCGACTAAGCGACAAGCGTTCTCTTGTTCTCATCAAAATTTATAGCACAAACAATTCGTACCAGACACAGCGCATCCCTTTCCCACTGGGGTTATATTGTTTCTGTTCTACTTTTTCTTATTATATTTTGTCATTCGTAGAATTTCTATGTGGATGGATGTTGTTTTTGTTTTTATATTTGCCTTTTCCTGTGTTCCTTTATTGGTTTTTGGTGGCTGGTGTATGCCGCGGCGACTCCTTGGCTGGTGTTTTTGTTTTTTTTTTATTTTGATTTCTTGTGAGGGTATTGCACTTTTCGGTAGGAATTTTCTTGTTTGGATTTTGGCAATATCTTTCTTTTCGTTTTCAAGTGTATCTGCTTTAGGTAGGCATAGAAAAATGGAAATGGATTTTGTAGGTATGTTATGTAAGTAGGTTATCTTGATTTGCTTATAACTTCAGAATTATTGATAAGATCTTTAAGGACAAGCACTTAAAATAAAGGTAAAATTTCTAGTTTTATTATATACAAAATGCTAAAAATGAAATTTGAGATTTAGATTAAGCTTCTTTTTTTTTTACATGCCAGCCGATGTTTAGCTACCTTTCTTTCAAACAATCGAAATCTATGCAAAATTATTCCCTCTTTCAAATAAAAATGCATTCGTGTGACTTTGTATTCTCCAGGAAGTACTCGTCGGTACATATTTATGTTTCTGTTTTGTTTATTTTATTTGGAGATATTATGTAGACAGAATCGAAAGTGAAAATTATTTCCTCGTCTCAAGAAAGAAGAACGGCATTTGGAGGAAGGTTAGGTATTAGTTTTTAAGTTTCTTTACTTCTTTTTTAGCTTAGTACATGTATAGATCTGTGGTCACAAGAAAAACCCGCTAAAGTCTTTCTTACTAATTTTTGAGGAGAGCAGTTTAAAGTTTTTAACAAACGCTTGAAATTACAAATGACTAGGTATATTGGGCGATTGGAAACTCCGTTCAGGTTGAATCAAAAATTTAAATAAAGATAATTTTACTCTTTCCTAGTTAAAAATTAAATTAAATTATCTGCAGTTTAGTTGTTTTTCCATTTTAAAGAAACTTTTTGTTCTGGTCTAAGGACTACTTTAGCTGATTTTCCTTGTCTATTCTGTTAAATTTTCCAGTTCTTGTGTCAACTTTAGTTCTTATTCCTAACTTAATAAAGAAAAATATATTGTTTTTAGCAGAGAATGAGAACCAACTTTGAACGTTCAGATAGAATGAATGAAAATACAAAAAAAAAAAAACAACAAACTTTTCATCATGCATTGTAAATTAATAAAAAACAAATCAAAAATTGAAAACCAAAATTAAAAACGTGTTTTTTATCTTCATCGTCACTTCTTTAGCCTGATTAAATGTTGATTTCGTTGGAACTAGTTTTGAGATTTTTATAAAAATAACTAAAATCTGGATTTATGTATTGTAATAAACCCAAAAGATCTTTTTCTTATCTGGTCCTGCTGGGCTACTTATATCTTAGATTAAAATCCATAGCAAGTTGCGCATGTGTCTAGTTTGGAAACTTTTAATTTTAAATTCAGTGTTCCGAATATTTTTGAATATTTGTTAAGGCTCACATGATTACAAACTTCATTTCTAAACATGGAGTGATTTAAACTGCCATGAATATATTTTTTTTTTTTTGATGTACCCGACAAATCTCAAGTGGTTCGGTTGGACATGAAACTTTTGCGGCTATTGCGTTTTTAATGAAACTTTCCGTTTCAGATAAAAACATATTGTAAAATGTGGTCCTCAAATTTGTATATGCATGCCATCATATTCCAAAGCGTACTTCACTCAGGTTTCACCGCGTCACTTTCTTTGCATTGCGTTAGACAGAGTACTTCATTTGTTATTTCCTATAGTCAGAAGATTTCCTATGTTCTGGTCATAGGTTCCCAAAAACCAAAACTGGATAAATAGTTGTTTTATTTGCTCGAAAGAAATTTTGTCTTGGCAGTTGCTTCAACACAATCCAAAGGGTTTTGGAGATCTTGCATGCTTCACTTTTCCAGAAAATGTCTTATATGACTTTTCAATGTTCTTTAATGTCTGACGATTGTGAATGGTAGTTTTTGAACGGAATATCCAAATTTTGCTCTTTTCACTTTTTGGGTGCGAAACATGAGAAGCAACAGTATTATTTAGTATAAAATCAGGGTCTTTTAGAGAATCATCGGAATTTTCCCATTCTGGCAAATTATCATAAGTTATATTCCCCGATGCTTATATTATATTATTATTATTTTAAGAAAGCATTCACCGTTGAAATCATTTGAATTGTCTAGAATAATGGAAAACTAAAAACGTTTCTGTAATTTTCGCAATTTTATGTGGTCATTGGTAGATACGAGTATATTAACTTTTTTGTAAAACATATTTCCGGGAATTCAGGAAACGTTAACAAACTTGATTCAATGTTTTCCGTGCATTTAAAACATTAAAAAAAAAATGTTAAATATATATCGTTTAACCAATATCTTTATTTTATTCTGGTGTAAAAGATCTCGGTGTCAGTGTGATCGACGTGACACCAAACATCTAAAATGTAGGAGTTTTTCAGTTTTGTAGATTCCGATTTAAGAGAAGCTTAATTGCTTTCAAATAAAATCAAGTAAGTGCATAATATCAAATCTTATAAAAACAGACTTCTTCCAAATGACATTCGGGCTACTCGTAAATTAAAATAAAATCGCTCTTATCATCAGCTCTTGATAGATAAACTAATTAAGTTACAGTTACTAACTAAAAGTATTCATCTTTTATTCTATTTCGATAACTTAGTGCCATTTTTGCAGAATTTTAACATTTTCAATACATCTATTTCGTTAAGAAGATCCATGGTTTCGTTTTCTGTTAAGAAGTCACTACTCCAGTTTTATGTCTTCTAGTTTTCCTTAGAACGGGAACGGGACATCTTCCAATAAAATGAAAAACATCCCCACGTTCTGTGAGATTACACATCACACAAAATAGCATCAATAAAGAAAACTTTGATCATAGATCATAGCTCTATAGTTCAAGAAGAGAACTTACAACTAGAGCTATTTAAATCTAATTGGAATGATGGTTATTGTTGGGATAAAAAAGAAATTTCATTCAACACATTTAACATAACAGAAATAATTACTAATAAAACTTAAAGAATATGACACCTCTAATGAAAAACCTCTACTTTTATGGCCCTCTGAAACGTAATTTCAAACATTCGTTCGCAATATTTAAACATAACAAAGATTTATTTTCCAGTTTGGTTTGATAATACAAATGAATGTCATATGCAATGCACAAGCTTGAAACCGTGATTCTGAAATGTCAAAATCATTAGTTGTGTTCAACCAGAAAGAGGCCATTGTAGAGTAGTGTAGTGCAGTGAAAGTTCATGAAAACTGTCAGAGCAAACTTAAGCAAAAACGTCATACGTCAGATCTTAACACAACGCGCGGACAAAATTCAAATTAATTCCTTTGCCAAATATAATCAAATAATAACATCAGCTGATTTTGACAGTTTTCACCAACCTGCACTAGCTCAAAAGGTAGTGCAAGATATTCTGAACTAATGTACACTAGTTCAGCTCATCGAACGCTAATCAGTGTAAGTCAGTGAAGAAATTTTTTCAGTGAACACCAAAAAGCTACACTTGTCTGCCCAGAGTAGTCCAGTACAACTGGTTGAAGCGTTGAACACAACTATTATCAACTAACTTTGAATTCGAAGTGCTTACACTACGTTGGAGGGGAATTTTCAACTCATTTTATAGTTACATATATTAACCCACTCATAGTTAGCTAGCTACGTAGTCACATAATTTGAATATTGAGTTATCAAAAATAAAAATGTGTACTTTTTTTTTAAATTAAAATAAGGTTTTCTTAAGATGTTGTTCTCACTATGAGAAAGAAGAAAAAAAATGAAAAAAACAAATCGCTGGCTGAGAACTATAAGGTTGTATGTCGACCAAAATACCAAAAATGAGTTTTATATACCAAAATTTTCGTAATTTTATCGGCTTTCAGATAGAACAAAAAAGAAAAATTAAAAAAAATTACTGGCAACACTACAGCCAAAAACGACATAGCACTTTCATTGAATTCGCACTATTATTCAGTACTATAAGGTTCTATGTTAAACATAGAACCTTTAACATACTTTTTGTCACACACAAAACCAACGCGTTTAGGTTACATAGAACTTTTTTGCTCAAAATTAATCCACAGAGAACCTTTTTGAATTTAGTACTTTTCGATTGAAGCAAAAAGTCCTACGTTTTCTATGACATTTTTCATAATTTTAAATCCGTTTAGTTTTGTAAGCAATACGATAAAGAACTTCCTTTCAATGATTTTATGTGCATTTTTGGCGGTAAGTCTAACATGAACTTATAACATAGAGTTGTTGAAAGAAATTTGAAAAATTTCGAGTATTATTCGCCAATTTCTCAGTTTCGGATATTGTTGAAAATATTATACAAGAATAAAAATTTAATTTTTCTTCAAATGAAAGAACAGGATTTTAAAAATTATCAAGATGGCTCAAAAATATTTAACTGCAAAACAATATTTTTCACAAAGGTATGTGAGATAGTGTTTTCAAAAAATATTTTTACTGTCGGGTTCAAAACTATTTATACAAAGATGATTGATTTTTAAAGCTTGAAGTTTGATAAAGCCATTAAGAAGAGTAGCCAAAAATCAGGGTTGCGAATTTTTGAATTAAAAAAACCATAAATCATAAGTCTGTAGATGATTTGTGATTTAAAAAAAACTAATTCATAAGTTAGTTAGTGACTTATGATTTAAAAAAATTTAATTCATAAGCTACTAAGTGACTTATGAATAAAAAAAAATTGATTCACTACCTATAAGTGACTTATGAATTAAAAAAAAATTAATTCACTTCCTATAAGTGACTTATGAATTAAAAAAATTTAAGTCATGAGCAAGTTAGTGACTTATGAATTAAAAAAAAAATAATTCACAAGCTACTAAGTGACTTATGAATAAAAAAAATTTAATTCATAAGCTAATTGGTAAATTAAGCTTGTTTTGACTACATAATTATTTAATTATTAACGAAAGTAGATTTCAAGCTTTTGTGTGTCATAAAATTATCATGCTAGCTTATAAATTTTCCAATTAATAATTTCTTAATCAGAATTTATCCATTAGCTTATGAATTAATTTTTTTCTTAATTCATAAGTCACTAGGTAACTTTCGAATTCAACTTTTTTTTAATTCTCAAGTCACTTATTTGCTCATGACTTATTTTTTTTTAATTCATAAGTCACTTGGTAGGTTGTGAATTATTTTGTTTTTAATTCATAAGTCACTTATTTTCTCATGACTTAAATTTTTTTAATTCATAAGTCACTAAGTAGGTTCTGAATTAATTTTTTTTAATTCATAAGTCACTAAGAAGCTTATGATTTAAATTTTTTTAATTCACAAGTCACCAGCTGACTTATGAATTAAATTTTTTTAATTCATAAGTCAGTAACTAGCTGCTGAGTTACATTTTTCTTAATTCATAAGTCACCCACTAGCTTGTGAATTAAAGCCAAGCTTAAGCTAAAAACTGACTTAAGTTATATCCGAAG
This sequence comes from Philhelius festivus, assembly GCA_963931855.1. Lineage (NCBI taxonomy): Eukaryota > Metazoa > Arthropoda > Insecta > Diptera > Syrphidae > Philhelius > Philhelius festivus. The sequence continues at coordinate 100,460,634 of OZ007555.1, forward strand.
GAATATCCGAATATTGAAATTGAAAAAGAAATAACGAAACAGAATATCCTAGGCTAAAATAAAAATGTTTAAGGCAATGCATTCCGTTCATGCCAAAATTCGATTTTGATTATTTAAAAAAATTAATCAAAACAAATTCAGAATAGTAATTAATATTTGTGTATTCCCGTTTCTTGAATTTTTGTATTGCAAAAATGCAGTCGTTTTTTGTTATTTATTTAGTTCTACAAGAATTACCATTGAAATAAATTTATTTATGTTATAAATTTTATGGTGTTTTTAATTTGACTGTGCTTTTGAGTTTTAGAAAAATTCAAAATTATGGTGCTTGAAATAAGTTAAAATAAAACATCATCTTCTTTTTAAATGTATGGTTATTACATCAAGTACGTAATTTGTGGACTATTTTGTTTCAGAAAATATATTTTTATTGATTTTTTTTATTTTTAAATATAAAAATATCAATCAAACGCAATTTAGGTCTTGTTTTTAGGATAAATGCTTTTTTTCTCCATACAAAAACATCTCATCCCCTATAATCTCTTCAGTTCTAAAAGGTTCTATGTTGTACATAGAACCTTTTTTTGAAATTTTAATCAATTTTTTCCCAACAAGGTTCTATGTCGTTTTTTAAAATGCTTGTCAAATCATCTAAAGTGATTAAATTAACAATATTTTAATGCTTTTATGGTTTTTTGATGGTTCTTTATCATATCATATTGCATTAATACTTTACTGATATATAACTGTTTAATGCAAAAACCAGCCTTCTAAAACTTCAAAGGCGATTATCTCGGAAAAATTTGTTTTAACATACAACCTTATAGTTCTCGGCCAGCGAAATATAAAAAATAAAATTCTACTAGAGGTAACAAATATAACTATTTAAGATAAAATACAAAAAAGCATCATTTTCTAAATTAATTATTTGAATTATTTTTACAAAATTGTAAAAGTCGTTTTTGAGAAAAATATTATTCTTCTTTTTGGCCAAATATTTGGCATGTACGCCTGAATACCAAGGACAGACAGGTGAAATTGCGAGACACAATTTCTTTTTCTTCGTCTTCTCTACCATCCTATTAACAAAATTGATCAAAATCTCGAGCTCATGTTTTTCATAACCTGCCATATGTACATACATATATTACAAGTACCTGCATCGTAAGTTAAAACCGGATCGGCGGAGGGTCTATATCGTCTCGGCGCACAGAGTATTCGACCCCAAAATCCGGTCATAAGTAAAAAAAAAAAAATCGCATTCGACCCGTTAATTTTTGCTTTTCACATTCCTCAATACCCATGCTAACTAAAACCGGTTTCAAATAATAACTGTTGACCCCCTAATCCCCAAGATCTTAGTCTAAATCTAGTCGATTTTATAAGCTCACGCCACATAAGCTAATTTTGTTTTCTAATCATTAACACTGAAGTCTTTTTTTTTTATTGTGATGTGTGATAATTGTGAAAAATTTCTAATGGATGTCCAAGGTCAAGGTATGTACTTTATTTTAATACAGAAATTTCTATATATTTTATTGATAAAGTATTGAAAATTGAGATGACAAGAATGCATAGAAAAATATGAACATTTATGTAATTTTCGGTGGAAAAAAAGGTGTTTTTGTTATAGTTCCGGGTACGGTCGGGCAAAAATGTTTCTTTTATATTTAACTGTACATTTTTGTCATCTCATGTACATAAAAAAAAGTCACCCATCTTGTCACATTTTTTTTTAAAGGGGTTTTTTAGTCTTGAGGTATTTTTAGTCAATTTGCCCTTTGTTGTTTAAAAAATTATGTTTAATTTAAATATAGAACCAAATGACGAGAAGATCATTATTCATGATCTTTAAGGAAAGCAACAAACGAAAAAATTTCATGTATAAAATAATTAAAATTAATTAAATAAAATTGAAAAAAAAAATACTTAATTTAAAATTTTTATTTTTATTTAACCCGAAAATTTTTTTCAGTGTAACTTTTTATTGCATCATAAGTTATAAAATAATATTTTAGGCCAATTCCAATAAGAAAAACAAAAAAAATATTTTTGACCGGATTTTCAGGTCGAATACTCCTCTGTGCGGCGGTAGGCGCGATTTTTATAGTAGGTGCCTACAAATTTTCTTGTAGGTACTTACATATCACATAGACATAATAGTTACAGGAAGGAATAATGTTAATAAGAACCTAGGAACATTTGTATACTCTGTATCTATTTATTAATGTCCAACTTTTTACATTGTCAAACAAAACAAAAAGTTATTAATTATTTTTGTTTAATAATAATTTAAGTAAAAATGTATCAAGGTGGGTCTTCATAGCCCTACTTAAGTATACAACTATTTAAAAGACCATCTAATACAAAAAGTTCTTAATTAATAAATGATTGTATTCGAACTATTTAAATGCTTATCTTATCTTCCTACATACAAACATATTTATGTATATATATGTACATTTATGTACTGTACATAAGTGGAAAAATTTCAAACTAATTTCGTTTCCTGCTAAGTATACGGTATACCTACATATGTACTAAACAAGCTCTTGTCCAAAATCTTGAAATTTATAATAATAAACCCAAAAAAAGACCTAGGTATCTTCCTACCTACATTACTATAAAAATATAATATGTATATGTATATATAATATTCCTGGACTCTTACGAAATAGAAAAGGCGAATGTTACTACATAATTACGCAACAAAAATGTGCCCTTTATTAAAATCAACTTCAGACTAATGAAAAAAAAAATAAATAAAGAAATTCCTTCCGTCATTTAAACTACTCGTATGTACAAATACATAACTACCGACGACACAGTTTATTGAAAAAATCTTTCTAATTATCAACCAACTTAAATATATCCATCGGTCAAACCCAAGAAGCACACATTTTATATTTATCGCAAACCTCAGACAACCCAAAAAAAAAAATCTTGAAAGTATAAAAAAATCAACTGTCTGCTGCTTGATCGTTACAAAGGGTTGAAGGAATATTGCAAATATAAACAAAAATTGTAGGAAAGGGTAAACAAAAGAGAAGCAACACATAATTGAGAGAAGAGAAATCCTATCCTACAAAATCCTGCGAAACGAACTTTGATTCTTGTAGAAAAAATGATTTTTAAAAAGCTTTATAGAATAAAGCTTTTTCAATTTCATAGGTCACGCTGCTCCATAGGCGTAAGACATCTGTATATGATTATTTGTGCTAAAAGTGTTATATTTGTCCCGTTAAAAACAAAAAAATGAGTACAACAGTGTCCGATTTCTTTTTTGATATTAAATTTGCAATTATTTTCTTTTATATTGAATTTCGATGATAATTTGTTAATAAAACTGTAATTTTTGCTAAATATCCTGAGTTTATAGTAAAAACTATGTATAAATGCAGAAATACGCTATTTTCAAACCTTCATCAATTTTATTTTGTGATTTAAAGAGACAAAACTTGTATGTCCGATTTCTTTTTTGATCCACTGTATGTAGTTCATTACAGCTCTAAATAGAGGTCAATTTTGCGGAAATCCTGGCGTTAGTTTTGGATTTCTTTAAAATGACTTGGTTCGGTACAGCTGTGAGCCCTCCATATATAATATGGAGGGCTCGTTTCTATTCCAAATGCGTTACTATCATAGGGGGCGCTACTCAAATTTTGCAAGACAAAGTTATTTGACAGCGGCAACCGAAAAAAAATTTTTGGCAGGATTGATTGCATTGCAGGAGGATACTAAGTTAGAACCTTTGAGTATATATAATATGGAGGGCTCGTTCGTATCCCTAATGCATTGTAGTACTTGCAGTTGTGATAGGGGTCGCTGTCTCACTTTCTGTAAGTTAAGGATACAGCTGTATGCTGTCAATTTGTTTATCTTCCCCTCGCACATCGTTCTCCGTCACATGTGATATGCAAAAAACCGAAAAAACCGCATATAAATAAGCTTTGTGACTGTTTTAATTCTTTACAAATTATGCGTAAAAATAAGATCAAACTTTAAAGTGACTATTAATTGCTATTTTTGTAATCAAAATATTAAAGTTCCCTACTTGGAGGCGAATAGCTTCCCCACAATGTAACCAATTCAATGGATTTACCAAGGATAACGACTATAATCGGGAGATCTTTCAACAGCTGGACTGCAGTAATTTAGCCTCGACTAAGAGAGATGAACAGCAGAATGATTTTTCCGACATCAGCGATCCATTCCCTGCAAGTGGTTTGTGTCACCTTTGTAATGAGGTAAAGATTGAGAAACTGGCACAATTCGAACCGAAAAACGAGTCCAAATTCGAAGACGGACTCAAGGTGTAATGAGTTTTAGTTGGATTTTAAAAAATAAATTTGTAGAAATATTTAGCTTGAAAAAGTTCGTGTTTATTTGGTTGTTTAATGATACAAAAATATTGAATAATAAAATGTTTTTTTGTTTGTTAATTTGTATGCTATTCTTTTGTTCTAACCTTTGAGTATATATAATATGGAGGGCTCGTTTCTATTCCAAATGTGTGACTATCATAGGGGGCGCTACTCAAATTTGTGTAAGACAAAGTTATTGCCGAGTGCTTCATATCACATGTGACGGAGAACTATTTGCGAGGAGAAGGTAAGCACAAAACGGAGGATACGGCTGTATCCTTAACTTACAGAAAGTGAGACAGCGACCCCTATCACAACTTCAAGTACTACAATGCATTAGGGATAGGAACGAGCCCTCCATATTATATTTACTCAAAGGGTTGTCTTTACATTCTTTTTCCTGGCAAAATTTAGGGGAGACATTTTGTACAGCAATCTTTGAGTATATATAATATGGAGGGCTCGTTTCTATTCCAAATGCGTGACTATCATAGGGGGCGCTACTCAAATTTGTGTAAGACAAAGTTATTGCCGAGTGCTTCATATCACATGTGACGGAGAACTATATGCGAGGAGAAGGTAAGCACAAATCGGAGGATACGGCTGTATCCCTAACTTACAGAAAGTGAGACAGCGACCCCTATCACAACTTCAAGTACTACAATGCATTAGGGATATGAACGAGCCCTTCATATTATTATATACTCAAAGACAGCAATGCACAAAAGTATCAATTTTAGTTGCACAGTGATTTTTGTCTATACTGGTTTGGTTTTATGTAAAAGGTGCTGATGCTGATCTTGACTGCTGATCAAGAGGAGATTCCAAAAAGGTATGAACGACTTTTGTAAGACAACCCGTTCCAGAGATATACTAAAAAACACATTAAATTAGATTTATTCTCTCCAACTTAAAACTTTTGCGCGAGATTTGGAAAATTTTTGTAGAGATTAAAATTGTAGAGATAAAATTTGTCTTGTCTCGATCTGCGTACTAGGCTTAAATTAGTACCAATGAGAAAAAAGATATCTTTTAACTAAATCGTATAGTGGAGAGTTTCATGACATTGGGGAATTGCGGGACCATTTTAAAATTACAAAAAGATATAGATCAGTAGATCATAACCTTTGAGTATATATAATATGGAGGGCTTGTTCCCATGATACAATAACTAAAGATATGGCATTGCGCATGTCGGGTGTTGGTTGTCAAAATATCGTGACGTCACGGACACTCACTAAATTGATGCAAGTATATGTTTTGGCGCGATTTCACTCTATTTCCTGTTGTAAATTGTAGAGGAAGTAAATTTTCATAATTTAAAATAAAAAAAGTTATTTCAAGTGGTTTTTGTTGCTTTTGATATTGTATAATAATAAATTTTAAATACAATAAACAATAAATATGGGTGTATGTTCAGTTTTCGATTGTAATAACAACACAAGGAAAAAATTAACAACCGATTCCAGCTTTCATAAATTTCCAAAAGGAAATTTAAATCTTTCGAAGAAGTGGACCCTGTTCTCCAAACGCAAGGATAAAATAAATATACAAACTGCAAGAATTTGTAGTTTGCATTTTTTGCGAGAAATGGGTAAGTACGAGTATACGAATCAAAAGTTCAGGACAAGAATCAAAAATGATTTTCTATTAATAGGGTTTACACTGTATCGGATTTTGAAACCAAATGCAGTGCCTACAGTATACCCAATGAAACAATCCGTATGCTCTGAGCCTGATTCGACACAACGGTAAAAAAGAATGGACAGGAAAAATAAAAAAGAATTGGTTTATTGGGAGTTCCCGTTGAGCTCGAGCCGGAAAATATAAATTTGATCGAACACCCACGTGAAGACGAAAGCTTGAGCGAGAATATTCCGCATCCTCAGCTAAAACAGGCAGAATTTGATGAGTTAACTGAAAAAGTGTTAGTATCTTATTTTTTGTTTTATTTATCATAGGAACAAAAACCCTATTGCAGTATCTGTATCATGTTAAGAGTTACAAAAATGCTTTTTTGTATATATATTTTAGAAAAACCTTACGCGAAGAAAACGACCGGCTCAAAACAGATTTAATGTTAAAGGAACGAAAAATCATATCGTTAGAGACGGATTTAAAGAAAGCCCAGTTCGATCAGTTCAACTTGGAAGAAAAACTTCTTTCTATTTTCACTCCTGGCCAAATAAAAAAAATTAAAATGGGTTCGAAAAGATCTAATTGGTCTGAAGAAGACATAGCTAGATCCATCACGCTGTATTCTTCGAGCTCGAGAGCTTACAAATTGCTTAGGAGAAAAAATTTTCCTCTTCCTGCAATAAGAACCCTTCAAACTTGGGCCCAGAAACTAGACATAACACCAGGCATCATGATGCCCATTATGAAAATCATGAAAGTTGCGCAAGAGCTTACAGAAAATCAAAAGCTTTGTGTACTTAGCTTCGATGAGATGAAGGTGAAAGAAGCATACTGCTATGATAGATCTTCTGACACAACTCTTAAGCCAGAATCTTACGTGCAAGTAGGGATGCTAAGAGGTAAATATTAAAATTTGTTTAATCCAAACTTGCTTATACCTTTCCTCACAATAGGATTAGTTGGAAAATGGAAACAACCCATTTTCTATGATTTTGATTGTAGGATGACGAAAACCACTTTGTTCGATATTATCGAAAATGTTGGTAGCTGCGGTTTCACAGTGGTGTCCATCACAAGTGACTTAGGAGGGGCGAACAGAGGACTCTATACCGAGCTCAATGTCAGTATGGAGAATCCTTGGTATGTTGTTTATTATTTTAAATAAAACATAATTGCTTAAATTAATCGCTTAACAGGTTCATGTTCAAGGACCAAAGAATTTACGTGTTTGCCGACGTACCACATTTAATAAAATTGTTGAGAAATCATTTTATTGACCACGGGTTTTTAATCAATGGAAAGGTTGTCAAAAAAGACATCATTTTAAAACTGCTTTCATTAACTTCTGGGGAGTTGAGTATAACTCATAAAATTTCACCCAAAACTTTAAATGTGGTACAAGCTGAAAGGCAAAAAGTCAAATATGCCACGAAATTATTCTTCCACACAGTCGCAAAGGCGTTGTCTCGTGCAGTTGATCTTGGATACCTCGAAGACGAAAGTTGGGAGGAATGCTATCAACTGTTGAAATATGTAATTCGCTAGAAAAACGATCACACAATATTTCCACTCATCATTGTTTTTGTTTTTTTTTTTTGCAGACTAATGACTGGTTCGATGTCATGAATGTAAGGTCGCCCTATAGCGATTCGCGTGAAAGAGTCCACGCTTAGGGATTACATTTGGAGTCCCAAAATAAAATTCTAAATGAAATGGCAGATATGGTCCGTAATATGCGGGTAGTAGGAAAAAACTTTTTGCTACCATTTCAAAAAGGTAAGAAAACTTAAAACTATATCAAGTAAACACGATTTAATGTATTATATTCAAGGTATCGTGCAATCTAATACTGCCTTACAGCTATTGCACGAGGATGTAAATAAACGTTTTGGTCTCAAATTCATTATGATTTACCGGTTGAACCAAGACGTCCTCGAAAATTTCGTCATTAGAGCTAAGGGTGGTCTCCATGATCATTCAGACCGACAAGAGTTCAAATACAGGCTTAGATCGTATATTCTTGGGCGCAATGAAGGAGCACTTTCGGAGAATGGCAACGTTGGTGGGGATAATACACCAGATTTATGTTTGGAAGAAACCCCTTTAACAGGTTTGATTCTAACAATTTAATAACCGATTCATCTCACCTTTATTATCTTTTTTTTAGGAAGAATATTCAGCGTTGTAAAAGACAATAACACGCCTCGTATTCCTGATCCCGAAGAAAATCTGCCATTTATATATGATGGTTTGGAAAACTTGGCCGGGTACATTTGTCATCGTTTTAAAAAAACCATTCCAAACCTTCAGCAAGAAGAACCGGACGAAAACTCTTGGGTAAATCATTTAGATGAAGGTGGTCTTTCGAAGGCAAATTCAACATTCATGAATAAATTACTTGCCTTGGAAAATGTTTTTAATGCTGTAAATGGAGAAGGTGAAGGCATTTATATATGTCCAGCATACATCCAGCACTTGCTTGAAGTTGCTGACAGAGCAAAAATAAAATGCAATGACAAAGTAAAGAAACTTTTCTTTCGTTGTCGAATGTACTTCCGCATTCGGAAGCTTTATAGAGAAATAGTGGAAAATAAACTCTCAAGAAAGCGAAAATATAAAAAAATAATAAATTAATAAATAATACATATTTCCAGAAGAAAAGCATATCTTTTAATTACTTTTTCTATCACATTACAGGTACAGGCACATAAAGAAAATAAACGAAAAACAACGAGCTAAATAAATATGCTCTATTAACATCTTGTTTAAACAAAAATAACTTTTTTTCTTCATAGGAAAAATGTAGAAAATCATGCTCTTTATTTATTAACTTCGATTTTTTATTTATTTCTTATTCACTTTTTATTGAATTTTGATCACCCAAACAACAATAATCAAAAATATTTCTTATTAATAACATTTAATTGGAAAAAACACTGGAATAATAACATTTTATTAGAAAAAGAAAATTTGTAAACAAAATAATCCTATTGTTTTGCTTCGAAATTAACACACTGAATACAAAACGTCAAACTCATTGAGTGTCCGTGACGTAGATGCGCAGAACGAAACAAAAATAAAAACGCGAGTGCGCTATCTGTTTGGTTGTATCATGGCTTGTTCCTATCCTTAATGCATTGTAGTACTTGCAGTTGTGATAGGGGTCGCTGTCTCACTTTCTGTAAGTTAAGGCTAGCCGCGCACTAGCAATTTTTAGTTGCGAAACTGCTTGGTTCGAGCAACTAAAAAGTTTGTGTTTTGAAACAAACTAAACGATTGCCTAAAATAAGTTCGCCATTTTATTGAACATATAATTATCTGCAAATTCACGGACATTCAACCAAACAGTTCATCTGTTTTCTATAAGTAACCAAACAGTTTCGCAACTAAAAACTGCTAGTGCGCGGCTAGCCTAAGGATACAGCTGTATGCTGTCAATTTGTGTTTACCTTCTCCTCGCACATCGTTCTCGGTCGCATGTGATATGATTATGAAGCACTCGGTAAATTTTCAGTGTTCAGTCTTGTTTGCAAAAAAACCGAAAAAAACCGCATATCAATAAGCTTTGTGACTGTTTTAATTCTTTACAAATTATACGTAAAAATAAGATCAAACTTTAAAGTGACCGTTAATTGCCGGTTTTGTAATCAAAATATTAAAGTTCCCTACTTGGAGGCGAATAGCTTCCCCACAATTTGACCAATACAATGGATTTACCAAGCATGGCGACTATAATCGGGAGATCTTTCAACAGCTGGACTGCAACTGCAGTAATTTAGCCTCGACTAAGAGAGATGAACAGCAGAATGATTTTTCCGACATCAGCGATCAATTCGCTGCAAGTGGTTTGTGCCACTTTTGTAATGAGGTAAAGATTGAGAAACTGGCACAATTCGAACCAAAAAACGAGTCCAAATTCGAAGACGAACTCAAGGTGTAATGAGTTTTAGTTGGATTTAAAAAAATAAATTTGTAGAAATATTTTGCTTGAAAAAGTTAGTGTTTATTTAGTTGTTTAATAATACAAAAATATTGAATAATAAAATGTTTTTTTGTTTGTTAATTTGTATGCTATTCTTTTGTTCTAACTTAGTATCTTCCCGCAAGGCAATCAATCCTGCCAAAAACTTTTTTTTGGTTGCCGCTGTCAAATAACTTTGTCTTACACAAATTTGAGTAGCGCCCCCTATGATAGTCACGCATTTGGAATAGAAACGAGCCCTCCATATTATATATACTCGAAAGATCATAACGCACCTAGTCTTCTTTTAGGATTAATGATGTGTACCCAGCTTAATAATCATATATTTTCATTCTTTTCAAAAAAATAATAGGTGCGTTTTATTATCCACAAATCTATCTGGATCCGGATCTGGATCATCCCTTGAAAATAAAACGATACGGATCTTACTGACAGCAGTGTTATAAGCCCGTCTCTTTTTATCCTTGGGTTTGGAAATTTTATATTATGTCTTGTCTTTTTTCCCATAGAAAGCCATCTACTCGCCAGTGTAATAACTAATTTTTGGATCTTTGAAATAGATCCCGATAGAAAACAGGATCCCAAATTGTTTTTGTAATACATGTTAAAACTTAATCCAGATCCGGATCCAGATATATTTGTGAATAATAAAACGCACCTAATATTACAAATAAAAACATTGTTTAAAAAGTGCTTAAGAAAAAGAAAAAATTAAAATAGAAGAAGGAACAAATCATTGGCCCTGAGTAATAGATCCGAATCTAGCCTAAGTTCGATTTTAACCAAACATTCGTAGAAATAAAACAAATTTCAAGTATAAATACTTAAAAGCGGCTTTCATGTAACTAAGTTAAATTTAAAATGATAGAGTCACAATAGAACTTTACGAATCTGATTAATAGAAATCTGTTTGTGTATCAGTTCACAATAACGAAATTATGAAAATGAGTCACAATTATTGGTATAAATAAGACTTTGATCTGTTACTACGAAATTTTAAAAGCAACTTTTCTACATCTAACAAAAAGTTACTTTAAAACCGATTCTATGAATGTCTATTACTAAAGGCCATTGAGAATCCATCGTGTTCTGGTGAATTGATTTCTTGTTTTTTTTTGAGAACGAAGATGATATATGTAGATGTGCCTTTTACGGTTTCGATGGTTGAGGAAAATGATCCAGGAACTTAGAGCGTTGGTCGAACATGAGGAAAATTCTGTTGAACCTGGTAAATTTACTTAGTTAACAAAATAAATTGTACCGTAATTTCACTTAAAATCTGAAGAAAAAAGTACCTAGCCAAGCTGTCATTTCTAAACTATTTGCTTGATTTGAAAGGTTTTGAGCTCTAATTCTAGCCTTTCAATAAATTTCAAAATATGTATGTCCATCTAAAAGCATTTCTCTCATTTCTCAATTTTCAAAAACATGACAAAAATAACTTTTATGAAGACATTTTTGGAAATAATTTTCCGAATTGAAAATGGTTTTCAGTATTAGTGATTAAACTTAAAAATCAGAGTCAAGAATCCAAATGAAACAAGTAGCTTGCTGTAATTTTTAAATTACTTGCTTAATTCGGATGACTGAAACAGTTTTGAGTCCCAATCTGAAGCAAGGTGGTTTGAAATGACTTTCTCAATAAATTCAAGAAAATGCCATTTAGATCAAGCTGTCATTCCAATACTAATTGCTTCAATTGTATAATTGAAACAGTTTTGAGTTCCAATTTAAACTTCATAACTTATTTTGACAATTTTCGTATCGGCAAAAAGGGAACACACCCAAACAGAATTTTAAGGCTGGTATTCACCGAGCGCTCTTAAACGGCTCTTAACTTTACGAGGCTCTTAACTTGAAATTTCTTTGGGGTATTCACCAACCACTCACAAGTGTTTTTCGAAGTTCGAAAATGAGAGCCACTCTCTCTTGTTCAGGCATACCCAAACTGTGAAATGTTGTGGAATGTTGGTCTTGACAGCAAATGGATACTCTTCTACTTGGCATTGCTCACATGGATTCGAGTCAAATGCGTCTTTAGCCAACAAACTTTCGAAGAGAGCGCTCGTAAGTTTAGGAGTCGTCGGGACCACTCCTAACTTTTAAGAGCGCTCGTAGATCTTCAGTCTTCACTAATATTGCTTGGTGAATAAGTTTATGAGCTTCTTAAGTTATGAGCGCTCGGTGAATACCAGCCTTAATGTCACAAAACCCATTTTTGATAGAGACGATAAGTGAGAAATGGATAGTTTCATTTTTGAACGATTCGAAAACTAATCGGCTATATATCCAGTTTGTAAATTCATTATAATCTTAATCACAATTAATTCTGACGTTGGTTTTTACAAAGGCTTTGTTTGAGAGAAAAGAAATTTTACTTTACTTACTAGCGCGCGTACGTCAGTACACACATTCTTTTTTTTTTTAAGAAATAATTTATTATAATGTAAGTAATAAAGAAATTCATTTTATTTGCTTTAACTTGTGTTACCTATCCTATTTATAATAGACTTTTTGTTCTTATGTAGAACGAAAAAACAAGTTCGCAACAATATGAGCGGATTACACCAAAAAGACACCAGAAATTTTAACTGTGTTAGGGAAGATCTGGCCCAATCAGTCAAATTAATTGGGACCAAGACAAATGGATGTTTGGATGGAAAAAAAGTATGTTTGTGATCTCTTGTTTTGGACATTGATCCATTTCCATCGTTATTAAGGTACCTATTAGTCAAATAAATATAAAATATTGTTTCAATTTTTTTTTTTAATTTATTTTTTTTTTGACACTTCAAATGGAAACAAAAAACCTGTATGGAAATAGGTAGGGGACTTTATTCGATATTTTTGATTTACAAATCGGTGCATCTAATTACATTTCTTAAAAACGCTAGCGCATTATAATTGAAGAAAATAATTTTTATAAACAATAAATTACACTCTCCCATGGATTTATCATGGTTTAAAATGCTTATGGTGTTTATTTTAAAATTATCGAAAATATATGGCATTTTCGATATATCGGTTAATTAGCACATCTCTGTCTGAAATTTATATCCATCGCAATGCGTCGTTGGATTTCTGTAAAATTTCTTTCGATGAAAGCTACTACGAAGCGAAATTGAATTTCCGACGAAGGATGCGTTGCGGAGAAAGTTCCGCTCCGACCGTTACTTCGATAGGGCTGTTTTTTCGGGGTTCGTACTACGAATCTATAATTGTGAGAGTACGTGAAATGCAATCAGTCGGACACAACACAAAAATCACTTACCATTTCAAAAAAAACACAACTCTGGCCATCTAAGTTAAATTGTGAAGTGTAGATATATGTAATGGATCTAACCTAACTACCGATTGTAAGAATACATAGGCACCACCGAAAACATGAGTAGCGGACAGTTGCTTTATTTTTTTGTGTAGTTTTTGATATATTTTTTGGACCGGAAAATTTCACAAACGGGCCATCAAGAACAAAGATGACCTTAAAAGGCTTTAATTGAAGAATTGTCCCAAATATCCTCCGATGTTAGAAATAAAATTGTTGTTTCCAGGTCACGCTGACTAAGGCTGGTATTCACCGAGCGCTCTTAAACGGCTCTTAACTTTACGAGGCTCTTAGGCTCGTATTCACCGAGCGCTCCTAAACGGCTCTTAACTTTACGAGGCTCTTAACTTGAAATTTCTGTGGGGTATTCACCAACCACTCGCAAGTGTTTTTCGAAGTTCGAAAATGAGAGCCACTCGCTCTTGTTCAGGCATACCCAAACTGTGAAATGTTGTGGAATGTTGGTCTTGACAGCAAATGGATACTCTTCTACTTGGCATTGCTCACATGGTTTCGAGTCAAATGCGTGCGTGGCACACGCCAACAAACTTTCGAAGAGAGTGCTCGTAAGTTAGGAGTGGTCGGGACCTCCTGAACGGCTCTTAACTTTACGAGGCTCTTAACTTGAAATTTCTGTGGGGTATTCACCAACCACTCGCAAGTGTTTTTCGAAGTTCGAAAATGAGAGCCACTCGCTCTTGTTCAGGCATACCCAAACTGTGAAATGTTGTGGAATGTTGGTCTTGACAGCAAATGGATACTCTTCTACTTGGCATTGCTCACATGGTTTCGAGTCAAATGCGTGCGTGGCACACGCCAACAAACTTTCGAAGAGAGTGCTCGTAAGTTAGGAGTGGTCGGGACCACTCCTAACTTTTAAGAGCGCTCGTAGATCTTCACTAATATTGCTTGGTGAATAAGTTTATGAGCTTCTTAAATTATGAGCGCTCGGTGAATACCGGCCTTAACCTGAAATTTCTTTATGGTATTCACCAACCACTCAAGTGTTTTTCGAAGTTCGAAAATGAGAGCCACTCTCTCTTGTTTAGGCATACCCAAACTGTTTTCGAACTTGGAGGTATGTTAATCTGCCGATTTGCGTGGTGAGGGTGGCCGTATGGGAGTGTTGAAATTGGAAGGAAGCGCACTTCCCCACTCTTTGGAAAATGGGGCAAGGAATTTTCGAACAAACTTTCGAAGAGAGCGCTCGTAAGTTTAGGAGTGGTCGGGACCACTCCTAACTTTTAAGAGCGCTCGTAGATCTTCACTAATATTGCTTGGTGAATAGGTTTATGAGCTTCTTAAGTTACGAGCGCTCGGTGAATACCAGCCTAAAGCGCGGAACAGATTGAACCAGCAACAGCACCATCAACAGCAACAGCGGCCGCCATTAATTTAGAGCCAATGTATTTCAATTGTTCAACACACATTAGAACAGCAACAGCAACGCCAACAGCGTCGTTAGGCCAAAGTCCTAAATTTGCTGTTGCTCGTGCGGTGCTGTCAACTTTCCCACTGCAATATTCAGTGGCACCACCATAGAGGAAATATATTACCTAGAGTCACGACCGGTACCCCTCTTGCCTGAAACACCCTCAAATTTTTTTTGAGGTGAGTAAGAGAAAACTCTCTTAAATTCCCTATCCGTGAATACGTGTGAATGGTGGATTAAAATACAAAATGAAGTCAGTAGCTCAAAATTTGAAGTTTTGTTTTTTTTGTGAACATCAAAATGACATTTCTCAAAATAAATATTTTAGACTTGTAAGTAGACCTTCATATTCGTGATAAACATTAATAATTATTTGTATACTTAGGCTTATGTTAATAACTTAAATTAGAATTAGTTCAACAAAATGCGCAAAACGCAAATAACGAACAGCGAATAGTCTCGTCAGACATTAAGTGCACCTACGAAGACCATTCAACAACACCGACCAGCAGCGGGCATTACAAAAGCAGATTAACTAAATCACCTCCCAAAATAAATCTTACCACCAGCCTAAATCATCCAGAAAGCACCACGATTACAAATGGAGAAGTTGATAGTCATGAGGATACAACCGAAAATAAACATCAGCCAGATAGTTCAACGACAAGTGGTCAACAAAAAGGACAACAACAACTCGATCCAGAAGCACGTAATCCTGGTCCGGAATCAGTCTCATCAGCAGTCACGGATTCATCTTCATCGCCGCTAAATCTACGAACAACACTCCATGATAATCCAGCCAAAAAGCTTGTTGAAATTCTATCGAATCCCAATTCAAATGAAAGTCTATCGGAGCATTCGTTCAATACCTCATCCAGTCATTCCCTGTCACGTTTATCCAAACATACACAGCCAACAGTATGCCTTAGTTCCGAAGAAGAAATCGTCAAGAAAGCTAGAGAGAGAGACTTTATTTCTCTTCTGCCACATGAACTGGCGCTACAAGTGTTGGCCTATTTGGATCGAACCGATCTTTGTTCTACAAAACCCTAACGTGCTTAGGAATTCTTCAGGCACTGTAAATAACTTTGATAATGGCCGATCAGAAGACAAAATCAGCTTCTATTGATGTTTTGACTGCAATTTGCGAGTTTTCGACATTGGTTGTTCGCAATTACACATTGCAAAAAGTGAGCCGGACGGACGGGGTAAGTGTTGCGAACTAATACAAATATAATAGTTTTAAATGCATGTTTATTTGTTTTTTTTTTCTGCAGGATTGAATGCTAGAATATAGCTAGTGAACAAATGTTGACTGATTCCGAACTAAAGAACATGCTCACCGAGAAGGGGGACTTCCTAAATTTCTTTTACAAGAATAGTATTCAAGCCTTAATTGGTAAAATAATTTTTATTTGGTTTATACAAGAAACTAAATTATTGTCTTTATCGACAGCTCCAGTATTAATGAATACCATTGGTGATAGACTACAAAACGAAGATTATCAAATGGTGCAGTTGTTGGGTCTAGTTTTGGACATTCTATCATTCTGTGTAGAACATCACACGTATCACAATAAGAATTTTATTATACAAAAAGATCTCGTCAAGAGAATACTAGAAAAATAAATGCACTTAAAGACACTTAAACGCTTGTCCCGCCTGTTAATGACATCTATCGTTCGAAGCAACAGAAACGATTTTCTAAAATAAAAAAATTGAGAACTGTTGATCAATTGATTTTAAATCTAATTTTAATTTAGCTTTCCTAATTGAAACTTCAATGAATGGATTTGGTGTAAGTACATATATGCTGCGTACAAGTCAGCTATTTCAAAAAAAGGCAGCAAATGACAACATAGTTCATCGATCACATTCGAAAATATCATGATTTTTCATGAAATTCTTGAAATGGTAGATAAACCATCATGTCATTTCTGAACTAGTTGCTTCATTTTGATGATTGAAACGGTTTTAGTTGTTGATTTTAATCCTCTAAGTGGTTATGAAAACGAAATTTTAATTGTAACAAGAACTTGAAAAAAATTTCATATGGAGGACGTTTTAACAATTTCAATATGAATATGAAAATGTTGAAACGTCTTTGGTATGGAATTTTTTCAATATTCTTATCAGATTTCAAAACGGTTTTCACAATCACCTAGAGGACTTCAATCCACACTCGAAACCGTTTCAATCATCCAAATGAAGTAACTAGTTTAGAAATGACAACATCATTTATCGACCACTTTCAAGAAAATCACATGATTTTTCATGAAATTCTTGAAAATGGTAGATAGACCAAAAGCTGTCATTTCTGAAGTAGTTGCTTAATTTGGATAGTTCAAACGGTTTTGAGTGTTGATTTGATTCCCCAAAATGGTTCTGAAAACCATTTTCAAATCTGACAAAAATTTCGAAAAAAATTCATGCCAGAGACGTTTCAACAATTGCGTATTCATATTGAAATTGCTAAAACGTTCCCCATATGAAAATTTTTCGAAGTTTTTATTAAAATTTAAATTGGTTTTCAGAATCACTTAAAGGACTAAAATCAACACTCGGAACCGTTTCAATAATCCAAATGAAGCAACTAGTTCAGAAATGCCAACATGGTTTATCGATCACTTTCAAGGAAATCATAGAATTTTTCATGAAATTCTTGAAAATGGTACATAAACCATGTTGTCATTTCCAAACTATTTGCTTCATTTGGATGATTCAAACGGTTTCGAGTATTGATTTAAGTCCTCTAGATGGTTGTGAAAACCATTTTAAAATCTGATAAGAATATCGAAAAAAATTCATGCCAAAGACGTTTGAACATTTTCATATTCATATTGAAATTGTTAGAACGTTCCTCACATGAACATTTTTCGAAGTTTTTGTTAAAATTAAAATTGGTTGTCAGAACCATTTAGAAGACGTAAATCAACACTCAAGCCCGTTTAAATCATCCTAATGTAGAAAGTCGTTTGAAAATGACAGGATGGTCTGTCTAACATTTTCAAGAAAATCACATGATTTTTCATGAAATTCTTGAAAATGGTAGATAAACCAAGATGTCATTTCTGAATTAGTTACTTCATGTTTATGATTGAAACGGTTTCGAGTGTTGATTTTAATCCTCTAAGTGGTTCTGAAAACCATTTTTAATTTTAACAAAAACTTCGAAAGATTTTTGTATGAGGCACGTTTCAACATTTTCATATTCATATTGAAATTGTGAAAACGGTCCTCATAGGCAAATTTTTCGAAGTTTTTGTTAAAATTAAAATTTGTTTTCAGAACCACTTAGAGGATTAAAATCAACAATCGAAACCGTTTTAATCATAAAAATAAAGCAACTAGTTCAGAAATAAGAGCTTGGTTTATCTACCATTTTCAAGAATTTAAAGAAAAATTAGATTATTTTCTTGAAAGTTGTTTCTAAAAATTATGTTTTTTTAATTATAATGCGCTAGCGTTTTTAGAAACAGCATTTTCTCGATTGATATTATTTTGAACCCTATCCAATGATTTCTAGAACATATTTCCATAATCCCCACATCAATTCCACTCACAGGTTTAACCGAGTTATTCTATCAAAACTTCAGCACTAACTTGGCTGAAATTTTGGTTATATTCCGGCGGACATCTAGTTAAACGAAATTTTGTTAAACTATCAAGTTGGAAGGCCAATTTAAAAAGGAAGAAAATCAAAAAAGTAAACAAAACATTCTCGAGTATAAAATAGTATTTTTTTTAATCAAGGCATTTTTTGCTTCTTTTTTTTTCAACTGAATTGAACTTGAAGTTCAAGGACTAACAATTAAGTTGATTCAAGATCTAATTCGATGATGTTGGCCGATTTTTGTGTTTAGATCTTGTTGAAAGATGCGATATCAACAGATTGGACAAAGTCCTCGAACTCTTGCATCTTTTCTTGCAACAAGTCAATTGAAACCTTGTCATCCTCGATGACGCACATGATTTGCAACTTGTTGAAGCGATAGCCGACTGGAACGAGTTTGGAGGCACCCCATAACTGACCGTCCATCTCGATGGTGCGGACACACTTTTCCATTTCGTCGGTCTCGTCATCCCAAGGCTTCACGTCGAGCAGGATGGACGATTTGGCAATGAGGGCGGGTTTCTTTGATTTCTTGGCAGAGTAGGCGCCTTGGGCGTCTTTTTCTTCGTCGTCTGATCCGAATGGATTTACGTCTATATTGGGTAAACAGAGATTTTTAAATTTAGATGCCAATTGGCAAGAACAGTGACATTCGAACTTACCATCATCGTCTTCAGCTACTGTGGGCTTGGCGCCAGAAGTTTGTGAAATAGCTTGATCGCCCCATGCAGGTCTTTCGGCGGAGGTAAAGGACGCAATGTGTTATACCAACTGCGGTCCTTTTATGCGAATACTATCGGGTTGTTATTTTTGATTACCAAAGTTTGGGTGGCAACTACTGTTTGAGAGTTCTGCTGCTGCTGATGGTGTTGCGGCAGGCCTGCAGCCGACGTTATCGTCTTGATGGTGGTGGTGTTGGGCAGCTCGGCCGTGGACACGGCTTGCAGAATGGATGCAGCCTGGCTCTGCGAGGCGATATTGATTGAAGAACTGGTGAAAACTCTCTTTGATGGCATTATGGCAGACGGCAATTCTGTTACATACATCGCACCGAATTGATTTTACTATAAAGTAAAAAAATCGCCAGCACAATGAGTTTTATTAACAAAACTATATCCCAAACGATGTGTAATTAAATAAACTAACGTTCAATTATACTTTTTCACACTTTTCTTTAAGCTTTCTCAAAATTATTCGCATATGAGCGTCTCGTGCGAAATGTCCAAAGTTGACATTACGATGATAGCGAAGACGAAAAAAGTGGGACTCGCAATTCTGTCTATCTGTCTGTTCGACTATAGCCTAAACGGCTCGGCCGATTTTCGTAAAGCTTGGTATGTATCGTTTTTAAATTTCCCCCCCTCAGGGTTTATTTCTTATTTTTAGGACCACTTTAAGGCCGTAATTTTCAAAAAAATGATTTTTTTTTAACTTTGAATACACAGTATTATTTTAACTTCTAAAGAGCTTATGCGTCAAGAAATTGACTAAATTCAGCTTTACCGTTTTTAATAAAGTGGAAGCCTCTAATAAATGAAAATGTTTGATTAAAAAAAAATATCAGTGGAAGTTTAAAAAAAAAATTGTAAAATTTTGAAAATGCTATCTACCAAGTTTAAAGAAAATGAGCCGAGCCGTTTAGGCTTTAGTCGAACAGGAAGACAGAATTGCGAGGTGCACTTTTCCGTTTCCTATCATCGTAATGTGTCTTAATCAAAATCTTGAGATTGATTTTTTTTTACGAATGCATAACTTACCTATGGACAAAAAGATATAAGTAAAAAAAGTTGGGAGTTAAACTTCCGATGCTACAAGGCAAACTGAACTGATGAAAACCGAAAAAAGTACAGGCAAGCCAGGAATACCCGTAATGGTCTTCTTTGAAGAACAAAGTTATTACATGACCAAAATCTACATAAAAAAATACTACAATGCCTCAAGAGTATTAAAAGCACTTCTAAATCATCGGTTCCACTCGTTCACAATAATACTCCTTTCGTCAGCTCGCAAGAAAAAGCAAATCTGCTTGCAGCGTAGTTTGCTGCAAATTCAACTTTGCTACATAGTGTTATGACTCCCCCTGACTGTCGCAAGAGTTCTTCCTTGAAATACACAAATCCGCTGGTATGAACTACATCTCAACTTTACCATTGCGTAAGCTTTTCCATCTGTCTTACTCTTCGGGGCTCTTTCCTCCAATTAACGACTAATTGCACTAACGTCCCTACTAATATCTCGAAGAAAGAAAGCTCTTTAACGACCGTCAGTACGGCTTTCCTAGGTATAGGTGCACTAGTGATCTGAATGCATATCTTACCGAAAAGTGGCACCAATCTTTCATCATTTTGGTGAAACAAAGGTTATAGTCCTTGATATTTCATAAGCATTTGATACAGTTTGGCACGAAGCTCTCTTATCGAAAATGCGTGCATTTGGTATCGATGAATTGCTACTTCGTTGGATACGAAATTACCTCTCGGACCGTTCAGTTTATGTTGTTTTGGACGGTTTTAGTTCTGATAGTCAAAAAATAAATACTAGTGTGCCCCAAGGCTCCATTTTGTGAGCAACACCTTCCATATTTATATCAATTATCTTTCGTCTAAAACATCTAATGCACTTCATTGTTTCGTTGACGACAACACCCTCAGCTTTTCATATTCGCTTCCAGACTCACAACAGTACTCTTCGATCGTGGAACTGAAATGGCAGCGTATGCTAAGCACATTAGATTCTGATTGCGACAATATTACACAATGGGGAATTAAAAACCGTGTGGAGTTTAACACTACGAAAATGTACATCTCCAATTATATCCTCTTCAATTTTCCTAAAAACTACACCATAACATTAGATATTCACATTGACAGATCATAAAAAAGTTTATGAATGTATTTATATTAAAATACAAAATTATAGTCACCCATATTATGAAACTCGTATTTATGACTCGTATTCGACTATAGTCGTATGTTGGTATTCCAGGAGTCTTACATTCGACTTCACTTGTACTAATCACCCTTATTCCACAAGTCGTATTTTGTCTCGTACTCGTAGTCGAATTCGAACTCGTTTCGTATCAAAATCATTATTCTTCAAGTCGTATACGTTGCGTACGAGAAGCTTAAAAAAACAATCACCTATATTCTGAAACTCGTATTTAGGACTCGTATTCGACTATAGTCGTATGTTAGTATTTCAGGAGTCGTACATTCGACTTCACTTGTACTAATATTGGGAAACGCAAAACATCGCATACGACTATTCATATTTTATCGTTATTCCGAATCTCGTATTCGATTTACTTGAAGTCGTATTTGTGTACTTCATTACTCGTGCTAAATTTTCTAAACGAGACTTGTTTTTTTTTCGATAAAAATGGACAAAAAGTTAATGTAAGTACATTGGTACCTCTTGGCACAATGGTTAGTGGGTTGAACTATCATGCGGCAGGTCTGGAGTTCGATTCTCAGCCGCAGCAAATTTTTCAAATTTTTAGAAGCTTCTCGATATAAAAAAATTTCATTAAAATAAGTTATGACGATATAAGAATTTCAAAATTCGAAAAAATAGTTCTATGGTAGGTATTGGGTACGAGAAGAAATAAACTACACCCTCGAAACAAATACCATCAAGAGGTACACTGATGGATCGATAACAAGCCAAGGGACTGGTGTATGAATTTTTGGGCCTAGAACCAAACTTTCCATGCATTTTCCAAGCGGAGGTAACCGCCATAAGGAAATGCGTGGATCGAAATCTCGAAAGGAACTATCGTAACAAGAACATTGCCATCATGTCAGATAGCCAAGCTGCACTCAAGGCGCTGAACTCATATTCCATCAGCTCTAAATTAGTGTGGGAGTGCACAAACAGGCTAAACAAACTTGGCAAACAAAACAGGGTTACACTTCTCTGGGTTGGTGTTTGTGGAAACGAAGAGGCAGGCTCCTTAGCAAAAATAGGCCATCGACCCCTTTAATAGTGCCAGAGTCCTATTGCGGAATAGGAGAAAATGTTATCAAAACCAAATTAAACAAGAAAAGGAGGCAAGTGGATCCAAGAATTAGAAAGAACTCCCAAAGCTAAGGCAGGCGAAACTATTACTGGGTAACTACAACTAGGAACGTGTCACTGCATAAGCTTAAGTAGAAATATTCTGAAAATAAAAACAGATATCCCAACTTCACACTAAAAAATTAGAAGACACCTAGGTTTACTTGGTGTGGTAAGCAGTACCACATGTAGATTCTGCAACATGCATGAGGAAACACTGTACCACATACATACTAGGAAATTGTTGTCCACTCATGCAATACCACTAATACATAATTCATTAGTTCATTCATGGTAGGTACAGTCAGCAATAGTTTATTTTAAAAATTTCTGTATTGAATAATAAATCGTAAAAATTAATCGATAGGAAAAAAAATTTATCAAAAAAGAAAAAAACGTGTGGGGGTGAAAATTAAAAAAAAAACGCTCTCTACGCTCTCTAGTTTAAAGGCTGTAGTCGACCAAACAGACAAACAGAATTGCAAGACCCACTTTTTTCGTGTTCTCTATTATAGCAATGTCAACTTTGATCAAAATCTCGAGATCGATTTTGTTTACGAATGCATAACTTCCTATATAGTACCTTGTATATGTCGCAAGTAAAGACTAGAACTAGAAAATTCAAGGAGCATGATATACTCCAAAACCAATTTTCAAAAGCAACTAGACCCCAAAATCTTAACGATTCTATAACAGCAGCGTAGCATTATGTCAACTCTTCATCAAAGCGTGAAACTTTTTTGGAATAAACTACCACCAAAAGTAAAACTAAGTGGAGAAAATCATTGGGAAGTGAAATTACATCATTTAATGAAAATAGATGCATCTGATCCATTTTGGCGTCTAAGGCTTCATCTAATAGACCGAGAGCCCACAGCAATTTTTGGATGTGATTGATAACAAAAAATAATTAGCATAATTAGATAGGCCCTTAGTAGTTATTTACAAATGCGAACGCCTTGCATGCTCAAGTGGAAGTGCATAATAGTGCATCATATATGCAATTCTTTCCAAGTCTAAATAATTATGATATCAACTTTGCCAAAATGTAGAGTTAAGCCCTCTGATTGAAAATATCGAGGTCCAAGACGTTTTGCAGACAGCCTTCTGCCTGCCAGACGCGATAAGAATACGGTACTTCTTGCACGAAAAGGGCCGCCTTCAAAACGTCGTGGACCTCGATAGTTGCAAGTTATGGCAAATTTCTTATCACAATTTTTTAGACTTTGGAAAGAACTACATACCTGATGCACTCTTGTGCACTATTGCTCCCACTAGAGAATGCAAGACGTTTCCGAACTGAAAAATCTGCCTTATGGTTCGAACCTAAAAATGAACATTTTGAGATACTTACACTTTCTGGTCCGCATCTGCCTTTGTACCGCGACGCAGCATTCTTTCCTCCAAGTCGTTCAACTTGTTGGTTTCTTCAACAATGTCCTTAAAATAATACAAAATAATTTTTCTGTCTTTCAGTTATTGTTCACTGCAAACTTACATAAAGCAATTTAAAAAAGTTAGGCCTGCCACTGTAGAACATGCTGTGGAAAGGACGTCCAGTTTCATCGAATTCAGCCGCTTTCCGTGCTGGAAACACTTGATTGGGACTTTTCATAGCGGGTCTGGCGAATTTATCATAAATTCCCGATGGAAAAATGGCATCATCAACGTCCTCTTGGGTGAATGTTTCACGATCTTCTCCCATCATATTGGCCGAATGTCTTTTACCGATTTTATACTGTGTTGCGTTTTCATGAACTGATCGTGCTCTTGAGCCTGTTGTAGATAGGATTTCATGGCTTTGCTTACTTTTTGTTTATTGACAGCCATTAGAGTAGCCTGCCCAGTAACTTCTGTACTTTAAGGAATTGCAATTGATTTTAATCCGGTATTACTTATACTTTTAAGAAAAACATTGTTTTTTGTTTTTAACAAATTTAAAATTGATAAACTTCGAAGGGCTATCCTGGGATTTTATTAAAACAAACTTGCCTCCGAAATTTAACAATTGTTTTTGCTGGGTTTCTCGAGTTTTGTTTTTATGACATTTGTTTTTTTTTTCGATTTGTTTACTTGTCAAAATATTCACCTTGGGCTAAAATGTCGGTATTCCGTGGTAAGTGTTCAGCACTATACGCATTGAATTTCTAGGGTGCGCTTCTACTTTTGCATGGATTTTTTTAGTTTTTAACAGAAATATACATAAATATTAAGGAATTTGTATCCGAAAAGCAATAAAATTAATATCTAATACAGTTTTTATTGATAAAGAGATAAAAAAAGCGAAATTAATACAAAAATATTTGTATTTTAAAATTTTTGAATTTAACGGACTCCTTTTTTGAATATTCAAACGCACTTATTCAACCTTTTTGCGCATTGAGCAAAAACCCACAAAATTTGAACAAAGCTGTGTTTGTTCCCATTTAAAATGCATGGAGCAACTAACACATCTTTGGACTGTGGGTTTTTTCCTCTCAATACAGCTTGTAGGGTTAAAGAGAGCAAACCCCCGAAGTCGTGACTCTAGGTAATATATTTCCTCTATGGGCACCACAATGAAAAGCCTTTTTTTCCATATGAAATGTCAAGCAGATGAAATGACGTTGCTGGTGGCAATGTGTTTGAGAAATGTTTGCTGGTCAGCGTGCTGTTTGCTGTTGACGATGCAGGTGCTGTTGCTGGTTTAATCTGTTTCGCGCATAAGAGATATTAAGTCTAAAGTTTGTAATGAAGCATTACAATTCTGCCACCCCCCTTGCTACGGACCTTTTAAAAATTAAAGAAAATAAGTACTTACTGAACCGACAACATGCTCCCATAGCATGTGTCAACTGCAAGCCATAGCCAGCAACTGATTACAAAGGAGCTTATCAGTAAACATAAATCAATGGCACAATTACACCACACTATCTACGCAAAAACAACAACAACTACTAGGAGTGGTGAATTGATAGTAGGAATTTATTTACGAAGAAGGAAGAACTCCACTGAAGGCAGCAACTGGTCAACGATCAAGAACTTCGATGGTGGGTTTTCGAACAATAAAAGGAGAGATCGTTCGTCCTCTTCCGGTCGCCCCCTTCAATTATCAACTATGGCCTAGAGCTAAGATGGTGAGTTAAGGCTCATACAAGAACTGACTACCCTCTTACCGCCCACCTGCAACCATAAGTAATCTCAGTATGAGATAACGCATAGTTAAATATGATGCCCTCGTCGCCCTCACCAGTAAAACGTATATGGAGGAAATTAATGTTATGAATAGACAAAAGCGATGACGTAGTGAAAGATATCATGTTGAGTGTAAATGTGCGCTTCATAACTTTACAACTCACGCATAGTTTGGCTGAAAAGCATAATAAAAGACCGCCATACGTTCGACTAAAACACAGAGTGCGGTAGTCCACTACCGAGTTAACATCGGGACACAGAGTGCAGAAGACGTTCACCGAGGTAACATCACACAAAGAAGTGCAGTGCAAGGTCTAGTTTCGGTCGACATAAGAACCCAGGAAGGTAATACAAGTATTATAGTTGTAGACTTCCCCCCACCAGTGGTAAGGGGTCTCAACAAATTAGCACACGATTTGCCGTATTTTTATCCGTGATTTGCCAGATTCGTCTCTGATTTGCCGGATTCGTCCGTGATTTGCCAGATTCGTCTGTGATTTGCCGGATTCGTCCGTGATTTGCCGGATTCGTCCGTGATTTGCCGGTTTTGACCGTGATTTGCCAGATTCGTCTGTGATTTGCCGGATTCGTCCGTGATTTGCCGGTTTCGACCGTGATTTGCCAGATTCGTCTGTGATTTGCCGGATTCGTCCGTGATTTGCCGGTTTCGACCGTGATTTGCCAGATTCGTCTGTGATTTGCCGGATTCGTCCGTGATTTGCCGGATTCGTCCGTGATTTGCCAGATTCGTCTGTGATTTGCCGGATTCGTCCGTGATTTGCCGGTTTCGTCCGTGATTTGCCAGATTCGTCTGTGATTTGCCGGATTCGTCCGTGATTTGCCGGTTTCGACCGTGATTTGCCAGATTCGTCTGTGATTTGCCGGATTCGTCCGTGATTTGCCGGTTTTGACCGTGATTTGCCAGATTCGTCTGTGATTTGCCGGATTCGTCTGTGATTTGCCGGATTCGTCCGTGATTTGCCAGATTCGTCTGTGATTTGCCGGATTCGTCCGTGATTTGCCGGTTTCGACCGTGATTTGCCAGATTCGTCTGTGATTTGCCGGATTCGTCCGTGATTTGCCGGTTTCGTCCGTGATTTGCCAGATTCGTCTGTGATTTGCCGGATTCGTCTGTGATTTGCCGGATTCGTCCGTTGATTTGCCGGATTCATCCGTTGATTACCAAATTCATCTATGATTACCGGATGCAACTGAAGATTGCCAAGGATCAGAAGCGAAGCACCACCTGTACCCGTTCATCTACACTCTATCTAGTACAGAAACCAGGCGAATAAACTAAAAGGATATCTACCGAGAATAGATCCACATAGAAGAACAAACCAAGGATACCCACACAGAAAATCATTACTTATTGAAATTGTATATAAATTAATAAATGTAAAATTAAGTTAAGTTGCTTTTCGATATTTTTATTAATAAAGGAATATTGACGTTAAAATCTGGAGTTAGTACTACTTTAGATAGAACCCCAGTATACCGGCGAGCAAAACCTCAGCCTTTGACAAAAGTACATCACAAATTGGCGCCCGAGCAGGGACGTTGTCATTAACGTCCATCCAAAATAGAAAAGAAGAAATCTTAGCTGAAACTTGTATCCAGAAGATCAGAACATAGATGTTACCCGCAAACAGACCAGCAGAAGATAGAGAAAATGTTCTTACCCGAAACCAGTAACCTGAAGATCAAAGAATAGATCTTACCCGAAACCCGAAACTGGAAGATACATTTTTTTATCTTGAACAGAAACCCGAAACCTGAAGATCAAGATATAGATCTTACCCGAAACTCGAAGATGAAAATTTCGATCTCAACCCGAAACCTGAAGATCAAAATAGATCTTACCCGAGGCCCGAAACTTGAAGATACAAATTTCGATCTTAAGTCGAAACCCGAAACCTGAAGATCAAAATTTAGATCTTAACCGAAACCTGAAACCAGAAGATCAAACTGTAGATCTTAACCAAAACCCGAAACCCGAGACTTGAAGATAAAATTTTTTTATCTTAAGCTGAAACCCGAAACTGAAGATCAAAATTTAGATCTTAACCATAACAAGGCCCAACGACTAGGAGGTCTGAGCCGACCCGAGAAGAGAGATTAAAATTAAAACAAGAAAATCAGACCAGATAATAATAAAAACAAAAAATGCCAGACATGGAAGAAAGTTTTGACATTTTCGCCAGCATAGGTAGGATTTACCTGCTCAACAAAGTGGATTTGATTGAACGTATGACACGCTTGGAGCTGAACACGGAAGGAACGATTGCTGTACTCCGTGCCCGACTCAGTACCCACATAAAAGAAGCACAGGCTCGAAAATCTACCCAGATTTTTTGTGAGGAACTAGAAAAACTCGTTACGGAACGAGAATATGCAGAAGAGCCTAGAAAATTGAAATCAGCTCAACATACCAGCTATTTAGGGAATACAGCTACTACGGAACACCTTGAATACACCCGTTATGTTCCCAGTATACCAATTCACGGTGTTCAGACCTACAAGACTGCTTACTCGGCTGTAACTCCGTACGATCAATTAACCAACTTTCCGAAATATAGAGAATGGTGCTATCCCCACAGTACACGCCAGAACCAAGTCCCATTTGTAGCCAAGACTTCCGCATCATACCAGTTACCAGATCAAACCAGAATCCCGCCAGCTACTGCGCCTGTCGATAATTCATTACTTTGCCGGGAAGTTGAAGTAGTTAATATCGTTAGTAACTGGGGTCTTACCTTTGATTCATCTGGTAATGCCCTTGAGTTTATCAAACGAGTGGAAGAACTCGCTGATTGCTACATGATTCACCTGAACGAGATGCCCCGAACCTTTCCAGTCATATTCAGAGGAAACGCTCTGCAATGGTTCCGGATAAACAGAGAGAACTTTCAGACCTGGACTGATTTCTGTCATGCCTTCCTGGGACATTTTCTCCTCGCACGATTTATTAACAGGTTAGAAGAAGAAATTGAGAGAAGAAGACAAGGCCCTCGCGAACGGGCAACAGACTTTATTCATATCTTGCAATATCTGATTCACCAGCACCCCACTATGAGCACACAGGATAGCATCGACCGTATTTACGACCGACTACGACCCGAGTATCATTTCTATATCCGCCGCAGGGATTTTAAAACATTGGATGAATTAACCGGTCTAGCCGAAGAGTTCGAGCATATTCAGAATGAAAGTCGAAACCTAGCCCCAGCCTTCGTTAAGCCCATGCCTAGTACCTTGCCACGAGAAGCTCAGATTCAGGTCCCAATCCAGCACCAATATGAGCGCATGACCCATTGTTGGCATTGCAAGCAGCAATGGCACTTGAAGGCTAACTGTCGCCGACCTTTCCGATTGTTCTGCACTTTCTGCGGAGAAGACGGGCGCTTGACAAAAGATTGTCTTTGCCACACCAATAGAGCATCTACATTACAAGCCCCACCAATGGCTACCCCCGACCCTGAGATAGCTTCCCCAGAAAAAAGGACCTATCACCCCATTGATGACCTTCAGGTGACTCGCGGTATCCCGACGAAGGAAGAGCTAGAAAAAGATACAGCAGCAGATGTAGGGGCAGCCTGTGTGAATGTTGTCACAAACTTGATCAAAATGGAAACAGAGCTTCCTACACACCATGAAACCAAAAGTATGATCGAGAAACGGCTGGTAATGCCGCCACCAGTAAATTCTATAAAAGAAAATCGGAGCGATCCGTCTGTTCGTTTATATGGGCAAACGGACATTCTTAAGAAATTGAATTGTGGAATGGCTGTTAGAGGTAGAGAAGTATCGACTACCCAAAATCTACGCCTTCGGAGGGGCAAGTCCCTTCAACGAGCACAAAGAAAGTTACCTACATATTTGCTAAGAAAGCAATTACTGAAGTTCGAAAAACCTAATACTACAAACGCGGTAGTATACAGGATACGACTAAAGTCAAATGCACCATTCCATCAAAAATATTATCCCAGAAACCCCGCCCCGCAAAAGATAATAAACAAGAAATTCAAGAAAGTACTACGAGAAAGCAGGGTTGAACAATCAACCAGAAGAAAAAAAAGAAAAAAAAAACCCGAGTTCTAGACGAGAAGGTTCTCGTCTCCAAAGAAGGAGGGGTTTGTAATGAAGCATTACAATTCTGCCACCCCCCTTGCTACGGACCTTTTAAAAATTAAAGAAAATAAGTACTTACTGAACCGACAACATGCTCCCATAGCATGTGTCAACTGCAAGCCATAGCCAGCAACTGATTACAAAGGAGCTTATCAGTAAACATAAATCAATGGCACAATTACACCACACTATCTACGCAAAAACAACAACAACTACTAGGAGTGGTGAATTGATAGTAGGAATTTATTTACGAAGAAGGAAGAACTCCACTGAAGGCAGCAACTGGTCAACGATCAAGAACTTCGATGGTGGGTTTTCGAACAATAAAAGGAGAGATCGTTCGTCCTCTTCCGGTCGCCCCCTTCAATTATCAACTATGGCCTAGAGCTAAGATGGTGAGTTAAGGCTCATACAAGAACTGACTACCCTCTTACCGCCCACCTGCAACCATAAGTAATCTCAGTATGAGATAACGCATAGTTAAATATGATGCCCTCGTCGCCCTCACCAGTAAAACGTATATGGAGGAAATTAATGTTATGAATAGACAAAAGCGATGACGTAGTGAAAGATATCATGTTGAGTGTAAATGTGCGCTTCATAACTTTACAACTCACGCATAGTTTGGCTGAAAAGCATAATAAAAGACCGCCATACGTTCGACTAAAACACAGAGTGCGGTAGTCCACTACCGAGTTAACATCGGGACACAGAGTGCAGAAGACGTTCACCGAGGTAACATCACACAAAGAAGTGCAGTGCAAGGTCTAGTTTCGGTCGACATAAGAACCCAGGAAGGTAATACAAGTATTATAGTTGTAGACTTCCCCCCACCAGTGGTAAGGGGTCTCAACAAATTAGCACACGATTTGCCGGATTTTTATCCGTGATTTGCCAGATTCGTCTGTGATTTGCCGGATTCGTCCGTGATTTGCCAGATTCGTCTGTGATTTGCCGGATTCGTCCGTGATTTGCCGGATTCGTCCGTGATTGTATTTTGTATTGTATTGTATTTATTAATTCATTTGGTAGGTACAATAATTTAAGTTATAAAAGAAGTTTAAAGTTTAGAAGACCATGAAAACTAAAATGTTGGAATTATTAAAAATAATACTATGGCAAAAATAAAGAAAACCAGAGAAATTACTAATGACAATATATAAGTGATTTACTAATTATAAAATAGTATTACAATATAATAGTATTACATGGATTTTATTTCTTTAAATAGTGATCTTCCGAATAATAATTTTAGTATGTACCGCAACAAAACAATTTAATAGAGACTCTGTAGCGTAGCTTTAAGCTAGAGCTAGTGGCGAATGCTCATCAAAATAAAATAAAACAACATAGTTGAGTGCAAGGTGAGAGGAAGGAAGGAAAAAGTGGAAATGAAAAGGTATAGGGGTTTTTTTTTTTTGTTTTTAATTAATTAAAGACAATAAGTTTTCAATTTGAATGTGATCGTGTTCATACAGCCATGATTTAACATTTTTTAAAAAAGAGGACAATATTCTTAGGCTCGTATTCACCGAGCGCTCCTAAACGGCTCTTAACTTTACGAGGCTCTTAACTTGAAATTTCTGTGGGGTATTCACCAACCACTCGCAAGTGTTTTTCGAAGTTAGAAAATGAGAGCCACTCTCTCTTGTTCAGTCATACCCAAACAGTGAAATGTTGTGGAATGTTGGTCTTGACAGCAAATGGATACTCTTCTACTTGGCATTGCTCACATGGATTCGAGTCAAATGCGTGCGTTGCACACGCACAAGCGAACAAACTTTCGAAGAGAGCGCTCGTAAGTTAGGAGTGGTCGGGACCACTCCTAACTTTTAAGAGCGCTCGAAGATCTTCACTAATATTGCTTGGTGAATAGGTTTAGGAGCTTCTTAAGTTATGAGCGCTCGGTGAATACCGGCCTTAGACTTCTAACAGAAAAAGGCAATTTGTTGAAAATTGAAGGAGCAACTATTGTAAAGAATCTTCTAAAATGCATTTTATTATATGAAGGAATGGTAACTAAATTCATTGTATTCACTCGTAAATTATGTCTTGGGTTACTTCTCGTTGCAAGATACCCGCTTCTAATGAAAAATAATCTTAAAACTTTGAAGTAGTACAAATGTCTTACAGGAAGAACTTTTAATTCTCGAAATAAAATAAAACTATTATGAAATCGATTTTTTCTAAAAATAATTCGTACAATATGTTTTTGAGGAATAAGAATAGGATTTATCTTGTTTTGATAAGCACCCCCCCAACAAGATATTCCATACTGAATTTTAGAATGAACAATACCATAGTAGATCGTAACTAGTATTTTTTGTGAGCAGTACAAAGCAAGAGTATAAAATTGTCTAGAACAACATAATAAATAATTTTTTAATGCATGAGTGTGATCAGACCAGTTCATTTTGCTATCAAGTAAAACACCGAGGTATTTGAAGGTCTTGACAAAATCTACCTGAAAGCAATGAGGGGAACAGGATTCATTAGGATCGAAACTGTTAGAATTGTTTAAATTAAATTTGAATTTATTGCATTCTGAAGAGTGATAAAAAATATCGCAATCAACTAAAATGGGAGACTCTGCTAGACTGAAGTACATTATTTTTGTTTTATTACTCAACACCATTTTATTAACTGCAAACCATCGTCTTAAAATGTCCAAGTCAGAGTTAATGTCAGAAATTAAGTTAAGCAGAGATTTACAACCATATGCAAAAACCATATCATCAGCAAATGCTGTAATTTTTCCTATGAAATTCTGATTGAAAATAGAGTTTATGAAAATCAGGAAAAGCAAAGGACCCAAAACTGAACCTTGGGGAACGCCGATACTAATATTGGATAAACTACTTAAGCTACCATTTACTTTAACTATTTGCTGCCTATTAGATAGATAAGAAACTAACCAATTATAGATAAACCCACGCATTCCTGCATTGTTCAATTTTTTCAAAAGAATATCATGGTCTACTAAGTCAAAGGCCTTGGTTAAGTCAATGAAGAGACCAGCTGAGTATAAATTATTGTTGATGTTTTCATAAATTTCACTACAAAATTTTAATAATGCATCTTCAGTAGATCGAAGAGCTCGAAATCCGAATTGAGCTTCGCTAAAGAAATGATTTTTATTTAGAAATTTCAAAATTCTTTTTTTCATCGCCTTTTCAAAAATTTTTGAACATACAGGTAACAGAGAAATAGGTCTGTAATTATTCATAATGCAAGGGTTAGACTTCTTGTATAGAGGAATGACTTCAGCAATTTTAAGAGATTTTGGAAAGACACCACCGTACACACTTTTATTAAAAATATGTGCAAGAACATCCACAATGTTGTACGCAATTTGTTTAACGATTAAACTGGAACAATTATCGTTGGTAACAGAACCAGATTTCTTTAATTTTTTGATGATGAAAAGCAGTTCACCAGGCTCGATAGGAGCATAAAAAAGACTTTCTGTACAAACATTATCATTAACTATACCCTGAGTACATAAAAAGTCATTTCTATTCCTAAATACCTCAGTCGAAACATTTTCAGCTATAGAAATGAAAAAATTATTGAAACGATTAGCTATATCAGTAGAATCAGTAATTAAAAAATTTGCATCTTCTATAACTAGAGGTTTTTCAGATTGGGAACCACGATTTAAAATTTTGTTTACTACATTCCATTCACCTTTGATATTTCCTTTATTTTTTTCAAGTTCAGCTAGATAATAATTTTCTTTGCAAATTTTAATTTCCTTTGATAGTTTTTTACATACTTCTTTGTATTCATTTTTTAGTTGATTATTATTTGGATGGATTTTATATTTTTTACGAAGCTTATTTTTTTTCTTAACTTTATCTAAAATATACCCTGTCATCCATTCCTTCAAAAGTTTAGACTTGTTCTTTCTGACTGAAATTTTTGTACAGCTATCAAGATAATAGCCTAATTTTTCAATAAATTTTTCATAAGAAAGTGAAGGATCACTCTCCGTATAGACATCGTCCCAGAATTCAAAACGTAAAAGCAAATTAAGCCTATCAAAATCAATTTTCTTAACTTCAACATCTTCTACAGATGTTTCTTTGTCAACCACAAAATCTAAATAATGTAATCTTGTCATACAATGATCAGTGAGACCCAAATCGGCCAAAGAGGCAACTGGTCTTACATTATGAGATAAACTATTCCTAAAGAATATATGATCAATACATGTCTTTGAATTTTCAGCGATTCTACATAGTATGTACGTTTATATAAGAATCCAAACCATAAGAGGCTAATAGCATTAAATAATTATCCACGTATTGGGTTTTGGAGAGAAGATCGATGTTAATGTCACCCAAAAAAGTCAGGTTTTTACTTTTTTCATTCACCAAAAGAATATGAAGCTCTTCAAGAAAAACATCTCTACTACCGTCATGAAGCCTATAGACACACATAAAACAGTGTTTTTCATTGTTCAAACTGAAAGTTACTTTAATAAAATCCATGGATACCAAATTATTGCACACCACATCACAGTTGATGTATGTATTTTTAATAAAAACACCAACACCACCAGCACAGTAAGTATTGTTACATGATGCAAAAAAAGAATACCCAGGAATTAAAAAATTACCTTTCTCATCGTCAAAAATCCAAATTTCTGTAACAAAAACAAAATCAGGCTTATTAGAACACGATTCAATATGTAGTAATAATGAATCAAAATTTGCACGAAGACTACGGACGTTTTACTGTATAATATAAAAGCTGTTAGGATAAACATGATTATTCAGAAAAACACTTAACAGAAGATCATTATCAAAATTATATGAAAACACAACTTCATCTGGTTCAAAATTACTTAAATTATCAAAATGCATTAATATTATAGATTATAGATTATTTAAGTCTTCTAAACACTTGATTTTAATAGCTTTTTCACCTTCTTGCTTTCTGATTAAAAGATTGGAGTTTTGAAACCATAAAAATTTGTATCCTTTAGATTTTTTAACAATTTCGGCTGCCTTACGAAGTTCTCTATTATGATATGACAAACTGTTATTGATATAAATGGCGCTTTTTTGGCTGAAATTATTTCCAAAAACTTTAGCTGTCAGTTGTTTTTTGAACTCTACTGTTTTCCTCATTTGCCGGTTTCGACCGTGATTTGCCAGATTCGTCTGTGATTTGCCGGATTCGTCCGTGATTTGCCGGTTTCGACCGTGATTTGCCAGATTCGTCTGTGATTTGCCGGATTCGTCCGTGATTTGCCGGTTTCGACCGTGATTTGCCAGATTCGTCTGTGATTTGCCGGATTCGTCCGTGATTTGCCGGATTCGTCCGTGATTTGCCAGATTCGTCTGTGATTTGCCGGATTCGTCCGTGATTTGCCGGTTTCGACCGTGATTTGCCAGATTCTTCTGTGATTTGCCGGATTCGTCCGTGATTTGCCGGTTTCGACCGTGATTTGCCAGATTCGTCCGTGATTTGCCGGTTTCGACCGTGATTTGCCAGATTCGTCTGTGATTTGCCGGATTCGTCTGTGATTTGCCGGATTCGTCCGTGATTTGCCAGATTCGTCTGTGATTTGCCAGATTCGTCTGTGATTTGCCGGATTCGTCCGTGATTTGCCAGATTCGTCTGTGATTTGCCAGATTCGTCTGTGATTTGCCGGATTCGTCCGTTGATTTGCCGGATTCATCCGTTGATTACCAAATTCATCTATGATTACCGGATGCAACTGAAGATTGCCAAGGATCAGAAGCGAAGCACCACCTGTACCCGTTCATCTACACTCTACCTAGTACAGAAACCAGGCGAATAAACTAAAAGGATATCTACCGAGAATAGATCCACATAGAAGAACAAACCAAGGATACCCACACAGAAAATCATTACTTATTGAAATTGTATATAAATTAATAAATGTAAAATTAAGTTAAGTTGCTTTTCGATATTTTTATTAATAAAGGAATATTGACGTTAAAATCTGGAGTTAGTACTACTTTAGATAGAACCCCAGTATACCGGCGAGCAAAACCTCAGCCTTTGACAAAAGTACATCACAAATTGGCGCCCGAGCAGGGACGTTGTCATTAACGTCCATCCAAAATAGAAAAGAAGAAATCTTAGCTGAAACTTGTATCCAGAAGATCAGAACATAGATGTTACCCGCAAACAGACCAGCAGAAGATAGAGAAAATGTTCTTACCCGAAACCAGTAACCTGAAGATCAAAGAATAGATCTTACCCGAAACCCGAAACTGGAAGATACATTTTTTTATCTTGAACAGAAACCCGAAACCTGAAGATCAAGATATAGATCTTACCCGAAACTCGAAGATAAAAATTTCGATCTCAACCCGAAACCTGAAGATCAAAATAGATCTTACCCGAGGCCCGAAACTTGAAGATACAAATTTCGATCTTAAGTCGAAACCCGAAACCTGAAGATCAAAATTTAGATCTTAACCGAAACCTGAAACCAGAAGATCAAACTGTAGATCTTAACCAAAACCCGAAACCCGAGACTTGAAGATAAAATTTTTTTATCTTAAGCTGAAACCCGAAACTGAAGATCAAAATTTAGATCTTAACCATAACAAGGCCCAACGACTAGGATATAAGTCTGAGCCGACCCGAGAAGAGAGATTAAAATTAAAACAAGAAAATCAGACCAGATAATAATAAAAACAAAAAATGCCAGACATGGAAGAAAGTTTTGACATTTTCGCCAGCATAGGTAGGATTTACCTGCTCAACAAAGTTGAGTTGATTGAACGTATGACACGCTTGGAGCTGAACACGGAAGGAACGATTGCTGTACTCCGTGCCCGACTCAGCACCCACATAAAGGAAGCACAGGCTCGAAAATCTACCCAGATTTTTTGTGAGGAACTAGAAAAACTCGTTACGGAACGAGAATATGCAGAAGAGCCTAGAAAATTGAAATCAGCTCAACATACCAGCTATTTAGGGAATACAGCTACTACGGAACACCTTGAATACACCCGTTATGTTCCCAGTATACCAATTCACGGTGTTCAGACCTACAAGACTGCTTACTCGGCTGTAACTCCGTACGATCGATTAACCAACTTTCCGAAATATAGAGAATGGTGCTATCCCCACAGTACACGCCAGAACCAAGTCCCATTTGTAGCCAAGACTTCCGCATCATACCAGTTACCAGATCAAACCAGAATCCCGCCAGCTACTGCGCCTGTCGATAATTCATTACTTTGCCGGGAAGTTGAAGTAGTTAATATCGTTAGTAACTGGGGTCTTACCTTTGATTCATCTGGTAATGCCCTTGAGTTTATCAAACGAGTGGAAGAACTCGCTGATTGCTACATGATTCACCTGAACGAGATGCCCCGAACCTTTCCAGTCATATTCAGAGGAAACGCTCTGCAATGGTTCCGGATAAACAGAGAGAACTTTCAGACCTGGACTGATTTCTGTCATGCCTTCCTGGGACATTTTCTCCTCGCACGATTTATTAACAGGTTAGAAGAAGAAATTGAGAGAAGAAGACAAGGCCCTCGCGAACGGGCAACAGACTTTATTCATATCTTGCAATATCTGATTCACCAGCACCCCACTATGAGCACACAGGATAGCATCGACCGTATTTACGACCGACTACGACCCGAGTATCATTTCTATATCCGCCGCAGGGATTTTAAAACATTGGATGAATTAACCGGTCTAGCCGAAGAGTTCGAGCATATTCAGAATGAAAGTCGAAACCTAGCCCCAGCCTTCGTTAAGCCCATGCCTAGTACCTTGCCACGAGAAGCTCAGATTCAGGTCCCAATCCAGCACCAATATGAGCGCATGACCCATTGTTGGCATTGCAAGCAGCAATGGCACTTGAAGGCTAACTGTCGCCGACCTTTCCGATTGTTCTGCACTTTCTGCGGAGAAGACGGGCGCTTGACAAAAGATTGTCTTTGCCACACCAATAGAGCATCTACATTACAAGCCCCACCAATGGCTACCCCCGACCCTGAGATAGCTTCCCCAGAAAAAAGGACCTATCACCCCATTGATGACCTTCAGGTGACTCGCGGTATCCCGACGAAGGAAGAGCTAGAAAAAGATACAGCAGCAGATGTAGGGGCAGCCTGTGTGAATGTTGTCACAAACTTGATCAAAATGGAAACAGAGCTTCCTACACACCATGAAACCAAAAGTATGATCGAGAAACGGCTGGTAATGCCGCCACCAGTAAATTCTAAAAAAGAAAATCGGAGCGATCCGTCTGTTCGTTTATATGGGCAAACGGACATTCTTAAGAAATTGAATTGTGGAATGGCTGTTAGAGGTAGAGAAGTATCGACTACCCAAAATCTACGCCTTCGGAGGGGCAAGTCCCTTCAACGAGCACAAAGAAAGTTGCCTACATATTTGCTAAGAAAGCAATTACTGAAGTTCGAAAAACCTAATACTACAAACGAGGTAGTATACAGGATACGACTAAAGTCAAATGCACCATTCCATCAAAAATATTATCCCAGAAACCCCGCCCCGCAAAAGATAATAAACAAGAAATTCAAGAAAGTACTACGAGAAAGCAGGGTTGAACAATCAACCAGAAGAAAAAAAAGAAAAAAAAAACCCGAGTTCTAGACGAGAAGGTTCTCGTCTCCAAAGAAGGAGGGGTTTGTAATGAAGCATTACAATTCTGCCACCCCCCTTGCTACGGACCTTTTAAAAATTAAAGAAAATAAGTACTTACTGAACCGACAACATGCTCCCATAGCATGTGTCAACTGCAAGCCATAGCCAGCAACTGATTACAAAGGAGCTTATCAGTAAACATAAATCAATGGCACAATTACACCACACTATCTACGCAAAAACAACAACAACTACTAGGAGTGGTGAATTGATAGTAGGAATTTATTTAC
Organism: Philhelius festivus; assembly: GCA_963931855.1. NCBI lineage: Eukaryota > Metazoa > Arthropoda > Insecta > Diptera > Syrphidae > Philhelius > Philhelius festivus. The sequence goes on from OZ007555.1 coordinate 100,499,252, forward strand.
GAAGAAGGAAGAACTCCACTGAAGGCAGCAACTGGTCAACGATCAAGAACTTCGATGGTGGGTTTTCGAACAATAAAAGGAGAGATCGTTCGTCCTCTTCCGGTCGCCCCCTTCAATTATCAACTATGGCCTAGAGCTAAGATGGTGAGTTAAGGCTCATACAAGAACTGACTACCCTCTTACCGCCCACCTGCAACCATAAGTAATCTCAGTATGAGATAACGCATAGTTAAATATGATGCCCTCGTCGCCCTCACCAGTAAAACGTATATGGAGGAAATTAATGTTATGAATAGACAAAAGCGATGACGTAGTGAAAGATATCATGTTGAGTGTAAATGTGCGCTTCATAACTTTACAACTCACGCATAGTTTGGCTGAAAAGCATAATAAAAGACCGCCATACGTTCGACTAAAACACAGAGTGCGGTAGTCCACTACCGAGTTAACATCGGGACACAGAGTGCAGAAGACGTTCACCGAGGTAACATCACACAAAGAAGTGCAGTGCAAGGTCTAGTTTCGGTCGACATAAGAACCCAGGAAGGTAATACAAGTATTATAGTTGTAGACTTCCCCCCACCAGTGGTAAGGGGTCTCAACAAATTAGCACACGATTTGCCGGATTTTTATCCGTGATTTGCCAGATTCGTCTGTGATTTGCCGGATTCGTCCGTGATTTGCCAGATTCGTCTGTGATTTGCCGGATTCGTCCGTGATTTGCCGGTTTCGACCGTGATTTGCCAGATTCGTCTGTGATTTGCCGGATTCGTCCGTGATTTGCCGGTTTCGTCCGTGATTTGCCAGATTCGTCTGTGATTTGCCGGATTCGTCTGTGATTTGCCGGATTCGTCCGTTGATTTGCCGGATTCATCCGTTGATTACCAAATTCATCTATGATTACCGGATGCAACTGAAGATTGCCAAGGATCAGAAGCGAAGCACCACCTGTACCCGTTCATCTACACTCTATCTAGTACAGAAACCAGGCGAATAAACTAAAAGGATATCTACCGAGAATAGATCCACATAGAAGAACAAACCAAGGATACCCACACAGAAAATCATTACTTATTGAAATTGTATATAAATTAATAAATGTAAAATTAAGTTAAGTTGCTTTTCGATATTTTTATTAATAAAGGAATATTGACGTTAAAATCTGGAGTTAGTACTACTTTAGATAGAACCCCAGTATACCGGCGAGCAAAACCTCAGCCTTTGACAAAAGTACATCACAAATTGGCGCCCGAGCAGGGACGTTGTCATTAACGTCCATCCAAAATAGAAAAGAAGAAATCTTAGCTGAAACTTGTATCCAGAAGATCAGAACATAGATGTTACCCGCAAACAGACCAGCAGAAGATAGAGAAAATGTTCTTACCCGAAACCAGTAACCTGAAGATCAAAGAATAGATCTTACCCGAAACCCGAAACTGGAAGATACATTTTTTTATCTTGAACAGAAACCCGAAACCTGAAGATCAAGATATAGATCTTACCCGAAACTCGAAGATAAAAATTTCGATCTCAACCCGAAACCTGAAGATCAAAATAGATCTTACCCGAGGCCCGAAACTTGAAGATACAAATTTCGATCTTAAGTCGAAACCCGAAACCTGAAGATCAAAATTTAGATCTTAACCGAAACCTGAAACCAGAAGATCAAACTGTAGATCTTAACCAAAACCCGAAACCCGAGACTTGAAGATAAAATTTTTTTATCTTAAGCTGAAACCCGAAACTGAAGATCAAAATTTAGATCTTAACCATAACAAGGCCCAACGACTAGGAGGTCTGAGCCGACCCGAGAAGAGAGATTAAAATTAAAACAAGAAAATCAGACCAGATAATAATAAAAACAAAAAATGCCAGACATGGAAGAAAGTTTTGACATTTTCGCCAGCATAGGTAGGATTTACCTGCTCAACAAAGTGGATTTGATTGAACGTATGACACGCTTGGAGCTGAACACGGAAGGAACGATTGCTGTACTCCGTGCCCGACTCAGCACCCACATAAAAGAAGCACAGGCTCGAAAATCTACCCAGATTTTTTGTGAGGAACTAGAAAAACTCGTTACGGAACGAGAATATGCAGAAGAGCCTAGAAAATTGAAATCAGCTCAACATACCAGCTATTTAGGGAATACAGCTACTACGGAACACCTTGAATACACCCGTTATGTTCCCAGTATACCAATTCACGGTGTTCAGACCTACAAGACTGCTTACTCGGCTGTAACTCCGTACGATCAATTAACCAACTTTCCGAAATATAGAGAATGGTGCTATCCCCACAGTACACGCCAGAACCAAGTCCCATTTGTAGCCAAGACTTCCGCATCATACCAGTTACCAGATCAAACCAGAATCCCGCCAGCTACTGCGCCTGTCGATAATTCATTACTTTGCCGGGAAGTTGAAGTAGTTAATATCGTTAGTAACTGGGGTCTTACCTTTGATTCATCTGGTAATGCCCTTGAGTTTATCAAACGAGTGGAAGAACTCGCTGATTGCTACAGGATTCACCTGAACGAGATGCCCCGAACCTTTCCAGTCATATTCAGAGGAAACGCTCTGCAATGGTTCCGGATAAACAGAGAGAACTTTCAGACCTGGACTGATTTCTGTCATGCCTTCCTGGGACATTTTCTCCCCGCACGATTTATTAACAGGTTAGAAGAAGAAATTGAGAGAAGAAGACAAGGCCCTCGCGAACGGGCAACAGACTTTATTCATATCTTGCAATATCTGATTCACCAGCACCCCACTATGAGCACACAGGATAGCATCGACCGTATTTACGACCGACTACGACCCGAGTATCATTTCTATATCCGCCGCAGGGATTTTAAAACATTGGATGAATTAACCGGTCTAGCCGAAGAGTTCGAGCATATTCAGAATGAAAGTCGAAACCTAGCCCCAGCCTTCGTTAAGCCCATGCCTAGTACCTTGCCACGAGAAGCTCAGATTCAGGTCCCAATCCATCACCAATATGAGCGCATGACCCATTGTTGGCATTGCAAGCAGCAAGGGCACTTGAAGGCTAACTGTCGCCGACCTTTCCGATTGTTCTGCACTTTCTGCGGAGAAGACGGGCGCTTGACAAAAGATTGTCTTTGCCACACCAATAGAGCATCTACATTACAAGCCCCACCAACTGCTACCCCCGACCCTGAGATAGCTTCCCCAGAAAAAAGGACCTATCACCCCATTGATGACCTTCAGGTGACTCGCGGTATCCCGACGAAGGAAGAGCTAGAAAAAGATACAGCAGCAGATGTAGGGGCAGCCTGTGTGAATGTTGTCACAAACTTGATCAAAATGGAAACAGAGCTTCCTACACACCATGAAACCAAAAGTATGATCGAGAAACGGCTGGTAATGCCGCCACCAGTAAATTCTAAAAAAGAAAATCGGAGCGATCCGTCTGTTCGTTTATATGGGCAAACGGACATTCTTAAGAAATTGAATTGTGGAATGGCTGTTAGAGGTAGAGAAGTATCGACTACCCAAAATCTACGCCTTCGGAGGGGCAAGTCCCTTCAACGAGCACAAAGAAAGTTGCCTACATATTTGCTAAGAAAGCAATTACTGAAGTTCGAAAAACCTAATACTACAAACGCGGTAGTATACAGGATACGACTAAAGTCAAATGCACCATTCCATCAATATCCCAGAAACCCCGCCCCGCAAAAGATAATAAACAAGAAATTCAAGAAAGTACTACGAGAAAGCTGGGGGCAGATTCTGTAATAAACGAAACGATAGCGATTGATCGTTTTTCAAAAGCGAAAGAAAATGTGCGAAAACGATAATTGGCATTCTGTATCGCATTTCGTTTTTGGTTCTGTGTTCGTTTATGCTTCAAATCCAAACAAATTTGATTGCATACTTCTATGATGCTGCCAGCTATCAGATAATTGGAAGGATGGAACATTAATTTAAATCGATACATAAAGCTCAAGAAAATCGATGTCATGTTCACGATTTAAGAAATGAAATGAAGCAAAATTAAGAAAAAGAAGGTACGTAGTTTATTTTCTTGGGATTTTAAAATCAATTAACATTAGTTTTGTTGATTTTTAAGTAAAAAAACACATAAATAATTAGAAAGCATTAAATATCGATTAAAGTAAATTTGTATACACATAAAATGTCAAGAAGACTCATCACTATTACTGTGACAGATTGTATTTTTGTGCAAAATGTGATGCAAAATAAATGTTTGTTTATGTATGTATGTATTAACACAACCAAAAAGGCAATAACTATTAAAATTGACAAAGTGGGTGATCAAAACCATATACCGTACAAACTCGATTAACACAACTTAAAGAAATTAAGGCGGTTGCAATAACCGAGTTGTTGCACTTAATGGGCTACATTTTCTTAGATAAAAAACTATATAGACAGATTAGAAATAAGATGGCTTATTTTTTTAGAGATAACGAAAATGTTATAAAAAAATAACATTATTGAAAGCAAACAAATCGTTTTTGTTGGTTTGATGTTTTGATTTTAATGAACAGATGAATAAACACAAGAAATTGAACAAATCGATGTAAAATTTTTGAACAGTAGCACTTATAACAGACGTGCTACGATTTTAGTATTGCGAGAATCAAGAAATTGCGCGATTCGAGGGTTGTGTTAACCGAGTTCGTACTGTACTTACATATCTGTGGTGTTAACAAGAAACATGATAACTCCAAAATGCATGTAAATTTGTCTTTAATAACTTTTGAATCCGATGACCATTTGATCCATTCCGCATAAATTTGGTCGTCCAAAGGTGTTAAGCACTCATCAAATACTTTTGACAGACTGCTCTGTGCAAGAGCAATCGAAATCGTTTCCAACTGACCATTGGTAGCTTCCTTCACCTAGTACCTCTAAAGTAGAGCAAAGCCTCAAAAATTGGAGGAATATATGTGACTCGCGTCCCTGTTGCTGTTTTTATGCGTATATTCTCCAACACATATTTGTAGGCTTTTCTATTCAACCGAAATCGTTGAATAAAGCTATATTGTTGTAAACTAATATTATAAAATAATTTGCAACAAATAATTAAAACACATCTTTGATCTGACAAGTAAATTGGAGAAAAAAAACTCCGAATCCTCATGTTCTTCTTCACTATCGTTCAAAAGTGCAATATATGTATATTCGCGTATCATCTTCTTTTTTAATTTATTAAAAACCTTTTTTCAGAACAAAACTGAAACTGAAATATTTAAGAAGAGAAACAGAATGTCACCCCTGGGTTGAACAATCAACCAGAAGAAAAAAAAAAACCCGAGTTCTAGACGAGAAGGTTCTCGTCTCCAAAGAAGGAGGGGTTTGTAATGAAGCATTACAATTCTGCCACCCCCCTTGCTACGGACCTTTTAAAAATTAAAGAAAATAAGTACTTACTGAACCGACAACATGCTCCCATAGCATGTGTCAACTGCAAGCCATAGCCAGCAACTGATTACAAAGGAGCTTATCAGTAAACATAAATCAATGGCACAATTACACCACACTATCTACGCAAAAACAACAACAACTACTAGGAGTGGTGAATTGATAGTAGGAATTTATTTACGAAGAAGGAAGAACTCCACTGAAGGCAGCAACTGGTCAACGATCAAGAACTTCGATGGTGGGTTTTCGAACAATAAAAGGAGAGATCGTTCGTCCTCTTCCGGTCGCCCCCTTTAATTATCAACTATGGCCTAGAGCTAAGATGGTGAGTTAAGGCTCATACAAGAACTGACTACCCTCTTACCGCCCACCTGCAACCATAAGTAATCTCAGTATGAGATAACGCATAGTTAAATATGATGCCCTCGTCGCCCTCACCAGTAAAACGTATATGGAGGAAATTAATGTTATGAATTAAAAAAAAGCGATGACGTAGTGAAAGATAGCATGTTGAGTGTAAATGTGCGCTTCATAACTTTACAACTCACGCATAGTTTGGCTGAAAAGCATAATAAAAGACCGCCATACGTTCGACTAAAACACAGAGTGCGGTAGTCCACTACCGAGTTAACATCGGGACACAGAGTGCAGAAGACGTTCACCGAGGTAACATCACACAAAGAAGTGCAGTGCAAGGTCTAGTTTCGGTCGACATAAGAACCCAGGAAGGTAATACAAGTATTATAGTTGTAGACTTCCCCCCACCAGTGGTAAGGGGTCTCAACAAATTAGCACACGATTTGCCGGATTTTTATCCGTGATTTGCCAGATTCGTCTGTGATTTGCCGGATTCGTCCGTGATTTGCCAGATTCGTCTGTGATTTGCCGGATTCGTCCGTGATTTGCCGGATTCGTCCGTGATTTGCCGGTTTCGACCGTGATTTGCCAGATTCGTCTGTGATTTGCCGGATTCGTCCGTGATTTGCCGGTTTCGACCGTGATTTGCCAGATTCGTCTGTGATTTGCCGGATTCGTCCGTGATTTGCCGGTTTCGACCGTGATTTGCCAGATTCGTCTGTGATTTGCCGGATTCGTCCGTGATTTGCCGGATTCGTCCGTGATTTGCCAGATTCGTCGGATTCGTCCGTGATTTGCCGGTTTCGACCGTGATTTGCCAGATTCGTCTGTGATTTGCCGGATTCGTCCGTGATTTGCCGGTTTCGACCGTGATTTGCCAGATTCGTCTGTGATTTGCCGGATTCGTCCGTGATTTGCCGGATTCGTCCGTGATTTGCCAGATTCGTCTGTGATTTGCCAGATTCGTCTGTGATTTGCCGGATTCGTCCGTGATTTGCCAGATTCGTCTGTGATTTGCCAGATTCGTCTGTGATTTGCCGGATTCGTCCGTTGATTTGCCGGATTCATCCGTTGATTACCAAATTCATCTATGATTACCGGATGCAACTGAAGATTGCCAAGGATCAGAAGCGAAGCACCACCTGTACCCGTTCATCTACACTCTATCTAGTACAGAAACCAGGCGAATAAACTAAAAGGATATCTACCGAGAATAGATCCACATAGAAGAACAAACCAAGGATACCCACACAGAAAATCATTACTTATTGAAATTGTATATAAATTAATAAATGTAAAATTAAGTTAAGTTGCTTTTCGATATTTTTATTAATAAAGGAATATTGACGTTAAAATCTGGAGTTAGTACTACTTTAGATAGAACCCCGGTATACCGGCGAGCAAAACCTCAGCCTTTGACAAAAGTACATCACAAGTTGATCAAATGAAATACTCAGTTTTTTACTTGAGATACTATAGTTATAAATAATTTGAAGATATAACAGATGTTTACTTACTTTTGACGCTTAAAATATGGAGTATTTTTAGTTTTTATTAGGAAAAAATGCATTACTTCATTTTTTGAAATTTTATTTTGGTTTTGATTTATTGCTATTCAATAAAACTTTTATTTTGTATTATTGGAATTCGATTTTTGTTTATTTTTTGGTTTCAATTCTATGTAACTCAAGAAATCATTTAGGTGTTAAAACTCACTTTTGACGCTCACAGTATGTACCGAAGAAAAATTTAAATGTCCGTTGAATATTATAAAATCAAGAATTCGGACACACGTTACTTTTTTTTTTAATTTTTCAACGCTCATTTAAATATTCTTGGGAGGTATGTATGTCCGATTTTATTAATTTATAAATTACCTTGATACAAAATCTTTATATTTTGTAGAAATCAGAGAATTTTTTTCTGATCGGATAATATGATAATACATACATACACACAGTCACAAAAGTAAGTATACAGCACGAAACAAAATATTAAGCAGAGAGAAAAAAATTGAATAAGCATATGTTATGAAACATTTGGCATATATTTTTTAGAAAATTTTATTCTCTTTTCATAAAATCAATTATCAAAACATTTTTTTTTAAATGGCTTAGATATCAACTTAAAACTAAAACTCTCTCAGAATTTTGATCACAAAAGTAAGTATACACTAATAGAAATTACAACATTTTTAACTTAATATTAGAATTAAGTAACTTGTTGGGTAATCTTTTGATTTAATTACGGCGTTTATTCTCGATGGCATCGACGAAACAAGTTTTTGGGTAACACTTAGGGTTATTTTGTTCCATTCTTTTTGATCGATCCTTTTAATCTCTACTTTTAATTTTATCTCATGTTTGCGGATTTGACGCTCCAGATGATCCCATAAATGCTCAATAACATTTAAATCTGGCGATTGAGGAGTTGTTTTGACTTGTCTTCGCACATTATATAGCAGTCATTCTCTCACGATTTGCGAGGTATGTTTGGGGTCATTTTCTTGTTGAAAGATAAATGACCTCTCACAACCTAGTTTTTGTGCACTTTGATGAAGATTATTTTTTAGGATGTCGAGGTAACCAAAACGATCTATCGTACTCTCAATAAAAACCGGGTTACCCACTCTAGATGCCGCCAAGCACCCCCAAACCATAACCGAACCACCACCATGTTTAACAGTTCCAGTCAGATGATTAGGATCTAACGCCGTATAAGGTTTTCTTCGCACTTTTGCACGTCCATCAGAGCCTTGGATGTTGAATTTGTTCTCGTCAGAAAATATAACGGTATTCCAGAAAGCAAAATCGGTCTGAATATGACTTCTGGCAAATGCAATCCGCTTTTGGCGATTGAACTTGCTAATGAATGGTTTTTTCCTTATAACACATCCCTTATACCCGACTTCGTGAACGATGCGGCGTATGGTTTGGGTACCTCATGACTTACCTGTCTCTTCTTCCATCTCGGTCTGCAGTTTAAGTGCGCTTATTTTCGCATTTTTCTTAACTTTGCGAATTATTAATCGGTTCTCATGTTCAGAGAACGTTCGCGGGCGGCTACTGCGAGCCATGTTTGTAACTGTTCCACATTGTTTCTGCTTTTCCAATATTTTTTGGACGGTTGCTAGGCTCCTATCAGCAAGTACAGCTACTTTTCGAATCGACTTTCCTTCACTTGAGTACTTAACAATTAATTTTTGTAAGTCCAAGGAGAGCTCTTTTCCATGTGGTGCCATTACTAAATTTAAAAGAAATAATTTGAACTGAAATAGGCTAGTCTAGTAGTTTTGCCTTACCTTTTTAATAAAAAAACAAAAAATCGACTCAAAAGCTTATATTGATGCAACATCACATAAGAAAAACTGTCTGTATACTAACTTTTGTAACCTATTTTTTTTACCTGTGATTACAAATAATGAGATAGCAAAGAAGTGGAAACAAATTGTACCGTTATTTTGCTTAACAGCAATAATGCCTATGACAATAAACATCTGCCATATGCGAAGAATAGGTATGGATTTGATATTAACTGTATTTTTTCGTCTATTTACGTATTAGCTTGGTTGTATACTTACTTTTGTGACCGAGTGTAAATGGCTCTTCCATTTTTGTGCTATGTATTACCAATTCCCCATTGATATTCGCCTGACATAATTTCAAAAAAATTTTCAAGTAACACGTTCTATTGTGTCGAAGCATAGCTGGGTTAATAATGTCTGCAGATACTTAACATACAATTAGAACCTATGTGATTTAAGGTTTTGAATAAACGAGACTTTGGCGGTCTAAATAAAACACATTTAACATTTTCGATAATGTTTTTGGTAAATTTTATTTTCCGTTAAACATATATGTAAGTAAAAACAAAATATTTTGATGAAGTAAGACAAACAAACTTATAGGCATTCAAATTTAATTTAATTGTATTTTTTAACCTGATAAGAGTTCATTTTATAGATATCTAATACTCCATTCTTAAGATTTATTTAAGATGGGAAAATAAAAGAAGGAAAACAACGTGTGCTGTGGTCACTGGCAACATTGTTTGCGAACATCTGAGGTAACAGTTGGCTTTACATCTATTGGCTCGACGTTAGTCGGTCGAATGACATCACCTTCTGGGGGGTCTCGTATTTGTTTTTGAGACACAATGCGATAAATCTCTTTACAAAGATTAAAAGAAATATATTAGTTTTCACTGAAGACTATATTGTAATTTTATGTACCTGTGAGAATATTCTGGAATGCTGTTTCGACATTGGTTGAATCCAGAGCTGATGTTTCAATAAAACTTAGCCCGTTTCGTTCAGCAAATGACTTGGCTTCGTCTGTGGGCACAGTTCGTAAATGTCTTAGGTCAGATTTATTTCCAACAAGCATAATAACAATGTTTTGATCTGCATGATCTCTTAATTCCCGTAACCATCGTTCAACATTCTCGTAGGTGAGATGCTTGGCAATGTCGTACACAAGTAGTGCTCCCACGGCTCCTCTATAGTAAGCTGAAGTTATAGCACGGTACCTCTCTTGTCCAGCGGTGTCCCAAATTTGGGCTTTAATAGTTTTTCCGTCAACCTAGTTTTAAAAATTCAAAAATTAATAGCATGAAAGATTTGGGAATGTAAACAATATTACTTCAATACTTCTTGTAGCAAACTCAACGCCAATTGTTGATTTAGATTCCAAATTGAATTCATTTCTTGTAAATCTAGAAAGCAAATTACTTTTTCCTACACCAGAATCTCCTATCAAGACCACTGAAAAAAATGAGTTATTTTATATCCAATAATTTAATACTTTAAACTTGTAAACTTTTTTCAAAAAAAAAAAAATTAAGATTTATTTATTTTTATTTTGGTGGGGGCAAAACCCCCATTTATTCGTCTTAATTACAAGATAATGTTTAATCTAACTTATTCATTATATATATATATATATTCATTGATTTAATAGTCTGACCACGGACGTTATTATTCTAGGTGTCTGAATTTGATCAAATTCCCTAGAAAAATAAAATTCACTGTCTGTTAAAGCTGTAAATTTTATAAGAGTTGATAAACATCGACCAATATTTGCGTCTTAGAAGGGTACGGCAGCATCTAACTGATGAGCCCACTGTCGTACCTGGGCGAAACGCACCTTGGAGTTGAGGTCACTTGAGCTTTTATTTGAATTTAATTCAATCACTCCACTTAAACAGAGATAATTCTCAATTATATTCATTGAGCTACGTTTTATAGTTAGTTAGAGGGGGGAGGGGTGTTGGTGATTCAGGAGAAGGAATTTAAGGCAAGGGGTACTGAGGTTAAAATCGAAGTTGCTAGTGTTTGAGTTAACATTCCGGAGCATACGAGAGACTGGTTCAATAGAGCCATAAGACGTACGGTGGGTGGGTATATAAAAGAGAGGGGGATTACGTATGTTTCGAGGGTTGGTATTAAAGAAGATGGAGTTGTAAAGAGTAATGCAGTCAACTGAACTTGTAAGTAGTCGAGGAATGAAGAGGATTTCATAAATTTTTCTTCGTTCTTCTAGTTTAAGGCGGTCTTGATAGGGAGGTAAGAAGAAGACCAAAACAAAGGAATGTACGTTGAATACTCTCGATTCTGGCGATGTGAATTTGTTGGTAAGGGACCATACTTGACAGGCGTATTCGAGCAGACGACGAACAAAGGTTATATAGAGGGATCGGGTCACGTATGGGTTGGAGAATTCCTTGGACCATCGTTTAACGAAGCCAAGTGCTGAATTGGCCTTAAGAATTATATCGTCATAATGGGAGATGAAGTTAAGTTCCTGATCATATAATATTATTATTATTATAATTTATTAACATGATAATTAAAATTAAAATGCTAATATAAGGACGAGCACAAGCTGCTATGACTTTCGGCTCTGAGATGAAATGGTTTGTGTGTATCTAAATGAATAAATTGACATTTACATATGTATATGTGGTAAATAATAATTAGTTATAAATAATAATAATTAGTTATAAATAAAAAAATAATTAGTTATAAATTATAATTACATTTTCATGTGAGAAAGGAAAGTTAGATGTCTAGTTTATATTTTTGTATAAATGAATAAACACTAGTTATATTTTCATGACTAGGGCTTTTTAAGGCTTGAAAGATGGATGTTGATTGCTGTTGGTGAGTATATGGGGTTGCACAGTTTTGCATGGTTAAAATATGTTTAATGTCTATTTCAGCGTTGCAAGTTGGGCATATTGGTGGATTTTCTTTGCGGAGTAAATGTTGATGGGTAGTGACAGTGTGGCCAAGGCGCATTCTAATAAAGCATGTATGCATTGGTTTGGTCGTGGTCGTTGGAAATATAGGCTGTATTTTTTCCTTGTTGATGAGAGCATAGTGATGAGAGTAATTGTTCCAGTCCAATTGGGTTTTGGTTTTCAGCTTTTGGTTGATATCTCGGAGCAAATCAAGCCGAGTGTCAGCATCAAAGCTGAAGATTGGTTTGCGGTGTGCTTGGGTAGCAGCTTTATCAGCGAGCTCGTTACCCTTTATACCCATATGGCTGGGAACCCACATTAGTTTTATGTTTTTTTGATTTCTAATGAGGCAATCTCGGATTTTTAATACAATTAAAGTATTGTGATCCGGATTTTGGATTGCTTTAATAACTGATAGGCTGTCGGTGACTATAACAAATTTATCAGCACTTGTACTGTGGAGGTGAACTATGGTCTTAAGGATGGCGAAGGCTTCTGCAGTAAAGATGGATGCTTTGTTATCTAGTAGTCCTACACATATTACAGAGCCGTTTTCGAAGACAGATGCAAAAGATGTGTGTTGTGAAGTTTTGGATCCATCGGAGTAAACAAAGTTCCAGCTACCTTGTTTGAATTCAGATGTAGTACTGAGATAAGCTTGACAAATAATTTCGCTTGAGGTGTTGTTTTTGTTGAAATTTGACAAATTCATTATGAAAGATTTTGATAGCAGAGACCATGGTGGGAATACTGAGGTGTATTTGCCGATTTTTCTCACAGGGATTCCTAATTCACTTGCCGAAGGTCACGTATCGATTTGACGATAGATAAGGGCTGATCATATAGAAGATAATAAATGGGAGATTTGAAACGTTTTCGTGAAAAAGTGATTGAATGGGATTTGGCAATATCTAAAACTAAACTGTTTTTGAGACACCAAACTGAAAAATTATCGAGATCGAGTTGTATGAGAGTAGAGTTCTGTGTAGAAGAAATGATCTTGAAGAATTTCGTATCGTCGCACAGTGCGGCCGAAGGAATCTTTTTGCGGCCAAAAGTCCAAAATAAAAGTTTTGAGTTAGGGGTTTTTTGCCATCAGGTTGTCTAAAGGAGACCCCTAAGAGACGAAAAATGTTCGTAGTAGAGTCTCTTGCCTCAAATCCCCCCCATAATCTCAGTCTGAATGTGGCTGCTAAGTTAACTTAGTCACGCGTCGTTAAGATATGGTAATGGACACTTTCATCAAACACGTGTAAAAGTTTGTATTTCCAATCAAATCTATTGCAATAAAATGGATTCAACAGCTGCAGGTGCGTAAAATAAGTTAAAGAATTTCTGAATAAAAACTCCTAAATAGTACATTGTTAGACAGAGATATGTCAACACTATTTATTTACTTGAACAAAAAAAATATTTGTTTGAGTGAAAACTTTTTTTCTTGCTATTTCTTGTTCTCAAATCTATTTAAGATAGTTAATAAAAGTATTGTGTACCAAATAAAATAAAATTCAGCTGCCCGTTGAGTTTTTTGTGAATTAAGGTACTAGTACGGTCTAGAACGCCAAAAAATTAGATTTTTGGGAATTTTTTTCTCGGAAACTTTATAAGATAATAACATAATTTTTTTTTAAATAATTAATACATGCGTCAAGAATAAAATTTTTTTGAAATTTTTGAATTTTGGCCGAATTATAGAGGGCGCAAACGTCGACTCATCAAAAAATACATTGTCCCATTGCGGACAGTTAATCTCTGGATTGGCTGTACTGAAACAAAAAAAAAACAAAGTGGGTTATTTAAAGGAAGGTTTCTTACGAGACAATTTACCACAATTTGTTTTAAAAGTAAAAAAAAAAAACAAAAAATGTCAAACTTTGAAAAAATAATTTTTTTTTTGGAAATTTTGTTTGGCCATTTTTGGGTCGCCATTTTTTTGTTCATAACTTTTTGGTCAAATTGTGGTAAATTGTCTTAGAAAACATAAAAACAATCAAGTTGCAACAAGTTTTTTGAAAATCGGTTCAGTAGATCCGGAGATTAACTCTCCGCAATGGTACAATGTGCTTTTTGAAGAGTCAACGTTGGCGCCCTCTATAATTCGGCCAAAATTAGAAAATTAAGACAAAAAAAAAATGTTTTTGTACTCTTGACGCATGTATTCATTATTTAAAAAAAATTATGTTATTATCTACCTAATAAAGTTTCCGAGAAAAAAATTCCCAAAAATCGTGCGTTTTTTGGCGTTCTAGACCGTACTAGTATCTTAATTTACAACAATATAACTGGTATTGTATGCCCACGTTAGTTCACAAACTTTTAATTCATGGCCCTGAAATTATAAAATATTCAGTGTTACCTATCTGTCAAATGTCGGAAGATGCACAAAAAGCATGTAGTAATTTTTTTATTAAATCTATCAAGCTAATTTCGCAAGAAACCATTATCGTCAAAAGACAATGGAGGATGTTTTTAAGATTCCTAATCGCATCCGATCCATTAATATCTAGTTGTCGGGAATTACCTCTAAAACCACTTAAATCTTTGTCTAAAGACTGTATCAATTTGTTAGCACCTCAAACTGTAAATAATCAAACAGAAGATGAACAACAATCTTTTGACAGATCTTCCGCTTCTGAAACAAATACAGATGTAGATGATTGTGACTGTTACGAGATGGGCAATGAAAAATTTTTCATGTAAATATGGGATTAACTTATGTATACCTATTGTTTGCTCATATTGCATTTTGTATTTCTAAATTTATGATTTATAAATTACTGTGTTCGATTTCAATAAAAATAAATAAATATTTTTTTTTTTCATTTTCTTTGTTATATAATATTGCTATATAGCATTCCACCAATTTGAATTTGTTCATTTTTAATAAATTTTCAAGTACATGCCCTAATAATATAAAACAAAAATGTTTTTCGTATGACATGACGCCATATTAGGTCGGCCATTTTGAATTTGCTGATTCTGATAACTGATTCGTAATCAGCGACCCCAAAAACCCCTATATACATATGTACCAATTTGTGGATCATTCTCTACGTTTTCCGACTTTTGGCCGCACAAAGCGGCTTTCGGCCGCACTGTGCGTCGGCGCACAGTGGGCAGAAATCGTTGTTTAAGTGGTCAAAAATCCATAACTTTTGAACCAGCTGAGTTTATTTTATATTTTTTTTTATTAGTAACTTAATTTAAGTACCTTTCAATATATAGTGTTTAATTTATCAAATATTTGTTATTTTGATTTTAAAATCAATAATAAAAAGTTGTTTTTCTCCCTGTTAATGTGGGAAGACAAATTTTTCAAAATATTGACTTAAATTGGATACAAAACTTATTTTAAAAGAACTTTCTTGAAGATCCAACAAATAGTGACATGTTAACTACTTTTTTGAAATCCTTGGGCTTGCCCTTTGGGTCTTCACAAAAGCCCTCAAAAAGAAATTTGTAGTTCCAATTTTGTCCTTTTTAAGTCAACACTTTGTTTAAGAATAGTTACCAAAACCTTAAATAAATTTTGTCATTTCCATCATCCAATTATCAAATGTAACGGAACAATTAATAAGAACAACATAAATAGACCATACCATTTTTTTGGGCACAAAAAAAAAGTGCAAGCACATTTACTAACCGCACTAAATAAAAACAAGGTTAGGTTAAAGTGGCTGTGATTAAAGCATCTGACCCACTTTAGACCAGTAGAGGTCCATTGTGATACCACGATCTAATAGGGAACAAAAAGGTTCCCTACTAGTTAAAATCATTTTGAGCTTCTGATGCAGCGAAGGAGACTTTTAATGTCTGTATTTATGAGATCGCTTGGTTCGTTATAGAAATATTCTCCTAGATGAAGTTTGTGTTTGGGCATGTACAAAGAAGGTGTGGGATTGTTTCCTCTTCCTCTTCGTCCAAGCAACTCCTGCAAAAATCGTTTAATAGTACACCGAGTCTTGTCTGCCTATAAGACAGTGTAAAGTTATGACACCTATTACGGAGCTGATCTGAGATCTGCTGAGGGACAATAAATACTTTCACCGCTTCAAATCCAGTTTGGGCCAGATTTGTTTGGTCGCCAAACAAGTGGTAGTGTTAAGCCATCTTGTGGTTGATTATTCCAGAGCAATTCGCTTCATCATAAGTTTACTTGTAGCTACAGGCATACCTATGTTTACCCTATCGGGCAAGATAGGCATTTCCGTTCCAATATTGGTGAGTTCGTCGGCTTTACCATTCCCCGGAATATCCCAGTGTCCCGGCACCCATAATAGGTGAATATTAAACTGTTTGGCCACCTCCATTGGAGACGAACGACAGTCTTGGGCTGTAACCATATACAACATGCTATACTCAATGTAAAATTTTGCATACAGAAGAGTCGCTATGTAAAATGTTTTTTCGCTCTAACTCGAAAATGCGGATACATACGGATATGAATCTTTCGAGTCTCAATAGAGCACATATTCAATTTTCAATTCGTAAATAAATTAAAGTTGTGAATTTTTGTATCGCCTTTATAATTTGGAAAATTAAGTAAAATTAAGATGGGTGTTTCAAAATCAAACAGTACTAACTACTGAACGTTTCTTTATATTTTTTTTGCGTATTATAACATATAAATATGTGAAATAATTAGCTGTAATGAATTCGATTAATTTCCAAAAGGATTTTCAAGAAAATCGGGAAATAAAAATTGTGCCAAAAATACTTGATCCATTTATAAGTTTTTCTCACTTTGAATTTATTTTTCTCTCAACCTCAGCATATTTATTTTAAAAAAATGTCATATATTTTACGTATAAATATTTCTTTAATTAATTAAAATTAAACTTATGTGATTCGAAAACAAAAAATAAATAATTTTGACCACTTAAATCACGATTTCTGCCCACTGTGCGGTGTAGAGAAATATGAGATTATTTAATGAGCATTTCCATATCGTTAATAACAAGAATAAAAAGGAGAGGGGAGAGGAGAGGGATCTAAAACGAACAAAGTAGTGACGGTTTTTCAGATAAGAAGAAATCCTTACTAAAATCGTCGGATATCATCCGAGCAGCTTATTCTAGTTTAAGAACTTATTTATTAACTGTTCAAAATTTTATTAAACATATAATAATAATAATAATAATAATAATAATAATAATAATAATAATAATTATAATAATAATTATAATAATAATAATAATAGTAATAATAATAAAACAGCTTAGATCTATTTAAACGGACAAATTAGCAAAGAGAACGGCAGACATATTGCGGGAAACAAATTGTCTTCGATTTAAATTAATTACTTGATGATTTTGATCGATTTTTAAACTTGTCCAAAACGCGACAAGATCGAAACCCAATTGTTTAAGAAAATCACCAGCAAAGCAACGATATTTAAACTTACACTTGCACGTTCAATAAATAGGAAATGCCAATGTAAGATCGTTATATTATGTATTTTAATAAATTCAATTGCAAATAATATTTCAATTTATAAATATATAATACTCCGCCAAAAATTATACTTAGCCGGAATGGTCAAAGGTGTGGTCTCTGTAGCGATATCAATCCAAGTGACCGATAAAAGCACGATCAATAATATTTTAATATTTTACATTGTTGTTGTAGGTTGTGAATGCTATTGAAAAACGAGAGTGCAAGGCTATCCGTGTGCATCCACCGCACCTTTGACCACTACAGAGATAACAATTTTTTAAAGATTTTAGTGATTGATAACACTCATGGAGTACCAAAGTTCTTGGTAAGAATTTGAAAATTAAAGCATAAGGCAAAAAAGATATTTAACTTCATAATGAAGTTGGAACTGTAGATTAATGTATATCATAATTAATGAATGATAATTTTATAATTTGACAAACATTTGAAGTTATGTTATTAAAAGCAATTATTGTAAATATAATTTTTATAAGATAAAGTTTGTATGTTGAATCTTAAACACTAATGAAAAAAAATCAAAATGGAAGATATAGAACATAATTACAATGACATTTTGGGTAGTCAATTTCAAAAGAGAGGAGGCTACTCAATTTATTATAAAGGGGGAGTAATTAAAAATAAATAGGAAGATAAAGGCTTTAAATATTTAGGATCGTCATATTGAATAATAAAAAAAAGGTAGAAATCAGGAAGGTTAAAGATGTTGCAGGAGACCTAGAGAAATACGAAACGGGAGATACGAATTTTAAGATTAGTTGAAATATCATCTAATGATAAAAAATAAAATGATCTTAAAGGCGATATTTTTGTCTCCAGGAAAATATTAGATGAAGGTCTAGTTATCTCCGAATGCATAAAGAAAACCCGAAAATAACATTTTGAGTAGTTATATTGAATAATAAAGAACAGGTAGAATTCAGAAAGGTTAGAATTGTTACAGAGACCTAGAGAAATACGAAACGGGAGACACGAATTTTAAGATTAGTTGAAATATCATCTAATGATAGAAAAGAAACATATGAATCGGGAGAGAAAGAATAGTTTATTGAACTAAGTATAAGAATACAATGATGTATTGAATGCGAAAAACTTTTTTTTTTATATATTTAAGCGCACTAAAGGGATTTTGGCTACCCTTAAATTGTTTGAGCATAGTGCGAGCGGATTTAAAAGGAGATGCCGATGCACATTGGTTTTGAATGTCCGAATATCGTAGCAGGAGGGAAATATTGGGCCGGGTTGAGAGTTCCACATTCGTGTACAATCTCTGAATTTTTTAGTACGTCCGAAGTTGAGGATAAATTGATGGGCATTCCCTGAACGATTTTTACGGTTGAATTGTTTAAGAGGAGGAATGCAACTGGCTATTTCAGTAGAAGTTTTTTATATAAATAACGGTAATATTATGAAAGACAAGTAATATCCTGGCGGTGCTCGAAAAATTTGGATGTTTCTGTTATAGTTTTATCACCTATCATTTTTAAAGCTCTTTTTTGGATTTTATTCAAGAGACTCGTGTGGGTTATTGGATCATTCCAAACAAGGTGGTCTGCGATTCACATACCGAGAAGTGAAAGCTGTTTTCTTTTCTCAATGCAAATGCCGCTCATGGATAGCGGCAAGGAGATAGCATTGAGTTTTTGAAGTATTAAATTCTACGCAGTTTTTCGATCCCCGTTTGACAATGCTATTAAGATCAGAATTTAATTGGCTTAACATACGCTGCCGTTTTCCCCAGTACCTACGAAAAGGTATGATATCCAAAGGTTCATTAGGAGGAGTTCCTTGGAGCTCTGTTCTTTGGATAATAGTTAAGAAGGCAGAGGCTAGCGGAACCAAGAAATGGAGAATGGTAGATGACTATATGAAGCTTAACTTGATTACTATTCCCGACAATAATTCCCTCCCAAATATCTCCAAAGTATTGGACCACCTTGAAAAAGCATGATATTTTAACATTGGCATTCCATAAAATTCTAGCTGATGGCAGATATTGAAAAGACAGCTTCAAGTAATCCGTAATTCTGAAAAATGCTCCAGAATGCTTTCAGCGGTTAATACACCAAGTTTTAATGGGCTTACAAGGCATTAAGTGTTCCGTCTCTTTATACGATGTGGTGGTATATAGAAAGAACATTGAGGAACATAAGCAAAAGCTAACTGAAGTACTAGAAAGAATGAAAGATGCCCAATTGAAGCGGATAAATGCGAATTTCTTCGCAAAAAAGTTCACGGGGTGAAACCAGATGCAGAGAAAATTAAGAGCGCGATAAAGATAGAACCCCTGTAAATGAGAAAGATATTAAATCTTTTCTAGGAATGCTAATCTACAAGCAAAGTTAGCGGAACCAATCAATAGACTTTTTTAAAAGGACGAACATTTTATTCGGAGTACAGAGCAACAGACATCTTTCCCATTTTACAGTATGCAGATTATAACAAAACTTTTATTATTACAACAGAAGCTTCAAACAAATTCAAAGGGACAGTTCTAAGTGTTTGTATTTGTATTTATTGATATCAAATCATAGGCATATTAAGACATGGTGTCTTTTTTGTTATGCTTACTACATTTGGTTAAGAAATATTTAATTAAAAACATTTATAGTATTACAAAAAAAATATAAATAAAAAAGATTTTTTTTGGGGGTGGCCGTGGCGCGATGGATGTGTGCTCGCCTGTGAACCTCATGATCACAGGTTCGATCCCTGCCGTCGTCTATGTCGTTTTAATTCCATTAAAAACCTTCTAAAAAAAATTGGGTTGCTGGTTTACTCATTACATGTTGTTCAGGGATAACACTAACAACATGTAATTGAGTTAAACTAGTATGCCCATCAAGGATGAACACGTATAAAATAATGTGAATTATAAGCGACATAGAAATAAGACACGGCATTCTCCGCTTTAGTTCAGCCGCCATCCCTGGAGTTAAAATATCTGAGACAACAATCTTCAGTCTCAGAACATCGTGCCACACATCTTTCCTATCCTTCTTTCTCTTCCTGAACTTCACGTTCGCGCTGTGTTCAAACATTTAAAGGGTAATCATAATCCCTTGAGCGCGTGTAGATTATAAAAAAAAAAATATATAAGAGAAATACATACATAAATGAGAATTACTTATGTACGATAAGTTAAAGAATTAAAGAAAAGTTTAGAAAAATTTTAGCATCTGAAGTGATTTTTCAAGAGTCTCAAAAGTCTTATAGCTGTTTAGTCCTCTCAGGTCGGCTGGTAGGGAGTTCCAAAGGCCAGCCGCAAGCACAAAATATTGTTGCTTCGAGTTTCTGTATTTAAAAGTAGGTAAAATAAGAACTTTACTTTTTTGTGATACAGGAAAAATAAGTTTTTCAAACAGAATTATGGCCCTTAAAAAAGGAGTGTTTTACGATAATATGGGCGATAAAGCAGTTTCGGCCATTCATTTTAGGTAGACAATTCATATCTTTTTGTATTGTTGAAGAATCTGGTTCCTCTTCGGCTATTTGGGTCACTTGATGTGCAATGAAACTAGTTTGATTTCATTTACTTCTCCCGACGTTTCGATAGGGGATGCTCTCTTCTTCAGGGGATCCTTTATTGAAACAATAAATCACAAACACAGTTTAACAAATTTGTTTACATAGAAAAAAACAAAATGATTGAAATTTTAAAAAACTTACATAAAGAATAAAATGAAGTAAATTATTTGTCTAGTTTTACATTACTTTTGCTGAAAACTTTTTTAAAACAATAAAGTTGATTAATTTAAAATTGTAAATTTAAAAAAAAAGTTGCACTTCCAATGCGAAGATCAGTCTTGTTTTATTTTTAATCAAATTTTAAAATTTCTTGGCCGTTACAAGAGAGCAATAGACTGCGGAGATGTTTTGAGTATCTTGTTTTCTATTCATATTATTGTTGTTTTTGAGGATGTGTAGAGTTTCTAGAGTGTACCTTTTGGCAAAATGTATCTCCGTTTGCAGAATTTCTGCCTCCTCAAAATCTGGCTGATGGTCAGTTTGGACACAATGGTTCGCCAGTGCTGTCTTAGCGATGCTTTTACTATTTACGTCCGATTTACCGCCAGCTCTTCTGTCGCAGGAACTGCTTTGTTGTACCTACATAGCAAAGGTGGCGATTTTCATTGTCATTGCAGTTCATTTTGTACACAACGTCGGTTTTGTTTTCTTTTTTCGTTTTAGATTTTAGTTTTGTGTACAGTGAAGGCTAATTTCACATATTTGCAACGGTAGTCGACGACTTGTTTGAAATTTGTAGAAAGTGTTTGAATATGAACTATGCTTTTATAAACGCAATCTATTCTATATTCTACAGAGTATGCAAAAACACCTGTTAGAAACCAACATCTTAATGCAAACGAATTCGAAAAGTGGCGATTTGGATATCTTGACTAGAGTTGCATAGTGTTCTTAGAAAGAGAAGGGTAAGGAGTTTGTAGGAAATGCACATTCGGGTGGGTTTGATGCAAAATTGCGGAGAAACGGTTGTCCGCAGCAAAAAAAGGTTTTGAGACAAACTAAAACTGTAATAAATTCTTGATTGGTTATAACAAAAATCTCACGAATCGGAAGTAGTTTGGCAAAGATAGAGCCAGTTAAGGCAAAAATCATAAAACCGTTATAACTCGAAAACGGGATGAAAACGAGAAAATTACCTCTTAAGTTTTTCGACTTAAAATGACCTCAGGAATCCATGGTTTTCATTTGGGGCGGTGACTGTGGGACACCCTGTATATTAAGCTTAAATCCTTTGCAATAATCTGTCATATTAGAAGCAAGATAATAAAGGTAATTCTGAATATCTATGTTCTGCAGGTGGAATATTTTGATATCATTCATTAAACAACGTTTTAGCTTACAAAAAGCTTCGACCAGCCCTTTTTACTGAGAAGTGACCATGTTTGGACATTGAAGATCATAGAATTTTTTTGCTCTATGAATATCCACATCTCTTAAAAAGCGTGCGGAAATTTTGATGAAGCCCAAGACTTTAATAGGAAATGACATTGTGCATTGGTGCGTGATTAAACAAATTTTTGCACAAGAACAAAGGCCCATATTCGAAAAAATTGGCACGCAGGATTTTAGTACTAAAGCATATACACGGAATACAATATGCAGATGCCCTGACGCCAAACTTCTTCCAAATAGAGGAAGAAAGGAAAATTGCTGTTGTAACTGCAAGATTTGTCAAGCAAATTAATGATTTGTTTGCTAATCTCAGTTACGAGCAGACTAGATTACAGATATCCAAAGGGACAAGCCCTATCGGATACATATATCGGAGACTCTTCATTTTCTAAAATTGGCAAGAAAATGGATATCGAGATCTACCTATTGTTTTTTTTTTCTTTAAACGAACAAGAAAATTCCAAAATCTGTAATATACATATTATTATAACTTATAAGAATGATAATTATAAGGTTTTAGATAAATCGGGCATATGTATATGTAAAAGTAGGTACACCCCTACATATACATATGTAGGTACAACTTTGTATTTTACAATAAAGCGCCTGTTTTGTGGTCGTAATGTCAAGATTGTTCACAATCTGGACTTAATTTTTTTAGGAATTCATAACTACACATATTTTTTATACTCCTGTTTATGTATGTAGATATCGAGATACCTTTCTATAGGTTTATAGGTATATCGTAAGTTCGATAATTTTAACTCTTAATAAATTCATTTTGAATTCATGCAGGATAACGACTCCAAGCACTCCTCAAAATT
Source organism: Philhelius festivus (assembly GCA_963931855.1). NCBI lineage: Eukaryota > Metazoa > Arthropoda > Insecta > Diptera > Syrphidae > Philhelius > Philhelius festivus. Next base: position 100,522,461 of record OZ007555.1, read on the forward strand.
GGCTAATGAATACTTTAACAAAAATAAAATAAATGTTATGGAGTGGCCATCGCAGTTCCCGGATCTTAATCCCATAGAACACCTGTGGGCATACTTAAGAGGAAAATTGGAGACTTCAGAGCCAAGAAATACAAAATGTATGGTATTCCATACCTTCCGAGACATGCGCCAAGTTGGTTCACTCCATGGGGCGGAGATGTGAAGCCGTCATTAAAAATAAAGGTGCAACGACCAAGTAATAAACGAATATGGACCAATTTAACTGTTAAGTTTTTCTTTACCAAAAAGAAAAACACAATTATAATATTGTTTCTATTATTTTTTCCAGGGTAAAATGACTGTTAATATTAATTTTAATTTTTCTCATTACTAATTTTTCTTTTTATTAATAAATTTAATATTGTGTATATTTTAAACTTTATAGAGACTTATTGTATGTATTTTTAATTTTCAATTTCCTTCCAACAAACTTTTTGTTTTTAAAAAACGGCACAGAAGAAGCTTGTTTCTATTATTTTTTCCATGACTGTATACCCTACCTCAACGGCCCGCGATAAAATCGATGCACGACTATTTATTCAACATACTGATAGGTTCAATAAAAAGTGCGCAAAGTCTCAGTGGTGTGCGAAGTATTTGAAAAAATAAAGTTTCAAAATCACAAGTTTAAAAGTTCTGTAGATATGCCCATATGCATTTAGGTACCAACTCATACAAAAATTGGCAATCGTTGAGTCATATAAAAATCCAAACAAAATACTACAAAACCCATACTGATAAATAATAATCTACCTGCATACGTACATATACAAACAAACAAAAGTCGTAGGTGCACAAAAAAAAAAAAACAACCTAACAAACTAAAGCGCAAATATGTAAATAGAAGTTTCCCCATTTTCTTTTAATATTATATCGTTATGACAACGAAAGCAGCTATTTTTTATACTCCTTTGTCTCTTTATTGATATAGAAGTGAATAATTGAACCTTTCATTTTAATTAGTTCTCATAAATTATTTCATTCTCACTCCAATGTCAAATCACTCAAATTTCTTTGCAACATTTTGGCGCTTTGACAGCGCTCCTAATGAGCGGACAAGTAAATACAAAAAATGCCTCATGAGAATACTATTAATGTTATATACAATGATGCCAATCAGCTGTATAATGTTTTTTGTTGCGAACACCAGACCATGGAAGTTCATCAGCAACATTAGTTGTGCAGCCAACGACAACATTTTGACCAGCAACACAAGTCTTATCAACATCAGCACCAGTCGCATCGGCATCGTCAACATCACCAGCTACAGCAACATCAGCATCAGCAACAGCAACAGCAACAGCGTCAACATTCAAAATTACAGCCGCAGCAACATCATACCATTGTATATAAACTTAATAGTATTCTTATGAAGCAATTCGATCGAAGAGCCACCTGGCACCCTGACAAGTAATGGAATGTCATGTTATAAGTTTATATACAATGTTTCTATCGTTTAATGAAAATGTAGAACAGATACAAAACATATTATGACAGAGTAGAATAAGTTTTTTGTAAACAATATAACAGAATTGTGCAGACAGAAGATTTTTGTATGGACTATAAAAGACAACAACAAAATTGTGCAGGTAGACAAGAACAAAAAAAAAGACTTGTTTTGATTTTTTTTATATTGAGGATGAGTGTGAATACTTATAGCAGGTATAAGAAGTTTTGCAGGTACGATTTTTTTAATTTGGCTTTGGGCCGTACCAACAATCAAATTAAGAAACGAATTTAATATTTGAGCGAAATGGACCATTATTTAAAGAGCTCTATGAAGTTAACCATCCATGTTATGAACTTTATATTAATGTGAACTCTAAATTATGAACCATTTATTGTACGGAACCTAAAAAATAAAATGCAGCATATGTATATGGTCAGTTATATAGAGTCCATTAAAGTGCTTTACACATGAGCTGCGAACTGCGAATGCGAATAAATCTTTTTAAGCAATTTTCACAGCTAATATCAATTTTTGTTTTGTTCTAACTTTACGACGAAGTGAATTAATGATCGAATCAACGATTTAAAAGGAAAACACTGCATAAAATAACTATAAATTGAAATATTTTGTATTTTAATATTTTTTACGCGACCAACAACGTATCTTCTGCGAACTGTCAAATGTAAATTCGCAATCCACAACTAGTGAACGCATTCCACAAACCGGCGACTAAAAAATTCGTTCGAACCTAACCTCAAATGTATAACATCTCTACTGTGTTGTGTGTTGCTCGTTGCTCGTTGTTTTAAAAAAAAAAATGAGTGAATCTATGGAAAAAAGGGTAAAATAATTTAAAAAAAATATAATTGGTAACAAATAAAACTGCATAAAAGCCACCTTTTCTTTAAATATTTTTTCTTAGCACTCATTTTACTTTAATTTATTTACTTTTGGTTTTGTTTTGTTGACTATTCGCACTGTTCGGCGACCAAAAAAATTACTCATGTGAAAGAAATTTCAAAATTCGCGACCATTCGCAATTCGCAGTTCGCAGTTCGTGTCTCATGTGTAAAGCACTTAAATAATGCTTCAATGGTGTTTGAGGTAGGTATACCATATAGGTACATATAATATAGCATCTAATTTCTTCAGCCAAATATTTACTTGGGACTTAAAAGTACATATTATAAGCCAAGTTATGCATTCGTAACTTCAGATTTTGATCAAAGTTAACATTACGATGATAGTAACAGCCTAAACTTGATTTTGATTTTTGGATTTTCTTTAAACTTGGCAATATCATTTTAAAATTTTTCTCTTTACAAAAAATCTTAATGACTTTAAATAATCTAAATGATCTTAATAATGTAATCTAAATGGATTATAATTTAATAATAGTAAGTGTAGAAGTGTTGTGGATTAAGAATACTCAATCCTAATTGTTTTGATTACGAAATTGATGGTTAATACCTACAAAGAATAATAAGTCAAAAGGACCTTAAAGTTATCTTTGATTCTAATATGAATTTTTCACTTGAAATTGACCAAGACTTCCACAGAAAATCGATGTTGGGTTTCACAATTAGAATTTCAAAGGCGCAAAATTTTAAACAGCCTATTATTAAGGTATTAGTATGATACTACTTAGTAAGTTGCTAACTTTAAAGTAGTTTACTAACACATTCTAAATTTTAACCATTTTCTAACTAGTTTCGTACCAAGCCAATTTTTTTAATAAATTGCTTCTAAACAATTCAATTCAATTTGAACACCTAAATCAATGACAGTTCGTGCAAAAAAACTAAGTAAATAGACCTTTTGTGGCATTTGTAAATAGCACGATACTAAACAAATAAAATAGGTATTCGATGATTTTAACTTAAATAAACGGGTTGAGAAAGTATGAGCTATATTCGATTAAAATTTGCAAAATCATACTAAAACAGCTTTAACACCGTACTAATTGAACTAAGATCTTACGCCAAAGTCTTTTGAAGATCCTTACACTCTTAAGACTCTGTATTTATACATTGTTAGATCTCCTCTCTCCTAGAGAATTGTTGTGTTATTTGGAATCCTTCGTATTGATTTAAAACCCCTAGTACCTACTCAGAAGGAAACTATATTCTGCTTTTTTCGCTTTTGATATCAATTCAAATATTTGATGCTACTTTTAATCAGGGTTGCAAAAGTTTAAGTCACTTATTAGCTTAAGCTTGGCTTTAATTCACAAGCTAGTGGTGACTTATTTATTTAAAAAAAAATGTAATTCAGAAGCTAGTTACTGACTTATGAATTAAAAAATTTAATTCATAAGTCAGTTGGTGACTTGTGAATTAAAAAAATTTAAATCATAAGCTTCTTAGTGAGTGCTGAATTAAAAAAAAATTAATTCAGAACCTACTAAGTGACTTATGAATTAAAAAAAATTAAAATTTAAGTCATGAGCAAGTAAGTGACTTATGAATTAAGAAAAAAATAATTCACAACCTACTAAGTGACTTATAAATTAAAAAAAATTAAGTCATGAGCAAGTAAGTGACTTAAGAATTTAAAAAAAATTAATTCGAAAGTTACCTAGTTTAGTTAATTCATAAGCTTATGGATGAAATCTGATTAAAAAATTATTAATTGGAAAATTTATAATGTAGCATTATTTATAGAGGCTACGGTCGATGCGTAATAAGAAAAATAAGCTTTGGTCAATTTTCCTTCATTCGCGATCTCCAACAGACTACTCTAATTATCTTGGTGTTTATCTTCAATTTACCAAACTTTACAACTCCCTCTATTAAAGCTATTTAATCCAAACCCAAAGCAATTTTATAAATAAAATTAAATAAATTTGTTGGTGCAACAGCTCGGAGTGAACCAGGACCTAGTGACTTACATTCCTGTGTGCGTGTTACCAGGAACGGAGGGTATCTACAATTTTCTGCCGATTCCGAACGGCTAACAAGCAGCACTTTCCATGACAAGAGATACTCTTCGAGGATTTGTCAATTCCTCGCAAGAGTCAATTTGTCAATTATATCTTACCCTAACATGACTATTGTAGGTGATTTCAATATTGATTTGTTAAAAAAATTCACTTGTGAAAAGAAAATAAAGGAAATTCTAAGAGACAATAACTGTAAACAAATTATCAACAAACCAACAAGAATTACATCAACATCAAGAACCCTTGTGGACTATGTTATAACACCAATTGAAAGACATATCTGGGCGGATACTGTTAGTAATTTAAAAATAAGTGATCATGAATCGATTTTAGTGAAAATTCCTGTCAATATAACGAAAAATGTTAGTAAAACAATAAAGAACATTCAAGTGTTTAAATATGAAAAAATGAAATTTAAATCAATTTTACAAAACCAACTTCGATGCTTAATGAATAATTCGAATTCAAGTGATTTGGCTAGATGCTTAAAAGAAAGCCTAGATAACAGTGTTCAAGAGTTGACTTCAACTAAGCGTTTATATCTTCGCAAAAATGAATGGTTTACAGAAGAATTAAATAATATAAAAAATGATAAAATCCGCTGCTACCAAAGAGCATCTATTTTCAATCAATCTGATTACTGGGTTGAATACCGAAGGGTAAGAAATTTATATAAATATAAGCATCAGTTAAAATTCTTCTACCTGAGCGTCGAACTTGTCGAGTTGTAGAAGCTGAGTAGGGTCAATGATTCTCGAGATGTTATCTCCAGATGAGTCCTGAAACCAAAGGACGCTCATCATCCTCTTACACATCCTTATATCCCTCCCTCTCCCACATTGGAAATGCGAAAAAGCTATCCAAAGTTACCAGCTCCTCTATCACCCTTAACGTCCTTCTTTTCAGAACGGTACTTACTGTCTGATTCCCCGCCCACTCTCTCCTTTTCCTATTTTTGCAACTTCCCAATTGGGCTGGATTCAAGGTGTTATACGACCCGTGCCGATGATCAGCCTGGCTGAGGGCCCAATCAAAAAACTAGCTCAGTCGCTAACGGAGTATCCGGATACCAGGCGACCTCCGGATTAACTAGCCTTATCTGCATATACGGATCTCTGTGCAGATGGACCACCCTTTCTCCGTTACTCGTGGGATCTTATGGAAAATTTAAATTCAAAAGATGGTGGAAAGTCCTGGTCTTTGAGACAGGCCAGCAGTGCGACTGAAAAGCCGTCTGCTGTTTCTCCGGCTTGCGCTGGAAGTAGTAGTACTGTGGATTCTCACAGTCCTATTGCCGAAAGCAAAAGCAGGAGTAAAATGGTAGAAATACCTTCTTCCAGTAACAGGGGGGCTGTGAAGCATGGCCCTTCTATTACTACTTCAGAGAGTAAACCTCTCCAAACTTCGACACCGCGGTTCAGTGGTAGTAAGATTGTGAAGCATGGTCCTGCTACCACTAAGGAGAGTAAACCTCCCCGAACTTCTTTGCCTCATTCCAGCGGTGCACAGTGGTCGGATTCACCAATCTAGCGGAACAAAATTATTTTGAATAGGAAAATCATATTTTAAATTAATGATTTGATGTTTTATAGGTAATAATAGATAAACTATACCATCCTTGCTTGAAATAATATTGTTTTAACGAAAAATAACCAAACTATTAACGATTTTATGATATGAAAAAAAATATGATTTTTTTTTTTTATAAAATACGTTTTTTGATTTAAAATTCAATTCATTTCAATTCCATTCAAGTTTATTGGAATAATACTTAAAGTCATTATTTTTATATCATTATTCAGGTGTATGATATATAAGAAACTTGATGCAAAAAAAAAGTATATTAGATTAGATTCATCTGAATAGGAACCATGCTTATACTAAACAAATTATCATCTATCTGACCTTCTGATCAAAATTTCAAGATGTTTTTCACCACCTTGAAGTTCAGTTACTTCCAATTTCCGACCAAAGTAAAGCCGTTCTATGGTATGATCAACCAAGGATTGAAAATGACTCTTAGCATATGCTTCAGTGACCTCAATTTCTGTGGGATAAAAGTTCTTTTTTGAGTTTAGCACTTTTTCATAAGAAGGCAAAATATCTTTGCATTTAGAGTTGATTTTTTGGCGTATGACTTGATATTAATGCTTGGAAAGATTAATGTCAATCATTAAAGCCAATGCTTCATCGGGATACAGAGATATATGAGACCCGTGATCAGAGCTGCGATTTTTAAATAATGTTTTTACCTCAGTACCTTTAATGGATAAAGCCAAAAGACCCTTTATGAAATTTACTGAATCCCGTTTACCAATTTTGCGAAGCATTATTTCACTAGCTTTTATTATTTCCCTAGGGCTAGGTGATCTAATTAAATTTTGAACTTTGCGTTTCTTGGATTTTTCACAGCATTTATCAAAAGAGTTTCTAGTTCTTCGGGCCTTTTTTTGAGATTTCTTTGTCCATTATGTCGGCCAACGTATAAGTTTCCTCTAACCGGCTGAGTTTGCAGCTAAAAATCGGTTAACATGTCTACCGTTTTTCACCCACTTTTCACCAATTTTGGACAGCAAATTTTTTATTGAAGTATTAAGTTTTTCATTAGAATCTTCAGACAGATCAGGAAGCTCAAACTTATCTATAATAATTCCTCTAACCACATCAACCCTTTTTGTTTTACCCGTTTGCCGCCAAATTTCAAAAATTTGCTTTCGCGATATTAAGGAGGCCATTCTGAAAATTGAAAATAATTGTATGGGTGTCGCAAAAACGCGCAAAAAGTGTTTGTTTTACCTCAAAGCCAACACTCCACAGAATTACTTTTTATAATTTTCGAGTCGGAACTCGGCGGAACTATCTAGTTTTAATCCAGTTGAAAATTCTATAAAAAAAAAATCCAGTCCAATTTTTCACGTTGAACTTAAGAAACTATAAAAAAATTATTTAATGAACCAATTAATTTCTGGAATCGTTTTTGTATTACCCACAAATAATTCTATTTAAGAAAAAAAAATTATTCCAAAAGACACACCGTTACACTTTTTATAGCTAAACGAAATTGCACAAAAAACACCTTTTATCTGCTGTGTCTAAGTGGCTTTCATAAACTACTAACTTCAAAGCTTAATATTTTCTAACCAATGAAAGAGATCAAAAAACAAAACATGAATTACAGTTACCTATTGTATTGACAAGTAAGCCACATCATTTTAAAACGGTTCGCTTGACTTTGATTTTTGTATTTTGTCCCGCTAGATTGCTGAATCCGACCACTGTGCGGTGGTAGGACTGTGAAGCATGGTCCCTCCACCTCTAACAACTCCACAAATCCTAAAGAAGGCCCTAGGGGGAGCGGGCGTAAGCCCAACCCTTCTAGGACACTCTACAGGGACATTCGCAATGCTAAGAGAATACTCAGGGTGTTTGGTGAACAACCTGGCGCCGGGGGGAACTCTCAGCATGATGCAAAAATCAAGTGGGCTAAAAGCTTTTTAGCTAATAATAGCGTCCAGGCCAGCGGAGACTCCACGTCGAAGCGTCAAAGGTCTATGGAGGGCACAATTTCAGTACCCAAACGCCCCAAAGTGCAAAACATCAGCGCTCCATCACATCCCTGTGGAGGGAATAAGACCTTCAGTGATGTGGTTAAAAACAAAATCGTGGTCGCGATCATTGACGGGAACGACGTCGATGGCACGATCTCTGCGGAAAATTGGCAGGTGGTCAAGGGGAAGCTCCAGTTGAGCTTCATGAGTATCATGATGGAGAACCCAGGACCACCTCCAATCACAAACGATGGAGGCTGGCATCAAGGACATGTTAAGCTCATGGTTTGTGACGATCAGAGATCGTGTGATCTTCTATCGTTGGCCGTTAGCCGGTTAGGGGAAGTCTGGCCTGGTGCTAAGCTCGGGGTTGTTGCTAAGGAGAAAATCCCGTGCAGACCAAGAGCTCGCGCCATGGTTACAGCCGAACTCTCCAGCATGGATGTAATACTCCAGATGATCCGGCTATCGAACCCATCCCTTCCTACTCACAACTGGAAAGTTGCGAAACTGGAGGAGAAAAAGGGACCCTACAGAGGTGCAATTATTGTACTAAATAAGGAGTCCCTTGCTCCTCTGGCGCAGACCAAAGGTGTGATTAGGTTTGGGTTTGAGACTATCACACTGAAGGTGTACAAAAAGGACGCGGATGTTACTGGTGCATCCACTTCCTCCATAGCAGTCGAAACTGCAGCTGCAGACCCTGGTGCATCTATTCTTCCCATCACTGGAAGAGGAAGAGGCATCCAGGTCATCTTCGGCAACAGTGGAGACAATAAAAACAGTCAGCGACATGGAGATCGATGACCACAACAATGAAGATCTTCTGAGTGAGGACGCTCTTCTGGGCTCAACCTCGGAATCGGAAGACTCCAACGTCACCGTGTTGGAGGTTGATCGGGAGGGTTGTAGCAAAGATGCTGCGATTTCTTCAGATTAATCTCCAACACTCTATCAAGGCCTCGGCCTCCCTGCTTCTTCGTCTATCCAGCAGCGGAGAAGACATCGTCCTCATCCAAGAACCCTGGATTGTGAAATCCATCGTTCGGGGACTAAGGACTCCAAACTACTACTTGCTGTATGCATTAGATAAAGGTGAACCCAGATCTTGCATACTAGTTAAAAGTAGCCTAAATGTATTTTTACTACCTAATTTCAGTGATCAAGATGTAACCGTCGCAAGACTGGAAACAGTCAAAGGAACTCTCCGGCTGGCGTCGGCATATCTTGGCCATGACCACCTTGGCCCTCTCCCAGGAGACACTCTGAGGAGGCTTATCACTGATGCAGATAGGCAGAAGACTGACCTCATTATTGGAAGTGATGCTAACGCCCATCATACAGTGTGGGGTAGCACGAATATAAACGACAGAGATGAGTCTCTTTTCGATTATATTTTGAACACTTACCTAACAATATGTAACGTTGGAAATGAACCCACATTTGTTACTAAAAACAGACAGGAAGTACTTGACATAACTCTTGTCTCAGATAAAATTTATCATACTATCTCGAATTGGAAAGTATCAAATGATCATTCTTTCTCTGATCATAGATACATACAATTCGAAGTAATGGACGAACCTCCTAGCCAACCTTCCTTCCGTAACCATCGGAAAACAGATTGGCTTCTATATAGGGCAACTCTATTAAGGTCAATCAGACCTGAGTTATACAGCATACCCTACAACACTGAGGATCTTGACATTAAAGTCAATGACCTCACAACAGCCCTCAACAAATCTCTGGAAACTGCCTGCCCTCTTATACAAATAAGAGGTAAAAAGAAACCACACTGGTGGTACTCGGGGCTGGATCCACTAAGAAAAGAATGCAGGAAACTCTTTAATAGAGCGAAAACCTCCAGAGAAACTTCTGATTGGGATTCATATAAAGACTCCCTCAAAAAAGAACTGAGGAAAACCAAGCGTATGTCCTGGAGAGCTTTCTGTAACAATATAGAAGGCAACTCAGAGGCATCAAGGTTAAGAAAAATCCTCTCCAAAAATCCAGTAATGCCAAGTTGTCTAAAAAACAATGACGGTTCCTGGACAAACTCAAGCGAAGAATCGCTCAATCTGCTCCTGGATGTACATTTTCCAGACAGCTCTCCTTACGTTAATAGCACTGATCCTAGCAACACATTCAGTAGCATAACTCCTCCACAAGGTCTGATTACAGAGGAAAAATTAAAATGGGCAATAAACAGCTTCAATCCATACAAATCTCCTGGGCCAGATGGAATAATTCCAGCGGAATTACAGGAAAATTCCGATATTCTAATACCCATTCTGGTAAACATCTTAAATGGTTGTATCGCTCTGGCTCACATTCCTTTGTCATGGAGAGAAGTAAATGTTATTTTCATCCCCAAAGCTGGCAAACCTAGCCATGTTAATCCTAAAGATCTAGGACCTATTAGCCTTTCATCATTCCTTCTTAAAACATTTGAACGTCTGATTGAAACCCATTTGAGGGCAAACATTGATAAGTCCTTACTATCCAATGCTCAACATGCTTATAACAAAGGGAAATCTGTAGAAACCGCTCTACATACGCTGGTTCGTACTATCGAACACTCCCTTCATCATAAGGAGTTCACCTTAGTTGCTTTCCTGAATATAGAAGGAGCTTTTAACAATGTCGACGCATCCGCAATCACATCTGCGCTGTCATCTCTGAAGGTGGATAAGTCAATCAGTAATTTGATAAATCATATGCTGATAAGCAGGATTATAAATTCAAAACTGGGCGATTTTACTACTCGAAGGACTGTCAGTAGGGGTACGCCGCAAGGCGGCGTCCTCTCTCCTCTCCTTTGGAACCTAGTCGTAAATAAACTACTAGTGATTCTTGAAGGGGAGGGGCACAGGGTGATTGCCTATGCGGACGATGTTGCGATAGCGATATCTGGTAAGCATCCTAATACTCTGAAGGAACTCCTACAAAATGCTCTAAACAAGCTTACTAACTGAGCAGATCAATGTGGACTCGGTGTCAACCCCCACAAAACTGAACTTGTCCTATTCACCAGGAAATATAAAATCCCACACATAGACCCTCCCCTCATCAAAGGTATACCGCTTAAATTCTCAGACAAAGCAAAATATCTGGGTCTTATTTTGGACAAGAAATTAAGCTGGAAGCCCAATATCCAAGAGAGAGTCAACAAAGCCAACATAGCTCTTTTCTCTTGCAAAAAAGCCGTAGGTAACAAATGGGGTCTACAAACTCATATAACACACTGGCTATACATCTCAGTCATTAGACCGATACTTACATATGGAGTGACAGTATGGTGGACTGCGCTGGAAAGAGCAACAAACCGCGATATGCTCAGCAAAGTCCAACGAACAGCCTGTTTAATCATGGGTGGAGCTCTCCGCTCAACTCCTTCTGCTGCACTTGATGTTCTTTTTCATCTCATACCGCTAGATATTTTTAGCAAACAATCGGCCGCTAACACAGCCATTCGACTTAAAGCATCCTCGCAGTGGATCAATAATGATATTGGTCACTCTACTATACTGAACTCGTTCAGCAGTCTACCTAGTAACGTCGATTACACCACCCCTCATCCAAAATTTGATAAAAATTTTCAAGTATCCATCCCTTCCAGGTCTTCTTGGGAAAATGAGTCGTTGTTGATAGACGAAGCAATTCATTTCTATACAGATGGATCTAAAACCGATGACGGGGTCGGTGGAGGCGTATACTCCGAAAAATTAAATCTTTGTCTATCTTTTCGTCTTCCCAATCACTGTAGCGTGTTCCAGGCAGAGCTTTTAGCAATAAAAGAAGTCCTCTCTTGGCTAAAAGAAAACGTTATATCGACAACCGATATACGTATCTTCTCAGACAGTCAAGCTGCCTTAAAGTCACTGGACTCTGTCTCCATTAACTCACAAACAGCCCAAAATTGTCGATCATCTCTGGTGGAGATGTCAAAACAGTTTAACATTCACCTTACATGGGTGCCAGGGCATAGAGACATTCCAGGAAATTGTAAAGCTGACGAACTTGCAAAAAACGGAACAATATTACCTTTGTTGGATAGCAAATCTAACATCGGTATACCCCTAGCTACTTGTAAACTTATGCTAAAGCAAGATACCATAAAGAAAGCTAACCACAGGTGGACCAGCACCCCAACTTGCCGGTCTACTAAACTGATTTGGCCATTGTTTGATGCTAAACGCTCAAAACAACTAATTTCTATTGGTAGATTGCATATTAGCTCCATTATAGGTGTCCTTACTGGGCACTGCCTAATAGGAAGACATGCTTTTCGTCTTGGAGTTCCTGCAAATGATTTTTGCAGAAGCTGCATGGATGAAGAAGAAGAGGAGTCAATTCCCCACCTTCTATGCTCTTGTCCTGCCCTAGCGCAAAGACGTAGACTCCACTTGGGAGACTACTACTATAACGATCCTAGTGATCTAAATAATTCCGACATTCACTGTCTCAAACGCTTCATTATTAGCTCAAAATGGTTTAACGAGTAAGGGGGATTTTTGAAATCCTTGTGGTATCACAACGGACCAAATATTGGTCTAAGTGTGCTGACCTTTTCCGGTCAGCAGCCACTTTAACCTAACCTAACCTAAGCATCAGTTAGCAAAAGACTTACACGTGCAATAAAATTGAAAGTTGTTCAAACCAAAAAGATATGTGGAAAATTATAAAAACTTTAGTTTTAAAAGAAGAAAAAAGTGATATCAGTGAAGTGCAATTCGTAGATGGTAAAGAGACTGAAAGTTGCGTGATAGCAAATAAACTAAACAACTATTTTGTTAACAGTATTAATGATATAAGTAACTCTATACATTCACAGAATTTGGATTTTAGTTATTTACCAGAGTTGAGTACTACTTTCCTTTTTAAACCAATCACCTTATCTGAACTGATTGTTATACGAAAAAAAATCAACAAGAAAAAGGATTCTTCGAAATTACATATTGAGATAATATTAGATTGTTTTGATATCATTGGATCCTATTTATTAAAAGTAATAAATGATTCGTTCCAAAATGGCATTTTTCCAAATAATTTAAAAGAATCAATAATAATTCCTATACCCAAAGAACAAAATAACATTAACTGTGATAAATATAGATAAATATAAATATAATATGCTACAGGTTTTAGAAAAAATGAGTACTTGTCTAACAGTGAAAATACTTCGTTCGGTGTATCACAGGGAACAATACTAGGCACACTTTTATTTCTAATTTACATAAATGATGTAAGCAAAATTATCAAATACTCTACAATTTCGTTGTTTGCTGATGATTCGCTCTTATTTGTTTCCGGCAAAGACTTAGATGAAATTATTGAAAATCTAAACTTTGATCTAATTAAACTTTGTGAATGGTTAAATATGAATAAACTTAAAATTAATACAAATAAAACAAAATGCATGGTTATAAACAGTATAATACAAACATACAAATAAATAACAATCAAATTGAACAAGTGGAATACATCAAGTATTTGGGTGTTATTATAGATAATGATCTTAACTTCAATAACCACTTTGAGTACATTGTTAAAAAAATATCAAAAAAAAAGTCGGATTTTTGAAAAGAATACGAAAACAAATATCAACAATATGTGCAATTATATACAACACGATTATAAAACCACATTTCGAATTTTGTTCAACAATTTTATACATGGGCAACTCAACAGAAATCAACAGACTTCAAAAGCTCCAAAACAAAGCGATGAGGATTATACTGAAATGCAGTTTTTACACGCCGATTAGTATTATGATATCGTGCTTACAAAGGCTTAACATAAAACAAAGAATAACTTACAATGCGGCTATTTTTGTGTTTAAAATTAAAAATAAAATGGTACCTGGGTATCTCTCTATAAATTTAAATTTAATCCATGATGTTCAACCTCATAACTTGAGAACAAATAACAATTTTAGATTACCTTTTTACAGAGATACAAGAACACAAAATATGATTATGTATAAAGGAGTTAAACTTTTTAATGAATTACCAAATCAAATTAAAAATTAATCAAATTTTTATGTTTTCAAAAAACTATTGATAGATTTTATTAAATCAAAAATTTAAATTTATTGAACTATATATATATATGGGTGGTTTTAAAAAAATTACATTTTTAGCGTTATAGCTTCTATTTTTTTTGCATTTCAATTTAAAGACTTGAAATTCGGCATAGAACTGTGTTTATATGTCAGCATTATAAGAACAAATTTGCAGATCGATTGATGGTAACGAAAAGCCATGGTAATTAATAATGTGTAATCTCCGTGGCCTTTTTGGGATGTGATTTTCATGCTTAATCATTTTTATTAATATTTTGAATGATGAAAATGATTTTTTATTTAATTTTGGGCCTTGTCGTTTGAAAGGCCTTCTCTCAAACTTCAATTTTATGATATGTCAAAAAAAAAAATTGTTTTGTTGTCCGAATACTTAGTTGAACGAGTGTGACAAGATTTGGAAAAAAAAACCTAATTAAACATTTTCGCTTTTTCACACAACTAGACAATTTTTAATAATTTTTTACGATGCATTATCTTATAGTACGTCAAAAAACCTTTAATTTCATGTTCTATTATAATTTAATTATTGCAGTTAATTCCTTTAAAATTTGCATACAAAATAATTTTTTCATCCGAGTAAAAATTCAGTGTAATCTCCGTGGCCTTGTTATCTTTGTACCGTATAAATATTTTTTAGTCTAACCACCGCCAAAAGAAAGGTATTTACTCATACTTGAACCTAATATAATTTGGATGACATTGAATTACATTTACTATATTAAAATAAAAAAATAGGCGATTTTGTAATCTCCGTGGCCTGTAATCTCCGTGGCCATTTTCGTATTTGTTTTTTAATAAATGTTTTTTTAGTTTATAATGGCTCATATTATTATTAATTTTTTTATATTCTAGATAAATATACTGAATTTCATCATTCCTTACAGTATTGGTACCATAAAAGTTCCAAGAAAGTTATGTGCCGTTATTTAAAAATATTTTTTTGACTCTTTCATGCTTTTAAACAAAATCATTTCGTAAACAAACAACTTTTTTTTATAGTTCACATTGGATTTTTGTCAAAAAATTCATGTAAGATGAACTGAACTTAACAAAAATTGCGTATTGACAAGGTCCTCACAAGTCAACTGATGAGTCCATGTGAGATTACCCGGACGAAACGCCAATTTTTGTGGACTAAAGGCCAAAAAAGCTAATTTGAATCAATAATTCAACAAGTCCAATAATAGTGCTAAGTCTTCTACTTGGCTGATTTATTTCAGTAGTATATAGAGTTTGTATTATAAAAAAACCTTCATATAAATATTCAATGCCAGGCCACGGGCAAACAAAATTCCAACATTAATGATTACAATTCTAATCTTTGTTGGATATAGTTCACATTGGATTTTTGTCAAAAAATTCATGTAAGATGAACTGAACTTAACAAAAATTGCGTATTGACAAGGTCCTCACAAGTCAACTGATGAGTCCATGTGAGATTACCCGGACGAAACGCCAATTTTTGTGGACTAAAGGCCAAAAAAGCTAATTTGAATCAACTTTTTTTATTAATTATCCTATTAAATTTATTTGCCTTCAACAAAATTTCAACTATTTATTGTTACTATTTATTTTGCGGATTATTGTTATTTTATGCAAGAAAAGAACATTTTTAGTACATTCGAAATTTAAAATTTAAATTTTTATCAAAAAATACTCGCAAAATGGAAAATATTTGAAATTATTTTTGCGCAACTCGGAGAACTCCTTTTCTACTTGTTTACTATAGATTTAGAAACTAAAACCCAAGAAAAACTGAAAAAAAAATGTTTTCAAACGATCAAAAACATACATGTACATGTATGTACATGTAACATTCTATCTTTAATTTTGTTTTATCTACATATTATTTTTGAATACCATATAAAATTTATATTTATACAAATTCTGTTATAAAATAGTAAACTATACTAAATAAACGAATACAATACAACACAAATACTATTTAGGCAAGAATCCTTCCCTAAATCCTTCTTCCAATTTGTCAACTTTAAACGAAAATCCGATGGTTATCCTCCCTCTCTTTCAATAACAAAATTTCAAACGAACCACAGCCACTTAGGACCTCTCCTCTTTATTCTTACTATTAACGATATTGAAATGGTCATTAAACATTGTCATATCTCACTCTACGCCGACGATACAAATTTTTTTAAGACCATTTCTTCCACACATGATGCCACTCTCCTACAACTTGATCTTAACAATTTCTCTGTCTGGTGCCTGAAAAATTGCTTAGAACTAAGTATTTCCAAATGCCAATCAATAACTTTTTCACGAAAACGCATCCGATCTACTCTCCCTGTTATAAGTTTCGCACTTCGTGGTTTGTCTTGGAATAACCCTCTTATTTTACCCCCGTATCAAGACCGACTTCTGTTAATCAACTTGAATACTCTGGAAGAACGAAGAGCGCAATAAGCGACATTCTCTTCATTATCGATTACTTTCAAGGCCTGTTGACTACACAACTCTCTACAATTCCATCTCTTTCAACACTAATTCGTGTAATATAAGAAATCCTCGTCTCTTCTATCTGCCTATCCACCGTACCTCTTACGGCTCCAACGAACCTATTACTCGCATGCTTCGAAGGATTAATTGTAACATTAACTGCTTCGACTTTAACTCCAGTTCATCCTGCCTGAAACTCCGTCTTATTCATCCTTCCAATTCCCATCCTATATTTAAGAGCTATACTTAAGTTAGATTGAGAATTAGCCTAATAAATGGGGGTATTGCCAACCAAAATTAAATAAGGTTACATAAGGCTGGCGAATTGTTCAATTAAAAAAACATTAAGTCATAAGCCTGTAGATGACTTGTGAATTTAAAAAAAAAATTAATAAGTTAGTTGGAAGATTCAAAATTCTTAAACTTAATTTGACTACATACATAATTATTTAGTTATTAACGAAAGTACCTAAAAATAATTTAATATGTGTTTTCAATAAAATTCGGAAAAAAACATTCCGTTTTCTTAAAAAAGTACTTCGAAATTTTGGTACTTGCTGAATAAGTATAAAATTAGATTTTGAATCTCTTTTTAGCTTTCAAATCTAGTTTATAAATCATAAAATTCATCGATTAGCTTATGAATCAATAATTTTTTTTTAATTCATTATAATCTTTTAATTCATAAGTCACTCACTAGCTTGTTAAAAGCTAAAAATTGACTTAAGATTTTGAAACCTTAATTATTGCATGTTTGAGAAAATGGCGAATATTTAAGAATTTATATAGAACAGAAAAATAAAACTATTTACTGTGCATTCTCAAAAGAATCCAGAAAAACACAGAAGCTTTTTTAAAATAAGTTCACGAGACAAAAAATACTTTTTTTCCTCAAGTTTAAAATTAAAATAAAAAAAAAATATTATCAACTTAAAACAAATTATTTTAGAAGAGCGTACAATATCAACATTTCTGAAAAAGCGAAATCGCACTTA
Source organism: Philhelius festivus (assembly GCA_963931855.1). Classification (NCBI taxonomy): domain Eukaryota; kingdom Metazoa; phylum Arthropoda; class Insecta; order Diptera; family Syrphidae; genus Philhelius; species Philhelius festivus. The sequence continues at coordinate 100,539,973 of OZ007555.1, forward strand.
GAAATCACCCCACTTTATACCTACTATAGCATTTATTTATTACATTTACTTATTGTTTTATGTAAATAAAAAGAAGTTCTGAGACAAATTTTGATTCTAAGATAATACCAAGATAATACCACAATCATACGATAGTATGATTCGTATTTACTATAACTAACAAAATGTATAATTTACCTTCTAAAAAATTGTCATCAATGGGTCGCCGGTTTACTCATTACATGTTGTTCAGGCATAACACTAACAACATGTAATTGAGTTAAACTAGTATGCCCAACAAGGATGAACACGAATAAAATAATGTGAATTATAAGCGAAATAGAAATAAGACACGGCATTTCTCCTCTTTAGTTCAGCCGCCATACCTGGAGATAAGAAATCTGAGACAACCACCTTCAGTCTCAGAACATCGCGCCACACATCTTTCCTGTCCTTCTTTCTCTTCCTTAACTTCACGCCCGCGCTTTGTTGAAACATTTAAAGGGTAATCATAATCCCTTGAGCGCGTGTAGATTATAAAAAAAAAAAAAAAAAAAAAAGCACGCAGTTCTATGGCATCTTAAGAGCGTATATATTAAAACTAGATGGCAAAAATACTTACAAGTACTCTCAAATTCAATGTATTTGCTGCAAGTGAGTTCCATGTTTGCTCTAAAGGCGCATCTAGAGCGTCTTTTTGAACAAACTAACTTTAAGATTAGCTCTGAAAGCTAAGGCAGACCAAATACCTATTTTTTTTTTAAATAATTGACTATATGCTTAAAAACAAATCTTTGTTTATGTCTTATATTTGGCATAGGTACCTACCAAAATGTAGGCAGATAAGTTAATTGCTATTATTAGTTTTGTTCTTCAAAATGAAAACAATTGAAATTTCGAACAGCAGAAATAATAATAATCGTAATCAATATAAATTACTTAATATATTTACACATGCATGCACATCCATACAAATCAAAAAAATCCTAATAAGAATCCAATTGAAAAATATTCCTACTGAAATCTATAAATATTGAAAAAACTGACAAAAAACTAAAAAAAAATAGCAGGTCCTTTCATAAACTTTCAAAAAAAGTTTCTTAAAACTTATGTTTCGTTGACTAATGTCATGGTTAGTCAAAATCTGGGCTTAATAAACTTAATACAACTACACTATGTTTATGTACATATTTTGATACCAACCTTCCATACAAAGTTCGATAATTCTAACTGCCAATAATTGCAATCCTTAAATCCTAAATACCTACCTCTTTCAAGTTTCCTACGTCGCGTCGGTAAATAATCCTTCCATACAAAAAATTCAAAATCGTTGAATCAAATAAATATCAAAACAAAAAATGCAAAATCTAGGCTGAAAAATATGAATGTACCTACATACGTACATATGTGTATCCATACAAACACACAACCAAGGTCAACAAAAAGAAAATACCAAGCTACAGCGAAATTTTGTAAACATATGTGTAAATGTCTGCATTTTCTTGGCATAGGTATGTATTACAGTTCTAAAGACGAAACCAGCTGTATTTATCATCTCCCTTTGCCGCCTTACTGATATACGAGTAGATTTCAATAATCAACCTTTTCATTTTTTTACTTCTTAAAATTCAAAGTTTATATACAATGTTCACACTCTTCGCAACATTTTGGCCTTTGTATATAAACTTTTGCTGCTTCTACAGCGATCCTAGTGAGCAGACAAGTAAAGAAAAAAAACTGCCTCATGAGAATACTATTAAGTTTATATACAATGATCATACCTCTCCGATGAGGGAAAAGGAGACACAACGTCTGTTTCATTAGAAGCATTGGCAGTGTCGGCAGTTACATAATATCGGTAGGAGAAGATGATTTTGTCTGAGCGGCAAGACAAGTAGGGAGAGAGTCAGTTAAAGAAACTCTTCGTTTTTTCAACAAGGCGCGATCTTGAGGAGTAGATGATCCCGCAACTGCAACTCTCCTATCAACAGAGGAAGAAACCGTTTTTTTATCATAACTAGCTATGGGGATTCTTTGTGCACGAGTAGAACCACGAATATTGCGACTTGCATTTAATTTTGATGTATCAAAGTTCGATGTTTTTGCTGTTGTGCTCTGAGAAGTAAAATTATTAGAAGAGCTTTCTTTGAAGTACGAGTACGTTGAGAATACTCTCATTTTTTTTAAAAATTTATAAAACTTTATAGTTTTATTGTCTTTTTTGTTGATATTGCAATTCACATAATTAAATTCGAGTTTGTCAACTGCTTTCATACAAACGGCTGTTTAGTTTTTCTCATTTATAATGAATTTTAAATGTTTAAATTGTTTAAAAATTATAACTGATTAATTTTGTATACAAAATGTCATTTTGTATACAAAATTAATCAGTTATAATTTTTAAACAATTTAAACATTTAAAATTCATTATAAATGAGAAAAACTAAACACAGCCGTTTGTATTAATTTTGTATACAAAATGACTCAGTTATAATTTTTAAACAATTTAAACATTTAAAATTCATTATAAATGAGAAAAACTAAACACAGCCGTTTGTATGAAAGCAGTTGACAAACTCGAATTTAATCACAGGATGCCAACTAGGCAGGTTTCACTGTTATTACCTGCTCTGCTCATAAAAAAAATAGGGTTTGAATAATAAGCTTATAAATTGATTTCAAATGGTCGGATCTCAAGTTATTAAAATACCGAAAATAATAGGCTACATTTACACACACAATTTATTTAAAATCATTAATATTTTGATATATCAAGTAAACTTACATATTATGTATCATCTGACTTATTTTTATACTATGTAGCTGCGGTCAAAATAATAGTAGTGTACCTTTTGACACAACAAAAACTAAATTAAAATTTATTAATCTAATTATTTTAAAGAAATAAAAAGTCATCTGATATTCAAATTAATGTTTTTTAGGCTTATAATTTCAGAAAAAAAAATCAATAAATTAGTTGGTAATTTCAAATCTATCCAAGTCATATTGAAAAACAGCGGTCAAAAAAATTGTAGCGCATTCAAAATTCATCTTTAAATATTACAAAAGGGAAAGTTAATAGACAATTTCTACCATAAGTGATACTCGAGTGTTTGAACCTTAAATTAATATTTAGTTGCATGTACCTTGTTAGAAATAACATCAGCACAACGGATTAATAAGATTTTCACATCGTTCTACAGGTATCGACCTCCAAGACTGCTGTATAGCTTCCCAAAGGGATGTGTTAGTAGTTGGCTTACAACTAGCAACATACTTCTTGACATGGCACCAAAGATTTTCTATAGGATTGAGGTCTGGGGACTATGCAGGCCACTGCATGACATTAACCCTCTTTTCATGGAACCACTGCTTCGCAAGTGTATTTGTATGCTTTGGGTGGTTGTCTTGTTGAGTCCCATTTCAGTGATATTTTATCTTCAGCATATGGGAACATAACTTACTCCATGATCTTCGCTAAAAGATGCTGATCAATAATGCCTTCAATCCGGTATATGCGACCAACACCAAGGAAAAACATGCCCAACCATTATGCTGGATCCTCCATGTTTTATTTTGTTGGCTGTTAAGCGTGTTTGAAGGCCTTCTTACATATTGACGAGATCCCTTTCCACCATATAACACAATCTTGGACTCGTCTAACCACAGAATATTCCTACACAAAAACATGAAAATTCAGGAACTTACCAATGACTTTATTTACACTAGTATTATTTTGACCGCAATTGTATACAAGGTGATTTGCATAAGGTGTGACAAAAAGCTAGGGCGTGTAGGTTGGACTTAGACAAGAAAAAAATCGTATGGGAGGGGGGGTCTATTTCCCCCCGTTTAGGCGGGAGGGGCAATTTAAGAAAAAAATCACTTAAAACAGAAGAAAAATTATTAAAAAATAACGGTGGTACCTACAGAGTAATGCTATAGCGTTTTTACGTTTTTGGATTCTTAGGTGAATTTACGATTGAAAGGATTAACTTTCTTTTTACTATTTTTTTAATTATCGTCTTATAAGCATACAATAATGTGACAAAGTACTGGATTAACCATATTTCGCACATTTTTTCATTGAGAACACCTGCGTGAGAGCATTAGTTTAAAATTGACCTGCCACCTAACCGCAAACGACAAGTTACTGAGAGCTGCATTTTGTCAAACATTATTGCTAAGAGATGAAACTGAACATAATTACTTTGGAAGGATATTCTGGACGGATGAAGCTCATTTTACCAGAGATGGAGTAACAAATTTCCACAATTTACATCACTGGAGTAACAAAAGTAGTTTTTGTTATTTTTAACTTTCTCAAAAAATACAAAACATTTTGACATCGGGTTTTTTGTATTTGATCAAAAATTAATAAGAGCATTGAATATTGAATAAAAAAATAATACTTAATTACGTAAAATTTTGAAAAAAAAAAATGTTTAAAAACAAAATTTTCATTTTTTTTTTTTAATTTTGATTTTGAAAATTAATTTTTCAAAAACTATTCACTCGAACAACTATATTTAAAAACAAAATTAAAGAATGTATTTCTGGCTTTTCAAAACGCTATAGCATTACTCTGTAGGTACCACCGATATTTTTTAATATTTTTTTTTCTGTTTTAAGTGGTTTTTTTCTTAAATTACCCCTCCCGCCTAAACGGGGGGAAATAGACCCACCCCTCCCATACGATTTTTTTCTTGTCTAAGTCCAACCTACACTCTCTAGCTTTTTGTCACACCTTATGCAAATCACCCTGTATATTAATGGATAATGTGGGTGTCAAGATGTTTTTTTTTTGTTTGAAAGGCATTTTTATGTATGTATGTATGTTGTATGTATATGTATATGTACATACAAATGTATTGATGATTTCAACTATAAAAAATATTGCTTAAATAGGACAGCAGGCTTACAAATACAAAATGTTTTTCATGGGTATACTGCCTCGAGCGAGGAAGTTATAAATCTTACAAGAGTATGTAATAAAAATAGCTGCTCATTAGCCGTTCGAAATCGGCAATCGTAGGTTCCATCCCTTCCTGCCAACTCGGACACAGGAATGGTTGAGTTGTAAGTCACTAGGTTTATGTTGTATATGAGCCGTAATAGCCTCTAATTTATTTTTACTTAAACCTAAAAATACATCTTAAAATACTTAAGGAACTTCAGGCGATTTATTTGTTGATTCGACTTTCAGATAATTTTGTAACTTAAAGTCTAGAATTTATTAAAAGTACGAATGAAACTTCATCAATAGTTTGTACATATGTATGTATGGGAGTCGTTCATTTAGAGGAATAATTTTGTATAATGATAATTATTTTAATTTTTAAATGGCAGTGTCAGGGCTGGTTATAAGAAACAACTTAGTCAACTCAAATTAGTGACAAAAAATAAAATTAAAGGCATTTCATATGCATGCACATATGTACATACATTATATAGAAACAATTCCGGATTAAAGTGTACACTCATCAGCCATTATTTTTCATCTCATATTTAAAACTTAATTATACACTTATATATACTCCTACTTTCCTTTTAGAACAATTAAAGGACAACTTTTTCTAGATTACTTCTAAATTGACTGCAATTCTTGGACAGTTCTATAATTAAGATTCTAGCTTTTGTGTTGTCAATACGTAGGGGCTCTTCTATAACTTAAAAAAATGTCACTAGAAATTTTTGTATTATTAACAAAGTGCACACATTCACTTTTATTTAATTGAAAAATAATTTGACCTTAATTTAGATTTTGAAAAAAGATTAATCAAGTCTCAATTTACATTGAACGATTTTGCAATCCCGATATTTATGTTGTTTTTGTAACACGTTACTTTCACCTTAGTTTTAATGCCCTCTTATTCTATAAAGCAATTAAAATACAAGAACTGCATTCTGAAAATCAGCAATATAAATACCGACTAGTGTCAATGATCAACTTAATAACTTATTACACAAATACAAATAAAATATTCACCCAAGTTACCTTTAAATAAATAGTCATACTCGTCCTCCCGGGCACCCATGTTTTAAGATATGTATATGGACACCTTATTAAAATATATCCGTATTGTTTTTTGTTTATTTTAGTTGTGAAAAGAAAAGGAACTTTTGATAAATCGCTATTTCCGATGCAGCAAAATGAATTCGTATTTTTCACAATCTTTAAAAACAAGGAAATGAGTATTTTTATTTTTTTTTTTCAGCATAAAACGCCCAACTAGCAAAATTGCTAATCACTCAAAAACGATAGTAAAATTGAAACAGCAAATAAATGTCGATGTCGACTATATGCAATATATCTACAAGAGCCCCAAGCAAAGATACTCCGTGTAAAAAATCAAAAGTATTCTTTGCGCTTTATTGACACATGGAGTCACGGCACCTGGCAGTCAACACGAGAACCTTCAAATGGAGATAGATTTTTTTTTCGATTTGACGTTCAATGTATTTCCCATAAGAGAAAAGTAAAAAGTGACTTGAAAAACATTACCTCAAGGATCCATCTGAGTTTCCCCACACACGAAGGACTAAGACGCGGCTCCAGCTTATTGGCTCGGTAGCGTATGTCCAGCTTTATATTTCTACTTTAAGAAGAAACAATTGTAGCCAAAATGTCTGGATTTGAAAAATTAAATTTTGTTATTATTAAGGGACACAGACTACTTTCACTTCTTTCACTTCTTTCACTTAACACAACACAACACAACAGGGGTAAGAAATTCACTTTTGTTCACAGACAACTTACATGTTTTTTTGTGCCATTGTTTTTTTTTTAATTTATTTTCTTAATATTTCTTTTATTACTCACGAATAACACTAATAATTTTGTCTCGATTATCTACCGTGATTGAGAATCAGTAACCAAATTTGACAGTTCAATCATAGCAAAACACTTTTTTTCTTGTTTTAGGTATTTGTTGTTGTTTTCTTGCGATTTGTTTACCTTTTTTGAGAACAAATTACAAAGGTTGCATTATGTTTTTCATATATGTTCCACCTGATTTTGAAATAAACTCATAGTATTATTCTTTTATAATCATAAACGTGATACCCGTTGATATAAAAATATTCGGTAAAATTAATATTTTTGAGCCACTTTTTACTTTTTTCTTATGGGAAATACATTGAACGACAAATCGAAAAAAAATCTATCTCCATTTGTCAGTACACGCACTGACTTCCAGGTGGTGTGGAAAGCAACTTACCAGGTGCCAATAAAGATAACCAACCTTAATACGTTTTACCCTTCAAAACCTATTATTTGGTTAACATTTTCATCTATATTTACTACGTTTATATGAGGTATTGAAGCGAGCTTGAACCTCACTTCGACCCTTTGTAAATGGGTATTGAGTTGAAATGAGCTTCGTTCGACTCGATCTCACTCGCTCAGCGGTGTCGAGTCGAAATATGAGACGAAAAACCTGGGTCGAGGAGTTTTGGCCTAACAAAATGTTTCAGAATCGCTCAACACCATTTCAACTCAACTCCAAATCTAGCTCTCAACTCAAATGACGAAAAACCTCGGTCGAAAATCCGACCCTAATCCAACTCGATCTTTCGATACTGCATATAAACGTAGTAATTTATAATTTCATTTCTTGTCAATGACTTTGTATATATATATCTTTTATTGGGATCTGGTAAGTTGCTTTCCACACCACCTGGAAGTCAGTGTGTCTACTGGAGTAATGGGGATAGAATTTTTTACACTTTGTCGTTCAATGTATTTCCCATAAGAAATAAGCAAAAGGGGCTCGAAAAACATAAATTTTACTAATTAATTCTATATGAACGGGTATCAATATTATGATTTTAACAGAATAATAATATATTGTTGTGAACAGAGCTTTATACTACTACAGCGCCATCTGTTGGAAAACTGCATATCTAATTTATGGAAGAAACAAAAAGCTCTTTTCCAATGTCAAATGTATTTCCCCTTATTCCAACCATCTAGAACATTCCAAGACAAGAACTTTCGAGAACAACTAATTTGAGTATATAAGGGAGTGTTCACGAAGAGCGAGACAGTTTATTTTCGATTATGAAATTGTGCAAAGCTGAACTATTGGATTGTGGAAAGTGTAATTAAAGAAGTGTGATTTAAGTTTGAATAAAAGTATTGGAGTTGATTATAAATTGAGATTTACTGTTTTGAATTAGAAAGTGTAAATAAAGAAGAGATACTAAAAAGAGTAATAAGTTTTATTTAAAGAACCTAGCAAAAATATTACATTGGTGTCAGAAGTGGGATAAAACTTATTGTGCAGTGAAGTGTGCGGAGAAAAAAAATAAAAAATAGCGAACAAAAAGACCTTCTCGAAGAGCAGAGAAACATGCTAGAAGGCAAGCTTGTTAAAATCCAGAATAATGTGTCTGCACTTGATGAACGTGTTTCATTGCTAGAGAATCAAGTCGACAACAAAATGGAGACGTTTTCAAAAAAGCTAGATCGCATTCGAAATATAAAGATTCGGGAAAGTTCTGGAGAAACCTTGAGGAAGAAGGAGATGCAACGTCCAACCTTTGATGAACAAACTTCTTGGTCTATATATACAAGAAGCAATTCGAGCTGCTGAGTTGTTGCAAGCCATACCAGCAGATAAGAGCGGCGACCTCAATTCCTTGGTTTTGGCTATAGACAAACGCTTTGGTAACAGCCACATGAAAGAAGTCTTCAAAGTGCAACTCAATTCCAGAGTTCAGAAGAGGGGCGAAACTCTACAACAACTGCAAGCGAACATTGAAAGGCTTGTTCATCTTGCATATCCAGATGTTGGAGAGGAAATCTGTAACGAGTTTGCAGTTGAGGCATTTGTTCGCGCCATTTCCGACATACATCTTCAAAGGGCCGTGCGAACTGCTGGAAAACGAACTCTTTCGGAATCATTAGTGTTTGCCTTGACAATGGAAGCAGCAGAGCAAGCTTCTCACGGAGTACATCGACTAAGACAAGCCATCGTCGAAGAATGCTCATGCCAAAGAACTGATGTCCAAAGGAACCAACGAAACGGACTTGCAAAGTGCTGGAATTGCAACAAGACCGGACATTTACAGCGTCAATGTCGATTACCACCAAGAAGTGCTTGTCAACATTGTGGACACGGAGTTTCAAACACAGAGCAAGGTAACAATAACATCAGTGTTGCTTCCCGAACAGTTTTACCAACAGGGAAACGAGTAAGAACCAACTTCGAGGGCCAGAAGCTGGTTTCTGGTATCGATGGCCCCAGAAACACCATTCAGGTCTCTCAGACTAAACGAGACAATAAAAGTCTGACTGTCGAGGCAACTTTAAATGGCAACAAACGTGTGGTCACCATCGACACCGGCGCCACAGCCTCCATTGTGCGTCAAGACCTAGTTCACCTGAATTGGCTACACAACACCAATAGTTACCGTCTAAGAACTGCCACAGGAGAAGCAGCTAGGGTTTATGGTGAAGTCCGACTTAGATTTCGAATTGCAGATCTAGAATTCTCACACAAATTTTTGGTGGCAGATATATGTGACGAATGCATCATAGGCATGGACTTCATGAAAGAACATCGAGTAATTTTGGATATTGGCAACCAGGTACTCAAATACCAGAATACAGAGATTCCAATGATCTATGGGCACGAAGGAACAACAACTCTAAGGACTGTCATCAAAGAAGACGTGATTATTATGACAAAAGTAGAAGATGAGTGTGGACGCCATCGATACCTAATGGTGGAACCAGGCCCAGATTGTTCTTCCCAAAACGTCATCATTGGGAAGACACTTGTGGCTCCAAAGAACAATATGGTCCCCGTACGGATACTCAACACCAAACCGTACGATGTAAAGTTAACAAAAGGAGAAGTTATCGTTAAGTGCGAATCTGTCGCAGCCATAACACGAATTGACGCTGAAACACCGAGAACGACATTAAACACTAAGGAGCTCAATAGCATCAAGGCAAAGATACTCAATTCATCTAACCTAGACCAACATCAGGTTAAAATGGCAGAAAGCCTTCTGAACGAGTATGCTGACATTTTCGCTTCACCAAACGGAAAATATGGAAGGACACAAATGGTGCATCATCGAATAAATACAGGAGATGCAAGGCCCATTCGTCAGTCCGCAAGATGTCTGCCACTGGCCAAACAAGGTTAAGCTGAGGAAATGATTACCACCATGAAGAAGGATGGTTTGATTGAGAACTCCAAAAGTCCTTGGGCGTCACCAGTGGTCCTAGTCAAAAAGAAGGACGGAAGTACACGGTTCTGTGTTGACTACCGAAGATTGAATGACGTAACCAAGAAAGACAGCTATCCCCTGCCAAGAATCAGTGACACTTTAGATGCGATGGAAGGAGCACATTGGTTTTCAACACTGGACTTGAAAAGTGGATATTGGCAAGTTGAAATTCATCCTGAAGATCGAGAAAAGACAGCGATCTCCACAGGTAATGGGCTCTGGCAGTTCAACGTGATGCCGTTTGGTCTTTGCAACGCTCCGGCAACATTTGAGCGTTTGATGGAGTGCGTCCTTCAAGGCCTGACGTGGGAAACTTGTCTTGTCTACTTGGATGATGTTATCGTTTATGGAAAAACATACGACCAACACTGCAAGACTTCGAGAGGCTAACCTTAAACTGAACCCAGAAAAATGTGCACTGTTCCAGACTGAAGTAAAGTATTTGGGACATATCATCTCGTCCCAAGGAGTCAAGACCGATCCTGAAAAAGTTGACACCGTCAAAAATTGGCCAACACCACAGGACAAACATCAACTACGAAGTTTTCTTGGTCTTGCTACTTATTACAGACGTTTTGTAAAGAACTTTGCCGGAATTACGAAGAGTTTGCATCAGCTTACGGAAAAGAACAAGCAGTTTAGATGGTCAGGTGAGTGTGAAAAAGCCTTCCAAGAACTGAAATACCGTCTATGCAATGCTCCGGTGCTGATCTATCCGACTCCAGGCAAGAATTTTATCATCGATGCTGATGCAAGCAACGTGGGAGTCGGCGCTGTTCTGTCACAAGTGCACAATGGCGAAGAAAAGGTTGTCGCCTATTTCAGCAAAGTACTGTCGAAGACCCAAAGAAACTACTGTGTGACCAGAAGAGAACTCTTGGCACTCCTCTTGGCAACGAAACACTTCCACAAATACATCTATGGACAGAAGTTTCTTTTACGAACCGATCATCTTAACTGGTTGTTGAACTTCAAGAACCCAGAAGGACAAGTCGCAAGGTGGATAGAAAGATTGCAGACTTACGATTACAAAATTCAACACCGAAGGGGAAAGCTGCACTCAAATGCCGACGCACTATCCCGAAGACCTTGTAAAATACATAGATTGCAAGCATTGCGACAAGAAGAAAAGGAATTCATCAACATTCTGCGAATAAGGGCTGACCCCATTTGTGGATGGAGCAATGAAGAAATAAGATCCGCTCAACAAGAAGACCCCGACATTAAACCTCTTCTCGCATGGAAGGAACATGAAGAAAAACCCGCATGGAATGACATTTCCGATAGAAGTCCAATTTTAAAAGCTTATTGGGCACAATGGGACTCACTTCATGTGCAAGAAGGTGTTCTTCGGCGAAAATGGGAGTCCGCTGATGGTAAATCCTATGTGATGCAGCTTGTGTTACCTCAATCGAAAATCAATGAGGTTCTTCGAGAGATGCATGATGGACCTTCAGGAGGCCATTTGGGAGTCAATAAGACTTTAGAAAAGGTGAGGCAACGATTCTACTGGTTGCATGCAAGACACGACGTTGAAAAGTGGTGCCGAAAAATTGTGACGCTTGTGCTGCAACCAAAGGACCTGGTAGAAAATTGCAAGGAAAAATGATGCAATATAATGTCGGCTCACCGTTTGAAAGGATTGCTGTTGATGTGGCTGGCCCATTTCCGGAAACGAATGCTGGAAACAAATACATTCTGGTGGTAATGGATTACTTTAGCAAATGGCCTGAGGCATACGCTATCCCGAACCAAGAAGCCAAGACCGTGGCCAACCAGATTGTGTCTAACTGGATAAGCAGGTTCGGTGTGCCTATGGAGGTCCATTCTGACCAAGGAAGGAACTTTGAGTCAAACATATTCCAAGAGGTGTGCGCGTTCCTTGGCATTAAGAAAACGAGAACCACACCACTTCACCCGCAATCTGATGGAATGGTCGAGAGATTCAACAGGACCTTAAAAGAGCACCTCACTAAAATCGTAGGCGACTACCAAAGAAACTGGGATAGGCACATTCCGCTATTTTTGATGGCCTAACGAAGTGCAGTACATAGCTTAACAGGACAAACACCATCTGAAATCCTAATCGGAAGAAGCATACGGCTGCCTAGTGAAATAAGGTTTGGACACCCATCAGAAGAGTCTCAGGAAACAGGGGATTACGTGAGTGACCTAAAAGAGAGGCTAATCGACATCCACGAAAGGCCCAGGACTAGAATGAGCGCTTACAGCGATCGAATGAAGACAAGGTACGACACAAGAGTAAACACGACAGGATTCCAAGTAGGAGATCGTGTATTGCTGTATAATCCACATCGTCAAAAGGGATTATCGCCGAAGCTTCAACAAAACTGGGAAGGCCCTTATACTGTCGTCACGAAAATCAATGATGTCGTTTACCGAATTCAAACAGGGTCAAGAGGAAAGTTAAAAGTTGTGCATAGCGATCGACTGCAACGATACAGTGGCGAATCTGGAGATAGAATTGTTCGGGACGAACAATCTTAAGAAGGGGGCAATGTTGTGAACAGAGCTTTATACTACTACAGCGCCATCTGTTGGAAAACTGCATATCTAATTTATGGAAGAAACAAAAAGCTCTTTTCCAATGTCAAATGTTTTTCCCCTTATTCCAAACATCTAGAACATTCCAAGACAAGAACTTTCGAGAACAACTAATTTGAGTATATAAGCGAGTGTTCACGGTGAGCGAGAGACAGTTAACTGGACAACCGGGACTGAACAACCCGAGTCAAAAACCAAGACAATTTTTCATAATGCTAATTTTGAACCATGTACATTACAAATATTATAATTTTTAGAGTTTAAGTCATTTTATAAGTTAGGCCCCCTATGTGCCAACAAATTTCTACCCTATATATATTATCCTCAAGTTTCACAATTGTATATATTAAGTTCAATAAAAAAACCTTGAAACCTTGAAACCTTGAGCGAGAGACAGTTGATTTTGGCTTATGAAAGTGTGCAAAAGTATTGCTTATTGGATTGTGTTATTAACCAAGTGTGATTTTAAATTGAATAAAAGTATTTGAGTTGTTTATAAGTTGAGGTTTACTGTTTTGAATTGAAAAGTGTGAATAAAGAAGAAATACTAAAAAGTGTAATAAGTTTTATTTAACGAACCTTGGAAAAATATTACAATATGTTTACCAGAAAAGCCGTGCGATAATTTCGCACATTCAATAAGGCTTTGCAATTAAATTTTCAAAAAGAATGTTTGAACAAAATAAATAAATTCTTTATTCATATGAACATATCAGTTTTTTGACTTTTGAAAATGATACATACAGTTGTCCATGAGTAAAAACTGCATTTGGTTGGTATAATCCTTGTATATAAAAACTATAGTACTCTCATGAAGAGGAACGAACGATGCAGCGCCATACGAGCGTATTCCATAACTTTTTACGTAGAGTTGTGGAGACTAAGGACAGACGATAATCAGGAAGGGGTGATAATATTTTCGGTAAAAGCAAACCGAAGGTGCAAAACAAAGCGGCGACAAGAAAGCTATTTTCTTTTTATCAATTTTCTATACAAATAAGTGAGGTGGCATTTTCTGCTTCACGCATAGAAAAAAAACGGTATATTGTTAGGTTTGATTTTTTTCGTTGTATTTATATTGGAGCAAATATAAGATTTTTATTCAAATACACGAATTCTTAAACGGTTACCACTCAGAATAATTATTTTGTGTGGATAGATAATTATTTTTGTAGGCAGATTTTTCAAATGCAGAATTTTGAGAATTGGAGTTTTGAGTATTATTTTGAAATACAGAACAATTATATTGAAAGCTAAAATTTTGAAGAGTAGAATTTTGGAATGCAGAATTTTGGGAAATTAAATTTTGAAATGCATAAAAATTAACAAGTAAAATTTTGAACAGCAGAAGTTTGAAAAAGGAATTTTGAAATGCAGAAAGTTTGGTAGGTAAAATTTTGAAAAGGCAAATTTTGAAATGCAGAATTTTAGGAAATAATATTTTAAAATTTTGTGCTTTTTTACTTAGTAATTAAAATTTTGAAATGCAGAATTTTGAGAAGTAGAATTTCGAAATGCGGAATTTGGAGAAGTAGAGTTTCAAAATGTAGAATTTTGAGAACTTTAATTTCGACTAAAATTTTATCAATTAGTAAAAAATCATGTGGTACATCACTCCAAACATCACGAGTATGCAATTTTTAACTCGCTTAGATGCTTAGTTTAGCCAGAAATCACGTTAGAAGATGTCAACTTTGGGGGGTCTACGAAGCTCCGCTTAGCCGCAAATCGCATTTAAAGATAAACATTTGTTTTCGTTACATGCGATACGTGGATTGAAAGGTGGCACTCTGTAGACCACGAATATGCAATTTTTAATCCTCTAAGATGCCTAGTTTAGCCAGAAATCACGTTAGAAGATGTCAACTTTGGGGGGTCTACGAAGCTCCATTTAGCCGCAAATCGCATTTAAAGATAAACATTTGTGTTTCGAAAAAAAAATATTTTCACATTTTTTACTTCTAATGGAGAAAAAATATATGTATGTATTAAATGTATTTTTTTTTGGTTAATTTGTAATAAACTGCTAAAATAATTAACATGGCGATTTTTAAATGTGGCAACCATGTCTAATTTTTTCATATTTCAGCCGTTTTTTAGAGGCAAATGGATATGTATAGGTGTTTGAGCAGCATTATACATTCATTGCCAATAAATTTTCGCGTTTTTTTCTCATAATCATTGTCTGTGCGATTGGCAGTGGTTATTTATTTTAAGGTAATGGTTGAAAAAAAATTTTCAAAAAATGGTTTTTTTTTGTACCCCCAATGGAACCATTTTTTTTTGTTTTTCATTGTCTCAAAAACGGTACAATCATTTTTTTTTGCTACAGCTCCCCAAAAACTTAAATAGAATTGTGTATTCAAATTTTCAAAAAAAAAATTTTGGATTTTTAAAATAAACTTTTCAAAACTCAATATTTCGAAAACTCCATGCTAGATTTTTTTAAACTTTGTAAGTAAAAGTTTATCAAATATAATCTACAAGATGTCAGAAAAAAATGTATTTTACCTAAAAATAAAGGTACCCACCATACAAATGTAAAAAAAAAAATGGTTTTCAAAAATCGTATTTTTCTCAAAAACGGCGCCTGGAATTTTAATAAATTTTTTTTTCTTTGTATGATCTTTAATTTAAAAAAAACAAATTTTGAAATTAAGATAATAGGTACAGCTTGTACCTACCATAGAACCGTTTTTTCAAATTTTGACATTTGACAATTTTCTCATTATTAATTTTTTATAGAGATGCTTCCAAAAAGTTGAAAAACATTGCGTCTCAAAGCTTTGAAAAAAATATTTTTTAATTTTTGGAAAAAAAGTAATTGTTTTTTTTGGAAAATTCGATATCTCAAAAACGGCTCAGTATTTTATTTCGAAACCTTATCTCCATTCGTACAATAATAAAAACTTAAGGTTGGCGTGCCAATTTTTTTTATTTTATTTTCACTTACAAAATTATGTAATTGCAAGTTTTGCGTGTGCAAAAAATTTAACTCGAGATTTTGATCAAAGTTTACTTTACGATGATAGAGAACACGAAAAAATATTTTTTTATCTAAAAAAATTGTTTTTTAAAAATCAATGTCTTGAAAAAGCTTAAGCGACTAATTTTTGAAAATATTTCCTAAAATCTTTATTTTAAAATTAATATCCCAAATTTTTTTCTACAACAATTTTAAAGAAATTTTTTATATTCAAAATTAGTTCAATAATAAAAGGTTTTTTAAACTTTGTTTGCATAAATTCGTACTTTTTATATTTACATTAACAAAATACAAAAAAAAAACAAAATTTTTATTTTAATGAATTAATAATTTCCAAATTTGATGAAAATTCGTAGACAAACATTAAAAGAAATATTTGTTTGTTTAAATCTTATTTTTTTACAAAATATTTGGATAAGAACTATTTTTTGTTAAAAAATGTTTATTTTTATTTTAAAAATTTCATGTGGGGTGCATCAATAATTTTTTTAAAATTGACACCAAATTTCTTTTTTTTTTTAATTTTTCTAAAATTGCTTATAAGCATTTACAATGCATACAAAATATTTTTTCCAAAAAAGGTATCTGATTTTTTAAAAATATTATGTCAATAATAATTTTATTCTATTTATTCTAATTTTTTTTCATTAATTTAAGTTTTCTAAAATTATTTTTTTCCCGAAAAACTTATTTGATTTTTTTCACAATTGCTTTATGTGAATATTTATGAATTTCTGAAATTGTTTATATACACATAAAAAGTATTAAAAATTTTTTTTTGCAAACAAAGTTTATATGAATAAATATAAATATAAATACCTATCATAGAATACAAATATTTGTTTTTGTAATCAAAATTATTTTCTACCATACCATATTTTATATAAGTATGTACATAGCTGGGCACCGTTAATCAAACAGTTAACTTCGTTAATCGTTAATCCGCTACTAAAAAAGTTAGCTTCGTTAAACGTTAAAGCGTTAAATTTCGGAAGAATTAACGCAAGTTAACGTTAATCGTTAATCCGTTAACATGTGATAAAAATTGCATTTTTTATATTTTTTTACTCTGAGCACCGGCGCTAAGTAATGCCGGTCGTTCATAAGGCGATCAACGCACAAATTTCGAATTCAACGCATTCAACTCTAATGTACGGTTAGGTTAGGTTAGGCTAGTTGTTGGCCGTTGCTCAACGAATTGCGCAACAAGTGTACGGGTAGTGTACTTGCAAACTGTAGTTTATTTTGGTTTTTCGTCATGGAAGGTGATACAAAATCAGAGTGGACCAGGGAATTAATTTTGCAATTAATTTCAGTAATTGAGGAAAAGCCCAATATATGGGACATTAAGAGCCCCTCTTATAAAAATCCAGATGCCAGGGAATTGTCTTGGTCTCAAATTCTCAATTCAAAATTATTTCAGGTTTGACGTTTGAGTTTTTTGTTTATCGTGGTGCGTTCAAAGCGTTCCCCAACGAGTGATCCTTGGTTAAGTGTACGAAGGTATCAACTCGTTCATCAACTGGTTGAGCAACAATATCGAAAACGCAGTTGATCAACTCGAAACAAATTTTGTCCGTCAAAATCGAACAAGTTTATCAATTAGTGTACGAGGTTATTCAACATTTGAGTAAGTTGGTCAACTAGGTGTACGGAGCTATTCAACACTGGAATAAGTTTTAAGAGTTGATCAACTAGGTGTGCGGGGTTAATCAACATATGGGAAAGTTGGTCAATTATGTGTAGGGGGTTCCAAACGCATTTTGTTCAACTTTAGTTGCTCAACGTGAATTACGTACCTAAGTTGCTGCACTAGTGTAAGAGGTTGTAAATTCGTTTATCCAACGAAAGAGTTGAATAAAAAGTTGAACCAAGTTGGTTGAACTTATCGCGCACATAGTGGGCGACCGGCATAATGAAATGATCAAACGAAACGAATCTCTTCGCAGTTTTCTCACTCGCACGCGCCGTCAAAATATAATACGTACCTAGCTGTTTTTGTTTCACCCGCGGCACCCGCCGCACGGCACTTGTCTCATACTTGTCTGAACCTGTTTTTCGCGCCGCGCGGTAAATAGTAGGCATTGTATTAACGATTAACGGACTTAACGTGGATTAACGGTTTTAACGTGTCCGTTAAAATTTTTAAAAGTTAACTTAAAAGTTAATCCGTTAATCAAAGTTTTAACTTCGTTAATTAACGATTAACGGATTAACGAGTTAATGCCCAGCTATGAGTATGTACATACATATGTAAAAGCTATTTTCTTTAATAAAAATATAGGTATACGTACCTATTAGATTTGCTTAAAGAAATAGTTTTAAACCTATATATGTACATAATTATATTAATTGCAAAAAAAAACAATTTCCACTACCTAACCACCCACTACATCTAATGTAGGCAGTTAAACTAGTTAATTGCAATTATTATTTTTGTTCTTCAAAATTACACCAATTATTATACTTTTGAATAACAAAAATAATAACAATTGCAATCAACATAGGTAAGTTACCTAATATATTAAGATAAAGTTCCTATGTAGATATACTAAAATTCAAAAGAGCCTAATCCTATCAAGAATCAATTTTCAAAATTATTCCTACTTAAATCTATTCAAATAGGTATGTGTGTCCCTTTGAGTATATATAATAGGTGCGTTTTATTATTCACAAATCTATCTGGATCCGGATCTGGATTAAGTTTTAACATGTATTACAAAAAAAATTTGGGATCCTGTTTTCTATCGGGATCTATTTCAAAGATCCAAAAATTAGTTTTTACACTGACGAGTAGATGGCTTTTTATGGTAAGGTAGTGTAAGCTATAGTGTAAAGAAAAAAGACAAGACATAATTTAAAATTTCCAAACCCAAGGATAAAAAGAGACGGGCTTATAACACTGCTGTCAGTAAGATCCGTATCGTTTTATTTTCAAGGGAAGATCCCGATCCGGATCCAGATAGATTTGTGGATAATAAAACGCACCTAAAGTGCTTTACACATGAGACACGAACTGCGAACTGCGAATTGCGAATGGTCGCGAATTTTGAAATTTCTTTCACATGAGTAATTTTTTTGGTCGCCGAACAGTGCGAATAGTCAACAAAACAAAACCAAAAGTAAATAAATTAAAGTAAAATGAGTGCTAAGAAAAAATATTTAAAGAAAAGGTGGCTTTTATGCAGTTTTATTTGTTACCAATTATATTTTTTTTAAATTATTTTACCCTTTTTTCCATAGATTCACTCATTTTTTTTTTTTAATTTTTCGTCTAGCAACGAGCAACACACAACACAGTAGAGATGTTATACATTTGAGGTTAGGTTCGAACGAATTTTTTAGTCGCCGGTTTGTGGAATGCGTTCACTAGTTGTGGATTGCGAATTTACATTTGACAGTTCGCAGAAGATACGTTGTTGGTCGCGTAAAAAATATTAAAATACAAAATATTTCAATTTATAGTTATTTTATGCAGTGTTTTCCTTTTAAATCGTTGATTCGATCATTAATTCACTTCGTCGTAAAGTTAGAACAAAACAAAAATTGATATTAGCTGTGAAAATTGCTTAAAAAGATTTATTCGCATTCGCAGTTCGCAGCTCATGTGTAAAGTGCTTTACACATGAGCTGCGAACTGCGAATGCGAATAAATCTTTTTAAGCAATTTTCACAGCTAATATCAATTTTTGTTTTGTTTTAACTTTACGACGAAGTGAATTAATGATCGAATCAACGATTTAAAAGGAAAACACTGCATAAAATAACTATAAATTGAAATATTTTGTATTTTAATATTTTTTACGCGACCAACACGTATCTTCTGCGAACTGTCAAATGTAAATTCGCAATCCACAACTAGTGAACGCATTCCACAGACCGGCGACTAAAAAATTCGTTCGAACCTAACCTCAAATGTATAACATCTCTACTGTGTTGTGTTGCTAGACGGAAAATTGAAAAAAAAATGAGTGAATCTATGGAAAAAAGGGTAAAATAATTTAAAATAATATAATTGGTAACAAATGAAACTGCATAAAAACCTCCTTTTCTTTAAATATTTTGTCTTAGCACTCATTTTACATTAATTTATTTTGGTTTCGTTTTGTTGACAATTCGCACTGTTCGGCGACCAAACAAATTACTCATGTGAAAGAAATGTCAAAATTCGCGACCATTCGCAATTCGCAGTTCGCAGTTCGTGTCTCATGTGTAAAGCACTTAAAGCACTTAATATGGAGGGCTCGTTTCTATTCCAAATGCGTGACTATCATAGGGGGCGCTACTCAAATTTGTGTAAGACAGGCGCGTTTTATTGGTAATCTATATCTAGCGCAGTAATACAAGTACCAAAAAAACGCTTTATTCACTCTTTAACTCACTCTTCCTTGTTCCTCCTACTTGTGGAATTAAGAATTAACTTACTCGGACTCGGATGTGTTCGAAAGATCTGTATCTCGTTTTTAAGCTGGAGTTGAAATATTCATGAAAATGCAGATTGAGTTGAAATATTCATGAAAATGCAAATCGAGTTGATTTAGAGTTCTTCTCACTGTTAGGCTAGTCGCGCACTGGCAACTGTGATCGAAATCAAATAGTTTAATCACCAGTTGAAAGAGAACCGCGCACTGGCAACTCTTTACTCACGCTCACACTCTTTTCTCTCTTGCGCTTATAGAAAACAGCTCAACTGTTGCGAAGGCAATCGTTTAGTTTGTGTCAAAACACAAACTTTTTAGTTTCGAGAATCGAGTTGCTCTAAGTGTGCGGTGTCCCATATAAGCCCATATGTTTCATTTTAGGAACCAAACAGTTGCGAAACTAAAAATTGAATGTGCGCGCATAGCCTTAAATTTGATTTAAAACTTACAAAAGTGCGAAAATATATCGCATATATATACTGAGTATTGGAGAAAAAAAACATAGTACTCAATAAAATGACATTGGCGCAAAATTTTAAACAGCCTCTTATTAAGGTAGTAGTATTATACTTCTTATATATTTCCTAACTTTAAAGTAGTTTTCTAATTTTGAACATTTTTTAACTAATATCGTCTTAAGGCTGGAAGCGCACATTCAATTTTTAGTTGCACAACACTGTTTTTATACTTATAGAAAACAGATGAACTATTTGGTTGAATGTCCGCGCAGGTGCATATAATTATATGTTACACAAAATAGCGAAATCATTTTAGGCAATCGTTTAGTTTGTGTCAAAACACAAACTTTTTAGTTTCTTAAACCAAACAGTTGCAAAACAGCCTAGCCTAAGGCAATTTCTTTTAATAAATTGATTCTGAGCAACCTTAAAACAATAGTAGTTCGTGCAAAGAACTAAGTAAACAGACCTATTTTGACGTTTTTTAATGTTAAAGAGTCATATGAAGTTATAACGATACTAAAAAAATAAAATAAAAAATAAATAAAATAGGTGTTCTGAGAATTTAGCTTTAATTTTTTCAGTTGTTATATAAATTCAGCATAATGCCGCAGTTATACGACATTTTTGAACAAATGCCAGTGAACTGATAAAACATATCAATCGAATTCAATATTTCAATATTCAATATTTTATGACAAAATTAGTGGCAGTAGTGTAAAGCCGGAATTATGGTATGAATTAAAGTTTTGCATTTGAAAAAATATTTGTTCTATAAATTTCGGAGCGATCACACTTTGGATTATCAAAGGCAAAGTATAACAAAATAAATACCAACGAACACACCCTCAAGTATGCCACATATATTTTTTCGGACACCACCTAAACACCTCCTACATTTCAACATCCGAAACTCCATCTTCACTAAATTATCCATTTCAATTACTAGCTTATTTTTATTCACTAATCGTTTGTTGTTGTTTTCCATTTTAAATTTTGCGATGTAGTATATTCACTAACCAATAAAACACGGCTTAGTTATTGCCGAGTGCTTCATATCCTTTGAGTATATACTCATATATACGTGGTTTATACTAAAGGGAAAAACGTACGAAGCTTCTCATCTTAGTCATTCATAATCTCTGGTTGTGAACTTAAGCTATGAAATTATCATTTATATCATACCTACTTTGATATTAATAGTTTATGTTTATGGTTGTTTGTGATTTGTGACATTGTGATTCGCAAAAACGTAAAGTAAAGATCACTTAGAATGAAATGGATCATTCGACTAAAGAAATCAAGTTATTAAAAAGACTAGAAAATAAAAGGTTAAACGAAATTATAGAGCGAAAACGTTATAAAGAAGAAATAAAGTCTAAGGAAACACCCAGCGAGAAACGAGCTCGTCGCCTAAATGAAAAGAATGCAAAGGAAGCTAGACGTCGTGAACGAATGGGCTGGGATACAGAATACCAGCACTACACAAACCAAGATAATCCCTTTGGCGATGCCCATTTAACTTCAACATTTGTTTGGAACAAAAAACTTAAAAAAGAAGGATTCAAGAATGTTGATCCTGAAACAGTCGAGGTTATGCATCGCCAAAAACAAGTTGAAAATAAAAAGGAACTTGGAAAAGTCAAAAAGAGGCGACAAAAGAGGGAAATGGAAAGGCAATCGCGCGAAGAAGAAATACAGATTATGCAACGCTCCCGAGAAGCTACAAAGTTTGAGGAATGGGAAAAGCAAGAAGATATGTTTCATCTAAAACAAGCAAGACTAAGAAGTTCGATACGTATTCGAGATGGAAGAGCCAAACCTATTGATTTACTTGCTCAGTACATTTCGAATTCTAATTTAGAACAAACTATTGAAATGCAAATGCATGAACCATATACTTTTCTTAATGGTCTAGATATTCAAGATTTGGAAGATCTCCTCGTTGATATTGAAGTCTATAAAGATCTTGAAAAAGGAACTAATTCTAACTTTTGGAATGATATGACCGTAATAGTAAATGATGAACTTCAAAAACTTCAAAAACTTGAACTTGGGATTGAAGACGACGCAAAAATCGGAAGGAGAGAAGGTATACATAAAAGTGTATCCAAAGAGGTATCAGATGTATTTAAAGGTTAGTACTTAAAACTCAACTTGTTTCAAATTAGTAAAAATTCTATGAAATTTTCAATACATTCTTATGTAAAATCTGAATTTGATTTGTTATGTTATATTACATGCATAAATCCTTTCACTATTTTATCTGCGGGCAACATTATCTCATTTTTACTTGCAATATATGTATTTACATACACACTACTCATTTGCTAAAAGAACTTTTCTCGATAAACGAAATTCGTAATCGCATTTATCTCAAAACACGAATGAGCAATATGTATAGGTATGTATATGTATATGTTAACAGATATGTATGCGGATGTAGAGTATAACTCTATAAACGCATCTCTGCAGCAATGATGCACGAATAGGCGTTTTTCTTTTTTAGTTCAGAACAGAGCCTGAGTTGTCAAAAAATGAATTGTGTTTCTTTTTTAGTTCAGAGCGTTCAGACCTTCGTAAATGTGTTTCTTTTTTCGTTCTGAGCTTGTTCTGAGCGTGTTCAGAGTGCGCTCTATAAGCTCAGAATAAAATAACTGAGCAGACAGAGTACAATGCTTAACACAGGCATTTGACAGATGAAAATTAAAAAAAAATGTCGACAGCTAAGTGTTCAGATGTGTTTAAAAAAATACTCAGAGCGCTCAGAGCACGCTTGGTTCAGAGGATGTTCGGAACATGCTCGACATGCTCGGACTCTGTTCGGAGCTCTATACTGAACTAAAAAAGAAAAACGCCTAATGTTAATGCCAAACGTTCACTAACATGCTGTCATGGATGCTTCCATTATCGCAAATAGAGACCGCCATCGCAGCTATATTTCCATATCGTGCGATATAAAGTATGCTGTCATCGCATACCAGTCATAAGCCATGTCTTTTTGCAAGTCCATATAGAATTGTAAGAAAAACGAGATTTACGAACTACTTTCCAAATAGCTGGAAGCAATGTGTACGCTATGGCATTTGTCAGCTGTATTGACGATTGCCATCAACCAGCATCCAAAAACATCACTTTTGACTGCTCTGAACAAATTATCGATAACATATACCTAAATAATATTATTTGGCATCACGGTTTTTATCGAGTCTTAGGCCGGTATTCACCGAGCGCTCATAACTTAAGAAGCTCATAAACCTATTCACCAAGCAATATTAGTGAAGATCTACGAGCGCTCTTAAAAGTTAGGAGTGGCCCCGACCACTCCTAAACGTACGAGCGCTCTCTTCGAAAATTCGAAAACTAAACAAATGAAAATGAGTGCAAAACCAAAACCAGTTATCGTCGCCAGCAACGCTCCCCAAGCAAAATACGAAATTGACCGAAGGATTCTCACTGCCAGCTGTCATTCAAGTTCAAGTGAGTGGTCCCGACCACTCCTAAACTTACGAGCGCTCTCTTCGAAAGTTTGTTCGCTTAGACGTGCCACGCACGCATTTGACTCGAATCCCCAACACGATGTTAAGGCTGTTTTAGTATGAATCTAGGTAAAACCAACGATTTTCCAAATTTCAATCGAATTTAGCATCATAGGTTAGGTTAGGTTAGGTTAAAGTGGTTGTCATTAAATCGTCTGACACACTTAGGGCCGTTTTCTTCACTATGGCTCAACTTGAGGCAAACTCTCAAGTTGATCAACTTGAGAGTTGGCTTCAACGCAAGTTGAAATTTCTTTTTCTTCACAATTTTTTTTCTCAACTCCCGAGTTGAAAATCTAAAGTTGATCAACTTCTGATTTGAAAAATATCCCTGGTATATTCGTTAAAATATATACAAGCTGCTAGTGCCTATCTGCAATTCTTTGTACAAATTCTCATCAGCGCTTGTTACAATGGTGATAAAGTGACCAAATTTACCTATAAAAATCGTTTTTTCGATTGCGAAAAAGCCTCGTACTGCTTCAAGCATTTCCTCGTGCGTTTCCGGCTTTCGAATAAATTGTGGTGCTGGATTAGCAATGGCTTTCGATACTAGTTTCAGAAAGTGACACACGCTGAAAATGGACTAATCCGAGAGCATAAAATCTTAACAAAAAATCTGTGATTGGCTACGAGATTAATTTAAAGGGGAACTTAGGTTTTAATTTAAAACTATTACCGTCTCGCGTTGCAAGGAAGTGAATCCTTTATTAAATCTATCAACATCACTGCTGTCGGTTTTGAAAAACGAAAGCAATAATTGAAGTCACGGTCGTCCCACTTTTCAACTCAAATGAGCGGCAACATTCACTGCTCGACGAAGTTGAAGTCCAATTTTCCCAAAAATAATTGCTGCGGAAAATTATACCAATATTTTTTTTTGTTGTGAAAACTCAAGCAAACAAACTTTTGAAGCAAAATGCATGTATTTTATAAAAAAAAGACAATGTTTCATGTCAACTCTCAAGTTTGCTCTCTCAAATTCTAGTATTTTCGGAAGTTGAGAAAACCAGAAGTTGATCAACTCGAGAGTTGAGAATCGAAAGTTGAATCTGTCAACTTTGAGTGAAGAAAACCAAAATCACAAGTTGAGAATAAAAATCCTAAAGTTGAGGTCAACTTCTAGTGAAGAAAATGGCTCTTAGACCACTAGAGGTCCATTGTGATACCACGATCTAATAGGGAACAAAAAGATTTCCTACTAGTTAAAACCATTTGGAGCTTCTGATGAAGCGAAGGAGACTTTTAATGTCTGTGTTTATGAGATCGCTTGGTTCATTATAGAAATATTCTCCCAGATGAAGTTTGCGTCTGTAAGAGAGAGAGAGAGAGCAGGGCATGCACAAAGAAGGTGTGGGATTGTCTCCTCTTCCTCCTCGTCCAAGCAACTCCTGCAAAAATCGTTTGATAGTACACCGAGTCGTGCGGCGGCGTGTCTACCTATGAGACAGTGTCCAGTTATGACACCTTTTACGGAGCTGATCTGAGATCTACTGAGGGACAATAGACATTTTGACCGTTTCAAATCCAGTTTAGGCCAGATTTGTTTGGTCGCCATACAAGTGGTAGTATTAAGCCATCTTGTGTTTGATTGTTCCAGAGCGATTCGTTTCAGCATAAGTTTACTTGTAGCTATGGGCATACCTATATTTTCCTTTTCGGTTAAGATAGGTATTTCCGTTCCAATTCTGGCGAGTTCGTCGGCTTTGCAATTCCCTGGAATGTCCCTGTGACCCGGCACCCAGAATAGGTGAATGTTAAACTGTTTGGCCATCTCCATCAGAGACGATCGACAGTCTTGGGCTGTGATGGAGTTTACAGAGACTGATGCGAGGGATTTCAAAGCAGCCTGACTATCTGAGAAGATGCGGATATCCGTGCTAGATACCACGTTTTCTTTAAGCCAAGACAATACTTCCTTTATCGCCAGAATTTCCGCTTGGAATACGCTACAATGGTTTGGTAGGCGGAAGGAGAGACTAAGGTTTAGTCCATCTGAGTACACTCCACCACCCACTCCGTTTTCAGTCTTCGATCCATCTGTATAAAAGTTTACTGATTTATTTCCTGTCAAAGCCCCTTCCTCCCAAGCTGACCTTGAGGGAATGGTGACTTCAAAGTTTTTATCGAAAACCAAAAAGGGAGTGATGTAGTCAGAGTGACTTGGGAGAGTTCCGAATAAATTCAGAATGGTGGTGTGGCCAATAGAGTTATTGGTCCACTGAGAGATGGCTTTGAAACGTATGGCTGTGCTCGCGGCCATTTGTTTGCTGTAAATATCTAGGGGTGTCAGGTTGAGAAGTATGTCTAGTGCAGCGGAAGGTGTCGAGCGGAGAGCTTCGCTGGTGCACATACACGCTGAACGTTGAACTCTGCTTAGTTTATCGCGATTTGTCGCTTTATCTAAGGCCGTCCACCATACGGTCACCCCGTAAGTGAGTATCGGTCTGATGACCGCAGTAGATAGATAGATGATAGATAGATAATTTCTTTATTTAAAAAATATAAATTATTTACAATATTTTTTCTTTAAGAATAAGGACATGGCTATTCTGCCGTCTGCCTGAACGACATTTCATAACAAAATACAGTTTATATATAAAGAAGTTAAATTCAAATAATAAACATAACATAAGTTAATTAACTATAGAAAGTTTAATTTAATAATTTATTAAAGCATCAATAGCGTTTTCAACAATTTTGAGATGATTCAAAAACACAAAAATAGATGTATCAATGATTTGAAACAAAAAATTATATCAATTTTGAAATGATTTGAAACACAAAATAATAATTTATCAATTTTATAATGATTTGAAACATAAAAATTTAGTAAGTATTTAGAAACATTGTTTGAAACTTCAAATTGCGATAACTGGTTGTAGAGCTATAGAAAACTATTGCGATAATTAAGAGCATGTTTGCAGTATCTATAAACCGTTGACCATCCAAGATCTCCATTAAGGATTTCATAGAGCCGAGTAGGGGGAAGATAAATCATTTCAAAATGCAGTCGTCGAATCTCTTGAAGTAAAGGACACGTTGCAAAGAAGTGGGTGATGTCTTCTGGTTCTCCTCTATTACATAGCCTACAGATTTGTGTGAGATCAGTTCGATGCGGCATAGCGTTAAGATTCAAGATTTCGACTCGGGCTCTAAATATGTAACTTATAGCTTCAGAAGAAAACTCGTTGCTGAAATAGTTAGCCTGCGATGTTATTTGGTGGTTGAGGTACCTGTATACATTTCTTGACACAGTTGTTGAGGCTCTTGAAATATGTTGTCTGAAAATATTTTCATCAATTTTGGCGATGACATCATTGAAGATATTGTGCCATTCATTCAAATTGGACTCCCTAAAAGATAAATTACTGCCATTTGAAGAAGCTAGCTGGTTCCATTCCTTAAACGGGGAGGCATTTGTTTGCATGAGCCTTGCCATAATGGATTTGTGAAGGCTTCTTTCATCCCTCTTCATAACTTTCAATATGTAGTCTGAATTGGTTTTCAGGTTTATAATGTAAAGAGGCGTTAGACCAGACTCCACATATATAGCATAATTGGGCGTTGAAGAAGGCAATCTGAACAAGCGTTTGAAGAAATATCTTTGCACGGCTTCAAACTCCTCCAGTTGTAAATATCCAAAAATTTGGGTTCCGTAGCACATGCAGCAGTTCACTGTTGCTTGAAAAACACGATATTTGGATGTATGATCGATTTTTTGGTTAGAGTAGAACTTAGGCCACATTACGTTTAAAGCTAGTTTGGCTTCGTTGCTTTTCTCTTTCACGTGTTTCGAAAAATTCAGATTGTACGAGAGCAAAACTCCAAGATATTTGAAATAATGAACGACCTCGATAGGCGCGTTGTTTAGGGACCAGTTTTCCTCTGGGAGCCTTCTTCTCTGACGCGGTTCAAATATCATTATTTTTGTCTTGTTAGAATTCACACATAGACCCCAGAATTCACAAAAGGAATTGAGTTTGTTGATTTGCAGCTGAAGGGTAGATGGATTGTCTGCCAATAAAACCAAATCATCGGCGTAGAGCAAAACCTTGACTTGTATACCGGCAAAGAGTATTCCTCCCGGAAGTACATCACACACGTCATCAATAAACAGGGCGAATAATATCGGGCTTAATATACATCCTTGGGGGACGCCTGTTGTGGTTTCAAACCATTCGGAGAATTTAGCTCCGTCCCACACTGATGCAGTAGATGAGGCAAGAAATTTGAAATAAAACATTAAGAATTTTCGAGAAACTCCTAACGAAGACAATTTGTACATCAAGGCATTTCTATTTACATTGTCAAAGGCTGCTTTGAAATCCACAAAACAAGCATATAATTTCTTTTTCTGCTCGATTGATCTCCTGGCAATAGTCGTCAGAGCGAATATATGGTCTTGCGTTGAGAATCCTGATCGAAACCCTGCTTGGAACATGCTGAGTCGGTTGTTGTTCTCAATCCATTCCGTCAACCTATGATAAAGAATTGAAGTTAGGATCTTTCTTAGCGAGTTGAGAATCGAAATTCCTCTGTAGTTCTCCGGCAGGTTAGAATCTTCTTTTTTAAAGATCGCGAATATAACCGCGAGATGACCGCAGTATATAGCCAGTGAGTAATTTGTGGAGACAAGCCCCACTTGTTCCCTACGGCTTTTTTACAAGAAAAGAGAGCTACCGTGGCTTTCCTTACTCTTTCCTGTATATTAGGTTTCCAACTTAACTTTTTGTCTAAAATAAGACCCAGGTATTTAGCTTCATCTGAGAAAGTAAGTGGAACACCTTTAATCGATGGAGGGTCTAGTTGAGGAATTTTGTATTTCCTTGTGAAGAGGACTAGTTCAGTCTTGTGGGGGTTAACACCTAAGCCACATCGATCTGTCCATTTTAGTAGCTTGTTGAGAGCGGTTTGTATAAGTTCTGTTGGAATTTGAGGATGCTTTCCTGATACGGCAATGGCAATATCGTCAGCGTATGCAATCACTTTGAATCCCTCTTCTTCTAGGTCTATTAGCAGATCATTAACTACCATGTTCCATAGAAGTGGGGATAGGACTCAACCTTGTGGGGTTCCTCTACTGACTGACCTTCTTGTAGTAAAGCTACCTAGTTCCGCATTTATAATTATGCTTTTCAGCATGAAATTTATAAGGTTGCCAAGTGAGCTATCCACATTGAGATTCTGCAGTGTCTTCGCTATTGCAGCGCTGTCGACATTGTTGAAGGCGCCTTCTATATCTAGGAATGCAACTAGAGTGTATTCTTTGTGATCTAGG
Organism: Philhelius festivus; assembly: GCA_963931855.1. Lineage (NCBI taxonomy): Eukaryota > Metazoa > Arthropoda > Insecta > Diptera > Syrphidae > Philhelius > Philhelius festivus. The sequence continues at coordinate 100,569,447 of OZ007555.1, forward strand.
GAGTATTCTATGGCGCGTACCAAGGTATGTAACGCAGTTTCTACCGATTTTTTTTTTGCAGTAAGCGTGTTGTGCTGTAGAAATAAAATGCACGACTGGGTCGCACGAACTTGCTCCTATGTAATCGACTGGGAATTTTAAAAACGAATGTTATTAGAGAAAACTGTTCATAAGGATAAAATTAATTTTTAAAATTCTTTTAGTAGTAACAGAATGCTATGCAAATATGAATGTATGCAAGAACAAAAATTATAAGTCCTTGTAGTGGTTTCTTTAAAAGAAGCTTTTATATACAAACTTTTTAAAAGCTTTTTAAGAAAAAATTTTGGTACGCTAATTTAAAGTTTTTATCATTGTTCGAATAAAAATTAAATTTACGAAAAGAAATATTGACCCGTTTCAGAGATATCGAATTTTCAAAAAAAAAGAAAAAAAAGATTTTTTTTTGAAAAATTCAAAAAATATTTATTTTAAAGTTTTGAAATGCAATGTATTTTTGACTTTTTAGAAGCTTCTCTATACAAATTTACATTAAGATCCGTTATGTGGATAATGAGAAATTAAAAATTCGAAAAAATGGTTCTATGGTAGGTACAAGCTGTAATATCTTAATTTCAAAATTTTTTTTATTAAATTAAAGATCGTAAAAATTAATTGAAAGAAAAAAAATTTTATGAAAATTCTAGGTGCCGTTTTCGAGAAAAATACGATTTTTGAAAACCATTTTTTTTAATTTTTTAGCATTTGTATGGTAGGTACCTTTATTTTTAGGTAAAATAAAAAAAAAAAATTTCACATTTTGTAGATTATATTGAGAAACTTTTATTTATCAAGTTTAAAAAAAATCTAGCATGGGGTTTTCGAAATATTGAGTTTTGAAAAAAAAATTTTGAAGTTTTTTTTTAAAAATCCAAAAAAAAACTTTTTTGAAAATTTGAGTACACAATTCTATTTATGTTTTTGGGAAGCTTTAGCAAAAAAAATGATCAAAATCGGTTGAACCGTTTTTGAGAAAATCAAAAACAAAAAAAATGGTTCCATGGGGGGTACCCTCAATAACCATTTTTCGGAAAATTTTTTTCAACCAATACCTAGATTTAATTAAATGAAATTTTTCTGTATCTTTATTTTTAAAATCTGTTGAACAGTTTTTGAGAAAAAAAAATGTTTATAAAATTTGGAAAAAAATTCGTATGGGGGGTACCGTTATTTTTGGTCTTAAAAAAAAAAGAAAAAAACGTGTGGGGGGAAAAAATTAAAAATGATATCTACCAAGTTTAAAGAAAATCGGCCGAGTCGTTTAGCCTGTAGTCGAACAGACAGACAGACAGAATTGCGAGACCCACTTTTTTAGTCTTCGCTATCATCGTAATGTCAACTTTGATCAAAATCTCGAGTTCGATTTTTTTTACGAATGCATAACTTGCCTTATAGTACCTATAAGTCGCAAGTAAAAAGGTTTGGTTCTATAACACTACGCAGATGAATGTCAATCAATCGTTCCAGTGTCTTAAGAAGAAATGACGATAGACTGATAGGTCTTAGATCCTTGGGCGTAACGTGGGAGCATTTACCAGCTTTGGGTATAAAGACTACTTTAACTTCTCTCCATATGAGGGCTTCGGTACCTGCTGATCTACCAGAGCTTAGGCCTGCCGTTTTGTGCCACCAGGGGCCTTGAACCTGCCGATCTACCAGAGCTTAGGCCTGCTGTTTTGTGCCACCAGGGGCCTTGAACCTGCTGATCTACCAGAGCTTAGGCCTGCCGTTTTGTGCCACCAGGGGCCTTGAACCTGCTGATCTACCAGAGCTTAGGCCTGCTGTTTTGTGCCACCAGGGGCCTTGAACCTGCTGATCTACCAGAGCTTAGGCCTGCCGTTTTGTGCCACCAGGGGCCTTGAACCTGCTGATCTACCAGAGCTTAGGCCTGCCGTTTTGTGCCACCAGGGGCCTTGAACCTGCTGATCTACCAGAGCTTAGGCCTGCTGTTTTGTGCCACCAGGGGCCTTGAACCTGCTGATCTACCAGAGCTTAGGCCTGCTGTTTTGTGCCACCAGGGGCCTTGAACCTGCTGATCTACCAGAGCTTAGGCCTGCCGTTTTGTGCCACCAGGGGCCTTGAACTTGCTGATCTACCAGAGCTTAGGCCTGCTGTTTTGTGCCACCAGGGGCCTTGAACCTGCTGATCTACCAGAGCTTAGGCCTGCCGTTTTGTGCCACCAGGGGCCTTGAACCTGCTGATCTACCAGAGCTTAGGCCTGCCGTTTTGTGCCACCAGGGGCCTTGAACCTGCTGATCTACCAGAGCTTAGGCCTGCTGTTTTGTGCCACCAGGGGCCTTGAACCTGCTGATCTACCAGAGCTTAGGCCTGCTGTTTTGTGCCACCAGGGGCCTTGAACCTGCCGATCTACCAGAGCTTAGGCCTGCCGTTTTGTGCCACCAGGGGCCTTGAACCTGCTGATCTACCAGAGCGTTAGCCTGCTGTTTTGTGCCACCAGGGGCGTTATACCTAAGGATCCCGTCAGGAACCAGACATCCGAATGAAAGGGCCCGTTTGAAGCCGAATTACCAGCAGCCAGAATACCCGTAATCAAGTACCAGATCCAGAGCATCAGCAAGCAGTATAACTGATGCAAAGCAGCTAGACTAGAAGCCAGAAGGATTGATGCCCGTGAACCGTTTTCATTACCCGAATTAAGTGAAATATTAGTAGCAGATTATTGTATGTTATAGATTTAAGAGTTATTTCCAATAAAGATTTTGTAATAAGGTTTGAAGACCTTTAAATCTGGAGTTTCGTGTTTTCTTCAGGACGACCCTGGCAAGACCGACGAGCAAAACCTCGGCTGGAAAGCAAAAAGCACATCACAAATTGGCGCCCGAGCAGGGACCTATAAGGTCCAACCCCGTAAGGAACAAAATCTGAAAAACTCAAACTATAACATACAACCGATAAGAACCAGTTCAACATGTCTGATAACGAAGAGGAATTCGATTGTTTCGCTAGCCTAGGAGCCATATATCTCTTGAGGAAGCAAGAGTTAATGGAACGAATGAGCCAGCTAGGAATAGAGACAGACGGTTCGATCACCGCGTTGAGAGCCCGTTTCAGCGCTTATATAAAAGAAGCCCGACAACGAAAATCCACACAAAATTTATGTGAGGAAATTGTGAAGACTACTACTGACCGAGAATACAAAGAAGACAACATAGTTCCAGCACCATATAATTCGAAAAGGACCGAAGATATTGACCTACCGAAATCTCCTAACTACACGGAAATCTTTTTCCAAGTTCCACCTCGTCCAGTTCCAAACATCGCCGGCCCTAGCCAAGTACATTCCAAACCGCCCGAATCACAACCCGCCACTAGCCCAGATGCTACGACCGTTCGGCAGCCCGAAGCTCAAACTTCGAATGGACCCGTAGCCAGATTTACTCCTAGTCACGACGCCGAGGTCATGAATACCGTAAGGAAGTGGGGATTGAAATTTGATTCTTCGGGAAATGCGCTAGCATTCATGGAGAGAGTTGAGGAGCTGACCGAGTGTTACGATATCCGCCCAGACGATTTGCTGAAAGCCCTTCCAGAAATCCTTAGAGGAACAGCCTTAGAGTGGTATAGGATAAATCGTGACCGACTTAGAACATGGCTAGATTTTCGCACATGCTTCTTGGAACATTACCTGCCAGTCCGCTTCATTTATAAGTTAGAGGACGAGATCATGCGGAGGAAGCAAGGTGCCCGAGAGAAAGCTAAAGAATTTATACAGGCAACTCAATATCTTATACACCAGCACCCCCGTATGATTCTTTCGGAAAGTGTCGACCGAATATATGATAGCCTTCGTCCAGAATACCACTTGTACATCAAGAGACGAGACTTCCAGAATTTAGACGAACTAATGAAGTTAGCCGAAGAGTACGAGTACATACAGGGCCAAGACCGGAATCAACGCCAACCTGCACCACGACCGAACCCAGGGGTAAACATAGTATCCCCAACAAACCAGCGGACGTTTAATAATAACCGCTCCACACCGCCGCCACCGAGAGTATCATTTAACCGAAGTAATTTTGACCGACCCGCCGTACCCAACGTTCAGTATGATCGAGCAACCCACTGCTGGAACTGCAAGCAGCGTGGGCATACGAAGAGTAACTGCCGTCGTCCTTTCCGGCTGTTTTGTTCCTTCTGCGGTGAAGATGGCCGCCTGACCGATGATTGTACCTGTCACCCACATCAAGCATCTATACTGAACTCGCTAAGTGAACTACCGATACAACAAGAAAAGAAAAGAAAGTCAAGACACACCAGACCAGCTATAAAAGAACCAGACGATTCCAGAAGCGATAATGTAGAATCTCTACTAGAAGAAACAAATCAGAACCAGAAAGACGAAGTTCAAGCTTTTAAGCAACGGCCACCGCCAGAGGTGTTGAAACCATGGAAATGGCGTAGACCTGCTATCAAGTGCAAATTTCAAGATGACCCTACGTGGTAAGGAAATTCCTATGATAAGTAACGTTCAAGAACAAAACCGGAACCGACTTTGTCTAGTAAGAGGAAAACGGAAACAAGAAGAATTCCTTGGCGGAATGCTTGATATCGAACTCCAAAAGCTCGACCGTCCGCCCAGTACAATATTAGCACGTCGCTATGATGATCCGTGCGAAGCCACCCGATATGACTCTACCAGTATCGTGGTACCGAAAAGATTAATGAGAAGCAGTAAAGTTCGATCAAACTTAAAAGATCTTAAAGGATTAGCCGTACCGGAAAATAAAAGGAACGACGGAGGCAAGCTAGCCACCAGTAAGTTCACAACCGCCGAGCAATCAACAACTAAAATGGAGCAGTCAAACAGCAAAAATACCGACCAGCCATGGAACAGGCAACCTACGCGACCAGCAAAAATGCGACCTGGAGTGAGGTCAAATGCTGTTGCTGTTACCAATCCCAAAAGAGTTGGAATAAGGCACTTTAATTATAAGCCAGATAACGCTGTCCCAACCAAACGTTCATACGAACCACCCAAGATACAAATGCCCATCGCTGCGGCCACCAAGAAACGCGCTAGTACCAGAAGGCCTCATTCTTCCATTCTGTCCGCCGCATCTACCGTTACGACTACCTTGCCGCCAGCCACTACCCCGAATACCGCCGCCGCCTCTGCTGCCAAGGCATCGACCGCTGTATCGGTCCCTTTCGTACCAGCTCCCAGCAACATGATAACCGCCGCCAGACACCGTACCAATGATTACATTTATAATTCAATTCCGTCAACATCCGCCGCCGCCGCTCCTGCAACCACTATGACCAGATCTTTGACCGTACGGAATCTTAAGTTCCCAACCAGTAAGACCGAGCAACGAGTAAGCAAACCACATCCGAAAGATGATCCTTTCAGGGGAATCTCCATCAAGAAACATCCGACATACAATCCCCGGTATAGACGCCAACGATTTACGCTTGTAGGGCGCTATGGACGAGTAGACGTCAGAATCATTAAGCCAGGAGTAGCCATTCTGACCCACAGTGAAAATGGCGTCAAGAAGAGAGTAATCTTTTCGCCATAAATTTACCGAACAAACATTTTTTTTTTTTTTTTTTAAATTAAGTTTCTTTTTTAGACAATTTTTTTAAGTTAATAAGGTAAAAAGATTGAAGTTCTAGTTTTAAAGTAGATTTAAGTTTCCGACAATTTTGATTTTTTTTATGAAGCGATTTAAAATTTTTTTTTATGATTGATAATCAAAGTATACAAAAAATGAATTTAATCTTGTTTTCCAGTTGAAGCGAATTTCAAGACGAGAGGGTTCTCGTCTCCGAAGGAGGAGGGGTATGTAACGAAGCGTTACATGCTGCTCTACTCTATACTACATACTTCTGCATAAACAGCGAGAATCGTAATTAATACTAAGAATTATACTTCGCCCGAATAAGATTCACACACACCATAGGCTTATGACGTCACGCAAAAATCAAACAATAATATTTTTCGTTCACCACCCATACAGTTCACATTCAGTTTCTACTGGAAAACTATCAAGAGGACCTACTCGGGTGAACGAAAATCACCTGACCTCACCTCGCTCATACATACAGTCAGGCGGCACAGTAGATCGATTGAATAAATCTTTTGAAGTCCAGTCGTAGACAAGACGTATAGACGAGTTGGTCATTTAGCTTCCCTTGCTTTTTGCGGAGCTTCCCCCCACCAGTGGTAAGGGGTTTCGTATGAAGACAAGTTAGGTAGGTGAGATTGTCCAGCTATTTCTTATTAAGGCTTCCCCCCACCAGCGGTAAGGGGTCTTAATTCGAAGTTTAATGTCCTAATTGCCACCAGGGGCTTCGGTACCTGCTGATCTACCAGAGCTTAGGCCTGCCGTTTTGTGCCACCAGGGGCCTTGAACCTGCCGATCTACCAGAGCTTAGGCCTGCTGTTTTGTGCCACCAGGGGCCTTGAACCTGCCGATCTACCAGAGCTTAGGCCTGCCGTTTTGTGCCACCAGGGGCCTTGAACCTGCTGATCTACCAGAGCTTAGGCCTGCCGTTTTGTGCCACCAGGGGCCTTGAACCTGCTGATCTACCAGAGCTTAGGCCTGCCGTTTTGTGCCACCAGGGGCCTTGAACCTGCTGATCTACCAGAGCTTAGGCCTGCTGTTTTGTGCCACCAGGGGCCTTGAACCTGCTGATCTACCAGAGCTTAGGCCTGCTGTTTTGTGCCACCAGGGGCCTTGAACCTGCTGATCTACCAGAGCTTAGGCCTGCCGTTTTGTGCCACCAGGGGCCTTGAACCTGCTGATCTACCAGAGCTTAGGCCTGCTGTTTTGTGCCACCAGGGGCCTTGAACCTGCTGATCTACCAGAGCTTAGGCCTGCCGTTTTGTGCCACCAGGGGCCTTGAACCTGCTGATCTACCAGAGCTTAGGCCTGCCGTTTTGTGCCACCAGGGGCCTTGAACCTGCTGATCTACCAGAGCTTAGGCCTGCTGTTTTGTGCCACCAGGGGCCTTGAACCTGCTGATCTACCAGAGCTTAGGCCTGCTGTTTTGTGCCACCAGGGGCCTTGAACCTGCTGATCTACCACAGCTTAGGCCTGCTGTTTTGTGCCACCAGGGGCCTTGAACCTGCTGATCTACCAGAGCTTAGGCCTGCCGTTTTGTGCCACCAGGGGCCTTGAACCTGCTGATCTACCAGAGCTTAGGCCTGCTGTTTTGTGCCACCAGGGGCCTTGAACCTGCTGATCTACCAGAGCTTAGGCCTGCCGTTTTGTGCCACCAGGGGCCTTGAACCTGCTGATCTACCAGAGCTTAGGCCTGCCGTTTTGTGCCACCAGGGGCCTTGAACCTGCTGATCTACCAGAGCTTAGGCCTGCTGTTTTGTGCCACCAGGGGCCTTGAACCTGCTGATCTACCAGAGCTTAGGCCTGCTGTTTTGTGCCACCAGGGGCCTTGAACCTGCTGATCTACCAGAGCTTAGGCCTGCTGTTTTGTGCCACCAGGGGCCTTGAACCTGCTGATCTACCAGAGCTTAGGCCTGCTGTTTTGTGCCACCAGGGGCCTTGAACCTGCCGATCTACCAGAGCTTAGGCCTGCCGTTTTGTGCCACCAGGGGCCTTGAACCTGCTGATCTACCAGAGCGTTAGCCTGCTGTTTTGTGCCACCAGGGGCGTTATACCTAAGGATCCCGTCAGGAACCAGACATCCGAATGAAAGGGCCCGTTTGAAGCCGAATTACCAGCAGCCAGAATACCCGTAATCAAGTACCAGATCCAGAGCATCAGCAAGCAGTATAACTGATGCAAAGCAGCTAGACTAGAAGCCAGAAGGATTGATGCCCGTGAACCGTTTTCATTACCCGAATTAAGTGAAATATTAGTAGCAGATTATTGTATGTTATAGATTTAAGAGTTATTTCCAATAAAGATTTTGTAATAAGGTTTGAAGACCTTTAAATCTGGAGTTTCGTGTTTTCTTCAGGACGACCCTGGCAAGACCGACGAGCAAAACCTCGGCTGGAAAGCAAAAAGCACATCACAAAATTAAGAAAGAGTTAGTAATCTACTTAAAAGCTAGCAAATTGTTAAGTAGTATGATCAAAATACCTTATTACTAAGCTGTTTAAAATTTTGCGCGATATGTTTATGTATGAAGATCAATTATTGCCACTTAATAATAACTATAAAAATAAATATGTTTTCACAAACGCTATTTTAGAACAAATTTTTTGTAGACCAAACACCATTAATAATTTTTTGATCTTCAGACTCTTTGGCTAGCATTATATTTTTAATGGTCCAATTCTTAATTTAGTTTTTATTAAACTTAATTCGCAAAATTTTCGCACGCAAAATACCCAATATTTTGTGCGGTGGGGCTGCGTAATATTTTTTGAAATTCTTTAAATTGGTTGATGCGATGGGCACTATAAGCAAAAAATGTATGTATTATTTACCTACCGAAAACACACAGCGTCGTTGTTGAAGAAGCAGTTGTATACTCGCCCTTAAATCTGTACATACCTGTCACCTTCTGTTGTAATTTCTCTCGTATAGGGGGAGCCCTTACACAAACCAATACCACCAGCTGCGCCTTCGCGAATATTTCTTCATAGCGTTGTTTACTCGTGAACTGTACAGTTCTGTATTTTTGATATAAATTGATATACATTTTCTAAAATTTAATTATGAGTGGAAAGGATAATCATGGTGAAGACGATCAGAGCGATGAGAAGGAATCAGAAAAGAGGAGATACCCATCAGATTCATCATCACGGTCCTCTTCGGAGAGTGAAGGCACTGCGGCACCCCCTCCAAACAAAAGAAGGAAAATCATGTCTAGACATGCTTCGAGGGACAAACGAATAGACGATCTAACGGATTAGGTTTGCCAGCTTTCTCGGTATGTGAGTATGATTTTACCTGAAAATATTAATACACCACATGAGTCGAGCACGTCCTCGACCTTTTTGCAAAACCCTGTAAGTTCGCGGAGAACTTTAGACTTGGGCGAATTGCATACGGAATGCGATTCAACCTTGATCCCACATGCAAAAGAGGAGCATCTGAATGAGCTCATCCAATTGCAACATTTTGGTTTGCCGACATGGAGGAACGTTAGGTACTCAAAAGCGATTAGATCCTTGGCTGCAACACCGGGTTTTGTAGAACTAAAAATAAATGATGAGTTATGCACTCTCAATAGGGGCAAGGACTACCTTGCTTCAACAGAGCAGGTAATGGCTGCATTGAGTAATGCTTTATTAGAGCAAAACGCTTTATTGAAGTCAGGTCTACAGAGTATAGTAGATTGGGCGTTCCAATCAACAGGGGAATTAAACCCAAATTCTCTGTATGAACAATTTACTGCTCGGTTTGGATCTTCTTCCGCATCTTATAAAATTTCGGAACTGGCCCTTCAGGTGGTCTGCGGCAAAAGAGCTGAGTGCATAGAAGTTCGTAGAGAAAGACTTGTAAGTGAGATACCGAACAAGAATGTTCAGGCAGCACTAAGAGGCATTTATCCCAGTGTTGAAAATCTGTTTGATAGACGGGCATTGTCCGATTTAATACATTCACTCGGTGGAGTGCAATCGTGGCTAAGTGTCGCAACTCAGACTCCCAAAGAAAAGAAGAGTTTTACTCCAAAGTTATTTCACAGTCAAGGCAGAACGAATGCGGTTGACAATAGATACAGTTTTAAAAGACAGTACAAGTATAACAAGGGTCACAAAGAGAATAGCTCTAACAAGAGACAAACAAAATTTAATTCTTCCTTTCGTTCCAAAGATCATGAAAGGGAGAAAAACAATAAGTGATACAAAGTTCAGAGGGGGTCAGTTGCAAAGTTTCCGAGCGAGCTGGGAGAAGAAGGGGGCAAATTCATTTATTTTAAAAACGATTTCGGGGACAAGAATCTCATTTTTCAAAAAACCTCGTTTAACTTTCCCATCACCAGTAACCCGGCAGAAATTTGCAACAGCATGTTCAGAAGACATGGACATGCAAATAAAAGAGATGAAACAATTGAACATTTTAGAGACACCTCCAGCGGTCGGTCCAAGTTTCCTTTCCAAGATGTTCCTAATAAAAAATCAGATGGGGGCGTTCGTCCTATCTTCGACCTGAGAGCCTTAAATGCATACGTGAATGTAAAAACATTCAAACTAGTGTCTCATTCCACGATTCCAGAGTTTCTACAACCCGGAGACTGGATGGTAAAATTAGATATTTCCCAAGCTTACTTCCATGTGCCGATAGCAGAGACCCATCGACGTTTTTTAAGAATGATCTACAAAGAGGAGCTGCTACAACTGACTTGTCTGCCATTTGGCCTAGCTTCAGCTCCAAGACTGTTTTCAGCTCTCACGTGCTGGATCGCGGAGATTCTACGCAGACAAGGTATGCGAGTCCTCGTCTATTTGGACGATTTCCTTTTTGTAAATCAGAACCCTTCCAGACTAGAAGAACAGGTTACGGAAGCCGTTCGAATTCTAGAACAATTGGGTTGGAAGATAAATTACAGGAAATCAGTATTGGTTCCAAACCAAAGGCTGGAGTACTTGGGCGTGGTTTGGGATGCTTTCAAAAATACTATGTCCCTGCCGGACGAAAAGGTAAACAAGATTCGAATTTCCCTTCAGACAATATCACAGCTAGGTTCCTGCACTCTTCATCGGTTGCAACAAGTTTTAGGCCAATTGAATTTCGCCAGCTTTGTTGTACCCAGAGGTCGACTCCACTCTCGATATCTTCAGATTTTTTCAAGGCAATACAACATACGGCCGAGACAAAAACTCACCATCCCTCGGAGGGCTTTGGAAGAGATAAATTGGTGACTCGGAGCCTTAAGGAATGTCGGGATACTGCACAATATAGACGTGACACATTTCCTAGCAACGGATGCTTCGGATATAGGTTGGGGTGCTCAGTTGAACGAGAAGTTCCTCTCAGGCCAGTGGTCAAAAGTTCAGAAGAGATGGCATTGCAATTTAAAAGAAATGTACGCAGTTCTGATGGCGATAAAGAGACAGGAATCTCTTTTGAGCAATGCACACATACTTCTTCAATCGGACAATCGAACTCTGGTTGCGTACATACGCAAGGAGGGAGAAACAAGGTCAATAAACCTATTAAGCTTGACGTACCAACTTCTACAACTAACCGATCAGCTCAACATAACATTATCCGCATTTTACCTTCCGGGAAGGTACAACGGAATAGCAGACAGGTTGTCAAGGGGCCGTCCAATACCGGAATGGCATCTTCTGCCTCAGGGAACTGCGGAAGTTTTCAAAAAGTGGGGGTGGCCAGAGATAGATCTATTTGCTTCCAAAAGATCAGCGATTCTCCCCAACTATGTGTCAATAGACAGCAGAGATCAGGATACAAAATATATAAATGCTTTCAGCCAAGTTTGGGATCACGGTCTAGGCTGGATCTTTCCACCACCCAACTTAATGCCAAGAGTACTAGCCCACTTAAACAAATCTCGGGACGCGTATCTAATAGTATCTCCCGAATGGGACCAAGTTTTTTGGATGAGCGATCTCAAGGCTCGGGCGCTGGAGCCACCCTTAATAATTCAGAACCTAAGGGAGGTTCTGTTGGATGTGACAACAGGCCAACCTCCCCTTCAGGTAGAAAATTTGATTCTGAAAGTATGGATAGTTGGGGCTGGAGCAGCCAGATTATGAATTGGTCTACAGAAGAAAAGAATTTGTTGAGGGGAGGTTGGAGAGAGTCTACATTGAAAACATATTCGCCTGCTATAAAAAAATGGCTTATTTGGTGCGAGAAAAATAACATCAATCCAAAATCTCCTACTGGTTCTTGTTTAGCCAGGTATCTGGCTAGTCTTTTCTTAAAGGACAAATATGCTTCTAGTACTATTCTCGTTCACAAGTCAGCTATTTCAACATTTTGTGATCCTACGTTAGCTGAGAGTCTACCGACAAACTTTTTTGTGCGGCGTATTTTGAGAGCTATCTGCTCAGCTCAGCCGTCGTCTGAAAGGCCGTCCATATGGGATCCAAGAAGTGTGTTCAATTGGTTAGCATCAGGGAACGAAACAAGTAGGGACTCTTTGTTTGAAGCCTCGAGAAGAACTGCTTCTATATTACTTTTGGCGTCAGGCAGAAGAGTTCATGAACTGACACTTAAAACTTTCAAGTGAATATTATAAGGAAGAAGAAGAAAGTATAACTTTTCACCCTTCATTTGGGTCAAAGACGGATTCCGCAAAGCACAGGCAATCAAGTTGGCTATTATTGTGTCACGAGGATAAAAAAGTCTGTCCTGTTTGCTGCGTAAAACAGCTGATTAGACTTTCTCAACCAAGGAGAGTTCTTGGCAACAATATAAATAATTTGTTCATAACTATTAATGGACCAGTAAAAGCCGCATCGAGAACGGTAATTGCAAGCTGGATTCGTACCATTTTAAGAGATGCGGGTGTAGGAGCAACACCTGGAAGCTTTAGGGCAGCGGTGGCATCATTGGGTTGGCTTGAAAAGCAACCAATAGATGACATTTTGGCTAGAGGCAACTGGAAAGCTGAGAATACATTCCGAAAGCATTACTGCAAAGAGATTAACTCAGATGCTATTATAGGTTCACCTTTTCTTTTAAAAAATTTCAAACCTATATGTATAAATTAAAATATTTTTTGATAATAGTCTCGGAGACTTCTAAGTTAAAAATTATGTAACTGAATGTGTTTGTTTGAAAATTAAAAAAAAAAAAAAAAGTATATAAATAAATAAATAAGAGATCATCATAGCGTTGTAGATAAACACCAGCAGATAACAGACAGGTCTTCAACAACGACGCTGTGTGTTTTCGGTAGGTAAATAATATGACGGTTTTACACTAAAATAAAACCGATATTATTTGCCGCAAAACACACAGCGTCGTAGCAAGTTCCTTGCTGGTGAAGCCACTATGAAGAAATATTCGCGAAGGCGCAGCTGGTGGTATTGGTTTGTGTAAGGGCTCCCCCTATACGAGAGAAATTACAACAGAAGGTGACAGGTATGTACAGATTTAAGGGCGAGTATACAACTGCTTCTTCAACAACGACGCTGTGTGTTTTGCGGCAAATAATATCGGTTTTATTTTAGTGTAAAACCGTCATATTATGTTGCCACACTTTTTTTCAACTTCACTAGAAACTTTTTGCAATAATATGCAAAACGAAGATGCGGCAAATGGCAAGTGCATTAAAAAAAATGACATTGCTTTTCACTTTGGGTTGATGGTCATTAACCTCACAAGCCATAATACTAGCCTCGGCAGTTGAAAGACCAATTACATTTTCAAAGTATATTTTATTTTTACCCAACGAAGAAGCAACATTGCGCAAAATTAGGGCACAATTTTAAGTTTTCCAGCTATCTGTCATTAAATTCGCAAGTGATGAAAATGAACACATTCAGTTTTTGTGCATTCAGTGATCGTGCTGGGTTATTGTTGTACAATTAAACACATTAATGCACTGTTTACATCATACGCTAATAATACTGTTTTTTTTATTGTACGCCATCAGTACTGCTTAATGCAAGCATTTGTAAGAATATTTCTTTTCTCTTCGGGTTTTTTCACCTTTAGATACTGGGAAACATCAGCTTGTCACAGTCATCATTTAGCGTGGTGTTAGTTGTTAGTAAATAAATATACATATAGCCTAACACTCTACTAAAAAACGAACAAATATGACAAAAAAAGAAATAATAAATATTATTCTACTATCTGTAGCTACAAAAATAATTACAAGTCAAATACTTACTATAAAAACAATAAATTATTAGGAATTAAACAACTTTTTTTTACAAGAACTTATAACGCGCGAGTTTCGAATACTTAACGAGAACGCCCATACAACCTGTGCTTAAGTGTAAGCTTTGAGTAACTCAAATCGAAAACATCATGGTTTACATTAGCCTCATGTTTCATACGTGTCAAAGGTTCATTGAGACCATAATTGGTACGGTGGAAGTCTATATGAAAAATTTCAGAGTTCCGAAAACTGAACCGGTGAATCTATGGAACCAACCAAGAGCTGATGTAAAAACATAACATCGCTGACTTTCCGGCGTTTTTATATAGAATTCATGTTTAAAAAAAGAATTCGATTGCTGCATGGAGGAAGATGATTTGGGTCTCTCCAATTAAGATGACTTAATGCGAAGCGTACATATTTACGTTGGACAGATTCGGTTCGATCAATGTGTATTGAGTAAAGTGGCGACCATGCAGAACTAGCATATTCTAATTGGGGATGAACAAAGGTGTTGTACAACGAAGATGTTACAAGACTACACGAAAATTCTTTACTCCAACGCTTAATAAATCCAAGCATTGAGTTTGCTTTACTGACAATTTTCTCAATGTGGAGTGAAAATCTAGATTTTGCGAGAAGTGAACTCCCAGGTCGCATGTTGTTTCTACCTTACTTAGAATGGCTTGATTTATGCTGTAATTGTAACATGTTCGATTTTTTCTTCTAAAGAAGGACATTGATTGGCACTTTGAAACATTTAGAAAGAGATTGTTATATGAACGCCATTCAGAAAACATATTTATGTCATTTTGAAGAAAAACAGAATCGGATTGGTTTCTGATGATTTTAAATAATTTAATATCATCTGCGTAGATAAGAACCCTACATGATTTTACAATTGAAACAACATCATTGATTGATACTATGAAAAGAAGTGGACCAAGGTGACTGCCTTGTGGAACACCAGAGTCAGCATTAATTGGATCACACACGATTCCTCTAAATAGAACTTGGTATGTCATTCCCTTCAAATAAGACCTTATCAATTGAACGAAAGCAGAACGGAATCCAAGAGATTAAAGCTTAAATAAAATAAGACTACGAGACAACTTGTCGAAGGCCTTACTGAAATCTGTATAAATACAGTCAACTTGATGACCATCCTCGATAGTTTTATTTGTAAACGACGTGAATTCAACGAGATTAGTAACAGTAGATTTCTTTTTCATAAACCCATGTTGCTCGCTCGCAAGGTAAAGTTTGCAGCTGAAATAAAAACTCTTAAATATGATAGCTTCAAATAGTTTCGGTAAGCAAGAAAGTTTGGCTATTGGTCTATAATTAGAAATATCACCGCGATTTATTTTTTTGTGAATAGGTATAATGAATGAATTTTTCCAAATTTTAGGGAAAACAGCTTGTTTTAGGGAGTTTTGAAATAAAAACGTTAGGGGTCTTGCCAGAGGTTTGCAACAATTTTTTAAAATATACGCCGGAATTCCATCTGGTCCACTGGACGTGTCGTGGTCTAAGCCCAAAAGATGGTCTAATACATCCTCAACTGTGATAACAATATCACATTGATCTTTGAGAAAAGCTATTCAAATGAGTAAAATTCCTCTCACAAGCTTAAGAATCATCATCAGAAAACGAAAGTTTAAAGAAGGAATAATACATATTGCAAATAACAAGAGGGTTGTTGCTGGTTTCATCCAAGTACTTCATAGTAGATGGATATCCGTCAGATTTTTTCTTGCTAATAACAAATTTTCAAAAAAGTTTCGGATCAACAAGAAGTGAAGACCGCATTTTTAACATATAACAATCATATTTAATATGAACTGGTTAAAGCGGGCTTTAGGTCAATAAAAGATATTGATTTAATGCAACGTTTCGAACGTGTATACGTCCTTCATCAGGCCTTTTTATTATTAAACAAAATAAAAAATAAAATAAACACGCATTAATTCACCAAATAATGTGAAAAGTCAAACAAATAAACTTGCTCTTCAATGTATAAAAGAGATCCATAAACCAGATTTGGAGAAAGTCAAAATCTTACAGACAGAGAAAAACCAACCAAGCGAAGAGATTTCTTCTTGAGATGCTGCATATCATCAACACCGACAACGCAGTGAACCGACGATCGGATTGTGAGAATCTAAGCAGCACATACAGCCAATTGATAAAGAGACCAAACAAGTTTGGTTGATTAAAGTGTGTCTGCTTGTGCGGGGGTGATGATGACAAGCCGATTGTTATTACTCTTCTTCTTATTCTTCTTTTTTGAATAATTTAGTTTTGCTTGCACTTTAATAAGTAATTTATATAAAAAACATATACTTGTCAACCTAACTTTTATTTATAAAAAAACTTTTGTGTTTTCAGTTGCAATGCATTTAATTCTTTGTATTAAATTTTGATTCTTACTGTGTTTTTTAAGAACATTTTTAACATAATTTTTGTAAGTTTATTTGTTTGACTTTTCACATTATTTGGTGAATTAATGCGTGTTTATTTTATTTTTTATTTTGTTTAATAATAAAAAGGCCTGATGAAGGACGTATACACGTTCGAAACGTTGCATTAAATCAATATCTTTTATTGACCAAAAGCCCGCTTAAACCAGTTCATATTAAATTCGTATAAAAAAGGTCACGTAAATCAATAACAAATATAACAATCATAGAGGATTCTGCATAATGATTGGAACTCTTCATATAACGATAAATAACTGTTGTAATCATCCAATTTATTAGTCCATGCTCTATTTCTTAAGTTACATACATAGACTACGAAGCTGATGGGTGTACCAGGGGGGTGTTGTTAGGGCCGAGTGTCTCGATTTTTTTACAGGTATGCAATGAAACATTCAAATATACTTAAGAGGCCTCTGCCCAAAATGTCGAACTCAGATTCGAAGATTGGAACTTCGAATTAAAATAATCACTCCGCATTTGTACATTCAACATGTTTGATCTTCGAAAGTTGCATTTGGGTTGCAGAAAAGTTACAGCCTCCTGCACACTACCTTCTTTCATTTTCTTGTTTTATTTTTGTATCCTCTGCTCTGTTTGATCTGGGGCCTGTTTCTCAAATCATACACATCATACATTGTATGATATTGACAGTTCTGCTGTATGATTTCTGTTTCTCAGTTTTGATGTATGATCCGCTGTCATACAACAATGTATGACCGAAGATTACACTGGAAATATTGGAATGTTGTATGATTCTGTTTCTCAGAAATTTATCATACACATCATACAGCAAATTAACCCAAAAATGTTCATACTTTTAATACAACACAAAATTCTGCTGTAGATTGCATTGAAATATACAAAAGTTAGTATTTTTTGAACTAATAAAATTATAACAATTTTGAATTAATTTTCATTGTTTTATTTTCTACAGTCGTCCAAAGAACAAAAAAAATCTAGTGCTGCAATCATTTCTTTGGAAACAAGAAATTTTATTTGTGGAAAGTTCACTGGCTTGACACTCACAAATCCAAATTATCTCGTAGTTTTACAAGAGAATTTTATGTTTGAAGTGAAATCCAGCTAGAAGACTCAAAATAAATAGAACACCCAGCCTTAAGACATGAAGCTAGTGCTTTTAGTTTTTAAAATAATTTGTTCATTTATGTTCTGATTATTAAATAATAATAATAATAAAAAGAACCATGGCAACATTTTTTCTGATTCTTCCAAGAATTTTAATTTTGTAATCAACTAATATAAAATCAATTACAGTTATAAGAATATGGTTTACACTATTGTATAGTGATTCCATAGTTTTATACATAAATTATCTCCCATATTACTTTTAAATAAGTAAAACTTTAGTTTTTTTTATCTAACAATTAACTTTTTTATTTCGCAAGAAAACAAAGTTGAGATTTATAATAACCTAACACTCAAATAATAATGAAATGTCAGAATCATACACATCATACAACAATACAAATGTCATACAACACTTCCAGTGAAATCTGAGAAACAGAAAATTGTATGATGTGTATGATGTATGAAAATGTTGTATGTTGTATGAAATGTATGTTGTGTATGATCTGAGAAACAGGCCCCTGGTTGTAGAAAGGGGTAGTGTAAAGATGTATAGAGGGGTAAGTGTAGGTTCAACCTTTCCGTTGTGTGAAGTATTAGGCGATGGAACATTTGAGCAAGAAAAATATATTATTTGTATCTACCTAGAAGCTCCAATATGTCTAGCAAAATGAAGTTACATACATATCTGTGTATGTATGTATGTAGGTATACACCTATATCATAAAATGGAAAATTGGTGATGTTGACCTTGAATTTGAAATAATTCAGTTATGTTAGATTTTGTACCTATATTACAGATGTATTTTTTCAACCTACCTATACGAAGTCATGTACATTATTTATTTTTATTTGTAATTGCAGGTTTCGATAAAATGAAAAAGAAAGACTTGCGTGAATTAGAAAGGTTTTTTTTATTTTAAATTCATACTATTGCTCTAAAAAAATACCTTATGGCTGCCACAAGGCAATTATACTTTTTAAAATCATTTTGTTCACAGGTTCTTTTGAAATGTATTTACTATGGTTTAGTTCACTCTAAGTTGGAATACGGCATAGTAGCTTGGAGTGGTACTCATAATAACAAAATGAATCCGCTTTTAGTTTCTCAAAAACACGTCATTCGCCTAATTTGTAATAAATCCCGTAGAAGTAATGCCTGGCTCTTTTCAAAATGCTGAAAATACTACCCCTTAAGCATCTTTATTTTTATAAAGTTTTAAAAATATTCTTCGCTAGATCTGGATATCTATTAAACAGATTTTCTTTTAACTATAATCTGAGAATTAACAATCAGAATCTTGCTTTAATACCTAATCATAACCTTCAATTTTTCTTCAATTGTTTTCACATCTATAGCTCCAAAACTCTTTAATTGTCTTACCTATAACATAAGAGAAATAAGAACTGAATCATTGTTTATCAAAAAGATGAAAATCTGGCTTTTTGAGCTTAATTATCAAGATGTTAAGGAGCTTTTGTCTGTAATTATTTAACTGTCTAGAAATTTATTGATTATAATTCTCGTTATATTATTTTTATTCCAATATATTCTTAAAATGTTATTTTATTGTCGTGTTGTTAATAATAAATATATTTTTATACATACTTCTATCTTGTCGTGACCCCACATCACTTTATATTATAAAATGTTAATTTATTTTATTGTTTTATGCTTCCAAAGCTGCTTTCAACTCTAGTTCTATGTGTTCTATCGATTGCAGCTCTTTTTTAAATTGCTTATTGTTAACTGATGGTACTATTGTATTTGTTTAGTTTTAAGATTCAAGAATTTGATAAAAATAAAATTTAACTACCAACTAACTAACAGCTAGATTCTAGGTATATATCAACTAATAAAACATCTTTACGAGCTTTTTATTTTTTTAATTGTATCGGTGAGTTATACTTGTGCATAAATACCTAGGTTAGGTATACATATATACAATATTTCGTAGAATAGTAACTTTTTTTTGTTTGGTAATGTAAAAAGTTTCGACATTGATAGGTAAACAGTATACAAATGTTTCTAGGTACCTAATGAAAAATATTGGTAAACTGGTCCTTGTAGATAAATTCTACCATTTACTCTCAGATTCAATTTATTCCTCTAGTTCGGCTGTAATTATTATGTCTATGCGATATGTACAAGAAAATGTCTGTCCTTGGTATCTAGTGTTTTTTGAGTAATATTCTCAGACGTACCTCCCACACATTTAGCCAAAAAGGAAAATGATATTTTTCTCAAAAACGGCTTTTACTATTTTGTAAAAATAAAAGTAACTTTTTTTTTGTTTGATAATCTAAAAAGTTTCGACATTGATAGGTAAACAGTATACAAATGTTTCTAGGTGCCTAATGAAAAATATTTGTAGACTGGTCCTTGTAGATAAATTCTACCATTTACTCTCAGATTCAATTTATTCCTCTAGTTCGGCTGTAATTATTATGTCTATGCGATATGTACAAGAAAATGTCTGTCCTTGGTATCTAGTGTTTTTTGAGTAATATTCTCAGACGTACCTCCCACACATTTAGCCAAAAAGGAAAATAATATTTTTCTCAAAAACGGCTTTTACTATTTTGTAAAAATAATTCAAATAAATTAAATAGGAAAATGCTGCATTTTGGTATCTAATCTTAAATGCTTATTTTTGTTACCTATAGTAGAATAAATTTTTTGATGTTTGATTTTTTCATTTTTTTCTTCTTTCTTTTGGTGAATATTCTAAAAAGTTGAAACATTATTGTCTTAATTTTTAAAAAAGTACACATTTTTATTTTTGAAAACTCATTATTCTAATGTAGTGACTACGTAGTTAACTAATTGTGAGTGGGTAAATGTAACTAAAAAATGAGTTGAAATTTCCCCTCCGACGTAGTGTAAAAACTACGGCTTCAAAGTTAGTGGATAATGATTTTGACTTTTCACAATCACGGTGTCAAGTCTGTGCGTATAACATTTATTTGTATTATCAAACAAAACTGGGAAATTAATCTTCGTTTTGTATAAGCATTGCCTCAATATATTTTGTCTTATGTTGAATGCGAACTCATGTTTGAAAGTACTTTTCAGAGGGCCAATAAAGTAGAGGTTTTTCATTAGAGCTTTCATATTCTTTAAGTTTTATTAGTATTTCTGTTATATTAAATGTAAGCTTGTCCTTCGATACTTCTTCGACAATTTTTTCACAGACTTTATGCATTTTACCTAAAGTCTTGGAAAAAAACAATAGGTACCCTGCAAAATACCAAGTTGCCACGTCATTTATGTCTGGCATCATGACTGAAATTTCATTTTCATCTCAACAATAACATTCATCATTCCAATTAGATTTAAATTGCTCATCTATGTCCTCGTGAAGTAAAACAAGTGTTTTATATTTGTTGTTTTATGCTATTGCATTCCAATCTAGACCAAGATATTCTGAGTTATCTTCTTCGCAATTCGAAAACTTAGAATTAAATAAGAATTTAAGGAAAATTACTTTAGCCAGAAGAGAAGCAAATTCAGAGACTATCATATTATTTTTTGAAGTTTCGTGCTCTTATCTTACCGAAAAGATTTTCAAGTAGATCTTTATTTATTTCATTTACGTTTACATAGTTTATTTCATTATGATCTTCAAAAAAGCTGTTCCATATCCCTTCAAAGCAAAATACCTTACCTCTTGCATTAATACGATGAATAGTAAGAAGTTTATCATATCTTTTAAAAAAAATTGTATTACTGAGTGCTGGTTTTCCTATTAGTAAATCAAATAACCTGTTTATTTTAGTTATTAATTTTGCTGTTGGGTTGACATAGTGCATTAAAGACTCAGAGAATTTGATAATGTCCACAAATCATTCAATGCCTAACGCTACTGACCTACTCAAAGTTTGTGCAGCCATAGAAAAATTCATTTTTTGGTAATCCGTCGGATCGATAAGGGAAGATGTCGGTTTTGGACATATTTTTGATGTGTTGTTTTTCTCAGAGTCGTATATATATTCCATAATTTTCCTACTAACGGATACATCAGGTTGTAACCGAATGGGCAGTATTTAAATTAAATTTATTTTAAATTAATCAAAAGAAAATTATTATATAACCAACTAAGAGCATATATATATATATATATATATATATATATATATATATATATATATCAGGGACGAAGCGTCCATATATTGAGTGGAATGAGTGCTTCCGTTAAACCATTTGAAAAAATCGTACCTAGCAAGGAATTAAATTCCAAATTGTATTAATATTTTTATTATATTATTTGTATCTATTAATGAATCTTCATTTACTCTGTAAATTACATTCTAACATCATTATGACAACATTATCATCTTTTACTAAAATTACTTAAGGAAATCAAGACCTCTCTGGTTATTACAACTTAAAATGTTCTTGCTAAAATGCTTAACAGCTATGCATTCCTTATTATCGCCTCCATAACTCAATTTCAAAATACCCTTCCACTCCAAGTCAACTGAAAATATACCTGCAACATCACTCACCAATATTCACAAAATGCTCAAACAAAAATGATTCTCAAACAATATAGAATGTACAACAGCTGGGCATTCCATTATTTCGCATACTTAACTTAGATCTCAACCCAAAGTCAAAATAATTTTGTCTCGTTTCTTGCCTTTTGCACAATGTGTGAAGAATGAGTTGAGTGAATGCATTACGAGAATTTCCTACAAGAGAGATAGAAAAACAAAAATGTATCTATTGAGTTGCTTATTGTCTCAAACTGATAATGAGTTTAATTTCGTGGACAAAAGGGGTAGAAGAGTTTTATTTTAACATTATGTGTGTGCAAATTTAGGTGCAATTCATTCATAACTACGAGTATCAGAAAACAAACAAATATGAATTTAAAAGGTGGTAGTTTTTTAATTATTTTCGTGGCGATAAATACAATCCACCTGTTTTCTGTTTATTTTGTGTTATTATAAAAAAAGTGGTCAAAAATAGTATTTCTTATATTCATATCTGAGGTTTCTTGACACTCCAGCAGAAATATAACTAAAGGTTATTTTCAATTATGAGAATTTTAAATCAAAAAAAACTTCAAGGAATCTTAAGATTTTTAATATCCCTTAATAATGGCATCTGTAGAGAGATCATATTCATGTTTTAAGAGAATTAAATATTTTTTTAGAAATAAATGTGGACAAGAAAGGTTATCTACTCGTAGCTTAGTTCTTATCAAATCGTAGTTAGATAAATTTTCCTTAAAAGAAAAAGGATAAATCTTTGCGCAAGGCATCAAGCTTTTTTTTAATAAGACTTTATTGTAATATATTATTTACTATGTATATTATTTTATGTGTATTACCATAAAGTGGAATTTAAAAGGTTGGATCTCAAAGGTCTTTCATTTTTGGTTTTATGTTCAGTGCTTCCGCTATCGAAAAAATCACGCCTCGTGCCTGATATATATATATATATATATATTAGACTGGGCCAAAAAAATTGACTATTTTTTTTTTTGAAAGATATATCGAGAATATCATTCAGAATGACAAAAAAAAATTTTCGTAAAAGTTTGAGCCCTTAATATCAATTTTAAGAGGGCTATCATCGCTAATTTTGATTTTAGTCATAATTTCATGTTTTGCGTCAGAACTGACAAAACATTGAAGTAAAAAAAATTCATTTTGACTTACTTTTATATAAAATTAAATTCCCTACAAAAAAGGTCTAATTGAAAATTTTCGTCAGACAAGCCGTTTTTGAGTAATTAAGCTTACTAAATTGTTATTTTTCGTTAGTTACAAAATTCCAAATTAAAAAAGTACATTTTCTCGACAGTCTTCATCAAGCAAAAGTAGCCACTCTAATTCCGTTTCTCTGTTTAGAAATTTAAACAGTTTTATTTCCATTAAATTAAAAATTTAGCTCTCTTCCAGGAGGACATATTTCTCAATTATTCATACCTGTATAAAGCTTAAAAAGAATAGTAAAGAAACTTAAAAACTAATAACCTTCCCGCTAATGCCTTTCTTCTTTCTTGAGACGAGAACATAATTTTGACTTTCGATTCTATATCTCCTGCACATGTACAAAAAAAAAAAAAAACAAAATAAAACAGATACTTACATGTATGTATATATGTACTTCCTCTTTCCTGGAGAAGACAAAAGGTGTATTTTATTCATTGGTGCATAGTCAGCGCAGCATTCAAGTGTGAATAATACGATCAAACTCACTCCATATGTCGATTTCAATTTATATTTCAATGTTGGCCATTATTAAAGAAAATATCAAAATCTGATGTCAAAACATGTATGTACATATGTTTAATTCTAAATTTTAATGCGCCATTTTCATTTCAATAATTTAAAGATCTATCACCAGCACAACTGTCATTTTTTTACTGGCTTCTTTTTCGCCATCAATCAAATTGTTGTTTGTCGAGGGAAATTTTGCTGCGCTAGCTATGCAGCAGTGAATAAAACACACCTAAAGTCAAACGAATGCATTTTTATTTGCGTAGGGTGTTGTGATGAGCAGGACTTAATACACAAGAATGTCTTTATTGAGTAGTGTTACAAATGATGTTCTTACAATGGTGTTGTTACATTATGATTACTACAATAGTATTGCTACATTAGTATTTAGTATTATTACATGTTCTTTTTTTTTTTTTTTTTCATTTCATTAAACATACATTTCATTTATTCATTGTTTCTTTTAGTGTTCCTTAAACTAATTTCTTTTATGTGTAGTGTAAACGGTCCACAGGTTTCACTAGTCTACCACTTCGTGTGCGTAACATCTCTGTGCTTATTTGTTTTTCTGTCATCTGTTTTCTTGACGTTTCTCCCTTTGACGTTTTTGAAGTTTCTCCTCTCGACTGAAATGGCGGCTCATTGTTATTATTATTTTTGTTGTCGGTTTGATGTATATGATTTGGGGTATTTTTTTCTGGATTCGCAGATGATTCTGTCTGTGGATATGATGTGATTTCGTCTGGAATCTCTGCCTTGGTGTATTGAACTTGTGTGGTGTTTCTCCTGTACATTTTTCCATCACCGGTGCTGACTATCATCGATCTTGGCTGTTGAGTCTTCTTGATGACTTTAGCACCTACCCATTTTCGATGTTTTTGTTGAAGTCGAACGGTTTGATTTTCTTGTGGTATATTTTGGTCCTTGGCTGTACGATCATAATAGTATTTTTGTGACAATCTTGATTTTTTTAAACTTTCCGAGATACGTGGTGGGACCTTAGGTAAAAGTAAATGTTTAGCTATTGGAATAACTGTTCGTGTGCTGCGGCTCATGAGGCACTGGTTTGGCGAGGCCAATAATTTGCTTCGTGGAGTATTCCTATAATTTAACAAAGCTAAAGATAAGTTTGTCCCGTCCATGCTGCATTTCTTTATTATGCTCTTTGCTGTCTGCACGTATCTTTCACTCAGTCCATTTGATTGAGGATATCCTGGAGTAGATGTCATATGATTGAAGTTCCAGCTTTTCGCGAAATCGCGAAACTCCTTTGATGAATATTGCGGTCCATTGTCGCTTTCTAGTATGTAGGGTATACCGTGAATTGAGAATTCCTTTTGTAAATGATTTATTACTTCCCTGGAGGTCGCATGGTGCAACTCCTTTACTTCGAAATATCCGCTGTAGCTGTCTACAATTAACAAGTAATTTTTATTTTGTATTTGAAAGATGTCGGTTCCTACTATTTCATAAGGAAATTCTGGAATTGGTTTCAAAATAAGAGGCTGTTTTTGCGGTCTACGTTGAGTCGATTGACAAATGTGACAACTTTCGACATATTGTTTCAGGTCGTTTGTCATTCCAATCCAAAACACGTTTTCCCTGGCTCTAGACAAAGTCCTTTCGATTCCTTGGTGACCCTTGTGTACCTGTTCCATTATACGTAGCTTTTGTGAGGCCGGTACTATGACTTTATCTCCCTTGTATAATATGTTTTCATCAACTGAGATGTCTTCTCGAAATTTGAAATATGGCTTTATTGATTGCGAGAGAGTGCGGTCGGTTTCTGGCCAACCTTTCATGACTGTTTTTATTAGTTCTTTTAATTTTTCATCTTTTGAAGTTTCTATTTTCAAGTCTGTTATAGCTGAATCCGATATTGAGTGGAATTGTAGTACTTCGAACTCAGTTGTGTGTTGTTTTTCTGCATCATCGTTAAGGCAATCTCGACTTAGTGTGTCTGCTAGGCTCATAGTAGACCCTTTTTTATAAACTATTTGTGGGGCATAACGTTGTGTTTCCATTAGGATTCTTTTTAATCTTGCTGGAGCGGTATAGATTGACTTTTTATAAATTGACTCGAGAGGTTTGTGATCACTTTCAATTATCAACTTTTTTCCATATATGTATGGGTGAAATTTTTTACACGCAAAGCTGATAGCTAAGGCCTCCTTCTCTATTTGAGGGTAATTTATTTCATTTTTGTTGAGTGCTCTACTACTGTACGCTACTGGTTGATCACTCTGTAGCAGTGTTGCTCCAATTGCGTACGAGCTTGCATCTGTTTGTATCTTTACCTCTTTGTTCACATCATAAGTTTTTAAAACTGGTGCTGAAGTTAAAAGTCTCTTTATGTTTTCCAACGCTTCTTGTTGTTCATGTTCCCAGGTGAATTGGGTGTTTTTCTCCAGGAGCTTGCGTAAGGGTTGTGTTAGTTCTGACGCATTCTTTATGAATTTGGACAAGTACGCGATCATTCCAAGGAGTCTTTGTATTTCTTTTTTGTTTTCAGGTGTTTTCAGTTGTTGGATTGCTCGAATTTTTTCAGGATCTATCTTTATACCATCTGCGCTTACAAAGTGTCCCAAAAATTTAATTTTTTCTTTTTCGAATACACATTTCTGCATGTTAAGTTTAAGACCTCTACTTTGAAAAGCTTGTATGGCTTCTTTTTGTAGTATTTTCAATTCGTTCAATGTTGTGGCGTGTACAAGAATATCATCTATAGAAACTTCGACGTTTTTTATGCCTCTTAATGTTTCTTCCATTTGCTGCTGGAAAACCTCCGGGGCGTCGGATAAGCCAAAGGGCAACACCAAGAAACTATACCGTCCCCAAGGTGTAGAAAAAGTCAAATACTTTGTTGTTCGTTTTGACACCTTTATTTGCCAAAAACTTCTTTCACAGTCGAGCAATGTGAAAAATTTGGAGTCTTTAATGTGTGTTGATATTTCATCTAGAGTGTTTAATGGGTGATATTGTCGTATGATGTTTTTGTTGAGGTCTGTGGGGTCAATGCAGATCCGAATTTTGCCTTTTTGTTTTACTACAACCATCGGTGATACGCATGGAGTTGCTTCAATTGTTCGGATTATTACTCGTTTTCTTTCCATCTCATCTAACTCTGATTTAACTGCTTCTCGCAGTGAGTATGGTATTCTTCTAGCTGGATGTATTTTCAACTGTGCATTTTCTTTTAGTTCTATATTATATTCAAAATCTTTAAGACACCCGACTCCATCGCATTGAGATGATTTGGTGTTATTTACAGTTTCTACGCGTTTTATGAGGTTTGCTCCTTCGCATGCTTTTTTACCTAGAATTGGCGATACCTTTGCATCAACCACTAGAAGTTTTACTAAATATTTTTTCATTCTGATCTCGACTTCTAATTTGGCTTCAGCTATTACTGGTATTTCGTGTTTGCTGTACGTAACGAGTTTGGTCTTGCTCTTTAATGGATGTAATTTTATACCTGCTGTCTCCGCAGTTCGCTTTGGCAGAACATTGCATTGAGCTCCAGTATCGAGCTTCATCTTGATTTTCGAGTTATTTAACTTTATGACTTCATACCAGTTCTTGTCGTCATCCTTGTTGCTTTCTGTTAACTCGTTTATTTCATAGTCATCTTCACTTTCATCGTCGGTGTCTATAACATGAACTTTTTTATTTGTTTGGCACATGGACTGAAAATGATTTCTGTATTGGCACTTAGCACATTTCTTCCCATATGCTGGACATGATCTTCTCCCGTGGTTTGTTCCGCACCTCTTACAATCGAACGTATTTTCAGTTTGCGCGTGTTTTCGATTTTTGGCGATGTTGGTTTTTCGTTTGGGACGATAGATTTCATCAACATGTTCTTCCTTGTGAATTTCTTTAAGCTGTTTTGACGTAATTTCGCTTGCTCTGCATACGCTTATAGCTTTTTCTAAGGTCAGATTTTCTTCCGATAGTAATCTTTCGCGTAAATGATCATTGCTTATGCCTATTATTAGCTTGTCTTTGAGCAGGCTGTCTTGTAAATTTTGGAAATCACATTTTTTTACTTGAGATTTTATGCGGGTTAGAAAATCATCAAACAACTCGCCCTCGCTTTGTTGCATTTTGTTAAACGCGTACCTCTCGTATGTAATATTTATTTTGGGAACGAAATAACTATTAAATTTTCCTTTGATGACTTTTACCTGTGTTTTTTCCTGGTCTGTTAGTTGAAACGTGTTGTAAACTGCCACAGCTTCAGGTCCTATCGATGACATGAGCGTCGCCACTTGGACGTTTTCGGGTCTGGTCTGCATTTGCGTTGCTATCTCGAACCACTCATATTGCTGTATCCAGTTTTTCCAGTTTGTAGAAGAGTCTCCCGTGGTGATCAGTTCTCTTGGTGGTCGTATAAAACTCGCTCCTGGGCTTCCCGATGTTGCGTCATCTGTAATGGAACCTTTAACATTATTGTTCGGTGGCTTATTATCCGGCATTTTTTTTTTCTTTTTTTTCTAATTTTGTATTTCTTTTAAGATTAGGTATTTTAAATATATATATGTATATATATATATATTTTTTTTTTTTTTTCTTTAATTTTAATTGACACTTTCTGACACCATGTGATGAGCAGGACTTAATACACAAGAATGTCTTTATTGAGTAGTGTTACAAATGATGTTCTTACAATGGTGTTGTTACATTATGATTACTACAATAGTATTGCTACATTAGTATTTAGTATTATTACAGGTGTATCTTTGAAAGGACTCTGACCACTTTCTTGTTGTGACAAAGTTCAGAGCCCGACTGTCCAACGAAAAGAAAATGAGGACCGCCCAAAGGAAGAAATTCAATCATGCTTATTTTGACATTCTCATGAATAGTCTATTCGTTAGAATGATTCTATTCCTTCGAATGAACTTTCTTAATTTTGAGATTCGAACGAATAACATTCATTTGCGAAAGATAGTATAAAATGAACTTCAAAAAAGATTCATTTTCATTGTCAGCTGTTTGACATTTACTATATTTCTATTTGAATTAGTATGACCGTTTTACATTTTTTTGTTTCTAAACATTTTATAGATGTTGGATAAATAATCAAGAAACAAAATAAATAATACACTTTTTCATTATAAAGTAAAGTTTAACCATAAAGAACTACATATTCATTACATTTTTTGTGTCAACTCAGCTGTTTTTAAAATATTCTTTAAAAAAAATAAGTTGTTCATGACGCGTTCTAAATTTTTATTTTTTTTTCGTATACACTTGGTCACACTAAAATATCAAAAACAAAAGAGAAGTGTTTGTGAAATGTCAAAACCAAAAGGTGAAATCTTTGTTTAATTGTAATTGTTTTGTTTATTGTATAATAATTTAAATTTCTTGGATAAAAACATAAAATAATAAATAAAAATATGGCATTTGTGTTGTTTATAAATTAAGATGGTGTTGAAGAAGTGCAGAGGAGAAGGATAGTGGATGCTTTCTTTCTTTCCGTATCAACGCGGGTGGTAAAAAAAACCCTTTGCTACCTCCGGGTATTCTTCCATTATTTTAATTAACTTTTCCTTTTGTTCGCGGATTTCCAGTTGGAATGCGACCTTTTAACATAAAACAACAACAAAAATAATAAAAGTAATTTATTTTCCATGAAATAATTAAAAACGTACATGTTTTGTTGTTTACTCGACAGAAAAATTCAAACGACACAAAAATGACATTTAATTCTATTCTTTCGAATGTCAAAATTGAATTAGCTTTCGCAAATGAATGAACTTTCTATGGATTGGGTGAACTTTCGATTTGTTCGATTAACATTCTAATCGCCGAGTCTCAAAATTAAGTTTCAACGAATTCGACTCACTTTCTAACGAAAGAGAATGTCAAAATAAGCACCAATATTGCATGCCTTAGCACACCTGAGAAAGCCAGAGACTACAGTGAGCAATTGACCGGGAAACTCTGCCGTACCCACAGCCGCAAGCGTCAACAACCAGTGGAGCCAGTACCGCGACATCATTAAGGAGGTAGCCGAGTCCACCATAGGCTATCAACCACCTAGAAAAAAAGAACCCGTGGTATAATAATGAATGCGCGGTATTGAAGCAGGAGACGGAAAATGCACGAATGCAAATGCTGCAACGGAAAACAAGAGCAGCAAAAGAGGAGTACCGTGAAAAGAGAAGGAAAGAGAAAAAAACCCTGCGCAGAAAGAAAAGAGCAGCCGCAGCTTCTCAGCTCAGGTATCTCGAGGAGTCTAGCACCGCCACAATCACCCGCCGGTTCTACAAAACAGCCAAACAACTGGCATCAGGTTATAGGACCGGTACGCAAGCTCTTCGAAACAGCGAAGGGAATCTAGTCACCGAAGCACAGGAAATTGTAGACGTGTTTAAGCAGCATTTCCAGCATGCTAAATGGGCATTATTTAGACGAAACCACAGGGGAGCAAAGAAGCATAAGACCAGTCAATGAATATCCAGTCCCACTACCCAGTACTGAAGAGGTTAAGAACGCTATACACAAGCTTAAGAATAACAAATCCGCAGGCTCGGATGGCCTACCTGCGGAACTCTTTAAGTATGGAGGAGATGTCCTGATAGGGTGCATGCATCAGCTCATCAACCAAGTGTGAGAGGAGAAAAGTATGCCCGACGACTGGTCAAATAGCTCCATATGCCCAATCTACAAAAAAGGCGATCCTATGTCCTGCGAAAACTACAGGGGCATATCCCTGCTTAATGTTGCCTACAAGATCCTATCCACCGTACTATGTGAGCGTCTAAAACCTTTCTGCAACACTATAATCGGCACGTACCAATGTGGCTTCAGGCCAGGCAGATCAACGATAGACCAAATCTTCACATTGTGGCAAATCCTGGAAAAGACCAACGAATTTCAAGTCGAGACCCACCATCTTTTCATCGACTTTAAAGCCGCATATGATAGCATAAGTCGCCAAGAGCTTCTATTGGCGATGTCGGAACTCGAGATCCCGAAAAAACTGATCCAGCTATGCCGCATGACGTTACAAAATACGCGGTGCAACGTGCAAATGGGTAACAGCTCATCCGAGCTATTCCAGGCGTGCACAGGGTTCAGACAAGGAGATGCACTATCATGTGATTTCTTCAACCTAGTCCTGGAGCAGATAGTGCGCAAGAGTGGCGTTAACCTTGAAGGCACTATTTTCAACAGGTCTTCCCAACTGCTTGGATATGCGGACGACATCGATATCATCGGCCGCTCCAAGCGAGCTGTGCTAGAAGCGTTCACAGCTATTGATGAACCTACCTCGGAACGAACATCAATCCCACGAATGACACCTTAGTAGAAATTCGACGAAGAATTGCCCTAGCAAACCGCTGCTACTACGGTTTGGCCAAACAAATGGGTTCAAAACTCCTTTCTCGAAAGACAAAGTGCACGCTATACAAAACGCTTATTTTACCAGTTCTTCTCTACGGCGCCGAGTGCTGGACGATAAGTAAAAAAGGGGAATTGATACTGGGCACTTTCGAGAGAAAAATTCTTCGGCGGATATTTGGTCCTATATGCGAAGATGGCGAATGGAGGAGAAGATTCAATCGTGAATTATACGAGCTGTACCAAGATGTGCATGTAGTCCCAAAAGCCAAAACGCGTCGACTACACTGGCTCGAGCGAATGGACAACAACGCTCCAGCCAAAAAAATCTTCGAATCCCAGCCCCCACGTTCGGGACGACGAGGAAGACCGAACCTCCGCTACAGGGACCAGGCGGTTACAGACGCAAGAGCGCTTGGTCCCGACGACTGGAGGGAGCTCGCGAGGGATCGCAACCGATGGAAGACCGCAATAACTCAGGCAGAGACCCTCCATGGATCGGGAGCCGGTTAAGTAAGTAAGTAAGTATCTTTGAAAGGGAGAATAATTTTGCATAGATTTTGATTATTTGGTTGTTAAGAAGTAAGTAGCTGGACATCGGCTAATATGCATAAAACCTTTATCTCAATCTCAGATCTCATTTTTAGCTGTTTTTTTGATATTAAATCTAGATATTTTACCTTTATTTTAAGTGGTTGATCTTAAAGATCTGATCAGTAATTCTCAAGTTAATCAACATAACCTACTTAACATACAAAATCAATTACCATTTTTCTATACCCAAAGAAGATACACTTCAAAACGAATAGATATTTCCAAAATCCAAATGAGAAAATTCCTACCAAAAAGTTCAATACCCTCACAAAAAATAAAAAAAACAAATACACCAGCCAAGGAGTCGCCGCGAACCGCGATATACACCAACCATCAAAACCAATAAAGGAACACAGGCAAATATAAAAACAACATCCATACACACACACAAATTCAACGAATGACAAAAAAATAATAAGAAAAAGTAGAGCAGAAACAATAACACTCCGGTGCGAAAGGGATGCGCTGTGTCTGATACGATTTGTTTGCATATAAATTTTAATGAGAACAAGAACGCTTTGTCGCTTACCCAACAGAATGATACATGAATAGCTTTTTCGCTCTCCTACATCGATGTTGGTTTGTCGCTCTTGATTTTTGTATCTTTGCTGCTAATCTTTGTCAGCTAATGAAATATCTTAGAACATTTTTTTGTATGGAGATGAGGCATCTGTATATGATTATTTGTGGTTTTATATTAATGATAAGATTTTTTATTTGTGTTACTTCGTGCAAAATGAAAGGGTATAACGTGTGATTAGGGGTTATGTTTAAGTTTAAAGTCGCGGTTATGTCTTTGACAAATTGTTCGTATTGGTCAATGTAAACGTCATGAATTATTTTTAAATTTCCCTCTTTAATTTTCGCCTGTCCGAAGTGTATGGATACGAATTGTGCGTTAGAGAAATCTGAATTTCTCCTTTGACGGTGACAAATAATAATCTGAAAGTAAAATATTTGATTTAGTTTCTAATGAGGCTTTTATGGACGTTTTTTCCTGATTGTGTTATAACTGTTGTATTTTTGTTTTCCTTTACTATTTCTTTTTTATATCTGAATGTTAGTTTTACCCCTAGTATTTTATTATGTTTAACCTAAATTGTTTCTCCGGGGAGGTAATTCTTAATGGGTTTTCTTTTTTTTTTTATGGTAGGTAAGGGGTCCTGTTCCTGTTTTGCTTTAAGAGTTTTAATGTTGCTATTCTATTGCGTACTTTTTCAAACTCCGGGATTTAGTCTGGGTATTCGACCGTAGAATAGCTCAATCGGTTTTTTACTTGTTGTTGAATGTATTGAAAAATTATATTCGTTGACAGATCTTTTTAGGAGTTGTTCAAATGAACGAGCAGGTCCGTCTGCTTTTAAGTATCTCATTATTTCTGCCAATGTGGAATAAAACCTTTCAACTTGTCCGTCCTCAACCATTGAAGCATATCTTGTACTAAAGTTTGCGTATACCTGATTTTGTAATTTTTGAAGCTTACAGGGTAAATTTCTTGTATTTTTCCCATTACAGTAAAACCCGCCTAAGAGAAAAACCCGCTTACCTGCAACACTTTTTTCATCCCCAAGTATTTTCGAACCAATTTCCCTTAAAACACTCCGCTTAAGTGAAAAACCCGGATAACTGAAACATATTTTCACTTAATTTTTAATATTTTTCATTAAAAAAAACTCTCTTAAGTGAAAAAAAAATTGAATCGAACAGAAAAAAAATTTGCTAGTTTTCATTTTCCAATAAATTATTTTTGTGTTATTTGATCGTTATTTTATTTAATTTCGTTCAAGGCAAGTCCAAAAGATAAAAACAATATTGTTTCTAGCATTAAATCTCCGCTTAATGGAATTTTTAAATCCGCTTAAGTGAAATTTATTTTTTCACTTATCCGAACTCCGCTTAAGTGAAATTAGTTTTCACTTAAGCGCGGTTCGCTTAAGTGAAAAACCCGCTTAAGTGAAAGAAAGACTGTGACAATTTGCCGTTTCTCTTAAGCGGGTTTTACTGACTTGTTCTGGTGCTGAAAGACCATTGACTATGTTGGGGTTCAAATATCTCTTACAAGATATTTATGAGGTCATTTTCATTGTAATTGCGTTTTATTATGATATGTCTAGTAAAATTCGAAAAAAGTGGTTTAATTTGATAACTGTCTTCATTGTCTAATTTTAGAATTAGTTGCAGGTATTAAATTGTGTGAAGAACTTTTTGAACTGCGTTGTGTCATTGTAAGTGAGTTCAAATGCGTTATTGGGAGAATTCTTGAAAGTGCTCTGCTATAAAATTGGTGTTTCCTGGTTTAGAGGTTGCGTTCTTATCACAGTAAAACAAAAGAAACTACAGAGATGCGTGAAAGTGTATCAGCAATAATATTTTCACTTCCTGCGATAAATCGTATGTCAGTGGTGAACTGTCTAATAAAGTCCAAGTGCCTGACTTGCCTGGGTGATGCTTTCGCAGGGTTTTGATTGAAAGCGAAGGTCAAGGGCTTATGGTCCGTGAAAATACAAAAAATGCGTCCTTCTAGCATGAAACGGAAATGTTTTACGGACATATAAGCACTGAGCAGCTCCCTGTCATAAACGCTGAACTTCGTTTGAGATGGAGTTAGCTTTTTGGAAAAAAAATCCTAGAGGTTCTCATTTGCCATTGGAAAATTGTTGAAGGGCCCCTCCAAGAGCGATATCAGATGCATCTACCATCAAAGCAAGAGCTGCATTTCGAAAGTCTCCTTTGCTTCTGGAATCTATTTGATTATCGTCTTGTCATTTTTCTTGTTTCCTGGTGGAATAACTTTTTGAAGTATGGCTTGATTGTCGACAGCATTGTTCAGAAAGCGCCTGTAAAAATTATTAGAATTTAGAAATCGTCTTAGGTTACATACCTTTTCTGGTTTTGGATAATCAAGAATAGCTTGAACTTTGTTCTTTGGTGGCTTAATTCCGGCAGCATTGACTGTGTGGCCTAAGAACAATACTTCCTTCTGTGCGAAATGGCTTTTGTCCACGAATATGAATGAATAAACAGAGCGCTTATACCTTCGATTGCTATGATGTCTACTGATCCGAATGGTACAGATTGGGATCTAAATCTAGGACGAGTACAATATGGTATAGATACTACAATTCATCGCACAACTCGTGAAACTCCATTTCAACTTCCTTTTAACTTCCTGCCAAGAGGATATGATGGCGACATTTTAAACGACCAGGCTCGTGAATATTTGGTTGTAGAATCCAATGCCGCTAACCAACGTACAACGGCACTAGAGAACATCAGTAAAGACCAAGAGATACAACAAAAACGGTAAAACTCAAAACGATGTGTGAAAAAATACAATGTTGGTGACCTGGTACTTCTAACCCGTGAAATTCCTGCAATGGGACAATCGAGAAAATTAGAAGCAAAATATCGAGGACCATATATACCCCCTTATTACGGCTGGCGAGTCGAACAAATAAACATGTGAGTGTGAGAATTTAGTAATACGGTTGGCGAATCCAGAACCTTTGATTCGACTTAAATGTCATATATTTGATATTTTTAATAAACAATCAAATTTCGAACTCGAATTGTAAAGTTCGCCAACCGTAGTATGTCGAATGTGTAGTTCGCTAATGAAAAAATCTCACCTCGAACGTTCGATTCGCAAACCGTAATAGGGGGGATAGTCACCAAGGTGATTCCAAATGACCGCTATATAGTAGCAGATTCCCGGACATCAAGTATCCCAAAAAGCGTTTGAAGGAGTAGTTGCTGTTGATAAGATGAAGAACTAAAATGCTATGAATCCTGAAGAATCAACTTTATCCGAAGACGAAGAGAGTGAGATCGAATTTTTGGGATTCGATGATCAATGCTATGAGCGAAGATATGAAGTCGATAGGCATATTCAGTTGTTGGAGGACCTACAACGGTCAGGAGAGGCTGAATGAAAGCAATAAATATAGAGCCGTCAAACAGAACTACACTTAACGAACTAAGCAACAGATACATACGAATACATATACAAACGAACGAAACACAAGGATGATACGACGAAACAAAATATCATTCACTAAGGCTCGTATTCACCGAACGCTCCTAAACGGCTCTTAACTTTACGAGGCTCTTAACTTGAAATTTCTGTGGGGTATTCACCAACCACTCGCAAATGTTTTTCGAAGTTCGAAAATGAGAGCCACTCTCTCTTGTTCAGTCATACCCAAACTGTGAAATGTTGCGGAATGTTGGTCTTGACAGCAAATGGATACTCTTCTACTTGGCATTGCTCACATGGATTCGAGTCAAATGCGTGCGTGGCACACGCACAAGCGAACAAACTTTCGAAGAGAGCGCTCGTAGATCTTCACTAATATTGCTTGGTGAATAGGTTTAGAAGCTTCTTAAGTTATGAGCGCTCGGTGAATACCGGCCTAAGAGATCATTGTGAGCAGAAGTTCTCGGCTATCTTGATTGAGTTTTAATTAAAGTGAATATACAAATTTAACAACTTTCTTTTATTTATATTAATAAATATCTAACAATACTCTTAATTTTCAACCCTATCCTAACGACTACCCCAATTATAAATAAATTTACTCCATGTATCTCTTAAAAAGGATAAAATCGAAATTATTCCATGTTTGGATCACCAAATTTAACAGAACCGCGAAAATAACGCTTGCGAAACAGATATTACGAGTGAACTGACTGAGGGGACGAATGCAACTCGCTATCAGATATCGAAATTTTTTCATTTTTCCATATGAAATGGTCTGCGAAAAAGTCTTATGATTTATGCAGTGGACGCGAATTGAACCTATTTCTCTGTCAACTTGAATTAGGATACAATACCGCCACATTTGTGACATTGGCAAAATTCATACAATACTTATCAATCATTCAACATGACGGAAAGCCTTTAATCCAATTTTGTCTAATAAGTTTCATATTTCTTTGTCCTTTGTACTTCACTTTAAAAATATATTTATTTCTAATATTTTTTAGGAAAGACAGCCTTACAATTGGATGAATTAAGGAACAAAATTGAAACTAAAATAATGAGAAAAACAGATGGTGTTGATATTAGCTATTGGGAGAGCTTGCTGTCAAAGTTAAAAGCCCACATGGCTAGAGCTAGATTACGAGATAAGCACCAAGTAAACTTAAGGCAAAAACTTCAGTTATTAAAAAATTCTGCTTTCGAGGAACCCGAGTCAAAATATACATTGGTACATCCTAATGTTGAGGAAAAATTGGAGATAGCAACCACAGAAGCTATTATTAATGAGGAAGTCGATGAAAATACTACCAAACAAACTGATGAAACTAATTTAAACACGTGCTTAGATCTCTACATAGGAGGACGCTATAGCCCTCCATACCTTACATTAGAAGAAATAGGAGATGCTGAATTAACTTCATCAAAAGAATCTGAAGAAAAAATAGAAACTTTGCGAAATTCACTCATTGAGTCTAACTTTGAAGAGAATACTTTGACTCGCGAACTTTTATTACTTCAGAAAGAGACACGAAAAGACATGAACGAGTATGAGTTTTCGGTTGAAACCAAATTAGAGTCGCAGATTTATTTATGGTCAGATAAATATCGACCGAGAAAACCGCGATACTTCAATCGTGTCCACACCGGATTCGAATGGAATAAGTATAACCAAACCCATTATGATATGGATAACCCTCCTCCGAAAATAGTTCAAGGTTATAAATTTAATATATTTTATCCGGACTTGATAAATCAAAATTGCACTCCACATTACTTTTTGGTAAGTATTTTAATTCACCATTAATTTTTAAAATATTGATTTGATTTTAAATTCTTTTTTAAGACACCTTGTTCCGATAATATTGACTTCGCTGTTTTAAGATTTCATGCTGGGCCACCTTACGAGGACATAGCATTTAAGATCGTCAATCGAGAATGGGAGTTCAGCTACAAACGGGGATTCCGATGTCAATTTCAAAACAATATTTTCCAGCTATGGTTTCATTTTAAGCGTTATAGATATCGCCGTTAGAACTATTCAAGTAAAATAGTACAGAAAATCCTTCGAACAAAATTCTTACACCCTTTAAAGTCGGAGAGAACGCATGGCTTATCATACAACAAACATAAATTAATAATAATTATAATGCAAGTGTATTTTTTTTTTTAGAAAAGTGGAGGTTTGAACAACTTTAAAAAGTAAGCAACTAAACATTTATTATTGTATCTAATGAGATTAAAACCAAGCAGATAATCTATGGTTTTTGAATATTACAACAACAACTTGAATGAACTACCACCAAGTGGGTTTTTATTTGGCTGGAGTTATAGCTATTTCACGGGTGCTAATCCGATCATCAGACTCCTTTATTTGTGGTGCTTAGCCTTTATATTGTTGTTGTAATATTCAAAAGCCATAAATATATGAAGAAGCCTTGCAGGCACAACTGCACGTATGTAATCATACAAAAACCGCTTCAAGCAGATAATGATAGACCATTTTGGGTCAAGAGATTTGTTTTTGAAAAATGAAAATGTAAAACAATAAAAGTAATAATAAATTTGTCGTTATTGAAAAGCAAAGGTGAACAAATTTGCATATCAGAGTCTAAAAAAGAAAAGCGAATTCTGTACCATGAAATAGTAACCATTCTAATAATGGACCACTAGAATTGCATGAGTTTAAGATAAAAAGATTTGAAATTAATGGTCGGTTTTTATCTCATTAGATGCAGCATTAAAAGAACTTTAAGAACCAAACAAAATGTTTCTGAATGAAAAGCATTCTCTTTCCCTACCCCTCAAAAATAGGCGTTGGAATATTTGATTGGAATCTTTTTTTATTCTTTATTAGATAAATGTTTTCTCCAAGTTTTATGTTACATTTTTTTATATAAATATTGAAATCTATTGAAATATATATGTATAATGTTAAACAAAAATGTGTTTCTTCTTTTATTGATAAGGTACTACGAGTATTACCTGAAATGAAAAAAATATATAAGCTTTTCGACTGATTAAATTTATTTTAAATTGGGTCTGGTTATTTTTAACTTCTGACTTCAAATTCTAAAAATTTATAACGTTTTTGCTTGGTCGTCCCTTTAAGTATATATAATACTAGCGTAAAATACCCGGCGTTGCCGGGTTCTTGCGGAAAAAATTTCTTTCGCACAGAATGTCCTATGTAATAACAACTAATTATCATAGAAAGTTTATTT
Organism: Philhelius festivus; assembly: GCA_963931855.1. Classification (NCBI taxonomy): domain Eukaryota; kingdom Metazoa; phylum Arthropoda; class Insecta; order Diptera; family Syrphidae; genus Philhelius; species Philhelius festivus. The sequence continues at coordinate 100,608,182 of OZ007555.1, forward strand.
CCGATACTAACAAATTCTGAGAGAATCTCTAGAGCATCATTCACCTACCCTAAGTTTAGTAAACGGGAAATATTCCGAGGAAAATTTATTCGCGAAAGCCCTTTACAGTTACATGATTTATCAAACCACAAATTGTTGGGGTAGATTTTTGCATATTTCATCCAAAATGAATATTTTTACATACCATGCACACGTAGAATAGGTGAACTAAACATATTTAGTATTGATTACTATTTGTAAACATTGAAAAAGAATAAATTTATTGAAGCATATGCACCATTAACATATGTATGTTAAGCGCTTCAAACTTTTTTTAGAGCATATTTTTATTTGCCGTAGTTATCACTATCTGTTGTTTCTTCATTTTGGGCTTCTTTAGTCACTTTATTTTAATTTATGTTTTTCATTTTCATAAAATTGATTGAAAAAAGTACTTGCCTTCAGATTCTAAATCGATTTTAATAATATTTCTGAAAAGACTCCGTAATTATCGAAGAATTCCATTTTTGTTTCGTTCAAAAAAAAAAATGTTGTCTCTACATTTAAAATGAAATTGCTTGAAACCACTAATACTTTCAAGAAATATGCATTTGCAATAACTTTATTTTTGCTGTCGATTTCATTTTTTTAAATATACATACCTAAGCATGCGATTTTAAATTATTGGCCATTAAATACTTTAAAAATGTATTTTATTAACTTCGTTAAGTAATTAATTTTATTGAATTTTTAAATAATTTTTAAATAAATTTTTAATGAAGCATATGTTCATATGTATGTATTTAATTAATAACATATTTTATTAAAACTAATATTTCAAAGCATATTTTTGCCCTAGTCATTACTATCTGTTTCGTCGGTTATTACTTCATTTTTATTATTTTTTCATTTTTATCGTTTTTATTTGTATGTTCTTTTTCCTGGGATAAAGCGAAAATGTCATCTTCAAAATTAACAAAAGAGCAGCTCGAGAGTTCCATCAACTCAGCCTGCGAATAACTACAAAGAGTGAAAAAAGTGTAAACAAAGTGTAAAGGACGAATGCCAGTCAAATTCAAAGAAAATAGAGCAAACAAAGTGTAAGAAAAGAAAATGATAAAAAATTCACAACAATCAGTTTCTGACTATTTTCTGTTTAATATAATCATATGCAACTGCGCGCACATTCAACTAAATATTTGAGTTGTTTTTTAGCTAGTTTTTTCCTTCATATGTTCTTGATTGCATGGGAAGTGTTGCACAATTCACATATTTCGGGTGAAACAAAACATTTTTTTCAACCAAAGAGGAAAATAGTACTACTTGAAGATACCCTGTTAAGATATCATAAAGACACAGAATATCTTCAAGATGTATTCGAAAGATTAAAATGAAAACTCTTTCACCATTTTAAAATTACTCCTTTTAAAAAGGTTTTAAGAGAGTCAATATAATGACATTTGTCATGAATATCTTTAAGATGTTTAAAAGATGTTTTATTAATAGTATAACAGAAAGAACACTTTTAAAGAGTGAATTAGGAGATTATAAAGTGAAATGGTATTAAAAAGATTGAACTAATAGCTTGTTAAGACCTGATGTATTTATTGAAGTACTCTCCAAGAGTTTATGTGTTGCTTGGGTATGTTAACGATAAAAATAAACATAATATTTCTGGACGCACCCTTTAGCCAAAGAGCATTAAATTTGTCTGAACGCAGTCAAAACTTCCCCTTGCCACCATTGCAAATAGTTGCACATGTGTAAGTAGCTACATCTGTCCGAATTGAAACAAATACATGCTGAACTGAAATGGAACAAAAATAAACGGTTCAAGCCTAAACTGAAATGAAACAACTATTCACTTTTCTGTTTTCTTTCACCAAATTTAAGGATCTGATTACACGACTCATTTTTTGCGGCCATATGGTTTTTCAAGTAACTGACTTTATCGAACATCGATATTGCGAAATTTTCATGCACAAAAAGATGTGCTCAATGTGTAAACTTGTGCATCGATGATTTTATCACTTGAATGTGAATGTTAAAACATAATTTCTGTAAAAATTAACATCATACAATATTGACGAAAGTAATATTGCAAGGCATTTTATGTGTAAACTAAAATCCACACGTTTTTTGAACGAAGTTTGTATGCACAAAAAGTCGTGTGAAATAAATTAACAGAAATCCGTGGCTTTATCGAACATCGATGTTGTAAAATTTTGATGCACAAAAAGTCGTGTTCAATGTGTCAACTAAGATCTGTGCTCTTTCGATTTGGTAAAATTTTCAACGTAGAAAATCGTGCGCAAAAAATTTGTATATGTAAAAGCTGTTTTTCTGAGAATCGATGATTTTATGACTTGAATATGAATGTTGAAACATAATTTCTGCAAAAATTGACGAAAGCAATATTGCAAGGCATTTCCTTTGTAAACTTAAATCCACACGTTTCTTTAACGAATTTTTTTGCACAGAAAGTCGTGTGGAATGTGTTAACAGAAGTCCGTGACTTTATCTAACAACGATTTTGCGAACTGTTGATGCACAGAGAGTTAAAACTAAAATCCGTGCCTTTTTTTAAATATTGATAGATACTACAAAATTTATATGCACGAAAAAATCATGCGCTAGAACTTGCGTGTATCCATGGCCGTGTAAACAGTTTCTTACTCCAATAGCCCAAGTAGGTGTTCAGCCTCAAAATAATATAGAGGAATAAAATGAAATGAAATGCGGAATAGTTAGAAACGGCAGACAGTTCTCAATCTGCTGCTTTCAATTTTCTATTTTGGAAATATTTTTTGGAGGTAAGTGAAAGTAATTTAAATTTTAATATATTATTTATTAGTTTTTTTCATTTTCAGATGATCCTATGTTACTATCGACATACAAAGGTAAGTATATAAAATGTTTATAAAGTAATACTTTTGTTTGTTTGTCTGCTATTGGAGTATTTACAAACAAACTGACAAACAAACAAAAGTCTTACTTTATATAATAGTATAGATGGAGGGCTCGTTTCTATTCCAAATGCGTGACTATCATAGGGGGCGCTACTCAAATTTGTGTAAAACAAAGTTATTTGACAGCGGCAACCAAAAAAAAGTTTTTGGCAGGATTGATTGCCTTGCGGGAAGATACTAAGTTAGAACAAAAGAATAGCATACAAATTAACAAACAAAAAAACATTTTATTCAATATTTTTGTATCATTAAACAACCAAATAAACACTAAAACTTTTTCAAGCTAAATATTTCTACAAATTTATTTTTTAAATCCAACTAAAACTCATTACACCTTGAGTTCGTCTTCGAATTTGACTTCGTTTTTCGGTTGGAATTGTGCCAGTTTCTTGATCTTTACCTCATTACAAAGGTGACACAAACCACTTGTAGGGAATGGATCGATGATGTCGGAAAAATCATTCTGCTGTTCATCTCTTAGTCGAGTCTAAATTACTGCAGTCCAGCTGTTGAAAGATCTCCCGATTGTAGTCGCCATCCTTGGTAAATCCATTGTATTGGTGGGGAAGCTATTCGCCTCCAAGTATGGAACTTTAATATTTTGATTACAAAACTAACTAACAGTCACTTTAAAGTTTGATCTTAGTTTTACGTATAATTTGTAAAGAATTAAAACAGTCACAAAGCTTATTATGCGGTTTTTTTCGGTTTTTTGCAAACAAGACTGAAAATTTACCGAGTGCTTAATATCACATGTGACGGAGAACTATATATGCGAGGAGAAGGTAAGCACAAATCGGAGGATACGGCTGTATCCTTAACTTACAGAAAGTGAGACAGCGACCACTATCACAACTTCAAGTACTACAATGCATTAGGGATAGGAACGAACCCACCATATTATATATACTCAAAGGATAAGAACGAGCCCTCCATACTATATATACTCAAAGGGTCGTCCGGAAATGACAGAAGAACTGAAAAGAAGAGAAAACCCATTCTGAATTTGAAGAAAGAATCAAAACTGGAAGCACGCATGCATGCATGTATACACTTAAAGACCTCAAAATGAAATAACGTTTTTTGTTATAAGAACATTTGATGACGGATATAAAAGAAAACTGAAATATGTATAATATGAAAGAATGCGTTATATTATAATAAGTCTTATAAGTGAGTTTTTCTTAAATGAGATTTTCTAATATTCGCCATCGACTGTAATTCAAACATTTAGTCTTCTTCATCATCGTCATCTTCAAGTGATAATACTGAATAAGTTTTCTCCATGTTTAAAAAAAAATGAAAAGAAATTCAATTGTCTTTCACATTTGACGCATTACAACGAAACAAAAACTTGAGAATAAAAAAAAACTGTTGCAACTTGTCCGTCTTTACTCGATTTTATGGGTAAATCATAATCTCGTTGATAAGCTTTCTTCGTACTTTAGGCTAAGGTCCGATTAGGGAATACGAAGAAAACCGTGTTATGCACAAATAAAAAACGCGTTTACTACAAATATAATTGTGTTGTTTACATTAATATAAATTAAAATAAAAGTTTGATTAATTATAGACTAGATAAAATAAATTAATTGTAAAAAATGTCCAGGAAAAATAAAAAACTAATCAATTAAAAATCAATAGACTTTATTACAAAATAAATCAGAAAAATAGATTAATGTTCAAACGTTAGAATGGATAGTTGCAACTGCCTTTTAATGACGTTATTCGAAAATTTGTTTACACAATATTATTTCAAATCAGTTATCAGTGCCGGTCTGCATTCCACCGTGAGCGCATGTGTGGGAGCGTAGTCCATTTGTCTTCTTGTAGCGTTGCTCTTTTAAATCCTATCGAACTCAACTGTAACAATAAAATAGAATTAAAATAAAATTGCAAATAAATAGAATACTCCCATAATAAAAATACCGCTCCGCGTGTGCTTAATCAATAATCAAACACAAAAAAAATAGTGCATTAAATAAAAAAAAACAATACAGTTCTGTCTCCACAGAAAAAAACAACACATCGATGTAGTATTTCTATTATATCCTGCCTGCCAGTCTATATACAAATTAAAATTAGTTATGTATTTATTTTATTTTTATCATTGAAGTTTTTCCATATAGACTTCCCCGATTCTATATATTGATACGTAAGTGTTTATTAGGAGTTAAACTTCGATACTACATCACTTTCTTATTTTACAAAATGTTATTATTATTTTTATTTATGCATATTTTGTTTTTAGCATATAAATACAAAAAATCAATAAAGAATTGTTTCGCCATGTTATTCAGTCGGTGAAGTCTTCGACGAAGCAGGTGTAACGAATTGTCATCTTGATAATTCGCTTCACGTTGACATCGGAGTCTGCGACTACGGTTACATTAGTGTCCATTGTTCGTGAGCCTGTTTCAGCTGCACTGCTTTGGTTAATCTTCTGTAAATGAGAAATGTTCCTTCTATATCTTTTCCCCGAATCTATCGACTCGATCAGAACCTCTCCGCCTTTCTTTCCAATTACTCTGTAGCCAGATGGCTCAAATGTTGGAGAAAGCTTGTTTGGCTTCGACATCAGTTTTGCCAACACTTCATCCCCTACTTCAATTTTCAATATCTATTCTCTTAGCGCGGCGCCGGTCGTCCGAATACTGCTTCCCTTTCTCCTTCATTTCTTTATCTCTATCTGCGACTCCTTTTATTGTTCCCAATTTGCCAAGTGTGGAGTCAAATTTACAAATATCCGTGCCAATACGAAGAATTCCCATTGCCGTGGCAGTTTCAAGTCCGATTACCAATTTTCCGTCACCTATGATGACATAGAAATCAGCCAATTGAATCTGTCCTCCTACTTTGATTTCAGTTGTAAATGCTCCGAGCAGTGGCAACTCATGTCCACCGTACGCTTTGAAAACTTTCCCAGTTTTCTTTTGTTGATTCATGGGTCATGGCTGTTACTCCTTTCGATTTTAAGCTCTCCCAAATTGCTTGACTCAACAAATTATACCTTGAACCTGAGTCAATAATTGCGCTTACTTTGACTCCTCCAATTTCACATGAGATTACACTTCCATCATGTGCTGTGGTAACGTTGAAAATATACTCTTCGGCGACAACATGTTTGACTGTATTCTCTATTTTTCCAGTATCATTTCGCTGTTTTTCGTGCTTCGCGTTTTTTTTTCAAATGTGTCACCAAATGCACAATGCTCAGCTTGCATACGTAAGCGTATGGAGAAGATGTCAAAACTTTCGTCAGATGTTTGCTTTATTTGCCGCAGTAAATGCCTTTCGTATGTGCCATTCTTCTTCGGAAAGAAAAACGCATTCAATTTTTCCTTCGCTTCTTGATACTCGGTCATGTTCGAAGTGTTTTGCTCTACATTCGGTCGTGGCGTGTGGACCACAGAACTTTGCATTTTGCAACTCAGGAAGTGTGTTGTACACCTGCTGAACTTTCATTCCAGCGTAATGCAAAAGTAAGTCTCTTCCAATCATCATCACTTATACGACTTGCGCGGATCATGGCCTCGAACAAGAGGAGCCCCTTTCGCCATTCCACTACACAATGGTTTGAATTGTCAGTATAATCAAATGGTGGTAGCGTCATACTCGATCATATTATTTCTGAAATACAGATACATATATGTATCTCACATTTTTAATTTTTAGGTCCATTTTCTAAGAATATAATTCTGCTTGTACACATGTAAGTAAATAAGACTGAACGGAGTTTAACACTGGCACTTAAGTATCTGCCACTGACTTTTTTTATTTTGACCGATCTCTTTATTCATCAAATTCGCATTTAAGCAATCAATATACTCGTATCTCTTCATTAAGCTTTTTACAACAAAATTAGTTCAAATCCATACTCAAGTACCTACCCAGTTTGAATCTTCTTTTTTCTCTGCATTAAAGCAACACAATTCGTTCATTTGAAATCCGCATTAAAGCGACCGAATTGGACCAAATTAATCTGCATTTAAGCAACCAAAATTTGTTTATTAAAGATCCGCATTTAAGCGACCAAATTAGACTCGCATTTAAGCAACTGAATTTATTTTTATTCAGCCCTTATCCACATTCAAGTGGTTGAACCTATTTTTTTTCGATCACTACCAAAAAAAAAACGAAAAGAGAGGAGGTTATCAGCCCGATTCTGGCCAACCTCACTGATACCCCTCACAAGTCACAACAACCTCACAAAGTGAGGTAAATATGATTTTGTGAGGTTTTGGTATTCTAACAGCACACTCACAACTTGTGAGCCTCACAAGAACTATCGATATTGTGATGTCCTTCAGAGTAGATCACAACTCACAAATTAATTTGACGTTTCATATATATGTATTATGAAAAAAAAGACTATACATTTTATTCACATTACACATTATCCAACAAAATGGAAATAGAATTAGTTCTGGTGCATCTTATTGCAGAAATTGCATCCGAAAATGAAACCTCCTCCATATTTAAAATATAATAAATATTTATTGCAAACTTATTGATATTTCACAGCCAACATTACAAAATAAGTCAACTTAAGACCTCAACTGAACGTGAGAACTATAAAGCTACAAATCAGCAGCACTGTCGCTTCCATCCACCGTGCTCTTATTATTATGCTGAGCTATAGAATAAGCAAGACTCTGGATAACTGTTATAGTCTCTGCTAGAGCCTTTTAGACTGCCAAATTTTCGCTGTGCTGAATGATTTCCCTATTTTCCTTCTCTTTAAATAAATTAAGCGTTTGGTCTAAAACTGTTTGGCTGTTCTTGTTGCCTTTCGTGTTTTTTTTGAAAAGAGGTACTGGAAAGTTTTCAACTGGTGGGCTTGGTGGAACTATTTGCTTTTGGTTCGAAGCTTCCTGGGCTGACTTGAGATAGTCAATCAACGACTCAGATTCCAAGTACTCTGTCTTTGTTTCATCTTCCTGAATATATGTAATTTTTAAAAATAATTATTTTAGATTTAAATAAAACATGAAAATATTTATGTATGAACCTGCGATGGATGTGCTGTGTGCTGTGCCACAGTTGTCTAAGCCTAATGTTGGCAAATCAGGGAGTCCATCAACTGCAATTATTGATCCAAGTGCTTCAAGAGCCCTCTCCTCAAATTTATTCAACTTGAAGCTGGAATGAGGACCGCCACCAGTTGTTGATTGCTCTTGCACCTTGACTCTCTGAGCTTTTGACCTTTTAGCTGGTGCTTCCAATGTGTTAAGGACTAGGATACAAACAAAATGGATTATTAATATAAAAGGATTTTAAGTATTTCAGAAAAGTTGGGTAAGAAATTTAAAAATATAAAAATTAAGAATGGTGCATTTTATTACCTCTTTCCACCTTGCGCCAGTTCTCGTCGGACCGTAAAAAGAATTGAGCTCTACAGCGTTTTGCCCACAGTTCTTTTATACGCTGTGGATTTGTTGGGTCATTCTTGTTGGCCATGAGCTCTGGGTGTTTTCTTATGAATCCAAGGAAGTGCTCAAATTGCTCATGGGTTGTTCGCTTGGAACCCTGAAAATCTCCTACTAATATATTTAATCAATATTTATTTATAAATCGTCTTTCTTTCTTTAAAAATACAAAATTACCTTCCATTATTTTATTTGTTTCTTGAATTCTTCGTGAATTTGATAATTGTTTTTATCTTTATTTTTGAATCAGCTGTTGATGTGTTGAGATTCAGTTTACTGTGGTGAATTTGTTGTGAGGTTTCTTATGATGATTGTCTCAGAATACCAAAAATGTTATCGATCACAACAACCTCACAAGAAATCAACCTCACAAGAGCTTGTGACTTGTAAGACCTCACAACGCCAGAATCGGGCTGTATGCTTATGGATTTCTGCACTTGCAAAAAAAAAAATAACAAAAATCCGCGATCTGCAATATATTGTTGCGAACAGAGCTTTATACTCCTACAGCACCATCTGTTGGGAATTACATATCTGCTTTAGGAGGGAACAAAAAAAAAAGCTCTTTTCCATCGCATCTAAATTTCCCCTTATTCCAAAGTACTAGAACATTCTATCTCCATATGAATTTCCCCTTTGTTCCAAGCAAATGGAGTATTCTGGATAAGAACCTTCGAGAACAACTGGTTTGAGTATATAAGGGAGTGTTCACGGTGAGCGGAACACAGTTTATTTTCGATTACGAAAGTGTGCAAAGCTGAACTATTGGATTGTGGAAAGTGTAATTAAAAAAAGCGGATTTAAGTTGGAATAAAAGTATTAGAGTTGATTATAAATTGAGATTTATTGTTTTGATTCGAAAAGTGTAAATAAAGAAGAAATTCTAAAAGGAGTAATAAGTTTTATTTAACGAACCTTGGAAAAATATTACATTGGTGTCAGAAAAGTGGAATAAAACTTATTGTGCAGTGAAGTGTGCGAAAAAAAAAAAATAATAATAATAAAAATGAGCAAGTTACTAAAAGAGCTCAACTGTAATGAGCTGAAAAGTGAATTAGGCAAGCGAGAACTTTCTAGAGCAGGATCGAAAAATGAGCTTGTTCTGCGCTTGGCCGAATATTTGAAACAGAAAAATGAAGACCCGGACATCTTCGTCTTTGAAGCTGACGCTGAGGAAGCAGACGTAAGTAAAAATGTAGATGTTTCAAATATGATTAGTCTTCTGCTTCAACGTTTCGAAGAGCAACGAAATGAACAAAAGAATGTTCTCGAACGTCTCGAACGTCTCGAAGAGCAACGAAATGAACAGAAAAACGAACAAAAGAATGTTCTCAAACGTCTCGAAGAGCAAAGAAATGAGCAGAAAAACGAACAAAAGAATGTTCTCGAACGTCTCGAAGAGCAAAGAAATGAGCAGAAAAAACAGCATAGCGAACAAAAAGACCTTCTCGAAGAGCAGAGAAAAATGCTAGAAGGCAAGCTTGTTAACATCGAGAATAATGTAGGCAGCCGTATGCTTTTTCCGAACAGGATCTCAGATGGTGTTTGTCCTGTTGAGCTATGTACTGCACTTCGATAGGCCATCAAAAATAGTGGTATGTGCTTATCCCAGTTTCTTTGGTAGTCGCCTACGACCTTAGGGAGGTGCTCTTTTAAAGTCCTTGTTCCATCAGATTGCGGGTGAAGTGGTGTGGTTCTCGTTTTCTTAATGCCAAGGAACGCGCACACCTCTTGGAATATGTTCGACTCAAAGTTCCTTCCTTGGTCAGAATGGAGCTCCATAGGCACACCGAACCTGCTTACCCAGTTAGACACAATCTGGTCGGCCACGGTCTTGGCTTCTTGGTTCGGGATAGCGTATGCCTCAGGCCATTTGCTGAAGTAATCCATTACCACCAGAATGTATTTGTTTCCAGCATTCGTTTCCGGAAATGGGCCAGCTAAATCAACAGCAATCCTTTCAAACGGTGAGGCTACATTATATTGCATCATTTTTCCTTGCAGTTTTCTACCAGGGCCTTTGGTTGCAGCACAAGCGTCACAATTTCGGCACCACTTTTCAACGTCGTCTCTTGCATGCAACCAGTAGAATCGTTGTCTCACTTTTTCTAACGTCCCAAATACTTTACTTCAGTCTGGAACAATGCACATTTTTCTGGGTTCAGTTTAAGGTTAGCCTCTCGAAGTCTGTGGAACACACCCTTTAGATTCTTACAGTGTTGGTCGTATGTCTTTCCATAAACGATAACATCATCCAAGTAGACAAGGCAAGTTTTCCACGTCAGGCCTTGAAGGACGCACTCCATCAAACGCTCAAATGTTGCCGGAGCGTTGCAAAGACCAAACGGCATCACGTTGAACTGCCAGAGCCCATTACCTGTGGAGAACGCTGTCTTTTCTCGATCTTCAGGGTGAATTTCAACTTGCCAATATCCACTTTTTAAGTCCAGTGTTGAAAACCAGTGTGCTCCTTCCATCGCATCTAAGGTGTCACTAATTCTTGGCAGGGGGTAGCTGTCTTTCTTGGTTACGTCATTCAACCTTCGGTAGTCAACACAAAACCGTGTACTTCCGTCCTTCTTTTTGACTAGGACCACTGGTGACGCCCAAGGACTCTTGGAGTTCTCAATCAAACCATCCTTCTTCATGGTGGTAACCATTTCCTCAGCTTCACCTTGTTTGGCCAGTGGCAGACGTCTTGCGGGCTGACGAATGGGCCTTGCATCTCCTGTATTTATTCGATGCTGCACCATTTGTGTCCTTCCATATTTTCCGTTTGGTGAAGCGAAAATGTCAGCATACTCGTTCAGAAGGCTTTCTGCCGTTTTAACCTGATGTTGGTCTAGGTTAGATGAATTAAGTATCTTTGCCTTGATGCTATTGAGTTCCTGAGGGTTTAATGTCGTTCTCGGTGTTTCAGCGTCAATTCGTGTTATGGCTGCGACAGATTCGCACTTACCGATAACTTCTCCTTTTGCTAACTTCACATCGTACGGTTTGGTGTTGAGTATCCGTACGGGGACCATATTGTTCTTCGGAGCCACAAGTGTCTTCCCAATGATGATGTTTTGGGAAGAACAATCTGGGCCTGGTTCCACCATTAGGTATCGATGGCGTCCACACTCTCCTTCTACTTTTGTCCAAACGAATACCTCAGAAGAAGTAGGAATAATCACGTCTTCTTTGATGACAGTCCTTAGAGTTGTTGTTCCTTCGTGCCCATAGATCATTGGAATCTCTGTATTCTGGTATTTGAGTACCTGGTTGCCAATATCCAAAATTACTCGATGTTCTTTCATGAAGTCCATGCCTATGATGCATTCGTCACATATATCTGCCACCAAAAATTTGTGTGAGAATTCTAGATCTGCAATTCGAATTCTGAGTCGGACTTCACCATAAACCCTAGCTGCTTCTCCTGTGGCAGTTCTTAGACGGTAACTATTGGTGTTGTGTAGCCAATTCAGGTGAACTAGGTCTTGACGCACAATGGAGGCTGTGGCACCGGTGTCGATGGTGACCACACGTTTGTTGCCATTTAAAGTTGCCTCGACAGTCAGACTTCTATTGTCTCGCTTAGTTTGAGAGACCTGGATGGTGTTTCTGGGGCCATCGATACCAGAAACCAGCTTCTGCCCCTCGAAGTTGGTTCTTACTCGTTTCCCTGTTGGGAAACTGTTCGGGAAGTAACACTGATGTTATTGTTACCTTGTTCTGGGTTTGAAACTCCGTGTCCACAATGTTGACAAGCTCTTCTTGGTGGTAATCGACATTGACGCTGTAAATGTCCGGTCTTGTTGCAATTCCAGCACTTTGCAAGTCCGTTTCGTTGGTTCCTTTGGACATCAGTTCTTTGGCATGAGCATTCTTCGACGATGGCTTCTCTAAGTCGATGTACTCCGTGAGAAGCTTGCTCAGCTGCTTCCATTGTCAAGGCAAACGCTAATGTTTCCGAAAGCGTTCGTTTTCCAGCAGTTCGCACGGCCCTTTGAAGATGTATGTCAGAAATGGCGCGAACAAATGCCTCAACTGCGAACTGGTTACAAATTTCCTCTCCAACATCTGGATATGCAAGATGAACAAGCCTTTCAATGTTCGCTTGCAGTTGTTGTAGAGTTTCGCCCCTCTTCTGAACTCTGGAATTGAGTTGCACTTTGAAGACTTCTTTCATGTGGCTGTTACCAAAGCGTTTGTCTATAGCCAAAACTAAGGAATTGAAGTCGCCGCTCTTATCTGCTGGTATGGTTTGCAACAACTCAGCAGCTGCTCCTCTAAGAGCAAGAGTTAAGGCTATATACTTGTCAGCCTCATCCCAGCCATTTGTTGTGGAAGCTGCCTCGAATTGCTTCTTGTATATAGACCAAGAAGTTTGTCCATCAAAGGTTGGAGGTTTCATCTCTTTTTTTCTCAAAGTTTCCCCAGAACTTTCCCGACTCTTAATGTTTCGAACACGGTCTAACTCTTTTGAAAACGTCTCTATTTTGTTGTCGACTAGCAATGAAACACGTTCATCTAACACTTTTGAAAACGTCTCCATTTTGTTGTCGACTTTATTCTCCAGCAATGAAACACGTCCATCAAGTGCAGATACCCAAGCAACACATAAACTCTTGGAGAGTACTTCAATAAATGTATCAGCTCTTTACAAGCTGTTAGTTCAATCTTCTTAATACCATTTCACTTTATGACCTCCTAATTTGCTCTTTAAAATGTTCTTTTTGTTATAGTATAATTAAATGCTCTTTAAAACATCTTAGAGATAATCATGACAAATGTCACCATATTGACTCTCTATGTACCCTCTATAAAACCTCTTTAAAAGGAGTAGTTTTAAAATACTGAAAGAGGTTTTCATTTTAATCTTTCGAATACATCTTGAAGATATTCTGTGGAAGTTTTCACTAAAACGTATTTATGAAAGCTTAACATCAAGAATTACTACTTTCCTCTTTGGTTGAAAAAAAAAATGTTTTGTTTCGCCTAAGGGGCCAGTTATAGCTATCATTGAAATGCATCATTGAAAATTTTCTTTCCCATTTTTAAGTCGAATAAACAAAATGCAATGGCTTTTATTGGTACCAAAATGAAGGTAATGAGTAGTCGAATTTTTTTACTCTATAAAATACAAAATTCTGATTTAAACTTTCTTTTAAATCCACTTTTATTATTTCACTGATAGAAATCAATTTCAATGAACAGCTGATTTTCGTTTCCTTAATATGGAACACAATCATTCCACTGAATGTGTTCGATTCTCTTTCTGTTCTCAAATGTCAGTTTTCCTTTCAATGATTAACTCTAACCTCTAATGCATAGAATTGGTTGTAATCAGCCACTGACAGGATCTTTTACTGAAACTAGTTTTTCAATGATTGCTATAACTGGCTTGTCAAAAAAATGAAGTCAGCATTCCACTGATTTGGTCCAATGATGCATTTCAATGAAAGCTATAACTGGGGCCTAACAATTGTGAATTGTGAGACCAAGCGAAAATCTTTTTTTCTCTCTTCTGTTTAAAGAAAACAACTCAACTATTTAGTTGAATGTGCGCGCCATTGCATATGATTATGTTTAACAAAAAATAAGCAAAACTACACAACTGTTTGGTTGCGTATAGAAAACAGATGAACTATTTGGTTGAATGTTCGCGCAGGTGCGAACTCATTTTAGGCAATCGTTTACTTTGTGCAAAACACAAACTTTTTAGTTGCTCGTAACAAACAGTTGCTAAACTAAAAATTGAATGTGCGCGCCTAGCCTAATTGTTGTGAATTTGTTATCTTCTTCTTCTACTCTTTGCTTACACTTTGTTTGCTCTTTTTTTCTTTGAATTTGACTGATTTTAAACAGCTATGTTCTTCCTTTACTCTTTGTTTACACTTTTTTCACTCTTTGCTTTGAATTTTGTTGCTCTTTTTCTCGCGACGCGAATTGGTATCCGACCTTTTAATTTTCTATTATTAAAATTGTTATTATTATTAATTTCCGTAATAATAATAACAAATTACCCGAACGCTAATTAAGAAAACAAAACGAAATGCAACCCGACTCGATTTATCTCGACTTATTTTGACAGATCAAAAAGAAAAACTAAGAGAACAACAAAAAGTGCAACTTGTAGCTCGTTGATATGAGCTACCACCGCGGCTGCTCAGCTGGGCTGGGTTCAGTGGAGGTGTACGAATTCGCGATAAGGATATTTAAATTGATTATTGATATAATCAATTTAATGAAACGAAGAATGTTGTTATTGCCAGTACAGTGGGGTACTGTAATAAAAAAGTGGGCGCCAGGAATTTTTTTTTCCGATATAGAAAATTCCAAAACTAATTGAAATGGTTTGAATAAAAAAAATATAAGCAATAGGTTTATATATAATGTTTATTTTTGGGAAACCGTGGGATAGAAGATCCCTGGATTAAAACCCAAATATTTTCGATTAAAGAGAAATGAGTACAATTTAAAATGGCCGTTTGGCTGAGTAGCAAATTTTTTTTAAACACAATGAAATTGAAAACAAGATAAAATTAATTGAAAGAAAATGGGTTTTCACAGTACCGACGCGCGTCCCGACAATTTTTGGGAAGACCCGAACAACAATAAATGATTAGAAATATATATATATTTCAGGATTACGAATATATATATATTTCTATTTAAAAGTAAACTCAAACTACTTATCTTGTTAACTCTCCTTCCTTCTAACTCCTTTTTCTCCTTTTCCTATCACACCTCGAATCCCGATTCCTTTCTTCAAATTTCCTCCTTTTTTTTTCTATGTCTCCACCGATTAATTCTCCTCTCCTTCTCGATTTTTTTTTTTTTTTTCCAAAAATTTCTCGATCCTTTTTTTTTGACTTGCAAACTTTCGCTTTCAAGGCTCTCCTAAGAGTGTCTTCCAAGCGAATTTTTCAACTACAATTCCTCCCTCGTCCATTCCAGTCATTCACACATACATTCAACTCAAGCAATCGTTTTCGAGATCGTCGGTCACGGGATTACGGCTTCCTGGAAGCTTGACGCTAACCAAGAAAGCAACCGTTGTTGATTCTCTGCGAAACTTCACTCTCACACACACAAACACGGTTTCAACAAGTTGTTGGATGTATTTCCAAAACTTGCCGAAACATAATGGCGAGTTCAGACCCCTTCCCAACTAAATTTTATTTCGAGAAAAAATTGAAAACGAACTAAAATCGAGAAGGAGCCATAATTAGGCATTTTCCTACTACTGTAATATTCGCGCGGAATTCGAAGTGTGAATTGAATTAAACTATTTTTGGAACTATAGGAAGGAGTGTTACTTCAGCACCCATTTTTAAAAAATGCATATACTTAACATTAATACTTAATCTTACACGCGTTAAAAACCCATTTTTTACACTTGAAAATTTAAGTTATTTAAAATTATAAATTTACACTACGTTACGTTAAATATTTAAAGAAAGAATTACGTTGCAACATTTGTTATGTTGTGTTGTTTATTTGGCGAGTTGTTTTTGAGGTAAGTAAGAGTCTACCTGACTCGTTACTTCTTCGGCTCATCCGCCGGAACTCCTCGCGTAAGCTCGAACACCTGCGTTTGTTGCTTTTGCAAAATACAGGCTAGGAACACCAGTGGTTGATGAGACCATGGTTGCCCTCATCTTCGCCAATATTTTGCAGCTGCAACCAAAAGAAAGAAAGGGGGAAGGAACGACCGAAGGGAAGTTTTTGTTGCGGTAAAATTTACCGTAACAAATCCCACCCTTACCTCCCAAGAAATGTGTTTACTTTTCAAGAAAAATAAACCATTTCTTAAGGCTCAGTCAGGATTGGGTGATAGGCAACAAGGTAAACAACACAACACAGGGTTGTCATCACATTGAAAAAAAAATGAAAAAAAGAAAAAAATAATAAGTGGCATGAAATAAGAAATAAAATTGGACAATGTACAAAAAAAACACAAAAAAAAAATCTAAAATTGCAAGTTAAGTGAAAAATCAAGGGACTTTTGACTAAGTGTCCAAATATGGCTTCAAATCCTTAACGTGCCACGTCCCCCGATCTTTCCCTTTATCGTCTATAAGAAGGTATGTCCACGGTGACACCCTTCTACTAACCTTAAATGGACCAACAAACTTGGTCGCTAATTTTGCTGCAAAATAATTCCCTGCATCGGACATTGCATAGTTCCTACGCCAAACGAGATCACCAGTTTGAAACTGTGTGTCCCTTCTCCTCAAATTAAAAGTTTTAGCCGCCTTCTTTCCCGCCGCCTCTAATTTCCTAGCTATCTCCTTCCTCAGTTTCTGAAACTGCCTATCGACTTCCCCTCTATCTTGTTCCCTATCACTAACTCTAAGTCCTACATCATGACCACTAGTGATCATGTTCCTACCAAAGTTCGCGAAATATGGCGAAACACCTAACACCTCATGTTGCGAAGTTCGGATCGCACAGGCGACTTTTGCCAGTTGCGAATCCCAACTCCGCTGATTTTCGGAAACGTACGCTCGGAGCGTAGTCTTGATAATTTGATTTATCCGTTCCGCAGGATTCGCCTGCGGATGATAATTCGCCGTAAACCGAAGTTGTGACCCGTACGCTTCGCTAAGCGTTTTCAGTTCCTTGCCGCGGAACTGGGGACCGTTGTCACAGACGATCCACTTTGGAACACCGAAGAGGAGGAAAACGTTTTCCTCTAATTCCCGACAAACCGCTTTAGCCGTTGCGGACCGTAACGCGAACAACAGGGGAAATTTAGTGAAATAATCGACGACCGTTAAAATGTACACAAAACCGCGCGACGACTTCGGTAATGGACCCACCAAGTCCACGCAAATCATTTCCCACGGTTGGGAATTTCCTACTCGTTCGGTCATTAGACCAGCTGGTTTTTCATTCACTGGTTTCACGCTTTGGCAAACTTTACAATTCCTAACATATTTCGAAATCTCTCCTCTCATTTTGGGCCAGTAATATTTTTCTGCTACCCTAGCAAAAGTTTTCTTAACGCCCATGTGTCCTGAAAGCGGAGCATCATGGCACTCGTTAAGGATTCTCGTCCTATCACTTTTTCCTAACACTAACTTCCACTCCTCACCATTATCATGAACGACTATATGGTTCAACCTAACATGTTTATAGAGCCGCCCATTCTCAACTCGCCAAGATGGGTATTCTAAAGGGCTCTTTTCTACCTGCGATTTCATTTTAATCACCCAAGGGTCCGAATCCGCCTCAGAGACACCAGCTACTTCTGGTACTCCTCGCGACAACATATCAGGAACGACATGTTCTTTGCCCTTTCTATGAATGATCTTGAAATCAAATTGTTGGAGCCGAATGGCCCAACGAGCTAATCTACCCTGCGGATCCTTAAGGTTGCTCAGCCAGACCAAAGAGTGGTGATCAGTTACGACTGTAAATCGAACACCTTCGAGATACGGCCGCAACTTTTCAATCGCCCAAAGGACCGCTAAACATTCCTTTTCGGTCGTAGAGTAGTTCCTTTCATTCCTATTCAATGACCGACTCAAATAACATATGGCTTTTTCGCCATCCTCAAACTCCTGAGATAATACGGCCCCGATACCATAGTCCGACGCGTCTGTTTGTACAACAAACAACCTTGAAAAATCCGGACATGTTAGAATCGGTGCCGTAACCAAACACTCTTTGGCTTTCCTAAAACTCTCCTCACATTCTTGTGTCCATTCAAATTTCTTACCTTTCTTTAAGAGATCGGTAAGAGGCCTAACTAAGATTGCAAAATTTGGCACGAAACGTCGATACCAAGAAATAGTCCCTACAAAACTTCTAATTTCCTTCACGTTTTTTGGTGGAGGAATCCTAACCATGCTTTCCACTTTTTCCGGGTCAACATGAAGCCCGTTCCTATCAACTACATAACCTAGAAATTTTAAAGAAGGCCTACAAAAATTACACTTTTCCCTACCTACTTTTAAACCGGCTTCTCCTAACCTTTTAAAAACTTCTTTTAAAATTTCCAAGTGCCTATCAAAAGAATCGGTGACGATGATAATGTCATCCAAGTACACAAAGACGAAAGGTTCTAAGTCAGGACCCAGAACATCGTCAATGAACCTTTGCCATGTCGCTGGTGAATTGTGTAGCCCGAATGGCATCCTACGAAATTGAAACAGACCCCTCCCTGGCACGGTAAAGGCTGTGTACTTGCGCGATTCTTCTTCCATTGGAATCTGCCAATAAGCAGACTTAATGTCTAACGAAGACAAGTACTTCGCGTTTCGAAGTTTGTCTAAAATCGCTGAAATAAAGGGTAGTGGATAAGCATCCCTATCAGTAACCTCGTTTAACTTCCTATAGTCAACACAGAACCGATAACTACCATCTTTCTTCTTAACGAGAAGAATCGGTGATGCCCAGGGACTCTTCGACTTCTCGATCACTCCAGCTTCCAACATCTCCTGGAGCTCCTGATCGATATGTGTCTGAATCGCTGGCGAAACAGGGTAATATCTTTGTTTTATCGGCTCTGCAGACGTCCTAATCTTGTGCTCAACTAAATTAGTGCACCCTAAACCGTCGGTCATTGTTTTAAAAAGTTCTTCTAACACTAATTCTAACTCCCTATTTTCCGAATCGTTCAAATCCGATTTTTCCCTAATCGCTACCATGTCTGTCATCGAGGCTAAACTCTCTTGGCTTGAAAAACTCCACACCCCTGATCTCAAATCCGGGACTATGCCCGATAGTGCCCAAAAATCGGCACCTAATATCAACTGGTGTGGAAGATTCGGAATGACCAGACATTCTATCAAAAAGGATTTGTTCTCCACCTCCACTGGTAGAGAAACAGATCGAGCTACACCTACACCTGCTCCATCTGCTAACGCTACTGACCCAATACTACTCTTTCCTAATTTTAAACCTAGCTCTTTCAAAATTTTCCATCCGTCACCTCCTACTATAGTCCGCGAAGCTCCCGAATCAAGAAGTCCTAAAAACCTAATTCCGTAAATCCTAACTCCTAAATATGGTCTAGTGTCCCTACCATTTGCCGCTAACGTGAAACTCAGTTGAACTTTACCTACAAGCTGATCGTCAGCAGACGACCTTCTTAACGTCGACGGACTCCTTGTCCTGCTGACACAAGGGCCCGATCTCCATTTCCCGAACACCTACAATCCCTACGATAAACTCCTAGTGCCCCGCAACCAAAACAACGTTTAGCAACTGGACAAGTATGAGCGAAATGCCCCTCCCTGTTACAGTTGTAACACCTAACACTTCTTCTAAAAGGGTTTTCTGCTACTGCAACAACAGCCGCGACTCGGTGCTGTCCAGATGAACTCGGTTGGTAACCGCACTCCGGTTCCAACAAATTTTTGCCTCTAGAAGGCGGGGTAAAGCTATCTACATTAACCTTAAGGGTATCTAATTCCCTACCTAAGATGGCAAGTTCCTTAACCGTCTTTGGTTTGGAACTAGCTATCTGAACCTGGTAAAACGGATCTACATTTTTCCTCAAAATCGAAAGCATTCTTCCCTCTGACAAAGGTTCCGATAATCTTCGAAACAATGTCCTCATCGTAGTAAGATACGCGCCGAAAGTTTCTTCCTTTCCCTGCGAACGTCGATTAATCTCCTCCAATAAGAGATCATCGTAATTCGCAGGAAGGAACTCCGCTCTGAGTTCCTTGACGAGTTCCTGCCAATCCTCTAAATCTTCCCTAACCGTCCTAAACCACATAAGGGCCCTACCCGATAAAAGCTCCGAAGCGGATTTGAAAAGGTGGTTTTCAGGAACATCGTTAGCCAAACGAAGTTCCTCCACTCTTTCCAGGAATGAGTTTACTGATACTCCACTTGAGTCACCAGCAAACTTCACCCCCCACTTTCCTATCCGTTCGATGTAATTTTGCTGAACGACCATTTGTCCAGAAAAACCATCGACCCTATCATGCCTACGTTCCGACGGAACCCTAACCGAAATACTCCCTACTGCAGGACTACTGACACCAATCCTTGGTTCAACTAACGTCCCTGTCGCAAGCCCTAACGCAGACCGTGAACTAACATCTAGGGTCTGACCAACTTGTGTCTGAAGTTGGGTTTGGATCTTAATCGGAGTCTTTTCCTTGGTCAACTCCTCTTCCCTATCACTATTCTCACTATCTCCAGTGAGATCTCCTAACAAACACAAAACCTTGTTCCGAAGTGAACTAACTTCATCTTCTTCATCTTCGGCCTCACAAGGTGTCCTAGCTAACCTGCCTATACACCATTCAATCTTCGTCACTATCTTAATGTATTCCGAAGACTTTGGATTCTTCGGAGGTACTTTAAGAAGGACCCTAATCTCCTCAATCTTCGCCCCTATTGCCTCAACATCCTCTTCATAAGTGAAGGGGTAAACCGAACTAACGTCCATCGAGTTCCTCTTATGGAGTAATCTCGATGACCTCAATGCCTTTCGCATTTCCTCAACCGTTCCTACTTTTAAACCCCTGACCTTCATCTCATAGGCCAGTTCGTCCTGTGCTAAACGACCTATATTCATTATTCTAATCTATCCAACAAGTTAACAAGAAAAAAAAGAAATGTAATTTTCACGTATTAAAAAAAAATAATAAATATTTCCAACTAAACAAAAAAACAACGTTTGAAAAATTTTGAAAATCTTTTCTAAGCAAATTCAAAATTAAAAAAAAACGATTTAAAAAAAATTAACACCTGCACTCGAATTAAAAAATTCCAACAAAAAAAAATAATCAGCACGCCACTGTATATAAATTCTAATGATTGTCACTCAATTACAATCAAAGCCTACTCCACTCAAAAAAAACTCAAAACAACTCGCACGAGAGATCTATCAATTCAATGTCACAAAGAGAAAAAAAAACAAAATGCCGGTATCAAAAACTTAATAAATGAAAATGAAAATAAATTAAATGAAATAAAAATATAACACCTAACGAAGCACCGAATGTAAAAGGAAAAATAATAAAAAATATAATTAAAGATTTAAACACAAAAAAGATTTCACAACACAACAAAAATACTTGCGGGAAAATCTTCGCCAAAAGAAACTCTCGTATGTATGTATGTAATGTATGTACGCTCCTCCTTTGCTCCTTTGCTGCCTATGCACTACTTTTATCCACTTAATTTTTGTGTCGAAATTGATACAATAATCTAATAGAAAAGAAAAGAACACTGTATAACAAATTCACTAATTTAATTAAAATTAAAAAAAAATTTCCACGACACAATATTTATCACAACAAACGAATGTACCCACAAAAAAAGACACAATTCTTGCACCGTAGGCCCCACGTTGGGCGCCAATTTGTTGCTCTTTTTCTCGCGACGCGAATTGGTATCCGACCTTTTAATTTTCTATTATTAAAATTGTTATTATTATTAATTTCCGTAATAATAATAACAAATTACCCGAACGCTAATTAAGAAAACAAAACGAAATGCAACCCGACTCGATTTATCTCGACTTATTTTGACAGATCAAAAAGAAAAACTAAGAGAACAACAAAAAGTGCAACTTGTAGCTCGTTGATATGAGCTACCACCGCGGCTGCTCAGCTGGGCTGGGTTCAGTGGAGGTGTACGAATTCGCGATAAGGATATTTAAATTGATTATTGATATAATCAATTTAATGAAACGAAGAATGTTGCTATTGCCAGTACAGTGGGGTACTGTAATAAAAAAGTGGGCGCCAGGAATTTTTTTTTCCGATATAGAAAATTCCAAAACTAATTGAAATGGTTTGAATAAAAAAAATATAAGCAATAGGTTTATATATAATGTTTATTTTTGGGAAACCGTGGGATAGAAGATCCCTGGATTAAAACCCAAATATTTTCGATTAAAGAGAAATGAGTACAATTTAAAATGGCCGTTTGGCTGAGTAGCAAATTTTTTTTAAACACAATGAAATTGAAAACAAGATAAAATTAATTGAAAGAAAATGGGTTTTCACAGTACCGACGCGCGTCCCGACAATTTTTGGGAAGACCCGAACAACAATAAATGATTAGAAATATATATATATTTCAGGATTACGAATATATATATATTTCTATTTAAAAGTAAACTCAAACTACTTATCTTGTTAACTCTCCTTCCTTCTAACTCCTTTTTCTCCTTTTCCTATCACACCTCGAATCCCGATTCCTTTCTTCAAATTTCCTCCTTTTTTTTTCTATGTCTCCACCGATTAATTCTCCTCTCCTTCTCGATTTTTTTTTTTTTTTTCCAAAAATTTCTCGATCCTTTTTTTTTGACTTGCAAACTTTCGCTTTCAAGGCTCTCCTAAGAGTGTCTTCCAAGCGAATTTTTCAACTACAATTCCTCCCTCGTCCATTCCAGTCATTCACACATACATTCAACTCAAGCAATCGTTTTCGAGATCGTCGGTCACGGGATTACGGCTTCCTGGAAGCTTGACGCTAACCAAGAAAGCAACCGTTGTTGATTCTCTGCGAAACTTCACTCTCACACACACAAACACGGTTTCAACAAGTTGTTGGATGTATTTCCAAAACTTGCCGAAACATAATGGCGAGTTCAGACCCCTTCCCAACTAAATTTTATTTCGAGAAAAAATTGAAAACGAACTAAAATCGAGAAGGAGCCATAATTAGGCATTTTCCTACTACTGTAATATTCGCGCGGAATTCGAAGTGTGAATTGAATTAAACTATTTTTGGAACTATAGGAAGGAGTGTTACTTCAGCACCCATTTTTAAAAAATGCATATACTTAACATTAATACTTAATCTTACACGCGTTAAAAACCCATTTTTTACACTTGAAAATTTAAGTTATTTAAAATTATAAATTTACACTACGTTACGTTAAATATTTAAAGAAAGAATTACGTTGCAACATTTGTTATGTTGTGTTGTTTATTTGGCGAGTTGTTTTTGAGGTAAGTAAGAGTCTACCTGACTCGTTACTTCTTCGGCTCATCCGCCGGAACTCCTCGCGTAAGCTCGAACACCTGCGTTTGTTGCTTTTGCAAAATACAGGCTAGGAACACCAGTGGTTGATGAGACCATGGTTGCCCTCATCTTCGCCAATATTTTGCAGCTGCAACCAAAAGAAAGAAAGGGGGAAGGAACGACCGAAGGGAAGTTTTTGTTGCGGTAAAATTTACCGTAACAATTTCAGTTTCGATATCTTATTGTGAAGTGCTTAAGATATTTTAAAGAGTTTTTAACAAATGGACGCCACCCATCTGTATAAAATACATATATTTTGTAAAGGGTGACATTGTTAAACGTATATTGAAGATAAAATTATTATTTACTAGATTTTTATGTTTTATCGTTTACTATACGAAGTCATCAGTTTCTACGGATGTAAGTAAATGAAAGAAGGAAATGTTGTTATTTGAAGAACTTTGGCAGAATATAAAAGAAATGTTGAAATAAAATTCAAATTCAAATAAAATTGATAATGGGTATTATTTTTATTATGTATAATATCAAATTTTCTGAATTTTCAGTGATTCTTTAGTCGATTGACAGTTGAACTCAATATTTTGTATCTTGATAGAATGTTGATGCAACAATAAAATGTCAAGTTAGCATATCTTTTTAACAGATTTTTAATCTAGGGATTTTAACACTTTGTGAAATAAAAATTAAGGAATGACATATATTTTCACTTATTTTCATATAGTATGTCTTTTTGTATATTTTCTCTGTAAGATGTATAAAACCTGTCAACTTACATTTAAATTTTGAAAAATATGGAATAAAAATCCAGAATCATTCTTCAAACAATTATTATGTTTCTTCGTGTTTTGTAGTATAAAGGAGATCTTAGCATCACCATATACAATAAAAAAGTTGAATTAATTTCATTTCATACAAAATTCTAAAGACGTAAGTGCTAATATTTCGTTCAGTTTGTAAATCTTTTGAGTTGTATTTATTTGCTGAAATTATTTTACATTTTAAAATTATTCAGATCGAACAAAAAAGACCTTTCATAAAATAAAGCACCCTGTAGGTAGGAATACCTTCGATACACACACATACATGAATCGGCCATATCTATTGCATATATAAACGTCATTTCTTTTTTTATTCTGAGGGCATTTTATTATTATAACATTATTTTTCTGAATATTTCTTTGTAAATACCAGAGATCAAAAGTAAATCTCAACCTTTTGAAAGGTCTCTTAAATTACTCTCACTTGTTGAGATTTACAAAAATGATCACTTAATAACCAGTTTACTTAAATTTTTTTTTGGTTTCGGTTTCTCAGAGAGAAACTTTTATTTTGATTTTTTTTAGGTTTTGGTTAACCGGTGACCACTTATTGCTGCAAGAAAAAAATAAAAATAAATAAAGAATAAAAATAAATTCTTCTCTAAGTTTTATACTTAGTGAAAGAAGATACAATTTAAATTCAAAAACTCTTGGGAGTTTTCTTTTAGTTAGGCTTAATACTTAACAATTAACTTAGTGAAAGTGCCCAAACCAAATTTGAAGAATGGAAATAACACAAGTTTACTAACAAGAGTTAAAGGTTTTATTTTTATGACTGAAGTAATATATTTTGTGGTTTTTACTTGCAAAATAAAGAAAATAATATAATTTATCATTTTAACCATTTTTGATTTATTTTCTACGGAAAAGGTTTAAGGTTAACCATTTCCATTTATTTTTAGTTAAATAAGTCAACAGATAAGAGATATTTGTGAACATAAATGATAAATCTCACCCAAAGACCTAAAAAATTAATTTTTAAAAATAAATCACAGACCAAGACCAAAATGAAATTGGCGAATTAAATAAATCTCAGTGAGAAACCGATTGAAAATAAAGGTCAACGGTTATTTTGGATCTCTGGTAAATACTATTCTATTTGAAGGCGCGTTAATTTCAAGTAGGGTAGAGTATGCGGTTTCAAATTAAATCTTCTCTCGCAAATCAAAACACACAATCATAAAAAGGGTATACAATGAATATCGTAAATCCAGTCATAAATTATTGAAGGAAAGAATTCGCCATGTTTGTGTACAGTTGACGCTCGTTAACTTGAACACGGACGAAACCAGGAGTGTTCAAGCTATAGGATTGTGCAAGTTACTGGATCAAGTTAAAAAATTGTTGATTTCATTTAAGAATAATCCATTTTAATGATTTTAAAACATAAATAATGATATTATATTATTAATAAATAATTTTAATTGAAACGTTTTTCGATTTATAAATACGCACGTGTTCAAATGAAATTCAGAACATGAAGAATAAAAGCTTATACGCAAATACTAAAGAAATTTCCTGGGATTCCCCTTTACAAAAACCGTTTGCATTCTGTACCAACATCCCAGGTACCTTGCATAAATTCAAAAATTTAAGAAATTCAATATTAAACTTTGTTCAAGTTACAGAGTTCGCATAAACTTTACTTGTTCAACTTATAGAGTACTAAGGGGAAAAATTCAAGGTATTAAGTCTTAAAAATAGTCCGTTCAAGGTATAGAATGCGTAAAGGGAAAAAATATTTGTTCAAGTTATTGGAATGTTCAAGTTATCGTATGTTCAAGTTAACGAGAGTCTACTGTATTTATATTAGTCAATCCATTTTATTTGAATTGCATTAAATTTGTATTTGCGTGAAAGAGAAAGACATTTTTTATACATTTTTCTTCTTCGCAGTTCAATCTTTCTACTCAAAAATATAAACATCTTGAAAACCACTTGAAAGTGTCTTTATAGATTAATCAAAAAATGATCTTTATGAAGTCTTACAAATACTTTACTAAGAACTCTTTGTGCAATACAATAGACTCCTCCCCTTTAGGCCTTTTTGGGTATTACAGACCTCTTTAAGATTGTTCAAAGAGTTGAAAACACTTGGAAAATAACTTTTCAAGATATCTGTAAGAGGCAATTGTGTTGCTTGGGCAGTGCAGCTGGTTGAACAGAACTTTTTCTTTCTCTTTTTTTTATTAAATGTAGTTTTTTTTTTGTTTTGCCTACGTCACCAATGTAGTATTTCTATTATATCCTGCCTGCCAGTCTATATACAAATTAAAATTAGTTATTTATTTTATTTTTATCATTGAAGTTTTTCCATATAGACTTTCCCGATTCTACATTTTGATAAGTGTTCATTAAGGCTGGTATTCACCGAGCGCTCGTAACTTAAGAAGCTCATAAACCTATTCACCAAGCAATATAAGTGAAGATCTACGAGCGCTCTTAAAAGTTAGGAGTGGTCCCGACCACTCCTAAACTTACGAGCGCTCTCTTCGAAAGTTTGTTCGAAAATTCCTTGCCCTATTTTCCAAAGAGTGGGCAAGTGCGCTTCCTTCCAATTTCAGCACTCCTGTTGAGTTTAACCCAAATTATGAATCTATTCCGAAAGATTTAGTTCAATCAAGAAAAGAATAAAACTTCTTAGATTTTAGTTTCATCTATATGCATGAATGAACTTTAATTTCCTAAAACAAAATGGTTTATTTTTACATATGTATGTACATTTTTATTTTTTTATAACTTAAGTTTAGTTCTTTTATTCAATCTATTTTCTTTAAGTTAAGTTTTTTGATTTATACTTTGGAGTAATTTTGCTGCCGCTGGCTAGAAAGTTCCAGATAAAAATGCCGATTAGTCGGGTTTAATATTTGTTTGCCGCGTGATTTTTCGAAAGAGAGAGACAGTATAATATTTTATTCGGTATTGCACCCCTTGTTTTCTGACATCGATATTTTGTTTTTAATCGAAAGGTGTGGTGCCAAGTTCGCTTAACAACTCCCATACGGCCACCCTCACCACGCAAATCGGCAGATTAACATACCTCCAAGTTCGAAAACAGTTTGATTTCACAGTTTGAGTATGCCTGAACAAGAGAGAGTGGCTCTCGTGAATACCAGCTTAAGAGTGAAACTTCGATACTACATTCAAGTTCATCTGTGCCCCCCTCTTACTCCGTTCCAACTGCGCTCACAATTTCTTAGTGTAGCCACTGCATGCATTTTGTGGTTAACATCATACAGTGTAGCATCTGACTATATATGTATAAAGCAATAATGGATATATTGCTGTTACTCAGCCTTGTTGTGAGTTTCGCCCGGAAAACATTTCCCCCGAAAAATTTTTGTTCCCCCGAAATTTTAAAAGCTATCATGAGTTTCGCCCGAATAAAAATTTTACTTCGAATCAGGAGTGACAGTTCGAAAAATAGGCACGTCCAGGAAATAGAGGCCCGCAAAAATTCTCACTCCACTGTGATGGAAACGGAGAATGAAATGCAACCTCCAAATTCTCTGTTAACTAAAATAGGAATATAATTGATTTTTGAGCATAACTTATTTGTCGAAATTCATTGGGAAAATGAACAGACCTTCTTGTGAGTTTGAACAAACATATGTTTGTTTTGACAATTGTTAAATAAGAATTTCAGGATATAAAATTAAATTATTATTTTATTATAAAGAAAGGATAATTATCATAAATATAGCATAGCATAACGCTACATATATCTTGGCTGAGGAAGAACAAATGTTAGAGGAGCGAGCACTTCGAAGGAATTTAAGGGATCAATCTAATCTTTTGGAGATGCGTGATAATGAAAAGGAAAAACCAAAAAGGAGTTGCCAAAGACCACGATGTTGGTTTGGCGTAATCCTCTTTTAGCCTTATTCTTACTTTTTTCCAACTTAAACTCACTCTTCACTTCTTCCAAAATTCGGCCACTTTCTCCCGATTAGATTTAAGTGAAGCCCTTGGCAATTTCAGGATTCTCCTGCATTTTATTGAGCAGCACATCGCTTTGGTCTTTTTTTTATTGTTTTGCTCCTGCATTATAACAAAAAAACATGAATTTTAAATGTTCTTATCTTAAAATAAACAAACAACTTAAAATTTCCGCCTTATTGTGCTTTCGCTCGCCTAATAAAAATAAGTGAAAATTATGGCTGTCGATGGCATATCATTCCGCCCGAAATGATTGTTCACAATTACTTCGTTCATATGAGGTGTTGAAGCGAGCTTGAAGCTCGCTTCGACCCTTTGTATACACTACATCAAAAAATTGCACATACAGCAATTGAAAATAGACGTGTTTCCTTTATATTATGAATTTACCACCAAAGATGTAAGCTTATCGACTTTATTCGATAAAATTATTATGTATAATAGTATATCGTCGCTGTAGATCGAATAACTCGTAGCCCAGAAAAAACCGATTTTTAGGTAATGATGCAATTATATTGTGAAAAAAATTCCGGATCTAATGAAAAATATCCTGTGAACCTAAAAACTATAATTGCAGAGCCACGCGCATAATTAACAACACGTCTCTCATTGCCTCTCATTGATTTGATAATAAGTTTTTTGTCTCTCCTGAAAAATCGACTTTTCTGGGTTACGAGGTATTCGATGTACAGCGACGATATGCAACAAAACTGCAACAAAATATTAGAGTTTTGCTTCATGTGTTTTTTTACTGTTAGTAGAATTATTCCAGGAATGCCAAACAATTTTTCGTACATCAAACAAATGTACGTACACTGCTCTCTTCTCTAACAAAATAGAAATGTAAAATGAGTACCTAAATGAAATTTGAACATGATATTGAGATATCTAAGCTCAGTCCGTTGTGGTGTATTGAACTATTTAATTGATTTTTTTAGTTTTGTGAAGTTTTTTTTTTTTAAATGGAAGCTACACATAAAAAAGTTACTCTTGAGGTAAAAAACATATTCTTAAACTTAGAAACGATGGAAAAAGTTACGCTGGGATACCAGCAACTATTGGTAGACCACGATCAACTGTTCAATATGTTTTAAAAAATTATTTGAAAAATAAAAGTTTTGAAGTGGCTCCAGGAAGAGGTCGAAGGAAAATTTTGAATGATCATATGGAGCGGAAAATTGAAAGAATGGTAAAGGCTGATCCCAAATTAAGTGCTCCAAAAATAGCTGCTGACATTAAAGCAAATCATGGAATATCGCTTAACCCTCAAACTGTTCGGAACTTTTTGCATTCAAAGGGATATAATGGTCGCACGGTTAAAAAAAAACCTTATATTTCAAAGGCAAACGTTTCAAAACGTTTGAACTATGCAAAAGCATACGTTTTGAAAACAGATAATTTCTGGAAGAATGTTTTATTTCTCGACGAGAGCAAGTTTAACGTATTCGGGTCCGACGGTCGCAGATTTGTGTGGAGGAAACCAAACACAGCATTAGATGTGAAGAATTTGCAATCAACGGTGAAACATGGAGGCGGAAATGTTATGGTCTGGGGAGCTATGGGATGCAATAGTGTGGGAAATTTGGTTTTTATAGATACAACAATGGATAAAAACAAATATTTACAAATTTTAAGGGAAAATTTGAAAGCCAGCGCTTTAAAAATTGGGTTAAAAGACGACTTTTTGTTAGTGCAGGACAATGATCCCAAACACTCGTCAAGGATAGTAAAAGAGTGGCTGCTCTATAATGTTAAATCAACATTGCCTCATCCTCCCCAATCCCCAGACCTTAATCCCATTGAGCATCTTTGGGATTATTTGGGGAAAAGGGTCCGAGAATAAAAAATTAGCAATAAAAACCAACTCAAAGCCGTTATCTTGGAAGAATGGAACAAAATTTCTCCGGAAGTCACTTCAAAACTTGTTCTCTCTATGAAAAATCGCCTTCACGATGTGATAAAAGCGAAAGGTTATCACACTCGCTACTAAAAATATGAATATAATTAAGTTTTATATCACTGTACGTGCAATTTTTTGACCTATGATTTACTATTTTGTCTAATTTTTTGTAGTTTTTTCTTTTTACTACGTTTATATGCAGTATCGAAAGATCGAGTTGGATTAGGGTCGGATTTTCGACCCAGGTTTTTCGTCATTTGAGTTGAGAGCTCGATTTGGAGTTGAGTTGAAATGGTGTTGAGCGATTCTGAAACATTTTGTTAAGCCAACTCCTCGACCTAGGTTTTTCGTCTCATATTTCGACTTGACACCGCTGAGCGAGTGAGATCGAGTCGAACGAAGCTCATTTCAACTCAATACCCGTTTACAAAGGGTCGAAGCGAGCTTCAAGCTCGCTTCAATACCTCATATAAACGTAGTATATGATACGAAAAACCTGGGTCGAGGAGTTGGCTTAACAAAATGTTTCAGAATCGCTCAACACCATTTCAACTCAACTCCAAATCGAGCTCTTAACTCAAATGACGAAAAACCTGGGTTGAAAATCCGACCCTAATCCAACTCGATCTTTGGAAACAAATGCCTCCCCGTTTAAGGAATGGAACCAGCTAGCTTCTTCAAATGGCAGTAATTTATCCTTTAGGGAGTCCAATTTGAATGAATGGCACAAAATGTTCAATGATGTTATCGCCAAAATTGATAAAATATTTTCAGACAACATATTTCAAAAGCCTCAACAACAGTATCAAGAAATGTATACAGGTACCTCAACCACCAAATAACATCGCAGGCTAACTATTTTAGCAACGAGCTTTCTTCTGAAGCTATTAGTTACATATTTAGAGCCCGAGTCGAAATCTTGAATCTTAACTCTATGCCGCATCGAACTGATCTCACACAAATCTGTAAGCCTATATAATAGAGGAGAACCAGAAGACATCACCCACTTTTTTGCAACGTGTCCTTTACTTCAAGAGATTCGACGACTACATTTTGAATTGAGTTATCTTCCCCCAACTCGGCTCTATGAAATCCTTAATGGAGATCTTGGATGGTCAACCGTTTATAGATACTGCAAACATGCTCTTAATTATCGCTATAGTTTTCTATAGCTCTACAACCAGTTATTGCAATTTGAAGTTTCAAACAATGTTTCTACATACTTACTAATTTTTTATGTTTCAAATCATTATAAAATTGATAAATTATTATTTTGTGTTTCAAATCATTGATACATCTATTTTTGTGTTTTTGAATCATCTCAAAATTGTTGAAAACTCTATTAATGCTTTAAGAAATTATTAAATTAAACTTTATATAATTAATTAACTTATGTTATGTTTATTATTGAATTTAACTTCTTTATATACAGAGTGTCCCACAGTCACCGCCCCAAATGAAAACCATGGATTCCTGAGGTCATTTTAAGTCGAAAAACTTAAGAGGTCATTTTCTCATTTTCGTCCGGTTTTCGAGTTATAACGGTTTTTATTATTTTTCCCTTAACTGGCTTTATCTTTGCCAAACTGCGTCCGATTCGTAAGATGTTTTTTATAAGCAATCAAGAATTTATTATAGTTTTAGTTTGTCTACAGACTTTTTTTTCTGCAAACAACCGTTTCTCCGTAATTTTACATCAAACCCAATTTTTTCGTTTTTTAAGTAGTTTTTTCACTTTGATATCAATTTATTCAAAAAACCACGTTAATGAGTAGTATGGAAAGCTCGTTTCTATTCCAAATGCGAGACTATCATAGGAGCGCTACTCAATTTTGTGTAAGACAAAGTCATTTGACAGCGGCAACCAAAACAAAGTTTTTGGCAGGATTTATTGCCTTGCGGGAGGATACTAATGTCGATTTCCTTTACACATGAGAAATCAATTTCTGTGTGAAGATTTCGATCTCGACAGATTTTACGTTCCTTCACACCAAAAAAATCGATTTTTTTATGGAGATCAATAAATAAAATAAAAAATAAATAAGTTAGAACAAAGGAATAGCATTCAAATTAACAAACTAAAAAAACATTTTATTATTCAATATTTTTGTATCATTAAACAACCAAATAAACACTAACAGCCGTATTTATTAGAATTCGCTAAACGCGTGAATAGTTATGCAATGCATATAAGGACTTATTAATCCACTATGCAAATTCATATTTATAAAACATTTCCCTACCCTGCATAGTTGTAATGAGCTTGTGTCAAATAAAGTACCAAAAAGTAAGAATCTATTACATTTAGCCTTCATAACACTCAGCTGTATAGAGCTCGAGCTGCTCAGCAGCTAGCCGATGCCCTGTCAAAGTATAAAGCTGACATAACAGCTCTTCAAGAAATCAGATGGACAGGGAATGGTGTTTTACAGAAGAAAGAATATGACATATACTACAGCTGTCATACAAAACACCATGTGCTCGGGGTAGGCTTCCTAGTCAGCGAAAAAATGAAGTCTACTATAATCGGCTTTAACGCTATAAGCGAAAGCCTATGCACCCTTCGCGTGCGAGGCAAATTTACGAACATCAGCCTCATTAACGTTCACGGACCTACGGAGGAGTCCTCAGACGAAGAAAAAGAGACTTACTACGAACAAGTCGAGAGGGCCCTCAATGCCTGTCCAAGGTATGATGTTAAAATCATCCTTGGGGATTTGGCAAAAATAGGTCGGGAGCCGGTATTCAGGCATTACGCAGGCACCCATAGTTTGCATGAGAACACTAATGACAATGGACTTCGAGTCTTAGAATTGGCAGCATCGAAAAACGTGGTCGTTGCGAGTACCAGGTTCCCGCGTAAAGATATCTACAAAGCCACCTGGGTATCACCTGATGGAGTCACTCGTAACCAAATAGACCACGTGTTGATAGACCGTCGCCACTACGCGAACTTGATGACGGTACGAACGTACCGAGGTGCCAATATCGACTCGGATCACTATCTTGTTGGTATGGTTTTCCGAGGGCGGATTGCCTTGCGAAGACGCATTGCATCCGCCGATCAGGTTCGAATCAACACGGCTGCCCTGCGCAATGAAAACACCAGTAACACCTTTGGTAATGCGTTAGGACTCGCCCTAGAAACACCTGACTTAGGGAGAGTAAGTCCTGGAGCCAGTATGCTGGGCGTAAATGAAAAGTGGACACGTCTTAAAAATACTGTCATTAGTACTGCCAACTCCATCTTAGGCAGCAGTCGTAAAAATCGGAACGACTGGTTTGATGATGAATGCAAGCTAGCGACTGAACGTAAGAATGTTGCGTACCGAGCAATGCAACAATCTCATAGAACGCGGGCACGCGAAAAGGAATATAAAGAGCTCAGAAGAACAGAAAAACGGCTTCACAGACAAAAGAAATCAGCCTGGGAGAAGAACCTAATCTGTGAAATAGAAAACAGCCGAGAGCGAGGTCCGCACCAGGCGCGGAAGTTCGCTGCACATACTGCAAGGACGGAGAGGGAAATCTGATCACCGATCCTGAAAGCGGACACCTAGCTCGCATGAGCGAAGAGGAACCTGCTCGGAAAGTTCTTTGTGGTACATTCTATGGTAGACGACAGCGTGGTAGACCATGCTTGCGCTGGAGAGATGGCGTAGACCAGGACGCCCGAAGCCTTGGGGTGCGCAACTGGATGGCGTCGGCTAGAGACCGGGATAGGTGGAGAGACTTGTTGAAGGAGGCCAGGACCGGAACCCGGTTGTCGAGCCGATGATGATGATAGACAACTGTCTAGTTTTGGTTTTCTTTTGTGTTTTGTTTATTGCAATGGCTGGTAAGTTTTGTGTCGACTATAGTAACATTCGGGGGTTCCGGCAAAAATTGTGATGTGCTTTTTGCTTTCCAGCCGAGGTTTTGCTCGCCGGATTTCCAGGGTCGCTCTGAAGAAAAACACGAAACTTCAGTAGGAAGGTCTTTAAAACCTTATACAAAATCTTTATTAAAAACAAATCTTAAATTCATATAACAACTTGAATATTCTTGATTTCAATTAATTACACCCTGCCTGGTGTATCTGGTAAACATCGGTTATTCTCCTTGTATCGGGGTCCTGCTGGTTTCCTTTAAAAGCCTTTATTCTGGCATCTGGTTTCTTCTTTAACTGGCATTCGGTATCGGGCTACTCTTTTATAAATACGGACTACGGACTACGCCCTTGGCGCTTACAAGATCAACAGGTTTCAAGCCTCTGGTAGGCACAAGATCAACAGGTTTTAGGCCTCTGGTAGGCACTAGATCAACAGGTTTTAGGCCTCTGGTAGGCACTAGATCAACAGGTTTTAGGCCTCTGGTAGGCACTAGATCAACAGGTTTTAGGCCTCTGGTAGGCACTAGATCAACAGGTTTAAGGCCTCTGGTAGGCACAAGATCAACAGGTTTTAGGCCTCTGGTAGGCACTAGATCAACAGGTTTTAGGCCTCTGGTAGGCACAAGATCAACAGGTTTAAGGCCTCTGGTAGGCACAAGATCAACAGCTTTAAGGCCTCTGGTAGGCACTAGATCAACAGCTTTTAGGCCTCTGGTAGGCACAAGATCAACAGGTTTTAGGCCTCTGGTAAGCACTAGATCAACAGGTCTTAGGCCTCTGGTAGGCACAAGATCAACGGGTTTTAGGCCTCTGGTAGGCACAAGATCAACAGGTTTTAGGCCTCTGGTAGGCACTAGATCAACAGGTTTTAGGCCCCTGGTAGGCACTAGATCGGCAGGTTTTAGGCCGCTGGTAGGCACTAGATCGGCAGGTTTAAGGCCTCTGGTAGGCACAAGATCAGCAGGTTTCAGGCCTCTGGTAGGCACGGCCAGTGTATAAACACCGACAGATCAGCAGGTACCAAAGCCCCTGGTGGCAATTAGGACGTTTTATTCTTCGAACCAAACTGATGGAACGAAATAGCCGGACAATTTCAGATGACTTGTAAACTAAAATCTAGCTCGTCAGCTTCGACCGTAGCAAACAAGTGACTTTCCTTCACAAAAGGAGGTCCTCTTGTTATATTTTTCGTATAAACTGTGTGTGAACTATATACTGGTCGAATGTAGATCACCCAATGTGTTCAACCAACTGTGACGTCATGATCTTATAGTGACTGCATATTGTATTAAGACAAGGTATAAAATCCCTTTATCTTGGCGAGGTAACTGGTGTCGTTGGTAGCTGCAGCGTTGTATGGTGTCGTCGGTCGGTGCTGCGGCGGCGGCTGCTTAGTCATGGTAAATCAAATCATCCAATGTTTTCAGTATTGGTAGAAGCATGGAACGCTTCGTTACATACTACTCCCCCTTCGGAGACGAGAACCTTCTCGTCTTTAATAGAATTTCTCCTTTTTCCTAAACTTATTTTCTATATTTCATTTCTTTTATTCTCTCTTTTCTTTGTTTGCTTTATTTATTTTTCTTTCGGTATATTATATTTTTTTTTTTTAACTTAATTTTCTTCTTTGTTTTTCGTTTTCCAAAACAATCTTAATAAATAACTAGGTAACTCTCTTATTTAAATCTTAATAAACGTAACATAAACTTATTTTTTAAAAACTTTAAAAACAAATATTCGCCTTCTTTCGTCTCGATTTTGACCTTTCTTCTTGTAGGGGAACGGCACCCTCTTTCGCTGCTCGCCATAACTTAAAATGGCTACGCCTGGTTTTGTTATGCGGACGTCAATCTTACCGCACTAAAATGGGGAAATTGACGTCGGCTAGTTTGGTGGTTTGGAGTTTTGTAGTCGAGGTCGGCGGGTGCTTAGCGGAAATACCTTTTGCGTTGATCGAGTGTGTAGTGACGTGCACTGGTATAGTACTCAACTTTCTCTGGTGGATGTTGGTGAAAAGAGAAGTTGGGGCCGTTACAGTCGACGTGGGCGGTTTGTGGGAGGTTGCTTGCTGATTACCAGTAGACGTCGCGGACGCTGGCCCTCTCAATTCGCCGACAATCGCCTTGATTCCTCTACCGGGCGTTGGCGGTAGGTATTGCTTCCTTGATTGTGAGGTTCCTGAGTTTTCTGAAGCTATTTTATTTGCAATCCTCGTTTTTACATCTATTTTGGCCTTTGCTGTAGGCGAACGCGTCACAGCGGTTGCTAACTTCGCCTTTTCTTGGTTTTGGCGTGCTGCTTGGCTCGTACTCGGCAAATCTGGCAGATATACCACGGATCTTATTACTGGCTTCATTCTTGCTGGTCTGGTTGGTTGGTGCTTCCACGGATGGGCACTTTCGTCATCGCTGATCGTGATAAAATCTTTGTCGTTACCCTGTGACGGTGACATCGTTGTTGCTTGCTCGACTACTACTGAATGACTGATTGCGGAATTCTCATTAAAATGTCTTCCGGCTGCAGGGGGTGTTCTTACCTTCTTAATTACATGCTCACCTATGCCTGGATTCCATGCTCTTCTCCATAAGTTGTAGTGTCCTTCGGCTATTTTGGTGTGCGTGAGCCCACTCGGCTTTCACTGAGATGCCTTAAATTTCCTGCATATCTGACACCTGCTTGCATACTTTGATATATCTCGATATATTCCTGGCCAATAATACAACTTCATAACTCTGGACGCTGTCTTGGCTATACCCAAATGACCGGCGGTGGCCACATCGTGGTTTTCAAAAATAATTCTGCTTCTCTCAGCAGTGGGAAGACATAGCTTCCAATCATATTCGTGATTCGATAACGGGTGTACTGCAAATCTCCGGAATAGACGGTCCTCATTCACTCGATATTCCGGGTAACATTCTGCAGCACTTGTCTGGCGCGTTTTTCAGTCCAATCCTCTTGACTAGTGGTCATAGTTACTTAGTCGCTCTGTATAACAGGCTGTGGATGACTATCTTCTTGTTTCATGACTTCCTTTCGAACATACACCCACGGGCCAGTCTTCTCCTCTGAATTGCGAGGTTTCACCGGGTGCGTTATGTTTTTGTCGGTTATTACTCCTTTTATTCTTTGGACACCTCTTCGAAGCTCTCCAAGTCTACTATTGTTTGTTTAACTCGGCTCGTCTCTATAATACTGCGCCTGTCGCAGAGCATTGTGACACGGTGTGGATGGCATGAACAGTCTTCGGTTCGTCGACCATCTTCTCCGCAGTATGAACAGAACATACGGTAGGGGCGACGACATTGATTCTTTTTATGTCCTCGTTGCTTACAATTCCAACAATGCGTTGCTCTATCATATTGAGCAGAGGACGTAGTTGGTCGGTTCCAATTGTTGCGTTCAAAAGATACTTTTGGTGCCACTGGACGGTTACGTGATGCCATTTCATTTGGTGGTGGCATTCTATTATGCCCAAACAAAGGTCGTGGAATTGTCTGCTGACGGTTTCGGTCTTCACTTTGTATATATTCGTACTCTTTTGCTATAGCTTCATAAGCTCTTCAAGAATTTCGAAATCCCGTCTTTTGATATACATATGATATTCTGGACGTAAACTGTAGTAGATTCGATCTACGCTTTCCTCTAAACTCATACGGGGGTGTTTATGTATTAAGTACTGAGTGGCTTGGATAAAATCTTTAGCCTTTTCTCTTGTACCTTGTCTTCTTCTCATGATTTCATCCTGCAACTTGTGAATAAAACGGGCAGGCAGAAAATGTTGAAGGAAAATCCTATGAAAATCTTCCCATGTCTTTAACCTATCGCGGTTTATGCGGAACCACTCTAAAAATCTCTGGGAGTGCTCTCAGCACATCGGTGAGTCGGATATCGTAGCAACATGTTAAGTCCTCGAGTCGTTCTATAAATTCCAATGCATTGCCTGATGAGTCAAACTTCAATCCCCATTTTCTAACCGTATTCATAACCTCTGCTTCATGGCTGAGTACTTGCCTTCCAGCTGACCTGTTTGTAAGCTGCGCTTCATGATGCGTTTGGAGGTTATTGGCTCCTGGCTCGGAAGTAAATACAGGGTGTGACTCGGGCGGTTTAGATATAAATTTACCTGCGCCTTGCATGTTGGGAACTGAACGTGTAATCGGTGGTACTTGGAAAAATATTTCCGTATATTTTTCACCACTTCTAGTATTCCCTGGTGCGGTAACCACTTCTTACTCTTTATATTCCCTTTCAATTGTTGCTTTCTTCATTTCTGCGCATAAATTCTGTGTGGACTTTCTCTGTCTTTGCGACTTTACGTAAGCGCTGAGTCGCGCTCTTAAAACGGCTATAGAGCCTTCGGTATCGAGTCCCAATTGACTCATTCGATCCACTAGCTCCTGCTTTCTCAGAAGGTAGATTGCTCCTAAACTGGCGAAGACATCGAACTCCTCTTCGCTTTCGGACATGATGAGCTGGATCTTCGTTGCAGTCTGTTTGTTATATGAATGTTTTTCGATTTTGTATTTACGGGGATGGACCTTATAAGTCCCTGCTCGGGCGCCAATTTGTGATGTGCTTTTTGCTTTCCAGCCGAGGTTTTGCTCGCCGGATTTCCAGGGTCGCTCTGAAGAAAAACACGAAACTTCAGTAGGAAGGTCTTTAAAACCTTATACAAAATCTTTATTAAAAACAAATCTTAAATTCATATAACAACTTGAATATTCTTGATTTCAATTAATTACACCCTGCCTGGTGTATCTGGTAAACATCGGTTATTCTCCTTGTATCGGGGTCCTGCTGGTTTCCTTTAAAAGCCTTTATTCTGGCATCTGGTTTCTTCTTTAACTGGCATTCGGTATCGGGCTACTCTTTTATAAATACGGACTACGGACTACGCCCTTGGCGCTTACAAGATCAACAGGTTTCAAGCCTCTGGTAGGCACAAGATCAACAGGTTTTAGGCCTCTGGTAGGCACTAGATCAACAGGTTTTAGGCCTCTGGTAGGCACTAGATCAACAGGTTTTAGGCCTCTGGTAGGCACTAGATCAACAGGTTTTAGGCCTCTGGTAGGCACTAGATCAACAGGTTTAAGGCCTCTGGTAGGCACAAGATCAACAGGTTTTAGGCCTCTGGTAGGCACTAGATCAACAGGTTTTAGGCCTCTGGTAGGCACAAGATCAACAGGTTTAAGGCCTCTGGTAGGCACAAGATCAACAGCTTTAAGGCCTCTGGTAGGCACTAGATCAACAGCTTTTAGGCCTCTGGTAGGCACAAGATCAACAGGTTTTAGGCCTCTGGTAAGCACTAGATCAACAGGTCTTAGGCCTCTGGTAGGCACAAGATCAACGGGTTTTAGGCCTCTGGTAGGCACAAGATCAACAGGTTTTAGGCCTCTGGTAGGCACTAGATCAACAGGTTTTAGGCCCCTGGTAGGCACTAGATCGGCAGGTTTTAGGCCCCTGGTAGGCACTAGATCGGC
Source organism: Philhelius festivus (assembly GCA_963931855.1). NCBI lineage: Eukaryota > Metazoa > Arthropoda > Insecta > Diptera > Syrphidae > Philhelius > Philhelius festivus. The sequence continues at coordinate 100,647,519 of OZ007555.1, forward strand.
AGGTTTAAGGCCTCTGGTAGGCACAAGATCAGCAGGTTTCAGGCCTCTGGTAGGCACGGCCAGTGTATAAACACCGACAGATCAGCAGGTACCAAAGCCCCTGGTGGCAATTAGGACGTTTTATTCTTCGAACCAAACTGATGGAACGAAATAGCCGGACAATTTCAGATGACTTGTAAACTAAAATCTAGCTCGTCAGCTTCGACCGTAGCAAACAAGTGACTTTCCTTCACAAAAGGAGGTCCTCTTGTTATATTTTTCGTATAAACTGTGTGTGAACTATATACTGGTCGAATGTAGATCACCCAATGTGTTCAACCAACTGTGACGTCATGATCTTATAGTGACTGCATATTGTATTAAGACAAGGTATAAAATCCCTTTATCTTGGCGAGGTAACTGGTGTCGTTGGTAGCTGCAGCGTTGTATGGTGTCGTCGGTCGGTGCTGCGGCGGCGGCTGCTTAGTCATGGTAAATCAAATCATCCAATGTTTTCAGTATTGGTAGAAGCATGGAACGCTTCGTTACATACTACTCCCCCTTCGGAGACGAGAACCTTCTCGTCTTTAATAGAATTTCTCCTTTTTCCTAAACTTATTTTCTATATTTCATTTCTTTTATTCTCTCTTTTCTTTGTTTGCTTTATTTATTTTTCTTTCGGTATATTATATTTTTTTTTTTTAACTTAATTTTCTTCTTTGTTTTTCGTTTTCCAAAACAATCTTAATAAATAACTAGGTAACTCTCTTATTTAAATCTTAATAAACGTAACATAAACTTATTTTTTAAAAACTTTAAAAACAAATATTCGCCTTCTTTCGTCTCGATTTTGACCTTTCTTCTTGTAGGGGAACGGCACCCTCTTTCGCTGCTCGCCATAACTTAAAATGGCTACGCCTGGTTTTGTTATGCGGACGTCAATCTTACCGCACTAAAATGGGGAAATTGACGTCGGCTAGTTTGGTGGTTTGGAGTTTTGTAGTCGAGGTCGGCGGGTGCTTAGCGGAAATACCTTTTGCGTTGATCGAGTGTGTAGTGACGTGCACTGGTATAGTACTCAACTTTCTCTGGTGGATGTTGGTGAAAAGAGAAGTTGGGGCCGTTACAGTCGACGTGGGCGGTTTGTGGGAGGTTGCTTGCTGATTACCAGTAGACGTCGCGGACGCTGGCCCTCTCAATTCGCCGACAATCGCCTTGATTCCTCTACCGGGCGTTGGCGGTAGGTATTGCTTCCTTGATTGTGAGGTTCCTGAGTTTTCTGAAGCTATTTTATTTGCAATCCTCGTTTTTACATCTATTTTGGCCTTTGCTGTAGGCGAACGCGTCACAGCGGTTGCTAACTTCGCCTTTTCTTGGTTTTGGCGTGCTGCTTGGCTCGTACTCGGCAAATCTGGCAGATATACCACGGATCTTATTACTGGCTTCATTCTTGCTGGTCTGGTTGGTTGGTGCTTCCACGGATGGGCACTTTCGTCATCGCTGATCGTGATAAAATCTTTGTCGTTACCCTGTGACGGTGACATCGTTGTTGCTTGCTCGACTACTACTGAATGACTGATTGCGGAATTCTCATTAAAATGTCTTCCGGCTGCAGGGGGTGTTCTTACCTTCTTAATTACATGCTCACCTATGCCTGGATTCCATGCTCTTCTCCATAAGTTGTAGTGTCCTTCGGCTATTTTGGTGTGCGTGAGCCCACTCGGCTTTCACTGAGATGCCTTAAATTTCCTGCATATCTGACACCTGCTTACATACTTTGATATATCTCGATATATTCCTGGCCAATAATACAACTTCATAACTCTGGACGCTGTCTTGGCTATACCCAAATGACCGGCGGTGGCCACATCGTGGTTTTCAAAAATAATTCTGCTTCTCTCAGCAGTGGGAAGACATAGCTTCCAATCATATTCGTGATTCGATAACGGGTGTACTGCAAATCTCCGGAATAGACGGTCCTCATTCACTCGATATTCCGGGTAACATTCTGCAGCACTTGTCTGGCGCGTTTTTCAGTCCAATCCTCTTGACTAGTGGTCATAGTTACTTAGTCGCTCTGTATAACAGGCTGTGGATGACTATCTTCTTGTTTCATGACTTCCTTTCGAACATACACCCACGGGCCAGTCTTCTCCTCTGAATTGCGAGGTTTCACCGGGTGCGTTATGTTTTTGTCGGTTATTACTCCTTTTATTCTTTGGACACCTCTTCGAAGCTCTCCAAGTCTACTATTGTTTGTTTAACTCGGCTCGTCTCTATAATACTGCGCCTGTCGCAGAGCATTGTGACACGGTGTGGATGGCATGAACAGTCTTCGGTTCGTCGACCATCTTCTCCGCAGTATGAACAGAACATACGGTAGGGGCGACGACATTGATTCTTTTTATGTCCTCGTTGCTTACAATTCCAACAATGCGTTGCTCTATCATATTGAGCAGAGGACGTAGTTGGTCGGTTCCAATTGTTGCGTTCAAAAGATACTTTTGGTGCCACTGGACGGTTACGTGATGCCATTTCATTTGGTGGTGGCATTCTATTATGCCCAAACAAAGGTCGTGGAATTGTCTGCTGACGGTTTCGGTCTTCACTTTGTATATATTCGTACTCTTTTGCTATAGCTTCATAAGCTCGTCAAGAATTTCGAAATCCCGTCTTTTGATATACATATGATATTCTGGACGTAAACTGTAGTAGATTCGATCTACGCTTTCCTCTAAACTCATACGGGGGTGTTTATGTATTAAGTACTGAGTGGCTTGGATAAAATCTTTAGCCTTTTCTCTTGTACCTTGTCTTCTTCTCATGATTTCATCCTGCAACTTGTGAATAAAACGGGCAGGCAGAAAATGTTGAAGGAAAATCCTATGAAAATCTTCCCATGTCTTTAACCTATCGCGGTTTATGCGGAACCACTCTAAAAATCTCTGGGAGTGCTCTCAGCACATCGGTGAGTCGGATATCGTAGCAACATGTTAAGTCCTCGAGTCGTTCTATAAATTCCAATGCATTGCCTGATGAGTCAAACTTCAATCCCCATTTTCTAACCGTATTCATAACCTCTGCTTCATGGCTGAGTACTTGCCTTCCAGCTGACCTGTTTGTAAGCTGCGCTTCATGATGCGTTTGGAGGTTATTGGCTCCTGGCTCAGAAGTAAATACAGGGTGTGACTCGGGCGGTTTAGATATAAATTTACCTGCGCCTTGCATGTTGGGAACTGAACGTGTAATCGGTGGTACTTGGAAAAATATTTCCGTATATTTTTCACCACTTCTAGTATTCCCTGGTGCGGTAACCACTTCTTACTCTTTATATTCCCTTTCAATTGTTGCTTTCTTCATTTCTGCGCATAAATTCTGTGTGGACTTTCTCTGTCTTTGCGACTTTACGTAAGCGCTGAGTCGCGCTCTTAAAACGGCTATAGAGCCTTCGGTATCGAGTCCCAATTGACTCATTCGATCCACTAGCTCCTGCTTTCTCAGAAGGTAGATTGCTCCTAAACTGGCGAAGACATCGAACTCCTCTTCGCTTTCGGACATGATGAGCTGGATCTTCGTTGCAGTCTGTTTGTTATATGAATGTTTTTCGATTTTGTATTTACGGGGATGGACCTTATAAGTCCCTGCTCGGGCGCCAATTTGTGATGTGCTTTTTGCTTTCCAGCCGAGGTTTTGCTCGCCGGATTTCCAGGGTCGCTCTGAAGAAAAACACGAAACTTCAGTAGGAAGGTCTTTAAAACCTTATACAAAATCTTTATTAAAAACAAATCTTAAATTCATATAACAACTTAAATATTCTTGATTTCAATTAATTACACCCTGCCTGGTGTATCTGGTAAACATCGATTATTCTCCTTGTATCGGGGTCCTGCTGGTTTCCTTTAAAAGGCTTTATGCTGGCATCTGGTTTCTTCTTTAACTGGCATTCGGTATCGGGCTACTCTTTTATAAATACGGACTACGGACTACGCCCTTGGCGCTTACAAGATCAACAGGTTTCAAGCCTCTGGTAGGCACTAGATCAACAGCTTTTAGGCCTCTGGTAGGCACTAGATCAACAGGTTTTAGGCCTCTGGTAGGCACTAGATCAACAGGTTTTAGGTCTCTGGTAGACACTAGATCAACAGGTTTTAGGCCTCTGGTAGGCACTAGATCAACAGGTTTTAGGCCTCTGGTAGGCACTAGATCAACAGGTTTTAGGCCTCTGGTAGGCACTAGATCAACAGGTTTTAGGCCTCTGGTAGGCACTAGATCAACAGGTT